>OY282497.1:53740038-56140038 GCA_958295605.1 Ajuga chamaepitys
TGTGTTAGAAAGAGAAAGAAAGAGGGAGAGAGACAGAGAGAGAGAGAGAGAGAGAGAGAGAGCTTTTGTGTGTGTGTGTGTGAGCGTTAGAGAGAGATTGTGTGTGTCTGTGTATGTGTTAAAGAGAGTGAGTGAGAGAGAGAGACCGAGAAAGAGAGAGAGAGAGAGAGAGAGAGAGAGAGAGAGAGACGGAGAGATATTTTATGTGTGTGTGTGTTAGAGAGAGTGAGAGTGAGAGAGAGAGAGAGATTTTGTATGTGTGTATGTGTGCGCGTTAGAGAAAGACAAAGAGATTGTGTGTGTGTGTGTATGAGTGTGTGTGTGTGAGAGAGAGAGAGAGATTAGTTGTGGGTGTCCATGTGTGCGTGTGTGTAAGAGAGAGAAAGAGATTGTACGTGTGTGTGCGTGTGTGTGTGTGTGTGTGAGAGAGAGAAAGAGAGAGATTGTGTGTGTGTGTGTGTGTTAGAGAGAGTGAGAGACAGAGAGAAATTGTGTGTGTGATAGAGAAAGAGAGATATATTATGTGTGTTTTTGTGTGTGAGAGAGAAAGGGAGATTATGTGTGTGTATGTGTGTCAGAAAGAGAGAGAGAGAGACAAACACACACACACATGGAGAGAGAGAGAGAGAGAGAGAGAGAGAGAGAGATTGTGTGGGTGTGAGCTAATCGATATTATATATAACTGAAAAAGCAATCAGTTTACAACGGAAACATGGAAGACGACGCAAATGCTGAGTAACATGGAAAACCATGCAAGTGCTGCTATTACAAGCCAATAGCTAGCACTGGTGAGGTTGGCCTCATTAAAAAACCTTCGTCCGGCAAAACCCAGTGGGAAATCCGTACGAAGGAAAAAGAGCACCAACCCAAAGAATCAGGTCGTTTGGCGGACATAGGCCTCTGTGTAGTCCTGCAGCGCCAGTTGAATGATATACTCCGGAAGTGGTTGGAACCAAACATACGGCACATGAAGTTTGGAAAGTGCATCCGCCGCTCGGTTGCCCTCCCGGTGAATGTGTGAAACAACTAAATGATGTCGATCGTACCAATCCCGTACTCGCGACCAGCGGGCTCGCAAACGCCAAGGGATCGAAGGACAGGAACAGGCAAACAAAGCAACCACTGCCACCGAATCACTCTCGAGCCAGATATACCTCCATCTGTTGTCGTAAGCCACTTCTAATGCAAGAATACAGGCCTCGAGTTCCGCATCAAAAGCGCATCCAACTCCAAATTTAGAGGCCCACCCTCCGAGGATCAGCCTATCGGACGCTCTGTAGATCGCGCCGCCAAAGATGTCCCCCGGTGTACCCGTCGAACTACCGTCTGTGTTAATCTTCACCCAACCAGGCCAAGGAGGATGCCAACTCACTCTTCGTGTAGTGGGAGGAGGCTTCAGAATCGGTGAAATCCTCAGCCGAGTAAGACACGCAATCTCCGCGACCGTACCGGTCGTGTACCCTCTATGGAAGGCGGACGCCTCGCGTAAGGCAGTCCAAATGAACATCAGAATCTGTGTAGAACTGATCCGTCGATCCTCATACACGACTCCGTTTCGGGCAGCCCAAATCGCCCAGACATAAGTTACCACTGCTACACGCCAAAGACTCTGCATCTGGGAGCTAAATGATTCCTGCATCGCCTACAAAATCAGATCGTGAAATCCGTTATCTAGAACAACACTGACTCCAAAGACTGAGCATATACGACTTAAAATCGAAATAGAAAAAGGACAAGATGTAAGTAAATGGTCTAGTGACTCCCCTTCCTTGCAGCAGAGGAGACATATGGACGGTCCCTAAAAATTCCGTGCCTGCAACACCTCCCAAGTTGGGAGCCTGTTATATATCCCCCTCCAGATGAAAAAAGACCTGCAAGGAGGAATAAAAGGAGCCCATATCCAGGAGGCCCATGAAGGCCTCGGGAATTTGGGCCGAAGATGCTGATATGACACTGCTGAAGACACCTCGCCTTCCTTAGAGCCCGTCTAGACAAAGACATCCCTATCTGAGGCAAGCGGGGTATAGGAAGTGATGTCGCGAACTATCGCTGGGTGAGTCATAACAAAACTCTCCTCCAGGTGCCAGGTGCCAGCATAATAATCCGAAATCCTCTGCGTAAGCCAAGGCCGAACCCCAACAGGTATGTCCAACCGATCCGCCAAAGAGTATCCTAACCAATCATCTGTCCAAAACTGACGAGAGGATGAATGGCATACAAGTAAGCGAGCCTCCGAAGCAGCCTTCTGTAAATACTCCCGAGAACCCGAGAAGATGGAGGAATGCACATAGTGAGGCCTAACTCTGTCCTCCGGAGTGAGCCATCTCTTCCGAATAAATGTCATCCCCGGAGTCTCCAGAGAGAAGACTTCCCACGCAAAACGGAACAAGAACGCATCATTTGAAATCCGGATCGATCGAAATTGTGAGAAATTGTGTGGGTGTGAGAGAAAGAGGCAGAGAGAGAAATTGTGTGTATGTGTGAGATAGAGTGTGAGAGCGAAAGAGAGAGATTGTGTGTATGTGTGTTAGAAAGAGGGAGAGGGATAGATAGATAGAGAATGTGTGTGTGTGTGTTAGAAAGAGGGAGAGACAGAGAAAAATTGTGTGTGAGGGGGAGAGAGAGAGAGAGATCTTGTGTGTTAGAGAGAGTGAGAGGGAGAGAGAAAGAGAGATCTTGTGTGTGTATGTGTGTGTGTCAGAGAGAGTGCGAGAGAGAGAGAGAGAGATCGTGTGTGTGTGTGTGAGTGTGAGAGAGAGAAATTGGGTATGGGTGTGCAGGTGTGCGTGTGTGTGTGAGAGTGAGAGAGATTGTACGTGTGGGTGCGCGTGTGTCTGTGTGTGAGGGAGAGAGAGAGAGAGAAGAGAAATTTGTGTGTGAGTGTGCGTGTGTATGTGTTGAGAGAGAGAGAGAGAGAGAGAGAGAGAAAGAGAAAGAGAGAGAGAGAGAAAGAGAGATAGATTATGTGTGTGTGTGTGTGAGGGAGAGAGAGAGAGAGAGATTGTGTATGTGTGTGTTAGAGATAGTGAGAGAGAGAAAGAGAGATTGTGTCTGTGTATGTGTTAGTGAGAGTGAGAGAGAGAGAAAGAGAGATTGTGTGTAGGTTATTTCGGCGTCATTTTGGCGGTCTGTTGCAAATAAGGTTGACCAACTTCCCAACATAATGAGGATATCAATGAGTGGCAATATTTGGACAATTGGATTGCGTTTTGAGAGAGGAACCTTGTGCTGATACGAGTGAGTGATCTTGATGAATTTATCGCTGACAATAAGTTATTTAATTTAAGTGGTTTGGAGGTGACTTTTGTATGGGTTGATGAAGATAAATTTTTGCTTGATGTAAAGGCTGATACCTAGGCTATATGCACTTATTAGTAATTACGTTTGATTTCTTTATCTTAATTCAGAATTTCAGGATTGTGTATAAGGTTTATATATCCCAAGCTTTATGTTTTGTTGTTTTATCATATTTTGTTTATGGTTTTATATATGCCGGGATTTTACTAAACCCTAACTAAATTTACACCTACATCCTCGAACTATTTGACAAAACATGTATATGTATACTTAGCAAAATCATCATCAATAACTTTTGTGATTAGTATTACTATTATTATTTTTTTAGTACATGGATACAAATTGTCATCTTATGAAAGAAATAAGATGATTATTAAGTGTAGATTCAATTTGTATATTTCGAACATGACGCAGTTTAATTATAACAATTTTTTTTTTTTATTTTATTCGGAGATCATTTGTATATTGATATAACATCAATCAGTGATAATTGTGTCATATGCCATGACAATCAATAGAAGCCAAGGCCAAATCTTCGTCTCAAGTTGGACGGTTCCTAAAAAGACCCGTATTCAGTCATGGTCAACTCTATGTTCCAGTTTCAAGAGTCACTAAACATCGAGGCTTGAAATATTGATTTGTGATGATGAAAATAAAAATTGTAAAAAAACACCGAATGTTGTGTACAAAAAAGTGTTTAAAAATGTATAGTTTTTTTTTTTTTTTTTTTTTTTTCTACTTTTTAAGTTAAGAGTTCTTCATAAACATGCACATATTATTTTTTTTTTCTTTGTGGACTCTAATATTTATATATTTTCTATATTTTTATATTTCTTATATTTTTTTGGCAATTGATTAAATAGTTACTTTTATATAAATCGACAAATATTCATTATATTTATGTAGTAAAACATGATCAAATAAAACTTAATACATACATATATATAAAAGCTAAATATATATGTATATATATAATATATAGGTGAACAAAATTCGGTTCGGTTAAAATCGAAAATTAAACCGAATTAAAAAGCTAAATAAAAAATCAAATCGATATTTCAAAAATCGAACTTAAACCAAACCAAATTTATTCGGTTCGGTTAGTTCGGTATTCGGTTGATCCAGAATAATTCTCTCAAGATTTTTTCATAATTCCTAAAAGAAAAACTTATATAAATAGTCAATCATCAATATAAACCTATCAATCAAAATATTCAAATTTCACACTTCCATAACAAAAGCTTAAAATAAAAAGTAAACTATTTACCTTTTAAATCTAATGCAAATATAAATACATATATATATCAAAAAATAAAAGAAAAATGGAATTTCATATTTATATGTATATATATAATATTAAAAAATAAAACATTATAAATTTCAAATGAGTTTCAATTATTTTGGTTAAAAAAAACCTAAAACGATTCGAACCAAATTATACGAAATTCCTAAAAATTAAAATAAAAAATCGAACCAAATTTTAAAAAAATTGATCCACATAGATAATTTTGGTTCGATTCAGACCATTAATTCGATTTAAATCAAATACTGCTCACCCCTAATATTATTAAACCGTCTTAACAATCCTGTATGGCACGGGTGATTTACTAGTTATATATATAAGGCTACGCACAGAAATTTTCATTACCCCTAAATAAACACACACATATTTTCTTTTTTTATCTGTATTTTATTTACTTTCTTTTTTTCGTAATACTCTCGTTCTAAAACCTTCTTTCAGCATTACCCATTCCCGCTGATTCCTCTCTGTCTCCCCAAATTATCACTCACAAATAGTCTGAAAGAGCAGCACATCTCATATTAAATTCAATTATCTTTCACCTGCTCAATCAAATTAATTGGGGAAGACATGAAGAAGAAACCCTAGCTTCTGAATAACCCTATTTCTGTCAGTATCCGTTTAATTGCGCCGCAGAACCGTTGAATTGTTAGATTTTTTTTCCTTGGTTTCTAATTTCTTGTGAACGACGCTGGAAATGGACGGAACTCCGCATCCGATACCGAGAACTGTAGAGGAAGTCTTCAACGATTTCAAAGGACGTAGAGCTGGTCTCATAAAAGCCCTCACCAACGGTATTTTTGTTTTGACTGGTTTTCCTTTTTTGCAAAAAATAGAAAGAAAAAAGAAAGTTTTCTTGTTTGCTCGCGCCTTTTAATTTTTAGCCGTTCTTTGCCGTGCGTGTTTCTGCGTGGATTGGTTATATATGTATATTGTTCAGATGTCTTATATGCGCTTGAGCATTCTTTACTCGGTACTCTTTTGTTTGCTTTGTTGGAGCTCAGGGGTTAATTTGTTGTGATTTATCTTTTGTTGAGGGTTTTGCAGATGTCGAGAAGTTTTTTCATCAGTGTGACCCGGGTGAGTCTAATTTTTCTCATTTCTTTTTCAGAATGAACTTTTTCTTTTTATGAATTGATCACGGAATCTTTCTATTGGCATTTTACTCTTCATGATTAGAGTGAATGCGGAGCTTTTATTGTATGTATTCAAAGTGTCAGTGGGTGGGACGGAATATTTCTGCCATATTTCCGTGTGCTTTACATTAATCATGCTCATTCTAAACCATTTTCTTATGCTGATGATATCTTCAGTGCGATAGTTCGATGACGTAATTTTCGGCTCACTTTTGGAAGTTAAAAGCAACTAAAATGCTTGAAATTGGGATATCGTAAATTCTTTGGCTGCCGGGGAAGTGCTGTGTTTTCTCCTGTCACTTCAGGGTTTGCCTTGGGCCAATTGATTTTGTTTCAAGAGTTTTTATCACTGACTTGTGGGATAACATACATGTAACCGCTTTTGGGTTTTACAAAAAATTAGTATTCTTAAGAATGCGAGAGGTGAACACTAAACCAATAGCTCAATAGTATGGTATGCCTATGGTGGTAATGTAAGAAATTCAGTAATTCCGTAACAGAAGAATATCCGCAAAGATGGAAATGCCTGCCTAAAATAACTTTTTCCCTTGTACAAGGTTTATTTGACAACAACATTTGTTTTAAATCTTTCTTCTAAAATGAAGAGGAGTCATGAATCTGCAGCCTGCTCGATACTTACACAATTGCATAAAACGTTGATTTCTACGACAGATTTATAAATGCTAAATTAAAGCATTCCAGTTATTGCTGGGTGAACGTGGGAAGTTGGGGCTGGACATGGTCCTTACAAAAGCGGAATGGAGTGCTCAAAATTTAAAATCAGTTATGCTTTTTTTGTATAGATAATTCGGTTCTGACATTTAGCTTGCATACTATTTAAGATAGAATTAGAAAGGAATGCAGTAGAAAGAAAGTGGGAGTTGCACCAGTGGATAAGAACATAAGAGAAAATCTTTAACTCAAATTAGAAGAGGCAGCGGAAGACCTAAAAAGAATGGGAAATAAACTATTATAAGTTACATGTTATAGTTAACTTCAAATGTTAAAATATGCCTGGTTCTATCACACTGTTGAGATTTTTAGGTACACCTGACCCTATATAGTCAGTTAAATGCTTTGTTTGTTATTTACCTTCCAACTTCCACTCCAAGTTCTTTTTTGGGTTATTTAATCTAAGCTTGTAACACAGAAATAATCATTTGCATGTATCTGCTGCTTGATACTACATGAGGGATCTGGTGGAGAAGTCTATCATTGGGTTCTCCTATAATTAGTAGCTAGACATTTTTTTTCCTTGAGGTATGAGGTAGAGGGAGGGGAGAACTCGTGAATTTGTTGTTCTTTGATGGCAAGTCTGAACTTACCTTATTAAATGATACCAATATTCTTTCATGTTCATTTACTTACACATTCCTACTTGGATTAGCTGAGAGTGTCCATTTTGGTTTACAGAGGCAAACTGAACCAATAATAAAGTTAACTGAGAAATTCGGTTATTGGAGAGTCCAAACTGGAAACCAAATTGATCGGTCCGTTGTTTAACTGAATGGTTTCTGGTTAATCAATTTTTTTTTTCTATATTAAAAAAATTACTACGTTTATGAAACATCCTTCCAAGCAGATAATATTAAATTTCAAAGCTAATGGGTTTGTAGTAGCAATAGAGGAGCCATCTTTGTGCAACTACTTCTAAATTTCATAGAAACAATTTGTCTGTCTAGTGCAGTGAACAGAACCTTTATCTCAGTTATGAATTGTGATCTCAGGAAAGCAAAAATGACAGCACACAGATGGTAACAACTAACAAGAAATGATAGTAAAAACACAAGCGAACTAAACAAATTTAACTGTTACCTAGTAGGAATAGGAATGATGTACTTCATGTACCAAGAAAGCATCAAGAAACAGGAGAAGCCATCAAGAAACAGCTCGAGCCCTGAATCTTGAAAACCACTGCCTCAGGGGAAGCTGAATGAGAGAACAGACCAACAAATGCAGCTTTAGGGACAACAGTACGGCGATGAACTCATAGCTGGGGTTTAGGAGGCATGTTCTCATACACAAGCACACTCACATACAAAATTGGTGTTTGGTCAGTGCTGTTACCTTGTGCCTAAAAGCACAAGAGAACTGAACACCGGTACATTGAATAAAGAAAACCGATAACTGAACAAGAAAATTTTTGGTTCGTCTCACATGGGGACCGTAGTTTTAGTTTTTATTCGTTTGGGGGGTTAATCAGACCGTGCATGCCCCTATTTGTAATTTGGAGCTTATCATCTGCTCCTGCATTGTTTTTATTAAGCTTCATCATGTGAGCTGTTATTTATTACTGCTTAGGGCTGAGCTCAATCTATATGCACCAGCCTTCGAACTATTATTTGAGGACATATATGTCAGTAACTTTCAATAAATAATTGAATGAAATATGCTACTCCCTCCGTCCCGGCTTAATTGTCCAACCTTGGCCGGGCACGGAGACTAAGAAAAAACAAATTTTGTGGAATCTGACTTTTTCAAAGGTGGAGATTAAAAGTAGAGATTTTGAGGGTGGAGATTGTGAGAAAATTTGCCATTTATGGGCTTGGACAAAAGCTTGGGACAAACAAATATGGCAAGTTGGACAATTAGGCCGGGATGGAGGGAGTATATCTTATGTCATTGCATTGTAGGACAGCTTTAGGATGAAAATATAGGTTTATGGCATGGTTGGAGTAGGATGGTATGGCTTCTGAAGGGATTTTTCTTGGTTGTCAAGTTAACTATTTTATGCCTGAAACTTCACCATTATATAATAACTTAGCATACCCAATGGTCTTTTTTTTACCTATTTCTCCTTTTTTTTATATTTTATACATGTGTTGAGCTAGTGAATTTAGATAAGCTCTTGTCAATCTGATTACTGTTTCCAAAAAATTTCATACAGAAAAAGAAAATTTATGTCTATATGGGCTTCCAAATGAGACATGGGAGGTGAACCTGCCGGTGGAGGAGGTGCCCCCCGAATTGCCTGAGCCGGCACTAGGAATTAACTTTGCCAGAGATGGGATGCAAGAAAAGGATTGGTTATCACTTGTTGCAGTTCACAGTGACTCGTGGCTCCTTTCTGTTGCATTTTATTTTGGTGCACGGTTTGGATTCGGTAAGAGTGAGAGGTAAGTATTTGCAGAGCAGCCCACATTTTAATGTTTGTTTTGAGAAGTAATTTTCCTAGATTCCCGCTTGTAGCTTTTATTAAAACATTATGATCTTACATTTTCAGCAGCAGGTGTTGCTCAACCCAACATGACTGATATAGCTAGTTCTTTTAGGAACTTGAATCTAATTTTTCTGGGAAATTTTCCATCGTTCAGTGTAAATAACATAATGTTGGTTCTAATTAGATATCATCTTCATCATTGAGTAACACCCAGTTGAAGAACATCATGCATTTATGGGTGATTAGTGGCACTTGGGGCTCCTATTGTTATTTATCATATGGACAAAAACAAAGGGCAGGCTCGTATCTGTACTTTTCAGAATTGTAAACATGATATATGCCTAAAAAGCATTGCAATTACTATGTGTATCACAGTGTCATGCTTTGTGTTGTTCAAGAATACTGGCTTGAGATTTTACTTCCTACGAGTGTGAATTGATGATACTGTTGAATTGAGAATTGTATTATTCTCTCTTAAATCTTTTTACCTCATACCATCTTGGTTTTGTCCATGCCTTGCATGTTTCTGTTCAGATTTATCGTGTCTATGTTGATTATATAGAGCCTTTTGTTACATTGGGTCTTCACAATTGCTCAAAATTGATTGCGCAGGAAGAGGCTTTTCCAGATGATTAATGATCTCCCTACTGTATACGAAGTTGTGACAGGAGCTGTTAAGCAGGCTAGGGAGCAGGCTGCCACTCAAAATAACAGCAGCAAGAACAAATCTAGTGGGAGAATGGTTGGTTCCTTTTCCTTTCCTTCTTTTCTTTTTGTCCCTTTTTTTTTTTGGTGTTGGTATGATTGCTATGATGCTTTAGTTTCTTCTGTGTTTTCTTCTGATTTATTTGTTTATAAATATTGCTATTTGTTTTTATTTTATAAATAGCCATCCCGACAACCTGAGCCGATACCCAGAAGTGCAAAGATGTCAGCTCCACCAAAGGATGAGGACGAGAGCGGAGAGGAGGAAGAGGAAGATGACGAGCAGGGAGCGATATGTGGTGCTTGTGGTGACAATTATGCCCATGATGAATTTTGGATATGCTGTGATATGTGTGAAAGATGGTTTCATGGCAAGTGTGTGAAGATAACACCTGCGAAAGCTGAACATATCAAGCAGTACAAGTGCCCTACTTGCAGTAGCAAGAGGGCCAGAGTTTAATTTACCATTATTACAAATTGAGGATACAAGACAGAATCCTTAAGCTTTAGAAGTTTTAATCTTAACATGTCAAAAGTCGTGAGTTTAAACATTAGAATGCTTGCTGATGGATGTTTGTCTTTTGAACTTCCTCTTTTTTGTATTTCTGTCTGTTGCGCAAAGACAATTGATTCCAGTCCTTTTATGAATTGACGGTCCATTTGAGAAGTTCATCGAGGAAGTGTGCAACAACTACCTAGGGGCCAAATAGTAATATTTGTTTTCTCGTTTTGGAACATTTAAATACTATTACTTACGTTCGGAATGAAGTTGCACTTTTAAGAATGCGTACATATTAAAAAAATTTACTTTTTTTTTTAGTTGACTTTTTAAATGTGGATTAAAAATGGAGATTGATGATGAAAATTGTGAGATAAAGTTTATTTTTGAGGGTATGTAAATTGTTATGAAACATATCAGAAAAGAAGTGTGCAATTTTATTTGGGACAAATGAATTATAAAGCAAATGATTTTCTTAGAAAATAAAAGAAAACAGGGATTACATCAATTCTATCATTTTATAATGAGAGATTTGTACAATATATTTTGTGAAAATTTCAAAATCTATCACTTTATGTAACAAACATATAAAATATATCAGATTTGCAAAAACATATTAAATCTATCATTTTTTGTCTTTTTGCTGGCAATCCATCTTTTCCTTCACTTTCATTTCTCTCTCTTTAATTATTTGTATCTTTTCCCCTTCTCTCTCCTACTTTCCTTTTTGCAGACTTCATTTTAAGTTCTTTCTCTCTCTTCCCTCTTCTTTATATTGAGACGTCATTGTCATTTTCAAGCTTTCATTTTTTATCTTCAACATGGCAAGATCGGCACGACGTCGGAATATTATATTACTAGATATTAGTGGCACATGTAGGAATGATATTACGTATTCGTGCCATGACTAATACACTTCATGCCACAAAAAATATCTCGTGACATGATATACCTTGGCACGACATGAGAATAAACAATTGCTAGATATTAGGGGGCAACAGCACGACGTCAGAATCTATTACTACTCGTGCCATGACTAATACACTTCGTGACATAAAAAATATATCTCGTCGCCGATTGACCAAATTTTCAGTGACACGACGTCAAAACATTATATTATTACTCGTGCCATGACTAATACACTTCGTGCCATAAAAAATATATCTCGTGCCATGATATATCTCGTCCCCGGCTGGACAAATCTTCCATTAAAGAGACAAAGAGAAATGGAAAGAGAAAAACGAAATAGAAAAACTCCCAAATATGTCATGGATCTTCAGAGAAAATGGTGAAATTTTGAAATGGAGAAGAGAGAGAAAGAATGGAGAAGAGGGAGAAATAATACGTGTTCCGAAAAATAAAATAGGAGGAGAGAGGAGAGAGGAGAGAGGAAAGAGAAAAGAAAATGAAGAGGAGAGAGGAGAGAGGAGAGAAGAGAGAAGAGAGAGGAGAGAGGAGAGAGAAGAGAGAAAATGTAGCAGAGAGAGAAAAGAGAGTGACGTGAATAGTGAAAAGGGAATAGTTTTGATATTATTTCAAAATGTGGTTAGATTCTATATATTTGTTTTAGAAAGTGATACTTGTATTTTTCTCCCGTATATTTTTGTTTTTTATAAAGAGGAAAATAATTATACGAAGGTTTCAAAAAGAAATAAATAAATAAAGTCCATGATAAGATGCCTCCCCGATAAATAAAGTCCATGATTGTTTTAAAAAAATGTAATTAATTTATTTTTCTAAATTTTGTAACAACAATAAAAACTTAATTCGTTTTTTTACATACTATTATTAAAAATTATGAAATCTAAAAAAAAAGGGGACGATCAATACAACACGGAATCGGAATTACAAATAATAAACATGCTTATTTAATCCTGAAGTATAACTAGTTAGTGTTGCATCGTGCTCATATGTGTTCAATCATGTTGTCTCGAAGTTGATGATGTTTTTCCTTATCCCCTAGATTGAAATCTCTTTGTATGTACTCATTAAAACCTTCAATGGAACCTTGAAAAAATTGAGTGGTTGTGTTGTTGTCGATGTTAGGTTCGTCCATCCAATTGACCGCTAATTCCTGAGAAAATTGCGCTTTTGGTCCTACAGGATACGGGGTTGTTTCATTTTGGTCCCAGCACTGGCAGAAGTGACCCCAAAAAAATTTTTACTTGCACTTTTAGTCCTACTGTCACGTTTTCTGTTAAATATTTTGCAATTTTGGTCCCATGCGAATTAGTACTTTTGGTCCCATGTGTTGTATTACTTGTTTGGAGGGAAAAAAGTTATTCTGGAAGGGAAAAAATACCATTTTGGAGCCAAAACATATGATTCTAAACACACACAACAACCTTATAAACCTAAAGAAACATTTCCTATGTGTTAGTAATTAAAGCATGTAAAACATATACACACGTGTATAGGGAATCGATATACCTCAATTGAATTGCAGCGAAAGTTTATTTGGTTGATTCCCCAAACGATGGATCGTACTCTGATTCGTCTACTAGCCCGTCTTGACGAACACTACTAGAGCATCCGCCTTTTTCCACACACCTTGGGCTCTTGGAGAAATTCGGTGATACTCCAAGAACAAGAATAAAGAGAACAATTGGGAGAATGTATTCTGTAGTGTATTAATTCCGTAGTCTACGAATATAAGATATATTCGTATATATAATGGTATGGGAGAGATCTGTCTCCTATTATGGATAAGATCTCCATCCCTATCAGAAATATATTTGATAAGATATCTGATAGGTATGGCCCAGTAATTTCGGGTCGGATTGACCCGCCCCGGAGCAACCGGGCACAACCCAGAACCAAGCCTGCCCAGAAGCGCGCACGAGTCTGGCGCAGCACAGTCGCGGCATATTTGGAAAGTGAGATCCCCACGATCTCCTTCCAACTCCTATGCAGATTTGGTGGGCGCAATTGTAGGGATTTAGTTAGGGTTTTGAATTGAGTAGTATAAATAGTAGAATTGTACTCAGATTTCGGGTTCGCACTTTGTACTCCAAAACTACAACGTGTAAGGTTGAAAGGAAGATAGTGAAAAACACCTCGGCAGGTGATTGTTTGCGCCTGTGGACGTAGATCTCCGGATCAAACCACGTATATCTTGTGTCCTTTACTTTTCTTGCGTTTGGGAGCATTGTGAATCGTATTTTACTTAGAGTTCCGTCCTTTTAACCGGATTACACTTTATCAATTGGCGCCGTCTGTGGGAACGATTCAAAAGAAAACCCTAGTATACTTCTGCGTCGTCACAACCGCTATGGTGAATACTCATCGATCTGCTAATCCTACCCGGTCCCGTCGCAATCCTCCTGTGGATCAGAATCCTCTACCCCGTCAACAGAATCAAGATCCGCCCGCGGAGCACGTTAACATGCAAAATCTCCCTCCTGCCAATGATTCGGCGCAAGTTAATCCACCACCTGCCCCCGAGTTGTCGCAGGTGCAACAAGCATTTCTTCGAGAGCATGCTGCTCTATTCCAAGAATGGAATAATCGGTGCTCCCACTCCGGTGAGCACGCCAACAATGGCGTGGACCAGGGTGTGAGAAATCCGCCCCGCGATTTATAACGTGAATTGGATGAAGATCCACCTCATCGAGCGAGGCATGATCGTCGTCGACAGCGGTCAGCCTCTCAAGCGGATAACCGCAGCTCTAATGGGTCGAGACCCCGTTACGGCCACGAAGGCGTGGATCGCCGCAGACCTGTAGACGCACCAAAGCGTCCTCGCTTAGATAAATCCCGTGTGCTGGATCCTCTGGAACAAGAACAAGCCCAATTTGCTGCGAAGCTTGACAAGGTGTTGGGTCTCGATGCTGATGGGGAGATCATTACCCTGTTCTCCGAGGAGATTCTGGCTACCCCACTCCCTGAGGGGTTCAAGCTTCCCCCCGTGTCCGTCTACAACGGCACCGGAGATCCCAGTAATTTTCTAAACGCCTTCAAGTATGCTATGTTCAACCGCAATTGTACACCTCACCACTTGTGTAAGGTGTTTCCTGAGTATCTCCAAGACGAAGCTAGACTTTGGTTCGGTTCTTTACCCCGGGGCACTGTTACCTCTTTTCGGGATCTTGCCGAGCAGTTTTGGGCGCGTTTTCATACGCGAGCAAAACCCATGGCCACCTTGGCCGATCTCATGAATCTGGAATAGCGAGATGGGGAGACTGTTATCCAATTTCTCGATCGCTTTACCGCAGAAAGCCTTAAAGTTGGCAGCCGGTCTGATGATGTTATCATCAATGCCTTTATGAATGGCCTTCGCCCCGGGCCGCTTTACACCGAGCTTGTCCGAAACCCTCCTACTACGACCGGGGCTCTTTTCAGCACTGTATGCACGTTCGCCAAGGCTGAAGAACAAACCCGCCACAAACGCGAGAAACATGCCATCAAACGGCAATCAAATAAAACACAAGCCGGGACCAGTACCCGGCCTAGTGCCTTCACTCGCCTAAGCAGAGGACGTTTGGAACCTCGCGGAGATATCCCTCAGCTCACTCCGCGTACAAAATCAAGGATAGAAATCCTTTCTGTTCACAAGAATGATCTGCGACCGTGCCCATGGATGACAACTCCGGCAGAGAAACGTAATCGTGACAAGTGGTGTGCGTACCACCATGATCATGGACATGAAACCGAAGAGTGTCGCGAACTTGGAAAAGAAATTGAAGATTGTTTGAAGAGGGGTTTCTTACGGCAATATGTAGCTCGGACCGAGGACAGGTCTCGGTCAAACCAAAATGGAGGCTCACAACAAAGCCGCGGAGGCTACAACGACCGAGGTCCACGACAAAACAAGCCTCAGTGGCAGAATAACAGGTCGGGTTACAATAACTATGCTCGGCAAGACCAGGGAAGCGGTCAACAACCCCAGTTGCTGCCGCAACCACCTCCTCATGGAGGTCCTGGAGATAATCCGCCCACTCATGTTATAAATGTGATCTATGGGATATTCCAACTGGGACTTCCCGAAGTGCCCCGAAGGCAGAAGCGCGCAGGCCTCCTCCCGAGGAGCCACGCCACAAACGCCTCCACAAATCTGAAACTGTAAGTTTCATAGAAGAAGATTCTGTTCTCGAGCTCACCCCACACACTGACGCCATCGTAGTCGATATGGCCGTGGCCAATGTTACAATCAAGCGAGTCTTCGTTGACAACGGGACCGCAGTCAGTGTCATATTCGCTGATTATTTTCAAAAAATGGGCATACCTCGGGAACAACTCCGACCGGCCCCCTGGCCTTTACAGACCTTCACTCAGGGCGAGGTCCAACCTGAAGGAATCATCAACCTTCCTGCTTCGCTTGGTACTTATCCAGCAATAAAAACCATCTTCGTTGATTTTTATGTGGTAAACTCTCCATCTCCATACAACATGATTTTGGGCTGAGATTGGCTCACCCTGGCGAAGGCCGTTTGTTCCACATACCACCTCACACTAAAGTTTCCTACACCACACAGAGAGGTGGTCATCCGTGGCAATCAACGGGTCTCTGAAGAGTGCATGTATGTAGCACTTAGGAAGGCGATGAAGGTCCCTCCTAAGCCACAGTTTCAAGTAGCCACCTCGGCTCTTACCTCGGATTCGTCTGCATCACTCGGGGACGATACTGTTAAGGTGCCGCTTGATCCGGCTAAACCGGAGCAGACTGTTACAGTCGGTGCTGTAGACACCCCATTGCTACATAATGCCATCATCCAGACCTTACGCAAATATTCTGAAGTTTTTGCGTGGTCTCCCTTGGATATGCCGGGGGTCTCTCCAGACTTCATTACTCATAAGTTAAACATTGATCCCGGCGTGAAGCCCATACAACAAAAACGGAGGCAATTTGCTCCGGAGAGGAACGCAGCCATCCGAACCGAAGTTCAACAGCTCCTGGATGTAGATATCCTGTTTGAAGTACACTATCCGTCCTGGCTTTCTAATCCCGTGATGGTGACGAAGTCCAGCGGGGCATGGAGAATGTGCGTTGATTTCTCTGATCTCAATAAGCACTGCCCAAAAGATTGTTATCCTCTGCCTCCCATCGACCAAAAAGCCGAGGCCATCACTGGGCACAATGCACTTTGCTTTCTAGCTTTATACAAGGGATATCATCAAATTCATATGGATCGCCGTGATGCCCTCAAAACGGCCTTTATCACTGACTTCGGGTGTTTTGCCTTAAAAAAAATGCCCTTCGGGCTCAAGAATGCGGGAGCCACATACCAACGCCTTATGGACCACGTCTTCCGAGATCAAATCGGTCGAAATGTTGAGGTATATGTTGACGATCTTGTTATTAAAAGTTCCTCCCCCACCACATGTATAAAGGACATTGCCGAGACGCTAAGCGCGTTGCGACGCTATAATCTACGCCTCAATCCGGCCAAGTGTACCTTTGGCGTTGGCTCAGGTAAATTTCTAGGATACTTGGTCTCGCAGCATGGTCTCCAGGCAAACCCAGCCAAAATCAGAGATGTATTGGATCTTCAGCCGTCGAAGACGGTGAAGGATGTCCAGCGTCTCACCGGTGGTCTCGCGGCCTTGAATCATTTTTTGTCTAAAGCCGCGGAGCGCCAGCTCCCATTCTTCAAAATTTTACGTCAGGCAAAAAAATTTGAGTGGACTCCGCAGTGCACTGAAGCCTTCGAGGCTTTAAAGCAACACATTAAGCAGTTGCCAACTATGTCCGCGCCTGTCCCCGGAGAGCCCCTTTATGTATATTTAGCATCTGCCGAGGAAGCAATTAGCGAGGCCCTCGTCCACGAGGATCGTGGGAGTCAGCAACCCCTGTATTTTGTGAGCCGGGCACTTTCAAGGGGTAGACCCGGTATTCTGTGGTAGAGAAAACAGTGTTGGCCCTCGTCATGGCTGCCCGCCGCCTGCGGCCCTATTTCCAAGGACGTGACATCAGGGTTCTCACTAATCACCCTATCCGTCAAATCCTTGTTAAGCCCGATGTGTTAGGACGTTTGGCTAAGTGGGCCATCGAACTAGGGGAATATGATATTTAATTTCTACCTCGCCGGGCCATCAAAGGCCAAGCCCCTGCGGATTTTTTGGTAGAAGCACCATTCCCTGACCCCGGTTCGCCTGCATATGACACTACTCCTAATCACTCCAATCCCGTAGCTGAAGCCCGTAAGTGGCAATTGTACGTGGATGGAGCCTCTGCGGCCCGAGGTAGTGATTCCAGGGTCCTTCTCATTAGTCCCGATGGTGTTGAAACCAAGTATGTCTTGCGATTTAAGTTCAAGGTCACCAACAATGAAGCGGAATATGAGGTAGTTCTTGCTGGGCTTCGGTTCGCCCAATCCTTTGCAGCTTTTTACGGACTCCAAGGTGGTCTTTAGTAAAATTAAAGGCGCTTATGCAACCAAGGATGATATGTTGAAAAGGTACCTCGCTTTGACACTTAAGCTTTTGTCAACTTTTGCTTCGGTAGATATCCAGCAGGTGCCTCGCAAAGAAAATGTTCAAGCTGATGCTCTTAGCAAAATGACCTCCGCGGTCCAGACCAACATGTCTCCGGACATAATTGTCGAAGATGCTATCCACCCTTCCATACATGAGGCAACGGTTTTTGTATTAACTGAGAGCAGTCCCAATTGGATGACTCCAATCATCCATTATCTTCGGGATGGTACACTGCCGGATGATAAATTACTCGCTCGACGGATAATTCTTAAGGCACCGAAGTATGCACTCCACGACGGAATCCTGTACCGACAGTCATACTTACAGCCGAGTCTTCGCTGCCTTGATCCAGTCCAGGCTGCCTATATTCTTCGCGAATTTCATGAGGGGGCCTCTGCCAGCCATATTGGCTCGCGGACGTTGGCCAAGAAAGTCCTTCGATGGGGATACTACTGGCCCACGTTAGTTAATGATGCCCATAATTTAGTGACAAAGTGTGACAAGTGTCAGCGACACTCCCGAGTGAAGCATTTACCGCAAACCGAGCTCACTGGCATATAAAGTGCTTGGCCATTTATCCAGTGGGGAATCGACATTGTGGGCCCGTTTCCAGTCGCTCCGGGAGGCTCAAAATTTCTTGTGGATTGCAGTGGATTACTTCACCAAATGGGTTGAAGCCGAGCCCCTCACTGCTATCACCGGTCAGAACATCTTGAAGTTTGTTTGGCGAAACATCATATGCCGCTTCGGCATCCCGAGCGCCATTATCTCAGACAATGGCAAACAGTTCGCCAATGACCCCTTCCGGTCCTGGTGCGAAGAGTTGCACATCAAACAAATTTTCACCAACCGCACCCTGCTTATTGGTTTAAAGAAGCGCTTAGATCAAGCTAAAGGTCTCTGGGCCGAGAATCTTCCGCAGGTTCTCTGGGAGTATCGTACCATGCCGCACACATCAACCGGAGAAACCCCGTACAACCTCACCTATGGCTCTGAGGCTGTCATCCCTGCTGAGGTAGGGGTACCTAGTCCCCGCCTCGTTACTCTAGATCCCGAGGCTAACGACGATGCACTCCGTGCTAACTTGGATGAGCTCGAGCACCGCCGTGATCAATCTTTCATTCAACAAGCTAAATGTAAGCAACGCGCAGCTCAGTATCACAACCTCCGGGTTAAGGGTACTCAATTTAAAGTTGGAGACCTAGTACTCCGGTTAAACTCTGCCAGCAAAGCTGCCCCCAAGGGCAAACTGCATGCCGCCTGGGAAGGGCCTTACCGCGTCATTGCCGCGCATGTCTCCGGGTGCTATCAGTTAGCACATCTAGATGGTACGCCGATTCCCTGAACATGGCATGTTACTAATCTACGGCGTTTTTATCTATGATTACCGATTGCCAAGTATCTTTTCTACCTTTACCTTCTTTGTACGTTATTTCGTTTCCGTACTATAACGTTTTCTTTTATGAGTCTCTTTGTATTTTTCAATTGTCCGACAATTACTTTGTATAAAGTTTTCACTTTACGTATATTGCTGTACTTTCTTCTACGCTGCGGGGACGCCCTAGCCTAGACTCATTATTATTTGTCTCCGGACACACTGATCTCTCGCCTGATCCGTCCGGAGAGATCAGCATTTAGTCCCCGGACCTATATTCCCTCTCGTCCGTTTAACCGGAGAGGTCATTCAATCTCGCCTGATCCGTCCGGAGAGATCATTAACTCCCGCCCGATCCGTCCGGGGAGATTTTCTGCCTTGTTTCTCTACCAGGCCTTATTTACATATAGTACTCCCACGTACTAATTACCTCATTATTTTCGTAATGACATGTCAAAAATCATTTAAAGCAATTGCCTCATGATCAAACATTAACCACTCTTATTTAACATACTTGTCAAACATATCAAAATATTTTCGCCATTTTGCTTCCCAAAAAGAGTTCTTTACATATATGCATGCGTTATTACAACAACTAAGCATTATCTTCGGCCTTCGAGCCAATACTCCGCGCTCCGGCATTGGGACCCGTCCCGGGAGCTTCTTCGCGTCCTCCGGGATCTGGAGGCTCCTTGGCTTTGAGCTCCGGTTCTTCCCCTGCTTTGACCTCCTCTACGCCAAGGACTCACTCTTGGCACTGGCCTTGGAATGTCGCTCCTCACTCTGCCCCGAGGACTCGGTTGAGGCGCTGGTCTCGGAGTGTTAGCCCATTCCGCGGGATCCCATTCCGCAAGGTCCATTACTTCGATCTCCTCGGCTAGCTTCTCAACCTCCTCCTCCGCAACAGCTACTGGGGCCTCCTCCCTAACGGCCACCGGGGTTGGCTATTGGATTATGATCCCTTTGCCTTTCCCCGCCACCCTATTTTTACTCCTCCGCGGAGCTTTCGCGATCTCCTGGCCCCGGCTGGAGCTTGCAATATTCTTCTGCAGTACGGCTCCACCTGCCACGACCTCTCAGGCCCTCGTACATATTCAGGAGTAATTCCAGTACTTCCTGCTTTCTCACAAGCTCGGAGGAGTCTGTGTGACCCACCGCCATCAGCGCCGAAATTTCCTCCTGAATCTCGGTTATTCGCTCCTCGACCTCCTCAAAAGTTAGCAGGCCGTACTCCGTTAGTATTCGCTCATATTCCTTTTGGTGGATGATGACGCTGTCTAGTTCGGCGACCGTCGACAAATATTTCAGTTCCCGGTCTCTCGCCTTTTCCACAGCTTTGGCCCTTGCCTCTTCGGCCTCCTTGGCCCTTCTCTCCGCTACGGCCACCCTCCTCTCCAACCGAGGAACCACTTGCTTTTGCAAATTATCCTTTTCCCCGCGGAACCAATCTAAAGACTGCATGAGTTTCTTTATTACATTATGCAGCTCCTCGGCATTCTCCTGTTTGCAGCACACAATCAGTACTCGTATGATATTCTCAAACCAACGACAAATCAGTAACTCAGCAATTTTGACAGTAATCGACTTCATATCAAAAAAGACAAGTGTATACATCGTCTGCAGTCATTACATCAGAAATACAAGTTTTTCCTATCATCTATTATATGTGCAGTTCATCAAAATTGCGGGGAACGACTGACCTCCCTCTGTTCGTCTCCTTCCGCTGCCTCCGGCACCTCCACCTCAACCTCGTGCTCTCCCTTCGGCAGTTCTTGGATCACCCCCGCGTCACCTCCCGTTGCCTCCGCGGTGATCTCCATGCACGAAGGTGGATCCTTGTCTCTGGGCTCCGAGATGAATTCACCCCGGCGAAAGGCCAAGAACTCTTTGTTGATACGCAAATTTCGTATCCAATTAAAATGCGCCACCTAATAAAATATATGTTGAATATCAATTTTATATTGATTATTTTTATGTTAGGAATTAATTAAATATAATTCCTAAGTTAAATAATCAATTTAATTGGTGATTTACTATATATTTTATTGACCAATTGAAAGCCGCCACATGTCAATATGATGCAGATATTGCTAAATTAAATTAAATTAATTTAGTAATTATCCAAGAAAAATGAGGATAAACATCAAGTCATGTTGGACCAATCAGAATGCTCCATGTGTCAAGTTGTTGCAGTAATTATTAAATTAAATATAATTAATTTAATAATTATCTTATGGATAATGATATTACGAAGGACCAATCATATCGTTCCGTTCAGACTCAAGCCCATTAGGGTTTTCTCCATCCTACCACTATAGATAGAGCCTCATTCTCCACCAAAAATCACAAGAACACAAGTCAAGAATCAAGCGAAGAATTCTGGTACAAAGGAATTTCAACGTTCTTCGGTGTTCTTCAACGTTCTTCGAGAAAATCAACAACAAGACAAGCTCAAGAAAGGTGGTACAAAACCAATCTTGAGCTTAAGGCGGTATAAAGCCAATCCGGTATTACAATCCGGCATTACGAAGCCAATCTTGAGATTTTTTCAAGGCGTTACAAAGCCAATCTCAAGATTTTCAACGTTTGATCCGAGATCAAGGTGCTAAGCCCCTCCGATCGGCGTTTCAAGTCAAAACTTCGAAGGTGTTCTTCGTCGTTCGTCAAGATCTTCGAAGACGTTCTTCGCATATTGAATCAAAAGTATTGTTTAATTCAAAATCAAGCTCACAAGCCTTTGAATTAACGTTACTCAAGTCAAAATCCAAAATCGGGGAAAATCAAGGTTAACTCCGACATCAATCAATCGAAGAGAAGAATCAGAGGATAGCTAGAGATAGGATCCACAAAATTGTAAAGTTTACTCATTTGATCAAAAGAAATCTATTTTGTACATCTTTTTCGTGTTTATACATTTTATGCACGAAATTTGTTATTACACTCTTCATCTTGATCCACATCGCAGGCAGCGATCTCCCCGGCGCTCAGAATAGTCTTCTTCTTCGCTAGAGCCTTCACCAAGGGCCACTCTGGGACACGACCCAGTGCGTTGTAATACGTCTCCTCCACGGTGCCCACGGCGTTGAAATCATATCCGAACTCTGGAGGATAGACATCCACATTCGGATAGATTTCCTTGACTTTCTCCAGCAGCACTGATCGTGTGGCCGAGTCCCCGACCACGACGAAGCTTTTCTGATAGTCGAGAAATGTGTTGGTTTACAACAGTTTCTCTACAAATGTCTTCAGCACAGCCCCCTGGCCATCCACTACGGCCGCCTCCTTGGCTTTCATCTCCGCCCGCAGTTCCGCCACTTCGCCGCGGAGCACCCCGGCTTCTGCCTCCACCTCGCGCAGCCGCGCTACCTCATTCTCCACCAAGGAAGCTCTCTTACGCGCCTCGGATAGGTCGTGAGTTAACCTATCATTCCGGGAACGCAGCTCCCTCACCGCTTCGGCTAGCTCTCCTTGGCCTCTCTCTCACTCCTTCGGCCGAGGTCCATGATCCCCTGAGCCAGACGTAGAAGCTCCTCGGCATCGGGCCCCTCCAGACCCAGCACGTTTGTGCGCCCTTGCCCCTTGAAGCAGAAAACCAGTAATAAACATTAAAAAAAAAAAGAAAAAGAGGATTCAACATCAGTTCTTCACTCCAGCAATGGTTCCAAATGCTTTACCTCAGGGATCGACTCTGTACGCAGTCTTTTGGCCGCTCCCGGGGGAGTTACAGATAGCTCCGACCTCCTCTTCGACCTCGGGGTCGCCCCCGCGACCACCACATCTTCTTCCGTCCCTGCTGACGGCCTTGGACTCGGCGACGCTCCACTTCTAGGTGCCACTTCAGTTGCAGTTCCCTTCTTCTTTGATGCCTCGGGCACCGCAGGGCTTCCCAAAGTCTCCTTTCTGAAGCGTCCCACTGCAAAAGAAATTTGTGGTTAATCCTGTGCAAGTTGTAGTCAATTACACAAATTTAAAGTTCCTACCCTCCTCGACTGCCCCGGCTGCCGACTCCTGCCCCGGATGGGATCCCCCCTGCTCCGCCCGAGTAATACGGGCATAATCCTGCCTCCTCCAGCTCCTCCTCGGTGCAGAGGGTCTTGAACGTACCTACAGTCCGGAATTGACTTACAAACTCCGGCTCTGCAACCGGGGCATTATCTAATACCTCCTCCCTCCTCCACCTCGGGAGGATCACGCCTGTCTTCACATAAATAAATTTCTCCTTCCAACCCTCCACCTTACTTGGGTTTTGCACCTTAAACCCACGTCGGGCCCTGGGGCTAAAGGAGTACCATCCCTTCGATTTCCCGAAGGCCTTCAGTTGGAAGAAAAACCTAAACAAATCAACATTTGGTTCCACCCCGACATTCTTACATACCACTGTAAATCCGACAACCTGCCTCACGACATTGGGTGCTAATTGACTCAGGGCAATGTTATAATACCTCAGCAACTGCACTACGAGGTCCCACAGGGGGAATCTGATTCCTATTCTCAGATGGTCTATATACACACTTATGAAGCCCCTCGGCGGGCAGCAAGCTCGGTCACTAGGCTCCGGCACTATGTATTATAAGTTAAAAGGGAAGTAAAAGGTTGGAATCAGGGCTGCTATTTGCACCCGAGTCATCCGCAGTGCCTCCACGGCCACCTCAAAATCCTCCTCCAAACACTCACTAAACCCTACTGCCGGGGTGCCGAATTCCATGACGTCTGCCCTATATACCATCTTAATCACTCTTCTTTCTGGAATGATATAACGCATGGGTGGTACATCTAACGGGGTTTTATCGGTTCCTACCTCCCTAATTGAAGATGAAGACATACTTACTTGGTTTTGATTTGAGATGGCTCACAAATGGCACAGATGAATCTCCTTTTTTCTCGCTCTCTGTATCTTGCAAGTCGCGAATGAGAATAATGAAGTTTACTGTGCAGGCCTTCTCTATGTATCCTCCTGCATCAACGGCTCAGATCTGGCCTTTTCAAAATTCGTGTCTCAGATTCGCGCGTGGACGTCACGCGCATTACAGTTAACAAGGCGCGTGGGAGACACACTTCTTGGAATTCTCAAACGCGTCACTTCACATCCCTTTTCCTAATGATGGCGCTGCCAATCACATCAACCTCAATCTTCCCCAGGAAGTTTTGGGTCTCACTCCGGTGTTCCCTTCACCTCGGGCATATTCTAGTTCAATCTCACTTAACCTTATGACCCCGAGGGTACTCTATCTCGGCTCCGGTCAACCCCATGACCTCGGGGATACTCAAGTTCGGCTCCGGTCGACCCCATGACCTCGGGGTACTTCAGTTCGGTCAAGTTTGGTCCTCGCAGAGTCCTTCACTCCGGGGATGCATCATCTCGGCTCCGGTCGACCCCCTGACCCCAGGGATACTTCGGTTCGACAAAGATAGCATCCCTCCTTGCTCGCTACGTCATTACATCGCTCAACATCGGCACCTTTTACACCCTGTCCTACTTATAACCGAAACTCCTACCTCGCTCCGGCTGGTGGGGGGCATCTGATAGGTATGGCCCAGTAACTTTGGGTCGGATTGACCCGCCCCGGAGCAACCGGGCACAATCCAGAACCAAGCCGGCCCAGAAGCGCGCACGAGCCTGGCGCAGCACAGCCGCAGCATAATTGGAAAGTGAGATCCCCACGATCTCCTTCCAACTCCCATGCAGATTTGGTGGGCGCAATTGTAGGGATTTAGTTAGGGTTTTGAATTGAGTAGTATAAATAGTAGAATTGTACTCAGATTTTGGGTTCGCACTTTGTACTCCAAAACTACAACGTGTAAGATTGAAAGGAAGATAGTGAAAAACACCTCGGCAGGTGATTGCTTGCGCCCGTGGACGTAGTTCTCTGGATCGACCCACGTATATCTTGTGTCCTTTACTTTTCTTGCATTTGGGAGCATTATGAATCGTATTTTACTTAGAGTTCCGTCCTTTTAACCGGATTGCACTTTATCAATATCAAAATATTTAATCAATATATATTCCCACCAAATTGGGATCCATCAGATATGGATGCAACCAACATCTCCCACTCATACAAATCTGATCCGACTCATTTGAATCTAAAGACTCCACAATTCTCATCATTACATCTCTTCTTTCATACAGAGACTAAGGCGAGCGACCGAGCGAGAACATAATGGAACAAATTGAGGAGAGTTATATTAAGTCATCGCCCAACTAATATAACTCATCAACTCAGGAGACTCGCTGTGTACCCCAAACTACGTGGTTGCACTAGACCAAACATCTCTGACCCCTCTTATGCATATAAAGCATGTTTGACCCCTAAATTTGTATCTATGCTCATGACTATGTCAAAACTAATTCGACTTAGTCGGCCGGCCTATGAGCCATAGTACACAAGTGCATTACCAACATAGTTTTTCCTTGGCCTCTTATGTCAATCTGCTTGGACTTGATAGCTTTCTTAGCCATGCTCCGATAGACCGTATCAACCATGGCCATTGAACACATGCTAAAGTAGCGTAATCAAGCTAACACTTCATGACAAAGTCCAAAGTCCCAAAGGGCACAAAAAACACTATAAGAGCTCACACAGTGACGAAGAAAGGATCTATACGGTCACTCATCTTACTAAGGTCGTCATTTAGCACATGGAGCTCCCACTCAAATGTTAGTGAAGAACAACTCAGAAACACACAACTCCTAAGAATCTGGAAATGTACGAAGAAAAACAATCTGAATTCAAACTCACAATTCGGCCAGAGTTGTGACCGAACTGAACTTGCGCAGAACAGGAAATAGAAATGAATCAAACACCAATTTAACGTGGTTCGTTCAAGATGAACTACATCCACGGAGGCAAGACACACCTCAATCCACTAAGAACTCCAGTCAATTATAGAGAATACACTCAAGAAATGAAATGCCCAATTCTGTTGACAAATTAGGGCACGAACGCTCAATCTAAAAATACTCTCTCTAATCTAAGAAACAGGGAAATTACTCAACGTAGTGATCTTCTCCTCAATGAGAGCTTTACAATGATATATGGATTGAAGCTCGAATGCAACTGTACAGGAAGTTCTAACTGAAAGAAGTTGAGCTCAGCTACCGGACAAAAGTGACGGTTTTCTTCGTCACAATTCTGCAACTGCTCCGTCACAAATGACGGTTATCTTCAACTGCCTCGAACCCGGTTTATTCTGAACAGCTTGTCTTCTTGATGCTAAAACCCGGTTCAATCCTCCGGCTCTTCACTCCCTGATTCCGGTTCCACATTCCCAACACACCCTATTACAAAGTATAGCTCACTTGATGATATTGAACACCACCTCACAAATCTCCACCTCAATGAATCAAGTGTGCCTCTTCCTGACTCATCACTGCCTTGTCTTGTTAATGCTCTTCATGACATTGCTCAAGCTGCAGCAGGCTTGAGCAATGCTCCACTTTGTTACCAGGTACACCCTTAGTAAGAAAATCAGCAGGGTTATGCAATGTGTGTACCTTCTTCACTTCTACAGAACCAGAATCAATGATATCCCTAGCAAAATGCAACCTAACATCAATGTGTTTTGACCTTTCATGAAATGCTTGGTGTTTCACAAGGTGTAGAGCACTTTGATTATCACAGTAGATTACCACACACTTTTGCTTGATGTCCAAATCTCTCAAAATCCCTTGAAGCCAGATTGCTTCTTTGATAGCTTCAGTGAGAGAGATATATTCTGCTTCTGTTGTTGATAGTGCTACAACTGACTGCTGTACACTTCTCCAGCTGATGGCTGTTCCAAATAAGGTAAACACAAATCCAGAAATAAATTTCCTTGTGTCTATGTTTGCTGCAAAATCAGAATCAGCAAACCCCTCCAATGCAACAGTGCTTCCATCCATTTTCTTCTCAAACTTCAGTGACAAGTTCACTGACCCCTTCAAATACCTCATCACATGCTTCAAAGCTTCCCAATGCTCAACTCCTAGGTTTGACATGAACCTGCTTACTAAAGACACAGCATAGGCCAAGTCAGGCCTACTACAAATCATCCCATACATGAGACTTCCAACTCCACTTGCATAAGGAACATTGCTCATATGTATGATTTCCTCTTCAGTCTTTGGGCATTGTTCTTTGGAGAGTTTCTTCTGTAGATTAACTGGAGCGGAGAGAGGTTTGGCTTCATGCATATGAAACCTCTCCAGAACCTTCTGTAGATATTGCCTCTGAGATAACCAAAGCACTCCAGCTTCTCTGTTCCTTAGAATGTTCATGCCCAAAATCTTCTTGGCCTCTCCCAGATCTTTCATGTCAAATTCAGTGTTAAGTCTGTCCTTCAACCATTGTACCCTCTTCTTGTTCCTGCTGGCAATTAGCATATCATCCACATACAACAGAAGAAAGACTTTATCTTGCTTTGAACCCTTGTTGAAGTAAACACAACTATCATACAGACTTCTTACAAAGCCAACACTGATCATGAAGTCATTGAACCTCTTATTCCGCTGTCTTGGACTTTGTTTAAGTCCATATAGTGACTTCTTCAGCAAACAAACTTTGTCTTCTTGTTCAGGAACAACAAAGCCTTCTGGCTGTTTCATATATATCTTCTCATTGAGTTCTCCATGTAAGAATGCTGTTTTTACATCTAGTTGTTGTAGTTCCATGTCCTATTGAGTAACCTTTGATAAAAGCAACCTGATTGAGCAGTGCTTTACTACTGGAGAGAAAACTTCATTAAAATCAATCCCTTCCCTTTGTGTAAAGCCCCTAGCCACCAATCTTGCTTTAAACCTCACTTGTTTGGATCCTGCAGTCTCTAACTTCTTCTTGTATATCCATTTAGAACTCACAAGTTTCTGACCTTTTGGTTTATCCACCAATGTCCAGGTCTCATTCTTTTCCAGGGATTCCATCTCTTCAATCATTGCCTGAATCCAGTGTTCACCTTCTTCACACTCTAGTGCTTCTTTAAAACTACTAGGCTCTTGTGATTCCAGGTCTTCAGCAACACTCAAGGCATAAGAAACACTCCCTGCTTGACCATAGAAGTCAGGTCTATTGATTGTTCTTCTAGGTCTGTCCCTTCCAATGCTATATTCTCTCACATTTTGTGAAGGTCCAGCTTGTTCTTCTTCTTCAGATGATGAATCACTATCTTGTAGATTCTCTTGTCGTTGAGATGTGTGATCATCTTCAGCAGGATGCTCCACCTCAATTGATATCTCTTCATTGTCTTTAGCACCATCAAGTTCTTCCTTAGAGCCTGTTGAAGTATAAGCCATCACATTCTCATTAAACTTTACATCTCTACTTGTGATTATCTTCTGATTTTCCTTCTCTAGACACCACAATCTGTAGCCCTTTATTCCATCTGGATATCCAAGAAATACACATCTTAGAGCTCTTGCATCTAACTTGTTTTGCTTGACATGGACAAAAGCAAGACAACCAAACACCCTTAAACCTTCATAACTTGGTTTCTGTCCACTCCACACCTCTTCAGGTGTTTTGAACCCAATCACTGATGAGGGTGACCTGTTAATGAGATAACATGCTGTAGCAATGGTTTCACCCCAAAATACCTTTGGCAACCCAGCATCCAACAACATACTCCTTACTCTTTCAAGAAGAGTCCTATTAAGCCTCTCAGCAACTCCATTCTGTTGAGGATTCATTCGGACAGTCCTGTGTCTCTTGATTCCTCTTTCTTCACAGAAGTTTGTGAACTCAGTAGAGAGATATTCCAGTCCATTATCAGTCCTAAGGTGCTTCACCTTCTTCCCTTTGACATTTTCCAGTTGAATCAACCATGTTTTGAACTTATGAAAAGCATCACTCTTATTCTTCATCAACATGATCCGCACCTTTCTGCTGTAATCATCAATCAAAGACATGAAATACCTTGCTCCACCATGAGTCTCTGTCCTTGTAGGACCCCATATGTCAGAGTGAACATAATCTAATGGCTCTTGAGTTGTGTGAACACCCTTTCCATAGGGCAGCTTCTTGGATTTGCCCAGAGCACACTGATCACAGAACTCTAGGTTTTGATTTCCCATGTTTCCAATTACTCCACTTCTTGACAGTTCCTTCAACCCCTTCTCTCCTATGTGTCCAAGCCTCTTGTGCCATTTAACAAGCTCAGAACTGCTCAAGACCATATCCACACTCCCAACAACAGGTGAACCAATCAAGATAAACAACCCATTATGCTGTCTACCTTTAATCACCAATTTTTCATGTTTAGTGATATGCAAGAAGCCATCTACTGAGCTAAACTGACACCCACTAGTTACCAACGAACCAAGAGATAGAAGATTTCTTTTAAGGCCAGGAACATATCTTACATTTGAGATGACTCTGACCACACCATCAAACATCCTTATGCTCACTGATCCAACTCCTTTGACCTTGCATGATTGGTCATTTCCCAAGAGAACATTTCCACCATCTTCTCTCTTCAGTTCATGAAACCATGACTGGTGTGGACACATATGAAAGGAGCAACCTGTGTCCAAGACCCATTCCTTTACCATTCTTGATTCAGTAACATTTAATACCTCTGGAGGATCTTCTTGATGGTCAATGGCAGCAGCTTCTGCCCCTTGATTTCCACCTTTCTTGTTTCTCTTAGGACAATCCTTCTTCAAGTGACCAGGCTGTTTGCACTTGAAGCATTTCCTCTTCTCAACCCATTCATTCCCCTTCTTTGGATTAGAGTCTCCTGCCTTTGGATCCTTAGCATACTGTCCCTTCTTGCCTTGCCAAGGTTTCTTGAATTTAACATTCAAACCTTCTCCAGATTGCACCATGCCTTTATCACCTTGAGTCTGGAAACATTTAGACCTCAGAGCCTTCACTATTCCATCATAAGATAGCTGCTCATCTCTCCCATACATCAAGGCATCCTTAAAGCTTTCCATGGATTTTGGAAGAATGTTTAACACCATCAATGCTTTATCATCCTCCTCCAATTTCACATCCAGGTCTTCCAATTCCTCAACCATCTTAATGAACTCATCAAGTTGATCAGAAATTACCTTATCTTCAGTGATCTTGAAGGCCAACATCTTCTGCTTCAAGAACAGCTTGTTGGAAACTGACTTAGATTGATACAGATCTTCCAATCTCTTCCATGCTTCTGAGGAACTCTTGCATCTTGAGACCTCTCTTAACGGTTTATCACCCAAACACAGAATGATAAGACTGAGGGCCTTCTTATCCACTGATGTAAACTTGTGTTTCTCACTTTCTTCCCACGAATCAAGAGGTATCAAAGCAAGATCAAGGCCATTGTGAACCAACACTGCATTCATCTTGATCTTCCACAGTGTGAAATCATTTCTTCCTGTAAACTTCTCAAAGTCCATCTTCATACCAGCCATTCCTTCCCTTCTTCAAGCTGTGAGAGTTGATTCCCACAGACGGCGCCACTTGTTAGTGAAGAACAACTCAGAAACACACAACTCCTAAGAATCTGGAAATGTACGAAGAAAAACAATCTGAATTCAAACTCACAATTCGGCCAGAGTTGTGACCGAACTGAACTTGCGCAGAACAGGAAATAGAAATGAATCAAACACCAATTTAACGTGGTTCGTTCAAGATGAACTACATCCACGGAGGCAAGACACACCTCAATCCACTAAGAACTCCAGTCAATTACAGAGAATACACTCAAGAAATGAAATGCCCAATTCTGTTGACAAATTAGGGCACGAACGCTCAATCTAAAAATACTCTCTCTAATCTAATAAACAGGGAAATTACTCAACGTAGTGATCTTCTCCTCAATGAGAGCTTTACAATGATATATGGATTGAAGCTCGAATGCAACTGTACAGGAAGTTCTAACTGAAAGAAGTTGAGCTCAGCTACCGGACAAAAGTGACGGTTTTCTTCGTCACAATTCTGCAACTGCTCCGTCACAAATGACGGTTATCTTCAACTGCCTCGAACCCGGTTTATTCTGAACAGCTTGTCTTCTTGATGCTAAAACCCGGTTCAATCTTCCGGTTCTTCACTCCCTGATTCCGGTTCCACATTCCCAACACACCCTATTACAAAGTATAGCTCACTTGATGATATTGAACACTTAAGTGTTTGATCCGCCAGTCTCATCCTGCTCACTTACCAAAGTGCCAGGGCGATTTCTCGTGTGAGTTGGACGATCCAAGCCTTGTGATATATCACATATAATAGACACATTACTTCTAACATATAATAGGGGCACATGTCATTGATAAATAAAATTGTTCATACAAGCTAAAAGAATTTTAAATTCTACAAAGTCCCATACTCCTAACATGCCATTGAAATACATCTCTACTCAAAGGCTTGGTGAAAGGATCAGCTATCATTTCACCAGTGGGAACGTGCCTGAGAACCACTTTCCCCTACGCAATATTATCTCAGATGAAGTGGTATCTGGTGTCAATATGCTTGGTCCTCCCATGATACTTGGGGTCCTTAGCATATGCTAGTGCAGTGTGTTGTCACAAAGGACAACTACTGCATCATCTACGTGCGCCGTAACGCACAAAGTCTGGAGAAATCTTCTCAACCAGATATCCTCTTTAACTGCAGACGTACAGGCGATGTACTCTGCTTCCATAGTGGATAGAGATATACAAGGCTGCTTCTTGCTACACCAAGTGATAGTAGCGCCACCCAACAAGAATGCATATCCCGATGTGGATTTGCGTTCATCTCTATCCACTGATCCATCAGCATCGCTATAACCAAGTAGCTTCAGACTGCTACCGTGATAGCACAAAGCTAAATCACTTGTCCCCTTTAAATATCTAAGTATCCTTTTGACTGCTGCCTAGTGAGCGTGTCCGGGATTACTTTGATACCTACTCACCATCCCAACTGCAAAGCATAGGTCTGGTCGAGTACACGTCATTGCGTACATCAAACTCCCTACTGCGCTCGCATAAAGAACCTTAGCCATGCTTTCTTTTTCATCATCTGTCTTTGGGCATAAATGTTTGCTAAGAACACAATGTTTTCCATAGGCGTGTTAACGGGTTTAGCATTATGCATAAGAAATCGCTCCAGAACCCTCTTAATATAAGTCTCTTGAGACAAAGTTAAGAGTCTCTTTGAGCGATCTCGGTGTATCTTAACACCAAGCATGTTTTCTGCCTCTCCCATGTCTTTCATCTCAAAAGTAGATGACAGCCACTGCTGAGTGGCGACAATCATCTCTATATAATTTCCAGCCAACAAAATGTCATCCACATATAATGAGAGAATTGTGAATTTTTTCTCATCCCTTTTAACATACACACAGTGATCTTCCTCAACCATCGTAAAGCCTATCGAAGTGATAGCTCGATGAAATCGAAGGTACCACTGTTTGGATGATTGTTTAAGTCCATAAATGGAATGCTTTGAGCGGCACACTTTGCGCTCTTGTCCCTTTACCTGTAAACCATTAGGTTGATCCATATAGATCTCATCACCCAGTTCTCCATTGAGAAATGCTGTCTTTACATCCATTTGGAATAGTTCCAAATCAAGGTGGGCTACAATTGCTAAAATGAGACGGATAGAGGCAAACCTCACCATTGGGGAGAATGTCTCTTTGGGTAAAGCCTTTCGCCACCAGGCGAGCCTTATTTATCGAGCCATCTGCTTTTCGCTTGACTTTGAGAGCCCACTTGTTCCCAATTGTCTTGCGTCTAGATGGTAGATCGACTAGCTCCCAAACTTGGTTCTTAGCCATTGAACTCATCTCTTCCTCCATAGCACTTATCCACTCTTTAGCATTTGGAGAAGTTATAGCCTCTTCAAAAGTAGCTGGCTCATCAACATCCATCGTTGTGCACATGAAAGATTCTCCCTCAAGTTCAAAATGTCTTCGGGGCACAATTCCACGCTTGCTCCTGCACAACTCTAGATCTTGAGAGTCTTCATGCAATGGATTTCTCCCACTGACTCTAAGACCGCTCTTATTATTCCCGTCGATTGCTGGATTTGGTTGTGAAACCGCATCCTCCCCAGGAATTACAACATTGTCTTCGGGATCTTGTAACTCATAAAGTTTAAGATCTCCTTTAACTTCTCCAATTATTGGAAATTCCTCCTCGAGGAAATTAACATCGCGTGACTCAATTTATGTCATTCCTCCGTCAGGATGTTCACCATACACCACATAGCCTTTCGAGTGGTCATAGTATCTTATAAAGATATGTTTGACTGCTCTAGGACCAAGTTTTCCATGCTTATGGGAAGTATTATGAACAAACCCAGCTGACCTCCATGGGCGCAAGCCTTCTTTCATGCCACAACTCATACGGCGTCGAAGGAACTGTCTTAGACGGCACACGGTTCAATATGTAGGCAGCAGTTAAGATTGCATCTCCCCAAAAAGATATTGGTAGATTTGCTTGCGCCATCATTGATCTGGCCAAATCTAGAAGTGTCCTATTCCTCCTCTCTGCAACACCATTTTGTTGCGGAGTGTAAGGAATTGACAGTTGTCTTATGATCCCTTTTTCCTCACAGTATTGTCTGAACTGATCAGACAAGTATTCTCGCCCCCTATCAGTGCGTAAAGTTTTAAGTTTCCTATCTCTTTGGTTCTCAACCTCCGCTAAGAATCGCTTAAAGCAATCAAGCGCTTCCGAGCGGTGAGATAGGAGATACACTGAACCGTAGCGCGAATAATCATCAATAAATGTGAGGAAATAGGATGCACCATGTAGTGCCTTCACATTTACGGGTCTGCATATGTCCGAGTGAACTAACTCTAGAGGTTGAGTAGCTCTTTTTGCCTTTCCAAAAGGCTTCCGGCAGGCTTTTCCTGCTAGACATGGTTCGCACACAGGAAGGTTGACTTTAGCGAGATTGCCTAAAAGACCTTCTCGAGCTAAGCTAGTCATCCTTTCACGTCCTATGTGTCCTAACCTTGCATGCCATTTATTAGAATCATTCATAACATCAACAGACGAAGAAACAAAAGAAGTGCATGCAATAGATAAATCCAACATGAAAAATCTATTGTTCAAACAGGAAAGAAAAATCTTGACTCAAAAGTGTTGAAACTGAAAGTAAATTACACCGAATACTAGGCGCATAAAGCACATCACTAAGGAGCAGCTCGCGCCCAGTGCTAAGTTTGAGCTGGTATGAACCAACTCCCACCATTTCTTCTTGCACGCCATTTCCCTAGCAATGTAGTGGCTGCCCGCTGGTACTCGATGATAATCAACAAATCCTGCTCTATCTCTTGTCACATGTTTGGTTGCTCCCGAGTCTACAATCCAACCATGGAGAGAATTAGCAACGAACACATGTGAGCAAACAAATGAATCAGAATAGCTAGGAGCAGGTCTTACCTTCTTTGGCTTAGTACAATTACGAGCAAAGTGACCCGTCTTTCCACAGTTATAGCAAGTGTCTTTCTTCTTTCCGCCCCTTTTACCATGGTGACGCTTTTTAGCCTTTTCACCTTGCAGGCCCAAGTTTTGGTTTTTGGCGTTGCTTTGTCCTGCATTCTTTTGCTTTTTCCAACGGTTGCCTGTGTTAGACTTGCGTTGGCCAGCGTGTGCGACGAAAGCAGCGGCTTGTGCTCTTTCCGCCTCTCGACGGTCAGCCTCGAATCTAAGATGATTGGCGACGCTGTCAATGGTCTGGATTTGTTCGTTGTGTGTGAGCACAAGTTTAACTTGTCCCCAAGTCTACTCAGTTAGCGACCTTAGGACTGCCAAAACTTGTTGTTCATTGGTGAGTTCATTTCCAGCATTTTGAAGCTCTCGGATCATGTCTTTTCATGACATTAAGATGCTGGCCCATAGTGTGCTTAGGGTCAAGTACATACTGATTGAACTTAAGGTTAAAGCCTAAGGGCTCGTTGCCGAGGTAGTGCCGTACGTGACCTTTAAGCCGTCCCACAGCGCTTTACCTGTAGGAAACGTCTTGAACTCACGAATCAGATGATCCTGCATGCAGCTCAGCATAGTATAGCGCGCAGACCGATCTTGATTCACCCATTTATTGTACGCATCCAAATCGCGACGATATTGGGCATTTTGACCATTCTCTTGCTTAACCGGCATGGCCATAGTCTCGGTGAGATTGTCAAGGACCTTCATATTGTGTAGCAAAAACTGGATCTTACGGTGCCACATGGCATAGTTCTGGCCATCTAATTTGTCAGAACCATAAAGATCAGAAAAAGTTATTTGGGTACCCATTTATGTTAATATTATGCGCAATATGTTAGAAGTTTGTCTATTTAATATTTTTATTCGGATCCAAATAAAATTTTATTATTTTTTCACAAGTGAATAAGATCGAAAATTTGCCACATAGGCTCATAATCATCTCCCACTCAATTGAAGAAGATAATAAAAAAATAAATGATCGCGAACAAAAAAAATATGCCCATCTCAAGAAACATCCATAAAAATAATATAGTGAGATGTCAATGACCTATGGTGGTAAATACGAAACAATAAAAATTACATGGCCTTAAAAATAGCCCCTCTAATACATGTGCCCTAGTAAGAAACGACATGATTCTATAAAAAAAAATTACATATCATCATCGTATAACCACCACCGTCATCAACATCTCATGCATACGTACATCAATTAATACCACATCACGTAATAAAAATACGCAAACAATTAAATTAAATCACATAATGCATGTAATTAATTAAAAGAAAATTAAGCAACCTAGCCCAAAATATACGATGCAGCCTATGATTGAATGAGCGAAAAAAAAAATTCTCGAAATCATTTGGGGTCATAAAAAAAACTGTTTTATTATTATTATTATTATTATTATTATTATTATTATTATTATTATTATTATTATTATTATTATTATTATTATTATTATTATTATTATTATTATTATTATTATTATTATTATTATTATTATTATTATTATTATTATTATTATTATTATTATTATTATTATTATTATTATTATTATTATTATTATTATTATTATTATTATTATTATTATTATTATTATTATTATTATTATTATTATTATTATTATTATTATTATTATTATTATTATTATTATTATTATTATTATTATTATTATTATTATTATTATTATTATTATTATTATTATTATTATTATTATTATTATTATTATTATTATTATTATTATTATTATTATTATTATTATTATTATTATTATTATTATTATTATTATTATTATTTTATTTTATTTTATTTTATTTTTTATTATTTTTTTTAATTTTTTTTTTAATTTTTTTATTTTTATGATTTTGAGGAGCTTTGCTCATATTATCCCACATGCCCATATTTTCTGGCCCAGCCAGATTAAGACCATAATAACCAGCCCAACATAACAATTTTTTTTTTTCCAAATTAGAAGAAACTAAATTAGGCCCTAAAATCATGTTCTCTCCAGCCCAAGATCGGGCCCAATATGGCCCGGCCCAACATGGCCCGGCCCAACAACTATCAAACCCTAGTCCAGATTCAAATTTTATTAGCCCAAAAAACCCGGGCCCAGCCCAGAAACCCACAAACCTTAGCCCGTTGCTGCCGTCGCCACCACCGCCACCGCCGCCGCCGCCGCACCCGCCGCCGTCGCGCAGCAGTAGCAGCGAAGCATGGTAGCAGCTCGCAGGGCAGGAGTGCGCAGCGCAGCAGTAGCGAAGCTGCACACAGGCAGTCGCGCAGGGCAGGGCGTAGCAGAGGCGCATCAGCACAGGAGCCGGGCGACCGCGTCTTGGGCGGCCGCGCGCCGGGTTGCGGTGCAGTAGAGGTGCGCGGTCGCGCCGCCGTACTACCGTCGGTGCGCAGCGCAATAGCACATAGTGAACACTGCCGCTGCGGCCGCCTTCGTATTAGCGCAGACTCTTGCATCCTCGTTGGGCCTCGCACAACAGCAACGTATCAGCGGCAAGCGCCGCCAACGCCGTCGCCATGGCCGGCGGACAGGTCCAAATTCAGAAAAAATACTTCTTGTTGAATTAGGGATAGGTGTTGGGTTCTAATAAATGTTCTCTACATAAATCAGAACTGGTGGTCTTTATAAAAGAAATATGTTCACCTTCTTTTAGGTTTTTCCAGAAAAAAATTTTCTCCCTTAAACAACAGAAAGCAATAGCATGGGAATCAGGAAATTTTCCATCTTAATACTTAATCCAAGAACCATGCGATGAATTAATCCAAAAAAACCTTCCCAATTAAATAAAAAATGAATCAGGAAATTAATAATCACACAGGCGAGAACGAATCAGTACTCGCTCTAATACCACTGTTAGTAATTAAAGCATGTAAAACATATACACACGTGTATAGGAAATCGATATACCTCAATCGTATTGCAGCGGAAGTTTATTTGGTTGATTCCCTAAATGATGGATCGTACTCTGATTCGTCTACTAGCCCGTCTTCATGAACACTACTAGAGCATCCGCCTTTTTCCACACCTTAGGCTCTTGGAGAACTTCGGTGATACTCCAAGAACAAGGATAGAGAGAAAAATTGGGAGAATGTATTCTGTGGTGTATTAATTCTGTAGTCTACGAATATAAGATATATTTGTATATATAATGGTATGGGAGAGATCTGTCTACTATTATGGATAGGATCTTCATCCCTATATGGAATATATTTAATATGATATCAAAATATCTAATCATATATATATATATATATATATATATATATATATATATCCCAACTATATTGGGATCCATCAGATATGGATGCAAACAACACTATGAAATCACACTCAAAACACAGAAAAATACTATATTGTTTGATTCTGATTTCACCAAATGTTCAGGTTTATCGGCATAGAACTGTTTTAAGCAGTTCTAGATCTCCATAAGGTATATTTCAAAATTAATAGATACAAGGCGCTATTTCAAAGCTATGAAGGCCGAGCAAAACTCCAATAATATAGCAGACTTACCTGTGCCAAGATAGGATAGACAATAATGTAAGATCATTCTGAATAAGAGCTTTCACGTCTCTTTTTTTTTTTTTCATTTTGGAAACATATAGAAACTGAGTTTGTAGTTGTGAAGCATGGAGTGCTTTTAACATGCAGAAGAGGCAAAGTAAGAGAACAACAAGATCAATATATGGAAAGAAAAGTAAGAAGAGTGCTTCATGAACTAGAATTTAAAAATGGGGTAGAAGTTCATAATTCTAATTACTACAGTAACAAATAAGATCAAATATTCACATCCATTTTTACTAGGGTAACAAATAATAAACTCCATGATCTCACATCAAATTTCTCTCTTTTACGTGTAATTAGATTTTGCAGCAAAATTAATGATGTGATTAATTGCTTGCCAAAAAATGTGTTAGTTACCTGTCTTCACTCATTCTGTTGTGCAAAGCATTATGAAAAAACTGTCAATGCCTTTATGTTTAATGTGTTTCTTAAAATGCATCCATAAACCTTACTCTGTTTTTTCGCATGGCTGCCAGCAGAGAAAAAAGGTTAATAAAGCCAGTAGTCATAACTGAGACTAAAAAGTAATATGCAACATTACATTGCACCACAAGCAAGATCGGTGAACCCCTTACATTGATCTTCATGATGATTATACAACTGCATTCTTTGTTTAGTTTTAAAAGTTTATACCTCTAAATCTTATCTTCCTCCTACATCTGAATCACTTTTGAATGGATCTTCACCGAACATTTTTAATTATATACATAAAAGGGATTCTTGAAAGTAAAAACGTAACTTACTAATCACTGATATATAGATGGACTTCCATTTCACACGTTCCTCCAAAATCCAATACAACACATAAAATGCCTCATTACAGTACACAACCCAGGCTCTTCACCTCAATAACATGAAGAATATTGTCGCAAAACTGGTCAATAATCTTTTTTAAATCAACCTCCACGCTGGTATGTCGTTCGATAAAGTTTAAGTACGACAATATCATAATGCCTTTATGATGAAAAGCATCAAAATAAGAATATCACTATCATTTATCATAAGCTCCATTACTATCTTATATTTCGGTTACACAAAAAAACTATCAAGTACATATCAACTCTTCAATAAAGGGTAAGAAAGAAGTCATTGAGGTATCGAAAGAAGATTATATTTGATCAAGGGTAGAAAGAAAACATCTATGAGTGTAAGGTGAAAGTTTATGATTGTGTCAGCAGCACAGGTAACAAGTTTCTTTGAGCCATCTGATATATGTATGGACAACAAGGTTGGTTACAACATGGAGAAGGCTAAAGTCACGACCCAAGTGATTATTTGTAGCAGTATCTAATATCCAAGAGTCGTTCCTTACACCATTCATGACAGAAAAGTTCACCACACCGAAAGAGACAGAAAACTGATCATAAGTAAGAATTTCAATCTTCCAATTCTGAATCAATCAATTTCTGTTATTCCAAAAAAAAAAAAAACGAGAGGCACAAAAGTCAGAATCAAATATTTCCAGGTCTGTAGCAATCACTTATGGTTTTTCCAAACAAAATGAAAGAGGCAGAAAACTAACAAATGAATTCTAATGGATTGTCAAATACCTCAAAATTCTACATCAACCACTTTGATTTTTTTGGAAAATAATAGAAAAATCACAGAATAAATCATAAATAGATGACATAATGTTACTTGGAATTCATAATTTGATTTCATAGATTGTCAAATACCTCAAATTCTACATCAATCTCTTTGAATTTTTCGCAACGAAGACGAAAATGATAGTGCTGATGAACTCAGCCAGCGCCGCCTTCACGATCCTGAGCTGCCGGAATCATTCCTGTCGCCGATTGCGACGTGCCGGAGGGAGACGATTACCATTGCGGGACTGTAGGTTGAATACTTGGTGTAATATCATTGGTGATCGAGCCAATTTGGGGAGATTAGGGTTTTAGGATTCTTCTGGCAAAACAAAAATTTGGGGGTGACTCAATTGGGGTCTAACGCGAGTTGACCCAGTCGTTTGATTCATCCTTTTTGTTTTTTTCTTTTTTTTTTTTAATTCACTTTATGACATCATTAAACAGCCACTCGAGTGGCTTGTGATTGAAAACGTTAGTTTTAGACGACTTGGGACTAAAATTGCTAGAGCATGAGACTAATAGTGCAACGAAAAATAGATTTGGGATCTAAAGTGCAAGCAAAAAAAAATTTTGGGGCCAATTCTGCTAGGGTTGGGACCAAAATGAAACAGTCCCGTGTCCTGTGGGACCAAAAGTGCAATTTTCTCCTGATTCCTCCTCGTCTTCAACTTATCATGTTATGTAAAATAATGAAACTATATATGATATCTTTCGAATTATCTTGTACCAAAAACGTGTCGGACCTTTAATTATTGCCCAACGAGCTTGTAATACACCGACTGGTCGCTCGACGTCCTTCCTTGCAGCCTCTTGCATTTTCTTGAAATGACTTCTTCTTGGATTAGTTGGACACTGAAAGCTTTTGACGAATGTTGTCCATTCAGAATATATTCCATTAGTTAGATAAAGATCCTCTACTATAAGGTGTACCATTTGCTATGAAATTTATCTCTAGGGCTTTCCCTTGCAAAACATCGTTTAACATAGGGGATTGATTGAGCACATTGATGCCATTTTTTAAACCTGCAACTTCAAAGAAGGCATGCCATATCCACAAGTTTGCAGATGCAACTACTTCAAGCATTATCATTGAAACTCCATGATCATCACTAGTGAATTGAAGTTTCCACACAACTGGACTATTCTTCCATTATGCATACAATCGATACTAGCCAACATTCCAGGAAACTTATGTCTCTTCTCATGCATTTGGATCAAGCGTTGACAATCCATAACAATGGCTTTTCTTAAGTATCTTTCCCCAAATACGTCGATTACACAACGATAAAAGTTAAACAACCATTTGATACATGTAGTTTTGGTCACCTGTAGATACTCATAAAAAAGATCGGCTGGACCACCATATGCCAATTGATGGATTGCGGTAGTGCATTTTTGAAGTGGAGAGAAACCTTTCCCAATGCATCAACTCTAAGCTAAAAGTATAGATCGTGTGATTCCAAGGTATCGACTCCGAGTGAAGAAGTCTCGCCTCATCCAAAAACGCCGCTGGAATACATCACTATTATATGTTGGGCTGTCACAAAAATAATCTTGCACGAGATGAGTGTGTGCTCCTTCCCTATCTCGTTGCACGTATCTTCTTTTTAGTGGGCCAGATGAGCCTTCCGCAACATCGAGCAACAAGCATCATCAATAAAATATTTGTAGATCGAAGCATCACTCGCGGTATTAGTGTTGTTGTTTGGAGTTGAAGACATTTTTAGTTCGTAATGAGGGTAAATGAAGTTATTGAGCAAAGTAATTGTTGTTGAAATTCTGCTGCAAATGAGGCATGCCATTCCATTTATAGATCAAATAATAACGGCTAGTTTGTAACAATAAGAAGAATTATCGAACCAATTCATCCAAGATCTTCCTTCCATTTTAAGAGTAAAAATTGCCAAAATAAATAGTAAGAAATCCTACGAGAAAATTGTAGAAGTTGATTGAAAAAAATGAAAGAGTTTTCATGCATTTATAGGTGATTTTTTTTTTAGAATAATTTTCCAACGGTACTAAACAGTAAAATTTTACGTTGGCTACAATATGAAAAAAATGGCCGTTGGTGACGGCTAGCCAAAAAAAAAAAAGAAAAAACAATTGAATTCATCTCAAATCAAAGCTAAAAACAAATAACAATTGATTTCATCTTGAATATCAATTAAATTTATCTCCAATATTAATTAAATAATTAAAAAAAATAAAACATAAATTAAATAATGGTGGTAGACAACATTTATGAGGCGCGGGTCCCACCCCAGTGGCGCGCGATCGCGCCGCTGGGGGCCACGTGCCTCAACTCTGCAGTTTCCAACGCATCGGCGCTCCACGCCCCTCTTCCTCCCACTCTCTCCTTCATTTCAGGGGGTAGCATTTGTACCCCCTTTTTTCCATCTCCAAATTATACATGATGTCTCCAATGCAATTGTACCAAATTTTTGGGTACAAATATTTTAGTGCTACCTGCTTTGCTGATGCTCTTTAGTAAGTATATTATAATCATAAGATATTGTATTTTTTTTTTCATAATCTAATGACATATAATGAAATTTTATGGCTTATATTTGTTGAGCTCTTTTGGGTTTGACTAGGCTCTAGCAAATTGCGAGCCATAAATAGTTTTTGATAAAATTAACTCAATTTCAACTTAAAATATGATAAATCAAACTTAAACTCCTAAATATTTGGTTCAAACTCCTTTATATTACATCCTAGATGAATTGTTGAGCTTGGACTTTCCCATAAATGGTGTTTCTTGTCACCAACTAACCAGATTCAAACCCACTCTCAAGGCATGCATAACTTTATTTATTTTATTTTATTTTTAAGGCTAATTTATATTCTATCATCATAGGAAATATTGGTAAATAGCATGTTCTATATGTAAAAAGGAAAAAGATAAAATAAACTCTAAATAACATATTGTAATATGACTTAAAACTTTAGCTAACTACAACAAATGAGGTCACATATTCTAAGTGATGTTCCATCTCTTATTACAACTTTATCAATATTGGGACATATGTTGTGCATGATGTCACCATAATGTCGTTATGCATGCATATCATGTATTAATGAAAATCAAATAGAAGATAGACTATTTAGAATAGGTGATCTCATCCAGGTTTGAAAAATGGGTAGAGGTGTGCCTTATTTCTTTATTGAATAAGTTGTCTGTGTGTCAATCTCAGTCTCTCTTTCTCGACGATGGCTTCTTCTGCCTCCAGTTTCCATTGATTTTCCAGTCAGTCTTCATGGAAAATCACTGCTTATCACCGAAAATACTTCTTAGCATTCGTGATCATATTTTTTTATCAATTTGTGCAGTCAATATCCATGGCTTGCTTCGTATGCTGCCGCTAGGGTTTATCACCCGCGGCACTACCTCACCTATCTCAGTTCGTTCGTGAACCCAATGTCTCCACCAGGAGGAACGAGATTCTCCCCTATCTTGATCACATGCCCGTGCCCTTGGTGGCTAGCTCTTTGCTGACATTCTTGGTGCACCCTGCTATGATGCAAATCCCATCGCAGTTGCCTTTGGCTATGGCGAATTCTTCATTACCAGATTATACTGACAGTGTCACGACGGGATCTTCCTCCGCACAGCCCTCATCTAACCCTAACTGCTCATGGACCTAGGGGTTCTGCAGTAGATGCTCATACAGTGTCATCCACGATCTCTCATACAACGCCTTTGCCTACTATTCAACTACTATGCACGCTCTCTGCCCCGCACTTGGCTATTAATCCTTATGCAATTATCATGGCGGTGCCGCCATCATCGCTAAGCCCTTTTGCACAGCAAGCACTTCTTCTAAGGTCTTCCTTTATTCTTTTAGACTTGCCATTAGGATTTTTAATTCCAATGCTATTGCCCTGTAAATTGGTTTGCTAACAAGTTCCACTCGGCGGGATTCCTCTAGTGAAATTATGAATGGTTTGTTGGCTGTTTGGCCTGCCCTTTTCGTGGAATTCTTGAATTCATACCCTCCATTCTTAGTTGCCCTCGGTGACTTCGAATGTTTATACGCTGACGACTGAGGCTAATGTCCCACGATTACCCCAGGTCTCTTTTGCCAATCCTTGTACGATGGGCTCTCGGTCAAAGATAGTTTCGTAGGGCCTCTCCAATAATAAAGATGCAGTTGGTGAGGGCTTGATTATGGTTCAGTTGAGTTATGAGGATTCTGCAATTAAGCCCTGTGAGTTGTTCAAGAAAGATAAAATGTTCTCGGTCAAATGGAATCGAAAGAAAGATCCCCGAATGAATATCCCGCGGAAGCAGTCCGAGATAAGCTTATTCCATTAGTGGGACTACGGCTGGCTCGATATAAATTGAAATATCACTAGTGTAATTGGGACGGAATATCCGCGTGTAGCTCGTACTCTGACTTCCTGCCCACTTTTTTGTTATTTCATGAGTAAATCATGCCAAGGGCTCCGTTTTCGTTCGCTGATGCTAGGAGCCCCAGTAAAATGCGGCGTGTTTGAATTCTGATCGCAAAGGTCACCGCTCCAACAAGACCAGCAGAAGCGATTCTCTATCCGCTTAAGCAGGTTTTGAAGGGAACCGATTTCAGCATAGGCTGCATTTTCTGTCTGGAACTATTTCTTGTCATGTTATACACACTAAAGGGGACAAACTATGACCTATAATGGAAATGAAGAATAAGTTGCAGCAAATTTGAAAGTTGAAGAATACTTGGAAAATCCTTCCCTTGGGTCTTGGTAAATACAATTTTCATTTTAGTGGTGTTGATAACTGCCCCGGGGTTTTCTCTAGCAACGTGGTGCCGATAGAAGCCTCGTTGTAACCATTCACTACAAGAAATATGAGTTTTCGTGACGATAAAATTCATCATATAAAAGTCATATTTCGTCGCTGTAAGTATTTGGTGACGAAATTGGCTTCGAGAGAAGGGTCTCGTTAATAGACTTACGACACATAGTGTAATTATCAATATTGTTCGAGAAGAGTGAGATAGTTACGTAAGCATTAGTTTAGTGACTTTTGGGAGTCTTTAGGTTTGGTCGACTCAAGAGGGCGATTATTCCTATTTGATCAACGGTATATCAGCTTCAAGAGGAGGGTTAGTCAAAATATGTGCTGCCTAATAAACAATATAATTGCTTTAAAAGTCTAGAGTTTTAGGTTAATCATACATAGGAGTTCGTAATTGAAATCTATGCCCTAGAATACGTCTGTATCCATATGATATTACTTTGCTATTTGATTACGTGTTTCTCAAGCAATTCTTCGTTAATTAGTTATGTTCATGCAAATTAGGTTTTAGATTATAAAATACCATTCCTTATTTGAAAGTCTAGAAAGAATAGAGGAGTTTTGATTAGGGTATTAAGCTTACATAATACAGTCTATGTGGATCGACCTTGTCTGTCACTAGCTACTTTAGCACCGATCACTTGCGGTATACTAGCGTATAAAAATAGTGCATCATTTATGCGTAGGATTCGGTCGAGTGATGGAAAGAGAAAATTAAAAAATAGCCCAACATTCCAGGTTTGATGTTCTAATATTCATCTTTCGGTGAGTGCCACCAAGGCATACCACCTTTTTCCCACAAACCTTGGTCCGCGGCCAAGTTTGGGGCAGGGAGTAGAGTGGGACGTCTTGGAAGCTATATTTTTTTATATGGACATGTTTGATTGTAGTTAATTTGCATCTTGTTAGGTAGCTTAGTAAGTTTGCTTTGTTTAGTTGTTTTATTTGAGTTTTGTTTATTGAGTCACTTTTGTTGAGTCAAACTTGAAGTTGTGCTTATCTTGATGAACAAATAGCTAAAAGAGGGTTGATTTGCGATGATCTGTCAAAGAGGAGACAAACTTTAAAATTGTGTTAACACGTAGAGCATGATAGACACACTTGATATGACATTAAGCATGCATGTAGAATGATGATCACCTTAGTTGTGAGGTTTTGAGCCTTTGATTGAACTCCCATTCTTGGAGTATATATATATTGTTTTCTTTCGTTGTGAATTGTTGTTCACCATGTACGTATATCTCTAGAACTTGCATTGCATCTACTTTAAAATTCGTAAAGTACACGGTGCGAATTTAGAAAATGATTTTAGGCATTTCTTCTTTTAGCCTGTTTTTTTTAGCTCAAATTGATCTTTTGACCGAAATTTTATAAAAACAATTCCCAATCAGTCACTTTGGGCCTTCAAACTTTATTTTTTATAGCCTAATATTACAAGCCTATAACAGTTCCTTTTAGCCTGGCCCTTGACTTGGACTAGTTGAGTGTGAGGGAGGTGAATTGGAAGGTAGTAGGGTGAAAAAACACAAGGGTGAGTGCAACAGATGATTGGAAAAAATTAAGGTGAAGAAGATAGACATATTATGGGTAAAAGATTGTAAGAATTAGCCCCCTCCCATTTATAGTTCGTAATTTTTTGCTTTTTATGTGTATAAAAAAACTGGAATAAAATCAGAAATGAAAAAAAATATTTGTTAGTTTGTTTTCAATTTTGTTGTTTAGCAGGGGGTTAATTAGAAAAGTGTTTATATGCTTAAGTGTTATATGTTTTGAAAGAGTTGAGTAGTCCCAAAGTGATACTCAAATAGTATTGAGATTGAAGTACTTAGTTAATGTAGTATCTTAAATTATCTTGATGGGGTGAAGAAGTCATGTATGTGGCTTGCTGAGATTTGAAAAATGAGGAAGGAGCGAACATTGTTGAGGGGTAATTGGGTTAGGAATAACTTGATTAGTCCAAGAATGAGTCACTTTTATCCAAGTTTTATCCCACCTTACCTTAAGCCTACATTACAACAAAAAACAAAGACCTTTCTAATTCTTTGTTCACACGTGTCGAGTATGAAGCATATGTTAGATAATAGGCAAGCATATAGTAGAGTATGCATGTGATTCAATTTGAGTGTAAACACGTCCCATTTTATACACTTGAAAAATGAGCGAGACACTTATCCGGTGAGGATCATTTATTTAAAGGGTAATGTCTTGAAACTAGTTGATATATGTCACGTCGAATATGCTCAATAGTCTATGTTGTTTATTTTCGAAAATATTTTGAGGCTAGCTTCGTCGCCTAAAATTGCCCTAATGCTTGAGTTATGTAGTTTTATTGTTCGGGGATGAACAACAATCCAAGTTTGGGGGATTTCTATACACGTGGTGTATGCATGCATTTAGGTCGATTTAAATGAGTACTTTATAACATTTACATGCATTGTTGGCTGATTTATACTTATATTCATTATATTATGCTGGATAACGTGTGTGTGCATGTTTTGTAGCTAATTAGGTTATTTTTAAGTCAAAAAGTCATTTGAGACGAAGTTTGACGAGCATACGAGCAAAGAGAGTAGTGAAAAAGAGAAGTTTGGAAGAAATACTGCCAAAAGATCCACTCGGTTGAGTGGGAATAGCCCCACTCGGCCGAGAGGAAAGAAGAGAATAATTATAAAAAAGGCTGAATTATTTATTCGGCCGAGTGGCTTCAGTTCACTCGATCGAGTATCGAATGTTTGTGACAGACTCAGTCGAGTTGTGCAAGCCAACTTGGTCGAGTAGACAGCTTAAGGAAAGGAGGAGTTTGGCACAGCCTAGCCAACTCGATCGAGTAGAATTAGTGCACTCGGTCGAGTAGAACCACTGCACTCGGTTGAGTTGCCGAGTCAGTTTACCTGGTCTCCACGCATTTTAGCCTATTTTCGGTCCGTGTCAACCTCAATCCTTCCCTACTTATAAATAGAGGCTCCCAAGTCCGAAAATAATCATCACGTGTTATATGAAGCACTACGGAGGCTTGAATTGAAGACCAAGGAAAGCGAAGCGATGAAGATCAAGATTTTAAGATGATTTGGGTTTTGTTGTTTGTTTCATTTTATTGTTTTTGAGATGTTTATTCATAAATGCTCTTTCATCTTAATTACAAACATGAGTAACTAAACACTTATGTGTTCTGGGCTAGAAAGTAGGTCGCAATTAACTATGTCTTGATTTAGTTTATTTATTGTAGATTCCGTTCTTTATGTTTATCTTTTACCCTTGTTCTTATTTTATGAATTAATTTATCTGGCCAATTGATTAGTTTCTACTTGATTAATAATTCGACGCCCGAGCGGGGAGGATTTTTAATAGGCATACAATTTATATCTTGTAGGAATTTCTGAATTTTCCTAGGACCTTATTGGTTGTCATAATTCAATATACAATTAATCCTAAACATGCATCTATTAATTTAAATACAACACATAGGTATTTTAGAGTTGACCTGAGAATCGTGTGCACAATGATTTGATGTTAGACTCCAAGATTGATCTTCTGAACTGTATCCCTGCTCGATCCTCAACGCCGGATGGACGATGAACTTTGAGAAATCTCAAGTGTGGGAACCAACACTGCCGCCCCTGCCCTCTCACTCTCTCTTTTCTGCTCTATGATTTTTTACGTGTGTCTGTTATTTTTCATAGACTGAGAGTTATGTAGTTAATACATAATAACCGAGTGTGGGCCTGGCCTGGTAGTTTAATTCCCTACTGGGCTAGGAGCAGGATTGGTCAGTCCAGGGATCAAATACAAGAAATAAAGATGGGCCTAACTATGAATTAATTCTTCTATGTTCAGCCCATAACATAATTAATTCATAATAATTCATTCACTAAAGAATTAATACTGACTTACCCCTTTATTCCCGAATTGAGTCGGGGCTTGAATTAGACTTAATTAATCCTCGTATTTAAGATATCGAATATCTATTAACTAATTAAAGCCTCTGACAGTTTAAATTAATTAATTGCTTATTAATTCCTTAAGTAGTACCGCTCAACTTCATTATTGTACCTGAACTTAATCAACCTGCAGGGTTTAGTACAATAAACCTTTTGAGCTCCTTAAGGGGATATCATCATCCTCAACGGATACGGTTACCTAGACACAAATTATAAGTAATCATATGCAAGCTGCTGTCACTCAAGATACAGAGTATAAAGAGTTAGCACTTAACTCTCACCCATAGTAAATCAAAGTGACACACATACATGCACACATAACTGTAATCTTATTTAGGGTTTAGATTACAATAAGTCACCGAGATCTCTTGTTCTTCACTAAGGTCAGGCAGAAGAACTTATCTCACCGTGATCCTATCAATACGTAAAGACATACCAGTATAATAAAATAGTCAAGATAAACTATTCCTACTTGATACTGCAGCCTATACCAACAACTTGTCCTCAAATTGTCTCAGTTGTGATATATATTTTATATCTCATTAAGTTTAACCAATCATATGATCTTCTGTGATCTACAACATACCATTTGATCTACTTATAGAGAGAGATATAGGGATATATATAGTGATTAGTGTAAACAGAATCAGATAGGAGATTAATAGTGAATAACTGAAAACATTGTGTATAAAAGGTCTTGCTTTCAGTATACAAATCCAACATATCTAGTTGTCGATAGTCGTCTGAGAGGAGTGAGATATCTGTGTAGGCATTGATTTTTAGAGTCTCGTTGGAGTCGCATATGTGATAGTTAGCCCGAGAAAGTAATTGTTTATACGTGATCAACACGTTAGCGTTATCCGAGAGGAGGGATATCTAGGATTATGCCGCCTAATAAACATTAGAATTCAGTTTAAAAGCCTAGAATAATAAGACAATTATACATAGGAGATTATAACTGAAATCAAAATCCTAGAATACGTTTTTTCATCTGATTCAATCCTTCATGATTAATTATTTGGTTCCTTTTAAGCATCTATTTACTTTGTGTACTATTTTCTTGCACTTAGTTAATTAATCAATCACCTTTATTCGAGAGTCTAGATATAGTTGACCTATTACGATTCGAGTATTAAATTGATATAGGACGCAATTTTTGTGGAATCGACCTTGCTCACTACTAGATGCAGTTGCACCGTACACTTAAGGTAATACTAAGGTTAGGAAATAGTGTGTCAAGTTTTTGGCGCCGTTGCCGAGGACTGGTTACTGTGTTTAATTTCTATCTTGATAAACAGTTCGATGTTAAACTAGACATTTATTTTTTACACTTGATTTTTCAGGTTTTATTTCTTTTCTGTTTTATTCTGTTCTCTTTGTTGTGATCTCCGAGGTCGTATCACCCCCAGGAGTCTTAGGTAGCATATGGAAACTCGGTGTAAAAAAAAAGACAAGCTTGTCCACTTTGACATGAAAATTAAAGCAACAACCCACATATACTGAACAAGGAGAAATAATTTAGACGAGATAGCTAAATTACCAGAAAATATGAGCCACGAGGATATGATTAGGAAATCATTCGAGATGATGACTCAGTACACCATGAGCATACAAAATCTTGAGGCTCGGGTGAATAACATGCCTCAACATATACAATAACAACTACAGCCGGAGGACGATCCGGAAGAAGATCAGACACCTATATAGGACTGTCTGTGTCCCGTGGTGAACCAAAATTATGGAGGAGTTGTATTGCCACCAATCAATGCCAATAGCTTTGAACTCAACCCTACTTTGATATTCATTCTCCAGCGGAACCAGTTTGGTGGGGGCCACTAGAAGAACCCAATGTCCACTAAGCCGGTTCAAGAGAGTTCCAGAGACCTTAAATGTGAATGGAATATCACATATCAGGTCAAGCTTAGTTTGTTCGTCTTTTCTCTTAGAGATAAGGCAATGACATGGTATAATGCTCTGGAGCAGGTTACTACTTGGGAAGATCTGAGTACCAAGTTCCTAGTGAAGTACTTTCAGCCAAGCAAGATACTCTGACTACAGAGGCAAATCACCCCATTAAAACAGACTGATGGAGAACCGTTGGGTGAAGCTTGGGAGCATTTTTGGGATCTAGTCCAACAGTGTCCTCAACATGGATTCATTGAGAAACAACAACTTTTTTATTTTTATGATGGGCAACTTGGGCCCACAACAATACTTGTAGATGCAGCAGCGGGTGAATTTATATTGGCAAAGCATATAAGGGCTGCATTTACTGTCTTTAGATGAGATGACCACTACTAGTTGGCAATGGCCGAATGAGAGATATCAACCTAGAAGAGTAGCCATCGTCACTGAGATTGAATCGACCAAATCACTTGCAGCTCAAATGACGGCCCAAATGGCGATTATTACTAATCAGTTAAATGTTCTAACTGGTACTTTAGCCCAGCATACTGAGCAAATTCACAACAACCACCAACAACAGTCCAATCTGTATCTGTCAGGTGCGAGGAATTATCCTAATTTCTCGTACAACAATCCAAACAGCTCGCTCCAACCACCACCAGGCTTTGCAGTCAGTCACTAATGGTATGATTTATGATGGAAGGAAGCTGACTCAAGAAGAGCCGATGCAGTCTCAGTTTGCTAAGACTGGTGAGAGGATTTCAAAATTTGATAAAAGTGTTGGCACTTTGGGTGTAGATATGAACAAATCGCTCATGAGTTTCGCAACAGAGATGAAGAATCATGAGGTCGACATATATCAATTATGTGGGTAGTCAGAGGATCGATTTTAAAAATATAGCCTATAGATATAAGATTCAAATCTTATATTGACTATCCAATTACGTGGGGCATGTTACTTGATAAAAAGAAAAAGCAACATTGGAAACTAACAACAAGCCGCAACCAATCTGGCCTAATCTCTGTAGAAAGGACAAACGACTCTAAAGTCATTCGAGGAGCATTAAATGTTAACGTGAATATTTTCTCACTCTTCCACAAGAAGATATCCCAATTGCTATAAGTAGAAGGAGATGGAGGATATAAAGGCTACCGATTTATTGAGAAACTAAAATTACTTTCACTACAAGAAAAACTACTTTTAGTGACAGAAAAATAGTGAGAGTAAGAATATACTCTCACTAAATGTGAGATAAACATGACTTTAGTGAGAGTAAAATGTTACTCTCACTAATAACACTGAAATTGGTGAGGAAAATCTTGAATTCATTTAAACATTTTTCCTTTACCGTCACTATAGCTGTGAAAAAACGAGGCGGAATATTTTCCTACTCAAAGCTACTAAAAGGACTAAAATTTTCAACAGCAAAATAAAACAAAAAATGGGGAATCAATTTTTTTATAACAAAAGCAATGAAAAAATCTTCATTTCGTACCCTAATCTTCCTCCGTCTCTCCTACTACCATCTCTCCGAAAATTCCGCCGCTCCTCCATCCACCATCCTCTATTCTCCATCGGCCTTCTGCCATTCAGCAATCTTCTTCCCGCTGCTGATTATGCAGTTAACAGGTAAGGAGATCTACAAATATGCCTCTATTCTTTACTATTGCTATAAATTAAACCCTAAGTTTCAGTTCTAATTGACTAATGATGTCTTCAATTTGAATAAGAAAAACTCGTCTTTGATGGGTTACATTGTGGAAGGGGTGAAAATTTTAAGTATAACGGGGCGACGAGTTTCGGACACCAGAATTCGTTCGTCCGACGGAAAACATTCTCCATCTGCTCTTGGTAAGCCTTTTCCTTCTTCTATTTACGGATATATATTTCAGTAAATACATCTTTGGTTCGCTGTGGAAATTGGAACTGAATATTCAAATCCCTAAGTTTGTCGACAATTGGGTGAAATTGCATAGTTTATCATTCTCTGCTTTTTGTTTATTTTTCTGTATTTTGTTAGGATAAGCTTTTGATAACTACTATTTCTTTGTTTCGTTAAAATCTGACACTGTCATTGCGATTTGAAGAGAACAATTTGAGTTAAAATTTATTTTCTAAATTTGGTCAGCGGATGTTTGGTTCTCTTTAGAGGAGGATGTGATCGAAGTACCCTCGCTCTTCCTCTGTCTGTTTCTAGATGAATTCAATAGCTATTGTCTACAATTGTTGATTATTCAATTAACCTCTTTTGTGATTACTGTGAGAGAGGTTAGGGGCACGACAAATATACATGAATATTAGGGGCTGAATTGATGGGCGAGCATTGAATTAATGTCCCAAAAGGCGTGGCCATTGGTTCAATTGATGAATGCAAGCCTTGCGAGATAATTGCCTTAACTAGAGTGAGGTGGGCGAGGGCTTGGAACATTTAAGAGTGGTCTCCAAGGTGGTGTGTATATTATGAAGCTGACCAGGTTGAGGATGTAGCTGGGAAAATGCTAGTGCAAGTACTTATTACTAAACAAACTGGACCTCAAGGAAAAATTGTGACCAAGGTTTATTTGTCCGAGACGTTGTCACTTGTCAATGAGAGGTACCTTGCTATTACCCTTTATCATAAATTCGTTGGTCTCTTATTATAGCTTGTAAAAAGGGTGGAACTAGTATCGAAGATCTTGCTGAAAAACATCCGAAATTAATCGTAAATGTACCTATTGATGTTCTCGACTGAACTTGCACAGGTATATTGCAGGATATATGTTCTCAAACACCAGATAATTTTAGCAAACTTTTAATTTTGTTGATCCAAACAGAACTGAACTGATAGGAATTTAACTAGTGTGGTATCTGATATACACTTGGTTATTAACTTCAAGGCTGCTTTCAAAGTTAAGCTGGTTTGTTCTCAATTGATATTTCTTACTTCATTTTTCTGTCTTTATTTTGAACTTGACCAGTTAGGTCTGGTGATATCATTTATCTGAATTGTGGTGGTGTTTGTTTCTCCACTCAACCGTGCCTTGTCTATTGTGGTCTCTTAGGTAAGAGCACCGGTCATTGTGGCTGGTTGCAAGTTAGACAGCCGAGATGAAGAGTACAGTTGGGATGTTGAAATGATGCTACTCGTGCAAGAATTTCCGGAGATTGAGATCTGGATAGAATGTTCTACCATGAAAACGATTAAGGTTAAATCTTTGTTTTGTTAATGGAAAAACAAGTATTTGCATGTGATTGTCATAGTTTTGATTTTTTGTAGGTTCTAGACGTGTTCTACTCTGCTCAGTTAGCTGTCCTTCACCCAATTCCCGCACTGTTTGATGAACAAGCCAAAACTTTAAGACTGAGATGCATGAGATCCCTAAAGCGGATTTTCTTCTCTCAATGATAAAGAGCTTGATGAACTTCAGGTTGTTTCTTTCTCCTTTACACGTAAAACATTTGTCTTTCCGACGACTAACTTTGATTGCATGTGAACAGATGAAGTATTCCACTGCTGGTCAAGAAGTGGATGTTAAGGCTGTGGTACAAGAGAAGTTGCCTGGAGGAGTTAATGGACTTGGTCTTACCTTAGAAGGCTTCTCTTTTCTTCACTCCCTTTTCGTACAGAGCGGCAAAGCTGAGCACACATGGTCTGTTTTGAGAAACTTTGGGTACAATGATGCATAAAAACTTAAACTATTCTTCTTTTATAGCTTATACATCCAAATGCTTGTGTTCTTGCAGAGTATAGAATTGAGAAGTGAAGCTGTAGAGTTTTTAAAGAGGATCTTCAGAACGTTTGACGTTGATAAATAAAGAACAATTGTCCTAAACTAGAAGTAAAAGTCTTGTCAAAGACTTTGGCAATGCTTTCATTTTTATGTGTAGTTGTAATTTGTATACACTTGGAATAGCATTTTAGAAATGCTTTGCTCTGTTGAGACATTATTAGTTAGACATTCTTGTTTATTAAAAATGATTTAATTTGTTTGAGTTTTGGCCTCTATGTTGTCTTTTTTGTTTGTCTCTCCTCTACATATTAATCTTATTTGGATAGTGCGATATTAATAGGACAAAAAAAAAAAATTATTGTATTTAAATGTACTGATATTTAATGAGGACATCAAGCGTATAATGAGGAAAACAGTGACGGGTTAGTTATTTAATATGTTATTCTATAATGAGAGTCTATTAGTGTTATTAGTGACGGTATATTACTATGACTAGTGTTATTAGTGACGGGTGACTTAGTTATAAAATTAGTCTATAATTAAGTTATTAGTGACGGGGATTAGTGCAATTAGTGACGGGAATTGCCTGTCATTATACATCTTTTTAGTGACGGGTTATTACTGTCACTAAATACTTTTTAGTGACGGACTGGTGTCCCGTCATTATTTACCTTTAGTGGCGGAAGCTGTAGCCAGGGGCGGTGACGGTATATATCCCGTCACTAAATGTCTTTTATGACGGTTTTTGGGGCTTTAACCACGGAATTTCCTCTCACTAAATGCAGTTTTTCTTGTAGTGTTTGCACCAAGCACTCAAGCATTCTTATTCAAAGCTTCAACGCATACAACACTCTTTTCAAGTGTTTTTTGTAAAGTATACAAGAGCAAATAGCAAGCAGCAAGAATATTCAAGTGAAGATTCAAGCTGCATCCAGATTCCAAGTCAAGCTAGTTCTCAAGCTTTGCCTAATTCTTCTCAAACAAGGAAGCTTGCCCACATCTCAACTGATATTCAAGTTTAGAGGCATCTACTAGAAGCTGAAGAAAAACTTTCATTAAATCAATCTCACGAGCGATTTTTGAACGCAGAGTCTTTGTTTGAATCCGGGATTCAAAGTAGACTAGGTGTTCTGAGGAACGTGTGTATAGTAGATGAGTAGTAATTCCAGGATAGATAAAAACTACTATAAGGAGCTAAGTTCGACTTAGACTTCGGCTTAGCTAATTTTGTATTGCGTGAACAACTTAGTGAATTGTTCCTTTGCGAGTGAAGAGTGGATGTGAAGGATTAACCCCCCACCGTTGAACCACTTAATATTTAGGCCTACTTTTATACTACTTTTACTTACTATTTCTGGCGTACTACTACATACTACGTTGATTTGTAAGAAAATAGATTTACATAATAATCTACTGTATAAAACATTATCTGAGCATTGCTTACTTTAAGTAACCTAAGATCAGTCTTGTTCGTGCCTACTGTCTTAAATCAGCTTACTGCATTAGCTTTGCTGTAAGAACAAGTTTCTTACAGTAAGCAGCAAACATTGCTCAAAGCATTTGAAAACGAAAAAATCGAGTTAGAGGTTTATTCACTCCTCTCTCTAAACCTCTACCACTTAGGACCAATAACTTTACTGCAATTGTCCAATCAATGCTTGAAAATGTGGTGGTTGTAATATTTTATTGATATACAATGCACTAGTAATGATATGATTATTTTGAAATGGTTACTTATGATCTATTAGGATATAAAAAACTAGAGAGAATAAATTAAGAAATAAAAAAGGTAAGCCAATAATGTATGCAATCATAACTAGATGTCGACCGCGCCATGCACATGGTGAATATTTTTTCTATTATATAAGTATAATATGCAATGAAATTATATGCCTAAATATTATTTGAGAATATAAAATTAAGAGTTAATATTTTATTATCCAATTATTTTTATTCCTTCAATATCCTACATGCATTTTTTTGCTTTTAATATACCCTCCACTATCACAAATTAAAATAACAATTAGATTTTCATAAATTTTGTTTATTCAATTTCTGTGTTTTTACTTTTATGTTTAATATGTTTCATTATCAAAAGTTGCAACTACCAATTAGATTTTCATAATTTTTGTTAATTCTATTAATTGAATGCAGATTATGAGGTTGTTTGCAATAATGTTTTTAATAGAATCTTGAAAAATTTAATTCATTTATCTCCCTATTATTTCACAAATGCATTGCAGATATTGTAATATTTGTAACGATATATTAATATAATTATACATCTGTATAAGGACAAAACGATGTCAAATATATTGAATAATTATCATTGAAAGTCACATGTATTAACTAACATAAAATTAGTACAATAAACCACAAATATATTAGTTACTTAAGTATATGAGTGGTAAAGATATTATCATGTCATATTCAAATAAAAAATAATCGATTTATTATTTTTGTAATTAACATAAATTTTGTTTTCACTAAATAGAAAAAAATAACAAGCAAAAAAATTCAATCAGCAAATCATTTTAATATATCTAGGCTTTTTACTGTAAAGAGTAAACCTAACAAGCTTTCATATTTTTTTATCATTTTTTTATACAAAATAATTCATACTATCCAAAATTATTAAGATAGAAAAATAAAGTAAACAATTCTTATCTTCTAATAAAAGTAAACAAATTTTAATTCTTTCGAAAGAAAATTATTATTTTTTGAATTATATCACATTTTTATTTTAGATAAAAATGTTTATATATATCATAATCATTCTAAAAGTTTACACTTAAAAATAAATATTTTAATTATATATATGTGCATCATTGATGTTGAATCGAAGCTCTTGAAATGATTATTAAATTGGTATATTTTTAATAAAAAATCGAGTTGAGACGAAAAAGTTATAAGACATTCAATACAACAAAAGAAGTCTTTTGTATAACAATTTTTGAGACCACAATTGTGGTCACTAAATAATAAGTTATTTGTCACCACTTGTCACAAATCTCTCTAGTTGTTAAAAAATACTTGAAGACGTATTTAAGAGGCCACTTTTGTTGTCACAAAAATATTATTTGCGTATGAGTTATTGAGATGACAATTAATAGTCGCGAGTAATGCTCATAAGTTGTGACAAATACTCATTATTTATGACCACTTCTCATAAATTGTCACAAATACTCATTATTTGAGATAACTTTTTGTTGTCTCAAAAGGCCATTTGTTTTGTAGTGATTTAAACTTCAAGGGAAAAAGAAAAAAAATATTGATTGGAAGAGAAGCCAAAAAAGAAGGTGTACCAATACATGGAGTCTCCCCCTTTAACGTGACACTTGCCGGCACAAAAATTATTGTTTTTTTTTTTAATATTAAGTTAGAATATGACATGATATGATTAGATTGAAATTTTTTATTTTACATCCCAAAACACCCATTAGATAACCAGATTGGTGAGAAAATTGCACTTTTGGTTCCATTGGACAAGGGACAAATTCCATTTTGGCTCCAATACTCTCATTTTTTACCCCATTAGTTCCAAACGTTACATTTGTAGTCCCAAACCTTTTTTTTCGTTGCATTAATGGTCCCAAAAGTTCTGCAGTTTTGATCCCATACCTTTTTCAGCCGTTTGTGTTTGACGGAAACAGTCTCATGCTTCACACATGACTGTTAGAGTGACCTCATAAACCGTTTATATTAAAATTAATGGTTATTTTTCAATCAAAATCGCGATAACTTGAGTTTCCCAAATCCTCAAACCCTAACTATTTCGCCTAATAACATTCTTCTCCAATTTTGTGTTTCACAAACTCAAGCCAAGTAATTGATCGGTGCTTTTGCTACATCCTGGAGGCAGCTTCGATGGTGATGCGGAGGAAAATCACAATACATTGGCTAATCATTTTTCGTTTCTGGATTTATTTTTCAGTTTCTTTCGGATTTGGTCATATCCTTGCGTGAATTTTGAAAATTTATTTGTTGAATTTGTTGACCAATTTGAGTTTTGCGATTTATTTTATTGGATTTGACAGATAACATGAACACCAGATACTCGATCATATGCCTAAGCAGACACATAGATAGAATATTTGACCAAGACCCCCCTTCATCGTTGTATTCTACTAATTCAAAATATAATGACATTGCCAATAGTGGGCCTGGCAAAGGGAATAGTGGTGTAGTTACGGAAGTGCAAAATTTCAGTCTAATGGGATCTTTAAACTCCCGTGTCCAATTAAATCAAAAGTGTAATTTTCACTTATGGGTAGTTCTTTCAAGTGGCAGCACCATGTGAAAGAAAAAGAAACACTACAATTTCATTGAAGAGTTGCTAAGCTAATAACCAATTGATATATGTTTCTAGCACATGCTCATCACACCAAAAACTCATTGCTAAGTGCACCGTGCATTCAAATTCAACCACGAAAAAGTATAATTATTTGTTTAACTTCCGAAGATTACATGTTTACTTAAAAAGTATTTATTTTTTGTAACCGTAAAATACATTGTTTGTTAGTCTTTTAAAAATATTAACTTAAATAATAACATTGGACTACCTAAAACATATTTACTCTTGATGCACGTCATGCACATAGTGTACTTTCATTTTTTGATTTTTAGGACAATAAAAAGTTGTAAATAATAAAATATTATCACAATTATATTATATTATCGGATACAATATGTCATTACTAATTAGTCGTTTTAATAATCTTACGCACATAGTATATTTAAGATGGCACAATATAGTCTTAAATGTCTTTGCAATAATATTATCTGTAAAAGTAATTAGAAAATGATGGTGAATAATTTGTAAAACATTTTCTGATAACAAGGTTTGACAGGTACTAGTGTTGTGTAATAAAGATTTACAGGAAACAAAAATAATGAGTTAGTAAATTAAAATTGGGGTGGGCAAAGGAAAAGGGCATGAGTTTTGTCGCGGGGGTCCAAAACCTTTTTGTGTCTACAACTCATCTTTTGTCCGTCAATCATCACATTATCATTCTCATGGTCCTAATTAGAAAAACAGACAAAACCCGAAATTATATTTTACTAAAGAACAAGAAAAAACCAGCACCCCTTTTCTTCCCCATTTCAAACCATTTTGTGTCTAAAACCCACACGAAAATTTTAACTGAAAGTTGTATCCCACAAGGAAAGCCATACTCAAAACCTAAACCAGATTGCTTCAAAAAAGTTGCTGAATTTTCTTGGGTGAAAATTTGATATAAACTATATTGATTCACATCACCATGCTGAGCTATATTGATTTGAAGATAGAGTAGGAGTTGCTATTATAATAGTTGAAGGAAGGAGAGGGAAAATGCATCCAAAAGCTTGAAATTTTAACCCTACTTCTGTGAGTAATTTTCCCAAAGATGAACTGGAACACTGGGAATAAGCTTTTTTAACCACTAATTAGTTTTAGCAGTATAAGAAGATGGGATGAAATTAACATATATAAAATGAGCATTAGGAATATATAAGATATAATTATAAATATACATGAATGGAGAGTTACATGAAAAGGTTGGTGTAGTCTGAAATTGGATTCCAGTCCCACAATCTCTCGGGGTGCAGTGGAGTGAAGTGGGGCGGAACATGGTTAAATTGTTGGGGAGAGTAATTGGTAACGAGTTTATGAAGATCATCAATAGCATGGGAAGAAGAAGAAGAAGTGGAGAAGAGGGTACAACCTTGATCATCATCGTCGTCGTCATCATCATCATGTTTTAAATTTTGTTTTTGAAGTGAAGGAGGAGGAGCCATGGGGACTACTGGGTGGGAAAGGGGGCCCACTGAGCTTTGCTGTTTTTTTGCTCTGGGGTGCTCTTCCAGTGCAGCTCTTTTGTAGATTCGGCAAAGGGAAATTTCAGCCTGCAAAATAGATGATGTTGATGAGTATGTTGTGACCCTTTTTATGATAAGAAAACATTTGTGTGAGTGTTGACCTTTTGGAGACGTTCGGTTTGATGTTGAGGCAAGCGGTATTCGTTCATGATCCAAGTGGTACGGATACCTTTGGGGGCTTTGCCGGAGTAGAAAACGAGGGTTTTCTTGAGGCCAATAGACCTGTAATTCTCGGTTCTGATCATCCTGTCAGCCCCGGTTGCCTTCCAGTAGCCGGACGTGGTAACCCGGTTGGGGCGGTCTCCGCTGCGGTACTTTCTATCTCTTGGTACATAAAAGTACCATTCCTTCTCCCCTATCGCCGCCAACGCTGTTAGAAACATGATCAATACATTACCCAGAGTTGATAATTAATTAATTAATTAAGTACGTACCAGGAAGTTCCCAAGGGTCATATCGATAAAGGTCTAGGAAAGTAATGAGTTCAACATTAAATCGCTTGCCCTCTACCTTACGGCGGAGGTAGAATTCCACAAGCTCTTCCTCAGTCGGATGAAACCGAAACCCTGGCATCACCACATCGTTTTCATGCTCGTCTTGGTTGCTGCTCTCACCTTCATTCATGTTCATGGCACTTTGTATTTGTTTTGTTAATATATTGATGTTAGACACAGATTAGTAGTCTGTTTTGTGGTAGTGTGTAGGGTTAGCTAGGAGCGAGATGAAGACTCGAAAAATAAATAGAAAGAATTGAGGGCCCTAAGACGGTGAATTAATTAAGCTGTTTAAGATGTGAAAGGGACCTCACTAATACAGGACATGCCCGGGTGCCCAACTCTGCTTCATTTCGACTACCTCCTTAAGTTTACCATAAATTTTATTTTTTAAATCATTTTGCTTCTAATTTCGTATTTGCTGATTCAGGTGGAGTTAGTCTTGCGTCAACTACAACATGTTCTATTAACTAAATTATGAATCAAATGAATTGTTTTTTTTCCCGACTAAACTAAATCCGAATTTTGTTAGACTTCTTTGATTATTTTGTTCGACCATATATAGTTGAATTGTTTTAAATGCTCACTCTGTAACGATCAAATACATGTTGAAATGTTTGATCAGGACTACTTGAACATTCTTTCAAGCATTCGACTAAAATGTACCAAACATTATGAATTATTTGAATAAATAAACAATTACTTTTTTTTTTTTTATAAAAATCAAACAATCTAAACTATATAATTTTAATAATGAAAAATATTTATATATTTTGGTGAGACAATTAACATAATTTTCACGTTATGTAGTGATTCTAGATTCTAAATATTAACTAATTTACAGTTTTAAATTTCCTTATAAAATTCTCTAAGTTCAATGGAATATTTCTTTTTAAATTTCATTTGGTATTTTATACTCCCTCCGTCCCGGCTGAGTTTGCACACTTGAGCCGGCACATATATTAAGAAAAACTATTTTTTACTTTTTGGTTGACTTTTCTTGCGGGTCCAAAAAATTTCGAACTTAAAACACAAATATTTGGCAAGTGTATATTTTAAAGGCTTAATAACGTAAAAATATACGATTTTTTTATCAATTATTAAATACAACACGATTTTTAAATTTAACATATAAATGAACAACTTTTTAACTTTTTTTCATTTTAATACATGTGAACCAATTTTAGGCTCTAATAGCTGATGTAGAACTCGAACTGTACATCAAAGAGTTAAATATGCTACGGTTGCTCTAATTAGAGTTAAATATGCTACGGTTGCTCTAATTGTACATCAGAGAATTATGACTATGAGAAAGTCTAAGTCGGTCTCCTTCATACGCCAAGTCTATGATGTCGATGTCTACAATCATTGTTTCGGTGATAATTACATTCAAGTTGAGCAAGTTCATTTGGTCTCTGGTTGTGTATCTATGCAGGTGAGTGTTGAGGTTATGCTTGTAAGGTGATATGTTATACTAGTAATGTCTAATTTTTTTTTTACAGACGAGTTTTTTTTTTTTTTTTTCCTATTTGCAACTCATTTTTAGTTTGTATTCAATTTTGGATGACTAGTGACTTGATTAAGCTAAATTGGTGTTTGTGTAATCGAGTACAATAATACAATTTTGTTGGTGTGTTTTTATTTGCAACTACAATTTAAAAAAAGAAAATAGAAACAAACAAACAAAGAGTAGAAGTTAGGATACTTGTGTTCCATTAGAGAAACTGAGACCACAATCATTTGTCTAGTAGAAAATGGCAAAAATCTCTAGTTTGAGATTCCCATTATGCTAGAGGGTTGGGAGAGAATTGTTTTCACCAGATTGACTAGCGCGTTTAAAAATATAATAAATGCCTGCAATTGAAGCCTGAAATTAGCTTTCGTGTATTAAATTGAAAAAAATTAAAAGGTCATGTATCTATACGTTAAATTTAAAATTTCGTGTTATATTTAATAATTGACCAAAATGTCGTGTATTTTTATGTTATTAAGTCTATTTTAAATCTACCTGGAATTTTTCTATTAATAATTTTTCATTATTTTATGTTCAACACCATAAAAGTAATAATAATGACGCATACTATAAAGCAAAAATGAATCACATTGATGATTGATGAGGAAAAAAAGATACCGTATAAATACTTCTACAATATAAATTAAGGATAATTTTGAAAACGAAAACGTTACTCTATATCTTGAAAAATATGAAATGCCACATATCATGCAAAAAGTTAAAAACTTTTAAGATATCATCTATTTTGAATTGGAGCGAGTATATTTTTATGTTGTCAAACTCTTACTACAATAAATTAATTAGTAATATATTCGTGCGATGTACGATTTTTAAATATAATAGTGGATATATAATAAACTAGAAATTAAAGTTGTATATTTTTTTTATTAAAAATATAATAACAATAATAATAATAATAATTATTATTATGTAAATTATTTAAATAAAAATATATTATAAGAAAACGAACATAATAATATTTAAGAAATAAAAGCAAACAATATAAATAATTTAATATTAATAATAAGATGTAAGAATATAACAATATACTATAAGAAAAAAAAATAATGTATTTTGAAAATATTTCTTATTATCATTTATTTACATGCATATTTAATATGATTCATACAGATTAATACACAACATATATGAATATTTTGATATAGTATCCGCATAATTCTCGCAAAAGGTAAAATTGTGTTTGTTCTTTTAATTTATTCTTTATATATATTTTTTTAATTATTAATTTCATAGTAATATATTGTAGAAATTCGTGAAAATAAGGATAATTGTTAAAATAAATGAATTTGTCTAGTGAAATAAATTTTAATTATATTTTAAAGTGTGTTTCAAATAATCGACAATAATACATATAGATCAATAGATAATTATACGGTGTTTAGGCTTAAAATATTATTTTTTAACGAAAGAACATAATTCGTAAGCAATATACAATGTCGATCTAATAAGAATCTAGTCTAAAACAATCTAATAAACAACAACACTTATGAAGAACTACAATTATGAGATCGTTCTATTAAATTAATAGACTAAATAGTATCAAATCATAGTATTCAAATACCATTTAAATTAAGGGTCGAACTTTTTTTTTCAGCCTAAACTATGGTTGAATTATTAAATTGGTTCCTAAACATTTTTTACAATCACTTTAGTGCCTGAACAACAAGAAATTGTCATTTGCAATCCGTCGGTGACTTTTTCGGCCAAAAGTATATCGTGTGCCCAACATATGATACAAAAATATATTTTTCAATGATATTTCAGTTCCTGAACTACACGGAACAGTCACTTTGCAACCCGCCATATACATGGTTAACACATATCTTTTGAATTGGTGGATCTTAGAAAATATTTTTGGATAAGTGAGGGACCTTAACAAATATTCGTGGATAATTGAATGTTGAAAATATGCATTTTGCCTCGAACAAAATTATTGGGTGAAAAATTAAAAAAAGACAAAAAAAAAAAAGAAAAAAGAAAAATAATAATTGATTAGCAAATCACTTGACTAATATGACTATCATTTTCAATTAATCGATAGTAATCTAAACTGGATTCGTGATATTTTTGCTAATTTATTTTTAACATAATATTTCATATAATTCAAAAATACTTAGATATTAGAAAGTAAAGTGAACTAATAACCTTATTTTCTCGAGAATAAGTATTTTTTCTTGAATAATATCACTTTTTGTGATGATATTCTAAACATAAAAAAACATGTAACTTTTAAGCTAACAAAAGTTATTTTATGTCAGAATTAAGCACCATTTGATATATATTTGATTATTAAGGTCCTACTAATTTTATTTACCAAACACAATACACATTTGTAGTCACAATAAATACATACATCTAACATAAAAATAATCACATATTAAAAAGTTACATTTTTCTAATATAATATTTAATTTTAATATATGCAACATAGTATCTAATCAAAGATCGTGAAAAGAAGACTAATCTTAGAAATTTTGAAATGGAAATAGAAAAAATATATATTATGTTTTTAAGAAATTGATTGTTATGATTTATATTAATTTATATCTATGACGAAAATCAAGAAGTTATTTATGACTATCAATATATAAGTCAAAACTTAACTTAAATACATGTTTTACCCTAAATTAACTTACAATCTTTTTTTAGATTATTTTTTGGGCTATAAAAATTTTAATATTTATATTTATAGACGTATGTACTTTTATATTAAGTAGGATTGCATATTAGATACATAATTTAGTGATGATAATACGCGCAACAAAAATACAATGAAACAGGAAATTGAACAGTGAGAATACAGGAAGGGGATCGTCTGTATTTCTATTTTTTTTGTGAATTTCGTGAATTTTGTGGGGCCCACTTAAAAAACGCAGCCACCCCTCACCTCAACATAAAAACGCAACAGCTTTACAATAAGCTCCACGCTTTTAACCTTGAAATAAAAATATAATTTTACACAGTACACTTTGTGCCTTTCTCTTCCCCTGCTCCGGAACAGAAGCGGATCGTCTGTCCCTGCTCCGGAACTGCATCGTGGCCCCTTAGAATTTAAGTGGGTGTTGTTCAGCAAATTCTCCTTCCATCTTGTCATGTATGAAGTTCTTTCCAATTCCCCTTTTTTTATTTTTATTTTTCTCTGTGTGGTGTGTATATTATTTCAGGGTTTATATTTGAGATATGGAGTAAAATGTTGTATCATTCTTCTTTTGCAAATGGTTGGAGACATTGTGAGAAAAGTTGTTGATTGATGAATTTTTTCATAAATGCATCAAGAAGCAGAACAATAAAAAAATGATAATCCCCTTATTGAGATATTGTTAGCCAACTCACTCATTTGAGGAAAATATTAACAAATCAGCCTTGAATGAGGACAAAAGAAACGTTAATATCTTGCTTTTTTGTTGTAAATTGTTCGGGAAAAAAATGTTAGTTGATAATGCCTTTCACATACCAAATTTGCTCTAAATTCTGGAATAGATTTTGGTGTACTCAGTAAAATTTGAAAGTTGTATTCTTTTCAATAGCTTATGATATTATTAATGTAATATTTTTATTTTTTGTGTAAAGAATTGAGTGTAGCTAATATGCCATTAACTGAAAGTGATAATGAAGAGAATGAGTTGAAGCCTAAGGTAGGGATGGAATTTGATTGTGTGGATACTGCTTGGAGATATTGGGTGGATTATAGTAAGATGCTTGGATTCGGAGCGAGAAAGTCATACACCAATAAAAGCAAGAAAGACGGCTCTATTACTTCATGCAGATTTCTTTGTTGCAAAGAAGGTTTGCGAAAAGAAGATAAAAGAGATTATCTAATTGCGAATCCTCGACAAGAGTCTAGAACCAATTACAAAGCCAGAATAGCACTAACACACATTAGTGGGAAATTCAGGGTTCATGAGTTTATTGAACAACACAATCATGAACTTCAACTCTCGGAAACAACTCACATGTTGTCGTCTCACCATAAGTTGACCGAAGTTCAAGCTCAAGAGATTGATTTGGCAAATGATGCTGGGCTTCAACAATGAGATTCATTTCATTTGATGAGCAAGCATGTAGGGGGGAGGGTAAATCTTGGATATACTCGCCTCGATCAAAAGAATTATCTTCGAACTAAAAGGCAGCGAAGCTTGATAAATGGGGAAGCAGGGTGTTTGTTGGAACACTTTCAGCACCAACTGTTGGTAAATCCATCTTTTTTCTATACTTACCAGATGGACTTGGAAGAACAAATAACAAATGTATTTTGGACGGATGCAAAAATGCTCATTGATTAAATATATTTTGGTAATGTAGTTTCTCTGGACACAACATATTGTACTAATCGAGCCCAAAGGCCACTTGCAATATTCTCAGGATTCAACCACTACAGAGGAGCTGTAATATTTGGGGCAGTCTTGATGTATGACGAAACAATCGAGTCTTTCAAGTTGTTATTCGAAATATTTTTAGAAGCTCATATGCGAAAGCGCAATCCGTTATCAAGAAGGTACCAACCAAAAGATAACAAATTAAAAGGTAAACAGACAATAGAACACAAGGTATACGTGGTTCGATCCAGAGATCTACGTCCACGGGGAAAATAATGTCCCTGCCGGGCACTTTCTCTTCTCCTTCTTTCGTTCAGTTTACAGGTGGTTTTTCTCAAAATCAGAGTTCGAACCCTTCCAACCTCTTTAATTCTACTATTTATATCATACGACTCACAACCCTAACTATATTCCTAAAATTATGGCCACCAAATCTGCCTTCGTGATTGAGAGAAAATCGTGGGAGGAATCTTCAATCCCCCGTGCGTTGCTACCGCGACCTAATTATCAAATCTGCAATTGGGCCAATTACTGGGCTTGCAGCCCTAGACAACTTGGGCCGAGTATTGGTCTTGTAACCTTAGGCAACTGGGCCACACCTACCAGATGCCCCTCCCCCAAATAAGCCGGAGCAGACAGCTTCGGCTTGTAGAGTATATTAAAGGGGGCAGGAAGTGACGTGAAATAGAAGATCCATGAGTACGTGGTGATTCCCGGAGTCCATCAATCAAAATTTGAGAGAAAGCAAAAACACCGGAGTCCCTCAGCCGGAGTTGAGAAAATGCAAAACCCCCGGGGTCCCTTTACCGGAGTTGAGAAAAAGCGAAACCCCCGGGGTCCCTCTACCGGAGTTGAGAAAAAGCGAAACCCCCGGGGTCCCTCAACCGGAGTTGAGAAACTTCTTCAACACGAGTGTTGGATAAAGCTGAGGCGCGTGACTGACAGATGCGCACAATATTCGAGTAGGCGCGTGTGAAACGGCGCATATTGTGGGTTTCAAGGCGCGTGCATGGCACGTGAAGATCATAATCGTCGATTTTAAACCATTGAATCTGCATCGTTGCTGAATTTATAAGAAAATGAGGGAAATAAAAAATCCTTCATCTTCTTCACTTGCAGTTAACTGAATCACGCATCAGGGAAATCCACGATTGTGCTAACTATGAAGATAATCACCACACCGACCAAAGAAAACAAGTAAGTATGACTATCTCATCTTCATCTTCATCTAGGGTGGAGGAGGTGGGCAAAGAAGGGGAGCCTTTTAGAGCACCCCCTATACGGGTGATCTTCCCAGAGAATAGTGAAACTAGGCAGATTTACCGGGACGATCTTAGTGAAATTAGAGTGGAGGCAGTTAGTTTCCCCCACTGTGAGGAGGAATTTGAAGAGTTCGAAGTAGCAGGGGTGAGACCCACTGTAACTGAGGCTCAAATCAGACGATGGATTCCAAATTTTTTCTTGCCCTTTGACCTTGAATTTATTATTCCCGAAGATAAGGATAAAGCCTGTTTCCCCCCTAAAGGATTCATATCCGTATACATAGATCAACTGGCCGTAGGGTAGAGGTTTCCCCTGTGGGACTTTTTTGTAAAGTTGTTGGAGTATTATGGGTAAGCTCTGGGCCTAGGGCCCAATGCCATGAGGCAGGTGGTAGGATTTTTAGTGGAATGTAGTAGGGGGGGGGGGGGTTGGTGCCCAGTGTTAGTTTATTTAGGCATTTCTTTCAGCTTAAAACGATGGGGAGAAATAAAGGCTGGTACTACCTTAACCCCTGGCCAGGTAAGAAATTCAAAGTAAAGAATCTGAGCAAGATTGAAGGATGGAGAGGTAAATTTATATACGTTAGGCAGGAGAGGGTTCTGCCGAAGTGGCAGATGTTTGAGGTAGTAGATAGTGCACCAGCGGGGGAACCTAGAGGTGTGGATATACTGAAAAAAGCCGGTGTTCTGGGGTCCAAATTTTCAGAAGAAGTCCTGGACGAAGCTGGGTTGAGCCCCTATTATTCCAGATAGGCTGTTGGGACCTCGGATTCCCAGGAGGAGGATACCCCAACTGGGACTGACTCCGAAGAGGCGCCAACCGTAGCTGAGAGAGAGGGGTCGAGAGCCGGGGCAGAAATAGAGGGTAGGACTTTTATTTCTGTACAAGTTGTGTAAGATAAAATTGTAATTTCTCTGAACATATTATGCGTCATGTGCAGTGGGTAAGTTCAAGAGTGCCGCGAAGAAGGGAACCGGAGCCAGCTCCAGTGGGCGAGATGATAGATCCAAGACCCCGGAGCTACAGAAAACGACAGCGGGGGGTGGTCATGGAGATGACCACGAGGACAATATTCCGCTCTCGGGGCTGACTCCGAGCACTAAGAGGAGGATTACATCTCCAACAACACCACCACCTCCCAAAAAGGCGCACATGACGCCGTCTCATGAGGTATGTACGTAAATAGAGTGCTATTACGTATCGCACAAGCCCATCATGACAGTGAGATAATGCAGGAACAAAGGATGGAAATAACTGCGGCCGGGGCCGAGCTGGAACAACTGCTGGAGCCAATCCGCGGGCTGGTGGGAATGTTGGAGAAAGAATCTTCTCGGGACAGAATAGCCGAACTGGAGGCCAAGGTCACCAAATTACGTGCCGGATTCGCAGAGGCCTAGAAGAGTGCCAGAGTGGCCCGAGACAGAGCAGTACTCGCTGAGAGAGAGACAGCAAGACTGCGCGAACAAGCTGTGGAGGTTGCCGTGATCCGGGGTGACCTAATGGCGGCGCGGGAAGAACTGAGCAAGGCGATCGAGGGCCAGGGGGCTATGTTAGAGGCCTTCACCGAGAAATTGATGCAAACAAAAACGTTCCTGAAGTTTCTAAGCACCTTTGTGGCCACTGGTGACACAGCTACAAGGAGCGAGCTGTTGGAGGCCGTATACGATAAATACCCGGAGGTCGATGTTTATGACGAAGACTTCAGGTATAACTATGATGCGGTGGGGAATGAAGATGGGGCATACTTCGATGCGTTGACAAAAGCACCGAAGTGGCCGCTGATCGAGGCCCTTGCTAAAAAGAACATGCTCTTGACGCCCGAGGTGATCAAACGTTGCAATGAAGACTAGGATAAAGATTTCTTGGGATTCCACAACGGCTTTCATGTACGGGAATTAAGAAACAGAGTTCCCATTCCTCATAAAGGAGTCGTGGTGCCTACCGACGTGGCTGGAGGCTCTGGGAAGGCGATAGAGGCAACCGGGGATGTGGCAGAGCTCTCGGGTGTGATAAGGACCACCTCTACCCCTGGAGAGGTCAGTGACCCTCCGACTCATGAGAAGAATGTAGAGTAGTCGATCTGTAAAAAGATGAAAATTCCTTTGTAATTTCTTGTTTAGTAATGGACAACTTTGTACTTTTGGAGAAATAAACAATGATGAATTAGGTTTATGGCCGTCATATGCCGCAACGTATTTTTACTCATAACAATGTACATGTATCTGTACGGTCTAAATACCGAGGTGTCTCCTTTGTCAGGAAAACATTGAAAACCTATATGAGGTAATAAAGCAGCTCCAATCATCGATAGCTTGGTTACAGAAAGACCGAGATATCTGGATGTTGCAAGAGGTCCCGCGGTTATCGAAGAAGTTAGCGTCAGTAGAAAAGAGATGCGCAGAAGCAGAAAACTCGTGGACAAAAGCTGCACAACAAATGCGGCAGTATAAAGCAGAGTGCGAGCTAAAAGATATGGAGTTGGAGCAACTCCGCATAAACCAACAAGAATGTGAACACTTGCTTGTTGACGGCGGGCGACTATCAATCAAAGAGATTCGTGCTCGGAGAGCAGAAATCCGGGGAGAGGTCCAGCAACGGAGCAAGCAAGGCGATGCCAATAGCCCTGAAGTCATAAGGAACCGATTGGTGTTAGTATTTCTCGTGGAGCTGCAAAAGAAAGTAGAAGCCCGTAACGAAGCTTTAAATGTTGCAGAGCAGGAGGAACAAGAACGCAGTGTCGTGCAAAAACCTCGGGGCAAGAAAACAAAGACTGTTACTCGAGAGGAGACGGGGTCCGAGGGCCACACCATGGTTGCAGGAAAAACCAAGAACATGCTCGAGGCGATGTCGGGTCTCCCCCAAGAACCGAGAGAAACATGTGTGGATGAGCTGGAGGCCAGTGGAGCAACAATTATAGCCTTGGCAAAGGAAATTGATGAGATGCCTGTAGAAGAGTGGGATGCTGTAGAGTGGGCAAACACTTCGTGGAGGACACGGAGAGCAAACCCGGTATTGTGGAAAACAACAGATTCTCATCAACGTAAGACCGGGGAGTGCATTACTCTAACCCCTGAGGAGATGGATCCCTTGGCACCATTAGAGTGGGGCCACACGGAGTGGAACAACATGTCAGGCCCAAGTAGAAGATCCGGGCATCCCGCCTCAGACTGGGGTCCCCAAGGGACAGGTAGTATGCCTGGGACCGGGGTCCTTGACCGAGGTAATTTAGGGCGACGTCGGAACGCGCAAGAGATCTCCCGGAGGACTAGAAGTGGTCGATCAGATACAAGGCAACGGGGTTTTGCATTCTGGTTCGGAGAGGACTCAAAACAGCGGCAGTAGGGAATAGTGTAGCCAAAGGCCAACCAAAATAATGTAGTGAAAAAATAATTAGTTTATTGTAACAATCATACAGAATATATACATATTATGGTTTTTAAGAAAAAATGTTGTGTTTTATTATTATTTTATTATATATATATATATATATATTTTTTTTTTTTTTGTAAAATAAAAGCACTCAACCATATCAACAAAGACAGGTAAAGGAAACGAGCTGAAGTCCGGAGACAAATTAATAACGCCTTGTATTCTTTGATCGAGTGGGGTGAAATTTAAACAAAACCCTGAGGTTTGATCATGTATCTTGACCAGGTCAAGGAAGTAAGTAATGAGTCCGGAGACGTGTTCTATATACCCGATGAATCGACAAAAATGTTCGGAAACATGTAATATAAGGATATCTGGGCGTCCCCACGGTATCATAAACAAACAGTATAAAGACGAAAAGAATATTTTATCGAGTAAAACTTGTCAGAACCATTGCAGAATAAAAACTAATTATTCAAGAAGTAGAAAGCAGAAATAAAACTAACAGTGTTTAGAGAAAAAAATTTCGAAGGTTAGTCACATGCCAAGTCCGAGGCACTGGGGTACCATCGACGCGTGCAAGCTGATAACTCCCGAGGGGATGGACAGTAACCACACGATAGGGTCCTTCCCATGCTGCATGGAGCTTGCCTTCGGGACTGGCCTTACTGGCAGCATTGCGCCGGAGCACGAGATCACCGACCTTAAACTGTGTGCACCGAACTCGAGCATTGTAGTATTTTGCCGTTTGCTGTTTATACTTGGCTTGTCGAATAAGGGCTTGTTCCCTGTGATATTCTACTTCGTCAAGGTTAGTACGGAGAGCTTCCTCGTTTTGTTCCGGGTTGAAAGCCAACACCCTAGGACTGGGTACACCAATTTCTGCTGGGATGACGGCTTCGGAGCCATAAGTTAGGCTAAAAGGAGTCTCGCCTGTAGAAGAGTGTGGCGTAGTACGATAAGCCCATAATACCTGAGGTAGGGTATCAACCCAAAGTCCTTTAGATTCGCCTAAGCGTTTTTTTATTCCTTCAATAAGTGTTCGATTTGTCACCTCGACCTGGCCATTAGCCTGGGGGTGAGCCACCGAAGTGAATGCCTGTTTAATATGTAACTCTTCGCACCAAGAGCGGAAAGGATCATTTGCGATCTGCTTTCCATTGTCGGAAATGATTGTGCTAGGAATACCGAATCGGCAAACAATATGCTTCCAAATGAAATTAAGTATTTTCCTTCCAGTTATGGTGGTAAGTGGCTCGGCCTCAACCCACTTGGTAAAGTAATCCACAGCGACCACCAAGAATTTGAAACCACCTGGAGCTACATGGAAAGGACCCACAATGTCTATGCCCCATTGAATAAAGGCCATGCACTCTGTATGCCTGTCAGCTCTGTTTGAGGTAAGTGTTTAATCCGTGAGTGCCGCTGACAATTCTCAAATTTTGACACTAGGTCATGTGCATCATTAAAAAGAGTAAGCCAATAATACCCCCACCGGAGTGCCTTCTTAGCGAGAGTCCGGGATCCAATATGGCTTGCGTAGGAGCCTTCGTGTAATTCCTTGAGGATGTAGTCGGCCTGAACTGGGTCGAGACACCGAAGACTGGGCTGGAGGTAAGATTGTCTATACAAGACCCCGTCATGTAAAGTGTATTTTGGTGCTTTCAAAATTACCTGGCGAGCGTGCAACTTGTCATCGGGTAGAGTGCCGTCCTGTAGGTATTGGACAATGGGTGTCATCCAAGTGGGTTTAGAGTCAGTGATTACCGAGACATTCTGTTCATAGATGGACTGATGGGATGCCTCTTCTACAAGTATATCGGAAGGTATGCTCGAAGGGACCGCGGAGGCCAGCTTGCTGTGAGTGTCAGCCTTTGTGTTCTCTTCTCGGGGGATCTTGCGAATGTCGGCAGAGAAAAATGTGAGCAGGAGACTTTTAGTTAAAGCTAAGTACCTTTTCATGGTTTCCTCCTTTGCTGTATATGAGCCATTGATTTGACTAGAGACCACCTCGGAGTCAGTATATACTCGAATGTGTAAAGCTCCTAAAGTCTTCGCAAGGCGAAGACCCGCAAGAATCGCCTCATATTCAGCTTCATTATTCATGACTTTAAAGTTGAAGCGTAAAACATACTTGACTTCAACGTCGTCGGGCCCATTGACGATGACCCCAGCACCACTTCCCCGGGTAGCGGATGCACCATCTACATGGATATGCCATCGTTCGGCTTCGATACTGAGGTCAGTAGGGGAAATGTCCTTAGGACGTGGGTTGAAGTCAGGACCCTCAAAGGGAGCTTCAGCTAGAAAATCAGCTAGGGCTTGGCCCTTAATAGCTCGGCCGGGAAGAAATTGAATATCATGCTCTCCCAGCTCTATTGCCCATTTAACGAGTCAGTCGGAATGGTCGGGCTTACTCAAGATTTGACGGATTGGTTGGTTTGTGAGGACGTTGATAACATGTCCTTGGAAATAGGGATGGAGGCGGCGAGCCGCCATAACTAGTGCCAATACTGTCTTTTCAATAACGGAGTATCGTGTTTCCGCTCCTTGCAAGGCTCAGCTAGCAAAATACACAACCTTCTGAGTCCCGTGGTCTTCGCGGACAAGAGCCGCACTGATGGCTTCATCAGAGGTGGACAAATATATATATAGGGGTTCTCTTGCAATCGGGGTGGAAACAATGGGAAGTTGGCTGATGTGCTGTTTTAGGGCTGTCAAAGCTTCTTCACATTGGGGAGTCCATTCAAATCTCTTAGCCTGCCTCAGAATCTTAAAGAAAGGAAGTTGTCGTTCAACCACCTTAGATAGAAACCTGTTCAGTGCAGCCAGTCGCCCGGTAAGGCGCTGAACATCTTTTTCTTTCTCAGGTGTCTTGAGGTTGAGTATATCCCGAATTTTGGAGGGATTAGCTTGGAGCCCCTGAGGGGAAACCATGTATCCTAAAAATTTCCCAGAATCGACCCCAAAGGTGCATTTAGCCGGATTTAATCGGAGATTATGGCGTCTGAGTATGTCCAATGTTTCGGCAATATCCCGAACACATGCATCGAAAGTTCGACTTTTGATGACAAGGTCATCGACATAAACCTCTACATTTCGGCCAATTTGGTCCTGGAAGACGTGGTCCATCAACCGTTGATAAGTGGCCCCGGCATTCTTAAGCCCAAAGGGCATCTTTTTGTACGCAAAAATGCCGAAGTCCATTATGAATGTTGTTTTAATAGCATCCTTCCTATCCATGTGAATTTGGTGGTACCCTTTATAGAGGTCCAGGAAACAGAGTGCTGGATGTCCGGTAATGGCTTCGGCCTTTTGGTCGATCGGAGGTAGTGGATAGCAATCCTTTGGGCAGTATTTGTTCAGATCGGTAAAGTCCACACACATTCTCCACGTATTATCAACCTTCTGAACTAAAACAGGATTCGCTAACCAGGTGGGATAATGAACCTCGAAGAGGATATCTGCCTTCACACGTGCTTCAACCTCTACGCGGATAGCGGCTTTTCTGTCTGCAGCAAATTGCCTGTGCTTCTGCTGTACCGGTTTGACTGTTGGGTCAATGTTCAATTTGTGGGTAATCAAGTCCGGCGAGACACCGGGCATGTCCAAGGGTGACCAGGCGAAGACCTCGGAATATTCACGCAGTATCTGAACAATGGCGCTGTGAAGTAGAGGTAAATGTATAGCACCGACCTTAACAGTTCGCTCGGGTACGTTTGGATCAAGAGGTACTTCTACTATCTCATCGCCAAGGGGTTGAATCGGGATCGATGCGAGTCCCGGGGTATCTATTTGAAACTAGGGTCGAGCAGCCTGCGTAGTCCGCGATTTGAGTGCAACAAGCATACACTGTTTAGCCATCTTCTGATCGCCACGGATGGCTATTGTTCCGTAAGGTGAGGGGCACTTCATCGTCAAGTGAATCGTGGAACATACGGCTTGTGTAGGAGTAAGCCAATCTCGTCCAAGAATCATATTATATGGAGACGTAGAGGACACCACATAAAAATCAACAAAGACCATTTTGATGGCAGGATGAGTACCTACCGAGGCTGGGAGATTAATGATCCCTTCTGCCCGAACTTCTCCCTGTGTAAATGTCTGCAGGGGTCCTGGGGCAGGCCGAAGCAGATCCCGAGATATGCCCATTTTTTGGAAACAATCTGAGAAGATAACACTCACGGCTGCACCATTATCAACGTACACCCGTTTGATAATAATATTTGCCACAGTCATATCAATGATTATAGCATCAGTGTGAGGTGTTCGCTCGGGTACGGGGTCGTCCTCGGTGAAACTTACTGTTTCAGTGTTATGGAAACGCTTGTGACGGGGTTCCTCAGGAGGAGGTCTGCGAGCTTCTGCGATAAGAGCTTTACGGGACACTCCTGCTGGCTGCGTGCCATAGATCATATGAATAACGCTATTAACAACACGAGCTGGAGGGTTAGTCCCTTCTTCTTGAGGAGGGGGAGCTGGTAATAAGCGAGGTTGTTGCTGCTGAGTACTGTGCCTACTTCCCTGATCGTGTTTTGGGTAGTAGCTGTTCCCGGATCGATTATTCGGCCATTGTGACCGACCTTGTTGCGAGCTCCGATTATTATAGCCAGCCCGATTTTGTTGCTGGTTTCCACTTCGGTGCTGTTGTCGATTGTCTGATTGAGCAATATACTGGCGAAAATATCCCTGCTTTATGCACTCCTCAATTTCTTTGCTAAGTTCTCGGCATTCTTCTGTGTCGTGCCCATGGTCATGGTGATATTCACACCACTTGGTGCGGTTTCGTTTATCAGCCGGCGCAGTCATGCGAGGACAAGATCTTAGATCGGCCTTGTGGATGGCATGTATTTCGGTTCGGGACCGATTCAAAGGTGTAAGTTGAGGTAGATCGTGACGAGTGTCTGGTCGCCCTCTGCCCAGTCGGTTGAAGGCGCTGGTACGAGTATTAGACCCGGATTGTCCTTTATCTGACTGTCTCTTAGCAATAGATTTCTCTCTCTTACGCCGGGTTTGCTCGTCTGCTTTAGCGAACTTCCCAACCACATGATAGAGAGCTCGGGTAGTGACGGGGGTATTACGGGCTAGCTCGGTGTACAGTGGTCCGGCTCGTAAGCCATTCATGAAGGCTGTGACAATGATGCTGTCAGGCTGACTTCCCACTTTCAAACTTTCGGTCGTAAAGTGTTCCAGGAACTGAGAGATGGTTTCTCCTTCTTATTGTTCCACGTTCATCAGATCGGCTAAAGTGGACATGGGCTTTGCACGTGCTTCGAAACGTGCCCAAAAGTGTTCAGCAAGTTCTCTAAAAGAGGATATACTATTACGGGGAAGTGAGTCAAACCAAACCCGGGCCTCATCCTGAAGATACTCGGGGAAAATCTTACAATAGTGAAGAGATGCGGTATGATCTCGACTGAGCATGTTGTGCCTAAAAGCCCCAAGAAAATTGGCCGGATCTCCAGTTCCGTCATAAGGTGATATGGCAGGTCTCTTGAACCCTTCGGGAAGAGGCGTAGCCAATATTTCTTGGGAGAATGGGGTGATAATGTCTCCGTTGGCATCAAGATCTAGAATTCTGTCTAGTTCAACATTGCGTTGTACTCGCTCATACTCCTGAAGATCCAAAGTATGGGGATGGGCATAGCGAGCTCTCTTAGTCGCGTTAAGTGGACGGCGTCGATCAGCGTCGGCAAGTTCTTCATTGCGTTGTCTTGACCCATTAGAACTCCCATGGTCCTCGGGAGAACCGGGTCATTCTCGTCGTCGATCCTGACGCCCATGGTGCACAGGAACTTGTTGGTTGAGCGGGTTTCGACGAGGTGGATGTGCTGCGGGGTTGGTGGCATTTCCAGCAGGTCCATCAAGGTTTAAACGATTGGCTGCCCAGTCCTGGAGGACATGAGCATGTTCTTGGAGGAAAGCCTGGAGTAATTCCGGAGTCATCTGAATATTAACCTGCGGCTGTGCAGCAGCGGGATTAGGATTTTGTATATCTTGTGGAGGTAGAGGTAAGAATTGGTCGTCCGGATTCACGACCGGGCCTTGGTTGCCCTGATGATGAGATGTATCTCGCATCAGCGGTTGCCTCGGTGGCAAAGTTTGATCCACGGGTGGATCTTGATTGGTCTGATCACCTTGGCGAGATTGAGTTAAGTGGGTGGTTACCATGGTATAACAAGTGCAGTATCAATATTAAAATCCAACGTTCCCACAGACGGCGCCAATTGATAAAGCGCAATCCATTATCAAGAAGGTACTAGCCAAAAGATAACAAATTAAAAGGTAAACAGACAATAGAACACAAGGTATACGTGGTTCGATCCGGAGATCTACGTCCACGGGGAAAATAATGTCCCTGCCGGGCACTTTCTCTTCTCCTTCTTTCGTTCAGTTTACAGGTGGTTTTTCTCAAAATCAGAGTTCGAACCCTTCCAACCTCTTTAATTCTACTATTTATATCATACAAATCACAGCCCTAACTATATTCCTAAAATTATGGCCACCAAATCTGCCTTCGTGATTGAGAGAAAATCGTGGGAGGAATCTTCAATCCCCCGTGCGTTGCTACCGCGACCTAATTATCAAATCTGCAATTGGGCCAATTACTGGGCTTGCAGCCCTAGACAACTTGGGCCGAGTATTGGTCTTGTAACCTTAGGCAACTGGGCCACACCTACCAGCGTGCAAGTACAATTATGTTGACGAAAAGGAGTTTGAAGAAACCTGAAGAAGCTTGCTTTCTACATATAATGTACAAGAAAATGGGTGGTTAAAGTCAATTAAGGAAAAATGGGCAGCGTGTTACATGAAAAAGATGTTCACATTAGGCATGCAAAGTACACAAATCAGTGAAAGTATTAACTCGGACTTGAAGAACTTGATGTCCCTAAGCTTAAACATCATTGAATTCTTCAAACACTTCGAAAGGGTAGTTGAAGAAAAACGTTATAATGAGTTGAAGTGTGAGTACTAGTCAAGACAAAAAGTGCCGAGATTTAGAAGTCATTATTCGCCTTTGATCCGACAAGTTGTACAACTATACACTTACACAATTTTTGAGACTTTTCAAGAAGAGTTTGATCTTAATCTTGCGGCATGTGTGAAGAGTAAGAGTGAGAATCTCCCATTATTTGAGTTCATCATAACAATTGTTGATCAAGTTGGTGAATGGAAAGTGTTATTTGATCCTTGCAACAAATCCCTTTGTTGTGGCTGGAAAAAGTTCGAAACATTTGGTATACTATGTTGTCATGCTTTGAAGGTGCTTGATATTACGGATGTTAAATTAGTGCCCGATCAATATATTCTCAAGAGATGGACGAAACAAGCAAGGAGTGGTATTGTCCGTAATGTGAAGGGAAACGAAGTGGAGGGAGATGTCAAACTAGCTACCACACGTCGCTACAGAGAAATTTGTCCATTGCTTGTAAGGATAGCGACTGAAGCATCTGGTAGTAAGGAAGCATTCTTGTTTCTACGTGAAGCTACTAACAGGTTGAGCGAGCAAGTATCAGAGATTTGTAGTAGGCAAAGAACTGTAGATAATGAAATAGATGATAACATAGTGAGTGAAAGTCAAAGCACGTTGCAACCAGTGGGATTCAAGAAGAGAGATGGCAGAAAAGGCAAGAAGCGTATAAAAAGTTGGGTGAGAAATAATCCAAGAAAAATCGCAAGACAACAAGGGCACATGATTCACAAAATCAAAATCAACAAATGGTAATTCATATATAAAGTTATTTTGTTTGTCTATCGTTTTTAATATCTTCCCATCTTTCCCATAGGATAACACATCCTTTACAAGCAAAATTCAAGCTGGATTGTCGCCCGTATATCTTGGCATATTGGATGCACCTGAAACTCAATTCAGTTTCACTAGATTACTGTTGGTAAGAATATTATGCATTTTATCTTGCTTATTCATTTTTCATGTTGGTGGTAATCAATCATCATATTAAATAATTATTTTGTGTAAATACAGGATCCACTCGATCACCCAATACAGTCACTTGATGACGAAAGGAACAAGTGAGTTGTGGTTTCTAGATTAAGGCGTGGACAAACAAGCGTACATTGTTGATCATCTTAAACTTTTTGTTTTTGTCTGGTAATTAATGCTTTAGTGCAAGGAACAATTGAGAATGGTAAATAAGTGCACAATATATTGGAAGTAAAACAGAACTATCACATATTATATTGCATTTCAAAATGTACATCTTTCTTCCCTAGATCATGTCTACTATTTCTGTTGCAATATTAAATTACATTTTCTCTACTATTCCAAAGTGCATCTTCTGCACAACTCATGTCTTTTATGTAGCAAAATGACTTCAATCTTCAATGGACCTCATTATAGAACATGTATATACTCTTTCTGTGCATCTATTCCCCTGCTACAAGAATCAGTAAGATTATGTTTTCTATAAGAGAATCATATCAAACACTAACCCATCTCCAGATTTTGCACCAAACAACCAATAATATTTTTTTAAAGATAAATCAATAATTCAATAATAAAAACATAATAAGGGTCCGCTTGGTTGCAAATCATCAATGACAATGGTAATAGGTATGAATGAGAGGTCAATCATACTATGGAATGAAATGGGGGAATTGTTAAAAAGGGTAATGATTAACTTATTTATTATGTACCAAGCACCATAAATAGAAACAAGTCATCATTCATTCTCATTCCCTACCTCTAAACCCCTCAACCAAGCGGGCCTTAAATAAATAAAAAATTCCAGCAAGGTATTGAGAATCAGATTGTTTGATGCTTGCATCTCCAAAGTGCATTGGATGAGCAGTAAGGGATATGATTTGGGGGGTTAGTCATAGAGTTATTACTAGCAATTGTAATGTGTTGAACAATTGGGTAGTGCGTTTGGGGGAATAGTGTAGAGGAATTTGGTCAGCTTATTTACCTGCCGGAAGCGGTGGAGGAATCTGCTCAGCAGCTTATTTATTTTATTTCAAAGTTAAAAGCATGGAGCTCATTGTAAAGCTGTTGAGGTGAGAGGTACGTGGCTGCGTTTTTTAAGTGAGTCCCATGAAATTCACAAAAAAATAGAACTACAGACGAATACATGCCATAAAATATTACTACATTATGGGCCCCTTTGGTTAGTGGTATTATGGGATATAAGGTTGGGATAAGAGTGAATAGTGGCGGCTTATACCGAGCCATCTATCGTTTGGTAGCCTGCACAATTAGTACTAAGAAATCCGGTATAAAATGAAGGCCCGCCACTAAGTCACTGTTGGCGGGGGTATTACCAATACCCCCACTTCAGGTTGCACTAGTTATACCCTCTTGCACAGTAAATTAGTATGTGTCTGTGAAAATACCCAAATATCTTTTTCATTCCACAAACAAATTCTCACTCCTCACTTCCACATCACAAATCGTTTTTAGTCTGAAGAAGCACAAGCTAGGGTTCTTCCACTCGTGCGTCCTCATTCATCTTCTCGTCCATGTAGGTCAGTGTGAGAAATCATTTTCACACCAGTCACAAATGCGCAGTAGTTGGAACATTCCTCTCATTTTTGTTATATGAATTTGATTTTACTTCACTACCATTGTCTGATTTAGGGTTTGGCCGTAGGGACGCCAACAATACAGTGCGTAGCCGCGCTGCTTATATTGTGTTTTGTTATACTGGCTTTTGAAAGGTATGTGTAGGAAGATTAAGCAATTTATATATGTTGTAGCCATGTGCTCAGATCAATTTCTGCTCTCCTATAATATGACGTACTTTCATTGTTGGTATGCATGTGTTAAGGGTAGTTGTATTGCATGCACTCTTGTATGAAGTGTCCAAAAAAAATTCTTTTGGAATTTTTATATACACGCTGGTTATAATTGAATGATCGTGGATTTTTTGGTACATTGCATTTTTTAAGCTGACAATCAAGTCGATTTCTAAAACAACCTTTATTAATAACATGTTGATTGTTGGTTTAAGGTAGTCATTTAAAAGAATTCGCACCCACCAACCTTAATTGCTAACCAGAATTGTTGTCCTAAATTAGCGCAATCTGACCAATCAGGGGTGGAATGGCTCGTTTATATAGGAAATCCAAAGTGGCCGTAGTTTATCTTTGTGAAGAAATTTGGCTTAGGACACTAGTAATGGCAGCCGTTATAGTGGACCATATTAGTAGATAGACTCCGACCGACCAATCTTCTCGAACGCGAACGGGTATTATGTACAACATGCTAGAATGTATTCCAGATCAAGTAAAACGATTAAATCGTCTATTCCGCGTTACCGATGCAACCTGCATTAAATGTCTTAGAATGGACCGCAACGCGTTTGGTAGGTTATGTTACCTCATTGAGAATCTCGGTGGTGTAACCCATTCTAAGTACGTTTTCGTTGAAGAGAAAGTAGCCATGTTCCTGTCCATTATTGCCCACCACACAAAGAACGACATAATCTCTTTCGATTTTGATCGCTCCGGGAAAACTGTGTCGTTATATTTTCACGTTATACTTAATGTTGTTCTAAAGCTCCATGCACTATTCTTGGTTAATCCGGAACCAGTCACATCAGATTCTTCAAATGCTCGTTGGAAATGGTTTGAGGTATGAATGTAGTTCTTGCATGTTTTGCTTCACAGTAAGATAGCAATAGATATCTTAAGGTTCCTGATCTAACAACAACCTCTCTAATTGTTTCTTTGTAATAGGGTTGCTTGGGCGCATTAGACGGTACCCACATCCCAGTCAAATTTTTGTCGACGGATAAGCCTAAATACTGATCACGTAAAGGGGAAATAAGCACTAGCGTACTCGCTGTGTGCGATAGAGAGCTGTGTTATGTGTATGTTTTGCCCGGGTGGGAAGGGTATGCGGCTGATGCAAGAGTTTTACGCGATGCACTTACTCGGCCCAACAGCTTGCGTGTTCCTGTTGGTATGTAAAAGCTCAAGTCTAGTTTTTAACTTAATTTAAATGATTACTAATCATCAATACCCACCTCTATAGGTAACTCCTACCTTGTGGATAACGGCTATGCCAATAGCGAGGGCTTTCTGGGGCCCTACCGAGGAGTTAGGTACCACTACAAAGAATAGGGAGATTCAACATCGAGACCGCACATGTACCAAGAACTATTTAACATGCGGCACGCTCGTGCTAGGAATGTTATTGAGAGGAATTTTGGTATTATAAAAATGCGTTGGGCCATCCTAAGAAGAGCATCATACTACCCTCTCAAAATTCAAGTCCGCATCATAATGGCATGCTTCCTCTTACACAACTACATCGGTCTGCCATGTTAGTCAACCCCATTGAACAACTTGTACCCGAGAACTTTGAGGTTGAGGCGGATGACCCTGACGAAGAATACGTCGAGGGGACATAAACTTCCCCTTATTGGAGTAATTTTCGTGATGATATGGCCAAGCGGATGTTTGATGAGTGGGAGCGGAATAAGATTTAAGTGTAGGCTGCAGGAGTTGATTTTAATGCTTATTTCACCGTTTTTAACTTATGTTCCGTTTAATTTTACAATTTCCATGTTGAAATGTGTAGGGTCTGATTTGAAACCTAACATGTAATCCAAACTTTTGTTTAGGATTGTGCTTCCTATGATATTACCTATTTGTATTTGATTGTGCTTTTTTAGTTTTTCAGAATTTGATGTACTGTATTAAGCCATAAAATCTTGCACATAGCATTTGATTGGTTAGTATTCTGGTTGAATTTATTTGAGATAGTGGTAATCAGTGACTACCTTATATGAAGTGTAGGTACGCAATGGATAATAGTCGTAGCCAAACTGCGACGTCACACGGCGGAAAGGGTGGTTGTCGCCGAGATTGGTCGCAAGAGGAAGAGGGAAAGCTTATAGTTTGCGTGAAAGAGGTTGTTGCAAACGGTCTTAAGGGTGAAAATGGGTTCCGTCCAGGTTATCTGAATATCGTTGAGGCTGGTATGCGTAATTTTTTCCCCATGACCGATCTAAAAGGGATGCCACACATCAATTCTAAGCTGCACGTGCGGAAGCAGAAATACGTTATCCTGGATGAAATAATGGGCCTCACTGGGATTGAATTGGATGTAGCGAAGTGAATCGACTGCACCGATCAGCAATGGGCTGCCATTTTAAAGGTAATATTATTTGATTTAGTACCACCAGTAGGCTCACTAGTTGTTAGTTTAGGTGTTATTGTATTTTTTTTTCTGGTGTATATGTTGACTGTTGCATATGTATGAGACGATGTAGGGTGAACCTCGTGCTAAAGGAATGAGGGAGTTAAAGTGGCTACTACGAGGATTGGAAAGAGATATTTGGGTCCGACAGGGTTAATGGGTCAACCACCGAGGATGTTATGGACGCAGTCAATGAAATGCTCAATGAGGATAGTCGCTGCAAAGAGCCTGAGGACGATGACGTCCCGAAGGATGATGAGGAGATTCCGGATCCGTTTCAAACCAGAAACGTGGGAGATAGTGTCAATCAAGGAGGAAAAGGACCCGAATGTCAATCAAATAATCAAGGAAGCGTAAATCAGCTAACAACGATGTTGAAGGCTTGTATAACTTACTAGGTTCGCTCTTTAGAAGTTCGGAGGAGCGTATGAATGACATTGCTAGCCGTATCGGTTACGAGTACAATGTTTCCAAATCTCGAGAACAAGTTTACAATATGCTCTCAACCGTTCCGGAACTATCCGTTGATGAACGGGTTGACGTTGCGATGGTGCTAGTAAAAAACGTTGAGTATTTGGATATGTTCAACGGTATCCCAGCCGAAGCTCGACTGGCATTCGTAAAGAAATTATAGAGGCGTGGCCTGTAACAAAATTGGCCCCAGTTTGATGAATACTATGTGTTTTTTGCATTGCTGAATAACTTGGATTAATATGTACGCTTGAGTCCGTGAACTACTTTTTTAGTGTGTTGGTTTGGAAAATCCTTTGTGCATTTCTTGTTTTAAAACACTAATTTAGTGGCCTCAGTACTGGTAATCTAATTTTCGTCTTCACTTGATCACTGTGTTGGGTATTTGATTTGCAATGGCACATTTATAGGTAGCCTTGTATGATTTTGACGCGAAAGCGATGAAAATTTTATTTGATACCCCTGCGGGAAAAAAAAAGGCTTGTAAATAAAAAACTTTTCTTCGGAACTACAATGGATTTACATGCAAGAATAGGTTGCAAAATTTTACATGTCATTATGTGTATAAGTAATTCGTAAGGACAATAAAAAATTGAGCGATTAGCATGTTTACAAATTAGATTTTGGTACAGTAATACAATCCAATTTTAGCCCCGTTGCACATATATATAAGGCAGGAGGGGGCATCAGATTTTATTTCATGGTTGATTATAAATATGGGTGGTTGGTGGTTAGGGAAGATAACCCTCAAATCCCAATTAAGTTGGGTGCCTAGGCCTAGAAATAGCGAGCTGAAGTGACTCAATGGGCAATGTCATTAGTTTACTTGGCGGTTACTCTTGAGTACTAAGAAATTAAATTCAACTAAACCAAATCCAACTAAGAATTTAGAAAGATCTTTCTTTGTTGCGACATTCTGGTTAATACCGTTGCGACGATGCTGAAGAAAAAGAGAGATTTCTTCCAAATTGTTATTCAGTTGGAAATTGCCATACCAGACGAAGGACCTCGGATACATCCTGTTCATTGCACATAATAAATGTTTGTTGCAGAAATTAACAGCTTATTAGTGGGTATTAATAACATAAGCAGAATTAATTAAACAATAGAAGGGCACAAGAGTAATTTACTCACTAATACCTCATGATTGTTGATTTTATGACTACAACCAAACACAAGTATTACCAATCTTGAAGTAGAATAATTGCTACCAAAGGTGGTATAAATATAAGTCATCTCAAGTCATCATGGCTTATACCTCCATTTAATATCACCCTAATATTGTACCCCCTAATTCCATACTCCCAACCAAAATAGCCCTATTAGTATTCAACTAGTGATAAATTAGCAACAAAATATTACAAGTATAAGTTCCTGTTTTTGCAGCTAAGTTCGTGTCTGATTTCATATTAATTCTGTCACCATAAGACAAATTTATAATTACCAAATGCATCACTGCTTATATAATTTAGGGACAACTTTTTGTCTCGAATTTGATTCGTTCGTTGTATTAATGAATGAATCACAATGTGCTATTACCCATCCAAGAATTTTAATTTAATTTAGTTAAGATCTTCTTTCGTCTCATTAAAAGCCTTTATTCTTGATTTTAATTATAGAATTAGTAGCCAGATTGATAATGCAGTATAAATTTAATGAGGGTGGAAACAATGCTTCTGCTTTTCCACCTACATAACCTACAAATTCCTTTATCACCTCTAGCAATTATATCCTCATGTCAACTACCACTTCTTGCTTACGGTTAAATTTAATGGATTGTCCGTAGAGTATAATGGAACACTAGTTTATAGGTACCAAGCTATTTAAAGCTTTAATATTAATTATAATTTACTTGTTGTAAAAGTCGTTAGACGCTAATTAGTAAGGCAGTAGATAAAGGTATAATGACTAGTCGGAGTTTAGAACAGCTTGAGCGAGTTATAGGCGTGGTTAGGTGGAAAATAATCGGAAAAATTATAGACAGCCAACGAATATCTTATACCTAAGCGGGAATTAGTCAGAACTACTCGATAATTATGTTTTGTAAGATGTTTTAAGATGCCTTAATGATACACAAAATGATATGATCAGTGATAATATAATAAGCGACTTCATATTTTTCTCTCATATATTAAGAGGGTGTTTGGCTAAAGTTATTTTAAACATCTTATAAACTCAACATCTTATAAGTTATTTAAAAGTTTATAAGATGTAATTTCTTAAGATCATATAAGTTAATAAAGTATTTGTATAAATAAAAAAAAAAGCTTGCAATTGAATATTTGTGATTTAGCTATGAATTTGAGGTGTAATTTGAAAGTTAATATATATCAAATATGCATTTTGATTAGTGCATATGTGTAGTGCGTGCGAAAAAAGTGTGTAGTGTATGTGAAGTGTGTGTAGTATGTAAATTGAGTGTGATCTTACAAGATTTTAAAAATACACATTTTAAGAGCTTATAAGTTCTCAAGCATCTTATAATATGTTTTGAAGAGCTTATAAACTTAGTTAAATACTCTCTAAGTGGTAGAGAATTTTTCATCACTTGAGATGAAAACAATTATAAGATACCTTGATGAAAAACTCGATCAAGTTTATTTTTTTCCTCATCTTTTTCAGGTAAATATTATAACAATTTTATTTTTGAAAATCGCTTGTAACTCAATTGATAGGGCATTTTGTGATTAAGATCAATGGTTAGGGATCGATTCCCACCAATCCCATCCCACTTCAATAAAAAAGAACAACTCTATTTGTTGTCACTTGTCACAATTTTTTTCCTTTTTGAGGTCTATACATATATTACTGATAGGTATGGCCCAGCACCTTCGGGTCGGATTGACACCCCGGACCAGATCAACCCGACCCGAGCAACTGAGCCCAGGAAGAAAAGCCCAACAACCGGCCCAGAAGCGCGGATGAGCCTGGAACAGCCCAATCGCGGTATATAGGGAAAGCAAGATCCCCACGATCTTCTCCCAACTTCCATGCAACAGTAATAGGTGCGATTGTAGGGAGTTAGTTAGGGTTTGAGTTGAGTAGTATAAGTAGGAGAATTGTACTCAGATTTGGGGTTCGCATTTTGTATTCTGAAAATTGTTACGTGTAAACACAAAGAGATAGTAAAGAAACACCTCGGCAGGTGACATTCTTAGCCCGTGGACGCAGATCTCCGGATCGAACCACGTACATCCTGTGTTCTTTAAGTTTCTTGCATTGATTTACGTTCCAGGAGTTTTTCGTTTGGAGTTTATATAATAACCGGATTACACTTTAACAATTGGCGCCGTCTGTGGTAACGAAGGCAAGAAAACCCTAGTTTTTCATCACAGTCACAATGGTGAATACTCGTAGGTCCACTAATCCTACCCGGTCCCGTCGTGATCCCCCTGTGGACCAGATTCCGCTGCCTCGTCAACGAAACCAGAATCTGCCCGCGGAGCATACTAATATTCCAAATCTCCCTCCTGCTGATGACCCAGTGCAAGTTAATCCCCCGCCAGCTCCCGAGCTGTCGCGTGTGCAGCAGGCCTTCCTTCAGGAACACGCTGCTTTGTTCCAAGAATGGAACAACCGTCGCGCACACTCTGGTGAACGTGTCAACAATGGCGCTGAACGAGTAAGAAATCCACCTCGGGACTCATCGCGTGACTTGGACGAGGATCCCCCTCATCGAGCGAGACTTGAACGCCGGAGACAAAGGACAGTTTCTCCGGTGGATAATCGCAGCTCTAATGGGTCGAGGTCCCGAGACGTTTATGACGGTGCACATCGCCGCCGACCTGCTGACGTTCTGAAGCGTCCTCGTCTTGACCCATCTCGTGTGCTGGATCCTGTGGAACAAGAGCAGGGCCAATTCGCCGCGGAGCTCGACAAGGTTTTGGGCCTTGATGCTAACGGGGAAATTATCACCCCATTCTCAGACGAGATTCTTGCGGCCCCACTCCCTGATGGTTTCAAACTCCCCCCAGTGGCTGTATACAACGGCACTGGGGATCCGAGTAATTTCCTGAACGCCTTTAAGTACGCTATGTTCAACTGCAACTGCACTCCTCACCATCTGTGCAAGGTGTTTCCTGAGTACCTCCAGGACGAGGCTAGACTTTGGTTTGACTCTCTACCACGGGGTAGCGTTACTTCTTTTCGCGATCTTGCCGAGCAGTTTTGGGCGCGTTTTCATACGCGGGCAAAGCCCATGGCCACTTTGGCCGACCTCATGAATATGGAACAACGGGATGGAGAAACCGTTACCCAATTTCTTGATCGCTTTACAGCGGAGAGTCTTAAAGTGGGAAGCCGGTCAGATGATGTTATCATCAATGCCTTCATGAATGGCCTTCGTCCAGGACCGCTCTACACCGAGTTGGTTCGGAATCCTCCAATCACAACCCGAGCTTTGTTTAAAACTGTGTGCCGATATGCTAAGGCCGAGGAGCAGACTCACCGTAAGCGTGAGAAGCATGCCAGCAAACGGCAGCCCGATAGGGCACCAACCGGGCCCAGTACACGACCTAGTGCCTTCTCTCATCTAAATCGGGGACGTCCAGACTCTCGAGGAGATATTCCACAGCTTACCCCGCTTACAAAATCACAGGCCGAAATTCTTTCTATTCACAAGAATGACCTACGGCCGTGTCCGCGGATGACTGCTCCAGCCGAAAAGTGAAACCGCGAAAAATGGTGCGCGTACCACCATGATCATGGACATGAAACAGAGGAGTGTCGAGAGCTCGGCAAGGAAATTGAAGATTGTCTAAAGAAAGGTTTCTTGCGACAATACGTTGCTCGGACCGACGACAGGCCTCGGTCAAGCCAGAATGGAGGTTTGCAACAAAACCGTGGAAGTTATAATGACCGTGGTTCACGTCAAAACAGGCCGCAATGGCAGAATAACAGGCCGAGGCCAAACAACTATGCACGGCAGGACCATGGAAGTCGTCAGCAGCCTCACTTTTTTCCACCACCGCCTCCTCCGGGAGGACCCGGAGACAATCCGCCTACCCATGTCATAAACGTGATTTACGGAGCCCTTCCCATCGGGGCTTCTCGGAATGCCTTGAAGGCAGAGGCACGCCGTCCTCCTCCCGAGAAGCTGCGTCACAACGCCTCCACCAATCTGAGACCGTCAGTTTTACAGACAGAGATCCTGTTCCCGAGCTTACCCCCCATACCGACGCCATCGTCATTGACATGGCCGTAGCCAATGTTACCGTAAAGCGGGTTTTTGTCAACAATGGAGCCACCATTAGTGTCATATTCACCGACTGTTTTAAAAAAATGGGGATTCCTCGTGAGCAGCTTCGATCAGCCCCCGGGCCGTTACAGACCTTCACCCAGGGTGAAGTCCAGCCTGACGGAGTTATTAATCTCCCGGCATCTCTTGGAACTTATCTGGCGATAAAAACCATTTTTGTGGATTTTTACGTGGTTAACTCTCCGTCCCCGTACAACATGATTCTGGGTCGGGACTGGCTTACTCCAGCAAGAGCCATATGCTCCACATATCACCTTGCACTGATATTCCCTACATCACATGGCAAGGTGGCTATCCGCGGCAGTCAGCGGGTTTCTAAGGAGTGCATGTACGTCGCACTTAAAAAGGCAGCAAAGGTTCCTCCTAAGCAACAGCTTCAGGTAACAACCTAATTCATGTACATCGATGGAGGACACCACTGTTCAGGTGCCGCTTGATCCATCCTAGCCCGAGCAAACTGTAACCGTCGGCGCTGTGGATGTGCCGTGGTTACACCGTGCCATCATTCAGACCTTGCGGGAATACTCCGACGTCTTCGCTTGGTCTCTCTTGGACATGCCCGGGGTCTCTCCGGATGTCATAACTCACAAGTTGAACATCGATCCCAATGTCAAACCTATACAACAAAAGCAAAGAAAATTCGCTCCGGAGCGGAACACAGCCATTCGAATTGAAGTACAACAGCTCCTAGATGCAGACATCTTGTTTGAAGTCCATTATCCCTCTTGGCTATCTAATCCGGTGATGGTAACAAAGTCCAGCGGGGCATGGCGAATCTGTGTCGATTTTTCCGATCTTAATAAACACTGTCCAAAGGATTGTTATCCTTTGCCCTCTATCGATCAAAAGGCCGAAGCCATTACTGGGCACGCGGCACTTTGCTTCTTGGACTTATACAAGGGATACCATCAAATCCGCATGGACCATCAGGATGCCCTCAAAACGGCATTTATCACTGACTTTGGATGTTTTGCCTTCAAGAAAATGCCCTTCGGGCTCAAGAACGCGGGAGCCACATACCAGCGTCTTATGGACCGCATTTCCGAGGTCAAATTGGTCGTAATGTTGAGGTTTATGTTGATGATCTAGTCATAAAAAGTACCTCTCAATCTTCATGTATGCAAGATATTGTTGAAATATTGAGTACCTTGCGGCGTTATAATTTGCGTCTCAATCCAGCAAAATGCACCTTCGGCGTTGGCTCCGGAAAATTTCTCGGTTATATGGTTTCACAACGCGGCCTCCAGGCCAATCCGGCCAAGATTCGGGATGTATTAGACCTGCAACCACCGAGGATAGTAAAAGACGTTCAACGCCTCACTGGCGGTTTGGAGGCCTTAAACCGTTTTTTGTCCAAGGCCGCGGAGCGTCAACTCCCATTCTTCAAAATTCTGCGGCAGGCAAAGCTATTTGAGTGGACCCCGCAGTGCACCGAAGCTTTTGAGGCTCTAAAGCATCATATTAAGCAACTGCACACTCTGTCCGTTCCTCTCCCCGGAGAGCCGCTTTATATATACTTAGCCGAAGAAGCCATTAGCGCGGCTCTTGTACGCGAGGCCAACGGTGTGCAACATCCGGTGTATTTTGCAAGCCGAGCACTTCACGGGGCAGAAACTCGGTACTCCACGATGGAGAAGACAGTGCTCGCTCTCGTCATGGCGGCCCGACGTTTGCGACCTTATTTCCAAGGACGTGAAACCAGGGTTCTTACTAATCACCCCATTCGTCAAATTCTTGTCAAGCCCGAGGTGTCAGGGCACCTCGCTAAGTGGGCTATCGAGCTTGGAGAGTATGATATTCAATTTCTCCCACGCCGAGCTGTCAAGGGTCAAGCACTAGCAAATTTTTTGGCCGAGACACCAGTGGATAATCATGAATCTTCCGCAGATTACGCTAGTCCTCACCCTGCTGCCCTTGAAGCTTCACCCCGCAAGTGGCAACTATATGTGGATGGTGCTTCCACGGCTCGAGGGAGTGGTGCTGGGGTGCTTCTCATTGGCCCCGAGGGCGTTGAAGTTAAATACGTCATTCGGTTTAAATTTAAGGTAACTAATAATGAAGCGGAGTACGAGGCAGTCCTCGCCGGGCTCCGGCTCGCTCAATCCTTAGCAATCCCCCATCTTGAGCTCTTCACGGACTCCGAGGTTGTTTCTAATCAGATCAAAGGCACCTATACCGCTAAGGATGAAACGATGATCAGGTATCTCGCTTTGACACTTAAACTTATGTCAACTTTTGATTCGGTTGATATCCAGCAGGTACCACGTAAACAGAATGTCCAAGCAGACGCTCTCAGTAAAATGGCCTCCGCGGTCCTCACTAATGTGTCTCCGGATATCATAGTCGAAGATGCCTTTCATCCGGCAATTCATGAGGCAACGGTCTCCGTATTGACCGAAAGTGGTCCCAATTGGATGACCCCCATCGTCCATTATCTCCGGGATGGAACTTTGCCGACTGACAAGTTGCAAGCTCGGCGGATAGTTCTCAAGGCACCTAAGTACACATTCCACGACGGAATCTTGTACCGACAGTCGTACTTGCAACTAAATCTTCGGTGCCTTGCTCCCGCCCAGGCTGATCAGGTTCTTCGGGAGATTCACGAGGGGGCCTGCGCCAGCCATATCGGCTCAAGGACGTTGGCCAAAAAAATTCTTCGGTGGGGGTACTACTGGCCAACCTTGTTTAACGATGCCCATGAATTAGTGACCAAGTGCGGCAAGTGTCAGCGTCACTCCCGTGTGAAACATCTGCCACAAACCGAGCTCACTGGAATACAAAGTGCCTGGCCATTTATCCAATGCGAAATTGATATTGTGGGCCCGTTTCCAGTCGCTCCGGGGGGACTTAAATTTCTTGTAGTCGCTGTTGATTACTTCACCAAGTGGGTAGAAGCCGAACCTCTTACTGCCATCACTGGTCAGAACATCTTGAAGTTCGTCTGGCGTAATATTATATGTCGCTTTGGCATCCCGAGCACCATTATTTCAGACAACGGCAAATAGTTCGCCAATGATCCCTTCCGGTCATGGTGCGAGGAGCTCCACAATAAGCAAATTTTCACCTCGGTAGCTCATCCTCAAGCCAATGGTCAAGTTGAAGTCACTAATCGCACACACCTTATGGGTTTAAAGAAACGTTTGGATCACGCTAAAGGTCTTTGGGCCGAGAATCTTCCGCAGGTTCTTTGGGCCTATCGCTCTACGCCGCATACCTCCACTGGAGAGACCCCCTACAGTCTTACTTACGGCTCCGAAGCCGTCATTCCGGCAGAAATCAGCGTACCTAGCCCTCGCCACGTGACTTTGAATCCCGAGGATAATAACGAAGCTATCCGTACAAACTTAGACGAGCTTGAATATCGTCGTGAACAATCTTTCATCCAGCAAGCCAAGTGTAAGCAACGTGCAGCTCAATATCACCACCTCCGGGTTCGGGGTACTCAGTTTAATGTCGGGGACTTGGTACTCCGGCTTAACTCAGCCAACAAGGCTGCCCCCGAGGGGAAATTGCATGCTTCCTGGGAAGGTCCTTATCGCGTCGTCGCTGCGCACGACTCCGGGTCCTACCAGTTAGCGCATCCTGATGGAGCTCCGATTCCCCGAAGCTGGCATGTTACCAACTTAAGTCGTTTCTATCTATGAACACCAAGTGACAAGTATCGTTCCTATCTTTACATTCATTGTACATTTCTTTTTCGATTGTGCTTTCTCTTTGTATTTTTTACATTGTTCCGACAATCACCTTGAATAAAGTTTTTTGCTTGCGAATCTTATTGTACTTTCTTCTACGTTACGGGGACGCCCTAGCGTAGTCTTACTATTATTATCCGTCTCCGGATAGTTTAATCTCTCGCCCAGTCCGTCCGGGGAAATTCACATTTGGTCCCCGGACTTGTATTCCCTCTCGCCTGTTTAACCGGAGAGGTCTTTCACTCCCGCCCGATCCGTCGGGGAGATTCTATGCCCTGTACATATGGTGCTCCCGAGTACCTGTTAAGGCAATTATTATTGCATTCTGGTTAAAAGCTCATTATTTTCCTTTCAAAGTACACAACTTTACAGGCCAAAAAGGTTTTTTACATTTTTTTATTACATGCCAAAAGGTTCTATACATACTAACAACGATAAAGAATAAAATCTATTTTTGGCCTCCGAGCCAGTACTCGGCGCTCCGGCGTTGCGACCCATGTCAGGAGCTGCTCCATGTCCTCCAGGATCCTACGGCTTCTCGGCTTTGAGCCCCGGCTCTTTCCCTGCTACGGCTCCCTTGGCGTCGAGGACTCACTCTTGGTACTTGTCCTGGGGCTTCGCCTCTCGCCCTGCCACGAAGACTCGGCTGCGGTGTTAGCCTCGGCGTCTGGGCCCATTTCACGGGATCCCACTCCGCGGGGCCCATCACTTCGATCTCCTCCGCCAGCTTCTCGACTTCCTCCTCCGCGACAACCACTGGGACTTCCTCGACTGCAGTTACCGAGGCTGGTTCCTGGATTACTATCCCTTGACTTTTTCCCGCCGGTTTTTTCTTACCCTTCCGGGGGACTTTTGCAGTACCTTGGCCCCGGCTAGAGCTCGCGATGTACTCTTCGGCGGTGCGCCGCCACCTGCCGCGGCCTTTCAGTCCTTCATACATACTTAGCACTAACTCCAGCACCTCCCGTTTTCTTATCAGCTCCGCGGACTCTGCCGAACCCGTCGTCATCAGTGTCGAAATTTCACCTTGAATCTCGGTGATCCGCTCCTCTACTTCCTCAAAAGTCAGCAGGCCGTACTCTGTAAGGATCCGGTCGTACTCCCTTTGATGGATAAGGACGCGGTCCAGTTCGGCCACCTTCGACAAGTACTTTAATTCCTGGTCTCTAGCCCTCTCCGCGGCCCTAGCTCTTGCCTCCTCGGCCTCTTTTGCTCTTCTTTCCGCTGCGGCTACCCGTCTCTCCAACCGCGGCACTACTTGCCTTTGCAGGTTATCTTTATCTCCGCGGAACCAGTCTAAAGATTGCATGAGCTTCTTTATCGTGTTATGCAGCTCCGCGATGTCCTGATCGGGCAGCAGAGTCAGTGTGAAAGATGGATTTCAAACACATCGCTGGACAACTATTCAATTATTAAACAAACACACTTCTATTCAACAAAACAAGTATACATTGTCAATAGTTTTGTACAACGGATTTACAGTTATTCCTATCATCTACTATACTATGATAGGTATCAAATTTGTGGGGAACGACTGACCTCCCCCTCTTCGGTTCCTTCAGTGGCCTCGGGCTCCACATCGCCCTCCCTCTCCACCTCGTGCTCCACCTCCTGTCGGTCTCCCACAGTTCCGGCCTCCCGGGTAGATTTCCTTGATTTGCTCCAACAATATCGATCGGGTGGCCGTATCCCCGACAGCGACAAAGTTGGTCTGGAAGTCGAGAAATGTGCTCGTCTGGAACAACTTCTCGGCAAATGCTTTCAACATTGCCTCTTAACCTTCAACAACAGCCGCTTCTCGGGCCTTCATCTCTGCCCGCAGTTGAGCCGTTTCACCACGGAGGTCCCCGGCCTCCGCCTCAACCAAGGCCGCCCTCTTGCCCGCTTCGGCCAGATCATGAGTAAGTCTGTCGTTGCGTGCACGCAACTCCCTTGCCACCACGGCCAGCTCTTCTTTGGCCTCCTTCTCGCTCCTCCGGCCGAGCTCCATAATCCCCCGTGCCAAGTGCAGCAGCTCCTCGGCGTCCGCCCCTTCCAATCCCAGCAGACCTATGGGCCCTTGCCCCTTCACAAAAAAATACCGGGGTCAATACTGGTAACCTACAATTAACTTGAGCAAAAGTTACACCTCGGAGATTAGTTATGTCCGCTTTACCTCGGCGCTTTCCTCCGTGCGGAGTCTTTTGGCCGCCGCCGGTGGTGTCCCGGATGGTTCCGACCTCCTTTTTGTCCCGGGGGTTGACCCGGCCGCCACCACTCGCTCCTCCGACCCAGCAGAGGGTCTTGGACTGGGCGACATCCTCCCCCGGGGGGATACTTCAGCCGCTTTCCCTTTCATCTTTGTTGCCGCAGTTACCGCGGGGCTTCCAGCTGGTTCCTTTCCGAAGCGTCCCACTGCATACAGAAATTGGAGTTAGTCCTGCACAAGACACCAATCTTACACAGATATAAGAATTCCTACCCTCCTCGGCCACCCCAGCTCCCGACTCCTGTCCCCGGGCGGACACCCCCTCCGCATCGCCCGAGTAGTATGGGCTCAATCCTGCCTCCTCCAGCTCCGCCTCGGTGCAAAGGGTCTTGAACGTCCCCACCGCACGGAATGGGCCCACCACCTCGGCCTCCGGTTCCACCACCGGGGCATTATCTAACACCTCCTCCCTTCTCCACCTCGGGAGGGTCACGTCTGTCTTCACGAAGATAAATTTCTCCTTCCACCCCTCCACCTTGCTCGGGTTCTGTACTTTGAAACCACACCGGGCCCGGGGGCTGAAGGAGTACCACCCTTTTGATTTCCCGAAGGCCTTTAGTTGGAAGAAATACCGGAACAGTTCTACATTTGGTTCTACCCTGGCATTCTTGCATACCACCGTAAACCCCACTACTTGCCTCACGGTATTGGGCACTAATTGGCTCAGGGCAATATTGTAATATCTCAACAGCTGTATAACAATGTTCCAGAGGGGGAATCTTAACCCTATCCTTAGAGGATCTATGTATACACTAATGAAGCCCTTCGGCGGGCAACAGGCCCTGTCACCAGGCTCCGGCACTATATACTCTAAGTTAAACGGAAAGTAAAAGGAGGGGATTAGGGCTTCTATTTGCACCCTTGTCATCCGCATTGCTACCAACGACACTTCGTATTCCTCCTCCAAACATTCCCGAATCCCACTGCCCGGGTGCCGGCCTCCATAAAATCAGCCCTATACACCATCCTATTCACTAGTCTTTCTGGAATAATAAAGCGTATCAGGGGTACATTTAATGGGGCTTTTTCAGTTCCTACTTCCCTAATCGAAGAAGAAGACGATGAAGAAGACATACTTACTTGATTTTGGTTTGGGATGGATAGAAAGTGCACAGATGATTCTTCTTTTTTTTCCCGCTTTCTCAAACTTGCAATCACAAATGAGGAAGATGAAGTATACTGTGCACATAGTCATATATATATTTTTGAATCAACGACTTAGATCTAGCCTTTTCAAATTTTGCGTCTCAGATTCGAACGTGCGGCTCACGTGCTTTACAGTTCCGAAGGCGCGTGGGGAACAGGTCCCTTGGAAATCTCAAAACTCGTCACTTCACATCCCTCTCTCTCATGATGGCGCCGCCAATCACATCAACCTCATTCTTGACCAGTAAGTTTTGGAAAGCACTCTGGTGTCTCCTTCACCTCGGCCACATTACAGTTCGCTTTTGCTACACTTTATTGCCCTTGAGGTACGCTAGTTCGGCTCCGGTCGATTTCCTCCTCCGTCACCTCGGGGTCAGTCAGTACAGTCCGCTTGGTCCCCGCGTATCCCATCACTCCGGGGGTGGATTATCTCGGCTCCAGCTAATCCTCGGATCCTAGGGGCACTTCGGCTCGCCATTGACAACAATCCATCTTGCTTGCTGCTTCGCTGCCTTGCTCAAACTCGGCACCTGTTACACCTCACCCTGCTTATAACCGTAGCTCCTTCCTCGCTCCGGCTGGTGGGGGGGCATCTGATAGGTATGGCGCAGCAACTTCGGGTCGGATTGACACCCCGGACCAGATCAACCCGACCCGAGCAACTGAGCCCAGGAAGATAAGCCTAACAACCGGCCCAGAAGCGCGCATGAGCCTGGAGCAGCCCAATCGCGGTATATAGGGAAAGTAAGATCCCCACGATCTTCTCCCAACTTCCATGCAACAATAATAGGCGCGATTGTAGGGAGTTAGTTAGGGTTTGAGTTGAGTAGTATAAGTAGGAGAATTGTACTCAGATTTGGGGTTCGCATTTTGTATTCTGAAAACTGTTACGTGTAAACACATAGAGATAGTAAAGAAACACCTCGGCAGGTGACATTCTTAGCCCGTGGACGTAGATCTCCGGATCGAACCACGTACATCCTGTGTTCTTTAAGTTTCTTGCGTTGATTTACGTTCCAGGAGTTTTTCGTTTGGAGTTTATATAATAACCGGATTACGCTTTAACAATTACTATCTTAGTAAGGATTTTGTCAAACCTACCTCGGCCGCCTTCTAATGTTACCAGAATTTGTGGTGGATTATGATGTAGAAATCGCAAAAACGATTTTCATGATAATAATTAACCGTTCTTTTACATTGTGTGAAGATTATAAGCCTTAATTTTGTAAAAAAATTGCGGCATTATGATCAATTATCAATAACATGAACTTAAAAATACATCATCTTTAGAGTGTTTTTTTCAATTCTATGCACATGTTCAAGTCCTAGGCTCCAATTGTTAACATGAACCTTGAAATCGAGCATAGCTGCAAACGAGTACTTATACGTATAATAATTTTAATCCTCGAAATAAATGGAGCATACACATTATATAGTTACGTTTAATTCTAAAATAATTTTATTTTCATTTACTTAGAGATTTAAAGAGTTTTTGCAATTATACATTTATAATTGGGCGAGCCAAAGTCTTAAATTTAGGCTCCACTTCAACAATCTGAGCATTAAAGAAAAACCTTCCGAATTGCTTAATTTGCCACGTCTGATCCACAAAGATTACGAACATATTACCAAAGTTTCACAAGCTTATGTTCCCTTGTCTTTTATCCTTGTTACTATAGTTGCACTACAATAAAAGTGATCTTTTGTACAATATTTTTAGACCACAATTGTTGTCACTAATAATAAAGATATTTGCGATCACTTGTTATCACGAATCTTTCTACATACTATTTGAGACCATTATGAGAATACTTCTAGAGACAACTAGTTGTTGCAAAAAATATTTGAGGCACATTTAACACCACTTTTTTCCTCACAAATATATTATTTGCGTTCGAGTTATTGAAACGACATTTGATACACTATTTTTAACCCTAGTACTACCGCAAGTGTACAGTGCTAGTGTAATAATAGCAAATAAGGTCGATCCCTAGAGACTTTTCTTATGTTCAGTTTAATACCCTAATTTTAATAATTCTACTCAATATAGACTCTCAAGTACGTGCTTTGATTTGCGCAATAATCTAAGTTGCAAGATTTAACTAATTAACTAGGTGATTGCTTGATTAACTAGAACACAAATAACAAGGAAAGATTCAGATAAGATTAAGATGCATTCTAGGGCTTCGATTTCAACTACGATTTCCTATGATTGATTATTCTAAATTTTAGACTTTGAAACCAATTATATCATCAATTAGGCGGCACAAATATTGATTAACTCTCCTCTTGGACGACGCTAACATGTAGGTCAACTAGAGATAATTACCATCTCATGCTAACTATCACCTGAAGACTCCCAAAAGTACCTAGAGCATTACCTACATAAACACCTCACTCCTCTCAGACAAATTTTCATATTTACGCTATGTGTAGTAAGTCTATTAACGACCCTCTCCTCTTGGACGACTAATCGTTAAACTTATAGATAACTAGAAATTGATCAGATTAACAACATAATGTGAATAAACCAAACACATAGATAGACGATAAACCCGAAGTCTAAAATTAAACGAATAAAATCAATACATAATTAATACGTAGTCTACTTTCTAACTTTAGAATACAGGAAGTTTAGTTACTCATGTCTAAAGTTAGTTTCAACATAATTTATGGACAAACATTGTTGGTAAAAAAAAAAAAAACAAATAAAATAAAAACTGAAGTCTCCATCTTGATCTTGATCTTCGTCTCTTCGTTCCAATGAATATAGCTCGTTTGTGACTTAGGGTTTTGCTGAGTCTGAATCAATCTAAGTTATAGTTTGACTCTGTCAGTCTGTAATCTGCGAACATCTGAAAATAGTAAATGTTTCCTATCTTCTGCTCGTGGACGTGGCTAACACATTATTAGTGAACCACGTAAAATTGTGTTCATTTATTTTCTCGTTTATGTTATCTTTCTCGTATTCGTAATAACCTTATTCTTACTATTCATTAACTATGATTTATTTCATTAATTTTGTACATTATAACTGAACAATTAATTAATAAATTTATGATATGTTAGTACATTAGTAACATGTAAGTTCATATATTTTTTTAAAGCACGGAAAAAATAATAAACCATAGTATTAAATTCTTGGAGACAAAATTATACTTCCTTCTTTTCAATTTAATTGATATTTTAGAAAAATGTGGAAGAATTAAGAAATCAATTTTTTTCAAGTATACCCTTGATAATCTCATTTCTCTCTCATATTTAAGTTGAAAAGTAAGAGATATTTTAGGATTGACATAGGTAAAATTGTGAGAAATGGTGAAAAATAGCTAAAAGATCAATTAATTCGAAAAATTATTAAAAAACTAAAAGATCAATTAAAAAGAAATGAAGAGAGTAGTTAACAATATCTTTTACGTCTTAAATAAAATAGTTAAACCAAGTTACAAAATTTGGAATTGGAAAGAAATTATATGCTTTAATGTAACAGACTCTCTTTAAGCTTAATAATACACCTGAAGGATATTATACCTCTCAATTTACTAGTAGTATCCTCGTGCGATGCACGTTTTGTAAATGTATATAAATAATAAGAATTTTATATGTTTGTATAATTTTAGTATAATAAAATATTACAATCAATATCAATATATAAAGAGATGAAAAGTTATATGTTAATGAAAGAAGAGTCAATAAAAAGTAGTAAAAGTAAAAAATATATAAATTTGAGTAAGTTATATAATATTCATATTTTTTTTAATGTATGAATATCTCTAGCATCCTTTTATGGAGGTCATGTTGATCATCTTGTACAAAGGATAAGTATAAAATGTATGATAAATGTTCATATTTATCCAAAATATCTAATTTTTTTATTTTTATTTTCAAATATAATGTTCATGAATTTTTCAGAAGCTTTTAGTGAGTACCAATACACTACATTCTATTTTTATTAATTTTTATTTGTAGTACAAATGCACTAATAATTAATCCACATATTTAACCAACAAACAATTATTTGTCCTTAATTTAATTTATTTTATTTATTTAATATCAAATTATAGATCGATAATAAATGATTAATTTAATTTTTATACACGAAAATCACATTAAAAATGAAAAACAACTATTTTTTTTTTTCAAAAAATTAGATTATCCTTTTGAAAAGAAATAAAATGTTGAAACTATAAACTGAAATAATATTTGCTCTATTTTTATATTTTTATATGATTGAAAATTAATAAGAAAAATATATTAATAATAAAATGAAAAAAAATTTAAATTAACATTAAATATAAAAAAGATCATTCGGGTAAAATCGCACTAAATCTATCTTTATAGATTTCCCTTTTTTTTTTTTTTTTTTTTTTTTGTATTTGTTTTGACCACAATCTTTTTATGCACATAATTGATACTACACAAATTAAATGACACATTAAGTGAAAATGAAGTTAAATAGAAGAAGAATGAATATAGTACACATAATACATAGGATTTTAGAAAAAAAATAGTAATTTTGCTTTTGCCGACAAACTTACTTCCATCCCACTCTCTTCCCCATATTCCCCCTCTCCCTCTATTTTAGATTCTAGATAATTATATTGATTTCTCTCACAAAATTTCGATACACTCCCTCTCACACTCTCTCACATTGTCGGTCTCTTTCTGTTACTCTGGTGGGTGGTCTCTCTCCCTCAGTTACTTTGGGTCTCTTAATTCTCACAACAAATAAAATTATTTAAACAAAAATAATATTTGGAAGTTAGGCACATAATTTGGGTGAATCAATGACTTGATTAACGTCGATTTTAATTAAAAAAATTAATTGATTGCCAGAACAGATTCTGTAAGACATGAGTTAAAAAAAATTGGAAGGTTGCGTGAGTGTCTTCTTTTATAGACTTGGACAAATTAAGCTGATTGTAGGGGAGTTATGATTGATTTGAGGTGTCTAAATCTACTTTAGGCATATATATGTAGATTCATCTCCAAATAAAATGTTTTATATAAAAAATCATGTTTTCCAGAAATGACAAATGGATTTTGGCGGAGAAATTCTTAAGTTTTTATTTTGGGTGGATTTTGTTATTATATAGACTAGTCGTTCGCCCGTGTGATGCACGAGATAAAATATATTCAATTGCATTAAAAGTATATATATATATATATATTATGGAATTATATTATGTTTATAAAGAACTATAAAATGTTCATAAGACAAAGTTATATAAATATATTATATTTTATATATAAAGAATAAGAAAGTATCAGCATTTTTTTATGTATGAGAATTAATTTTTTTTATTATGCACAAAATTAATTTCATTTTAATAAAGCACATGATTGACGAAGAATTTAGTAGGATTCGATCTTATAAATCAGTGATTTGAGTTACAAATGACTCAACTAATTGAACTGTATCAATTCTTATGCACGAGTTTCAGAAAAAAAATATAGATTTCATATTTTTTTATTAATATGTATTTTTCTTGTTAGAGTGGATACTAAAGAACTAAAAAGTTTTTTTCTAGAAAAACAGAAAAAGGACTAAAAAGTCATTAAGATACATAAAAAGAAAACTTCAATTAGGGAAACAAAAATAATATTATATATCTAAAAATGAATAGTTAGTAATTAATATTTAATATTGGGTTCACGAAGCTTTGTAATATAGAGGAATGATGCAGCACGTGATGTGTATGGTTTTTGAATGAATTGTTAAAATGGAAGAAGACAAGAAGTGGATAAAATTTGTGGTATTGTTTATTGTTTGGTTGCAAAAAGCACTAAATTGAAGTTATTTGCAGCAGGCAATCTTGAACCATATATATGCAAACTATCACTTTTCAATACTGGATATTACAAAACTTTAATTGTGGTTCCAAATTACTGAATTTTTTTAGCTACACGTACAAATTGCAACTTTTTTGCTATAATTGAGTCGGCAACCCACGAATTGAACCTTTTTTTGTTTGCCAAAAAGATATTTTTTCCCTCTACCCTCTCCATCTTTTATTGTTTTAATCTTCATGCAATCTTTTTAGAATCACATAATTATTTATACTAATAAGTTAAATTTAGGATCCTAATTAACATATACCAAATCTAATACAAATGATTATAATCAAATCTTCTAATCCTATCTTCATATTTCTCTCCTTTAAAGCGATTTATCCTCGAATCGTGCAGGTTGCAGTATGTGCGAAAATTGGCCAAAACATCTTTATCCTGGTGCACCTAGGGAGGAACAATATATACCATTCATAAATATGTGGACTAAATGAGCAAAAAGATGAAAAACTAATGTAACAACAAACATATATAGAATCGGTTGAAGATGTTTTAACCTTGAAGAGAAGCAACGAAAATCAATCGGTGTGCTCCTCGTCAGCTTCTCATTATTTAAAAAAAATTGTGGTTAATCATAACCATTATGAGTAACATTCAAACAAATATCAACAATTTTTTCATAAAAATTTATATCATTAATCTACTCGTCAAAATTAGTGGGCATCATAGCCACTATCACTGATCTCATCCAAGAAGGTCTTACATTATGTGGAAAATAGATCATAAAGTTGTATTGTCATCTAATCCCTTATCAAATATTGGTGATCCATTATAACCACCATTAAATCAGAACCAGTTGCCAACAAATTATTTTGTTGACATATTTACATAGCATCGTCTCCGTGCAACTCCAAATCAAAAACCATAAAAAAGGATGAGTTGATGCCTCAGAACCATTATCAAGAAACTCCACATCAAAAATAGTATAATAAATTAGTTGATGTCTCGGAATTATTATCAAGGAACGTAACTGATCTCTGATAACTATCCGATGTACGCAGAAGCATGGGAAGAGCTATAGTTACTTTCGAAATTAATTGATTCTAAGAATACCCTGGAAGAGACACAATGTCAGAACTAAAACCTGTTTTCTATTACTCCCTCTGTCCCGAATGAACTTGCGCGCTTTCTATTTCGATCTGTCCCAAGCAATTCGCACACTTTCTTAGAAAGGAAACAAATCTCACATACACATTTATTTACAAAATAAAACAAAAAGATAGGTTTGAAAAGTCAACATAATGCAACATGCAATTTTTCTTAATATGTGCGTCCACTTGTCAATGCAAGTTCATTCGGGATGGAGAAAATACTAAATATCAAATCAACCATCTAATATAATAATCAAATCACGTATTTATAGTTTTATGCTAATAGACTAAATCTAGAATCCTAATTCAAATAGATCACTACCTAATATATAAAATGTCACAAATAAGAATAAATATTATAGGTAAACAATATCAAATCTAGTACATGCTAGTAATATATATATATATATATATGTATATATATATATATACATACATATGTTGTTCGCCTATTTTATAACCTAACGTTCCGCAAGTGTACGGGTGCAAGTGTATATAACGGCAAGGAAGGTCGATGCCACAAGGACTGACTTAATAACTAGTTTGATACTCTAAATATCCTAGAACACTCCTAACTAGGCTCTCAATTAGATTTATTTTACTATTAAACTAATTTTCCTAAACCATTATTTAACACTCAAGTTTCAAGAAACAAGAAAACACTTTATCAAATAATCAAGATTGGAAGATGATAAAGCGCAATCCGGTTAGCCAATCAACTCCGAACGATAACCCGCTGGAAACTTAAGTAAACACAAGAAACTGGAAGAACACAAAATATACGTGGTTCGATCCGGAGATCTACGTCCACGGGCTAAGAATCTCCCCTGCCGGGGTGTTTTTCCACTATATTCTTTTTAATTTACACGTAGTAGTCTTAGAGTACAAAAAATGCAAACCCTAATTCTGAGTACAAATCTCTTACTTATACTGCTCGACTCCAACCCTAACTAACTCCCTACAATTGCGCCTACTATCTCTGCATGAAAGTTGGGAGAAGATCGTGGGGCCCGCGTTTGGACCGCTCTAGGTTGAGTGCACACTTCTGGGCCGGTTCTTCTGAGCCGGTTGTTGGGCTTGCTTTCATGGGCCTAGTTACTTCGGGTCGGGTTTCCACGGCTCGGAGTATTGACCCGAACCGGAGGGTTGACCCGAACCGGAGTTACCGGGCCATACCTATCAGATGCCCCTCCACCAGCCGGAGCGAGGAAGGAGCTACGGTTATAAGCAGGATGAGGTGTAATAGGTGCCGATTTTGAGCAAGGCAGCGAAGCAGCGAGCAAGACGGATTGTCGTGAATGGCGAGCCGAAGTGCCCCTAGGGTCCGAGAATTGGCCGGAGCCGAGGTATTTCACCCCCGGGGTGATGGGATCCACGGATACCAAACAGACCGTACTGAATGATTCCGAGGTGACCGAGATGACCTGATCCGGAGTGAAGCACCCCGGGAGGAGGAAATTGACTGGAGCCCAACCAGAGTACCCTGAGGGCAATAAAGTGTAGCAAAAGCGAACTGTAATGTTGCCGAGGTGAAGGAAACACCGGAGTGCTTCCCAAAACTTCCTGGCCAAGAATGAGGTTGATGTGATTGGCGGCGCCATCATGAGAGAGAGAGGGATGTGAAGTGACGCGTTTTGAGATTTCCAAGGGACCTGTTCCCCACGCGCCTTGGGAACTGTAAAGCGCGTGAGCAGCACGTTCGAATCTGAGACGCTAAATTTGAAAAGGTCAGATCTAAGTCGTTGAGTCAAAAATATATATATGACTATATGTACTGTATACTTCATCTTCCTCATTTGTGATTGCAAGTTTCAGAAAGCGGGAAAAAAAGAAGAATCATCTGTGCACTTTCTATCCATCCCAAACCAAAAGCAAGTAAGTATGTCTTCTTCATCGTCTTCTTCTTCGATTAGGGAAGTAGGAACTGAAAAAGCCTCATTAAATGTACCCCCGATACGCTTTATTATTCCAGAAAGGCTAGTGAATAGGATGGTGTATAGGGCTGATTTTATGAAGGCCGGCACCCGGGCAGTGGAATTTAGGGAATGTCTGGAAGAGGATTTCGAGGTGTCGGCGGTGGCACTGCGGATGACACGGGTGCAAATAGAAGCCTTGATCCTCTCATTTTACTTTCCGTTTAACTTAGAATACATAGTGCCGGAGCCCGGCGACAGGGCCTGTTGCCCGCCGAAGGGCTTCATTAGCGTATATATAGATCCTTTGAAGATAGGGTTGAGGTTTCCCCTCTGGGATATTGTTATACATTTGCTGAGATATTATAATATCGCCTTGAGCCAACTAGCGCCCAACGCAGTGAGGCAAGTGGTTGGGTTTACGGTGGTATGCAGGAGTGCCGGGGTAGAACAAACTGTAGAGCTGTTCAGGTATTTTTTCCAACTGAAAGCCTTCGGGAAATCAAAAGGCTGGTACTCCTTCAGTCCCAGGGCCCGAGGTGGTTTCAAGGTGCAGAACCCGAGCAAGGTGGAGGGCTGGAAGGAGAAATTTATCTACGTGAAGACAAACGTGGCCCTCCCGAGGTGGAGGAGGGAGGAAGTGTTAGATAATGCCCCGGTGGAGGAACCGGAGGCCGAGGTTGTGGGACCATTCCGTGTGCTGGGGACGTTCAAGACCCTTTGCACCGAGGCGGAGCTAGAGGAGGCGGGGTTGAGCCCATATTATTCGGGCAATGCTGAGGGGATGTCCGCCCGGGGGCCCGAAACGGGAACCGGGGTTGCCGAGGAGGGTAGGAACTCTGCTAACTGTGTAAGATTTGTATGTGGCGCAGGGCTAACTCCAATTTTTTGTATGCAGTGGGTCGCTTCGGAAAGGAACCAGCGGGAAGCCCCGCGGCGCCAGCAGCAGCAAAGTTGAAGGGGAAAGTTAGTGAAGTGTCCCCCAGAGGGGGGGTGTCGCCCAGCCCGAGACTATCAACGGGATCAGAAGAACGAGTGGTAGTCCCGGGACAAAAAGGAGGTCGGAACCATCCGTGACACCTCCGAGGACAGCCAAAAGACTCCGCACGGAGCAGACCACTGAGGTAAAGCGTATATAACTATTCCAAGGTGTAATTATTGCGCAGATTTATCACATGCGACCAGTATTAACGTATATAACTATTCCAAGGTGTAATTATTGCGCAGATTTATCACATCCAATTATTCAACTATGACGTCCGGAGACACATTAGTGAGGACCGCGGAGGCCATTTTGCTGAGAGCATCAGCTTGAACATTCTGTTTACGTGGTACCTGCTGGATATCAACCGAAGCAAAAGTTGACATAAGTTTAAGCGTCAAAGCGAGATACCTGATCATCGTTTCATCCTTAGCGGTGTAGGTGCCTTTGATTTGATTAGAAACAACCTCAGAGTCCGTGAAGAGCGCGAGATGGGGGACTACAAGGGATTGAGCGAGCCGGAGCCCGGCAATGACTGCCTCGTACTCCGCTTCATTATTAGTTACCTTGAATTTAAACCAAATGACGTATTTAACTTCAACGCCTTCGGGGCCAATGAGAAGCACCCCAGCTCCACTTCCTTGAGCCGTGGAAGCGCCATCCACATATAGTTTCCATTTATGGGGTGGAGCTTTAAGGGTGGCGGGTTGAGGACTGTCATTAGTCGCAGAAGATTCGGGGTTGTCCACTGGTGCTTCGGCCAAAAAATCTGCTAGGGCTTGACCCTTGATGGATCGGCGTGGGAGAATTTGAATATCATACTCTCCTAGCTCAATTGCCCACTTAGCGAGGCGCCCTGACACATCGGGCTTGACAAGAATTTGACGGATGGGGTGATTAGTAAGAACCCTGATTTCTCGTCCTTGGAAATAAGGCCGCAAATGCCGGGCCGCCATGACGAGAGCTAGCACTGTCTTTTCCATCATTGAGTACCGAGTTTCTGCCCCGTGAAGTGCTCGACTCACAAAATATACCGGGTGTTGCACACCATTGGCCTCGCATACAAGAGCCGCGCTGGTGGCTTCTTTGGCGGAGGCTAAGTATATATAAAGTGACTCTCCGGGGAGAGGAACGGACAGAGTGGGCAATTGCTTAATATGGTGCTTTAGAGCCTCAAAAGCTTCGGTGCACTGCGGGGTCCACTCAAATAGCTTCGCCTGCCGCAGAATTTTGAAGAATGGGAGTTGACGCTCCGCGGCCTTGGACAAGAAACGATTTAAGGCCACCAAACCGCCAGTGAGGCGTTGAACCTCTTTTACTGTCTTCGGTGGTTGTAGGTCTAATACATCCCGAATCTTGGCCGGATTGGCCTGGAGTCCGCGTTGTGAAGCCATATAACCGAGAAATTTACCGGAGCCAACGCCGAAGGTGCATTTTGCCGGATTGAGACGTAAATTATATCGCCGCAAGGTACTCAACGTTTCAACAATATCTTGCACATGAAGATTGAGAAGGATCATCAACATAAACCTCAACATTACGACCAATTTGTCCTCGGAAGACGTGGTCCATAAGGCGCTGGTATGTGGCTCCCGCATTATTGAGCCCAAAGGGCATTTTCTTGAAGGCAAAACATCCGAAGTCAGTGATAAATGCCGTTTTGAGGGCATCCTGACGGTCCATGTGGATTTGGTGGTACCCCTTGTATAAGTCCAAGAAGCAAAGTGCCGCGTGCCCAGTATTGGCTTCGGCTTTTTGGTCGATAAAGGGCAAAGGATAACAATCCTTTGGACAGTGCTTATTAAGATCAGAAAAATCTACACACATTCTCCATGCCCCGCTGGACTTCGTTACCATCACTGGATTAGATAGCCAAGAAGGATAATGAACTTCAAACAAGATGTCTGCATTTAGGAGCTGCTGTACTTCAATTCGAATGGCTGCGTTCCGCTCCGGAGCGAATTTCCTTTGCTTTTGTTGTATAGGTTTGACATTGGGATCGATGTTCAACTTGTGTGTTATGACATCCGCAGAGACCCCTTGCATGTCCAAGGGAGACCACGCGAAGACGTCGGAGTATTCCTGCAAGGTCTGAATGATGGCATGGTGTAGCCACGGCACATCCACAGCGCCGACTGTTACGGTTTGCTCGGGCTTGGATGGATCAAGCGGCACCTGAACAGTGGTGTCCCCCAGCGGTGTATATGAATTAGGTATGAAAGCCGAGGTTGTTACCTGAAACTGCGACTTAGGAGGAACCTTTGCTGCCTTTTTGAGTGCGACGTACATGCACTCCTTAGAAACTCGCTGATTGCTGCGGATAGCCACCTCGCCACGTGATGTAGGGAATTTCAGTGCAAGGTGGTATGTAGAGCATATGGCTCTTGCTGGAGTAAGCCAGTCCCGACCCAGAATCCTTTTGTACGGGGATGAAGAGTTAACCACGTAAAAATCCACAAAAATGGTTTTTATCGCCGGATAAGTTTTAAGAGATGCCAGGAGATTAATAACCCCTTCAGGCTGGACTTCACCCTGGGTGAAGGTCTGTAGCGGCCCGGGGGTTGGTCGGAGCTGCTCACGAGGAATCCCCATTTTTTGAAAACAGTCGGTGAATATGACACTAACTACGGCTCCATTGTCGACAAAAACCCGCTTTACTGTAACATTGGCTATGGCCATGTCAATGACGATGGCGTCGGTATGGGGGTGAGCTCGGGAACAGGATCTCTGTCTGTAAAACTCACAGTCTCAGATTGGTGGAGGCGTTTGTGACGCGGCTCCTCGGGAGGAGGCCGGCGTGCCTCCGCCTTCAAGGCATTCCGGGAAGCCCCGGTGGGGAGGGCTCCATAAATCATGTTTATGACATGGGTAGGCGGATTCTCTCCGGGTCCTCCCTGAGGAGGCGGTGGCGGCAAAAAGTGGGGTTGCTGACGATTTCCATGGTCCTGCCACGCATAGTTGTTTGGCCCCGGTCTGTTATTCTGCCACTGCGGCCTGTTTTGACGTGAACCACAGTCATTATAGCTTCCCCGGTTTTCTTGCGAACCTCCATTCTGGCTTGACCGAGGCCTGTCGTCGGTCTGAGCAACGTATTGTCGCAAGAAACCTTTCTTCCGATAATCTTCAATTTCCTTGCCTAGCTCTCGACACTCCTCTGTTTCATGTCCATGATCATGGTGGTACGCACACCATTTTTTGCGGTTTCGCTTTTCAGCCGGAGCAGTCATCCGCAGACACGGCCGCAAATCATTCTTGTGAACAGAAAGAATTTCAGCCCGTAACTTCGTAAGCGGGGTGAGTTGTGGAATATCTCCGCGAGATTCTGGACATCCCCGGTTCAAACGAGAGAAGGCACTAGGTCGCGTACTGGGCCCCGCTTGTGCCCTATCGGACTACCGTTTACTAGCATGCTTCTCGCGCTTACGACGAGTTTGCTCCTCGGCCTTAGCGTATCTGCACACAATGTTAAACAAAGCCCAGCTTGTGGTTGGAGGATTCCGGACCAGCTCGGTGTAGAGTGGTCCCGGGCGAAGGCCGTTCATGAAGGCATTGATGATTACATCATCTGACCGGCTCCCTACTTTAAGACTCTCCGCTGTAAAGTGATCAAGAAATTGGGTAACGGTTTCTCCGTCCCGCTGTTCCATATTCATGAGATCGGCCAAAGTGGCCATGGGCTTTGCCCGCGTATGGAAATGCGCCCAAAATTGCTCGGCAAGATCGCAAAAAGAAGTAACGCTACCCCGTGGTAGAGAGTCAAACCAAAGTCTAGCCTCGTCCTGGAGATACTCAGGAAACACCTTGCACAGATGGTGAGGAGTGCAGTTGCGATTGAACATAGCATATTTAAAGGCGTTCAGGAAATTACTCGGATCCCCAGTGCCGTTGTATACAGCCACTGGGGGGAGTTTGAAACCATCAGGGAGTGGGGCCGCAAGAATCTCGTCCGAGAATGGGGTGATGATTTCCCCGTTAGCATCAAGGCCCAAAACCTGGTCGAGCTCCACGGCGAATTGGGCCTGCTCTTGTTCCGCAGGATCTAGCATACGAGATGGGTCAAGACGAGGACGCTTCGGAAAGTCAGCAGGTCGGCGGCGATGTGCACCGTCATAAACGTCTCGGGGCCTCGACCCATTAGAGCTGCGGTTATCCACCGGAGAAACTGTCCTTTTCTCCGGTGTTCAAGTCTCGCTCGATGAGGGGGATCCTCATCCAAGTCACGCGATAAGTCCCGGGGTGGATTTCTTAATCGCTCAGCGCCATTGTTGGCACGCTCACCGGAGTGGGCGCGACGGTTGTTCCACTCTTGGAACAAAGCACCATGTTCCTGAAGGAAGGCCTGCTGCACATGCAACAGCTCGGGAGCTGGCGGGGGATTAACTCGCACCGGGTCATCAGCAGGAGGGGGATCACGACGGGACCGGGTAGGATTAGTGGACCTACGAGTATTCACCATTGCAACTGTGATGAAAAACTAGGGTTTTCTTGCCTTCGTTCCCACAGACGGCGCCAATTGATAAAGCGCAATCCGGTTAGCCAATCAACTCCGAACGATAACCCACTGGAAATGTAAGTAAACACAAGAAACTGGAAGAACACAAGATGTACGTGGTTCGATCCGGAGATCTACGTCCACGGGCTAAGAATCTCCCCTGCCGGGGTGTTTTTCCACTATATTCTTTTTAATTTACACGTAGTAGTCTTAGAGTACAAAAAATGCGAACCCTAATTCTGAGTACAAATCTCTTACTTATACTGCTCGACTCCAACCCTAACTAACTCCCTACAATTGCGCCTACTATCTCTGCATGAAAGTTGGGAGAAGATCGTGGGGCCCGCGTTTGGGCCGCTCTAGGTTGAGTGCGCACTTCTGGGCTGGTTCTTCTGAGCCGGTTGTTGGGCTTGCTTTCATGGGCCTAGTTACTTCGGGTCGGGTTTCCCCGGCTCGGAGTATTGACCCGAACCGGAGTGTTGACCCGAACCGAAGTTACCGGGCTATACCTATCAGAAGACAAATTCTAGTAAATTGATTTCAGAATTAACTAAGTATGACAACCAAATAATTCTAAACTAGCAATGATTATTATCTTTATTAGACGACACTCATATATGTTAACTCTCCTTTCGAAGCAATTAACTTGTAGATTTATTATCCATGGCCACCCTTTCAAGTCGACTAGACCTAACGAACTCCCAATCGATCGTAGACCAATGACTATGCACTTATCTCACCTCCTTTTAGAGCGCTCAACAAATATGCCATGTGTTGTCTTTCCATCCACAAATTCCTCCTTTCAAAGAAAACTTATGAATTATATAGAATTAGTCAAGTTATCAAGTTACTTATTCATAAGAGTAACCCACAACACATAGATAACAAATAATAACCATTAACTAGAATAGAAAACTTCAATTAATCAAATATCGTTAAAACCTACTTTTAAAACTCTAGAATAATAAAGAACTACTCATGCATATTCATGTTCATAGCATAAAGATGTTCATAGACAAACAATATTTGAAATAGCAAGAATTAGAAAGTGAATAAGATCGTTGTCTTGATCTTTGATCTTTGGATCCCTTTTCCGTCTCGCTTCTATCCAGTCTTCTTCAATATGGTATGCGATGGTATCCGAGAGTAGAGTTTCGAGTTTGGGAACCTCCTTATATAGTTAAGGCTTTGTTGGGATCAAGATGTGTTTAAAAATCATAAAACGCGCAGAATCAGTTTGGGCCCGAAGAACTCACTCGACCGAGTCAGAATTTCACTCGACCGAGTCACAATTTCTGACCAACTCACATTTTGCTCTTCATTTCTCTCTCGACCGAGTAGGAATCTCACTCGATCGAGTTAGAATCTCTATTTTGACTCTCGATTTTGCTCTTTACCTTGACTCGACCGAGTGACAAAACAAACTCGACCGAGTGGGATATTCTGCCCATGCTTCAACTCCTCTTTATTATTTTATACTTTTCTTGCTCGTTTTTCATCCGAACATCGCTCAAAGGGACTCTTTGGCCTTTTTATACCTGAATATCACTAAAAAAAGCAGAAACACGTCATCTAACTCAAAATATGGATTTTAATCATTTTTCGCCCAAATACACATGGTGGGGTGGTGGTGGTGGTGGGTGAAAACCCCATGGCTGCCAGAACTGAGCCATTACATCCAACTGTTGCTGTTGATAAGTTTATCTCGAAAATTTTTAGTCGAAAGACCCTTTTTGAAATTGAGCCCAGCGACCTGCAACTCGACTAAGTTACCTTGCCTCGGTCGAGTTTAGCATTTCTCAAAACGAGTTCGTTTTTTGCCTGAACTGCGCCTCGACCGAGTTAACAATGCCTCCGTCGAGTTTGTGGTTGTGACTTGGTCGAATTTTAGGGGCCTCGACCAAGTTAAACTCGCTGGACTAGCTCTATTTTTTTCCTCAAATTCGTCTCGAGCGAGTTTGTTTTGCCCCAAGCGAGTTGCTCCTCGCTGAATACCCTCTGTTTTTTGCCTTCTAATCCCGTTTTTACTCCTTTTTCTCTCATCTTTTCACCTCTTTCCTTGCTTCTTCAATTACGTCGTATTTCCTATGCTCACGAACAAACAAATTAAAAGAATTCAAAACATAAAATTTAAAATACGAAAATTTAAAACAAAGCAAAAACATCGGGGTGCTTCCCGACAAGCACTACTTTTATCGTCTTTAGCTTAAGGACCTTTTGGATTTAGTTAAGCTCGGTCAACCGTAGATCATCAACGGTTGCAACTTGACTCAGGTTGTAATATTTCTTGATCCTCTGACCATTTACAAGGAATGTGTTTCCTTGTGCATCCATCAATTCCAATACACCCGACTTTCAAACATACTTGATTATGAAAGGTCCCGTCCATTGTGACTTCGACTTTTTGGGAAACAATCGCAGCCGCGAATTGAACAAGAGAACTTGTTCACTGGGTTCAAAGTGTCAATTCTTTATCTTTTGATCATGGACCCTTTTTGTGCACTCCGGTTGCTTTTTCTCAAGATCAAGAAATTCATATCTCAGATGCTCTGGTAATGGTTTTAGCCCAGGTCCGCTTACCTTCTCCTTGGGTACTTCTTTCACGACTTTCTCAGTGATGTCCTTCTCTGCATCTTCTGTCTTCTTTTTGAAGCAAAGCATTCAAAGCACTAACCCCATCCACGAGATTAAGATTAATAGCATCAATGTCTTTCACATAAAAAATTGAATTTGTAATACAACTCTTTAATGCATCAGAATCACTTGGTGCAACAATTTCTCCGTATAATGTAGTATCTAAACTATCTATAGCACTACATGTTTCAACTTGATTAACCTCTTCATCATCATGCATTTTCATGCCCTTATAAATAGAGAATGTCAATTTTTCCTGATTTACTCTAAGTATAAGTTCTCCTTTTTGGACATCAATTAAAACACTACCCGTTGCTAAAAACGGGCGACCTAGAATTAAAGGAACAACCCTATCCTCCATCATATCTAAGACCACAAAATCTGCAGGAAATATGAATTTATCTACTTGCACAAGAACATATTCTACTATCCCCCTTGGATAAGTCAGAGATCTATCAGTCATTTGAAGTGCAACTGTGGTAGGTTTAGTCGTGCCTATTCCTAGTTTTTCAAAAATAGAAAAGGGCATAAGATTAATGCTAGCTCCTTTTCACTTTTTCTTTTAGTCCCTTAATTTGTTAACATAATCATGAATTTTATATGGGGAAACATGCGTATTATTATCTTCGATTCATTGTTTTTATTATTTGTGCACTATGCTAATTAGATTTCAAACTTAAGTATGAAATTTCATTTGTTTGTTAAGTATCGTAAGATAATATGTGAAGAAATTTGATGACTACGTAAGTTTAAGTTTTTTATAAAAGGACTAAAAAAAAAAAAAAAAATTAAAACATGTTAAGATTAAATAATGTTTTCACAGTTTTGTTTCACGCAAAATATAAGCAAAAAAAAACTAAGATAAATCTAAATTTAAAACTTAAAAGTCACGATAGAAGGTTGTAAAAGCGCAAAACTAAATAAAATTATATTAAATTAAAATAACAAACTCAAAAGTCAGGATTGAATGGTATAAAATATGATGGGCTTTAGTGGAGAATTTAGACCTTCTCTTTCTTAATCATTTTGGGAATTATCTTAGTATTCGTTTTTTTTTTCGTTTTGGTAATGTATTGGATGATTGTCACTTCATCATCTCTTTTATATGCAATGCAGTCTTCATAAATCTTCTTTTTAATTTTTGTTTGCCTCTTCCTTGTTCTTTTGTTGCATCATTTTCCAGCGGTGGACTGTCTTTGGCTTTTCTTTTCCTTCTCTCATTATTTCTTTATTCGTTGGTGAATTGCATTAGTTTTTCCTTTCTTTCCTTTTGTTTAACCGGATTTTTTAGCAGCACTTTGTTGGTTGAAGTTTTTCCCCTATGTTTCAATCTTGTTTCTTTGTTCCTCTTCTTGCTTATGTGATTTCTCTTCTGATATCTTCTTTTCTCCACTCTTCTTCTTCTTTGGTTCCTTTTTCGTGGTTGTGACGGTTGTCTGCTCTTGATTGTGTATCTTCTTGTTCTTTGATTTTATTATTTCTATTTCCTCGGTAATTGCACATAATCTTCCTTGTTCATTGTTTTTTTTCTCATTCAATGGTATGAGGAAATGAATCTTTGTGCGCTTGTGATGTTAGCAGTTTGTAGTATTTGGAATAATTATGTCTCTGACAGTCATTTATAATTTAAATTACTTTTTAGTTCGGGCTCTTGGGTTTGTGATCACGCAGGCGGAATTTGTAATTTACTTATAATGTATTTGTTTTCTTAGCATTGCTAATGATGTGATATATTCTTGGACCGAGCATTCAACATGCATAGCTGCTGTGTCACCAAACATTGTAAACTCCTTGAATGACTTTTAGATTCACTCGATACCCGTCAAATTTTATAATAGGTAAGGTAAGTGACCATTTTACCTGTTGTGGTAACTTTCATATTTGTATGAGCTACACTGAAAAGAGAAAGAGTGTGCATATTGATAAGGTTAAACAAACGATTTATATAGACTTAGGGTTTCAGTATTTTACAAATCCTTTTTTGTTGCCAAAATTGGTCTCGAGGTAAAAAAAAAATATTTTAGCACCTTTTTTTATCGTCAAGAATAACCTTAAATAGTATCTTTCACCTTCAAATGCATTTTGAGCACTTATACGTCCAATCACTTCTCCTTTGTTTCCAACACTTGTTTTTTTTTTTTGTCCCAGACATAATGCTCTGGGAATTCCTTGTAACGATATTTTCTTGCATATTTATCTTTAGCACACATGGGAAAGAACTCCGTGAGCATTGTTTATTAATAATAATGAGAATCCACTATTTTTCTGTAAATTTTGATTATTCCAATAGGTAATATATTGTTGGTTAGGTAGATGAAGCTGCAATGTTACACCGACTAGGTATATTTCATTTAAATTAAATTAAAATATTCTTCACATAGGTTCTTGAGCAGAAACCCACCTTGCATCTGAATATTGTTTATTTTCGTTAATGGTAGTATTATCATCATGTTGTGCCACATTAACCGCCACTTTATCATGACCTTTATAGATGTACTTGTATTTCTACATTGGTATGACTATTATATCTAGACAATAAATATGGGTTGTATCCACTGGTTATCTAATTGTGCATTCCGAACTTGAACTAATGGTCCATTTTCCCTTTTTCAATAAGCCAGGTAACCATATTTTCCTTGTATTGTTATTTCACAATACGATCTTCGGTAGTGACATTTTCACTTATCTTTAACCATGGATGAATTTTTTAGATTTTTTCCTCCACATGGTACGTGCATCATATGTTTTTTTACCAACTCATTTAGTTCAGGATATTTTTTTGGATCAGGAATTCCTGCACAAATATATTTATCATATTAATTTACCTTATACTTCGACTTTAAAATAATAAGCGCGTAGCAATCCTTTTTTTTAAAAAAAAAAAATCGACAATGTGAACAATGCGATATACATTTCCACATATCAGTTGATCTTTCAATCATACAATTTGTCCGAAAAACTCTGACAATTAAATTTAGACGATCTTGTGGTCGCTGGCCAGCATATAAACTTTCTTGAATTTCATTACAATCATGATTGCATGTCATTGTGATAAACATACCTGGTTTCCAAATCTATGAACTAATGTCAATGCGTCTACATATTTGGCCCGCATATCTCTTGGACCACATATAAATGATTGTGGAAGAATGATTCTCTTTCCAACTTCACTGCCTCTAGTTTTTTCTTTGAAGACAATGTCCATGATTCCTTGGTACAATTCCGCTCTCAAATTTGTTTGATTATTTCAGAAAAAATTTAACCTTGTTGTCTCAAACTTTATATAGTTATTAACTATATATTGTTGCAATAATCATCCAACTAATAAAGGCGTGGACCGCCTTTGATTTCGAATATGAAGCTTATAACAACTATATTCTCTACAAGAGACTTTCTTATCACTTCCTTCATCAACAACTATTATAAAAAATAATAAAGATAAAATTAAAGAAATAAGCAATATAGCACATAGATTGTGTAACACAAATAACATTAAATAGTTAATTTTATGATTGATATTGATATAGAAATAACTTGTTATTGACATAAGAACCTTTAGATATGAATATATTTGCCTTCTTACTCTTGAGATATAAAATCATATAGAGTAGAGAAAGACATGATTCAAGAAGTGTCACCTACATTTGTTGGATTATATGTTGTACATGATATGTATAAGGGAGTGTCAGTGTTGTGTTGAATACTTTTATAAGGTGAAAGATGGATAATATATTCGATGTTGGTTTGACTCGGGCCATGGGCCCGGTTCACTAAGGCCAATGGGCCCGGTCGAAGGCCGTCCATGTGAGCTGGCCCAATTACAGGAAGTGAGCTATTACGGGAGGCCCATCTCTCATAATTAGAAGCCCACCTATCCCCCTATATAAACCCCATCAAGTGTACCGGGTACACTTAATGGAGAAAAGTGAGAAACAGTTTCTCACTTACGAAAGAAACATAAAGGGAGAAATCAAAAGTGATTTCTCCCACGCCCAAAACTACATTTTCGAAAGCCACCGGAGATGCTAATGAATTGTGGATCGTGGTGAACTTTCGTTCGAGATTTCCACCCCGACCGAGAGTACGAATCATCGAAGTGAGACAGTGGTTCGATCCGTATATGATCTGGGTATCAAATTCGCTGCAATCAAAGGTACTCCGAACTAAATCCAACATTGGTATCATATCCAAAAGGTTAGAACTCGGCTCTCGATGATTTTATGTTTCGAATAATTATGATTGAATAAACTGTTGTACAATCTGCCCAATTTCGTTATTTTTGAGATTCTGCTTGCTATTGATTGATGTCATAGTGCTCTTTAATAGCTACGTTCTCTAACTTGAATCACTCGATTCCGTTAAAGTACGGATTTTATACGATTTTTTTAAGTTAAGAAACGGATTTTTTCAATCTGTTCGGGTGCAATTTTCGTCTAAAAATTTTTCTGATGTTTGCATGTATTTGATATGATCATGTGATATATTGGATGAGCTTTCTATAGATGTATTATGCACTTAATTTCGTTGAGATATGGACCTTTAAAGGTTGGATGAAAATCATGTGAATCTGAAAATTTTCCGGAAAACTTGAAGATGTTCTTGTTTTGAAAAAACCCAATTTCAGCATGTCAATGTTTAATTTAACGCATGTATGTGGTATGTATGCGTAGTTTATCAAACAATCTTCTATTTGATATATTATCTTTGATAATCAGACATGTATAATGTTAGATAATGGTCTTTGAAAATGAAAAATGGATCTAATGTGCTCTTGAATTGTTCTTGATGAAGAACATGAAGAACAATGTTCTTCACTCTCCAAGAACATATTTACTGATCCAAATACACAGTTAGGATTGTCGGATCGAAAAATCGATTGCACCGTTGGACTCGGAATGGCCGATAACGAGGGGTAGCCGAAGCGCCGCCGACCGAAAAAGCCGGAAAGGCGGCGCGTGTAGCCCACTCTCCAGTCTGTGAGAGTGGGCCTCGTTTGGTCAAAGGTGTGACACACTAGTGCCTAGTTAGCACACGTGGACGATTGAAATCGGGCCACGTGTGCCACCTCACCACACAATCAGCATCACCGTCAGGAGACACATAGGTGCCACGTCAGCACACGTGGACAAATCACATCGCGTAACGTGTACGAGACATGGCAGCATTAGCAGTCACATGGCAAGCCACGTGGCGACATATCATACATACAACACCAATGGCGGGATGCCAATTGGCATAGGTGCCACGTCATCAGACTAGATCGAGCTGGTTTAGAAATCGGTTCACCGAAGGTCGAACCGGACCACCACTGTTTCAAGATGGTTCGCCGCCGCGAACCGTTCGTCGGACTGCCAGACCACCGCCGTGTCGCCGCCATCAGACCAGCGTTGCGCCACCAACCACCGCCCGCATATGGCGGCGCGTGGGAGCACGTGACGGCACGTGAGACGTAACTAAGGCGCGTGGCCGTGCGTGGAAGTGCGTGTGACGCTCGTTGGGCTCCTCTGGGTAGTGTATATGTGCGTATGTTCGTGTTTTGACACTTACGATCACATGAGGCATGTATTTTGTGCTTATGTATACATGTATGTGCGTGTATGGGTGCGTGTACGTACATGTGAGTGTGTGATGGATGCAAAGGAAGCGTGGTGATGTGTAACAGAGCGTGTACTGGTAATGAACATGCGTTAAGGGCCATGTTCATGAAATTTTTTACCTGAAAACCTTTGTGACATTTTTTCACACCCTAGTTTCTGTGATTTCAATTATCCACCATGGATTTCAAATTTTGAATTTGAATCCACCTAAGAGTTAAATCAAGATCTAGAAACTGGGTTGGGATGTGAAAATGATACAGTATTTTTTGGGAGAAATTGTTGAAGTGTCTCCATGACCTTAAACTTGTTAGTAAATTCAACTGGAACTAATGAGCAATGAATCACATAGGATTATTGGTCATGTTCCTTAGTGAGTGTTGTGAATAAGTTTACAATTACTTTTGATTGGATATGTCTAATCTAATCCTAACCATATCGTTTGATTTTTCAAGTTAGTTGACTTGCCTCTACGCCGACTAAGTGTTAGGCTTAGATCAAAGGTGATCACAGGGCTAAGGTAACATTCGGATAGATGCTACATCTATCGATGATTAAAGATGGACTTTATTACGATGCTAATACGAGTGTCTTTACAGATGCTTCGTAAGCATGTAATGGGAAGTTACCTGTCATAATTGGGATATAGTTAAGGGCATTATCTTGTTTTTAAACTTAATTCCCAATCATAGGACGGTGCATAGTTCATGATCCTTAACATTCAACTGTGTGTTGAACCCCATGTTATGTGTGATCAACTTGTTGTCTATACAATTTGAGTGTGATCAACATAGTAAAATCGTTTTGAGAACATGATTGGTTATTTCAGTGGGGGTTATGGGTTGGAAGAATCCTTGCATTCTCACCTATAATAGCTGTAGGTTTTATTTTCCTTCAAGATTGAGTTGTGGTAATACGACGGTTGGATATGAGTGATGATTGGGAACATAGTGAACTTTCGAGGTCATACCTTCCGTTAGGTTACCACAATGTCAATTCTTAGCACAAAATCTTATGTACATTTAGTTTTAGTAAGCACATACGTGTGCATTCACCTCCCCTAAACCTAGACCATGGCGTAGAACACAATTAGTTAGTTGCTTCTTAGTTAACCTTGTCTTTAGCGATAAGTAGATTATTGCTGTGAGGTCATAATAATTAGATGTGTACTAGACTTAGAGATAGTCTTGAATGGTTTCAACTGAATCATATGAACTCTAGGAGGGTGTTAATGTTGGAACAGAAAAGAAACCGGATACGGTTCTAGTAGTATGGAATTGAAGGTGATTCCTCTACTGACGAGACCTTGGATAATCAACAGACTCTGGACTTAGTAGTAATTCTCAATTAATGAGAAAATACTTTAACTCAAGATATCAAGGTATATTAGAGTAAAAGTTTGGTATCTCTACCGCCACCGGTCAGAGGTTTTTACTCCAAGTCTTCTCTGTGAACAATAGATTAAGACTTAAGTTAGAGTCTAGTATCTTCCTGTTGAGTGGGGGCATCTAAAAACCGATCATGCCCACTAGCGCAACTCGGGTTTTTAGGGATGCTGCTCATAATAGTGATTATAAGTGGCTAGAGGCTACTAATTAGTCAGTTACAAGTTCCTAGTTAAGAATTAGATTCTAAACATAAGAGGAACATGATAAAGGCGGAAGATACTGACGGTGATTTTTCAGAACAACGTCTCCCATAAAGACAAATAGGTCTTTTTAGGAAACAAAAAATTCTGAGCAAATGTAGTATAGCGTGTTTGACGCAAGATATGTACTGAAACCAATTGGAAAGGCACTTAATCGTGCTAATCCAAAGTAAATTTCTTAGTTCTTGACACACCTGCCATATGAGTCGGCAATGAGGGTTAAATATATAGCATTATTCATTAAGTTTGGTAGTAGATACCTGAACACTTCTTGAGAAGCACTTGAGAGTGCACACTCAACTTGAATGATTGCAAATTCTAGACAGTGTCAGACTTGTCAATTAATTCATTTACTTCGGGTAAAAGGACATAAAGCAGTGAATGTCAGAACTAGAAATTTCGTGGACATTTTTTGTCTATTTCAATAGGATTAAGAGGATGAACACGAGAATTTATGCCATAATTGATAACTTAGGCATTTATCACTGCAAATTTGAGTTGCAGCATGCTGAAGTTAATTATTAGGCTTGATCCCTTGCAATTCAGAATTGCATGATGATCTAAAGTTTTTTCTGTCTGTTATTCTCAAGAATCTTGACATAGGATGAATTTTGGTTTCGGTTGGAGTTTTTCTAAAGATCTGGACTCGGCTTGAGATAATGGTAAATTGATTGGCTGATAAACATTAAGACAATATTGTAGATGCACATGACGAGAATGTTGCGTGTTGTTTGGATGAAGTAAACATATGTGTATGCTTTGAAAGTGGACTAATTAGTGCAAAGGTGCACTAGGCTAGTTTACATTAGGCATAACATGGTGCTTCAATTAACTGAAAATGCACCCGAGGAGTAATTTTTCCAGAATTGATAATTCCACGAGGGATTTTTTCACTTCATCGTCAAACACTTGAAACATCTTTTATGATAATTAGGATCATTTTTCTATTGCGATTAATCCACTGTGATGTTCTGTGATTCAACGATGTAATGGTTGATCATGGAGCCTAATTTCCCGATATATATGAGGATCACTCTCACTAATTGGTCAAATTCATTTGATTCACTGAAAGTCTAGACGCTGGAGTGTTTAAGACAACGAATCATGAATAAGGCATAAGTGCTCTTAGACTAATTACAGGTGTGAAAATTCTCATGATCATCTTATGATTAATGTAACAGAGATATTATCAAGAAATCATCCGATCTCCACGCACATTTTCAACAAAAATTATGTGGTGAAGAGGGGGGAAAGAGATGTTGCTAGATAAATATTGAGGTCCATGAGGGTGCAAGTCAAGTATTTTATTTCATTGGAAAAGAACATTGATTGCGACCCATACCTTGAATCAAGGTATTCATTGAATCGGTAACTTAAATATCTCGTAAACTTTTGGACTTATAGATAGTCAGGCTTGAGCAAATGAAGGTTCTAGGGGTCAATGGGGATCCTAGTGATCAACTAGGGCGAGTGACATTTTCCAATTAAGTTTGGACAGCTAAAAACCTCGGTAGAGGAAATGTATCCTTAAGGGATACTCTCTCAGTCCAAATGTTATATGTTCAAAGATGAACAGTTGATAAGTTTGTTACTAAAGTAGAATCACAAAACCTAGTATTTTGGAGATATTTCTATGAAATGTTCAAATGAAGATCTACATCCAATTGAACTATGAGTAGTTCAAAAGGATATCCTGAAATAAGATTCCAATGGGGGTCAACTTTCAGTGAAACTAGAATCTCTTTAAATTTTTTGTTGGAACAAAATCGGAAAAATGCATGCTTGAATATATGAGATTGCAAGGCATGTTTTAACTAGGAATCTCCAAAATTTGAGAAAGAGTTGGACTATGTATCATCCTTGGATAGATGAATGGATAAAAGGAAAGGGATAGTTATCTAATTGGTGTAGTTGAAACCAAGTCCGGGAACTGGTTGATATCTATTGGACACACAGAAATTGTGAACTAACGGTTCTCAAAGGACTGTTAGAACTGCTAGAGGTAAAAATCTCAAATTGGTTGAAAAGTTACACTTTGAGTGTAAGGCTTGTCCAGAGGGACATCTCCTACCAATGTTGAGCTTTACCATGATTCGTCCTTAGTTAGACAACTTAGAATTTGATTTGCAAATTTTTGAAGTGGTTGAGTGACTGTATTTCTCAGTGGAGAACTTGACCGATAAACAAATTGGTTCACCAAGGAGGTTTATGGTCAGAGACCAAGAAATCAATTTTATGGCCTGGTACAGTACTCAAGTCAATGGTATATGAGATTTTACGAAAGTATTAATCTCATGTAACACCACAAGGAAACTTGCAATCTTATTTTGCCAGTGAGCAAAGATATTTAGTATTAGGACCATTGATAAATGGGTTGTCTTACAACTCGGGGTTGAAGTATATGGATAGGTTACTTATAGGATAAGTGAAGGTTCTACGGGATCACTTACATGACTACTTGTGATTGTATGAGCATCACTTGAAAAAATCTTAAAGTGATTCCATGTGGACGCCCATGTATCCACTAATACTCTTATTGGCTATAGACGAAGTTTTGAAGCCACTTAATGTTGAATAAGGTTCAATTGTATCAAGTGGATGAACAAATGTAGTATGGGGTGTGTAGGTTTGAGAACCGGGTTCAAGGTCACAGGAACCGTGTCAGAAACCGGGTTTTGAATCAAGTCACTGGAAGGTGTATACTTGGACCGGGTTCGGACTGAGTTGGTTAGGTTTCATAACAGAAGTCTGCAACAGATTATAACCATTGCAAAACCGTTGTCATTGCCAGCCACTTGCCAAGTTGAACCCCGTTTTCAAGAAGCGGTTATAACTTCCAGTTTCTAAAGATTCGAGCAAAACCACATACTTAAACTCGTTTCTCTCATTCATGTGATTAGATTTGTATCATTTTCCTAAAAAATCATGTTACTGTAGAGAGAGAATTAGAAGCTAGGGTTTTTTTGCCCTAAATCGGTTCCATATTTGGGTGTTTTCTAGTTTCAGTGTAATTCTTGTAATCTCTTCGACCATTTAGTGAATTGATGTGCAGTAAACCTCCATAGATGTAGATCTGCTTGATCGAACCACGTAAAAGAGTGCTTTGTTTAATTTTATTTCTTGTTTCTGCATTGTTTGTTCGGCTCATTTCTTTGAAGTTTCAGCCGAACAACAGTTCTGAATTTGTGACTATTTTCAAGTCTTGTTCACAACAATTGGCGCCATCCGTGGGAAGCTTTCTCACACAAGAAGAATGGCAGGGATGAAGATGGATTTGGATAAGTTTTCTGGCAAGAATGAATTCACATTATGGAAGATAAAAATGAATGATGTTCTTGTGCAGAATGGACTCTCCAATGCTCTCAAGTCTGTGGATCAATGGATTGAAGCTGAGAAGCCCAAGTTTGCAGAGGTGGATCAAAAGGCTTTGAGCCTGATCATTTTGTGTTTGGTTGACAAGCCATTGAGGGAAATTTCCAGATGCAAGACTACATTGGAGGCGTGGGGAAAATTAGAAGAACTCTACCAATCAAAGTCTGTGTCAAACAAATTGTTCCTCAATCAGAAGCTGTTAGCCTTCAAGATGGTGGAAGACAAGGTAATTTCTGATCAACTTGATGAGTTTATAAAGCTGATTGATGAACTGGAAGACCCGGGAGTAAAAATTGAAGAAGATGACAAGGCATTGATGGTGTTAAATGCACTCCCAAAGTCAATGGAGAGCTTTAAATATACTCTTATGTTTGGAAGAATAGACAATCTGATCTATGACTCAATAATCACTGCTCTAAAAACCAAATGCCTTCAGAATCGTGCTGACAAGAAACCAAGTCAATCTGGGGAAGGTTTAAATGTCAAATTAAAGCCAAACTATAAAAAGAAGAAAGGCCAATCTTCAAAGGAGTCTAAAGGTACTGTTGATGGTTCCAAAGGATATGGATCTTGGGTGGAGAGCAGGAAGTGTTTTAAGTGTGAACAAGTGGGACATCTAAAGAAGGATTGTCCTCAAAAGAAGAAAAAAAAAGGAAGGCCAAGGAGCTGAAGCTGCAGCAATTGAACTAGAAGTAGATGATCTAGAAGTATTGAATATCTCAAACTCAAGAATGGAGAATGAGTGGGTACTGGACACCGGCTGCTCTTTCCACATATGCCCACATGAGCATTAGTTCCAAGAGCTCAAGAAGGAAGATGGAGGATGTGTTCTACATGGAAATGATCAATCCTGCAGAATTCAAGGCATTAGCTCAGTCAAGATCGCCATGTTTGATGGTGTGACTAGGACTATTTCCAATGTAAGGTATGTTCCTGGGTTAAAAAGAAATTTACTCTAACTAGGATCCCTTCATGCCACTAGATGCGAGTTCAACACATCAGGGGGTTTTCTAAACATCACCAAAGGCAATAAACTGGTGATCAAGGGTAAGAAACACAATGGCTTGTTTATCTTGATAGGGCAGCCTGTTCTAGCTAGAGTGGATAGTGCTTTGGGTAAATCTGACCTTATGCTGTGGCATAAAAGGCTTGGTCATATAGGGGAGAGAGGTTTGAAAGAACTATCAAGAAGAGGGGTAATTGGTAGTATAGGGATAGAAACATTGGAGTTTTGTCATAAATGTGCATTAGGCAAATCCCAAAAAATTGCCTTACGGAAAAGGTGTACATTCAACTCAGGAATGCTTCGACTATGTGCATTCTGATATCTGGGGTCCTTCAAGGACAGAAACACATGGTGGAGGAAGATATCTCATGACAATTATTGATGATTTCAGTAGGAAGAAGTGGGTATTTGTGCTAAGGAACAAAAGTGATGCATTCATGAAGTTCAAATCATGGTTGGTTCAAGTAGAGAACTTAAGAGGGAAGAAACTTAAGCATTTAAGGACTGACAATGGCCTAGAGTATCTATCCACTGAATTCAATGAGCTATGTGAAGAAAAGGGGATAACAAGGCACAAAACTGTGTCAATGAATCTACAACAAAATGGTGTTGCTGAAAGATTCAATAGAACTCTTCTGGAGAGAGTGAGATGTATGTTACTTGATGCTGGGTTACCTAAGGTATTTTGGGGAGAGACAGTGAACACAACATGCCATCTCATCAACAAATCACCATCATCATCACTTGATTTCAAGACACCTGATGAAGTATCGAATGGAAGAATAATAGATTATACTACCTTGAAAGTATTTGGTTGTCTTGCTTTTGCTCACATCAAGCAAGATAAGCTGGATCCAAGGGCAATCGGGTGTGTATTCTTGGGATATCCAGATGGGATAAAATGATACAGGTTGTGGTGCTTAGAACCTGGGAATCAAAAGCTCATTATAAGCAGAGATGTGAAGTTCAATGAGGGTGTCATGGGATATACTTCTACTGGAAGTGTGGAGGAGTTTCAAGAGGTTATAGAAGATGAAAAGATATCAGTCGAGGTGGAGTGTTCACCTGATAACACTCAATCACAAGAAGAACAAGGGAATCACCATGCAAGTTCAAGTTCTTCTGAAGATGATGAAGCTCAGCCTCAAACACCAAATCTCAGAAATTATAGTATTGCCAGGAATAGACCAAGGAGACAAATTCAGAAGCCAGACTTCTATGGAGAAGCTGGAAATGTGTACTATGCTCTTAGTATTGCTGAAGACTTAGAACACCAAGAACCTAAGAATTTCAAAGAGGCGGTGAGTGGAAGTGAATCTGAGCAGTGGATTGGTGCTATGGTGGAAGAAATGGAATCTCTGGAAAGAAATGACACTTGGAAACTAGTGGGTAAGCCCAAAGGGAAGAAGCTAGTGAGTTCTAAATGGATCTGCAAGAAGAAGAAGGAAGGAAGAGACACTGAAAGAATCAGATACAAAGCATGACTTATTGCAAGGGGTTTCACTCAAAGAGAAGGCATTGATTTCAATGAAGTGTTCTCTCCTGTAGTGAAACACTGTTCTATCAGACTCCTTCTCTCAAAGGTGACTCAGGATTTGGAATTACAGTAGTTAGATGTAAAGACTGCATTCTTACATGGAGACTTAGTTGAGGATATTTATATGAAACAACCAGAAGGTTTCGTGGTTCCAGGGAATAAGGAGAAAGTATGCTACCTCAGGAAGTCTCTCTATGGGTTAAAACAGAGGCCTAGACAGTCAAGAAATTCAATGAGTTCATATTGAATGCAGGCTTCACTAGAAGCTTATGTGATAGTTGTGTCTATTTTGATAAAAGTTCAAAGGATGCTCATGTATATCTGCTGCTATATGTGGATGATATGCTTATTACTAGTAAAGAAGAGATTGAATACAGAGTTTGACATGAAGGATTTAGGGGATACAAGAAAGATTCTTGGAATGGATATCATAAGAAATAGACAGACTGGAATCATGTTTCTATCTCAGAGGAATTATCTTCAGAAGGTGGTGGAGAGGTTTAACATGCATGAATCAAAGAGTCTCAGTATTCCGGTGAGTCAACAAATCAAGTTATCCAAGGAGCAATGTCCTAAAACTGCTGAAGAAGAAGTGTACATGGAGCTTATACCTTATGCTAGTGGGGTTGGAAGTTTGATGTATGGAATGATCTGCAGTAGACCTGATCTAGCTTACATTGTGTCATTGCTGAGCAGGTTCATGTCTAAACATGGGAAAGAACAATGGAATGTTTTAAAGCAAGTGTTGAGGTACCTAAAAGGATCAGTAACTTTAGGTTTGCAGTTTGAAAAAAAAGCAGGAGTCACTGTTCAATTGTTTGGGTTTGTGGATGCGGATTTTGCTAGAAATGTGGATACAAGGAGGTTAATCTCTGGATTTGTTTTCACATTGTATGGAACAGCAATAAGTTAGAGGAGTATAAAACAACCTGTAGTAGCTTTGTCCACTACAGAAGCTGAATATATTGCCATCACTGAAGCTGTTAAGGAAGTTGTTTGGTTGAAAGAAATCCTTGTGGATCTGGGTATTGTTCAAAGATGTGTCACAATATTTATTGATAATCAAAGTGCTCTGCATTTAGTAAAGCATCAAACTTTTCATGAAAGGTCGAAGCATACTGGTGTAAGATTACATTTTGTGAGGGATGTGCTTGATTATGGAAATGTTGAAGTAAAGAAAGTGCATACTAATGACAGTGCTGCTGATTTTCTAACCAAAGTTGTACCTGGGAACAAACTGAGGCATTGCTCGAGCCTAATTAGGCTTGAACATTGTATTTGAAGTAGTGAAGTGAAAGGCAGAAGAGGTGATGATTTGCACTTGATTTCACTGAGGTGCAGGATTGTGGAATAAGGTTCAATTATATCAAGTGGATGAACAAATGTAGTATGGGGTGTGTAGGTTTGAGAACCGGGTTCGGGGTCACAGGAACCGGGTCAGAAACCGGGTTTTGAATCAAGCCACTGGAAGGTGTATACTTGAACCGGGTTCAGACTGAGTTGGTTAGGTTTCATAACAGAAGTTTGCAACAGATTATAACCGTTACAAAACCGTTGTTATTGCCAGCCACTTGCCAAGTTGAACCCCGTTTTCAAAAAGCGGTTATAACTTCCAGTTTCTGGAGATTCGAGCAAAACCACACACTTAAACTTGTTTCTCTCATTCATGTGATTAGATTTGTATCATTTTCCTAAAAAATCATGTTACTGTAGAGAGAGAATTAGAAGCTAGGGTTTGTTTGCCCTAAATCGGTTCCAGATTTGGGTGTTTTCTAGTTTCAGTGTAATTCTTGTAATCTATTCGACCATTTAGTGAATTGATGTGCAGTAAACCTCCGTGGATGTAGATCTACTTGATCGAACCACGTAAAAGAGTGCTTTGTCCAATTTTATTTCTTGTTTCTGCGTTGTTGTTTGTTCGGCTCATTTCTTTGAAGTTTTAGCCAAACAACTGTTCTGAATTTGTGTGATTGTTTTCAAGTCTTGTTCACAACACTTCATGTGTCCAATAACTTCTATAGAGAAGTTTACGATGCCCATCGTATAATATTCTAGTACTGCTAAGAGCTGCAAACAACTTTAAGATGTGTATGCCTTAGTGTAGGCTTTGCCATGGGTCTAGTAATTGAGCATTAATCAATTCCTAGTAAAAGTGTTGGAGTACACTTGAAAGGGTTTTTTTGATGTCTAGGATGCATTGTATCATTCTCCTTAGTGGAGGAACTATGATCTAGTTGGAATAATACATAACTGATACTCAGAGTGATGTAGATCAGAGACTGCATCTAAGTAGTTACTCTTGCAAAGTGGCAGGATCATCTCGGGGAGATGAGAGTATTGGATAAATGTATAGATTTTTACAATCAGAGCAAAGCTTGGAGCTTCTGCCTATAAAATGCAAAGTTCTTTTTGGTTGAGTGATTTTGTTGTGATAAGCAGTTCAGTGGGGGCATTGGCAACCCACAACCCATAAATGGGGGGTAGTTTATGAGAGACTCCAAACACTGACCAAGTATATCACAACTTGACTTTATCTGGGATATTGTCACATAATGCGAGGTGATTATGATACTTATGTACACTTATGAATTGACGGTATATTCAAAAGTATCTCGGACAAGTTGAAATTGACTGGCTATCTCACACTAGCAATCACCTCCAATGTCGAATGACATAGGAGATGAGACCAGTATAGAATTCACAGTTGATTCTATGAGTGTCGCCTTAGTACGCTAAGATGAGATTGATGTTCGGTAACATGGGATCGAATTGGATATTTGATTATCCAATTATAACTTGTTGTATAGCCAGATGTGAGTTTTCTTGAGTTAGACGTTAACTTGAGGACATCTACGGAGAAAACTCAGGTTAGCTACTGAAAGGCATCTAGACCAACATCTGTACATTGTGTTCAGTAAATAACATATGCTTTCTTTAGGGAAATGACACATTGTAACGTGCGTTTCATACTGCATGTGCTTGTGACCAAATGGATTACCTCATAGTATATCCTTAAGACTTTTTCCTGTGCCTTTAGTCTTCTTCTCAGTGTTGCTACTTTAGCTTGCTCCCAATAACCACAAAATTATTCGACTATGCAGGACATGTTTAGGAAAGCAGCTAGATGAAAGACTAGGAGGTAGGAAGAAGGAAGACCCTTACTGCCATCACAATTTAAAGATTCACTGGTGCCAATTATGTTCAAGGAAAGCAATAGTGAATGTAAAACGGAGTGATGAATCTGGTATGCTCCTTCATTATTGAAGGGACAAGGAGGCATACTTATTTTTGGCATTGGGTAATGAGTCTGGGATATATCGAGTTCGTTGTCTTCAAATTATTGATGTTGAGCTGTTATACACCTTAACTACTGTATAACTCTATGCTCTTGAGATACTCGTGAGTCACACGATCCATTAGCTAGTATGATCTCGGTGAGTTGGAAAAATCACGAAAGGTTAGGTCTTAGCCCTCATGGGCAAATGGGCGTTGTTGGTTTGACCCGAGCCATTGGGCCCGATCGAAGGACGCGCAAGTGGGCTGGCCCTCTACATAAACCCCATCAAGTGTACCAGGTACACTTAATGGAGAAAAGTGAGAACAATTTCTCACTTACGTGAGATACAGAAAGGGAGAAATCAAAATTATTTCTCCCACACCCAAAAGTACTTTTCCAAAAGCCACCGGAGATGCTAATGAATTGTGGATCGTGGTGGACTTTCGTTCGTGATTTCCACCTTGAGTGAGAGTACGAATCATCGAGGTGAGGCTGTGGTTCGACCCGTATACGATCCGGGGTTCAAATTCGCTTCAATCAAAGGTACCCCGATCTAAATCCAACATTCGATGTAGTGGTATATTCATTCGATTTTTTATTCAAATGTAAAGCAAAGCTTGGTACAAAACAAAGAGAATTGTTAGAGATAGAGTTAAATTTGAATTCTATAAATTTATATTAAAAAATGTACCTTGATCTCTTTTTATGATAATTTCTTTACCATTACTCTTTCAAATATTTGATACCAACCAGTCTCGCCTTTAGGAAAAAGCAATAGATATTGCAGTGAGTCAAAACATCCATAATGATGCAATATTCTATACTGTTTCCTCGAATGAGCATTAACTCTTATGTTCAAGAAAATGATATGTTGCCATTGTTGCCCTCCATCCATATAGTTGCAGCTTGATATGATGTTGGAGAATTATCGACACGCTGATCCACTCTCCCAACTTTTGAAATATGAAGATCAACATCTTCTAAAGAAGAATACTCCTTTAATCTTCAAAAATCTCTAGCATATGGATTTTTTTCCAAAATTCTGATTAGTTCCCGAAAAATACCTTCTGAGACATGCAAGTTCTGTCTCATTCTATTCTCAACTTCATTCTGAGTTTTCACCAAATACAATTGGAAAGGAGAGTGACTATCGTCAATCTTTGATGCTGGAAGATTGTGATACACCATTCCTTGTACACGAAAAGTAAAAACATCTTTCTTGTAGGGGCTAGCTCCTTATCCAATTTGACACCAAATGAAGTAAAAGAAAATATAGAATTATATAAACAGATATTTAATTAAAACTTAATAGTCCTTTTCGTAGTAGAGGTTAATAAATCGTATAATTCTTCTGGTACTTCAACATGAGCAAGTTTCTTTTTTGCATTATCACAACAAAAAGTCGGAGTCGTACTTAAATCCTCTAGCACCTCAATAAATGCAGCCAAATGCTTTATTCAGTTCTTACAGCTTGTAGATTATTGGTTCATAGAATATTGGTCCTATATAAAATATGACAAAATTACAATAGGATTTTCCATCTAACTAAGCTACTTTAATTATAAAATTTAAATTACTCACCATTCGACTTGGATGGATTCAACAATGCTCTTGTAGTACTTGTAAGCTGCCTCTTTCTTTTGTTCTTCAAACCATTATTTTTGTATTGTTTTTTCCCTACGAAATTCAAATTTCCATATTTCGTCTTCTAGACATCAAGCTTCATTCATCTTTTTTATTCTTCATATGTGGGCAATGTGATTATTGTAGTATCTAAATTTGGCATTATAAAGTTTTCTTTAAATTAAAATTACTTGAAGTCCATTGTACAATTGTCGATTGATATACCATCTGAAATGAAATAAATCAACATAATTAGTAACAAAAAGAAAAAAATATATATATGAAACATAAATTTAAGAGGACATCAAAATAATTTATTAGCTAGTGTGGTTGACTCAGCCCACTTTTCATTGAAAATTAAAACAATATATAAGTTCAGTTTCTAGGAGTTAATCGTAAAAAGTGAACTTGTATCGAATTGTGCGGCAAAAAGTAACATTTTCATCTTTTCTATATTCTCTGCTAATTTCTTCAGCTTTGGTTCTCCACTAATTTCTTCGACTTTAGATTATGCTTCTCTACATTATCTACTAATTTCTCTAACTTCGTATATTCGTTAATTTTTCTAACTTCGGATTATGCAAGCTTGAACCAATGATTTGTTAGGCTAAGTATATTAAATAGGGTTATATTAAATGTTAGTGAACTCAACTCCTAAAAACACAACTATGCAGAATCTGGAATTCGCACAAAGATCAATTTGAAAACACACACTCAGTTCGGCCAAAGATGTAGCCGAAATGAACTTACGCAGACCAGAAACAAATAATGAATCACACACAGCTTTTACGTGGTTCGTTCAAGATGAACTACATCCACGGAGGCAAGACACACCCCAATCCACTAAGAAATTCAATCAATTACAGAGAATACACCCAATAAACGAAATGCGCAATTCTGGTTACAAATTAGGGTAGAAACGTTCTATCTCAAAATACTCTCTCTAATCTAAGAAACAAGGAAATTGCTCGACGTAGTGACCTTCTCCTTGATGAGAGCTTTACAATGATATAAGAATTGGAGCTCGAATGTAACCGTACAGAAAGTTCTAACTGAATCAAGTTGAGCTCAGCTACCGGACAAAAACGACAGTTTTCTTCGTCACAAACTCTGAAACTAATCCGTCACAAATGACGGTTATCCTCAACTGCCACGAACCGGGCTCATTCTGAACAGTTTGACTTCTTGATGCTCAAACCCGGTTCAAACCTCCGGTTCTTCACTTCCTGATCCCGGTTCCACATTCCCAACACACCATACTACAAAGTATAGCTCACTTGATGAGATTGAACACCACCTCACAAATCTCCACCTCAATGAATCAAGTGTGCCTCTTCCTGCCTCATCACTGCCTTTCCGTTACTGCTCTTCATGACATTGCTCAAGCTGCAGCAAGCTCGAACAATGCTCCACTTTGTTCCCAGGTACACCCTTAGTGAGAAAATCAGCAGGGTTATGCAATGTGTGTACCTTCTTCACCTCCACAGAACCAGAATCAATGATATCTCTAGCAAAATGCAACCTAACATCAATGTGTTTTGACCTTTCATGAAATGCTTGGTGTTTCACAAGGTGTAGAGCACTTTGATTATCACAGTAGATTGCCACACACTTCTGCTTGATATCCAAATCTCTCAAAATCCCTTTCAGCCAGATTGCTTCTTTGATAGCTTCAGTTAAGGAGATATATTCTGCTTCTGTTGTTGACAGTGCTACAACTGATTGTTGTACACTTCTCCAGCTGATGGCTGTTCCAAATAAGGTAAACACAAGTCCAGAAATAGATTTCCTTGTGTCTATGTTTGCTGCAAAATCAGAATCAGCAAACCCCTCCAATGCAACAGTACTTCCATCCACTCTCTTTTCAAACTTCAGTGACAAGTTCACTGATCCTTTCAAATACCTCATCACATGTTTCAAAGCTTCCCAATGCTCAACTCCTGGGTTTGACATGAACCTGCTTACTAAAGACACAGCATAGGTCAAGTCAGGCCTGCTACAAATCATTCCATACATAAGACTTCCAACTCCACTTGCATAAGGGATATTGCTCATATGTATGATTTCCTCTTCAGTCTTTGGGCATTGTTCTTTGGAGAGTTTCTTCTGTAGATTAACTGGAGTGGAGTGAGGTTTGGCTTCATGCATATGAAACCTCTCCAACACCATCTGTAGATATTGCCTCTGAGATAACCAAAGCACTCCAGCTTCTCTGTTTCTTAGAATGTTCGTGCCCAAAATCTTCTTGGCCTCTCCCAGATCTTTCATGTCAAATTCAGTGTTAAGTTTATCCTTCAACCATTTTACCCTCTTCTTGTTCCTGCTGGCAATTAGCATATCATCCACATACAATAGAAGGAAGACTTTATCTTGCTTTGAACCTTTGTTGAAGTAAACACAACTATCATAAAGACTTCTTACAAAGCCAACACTGATCATGAAGTCATTGAACCTCTTATTCCACTGTCTTGGACTTTGTTTGAGTCCATATAGTGACTTCTTCAGCAAACAAACTTTGTCTTCTTGTTCAGGAACAACAAAGCCTTCTGGTTGTTTCATATATATCTTCTCATTGAGTTCTCCATGTAAGAATGCTTCTTTACATCCAGTTGTTGTAATTCCATGTCCTCTTGTGTAACTTTTGATTAAAGCAACCTGATTGAGCAATGCTTTACCACTGGAGAGAAAACTTCATTAAAATCAATTCCTTCTCTTTGTGTAAAGCCCCTAGCTACCAATCTTCCTTTAAACCTCACCTGTTTGGATCCTGCTGTCTCTAGTTTCTTCTTGTATATCCATTTAGAGCTTACAAGTTTCTGACCTTTTGGTTTATCCACCAATATCCAGGTCTCATTCTTTTCCAGGGACTCCATCTCTTCAATCATTGCCTGTATCCAGTGTTCACCTTCTTCACAGTCTAGTTCTTCTTTAAAACTACTAGGCTCTTGTGATTCCAGGTCTTCAGCAACATTTAAGGCATAGTAAACACTCCCTGCTTGACCATAGAAATCAGGTCTGTTGATTGTTCTTCTAGGCCTGTCCCTTCCAATGCTGTATTCTCTGACATTTTGTGAAGGTCCAGTTTGTTCTTCTTCTTCAGATGATGAATCACTAACTTGTAGATTTTCTTGTGGTTGAGGTGTGTGATTATCTTCAGCAGGATGCTCCACCTGAATTGATATCTCTTCTGTCTCTTTAGCCCCATCAAATTCTTCCTTAGAGCCTGTAGAAGTGTAAGCCATCACATTCTCATTAAACTTTACATCTCTACTTGTGATTATCTTCTGATTTCCCTTCTATAAGCACCACAATCTGTAGCCCTTTATTCCATCCGGATATCCAAGAAATACACATCTTAGAGCTCTTGCATCTAACTTATCTTGCTTGACATGGACAAAAGCAAGACACCCAAACACCCTTAACCCTTCATAACTTGGTTTCTGTCCACTCCACACCTCTTCAGGTGTTTTGAACCCAATCACTGATGAGGGTGACCTGTTAATGAGATAACATGCTGTAGCAATGGTTTCTCCCCAAAATACCTTTGGCAACCCAGCATCCAACAGCATACACCTAACTCTTTCAAGGAGAGTCCTATTAAACCTCTCAGCAACTCCATTCTGTTGAGGATTCATTGGTACAGTCCTGTGTCTCTTGATTCCTCTTTCTTCACAGAAGTTTGTAAACTCAGTAGAGAGATATTCCAGTCCATTATCAGTCCTAAGGTGCTTCAGCTTCTTCCCTTTGACATTTTCCAGTTGAATCAACCATGTTTTGAACTTATGAAAAGCATCACTCTTATTCTTCATCAACATGATCCACACCTTTCTGCTGTAATCATCAATTAAGGACATGAAATACCTTGCACCACCATGAGACTCTGTCCTTGCAGGACCCCATATGTCAGAGTGAACATAATCTAAGGGCTCTTGAGTTGTGTGAACACCCTTTCCATAGGGCAGCTTCTTGGATTTGCCCAAAGCACACTGATCACAGAACTCCAGATCTTGATTTCCCATATTTCCAATTACTCCACTTCTTGACAGTTCCTTCAACCCTTTCTCTCCTATGTGTCCAAGTCTCTTGTGCCATTTAACAAGCTCAGAACTGCTCAAAACCATATCTACACTCTTAACAACAGGTGAACCAATCAAGATAAACAACCCATTATGCTGTCTACCTTTTATCACCATTTTTCCATGTTTTGTGATATGCAAGAAGCCATCTACTGAGCTAAACTGACACCCACTAGTTACTAAAGAACCAAGAGATAGAAGATTTCTTTTAAGGCCAGGAACATATCTTACATTTGAGATGACTCTGACCACACCATCAAACATCCTTATGCTCACTGATCCAACTCCTTTGACCTTTCATGATTGGTCATTTCCCAGGAGAACATTTCCACCATCTTCTCTTTTCAGTTCATCAAACCATGACTGGTTTGGACACATATGAAAGGAGCAGCCTGTGTCCAAGACCCATTCCTTTACCATTCTTGATTCAGTAACATTTAATACCTCTGGAGGATCTTCTTGATGATCAATGGCAGCAGATTCTGCCCCTTGATTTCCACCTTTCTTATTTCTCTTAGGACAGTCCTTCTTCAGGTGACCAGGCTGCTTGTACTTGAAGCATTTCCTCTTCTCAACCCATTCATTCCCCTTCTTAGGATTAGAATCTCCTGCCTTTGGATCCTTAGCATTCTGTCCCTTCTTGCCTTGCCAAGGTTTCTTGAATTTGACATTCAAACCTTCTCCAGATTGCATCATGCCTTTATCACCTTGAGTCTGGAAACATTTAGACCTCAGAGCCTTCACTATCCCATCATAAGATAGCTGCTCATCTCTCCCATACATCAAGGCATCCTTAAAGCTTTCCATGGATTTTGGAAGAATGTTTAACACCATCAATGCTTTGTCATCCTCCTCCAATTTCACATCCAGGTCTTCCAATTCTTCAACCATCTTAATGAACTCATCAAGCTGATCAGAAATTACCTTATCTTCAGTGATCTTGAAGGCCAACGTCTTCTGCTTCAAGAACAGCTTGTTGGAAACTGACTTAGATTGATACAGATCTTCCAATCTCTTCCATGCTTCTGATGAACTCTTGCATCTTGAGACCTCTCTCAAAGGTTTATCACCCAAACACAGAAAGATAAGACTGAGGGCCTTCTTATCTACTGATGCAAACTTGGGTTTCTCATTGTCTTCCCACGAATCCAGAGGTATCAATGCAAGATCAAGGCCATTGTGAACCAATACTGCATTCATCTTGATTTTCCACAGTGTGAAATCATTCCTTCCTGTAAACTTCTCAAAATCCATCTTCATACCAGCCATTCCTTATCTTCTTCAAGCTATGAGAGTTGATTCCCACAGACGGCGCCACTTGTTAGTGAACTCAACTCCTAAACACACAACTATGCAGAATCTGGAATTCGCACAAATATCAATTTGAAAACACACACTCAGTTCGGCCAAAGATGTAGCCGAAATGAACTTACGCAGACCAGAAACAAATAATGAATCACACACAGCTTTTACGTGGTTCGTTCAAGATGAACTACATCCACGGAGGCAAGACACACCCCAATCCACTAAGAAATTCAATCAATTACAGAGAATACACCCAATAAACGAAATGCCCAATTCTGGTTACAAATTAGGGCAGAAACGTTCTATCTCAAAATACTCTCTCTAATCTAAGAAACAAGGAAATTGCTCGACGTAGTGACCTTCTCCTTGATGAGAGCTTTACAATGATATAAGAATTGGAGCTCGAATGTAACCGTACAGAAAGTTCTAACTGAATCAAGTTGAGCTCAGCTACCGGACAAAAACGACGGTTTTCTTCGTCACAAACTCTGAAACTAATCCGTCACAAATGACGGTTATCCTCAACTGCCACGAACCCGGCTCATTCTGAACAGTTTGACTTCTTGATGCTCAAATCCGGTTCAAACCTCCGGTTCTTCACTTCCTGATCCCGGTTCCACATTCCCAACACACCATACTACAAAGTATAGCTCACTTGATGAGATTGAACACCACCTCACATTAAATAGGATTATAAATTAGGTAGTTTATTGATATTAAATAGGATTAGAAAATAGATAGTTTAGATTGTTGGATTTATGTTGGATAATAATATTTAATGATATTTTTTATTATTTAATAAAAAGATAAAAATTCATTTTATTTTGGTAAGTTCCTATTTGTTTGATTACTCTGGGTTTATTCGATTTTAAATTACTATCTGGAAGCTAGATGCCTACTTTTTGTGAGTGCATGTGTGTTTTTCTCAAAGATTCAGTTTTAGTAAGGTATTACGTTCTACTTTGAATTAGAGGTGTAAATGAGATATTAATATTTTATTTAAAGCAAATATTAGTTTTGAAAATGACATTAAATTTATCGTACGACAAGCTACACATGTGTGTATGGATGTATCTTCGTGCTTATATAAGATTCAGTTTTGACGAGAACGTAGTTGTTATCACGATTCTTCCTATGTTAACGTATGTATAAGATAAGATTTATCACTATTTCTTTCTTCATTCAAATATCTTAGGCTTTTCATTCTTCTAATATAAACTAACTTAAATAAATAACGTTAAGAAAAGACGGTATTTTTAATTTGTCCATCTACATACCTTTTTCCTCTTCTTATTATATTAAAATAATTTTAATGTATAACTGCATTCTTTGCAAGCATAAGATCTTAAATTATGTAAAAATAAAAATTGTAGTACAATCTAACTGTAAATAGTAAAAACGTATGTGTTACAAAAGTTTTAAGATTACGCCATAAATTTATCTTTATTTTATAAAACTAATTGACAATGTGAATATTAAAATATGTTAGTTAGAGATAAGATTAGAAAATATTTAATAAATTTTATTTTTTTTATAATACCATAATGCAATATTATCTAGTATAATTGCTTAAAATAAATGTAAATAACATATCACTGGAAAACTCTATATAGATGTTTTAATATGAAACTAATTTTATTTCAAAATTCAAGGTATTGAAAGTCTAGAAGAAGAATAGTTTAATAAGTTAGTTTTTTAAGGATTAGTTTGAAATAAAATGACTCTTTTTATAATCAAGTAAGGAAACATAAATTATTTTAAATTACTTAACTACCCTTAAATTGAATACCTATTAAGAATATTATAGGTATTACAAGAAAAGAAGAAACATAAAATAAGAAAAGAAATATCCATACTTTTATATGAAACTAACTTTTTATTCCAAAATTTAAAGTATTGAAAATGTATAAGAAGAATAATTTCAGTATGTAATTTTTTAGGAGGAGTTTCAATTAAATAAGAACTCTTACTTTTTTATATTCAAGTAATTAAATAATAATACATTTTAAGTTACTTAATACTACTAATGCTTTGTATGAAATATATTTATTTTTAGTGTATGGCCAAAGTATGCGTTTTTAGAATTCAACTTTGATTAGGAAACATAATTTATTTTTGGTATATTACATATTTATTTTATTATAGTTAAAAATCCTTAAATTCTGTTAAAAATCCTTAAATTCTGTTAAAAAAAGAATCCTTAAAAAAAGATATTTGAGAACGACACTATGATAAGTTTTAGCAACACATGTGAATTAAAATATTGAAATCTTGATCGGGAGCTTCAACTAATTCATTAAACTAAATTATAAAGTGTAATTTTCATGTTTGTAAATATAGTGTCTGAAAAACGAATGGTTTAAAAAATAATTAATTAGACTTATTTTTTAAAAAAAATCATCCAATCATAGTTATATACTTTTCTTAAAACACCTTTTATTTAAATTACTTTAACTATCCATGTGACGTCCCCATCTCAAAGAAACTTATATTTATTAGAAAAATGGACAACATCACTAAAATCTATAAAAATCCTTGAACTTTAATTGATGAATATTTATTTTTTGCTCGAAATAATAAGTACTCAAAAGATGTTTGTAAGTCACGTTGACACAATCTTAAAACAAGCGGAAGCTCATAATTACTTCAAGATAGTTCATCATAACTTTTAAATAGAGGTCGCATAGTTTGAAAAAGTTGTTTAACAAAGTTTAAAGCGGAAGTGCGTAACGAAATCTTCACAGTTTGCTTACATGACCCAAGAAATAGAGTTTAATAAAGTTCTTTATCAATTAATAGTAGCTTTCACTTCGGACGAGGGCCCACATCCATCTTCATTCCTCTTCCACATTAGTACCTGAAAGGAGGGGGTGAGTGTTCAAGGAAAACACTCCGTGGGTTCACTCGGTTGCCCACTTAGATGTCATACAAAGAATTGCAATAATAGACAGTTACATAAACAATGCATATACCATCAACACATAAAACACACCCGAAAACATGATGGACTCAAAATTAAAATAAATATACACATATATACATAATATATAGATACACATAGGAGCACATAGGTGGGGCACGTGTTGCCCCGCTCGAGCAGCATAGCATATTCGGGGGCGACCCGACGGTGATCTTTCGATCCATAACATATACGGTGTTACCCATAGAGCATAATCATATACGGTTTTACCCGTAAGAATAATCATATACGGTTTTACCCGTAAGCATATTCATATACGGTTTTTCCCGTAAGCATAATTGTGTACGGTTTTACCCGTAAAGCATACCATGTACGATTTTACCCGTAAAGTTTTTGAAAAGCATAGCATGTACGATTTTACCCGTAAGATTTTTGAAAAGCATACATGTACGGTTTTACCCGTAAGGTTTTCGAAAAGCATAACATGTACGGTTTTACCCGTAAGGTTTTTGAAAAGCATAGCATGTGCGGTTTTACCCGTAAAGTTTTTGAAAAGCATAGCATGTACGATTTTACCCGTAAAGTTTTCGAAAAGCATAGCATGTACGGTTTTACCCGCAAGATTTTTGAAAAGCATAGCATGTACGGTTTTATCCATAAGGTTTTCGAAAAGCATAACTTGTACGGTTTTACCCGTAAGGTTTTTGAAAAGCGTAGCATGTACGGTTTTACCCGTAAGATTTTTGGAAAAGCATAGCATGTACGGTTTTAGCCGTAATGTTTTTGAAAAGCGTAGAATGTCCGGTTTTATCCGTAAGATTTTTGAAAAGCATAGCATATTCGGGAGCGACCCGAGGATTTGTACGGTGTTACCCGCAGTCCTAACATAGCTAGTACGGTATTACCCGTATACAATACACATAATATGGTTTACCTATGACTCCACATAAATTTCACACAAGTTTCACATAAACATAGGCGTAAGCAACATTCATGTAAAAATCATTATAACAATAATTTGCATAAAGAACAAGTAGACAACATAAAATAGCCACATAGAGTTACCCCACCTAGAAGTGTGTACGACTAGTTGGTTGTATAGTCCTTCTCTAGACAAAGGTCCTCTTCTACTTCAACTTCTTTTAGTCCTACAATATAGAATACTTGTCTTAGCATAGGTGGGTACTAGGCTTTAAACATAAAATGAAGAATTGTAGCAAAACTTGTAATTTTATAAAAGTTGAGGGACCATTTTGTAATTTCGTAAAATATTTCAGATTTATACTTTTATGTAAAACTCTAGATTTTGGAATTTGGGTTCTAAGAGAATTGGTTTGAGCCGAATCGGATTAAAAACGAGTATTTTATGACATTTTAAAGGTCGAGTGGCATTGTTGTAATTTCTAGAAAAATAGTGGCAAATTTGTATAAAAAGGACAGTGGCATTTTCGTAAATACATGGATTTGTTGACTTCCAAAAAGGCTGATAGAAATTGAAAATCAAAAATTACATTTTAGCCCTTAAAGAATATCTAATTTTTTTAAAAAAAAAAGATAGTACAAGAATTTCTGCAGCAACTTTGACCAAACTTTTCCGATGACTCGGTCGATGGAATTATAATTAGGACACGGCTATGGAAAGCTCTCATCAAGAGCTTTCCAGAATGACCAGCCACAATAGAATCGGAGTTTAGAACAAAAAGTTATGGCTCTTTAAAGATGGTTCGGTTATATAGGTTTCGCCTAAACTTTGACCGGCCATAACCGGAGTTCTAGAGCTCGGATTGCGATTCCAAAAACTGTTCCGAAATCCTCTCGCCGAGCACTATCATATTATGTAATAAAATATGGGTTTTGATAAAGGGTCGAAAATGAAAATGGGGCAGTAGCTGATCCGACGAGTCTAAAAAGCCGTCGGGTCAGTTTTCCGGCGACTTCGCCGTATTTCGGTGGCTGGAGATGAAACATTTGAGATGGAAAGAAAGAATATTTACTAGCTATGCTTTGTGGGAGAAGAAAGGAAGACTTCAAGCTATGTTTTGGTGGGAGGAGGTGATGGAATGAAGACTTCCTCACACCTCTATTTATAGACCTATCAAGCACAAGACCGTGGGAATAAAACCGTGGTATTGGCTGTTAGTTTTGAGCTATAATGTGGGTATAACCCATGGAATTTAGCCATTGGTTTGGAAAATATTGTGGGCATAAAACCATGGAATTTAGCCATTGATTTTGGGAAATATTGTGGGCATAAAACCATGGAATTTAGCCATTAGTTTTGGGAAAAAATCCTATGGAGAGGGCTTACCATAAAATGTAGACTTCTCTTATCATTGGGTAATATAACGTCTAAATGTTGTCTAATTAAAATTATGTATCCCGATCCTTTAAAATATTAATTCATACCATTACTTACAAGGATCAATAATTATGCAAGTGTAAGAAAAATAATTACAACAAGTATAATGCGCACAAAAATAATGCAACTAATATATATTCAAATAAAATAATGCAACTAGAAAAGTCGGGTTGTTGCACCCTCCCGCTCTAAAAAAAATATTTCGTCCTCGAAATTTAGAAGTTACCTAATCTTGGCAAGCCTGGGTATAGGGCCAAAATCTCGCTCTCGAGCTCCCAAGTGGCCTCTTCTTTGCCATGGCGACTCCATTGGACCTTTACTAGGGGAATCTCCCGGTTTCGTAGCTTATTGATCTTTCGATCGAGTATAGCGATCGGCCTTTCCTCGTAGGACAAATCATACTCGAATTCTAGCCTTTCATGGCGAATCACGTGTTTCGGATCAAATACATACTTCCTCAGCATGGAAACATGGAAAACATTATGTACTCCGGAGAGATCGGGTGGCAGTGCAAGGCAATATGCCACCTCTCCCACACGTTCCAAGATCTCATAGGGTCTAATAAATCTCGGTTGTAGCTTCCCTTTCTTGCCAAAATGCACAACTCCTCTTGTGGGTGCTACCTTGAGAAAGACTTTATCCCCAACCACAAATTCCAACTTCTTCCATCTTCGGTCTGCATAGGATTTCTGTCTATCCTGAGCCATCTTGATCCTCACTCTGATCTTCTCAATAGCCTTAATTGTTCTTTCAATTATCTCGGGGCCTAGAATCTTTCTTTCTCCAACCTCATCCCAATACAAAGGCGATCTACACTTTCTCCCATAAAGTGCTTCATAGGGTGCCATTCCTATGGTGGCTTGAAAACTATTGTTATAGCCGAATTCGACTAAGGGGAGATATTCGTCCCACTTTCCTCCAAAATCCAAAACACATGCTCTTAGCATATCCTCCAGTGTTCGGATTGTCCTCTCAGTTTGTCCATCTGATTGTGGGTGGAAAGCAGTGCTAAAGTTGAGATTAGTTCCCATGGCTTTCTGGAGGCTTCGCCAAAATTGAGAAGTGAACCTTGGATCTCGATCTGAGATGATAGATACAGGGACCCCATGGAGTTTTAATACTTCTTCTAGATATATATGTGCTAGTTTATCCAAGCTAAATGTCATCTTAATTGGAAAAAAGTGGGCTGACTTGGTCAAGCGGTCCACAACCACCCAAATTGCATCGTTTCCACGATTTGATCTTGGTAATCCAACGACAAAATCCTTTGTGATGTGTTCCCACTTCCATTCTGGTATCTCCAGCGGTTGTAGGAGACCAGTTGGTCGTTGGTGTTCGGCCTTAATCTGTTGGAAAGTTAAGCATCTTTGGACGAACAAGGCTATACTCCTCTTCATACTCCTCCACCAGAAGACTTTCCTTAAATCTTGGTACATCTTATTGATTCTCGGGTGAGCAGCATATGGAGTACTATGCGCTTCTTCTAGAATCTCTCTGCGGATATCCTCATCCTTTGGCACACATATTCTACTGCAAAATAGTAGAGCACCGTCAGCAGCTATGGTAAATCCCTTGATGGTACCATCTGTGGCTCTTCTCCTTAGCTTCTCTAGAAATTCATCTCTACGCTGAGCTTCAAATATCTTCTCTCGAAGTGTGGGCTTTGCAACGAAGGTTGCTATGACCGCACTAGTCCTAGCTGGTGGCACTACAACTTCCAGCTTCATCTTCTTGAACTCTTCAACCAATCGTTCTTGACTAGTCAACATACAAGTTATGCTTCCTCCTCCTTTACGGCTCAAAGCATCAGCAACCACATTAGCTTTCCCTGGGTGATAGAGGATGGTGCAGTCGTAGTCCTTGACTAATTCCAGCCACCTCCTTTGTCTCATATTCAACTCTTTCTGTTCAAATAGGTACTTGAGGCTCTTGTGGTCCGTGTATATCTCGCATCTCCTACCATAGAGGTAGTGTCACCATATCTTCAAAGCATGAACAACAGCAGCAAGTTCTAAGTCATGGGTTGGATAGTTTTCCTCATGTTTCTTCAATTGTCTGGAGGCGTAGGCTACTACCTTTCCATTTTGCATCAGGACGCAACCAAGGCCAAGTTTAGATGCATCGTTGTAGATAACGAATCCCTCACTTCCATCAGGTATAGTCAGGACTGGTGCAGTAATCAACCTCTTCTTCAGCTCCTGGAAAATTTTCTCACACCTATCCGTCCATTTAAAACTAACACCTTTCTTGGTTAGACGTGTTAGGGGTACTGCAATCTTTGCAAAACCTTCGATGAATCTTCTATAGTACCCTGCTAAACCAAGAAAACTATGAACTTCGTTCACATTGGTCGGCATCTTCCAGTTACTGACAGCCTCTACTTTAGCTGGGTCCACTTCAATTCCTTTGGATGAGATTATATGTCCAAGGAAGACTACCTTGTCCAACCAAAATTCACACTTCTTGAATTTGGCATAAAGTCTCTCCTTGCGAAGGGTTTCTAAGGTGACCCTTAAATGTTTCTCATGTTGAGTCCTATCTCGTGAGAAGACCAGAATGTCATCGATGAAGACAATCACAAACTTGTCTAGATAAGGATGGAAAACTTGATTCATGAGATCCATAAATATTGTCGGTGCATTGCTGAGTCCAAAAGGCATAACCACGAACTCATAATGTCCATAACGTGTTCTAAACGCCGTCTTAGGTATATCTCCTTCCTTAATCCTCACTTGATGATAACCCGACCTAAGGTCAATCTTAGAGAACACGCTGGCTCCATTTAATTGATCGAAAAGATCCTCAATCCGGGGAAGCGGATATTTGTTCTTCATCGTGAGTTTGTTCAATTCCCGGTAGTCAATGCACATTCGAAAGGTCCCATCCTTCTTCTTAACGAACAACACCGGAGCTCCCCAAGGTGACACACTTGGTCGAATAAATCCTTTATCTAGTAATCTTGTAGTTGAACCTTTAGTTCCTGCAGTTCCTTTGGTGCCATTTTGTAGGGTGCCTTTGACACAGGTGCTGCTCTTGGAACTATTTCTAGCGTGAACTCCACTTGTCGGGTTGGTGGTAAACCGGGCAAGTCTTCTGGGAAAACATCACTGTATTCCTTTACTATTGGCACATCGTCAACTGTTGGCATCTCTTTCTTGGTTTCCATTATGTTCACCAAGAAAGCCTGCACACCTTTCTTTTTTAGCAATTGGGTTGCCTTCGTTGCTGATATAACACAGGCACTAGACCCCACCTTCGAACCAATGAAGGTAAACTCTTCCCCTTCGGGTTTTTGGAACAACACCTCCTTTTCCCGACACTTGATCATCGCATGATGTGTTTGAAGCCAGTCCATTCCCAAAATTATATCAAAGTCCTTCATGTTAATGACATGCAGATCGATGTTCAAGACCCTATCCTCTATACCGATTACTACATCCTTGCACAACCAGTTCGTTCTAATAAGTTTATCAGAAGGTATACTAACTTCTAGATCATCATTAACTACTTTGAGGTTATTGCCTTTCAGCCATTCATACATCCGAGCAGAAATAAAAGAATGTGTGGCACCAGTATCAAAAGTGAGAGAGCAGGTATTTTGTATACAGTTAGCATACCTTTCATGGTTCCTGAGTCCTCAGCTGCTTCTTCTGTGGTAAAAGCATAGGCACGAGCTCTGCCACCAATGGGTTGTCCTACCTTGGCCTTTCCTTTGTCATTGTCTCTGTTCCCTAGGTTTGGACAATTGTGTAGATATTAGTTCAATTTCATCAAGTGGTCATGGTTTGTAGTAGAGGTTGTGTGGAATCAGGAACCGGGTTCAGGTTGGGAAGAACCGGGCTGGAGAATCGGTTTTAAGGCAGATCAATTTTGAAGGTTAGTGAAGAACCAGAGTCAAAGCGGTTATAACAGAATTATGCAACGGTTTGGAACCGTTGCATGTAAAACCGTTGTGAAAGGCCCGTCTACCAGTTTTGAGCAATTGAAACAGAATTGGTTACAACTTCTGATAGTTTTTTATTCGAGCTTACACCTTTATATACATTTGTTTCACTAGTAGAGACGAGTTGATACACGTTATTTTCCCTCTGTAAACACTACACAATCATTAGAATTAGAAAGCTAGGGTTCTTAAGCTCAATTCGATTTGTGAATTGGGGCTTCTGGTTTTCTGGGTTGTTTCTTGTAATTGATTGTTCAATGGAGTGAATTGAGGTGTATAGAGCCTCCGTGGATGTAGATCACATTGATCGAACCACGTAAAAGCTTTGTGTTCTTCATTTTTATTTCTGTTTTGCGTTCGGTTATTGTTTGGCCAAATTCCAGTTGTTTTTCATTATTTTCTAGTTTGAACTTATTTGTGTGTGTTGTAAGAGATTCATTTCGTAACAAGTGGCACCGTATGTGGGAAACTTGCACACACATTCAAAGAGAAAGAGAGAATGGCTGGAGTGAAGATGGATGTGGAGAAGTTTTCAGGTAAAAATGAGTTCTCACTTTGGAAAATCAAAATGAATGCTGTATTGATTCCGAATGGTCTAGACTCTGCACTTCTTCTTGTTGATCAATGGTCTGATGCTGAGAAATCTAAGTTTCCAGAACTGGATAAGAAGGCTTTGAGTCTTATATTCCTCTGTTTGGGTGATAAACCTTTGAGGGAGGTATCAAGGTGTAAGAATGCAGTGGAGGCATGGGGAAAACTGGAAGGAATCAAAGTCTATATCAAACAAACTATTTCTGAAGCAGAAATTGATGTCTTTCAAAATCACTGATGATAAGGGTATTTCTGATCAACTTGATGAGTTTTTCAAGATGATTGAAGAATTAGAAGATCTGGGGGTGAACTTGGAGGATGATGATAAGGCTCTGAATGTGTTAAATGTTCTTCCAAAGTCTATGGAAAGCTTCAAGGATGCATTAATGTTTGGAAGGGATGGAAAAATCAGTTATGAATCTATCCTATCTGCCTTGAAGACAATTAAGGATGCATTAATGTTGTGGGATTGGACTTCAGTCTGTTAAGTTGAAGTACATATATATAGTCTTGTAACTCGTGTTCAAATTCAATTCTAGTCGCCATTCATGCACAAGAAAGATTAATACTACAACGTAGTGTCATCTTATAACTTCTTGATTAGTAAAGCTGATATTTTATGTTTGGTCATAATTATTTTCGTGATTTATTGAACGTGTATCAAAGGAGGATTGTAGGGGGTTCTGAATCCTCTACGCTTCTATTTTTTTCTCTAGGAAACACACAATAAATTCAGTTAAATCCAAATGTATAGGATCTATTTCAGATTACAAGGGTGGTAAGGTTGAAATGTTACATTCCTTCTGGTGGACAGCTTGAATTGTCTTCATTTTGAACACAGGCTGGAGAAGGTTTGAACATTAAGTTCAAAAAGAATTATCAAAAGAAGAAGTTCCAGGGATTCAAAGACAACAAATCTGGAACTCAGAATGCAAAGAAACCAGGAGATTGGGTTGAAACCAGAAAGTATTTCAAATGCAAGCAAGCTGGACATCTAAAGAAGGACTGTCCACAAAAGAAGAAGAAGCAGGAAAATCAGAGGGCAGAAATGGCTGTGACTGAGCATCAAGAAGATACCCCAGAAGTTCTAAACATCACAGACACAAAGATGGAAAAGGAATGGGTTCTTGATACTGGTTGCTCATTCCACATGTGTCCCAATGAATCCTGGTTCAAGGATTTACAGAAAGAAGATGGTGGATGTGTATTGTTGGGAAATGATCACTCCTGAAGAGTTAAAGGCACAGGATCAGTTCAGATAAAAATGTATGATGGAGTCATCAGAACCATTTCTCAAGTAAGGTATGTCCCTGGACTGAAAAGAAACCTCCTATCCCTTGGATCTCTTGTGGCAAATGGCTGTCAGTTCAACTCCCTAGATGGTTATCTTCATATCACTAAACACAACAAGCTGGTAATCAAAGGAAGGCAACACAATGGCCTGTTTATTTTGATTGGATCCCCTGTGCTAGGCTGTGCTGAATCTGTGATAAGTAGAGAAGATGTCATGAAGTGGCATAAAAGACTGGGTCATATTGGGGAGAAAGGATTGAAGGACTATCAAAGAGGGGCATCATTGGTGAAATGGGAAATAGAACACTGGATTTCTGTGACAAATGTGCTCTGGGAAAGGCCAAGAAGCTTCCTTATGCTAAAGGGATACATTCTACTAAAGAACCACTTGATTATGTACACTCTGATATATGGTGGCCTTCAAGAACAGAGACACATGGAGGAGGAAGGTATTTCATGTCCATCATTGATGATTACAGTAGAAAAATATGGGTATATGTCTTAAGGAATAAGAGTGATGAATTCCTTAAGGTTAAAACATGGTTGAGCCAGGTGGAGAATCTAAGAGGGAAGAAATTGAAACATCTTAGGATAGATAATGGCTTGGAATATCTATCAACTGAATTCACAAGGTTTTGTGAAGACAAGGGCATCACAAGGCACAGAACTGTCCCATTAAACCCTCAACAAAATGGGGTTGCTGAAAGGTTTAACAGGACTGTGCTGGAGAGAGTTAGATGTATGCTAATTGATGCTGGATTACCCAAATCCTTTTGGGGAGAAACACTAAATACTGCATGCTATTTGATAAACAGATCACCGTCATCAACTCTAGGATTTAAGACTCCAGAAGAAGTGTGGAGTAGAAAGGTACCAAACTACTATGATTTGAGAGTGTTTGGGTGTCTGGCCTATGCTCACATTAGGCAAGACAAACTTGATGCAAGAGCACAGAGGTGTGTTTTCTTAGGATATCCTGAGGGCATAAAAGGCTACAGGTTATGGTGCTTGGAACAGGGAAACCAAAAGCTCTTGATAAGTAGAGATGTAAGATTCAATGAGGATGTGATGGGATATAACTCTACTGGAAGCCAAGAAGAAGCTGATGGTGTTGTGGAATCTAAAAGAATTTCTATTCAGGTGGAGCCTACTAAGGAGCAGATATCACCAGAGATGCTCAAGCTCAACAAGAAGATGACAGCTCATCAGAAGATGAAGAACGTCAAACTAAGATTGCAAATCTCAAAACTTATAGCATTGGTAGAGACAGACCAAGAAGACAAATCCACAGGCCTGATTTCTATGGACAAGCTGGAAGTGTCTATTATGCACTAAGTGTAGCAGAAGACTTGGAGTTTCAAGAACCAAGCAGTTTCAAGGAAGCAATAAGTTGCAGTGAAAGTGAACACTGGATAGGGGCCATGATGGTGGAAATGGAATCTCTAGAGAGGAATCAAACCTGGAAGCTTGTAGACAGACCAAAGGGGCAGAAGTTAGTCAGCTCAAAATGGATCTACAAGAAGAAGGTGGAGGCTGGAAAGGCTGATAAAATCAGATACAAGGCAAGGTTGGTGGCTAAGGGCTTTACACAAAGAGAAGATATTGATTATAATGAGGTATTTTCTCCAATAGTGAAGCATTGCTACATTAGGTTACTCCTATCAAAGGTTACTCAAGAAGACATGGAACTACAACAGTTAGGTGTCAAGACAGCATTCCTGCATGGTGATCTAATTGATAAGATATACATGAAGCAACCTGAGGGCCTTGTGATTCCAGGAAATGAAGAGAAGGTTTGTTTTCTCAGGAAATCACTTTATGGATTGAAGCAGAGTCCAAGGCAGTGGAATAAGAAGTTCAATGAGTTCATGATTAATGCAGGATTCATAAGAAGCTTATATGATAGCTGTGTATACTTCAACAAAGGTTCAAGATTTGAACAGGTATTTCTGTTGTTATATGTGGATGATATGCTCATTGCCAGTAAGAGTATGGATAAGATACAACAACTAAAGGGAAGACTGATTTCAGAATTTGACACGAAGGATCTTGGGGAAGCAAGGAAGATTCTGGGGATGGACATCATTAGAAGAAGGAAAACTGGAACACTATGGCTCTCACAGAAACAGTATTTGCAGAAGGTTGTGGAGAGGTTTCACATGCATGAGTCAAGGCCAGTAAGTATTCCAGTTAATCTACAGACTAAGTTGTCCAAGGATCAGTGTCCAAATACAGAAGCTGAGGAGATTCACATGAAGAATATTCCATATGCCAGTGGTGTTGGCAGTTTGATGTATGGAATGATATGCAGCAGGCCAGACTTGGCCTATAGTGTATCTCTGGTGAGCAAGTACATGCCAAATCCTGGGGAATCACATTGGGAAGCTTTGAAGCAAGTCTTGAGGTATCTGAAAGGATCAGTCAATATGGGCTTAAAGTTTCAGAAACTAGAACGTGGTGCAATACCTCTTGTTGGATATGCAGATGCAGACTTTGCTGGAAACTTGGATACTAGGAAATCTGTTACAGGATATGTCTTTACTTTGTATGGAACAGCTGTAAGCTGGAAAAGTATGCAACAGTCTGTGGTTGCTCTATCCACAACTGAGGCAGAATACATTGCCTTAACTGAGGCAATCAAGGAAGCTTTGTGGCTCAAAGGGATTCTCAAAGATTTAGGGATCAGGCAAAGATGTGTTACCATTCAGTGTGATAATCAGAGTGCTCTTCACTTGGTGAAACATCAAGCTTTTATGAGAGGTCTAAGCATATTGATGTTAGACTTCATTTTGCCAGAGATGTGATTGAAGCAGGTTCTGTAGAAGTGAAGAAGGTGCATACCATGGACAATGCAGCTGATTTCCTAATTAAGGCAGTTCCAGGGGGCAAGATGCTTCATTGCTCGAGCCTGATAAGGCTTGAACAATGTAGTTAAAGGAGCAAACAAGGCAGGTTGAGGTGATGAAGTACACTTGAATTCATTGAGGTGGAGATTTGTAGATATCAGTTCAATTTCATCAAGTGGTCATGGTTTGTAGAGAGGTTGTGTGGAATCAGGAACCGGGTTCAGGTTGGGAAGAAACGGGCTGGAGAATCGGTTTTAAGGCAGATCAGTTTTGAAGGATAGTTAAGAACCGGAGTCAAAGTGGTTATAACAAAATTATGCAACGGTTTGGAACCGTTGTGAAAGGCCCGTCTACCATTTTTGAGCAGTTGAAATAGAATTGGTTACAACTTCTGATAGTTTTTTATTCGAGCTTAGACCTTTATATACATTTGTTCCACTAGTAGAGACGAGTTGATACACGTTATTTTCCCTCTGTAAACACTATACAATCATTAGAATTAGAAAGCTAGGGTTCTTAAGCTCAATTCGGTTTGTGAATTGGGGCTTCTGGTTTTCTGGGTTGTTTCTTGTAATTGATTGTTCAGTGGAGTGAATTGAGGTGTATAGAGCCTCCATGGATGTAGATCACATTGACTGAACCACGTAAAAGCTTTGTGTTCTTCATTTTTATTTCAGTTTTGCGTTCGGTTATTGTTTGGCCAAATTCCAGTTGTTTTTCATTCTTTTCTGGTTTGAACTTATTTGTGTGTGTTGTAAGAGATTCATTTCTTAACAAATTATTAACGGTGTGGCCCGGCTAGTGACAATGAAAACATCTTCCAGATCCATAGAGACACTCTCCACCATGGTGTTTCCCACACTTAGGGCAAGCAGGTATATCCTTGTATGTATTAGGTCCACGATTGCCCCCGGTCTTAGCTTGCTTGTTGTGAACCGGCACCTGATTTGCCCATCTCTTTTTGCTTGTGGTTCCCACTGGCTTCTTAAGCGCATCGTCCAACCTCAATCTGGTAGCAATCTCATGAGCTCGTTCGACCACTTCACCATAAGTCATAGCCCCTTGTCCAGCTAGAATGCATTCGATCTTGGGGCGTAGTCCCCTTTCGAAACGACGAGAATTCTTTTCATCTGAATCGACCATGTGAACGGCATAGCGGGAGAGCTGTGTGAACTTCCTCTCATACTCCATTACAGTCATAGTCCCTTGCTTCAGGTACATGAACTCCGTTTCCTTCCCCTCACGATAAGAGCGTGGCAGATAGTTTTGCATGACCACTTCCTTGAAATTATTCCACGTCATTGTTTCCATCTGAGCCTGAGTTCGGGTCCTACAGTAGGACTCCCACCAAAATCCAGCATCCTCTGTTAGTTGGAAGGTGGCACACGATATTTTCTGTCCATCGGTGCAGTTCAGGTGAGTCAAAAGTCTTTCAAGCGCTCTAAGCCACTCCTCAGCTTCAGCAGGGTCTCCTTTTCCATTAAAGGTGGGTGGCTGAAACCTTCGAAACTGATGAACTACAGAGTTTTCATTGGCGTGCGGTGTTGGGGGTGCAACGGGTGCTTGGGTGGCATTAAAGTGTTGAGCCAGTCCCCTAAGTATGGCGATAAAATCCTGGGTTGGAAACTCAGCATTCGGTGCAACTGGCTCCTGAGCTGGACTATTTCGTCTAGGAGTAGGCGGATCTTGGGCAGGTGGCTCATTTCAACGAGGGCGGCCTCTACGTGTCATGGTCTATTCCAATAACCAAGCAAAATCCTTAAATGCCCAAGTTAACCCCATTTTTCTCATCCTAACTCCTCGTTTAATACCAGGGGATGTTCGTATACGACACGACTCATAGAGTATGCATCAAAAGTTCAAAACCTCATATATAAACGAAGAAAACATACCGAGCTTCGGGGCGGATTGAAGTTGGTTGTAAGCCTCGTCTCGAAGTGCTATTTGATTTGAGTTTGAATTTTGAAAGGAAATACTTTTTTAACACTTTTAAGCTTTGAAAACAAATTTGGAGAACATAAATTTGAAAATAGATTCTGGAAAACTTTTTCCTTCTTGAGACGAATCTTTGGAAAACGTTAGTGAGCAAGTCTCCAAAAAAGTAGACCTTGCTCTGATACCACACTGTGACGTCCCCATCTCAAAGAAACTTATATTTATTAGAAAAATGGGCAACATCACTAAAATCTATAAAAATCCTTGAACTTTAATTGATGAATATTTATTTTTTTGCTCGAAATAATAAGTACTCAAAAGATGTTTGTAAGTCACGTTGACACAATCTTAAAACAAGCGGATGCTCATAATTACTTCAAGATAGTTCATCATAACTTTTAAATAGAGGTCGCATAGTTTGAAAAAGAAGTTTAACAAAGTTTAAAGCGGAAGTGCGTAACGAAATCTTCACAGTTTGCTTACATGACCCACAAAATAGAGTTTAATAAAGTTCTTTATCAATTATTAGTAGCTTTCACTTCGGACGAGGACCCACATCCATCTTCATTCCTCTTCCACGTTAGTACCTGAAAGGAGGGGGTGAGTGTTCAAGAAAAACACTCTGTGGGTTCACTCGGTTGCCCACTTAGATGTCATACAAAGAATTGCAATAACGGACAATTACATAAACAATGCATATTCCATCAACACATAAAACACACCCGAAAACATGATGGACTCTAAATTAAAATAAATATACACATATATACATAATATATATATACACATAGGAGCACATAGGTGGGGCACGTGTTGCCCCGCTCGAGCAGCATAGCATATTCGGGAACGACCCGAGGGTGATCTTTCGATCCATAACATGTACGATGTTACCCGTAGAGCATAACCATATACGGTTTTACCCGTAAGCATAATCATATACGGTTTTACCCGTAAGCATAATCATATACGGTTTTTCCCGTAAGCATAATCGTGTACGGTTTTACCCGTAAAGTTTTTGAAAAGCATAGCATGTACGGTTTTTACCCGCAAGGTTTTTGAAAAGCATAGCGTGTACGGTTTTACCCGTAAGGTTTTCGAAAAGCATAACATGTACGATTTTACCCGTAAGGTTTTTGAAAAGCTTAGCATGTACGGTTTTACCCGTAAGGCTTTCGAAAAGCATAGCATGCACGGTTTTACCCGTAAAGTTTTTTAAAAGCATAGCATGTATGGTTTTACCCGTAAAGTTTTCGAAAAGCATAGCACGTACGGTTTTACCCGCAAGGTTTTTGAAAAGCATAGCATGTACGGTTTTACCCGTAAGGTTTTTGAAAAACGTAGCATGTACAGTTTTACTCGTAAGATTTTTTAAAAAGCATAGCATGTACGGTTTTGCCTGTAATGTTTTTGAAAAGCGTAGCATGTACGGTTTTATCCGTAAGATTTTTGAAAAGCATAGCATATTTGGGAGCGACCCAGGATTTGTACGGTGTTACCCGCAGTCCTAACATAGCTAGTACGGTATCACCCGTATACAATACACATAATATGGTTTACCTATGACTTCACATAAATTTCACACAAGTTTCACATAAACTTTACATACTCGTCACACAAACATAGGCGTAAGCAACATTCATGTAAAAACCATTATAACAATAATTTGCATGAAAAACAAGTAGACAACATAAAATAGCCACATAGAGTTACCCCACCTAGAAGTGTGTACGACTAGTTGGTTGTATAGTCCTTCTCTAGACAAAGGTCTTCTTCTACTTCAACTTCTTTTAGTCCTACAATATAGAATACTTGTCTTAGCATAGGTGGGTACTAGGCTATAAACATAAATTGAAGAATTGGAGCAAAATTTGTAATTTTATAAAAGTTGAGGGACCATTTTGTAATTTCGTAAAATATTTCAGATTTATAGTTTTATGTAAAACTCTGGATTTTGGAATTTGGGTTCTATGAGAATTGGTTTGAGCCGAATCAGATTAAAAACGAGTATTTTATGACATTTTAAAGGTCGAGTGGCATTGTTGTAATTTCTAGAAAAATAGTGGCAAATTTCTATAAAAAGGGCAGTGGCATTTTCGTAAATACATGGATTTGTTGACTTCCAAAAAGGCTGATAGAAATTGAAAATCAAAAATTGCATTTTAGCCCTTAAAGAATATCTAATTTTTTTTTAAAAAAAGATAGTACAAGAATTTCTGCAGCAAATTTGACCAAACTTTTCCGATGACTCGGTCGATGGAATTATAATTAGGACATGGCTATGGAAAGCTCTCGTCAAGAGCTTTCCAGAATGACCAGCCACAATAGAATCGGAGTTTGGAACAAAAAGTTATGGCTCTTTGAAGGTGGTTCGGTTATATAGGTTTCGCCTAAACTTTGACCGGCCATAACCGGAGTTCTAGAGCTCGGATTGCGATTCCGAAAACTGTTCCGGTATCCTCTCGCTGTGCACTATCATATTATATAATAAAATATGGGTTTTTATAACAAGACGAAAATGAAAATGGGGCAGTAGCTGATCCGACGAGTCTAAAAAGCCGTCGGGTCAGTTTTCTGGCGACTTCGCCGTATTTCGGTGGCTGGAGATGAAACATTTGAGATGGAAAAAAAGAAGACTTACCAGCTATGCTTTGTGGGAGAAGAAAGGAAGACTTCAAGCTATGTTTTGGTTGGAGGAGGTGATGGAATGAAGACTTCCTCACACCTCTATTTATAGACCTATCAAGCACAAAACCGTGGAAATAAAACTGTGGTATCGGCTGCTAGTTTTGAGCAATAATGTGGGTATAAACCCATGGAATTTAGCCATTAGTTTGAGAAATATTGTGGGCATAAAACCATGGAATTTAGCCATTGGTTTTGGGAAATATTGTGGGCATAAAACCATGGAATTTAGCCATTAGTTTTGGGAAAAAATCTTATGGAGAGGGCTTACCATAAAATGTAGACTTCTCTTATCATTGGGTAATATAACGTCTAAATGTTGTCTAATCAAAATTCTATATCCCGATCCGTTAAAATATTAATTCATACCATTACTTACAAGGATCAATAATTATGCAAGTGTAAGAAAAATAATTACAACAAGTATAATGCGCACAAAAATAATGCAACTAATATATATTCAAATAAAATAATGCAACTAGAAATTTCGGGTCGTTACAATCCATAAATTTAATACTTAGTATGGATATTATTGGCATCACAAGAAAAGACGAAACAAAATAACAGGATGAAACAATCCATACTTTTATATTAGTAATAATAGATATATGTATATAATATGAATAGATGGCTATAGATATAGATGTGTGTGTATATATATATATATATATTTATACTCAAATAAATAAATTTAAATTACATAGTTATCCTTAAATTATAATACTAGTAAGGATATATTAGGGATGACATAAATTGGACGAAACAAAAAAAATTTAGATTAAATGAAGATTCTTTTATAAAATTTTAATACGTTTATTGTATTTGTTACTGACAAATAAGTGGCAATGCAATTCCGTTGTTAATCCCACGTTCAATAAGTCATCAAAAAGTCCTATTTTTCTAGCCCACTTGGTGTGTAAGACATTACGGTCAGACAAGTGAGCTCCGACAAAATATGTTAACAATTTAACAATTATATAAAGATATGTTTGATAAGTCGTCAGAAAGTTCCATATTTTTTTCATGTTATTTGTAAGGAGGTGATTTCGGCGTGTCTCAATATCCTCAATCATTCCCATTACCCCGATGATCTCAATAAAACTTTTATCGTTTTGATCCCTAAGGTGAAGCACTCCGAATCCCTTAAGGATTTTGTGTCGATTAGCCTCTGTAATGTCATCTTCCGTATTATTACGAAAGTTATCGCTAATCGGCTTAGAATTCTTCTTCTAATGTTATTGCTCCCACCCAGAGTGCATTTATCCCTAGTAGACTCATAATCGACAATGCAATTCTCACTTTTGAATTGTTTCACCACATGCGCACTAAGAAAAAGGGGTAAATCGGGGTACTTTCCCTCAAGTTTGACATTAGCAACGCCTACGATAAGGTAGAATGGAGCTTTCTCAAAGCTATCCTATTAAAGATGGGTCTTGCTACTCATTGGGCCAATCTCATTATGTGGTGCATTACTTCAATGTCTTATTCTGTGTTAGTTAATGAGTCCCCAACGGAGCATTTCTCCCATAGAAAAGGACTCCTTCAAAGGGACCCTTCCCCTCCTTTAATATTTCTTTGTTGTGCAAAGGTTGTCTCAGCCTTACAACGAAAAGCTGAACTATATAAGTGCATACATGGTGTAACACTCCAACCTCACAAGCAGGTGAAGGGTTGCTACTAAAACATACTTCTATTTTATAAACATTTATCAGCGTAAGACATTTTAATAAATATACGAGTTAGAAAATTTCTCATTAATTAATTAAAATATTATTTTCATAAAAACTAACTCATATAAACCCACATTTTTTAGTTAAAATCTCTAATATGATTTTAGAATATTAAATGTAGAAGAAACTTCTAACTTAATCATATTTACAAGATACAATATTTATAACTTTAAAATTCAATAATTTTTACTAAAATTTAAAACTATTTTAAACACTTGCAACTTTAATTAATCAATGTAAATTAAAGACTTCTACTTTGATACTTCACTTAAAATGCATTTACTTTATTCTTTACTCTTTATTCTTTTTATTGGAAACTTGCCCGTACCAGCTAGATCCCCTGCTATCCATTGGTCCTGAAAATGTTTTAAGCATAGCATCATGAGTTATGCGAATCCAGTGGAAAAACTATGTAAGCAGTTATACTAAACGAATATGCACCATAATAAATACATCCTTGACTAAGGAGTCAATCTTACGACTCAATAGCCTTTGACTTAGGAGTTAATCTTATGACTAGATAGCCATATTGCGTGACTTATGAGTCAATCTTATGACTCCAAAGTCTGACTAGGAGCCCATCTTACGACTCGAAGTCATATTATTAAGATCACTTACGAGCCAATCTGACGACTCGAAAGCATTCGACTTATGAGCCAACCTTACGACTCAAAAGCCCATCTTACGGCTTGAGAGTAATCATAAGCCCGAGGATGAACATAGAAACCACAATAATAGTTCAATAATATAAATGCTACATAGTTACCTACTTTTTATGAAGACATTCTTTGATAGATGTAGACGTTCTTTGATTGAATTTCTTTATGGAAGCTCTAAGGTTGTTTAGTCCAACTCGTACTGCACTTGTCGATTTGAGCCATTTAGTCTGAGAGCTTTCTTTATTATTCATCCCCTTATCATAATTTATTATATCTATCATAATTGTAGCTTGTATGTTTAACTAGTGCACATGTATACTTATACTTACACATTTAATAACATTTATAATATATTAACATAGTAATATACGTGTAACGTAGCTAACTTATTGTTATACTCATGTTGACAAGAATACAAGTTAGACTATATAGGGTAAATACATCTTTTAGAAAATTATAATTTTTAGGCTTTAAGACTAGTCTGAGTTGTAAAATTCACTATAAATCACATATCATATATTTTATTAAAACTTTCTTAAATTTAACTATAACATCCCAACTTTATATAATATAACATAGCAAACAGATTTCAATAATCAAAAGGAATAATTTTATAAAAAAAAAAAATCTTGGAGCAAATTCTACTATTTTATATCTAAAATCAACTTATTTTGTAAACTCATTAAAAATCGTTGACTCAACAAAACGCCGTCAAATTTTAACCATAAACTTCTAACATCATATTTTTATAACATAGTATAACAGTTTTTTAAAATATTAAGTAAATATTTTTATATAGTTTTTCAAAAGTCGCATGTAGAAGATGAACTTTGACGACTAGTGTTGTCTGGTAAAATTCACACATTTAGATAATATAATCTCTATTTATATAATATTTATAATTATATGAAGCTCATGAGTAATCAATAATAAAAATATCTAATGGTATAAAATACATTTAATAAACAGGCGTGTACCGATTTTGCATCACATAGCAAAATCAGTAGATTGACGATTAATCATATAAGACCCCTAAGTTATACATACTACCAATAAAAATTATTCAAAAATCTAAGACTAAAGGGAATCACCCTTGATCAATTAAATAATATAAAATAATTGAATCTCTAAATCTATATAAATACTAAAATAGGAAAAAGAAATTATTGAAGAAGACATACCTGTAATAGATTCACTAAAACAACGACTCCTTAAAATATAAAACCTCTAAATTCCTTTGGACACATCGAACCTTCGAACATCATTTGAAAATAAACTACTAAGGGTCTCCTAATTAAAGGAATCCCTATTTAATAGTATATACATATTGATAAAGCGTAATCCGGTAATCAAATAAACTCCGAACGTAAAACCCCTTGGCAACGTAAATCAATGCAAGAAACTTAAAGAACACAGGATGTACGTGGTTCGATCCGGAGATCTACATCCACGGGCTGAAAATGTCACCTGCCGATGTGTTCCTTCACTATCTTTTTGAAATTACACTCAACCGTTTCAGAATAAAAAATGCCAACCCCAATTCTGAGTACAATTCTCCTACTTATACTACTCAACTCAAACCCTAACTAACTCCCTACAATCGCGCCTATTATCGTTGCATGGAGGTTGGGAGAAGATCGTGGGAATCTTACTTTCCCCATATACCACGATTGGGTCGCACCGCGATTGGGCCACTTCAGGCTCACGCGCGCTTCTAGGAGTTGTTGGGCTTATCTTCTTGGGCTCAGTTGCTCGGGCTGGGTTGATCTGGTTCGGGGCGTCAATCCGACCCGAAGTTGCTGGGGTATACCTATCAGATGCCCCCCCACCAGCCGGAGCGGAGCTACGGTTATAAGCAGGGTGAGGCGTAACAGGTGCCGAGTTTGAGCAAGGCAGCGAAGCAGCAAACAGGATGGATTGTTGTCAACGGTGAGCTGAAGTGCTCCCAGGATCCGAGAATTGGCTGGAGCCGAGATAATCCATCCCCGGAGTGATGGGATCCACGGGGACCAAACGGACTGTACTAAATGACTCTGAGGTGACGGAGAGCATTGATCCATAGTGAAGCACACTGGGAGGAGGAAGTCGACCGGAACTGAACTAGAGTACCCCAAGTGTAATAAAATGTAGCAAAGACGAACTGTAATGTGGCCGAGGTGAAGGAGACACCGGAGTGCTGTCCCAAACTTCTTGTAATGTGACCGAGGTGAAGGAGACACCGGAGTTCTTTCCAAAACTTCCTGACCAAGAATGAGGTTGATGTGACTGGCGGCGCCATCATGAGAGAGAGGGATGTGAAATGACAAGTTTTAGGATTTCCAAGGGACCTGTTCCCCACGCGCCTTGGGAACTGGAAAGCGCGTGAGCGGCACGGTCGAATCTGAGACGCGAAATTTGAAAGGCCAGATTGAAGCCGTTGATTCAAAAATATATATATATGACTATGTGCACAGTAGACTTCATCTTCCTCATTTGCGATTGCAAGTTTTAGAAAGCGGGAAATAAAAGAGAAGAATCATCTGTGCACTTTCTATCCATCCCAAACCAAAATCAAGTAAGTATGTCTTCTTCATCGTCTTCTTCTTCGATTAGGGAAGTAGGAACTGAAAAAGCCCCATTAAATGTACCCCCGATACGCTTTATTATTCCCGAAAGACTAGTGAATAGGATGGTGTATAGGGCTGATTTTATGGAGGCCGGCACCCGGGCAGTGAAATTTGGGGAATGTTTGGAGGAGGAATACGAAGTATCGTTGGTAGCAGTGCGGATGACAAGGGTGCAAATAGAAGCCCTGATCCCCTCCTTTTACTTTCCGTTTAACTTAGAGTATATAGTGCCGGAGCCCGGCGATAGGGCCTGTTGCCCGCCGAAGGGCTTCATTAGTGTATATATAGACTCATTAAGGATAGGTTTGAGATTCCCCCTTTGGGACGTTGTTATCCAGCTGTTGAGATATTATAATATCGCCCTGAGCCAATTAGCGCCCAATGCCGTGAGGCAAGTAGTCGAGTTCACCGTCGTATGTAAGAATGCCGGGGTAGAACCAACTGTAGAGCTATTTAGGTATTTTTTCCAACTGAAAGCCTTCGGGAAATCAAAAGGCTGGTACTCCTTCAGTCCGCGAGCATGAGGTGGTTTCAAAGTACAAAACCCCAGCAAGGTGGAGGGGTGGAAGGAGAAATTCATCTACGTGAAGACCGAAGTGGCCCTCCCGAGGTGGAGAAGGGAGGAGGTGTTAGATAATGCCCCGGTGGGGGAACCGGAGGCCGAGGTGGTGGGCCCTTTCCGTGCAGTGGGGACTTTCAAGATCCTTTGCACCGAGGCGGAGCTGGAGGAGGCAGGATTGAGCCCATACTACTCGGGCGATGCGGAGGGAGTGTCCGCCCGGGGACAGGAGTCAGGAGCTGTGGTTGCCGAGGAGGGTAGGAATTCTTATATCAGTGTAAGATTGGTGTCTTGTGCAGGACTAACTCCTATTTCTGTATGCAGTGGGTCGCTTCGGAAAGGAACCGGCTGGAAGTTCCGCAGTAACTGCGGCAGCAAAGATGAAAGGGAAAGCGGCTGAAGTATCTCCCCGGGAGAGGATGTCACCCAGTCCAAGACCCTCTGTTGGGTTGGAGGAGCGGGTGGTGGCGGCGGGGTCAACCCCCGGAACAAAAAGGAGGTCGGAACCATCCGGGACACCGCCGGCGGCGGCCAAAAAACTCCGCACGGAGGAAAGCGCCGAGATAAAGCGGACATAACTAATCTCTGAGGTGTAACTGTTGCTCAAGTTAATTGTATGTTACCAGTATTGACCCCAGTATTTTATTCGTGAAGGGGCAAGGGCCCACAAGTCTGGTCGGATTGGAAGGGACGGACGCCGAGGAGCTGCTGCACTTGGCACGGGGGATTATGGAGCTCGGCCGGAGAAGCGAGAAGGAGGCCAAAGAAGAGCTGGCCATGGTGGCAAGGGAGCTTCGTGCACGCAACGATAGACTTACTCATGATCTGGCCGAAGCGCGCAAGAGGGCGGTCTTGGTGGAGAATGAGATCGCGCGATTGCGCGAAGTGGAGGCGGAGGCCGGGGCTCTCCGTGGTGAAACGGCTCAACTGCGGGCAGAGATGAAGGCCCGAGAAACGGCAGTTGTTGAAGGTCAAGAGGCAATGCTAAAAGCTTTCGCCGAGAAGTTGTTCCAGACGAGAACATTTCTCGACTTCCAGACCAACTTTGTCTCTGTCGGGGATACGGCCACCCGATCGATATTGTTGGAGCAAATCAAGGAAATCTATCCGAACGTGGACGTGTATCATCCAGAGTTCGGGTATGACTTCAATGCCGTGGCCGGGGTAGAGGAGGCCTACTATCAAGCCTTGACGCGCCTCCCGGAGTGTCCCTTCGTGAAGGCCCTAGCAGAGAAGAAAAAGATTTTAAGGGCCGAGGAGATTTCAAGCTGTGAGGTGGACCAAGACCAGGAGTTCTTGGCATTCCGTCGGGGTGACTTCGTCCCCGAACCCCGAAACAAAGAGCCACCCCCCCGCATGGAGATTGCCTCGGAGGCTACAGGAGAGGAGGTAGGAACGGCGGGAGATCGGCAGGAGAGGGAGGTCGATGTGGAGCCCGATGCTACTGAAGGGACCGAGGAGGGGGAGGTCAGTCATTCCCCGCAAATTTGATACCTATCACTATATAGTAGATGATAGGAATAACTATAAATCCTTTGTACCACATTATTGACAATGTACACTTGTTTTGTTGAATAGAAGTGTGTTTGTTGAATAATTGAATAGCTGTCCAGCGATGTGTTTGAAATTCATCTTTCCCACTGATTCTGTTGCCCGATCAGGACATCGTGGAGCTGCATGTCACGATAAAGAAGCTCATGCAATCATTAGATTGGTTCCGCGGAGAGAAAGATAACTTGCAAAGGCAAGTAGTGCCGCGGTTAGAGAGACGGGTGGCCACAGCGGAGAGAAGAGCTAAGGAGGCTGAGGAGGCAAGAGCTAGAGCCGTGGAGAGGGCTAGAGACCAGGAATTAAAGTACCTGTCGAAAGTGGCCGAACTGGACCGCGTCCTTATCCATCAAAGGGAGTATGACTGGATACTGACAGAGTACGGCCTGCTGACTTTTGAGGAAGTTGAGGAGCGGGTCACCGAGATTCAAGGTGAAATTTCAGCACTGATGATGACGGGTTCGACCGAGTCCTCGGAGCTGATAAGAAAGCGAGAGGTGCTGGAGTTATTGCTAGGTATGTATGAGGGACTGAAAGGCCGCGGCAGGTGGCGGCACACCGCCAAGGAGTACATCGCGAGCTCTAGCCGGGGCCAAGGTACTACAAAAGCCCCCCGGAAGGGTAAAAAGAAACCAGCGGGGAAAAGTCAGGGGATTGTAATTCAAGAGCCGGCTTCGATAACTGCAGTCGAAGAAGGCCCCGTGGTTGTCGCTGAAGAGGAAGTCGAGAAGCTGGCTGAGGAGATCGAAGTGATGGACCCCGCGGAGTGGGATCCCGTGAAATGGGCCCAAACACTTAGGCCTACATCGCAGCCGAATCTTCGGGGCAGTACGAGAGGCGAAGCCCCCAGACAAGTACCAAGAGTGAGTCCGCGACGCCGAGGGAGCCGTAACAGGGAAAGAGCCGGGGCTCACCGCCGAGAAGCCGCGGGATCCCGGCGGACACGAAGCAGTTCCCGAAGTGGGTCTCAACGCCGGAGCGCCGAGTACTGGCTCGGAGGCCATAAATAGTTTTTACTTATTGTTTGTTCTAAGTAATATGTAAAGAACCTTTTGGCATGTAATCAAAAAATGTAAAAAACCTTTTTGGCCTGTAAAGTTGTGTACTTTGAAAGGAAAATAATGAACTTTTAGTTAGAATGCAGTAATAATTGCCTTAACAGGGGCTCGGGAGCACCATATGTACAGGGCATAGAATCTCCCCGGACGGATCGGGCGGGAGTGAATAAACCTCTCCGGTTAAACAGGCAAGAGGGGATACAAGTCCGGCGACCAAATGTGAATCTCCCCGGACGGACCGGGGGAGAGATCAAACTGTCAGGAGACGAATAATAATAGTACGACTACGCTAGGGCGTCCCCGTAACGTAGAAAAAAGTACAGTAAGATTCACAAGTAAAAAACTTTATTCAAGGTGATTGTCGGAACAATTTTAAAAAATACAAAGAGAAAGCACAATCGAAAAAGAAATGTACAATGAATGTAAAGATAGGAACGATACTTGTCACTTGGTGTTCATAGATAGAAATGCATTAAGTTGGTAACATGCCAGCTTCGGGGAAGCGGAGCTCCATCAGGATGCGCTAGCTGGTAGGACCCGGAGTCATGCGCAGCGACGACGCGATAAGGACCTTCCCAGGTAGCATGCAATTTCCCCTCGGGGGCAGCCTTGCTGGCTGAGTTGAGCCGGAGTACCAAGTCCCCGACATTAAACCGAGTACCCCGAACCCGGAGGTGGTGATATTGAGCTGCACGTTGCTTACACTTGGCTTGCTGCATGAAAGATTGTTCACGACGATATTCAAGCTCGTCTAAGTTTGTACGGATAGCATCGTTATTATCCTCGGGATTCAAAGTCATGAGGTGAGGGCTAGGTACGCTGATTTCTGCCGGAATGACGGCTTCGGAGCCTTAAGTTAGACTGTAGGGGGTCTCTCTAGTGGAGGTATGTGGCGTAGTACGATAGGCCCAAAGAACCTGCGGAAGATTCTCGGCCCAAAGACCTTTAGCGTGATCCAAACGTTTCTTTAAACCCATAAGGAGTGTGCGATTAGTGACTTCAACTTGGCCATTGGCTTGAGGATGAGCTACCGAGGTGAAAATTTGCTTAATGTGGAGCTCCTCGCACCATGACCGGAAGGGATCACTGGCGAACTGCTTGCTATTGTCTGAAATAATGGTGCTCGGGATGCCAAAGCGACATATAATAGTACGCTAGACGAACTTCAAGATGTTCTGACCAGTAATTGTAGTAAGAGGTTCGACTTCTACCCACTTTGTGAAGTAATCAACAACGACTACAAGAAATGTAAGTCCACCCGGAGCGACTGGAAACGGGCCCACAATATAAATTCCCCATTGGATAAATGGCCAGGCACTTTGTATTCCCGTGAGCTCGGTTTGTGGCAGATGTTTCACACGGGAGTGTCGCTCACACTTGCTGCACTTGGTCACTAATTCATGGGCATCGTTAAACAAGGTTGGCCAGTAGTACCCCCACCGAAGAATTTTTTTTGGCCAACGTCCGTGAGCTGATATGGCTGGCGCAGGCCCCTTCGTGAAGCTCCCGAAGAACCTGATCAGCCTGGACGGGAGCGAGGCACCGAAGATTCGGTTGCAAGTACGACTGTCGGTACAAGATTCCGTCGTGGAGTGTGTACTTAGGTGCCTTGAGAACTATCCGCCGAGCTTGCAGCTTGTCAGTCGGCAAAGTTCCATCCCGGAGATACTGGACGATGGGGGTCATCCAATTGGGACCACTTTCGGTCAATACTGAGACCGTTGCCTCATGAATTGCCGGATGAAAGGCATCTTCGACTATGATATCCGGAGACACATTAGTGAGAACGTGGTACCTTCTGGATATCAACCGAATCAAAAGTTGACATAAGTTTAAGTGCCAAAGCGAGATACCTGATCATCGTTTCATCCTTAGCGGTATAGGTGCCTTTGATCTGACTAGGAACAACCTCGGAGTCCGTGAAGAGCTCAAGATGGGGGATTGCTAAGGATTGAGCGAGCCGGAGCCCAGCGAGAACCGCCTCGTATTCCGCTTCATTATTAGCTACCTTAAATTTGAACCGAATGATGTATTTAATTTCAACGCCCTCGGGGCCAATGAGAAGCACCCCAGCACCACTCCCTCGAGCCGTGGAAGCGCCATCTACATATAGTTGCCACTTGCGGGGTGGAGATTCAAGGGCAGCAGGGTGAGGACTATCGTTATCTGTGGAAGATTCATGATTATCCACTGGTGTCTCAGCCAAAAAATCTGCTAGTGCTTGACCCTTGATAGCTCGGCGTGGAAGAAATTGAATATCATACTCTCCTAGCTCGATAGCCCACTTAGCGAGGTGCCCTGACACCTCGGGCTTGACGAGAATTTGACGAATGGGGTGATTAGTAAGAACCCTGATCTCGCGTCCTTGGAAATAAGGCCACAAATGCCGGGCCGCCATGACGAGAGCGAGCACTGTCTTCTCTACCGTGGAGTACCGAGTTTCTGCCCCGTGAAGTACTCGGCTTGCAAAATACACCGGATGTTGCACACTATTGGCCTCGTGCACAAGAGCCGCGCTAATGGCTTCTTCGGCGGAGGCTAAGTATATATAAAGCGGCTCTCCGGAGAGAGGAACGGACAGAGTGGGCAGTTGCTTAATATGATGCTTTAGAGCCTCAAAAGCTTCGGTGCACTGCGGGGTCCACTCAAATAACTTCGCCTGCCGCAAAATTTTGAAGAATGGGAGTTGACGCTCCGCGGCCTTAGACAAAAAACGGTTTAAGGCCGCCAAACTGCCAGTGAGGCGTTGAACGTCTTTTACTGTCCTCGGTGGTTGCAGGTCTAACACATCCCGAATCTTGGCCGGATTGGCCTGGAGGCCGCGTTGCGAAACCATATAACCGAGAAATTTTCCGGAGCCAATGCCGAAGGTGCATTTTGCTGGATTGAGACGCAAATTATAACGCCGCAAAGTACTCAAAATTTCAACAATATCTTGCACACATGAAGATTGAGAGGTACTTTTTATGACTAGATCATCAACATAAACCTCAACATTACGACCAATTTGACCTCGGAAAATGCGGTCCATAAGACGGTGGTATGTGGCTCCCGCGTTCTTGAGCCCGAAGGGCATTTTCTTGAAGGCAAAACATCCAAGGTCAGTGATAAATGCAGTTTTGAGGGCATCCTGATGGTCCATGTGGATTTGATGGTATCCCTTGTATAAGTCCAAGAAGCAATGTGCCGCGTGCCCGGTAATGGCTTCGGCCTTTTGGTCGATAGAGGGCAAAGGATAACAATCCTTTGGACAGTGTTTATTAAGATCGGAAAAATCGACACACATTCGCCATGCCCCGCTGGACTTTGTTACCATCACCGGATTAGATAGCCAAGAGGGATAATGGACTTCAAACACGATATCTGCATCTAGGAGTTGTTGTACTTCAATTCGAATGGCTGCGTTCCGCTCCGGAGTGAATTTCCTTTGCTTTTGTTGTATAGGTTTGACATTGGGATCGATGTTCAACTTGTGTGTTATGACATCCGGAGAGACCCCAGGCATGTCCAAGGGAGACCAAGCGAAGACGTCGGAGTATTCCCGCAAGGTCTGAATGATGGCACGGTGTAACCACGGCACGTCCACAGCGCCGACGGTTACAGTTTGCTCGGGCTTGGATGGATCAAGCGGCACCTGAACAGTGGTGTCCTCCAACGATGTACATGAATTAGGTACGAGAGCCGAGGTTGTTACCTGGAGCTGCTGCTTAGGAGGAACCTTTGCTGCCTTTTTGAGTGCGACGTACATGCACTCCTTAGAAACCCGCTGACTGTCGCGGATAGCCACCTCGCCATGTGATGTAGGGAATTTCAGTGCGAGGTGATATGTGGAGCATATGGCTCTTCCGGGAGTAAGCCAGTCCCGACCAAGAATCATATTGTATGGGGACGGAGAGTTAACCACGTAAAAATCCACAAAAATAGTTTTTATCGCCGGATAAGTTCCAAGGGATGCCGGGAGATTAATAACTCCGTCGGGATGGACCTCACCCTGGGTGAAGGTCTGTAACGGTCCGGGTGCCGGTCGAAGCTGCTCATGAGGAATCCCTATTTTTTGAAAACAGTCGGTGAATATAACACTAACTGCAGCTCCATTATCTACAAAGACTCGCTTTACTGTAACATTGGCTACGGCCATGTCAATGACGATGGCGTCGGTATGGGGGGTAAGCTCGGGAACGGGGTCTCTATCTGTAAAACTGACAGTCTCAGATTGGTGGAGGCGCTTGTGACGCGGCTCCTTGGGAGGAGGACGGCGTGCCTCTGCCTTCAAGGCATTCCGAGAAGCCCCGGTGGGGAGGGCTCCGTAAATCACGTTTATGACATGGGTAGGCAAATTGTCTCCGGGTCCTCCAGGAGGAGGCGGTGGTGGCAAAAAATGGGGTTGCTGACGATTTCCGTGGTCCTGCCGTGCATAGTTGTTTGACCCCGGCCTGTTATTCTGCCATTGCGGCCTGTTTTGACGTGAACCACGGTCATTATAGCTTCCACGGTTTTGTGACGAACCTCTATTCTGGCTTGACCGAGGCTTGTCCTCAGTCCGAGCAATATATTGTCGCAAGAAACCTTTCTTTAGACAATCTTCAATTTCCTTGCCGAGCTCTCGACACTCCTCTGTCTCATGTCCATGATCATGGTGGTACGCGCACCACTTCTAGCGGTTTCGCTTTTCAGATGGAGCTGTCATCCGCGGACACGGCCGCAAATCGTTCTTGTTAACAGAAAGAATTTCGGCCCGTGATTTTGTAACCGGGGTGAGTTGTGGAATATCTCCTCGAGATTCTGGACGTCCCCGGTTCAGACGAGAAAAGGCACTGGGTCGCGTACTGGGCCCAGCTGGTGCCCTATCGGACTGCCGTTTGCTAGCATGCTTCTCACGCTTACGACGAGTCTGCTCCTCGGCCTTAGCATATCTGCACACAGTATTAAACAGAGCCCGGGTTGTGACCGGAGGGTTTCGAACCAACTCGGTGTAGAGTGGTCCGGGACGAAGGCCATTCATGAAGGCATTGATGATAACATCATCCGACCGGCTTCCTACTTTAAGACTCTCCGTTGTAAAGCGATCAAGAAATTGGGTAACGGTTTCTCTATCCCGTTGTTCCATATTCATGAGGTCGGCCAAAGTGGCCATGGGCTTCGCCCGCGTATGAAAACGCGCCCAAAACTGCTCGGCAAGATCGCGAAAAGAAGTAACGCTACCCCGTGGTAGAGAGTCAAACCAAAGTCTAGCCTCGTCCTGGAGGTACTCAGGAAACACCTTGCACAGATGGTGAGGAGTGCAGTTGCGATTGAACATAGCGTACTTAAAGGCGTTCAGGAAATTACTCGGATCCCCAGTGCCATTGTATATAGCCACTGGGGGGAGTTTGAAACCATCAGGGAGTGGGGCCGTAAGAATCTCGTCCGAGAATGGGGTGATAATTTCCCCGTTAGCATCAAGGCCCAAGACCTTGTCGCTCCGCGGCGAATTGGGCCTGCTCTTGTTCCACAGGATCCAGCACACGAGATGGGTCAAGACGAGGGCGCTTCGGAACGTCAGCAGGTCGACGGCGATGTGCACCGTCATATACGTCTCGGGGCCTCGACCCATTAGAGCTGCGATTATCCACCGGAGAAACTGTCCTTTGTCTTCGGCGTTCAAGTCTCGCTCGATGAGGGGGATCCTCATCCAAGTCACACGATGAGTCCCGAGGCGGATTTCTTACTCGTTCAGCGCCATTGTTGACACGCTCACCAGAGTGTGCGCGACGGTTATTCCATTCTTGGAACAAAGCAGCGTGTTCCTGAAGGAAGGCCTGCTGCACATGCGACAGCTCGGGAGCTGGCGGGGGATTAACTTGCACTGGGTCATCAGCAGGAGGATGATTCGGAATATTAGTATGCTCCGCTGGCAGATACTGGTTTCGTTGACGGGGCAACGGAATCTGGTCCATAGGAATATCACGACGGGACCGAGTAGGATTAGTGGACCTACGAGTATTCACCATTGCGTCTGTGATGAAAAACTAGGGTTTTCTTGCCTTCCGTTTCCCACAGACGGCGCCAATTGATAAAGCGTAATCCGGTAATCAAATAAACTTCGAACGTAAAACCCCTTGGCAACGTAAATCAATGCAAGAAACTTAAAGAACACAGGATGTACGTGGTTCGATCCGGAGATCTACGTCCACGGGCTGAAAATGTCACCTGCCGAGGTGTTCCTTCACTATCTTTTTGAAATTACACTCAACCGTTTCAGAATACAAAATGCCAACCCCAATTCTGAGAACAATTCTCCTACTTATACTACTCAACTCAAACCCTAACTAACTCCCTACAATCGCGCCTATTATCGTTGCATGGAGGTTAGGAGAAGATCGTGGGAATCTTACTTTCTCCATATACCACGATTGGGCCGCACCGCGATTGGGCCACTTCAGGCTCACGCGCGCTTCTGAGAGTTGTTGGGCTTATCTTCCTGGGCTCAGTTGCTCGGGTTGGGTTGATTTGGTCCGGGGCGTCAATCCGACTCGAAGTTGTTGGGGTATACCTATCACATGTTGTAAGTAGAACCAGTGCCCGTGGAAGTTGCATGGAACTATATTGAGGTAAATGGGAGAACATGGGTTGAAACTCAAAGATAAAGGTCTAGACAACCTGCATGTCTATCTAGGACCTTACATGGTTTAATGGTAACAGGATTAATGTAAGTATATGTGTTGCATGCATTAAGGAGGTGGTGGCAACTAAGGGATAAAGTTGACGTGGAGGAAGGTGTAGAAACATTGAAATGGCATGATCGGTATGAATGAATGGAATCAATTTAAGGATGGAATATATGGAAAATGAATGATATAATTAAATTCATTCCAACGATTCATATGCTCAAGGAATGATAAGGAATGAAATATTCAATAATTATTATTATTATTATTATTATTATTATTATTATTATTATTATTATTATTATTATTATTATCATTATTATCACCATCATCGATAGCTAATTTCATAATTTAATTAATTATGAATTATTAATAATGATGATAATTATAACAATCGTAAAAACAAAAATAGTAATAATAGTAGTGATAGTAATGATAATTATAATTTAGAAACAATAGTAACTAATTAAAATTAGTTAATTAATAACAACAATAACCACAGGAATAAGGACGCCATTATCGTCAATCAATAAATTAATTAATAATGATTACTTGAGAATATTAAAAACTATTGATACTAAATAATAATAGAAATATAACAACTATATAATAATAATAATAACAATAATAATAATAATAATAATAACAATAATAATAATAATAATAATAATAAGTTCATTCCTTAATGTTCGTAATAGTTAATACCATGTGAGGTGGGAAGAATGATTCATCCCATGAATATGGGAGTATTTATTCTTCTGGGAATGACTATTCCCATCACAAATCCATACTAATCGAAGGAATGAGAATGAACAAGTAAATTCCCACCCCATTCCTCGTACCTTTCATGTTAGTGTCTTTATGTGCTTCATCAGTTGTGGCTATGATACTATTATTTGTCTTTGAAAATGATATGGCTAGATGTAGGTATATTGTTTAGGGTGGAGGATAATTATTCCTTCCACTTAAATTTAATTAATTATTAAACCGTGAATAAGCATAGCTGTGTGTATTTACCTAGGTGGCCATCATTTAGATTACTTTATGCCATAACTTTATTAACTACAATAATTATAGCTATAGCTAACTAACATGTAACTAAGCCATTATATGTATAAAAATATTTAAGTAAACTCATATAAATAACTGATTACAATTTATATAAAATTCTACCCATAAATTATACACGTATACTAAACAAAAGGAAAATACATATTAATATCTCTTATTTTTTGTACCTTTCTTTTCATATACCGGACGAGCGTTACAAACGGACTCAGTCTCCTTGATAGTTCCTCCTGTAAAATTAAGTGAAACCGCTTTGCTCCTCGAAACTTCATTAGCCTCAATATTTGGATAACGAATTTGACTTGTAGAGCTTTAAAATGAAATAAACTTAAAATAGTTCTTTCTAAAAGAATTAGTTAGAATGCCAAGAGGAATGCCTGTTGCTTTTGTTTTTGGGGTGTTACACATGGAATTCAAATAGAGAGAGAAACACCGGCGGTATCTCATCTATTATTTGCAGACGATAGTGTGTTGTTTTTCAAAGCAGACTGGGCTGAATGTGAGCACATTGGGTCTATCGTTCGAACCTATGAGCAAGCTTTAGTGCAGAGAATTAATATGGACAAATCATATTTCATAGCAACTGACAATGTCTCAAAGACGGATAAAATTAGATTTGCAGATATTATCCGGCTGCAAAGAGCCGATCATTTTGAGATATATCTCGGACTGCCTACTATAGTTGGCAGATCCAAGACATAGTCTTTCGAGTAGTAGTTGAAAGAGTTCTTAACTGAATGAAATCATGGAAATAAAATACCTTAACAAAGGCAGGTTGAGAAGTCTTAATAAAAACAGTGTCAGAGGCCACCCCCAACTACGCTATGAGCTGCTTTGTGTTCCCAATTGCAACTTGTACGGAGATCGAACGAGCTATCGCAAAGTTTTACTGGGGATCTTTTGAGGAGAATATAAAGTGTCTACGAGCACCTGGACTATGATTTGTACGATATTATGCAAAGACATATGCTCTCATAAGAAGAGAAAAATATCATAACACATAATTCATACCATGTGTGCTTTTTTTTATTAATAAAGGTAATGAGAAATGAATACCCGTTTTCTCATTTAGTGTGATGTCTAGAGACTTAGATGTCTCAAGGATATCCTTAACCCTTCAAACTAGACCTTGAATCTATTCCTAAGTGTTGCTACTTTAGCATTATACCAATAACCATGAGTTCATGCGGTCATGCGGTATATGTCTAAGAAAGAAGCTAAGGGTTAGCCAAAAGGTGCTAGTGAAAGGGGAGATTATCTTTTGTTTACACATTGTCTCGTATCCTTAGACCCGTCAATTGTGTCAATGACATGATTTGGATACAAGAAGAATGCAAAAGTCTTATATGCTTTCATGAGGGATAAGAGATATAATGATTTGTGTAATTGGAAAGTTATCTGGGGTACCAAATAAGTGACAAGGGTTTTTGGAAGCCGATTGAGCAGCAATAAAACCTTAACCAGTTATATAGCAAGAAAAACTCATATACTTGCAAGATCACACGACCTAGTTTTTTGTATGAAGGGATAATGTATGTTGAGGAAATAGAGCATTGGACCCACCCGCATGTGCGAGTGGAAGATGTTAGTTGGGCTTAATTAAATAACGGTTTATTTAATTAATGGTCCGCCCATGGGGTGGGCCCACTTGAACATACCCGGATATTACACGGGACAACTTGTCTAGAATATCCGAATAAGTCCAATTGGAGAATAAGGCGGGGATGACTCTCAAAAGGGAAATGATTCTCTTACTCCCTTGATTGAGTGATTTACTCAATCAAGGAAAGGAGAGTTAAACTTTACTCTCCGAGAATTAAAGAATGAAAAGTGATTTTCATTCTTCATTCCAGTAATTCAACTTTTCACTCTCAACAAATATCCTCTCAAGGAAGAGGCAACTAGGGTTGTGGACAAAAAGACAAAGTTCATAGTAACTTTGTCTCGATCGGGAGTATCACCGCACGTGGATGAGAACCGGGTTACGTGTAAAGCACGCTTCAACATGTAAGTTGTCCATTCGATCATGTGTTATTGGATTTATGTATTTGATATTCTTAAATCCAACATTGGTATCAGAGCCATGGGTGTTGATCCCGAGCGCGTGGATTGTGTGTTATTCTGTACTGAATTTCGTACAGATTGGAGTACACCCTGTACAACTCGAAAAAAATTTGGGAATTAAGGGCCAAATATTTTTTTTGTATGTACTTTGATTTATGTATGGATTAACTGCAAAGTTTTATGATTTTTTGGCCCTAAGATCAAATTTTTGTGTTTTTTTATCTGTAATTCCCGTCTGTACTATTAATGATTTTTTTTTTTAAATTTAGTATGATGATAGTACATTATTTAAGGGTCCCATAGCTGTTGGCCTTGTATTTTTCTAAACCCGTATGAATATTTTACGAGTATTTCCGCAATCTGAGAATTATTATGTGTATTTTCAGATTTTTTTTATTAGTTTTTGGATTCTGATTAATGTTTCACTCTCCTTGATTATGTGTGTATTTTTTGTTTTCATGTTTTTGTTGGGTAAAACGTAAAATTAAACATACCATTGGAACCGGGAGGATTGATTTAGGGGGGTAGCCGAAACCCGGTCATCGGAATCGGCGCTGGTGACGACGCGTGTGAAACACACACCGTCAGGCGAGAGTGGGCGTTCATAGACGGGCCGATGACCAGTCAGAGCACACATGACCCAATGGACAGGCGCCACGGGTACCAAGTCATCCAACGATGTGGGCATTGCCACGTCACCGGTCAACGCCAGCCGATCGCCGAACCACATTGGGTCCGCCACTGGTCCGCGGCCGAACCGCCATCGGTCCACCACCGGGTCCATTGTTGAATCAGTTGCCGAACTGCCACCAATCGATGGCTGGACCGGCTATCGGACCGTCGTTATGCCGCCGTTGCGCCGCCGCCGACAACCATCGGTGCATGGCAGCGCGTGGTCGGCGTGTGTGGGCGCGTGGAGATACGTGGAGGTGCGTGCCAACTTCTAGCAGCACGTAGAGACACATCTGGTGTTTTTTAAGGTCTGCGGGAGCGCGTGGTGGGTAGTCGGTTGATGTAGAGTCATGTTTTAAAGCTTGGGAGGGACATAAGTATGTATAGAAAGAGTTCCCAAGTGACTTTGACCTAGATTGTTTCATCTTTTAGGCATATGGGCCACAAAAGTTTTCTCAAAACAAATTTTGTCAAGTCTAAGTGGTTCTTTATTGTTCATGTGGACCTTAAGACAGTGGGAGGTTAGAGAATGAGTTCTGAACGGGTTTTTAATACACTTATGAATGCTTAAGTATACGCATTGAAACTGGGTTTCTTATTTGCGTGTTATTGGTTAAGTGTTCATGTATTTTATCTATAAAAACTTGTTTTATCAATGTAATCCCATTTTCTATAGGGCTAGAACAAGTAGAACCTTGACTAGAGAGGAACTAAGAGATCCCATTGGCAAGTTGGCAGATTTCATGTACTATGAAATGGACCCTTAGCATACACTCCCTGAGCACTACTTGGAGATGCTCAAGATGTGGGTACACATATGTCTCTTGTCAGCTTGGAAACAGATTAACATTTCCGACTCAGAATTAGTTTTCGAGGGCTATTGGTCTTCCTCTTTTTCCGGTGACTATAAGGAGGGTTGGGCTAGAGTTCTTGATAGGCTTAAGGAGATCAATCAGACTGTTCATATAGTTGACCATGTGTTGATTGATAGTCCTTATGTGGTCAAAGAAATGGTTGAGGATTGGAAGATTAACATAGGAAAGTCTGCTCAGCTAAGAATGGGTCATATTTTAAGATATAATAACCTCAGACTCAGTGGGAGGCTGTCAAGGAACGGTCATACTCTGAAGAGTCGAGTTTCTGATCCTCTAGCCCATGTCATACATCATGTTGCATTGCAGAGAGATCTTTTTTGTTGAAATAAAGAAGTATGAGAAGATCTGTAGGCTGAGATGAGATTAAGTCTGGGTGGTATGGGATTTTGAGAGGGCATAATTCTTAGATGTTGAACCTATTTTGTTGGATATTTCTTTTCATGAACATACTTCCATTGTAATTGGTGAACATCGTTTTGATGAATGTTTTCCTTATGATGATTTAACTGTTTTGTGGTGAGTGTTGATTGATGCATGATCCGAGTTTTTGAATTTCCTTTATATCATGTCTTAACTCGGAGAGATTTTACGTTCATGAACTGAGTTCATCATGAGGAAGACATTGAGTTCTGCTGATGATTGATAGCTCTAAGCTATTTTTCGAAGCTAGTTCTATGTTGGATCATGATGAATGTCAATTGGATAAACGTGAAGATCTCAGTACATATTTTTTCTTGACTAATGTTCATATATGCATTCTAGACTATGGCAACAAGGTCGATAATAGCTGATCTGAAAAGGGTGATAAGGTTAATGGCGATAATAATGACACTTGGCATCATAATATTTGGTATGTTCTAGACGAACAAGACGCGTTGGACACGATCAATCACATTATGGCAGACCCCAGAACTGGTTACCGGCCCTCAAGGAAGGAGGGACCAGGAAGCCTATTTAGCGTGGAAAAAGAAAAAATCCACGGCTCGTGGCATCCTCGTTAGCTCGATCGTTGATGACATGATACACGAGTGTGAGCAACACCCAACTGCTACAGATATCTGGGCGTATCTCAAGGAAAAGTACGGTGGGACCGCAATCACTCATTTGAGACAGCTTACTATCAAGTTTGATATTTACAAGAAACATGATCAAACAACACATACGTGTGATGTCAAACATGATCAGAGAGTTGAAAGTTGTCGGTCATGTCGTTTCTGACGAGTAACAGATCCAGGCTTTGATTCGGTCTCTTCCTGATAAGTGGGAGCCCTTGAAGGTTAACCTGACACACAACGAGGCATTAAAACATTTGTAGATGTTGCTCGTGATGTGGAACTTGAGGATGAGTGGCTAGGAGCTGCCAGATCCAGTTCAAGTGCTCTGGTTGTTGATCCGGTTCCCAAAAGGCCTCGGGCTTTAAACGCAAGAGATACTGGAAGAAAGGCAACAAAAGGAAGAAGACCGAAGGGAAAGGGGGGAATGCTGGTGATGGTTCTAAGGTTGGTGCTAAGAAGAACAAGAAGAGAAATGTGAACAGAAATAAGAAAGATAAGAGCAAGATGAAGTGCTTTAACTATGACAATATTGGTCATTTTGCACGCGAGTGCCCTAAGCCCAAGCAGGGCAGGGTTAATCTTTCTTACTCTTCTGTAAGCATTGCAAACGTCTCTAGTGTGGTTTTACCCAATGAATCTTATCCTTTGTGGATTGTAGACCCAGGGGCAACGGACCATGTGACTAGAGATCATGGAGCATTCGTAGATTAATGTCGAGTTCCAGCGGGAACAAGATGGATTTATGTGGGACACAACTCTCGAGTTGAAGTCAAGGGAATAGGGACTTGCAAACTTGAGTTGGCCAATGGGCGGACTCTTATCCTACATGATGTCCTCTATGCTCCAGAGATTCGACGGAATCTAGTTTCCGTTTATGTTCTTCTTAGCTACAATTATACTTTGGTGTTTGAGAAAAACAAAGTTTTTATTAATTTTGATGGCAATGTTTGTGCCACTAGACATCTCATGAATGGTTTTATCGTTATGGATTGTGACCAAACAACGTTTAATTATTATAACAATGGTTTTTGTTATAATGTTTGTTCTTCTAGTAATGCAATTATCGATGATAATGTTTGGCATACTAGATTAGTTCAGATAGGGCAAGACCGGATGAATAAACTGGTGAAAGAAGGGTTGTTGGGTCCACTTTTTAAAGTCTCTTTGTCCACCTGTGAGAACTGTTTGGCCGGTAAAATAACTAGGAACTCATTTGGTAAAGCTGTTAGAGCTCAATTTCCATTGCAATTACTACATTCTGACATATGTGGTCCTATGAGTGTAAGAACGAGGCATGGAGCTTACTACTTCATTACTTTTATAGATGATTACTCACGCTTCGGTTATCTCTATTTGATTTCACACAAGTCTGATGCATTGGATTGCTTTAGACACTACTTAAATAAAGTAGAAAATCAAAAGGAGATGACAGTGAAAGCACTAAGAACTGACCGAGGGCATGAGTACTTGTTTGATCAGTTCAAGGATATTTTTACTATTCATACTTTTAATTTTTATCATTTATATAAAATATATACTATGATTTTTTTACATGTCAAATTCATGTAATTGAGCTTAACAACTAACATAATTTAAGCTCTTATACTTACATATAATGTGATTACATATTAAAAATTATTTTTATAGAATAAGAAGATGAAAAAGTTATATAGATAGACAAATAAAAATATTGTCTTTTCTTAACACTGTTAATTTAAGTTATAAGGTCATATTACAAAAATGCAAAGTCTAAAATATTTGAATAAAAAAAGGAAATAGTAAGCAAATTTGTTGTGATAAATCTTATCATGCATAAACATTAAATATAATTAAAAAAAATTATCTGAATACTCATGCTACTTCATTATAATTTATAAATATCAAGCCATTGTAGTTTCTTAAACATAAAGTAATTTCATTAATGGTTGCTTGAATCGGTCAACACTAATTGACATAAAAAGGGTGGTGAATGGGACAAACAATTCTTTTGGTGCTATAAATTTTATTTTACGTCCGATCCAATACAAATTCCGTCCATGAAAAGAAGACAATAGATGTTTAATATCATATAACAAAGGCATACATGCATAGGCACAGTCCGCATCACCTATCGATATGAATGTAGTAGTGCTACAATCCCCAAGAATACAAAACTTAGGAACTCCAGTATCAGTGTAAATCGAACCACCTCACGAAGAGCAAGAACTTTAGCATACTTCAAATCATTGATATTTATAAATTAGGCATCCTTGGAGCAAACATAAATACCAGCAAATGCTGTACCTCCATCAAAGTATCTATGAATAATGACATTTGGGGGAAGAACAAGCAATGAAACAATGGTGCGATTGTGATCTTTAAGGGAAGTAATTAACATCCCGAAAATCTTGGAAGGTCTCGGTTGCTATTGCAAGCAATACTTGTGAGTATGTACGAACATCTCAAAAGACAATTTTATTTCGTCGAAACCAGATTAAGTGGGCAAGGACAACAAAGTATTATGCTATATTTAAGTCATCGAGGAGCACACTATCTTGAAACTACAAGTAGCATAGATGCTGTCAGAATCAAAAGATAATTCCATAAATTTCGGTTGCTTGCCAAATTAATGAGGAAACACAGCACGTGAAGAAGAGATGCATTAAAGAGTGATCAAGTGGTGAACATAAATAACAACGGGGCTTATAATGAAAATGGCGACGAGCTAAGTTGTTGGGCGATGATAGGAATTAGAGCAGCATCTCTAAAGAAAATGCAAGATACAGGCTGATAAGCTTTCAAATTCTCCTCCTAATGGGGTTCGAGCCATAGCTACTAACCGAGAAGGAGTGGGTGCCAGTATGATCTTCTAAAGAACCCATAATAAAATGATATGCGGATCGAATCGAAAAGTTACTACAATGAGAATAATCTAATATCCAACGGTCCGGAGAATGGTGATTTTTCAGAGGAATAACAAGAATCACATCAGTCTTCAATAGGTCAAAATTGGCATGATCTAACAGCTCATTCTAGAGTCCAAGATCAGAATCAATGATGGAGCTAACTCGGGCGTCTTGCAGGAGGTCTGATGTAGCTGATCTGATCGTAAAACGAGGAGGAAAAAGAACTCATCTATAATTGAAGAGTTTTGTTGTCTCGCCATTGCCCATGCGCCTACGACAACCAAAAATAATAATACGATGATCGCCATAATATTGTGCCATGTAAAGTTGGGCCAAGAACCAATAACAACATGTAACACAGACGTTGTACTAGGACTGCATGATTCAGGAAAAAGACTGGATGTAGAAACTAAAGGGTGCCATGCTAGCTTAATCAACATGGCAACGTTAAATATTTTTAAATTGCAAAAGTCTAGGCCACCTTGAGATTAGATTTTGCCAAATTTTTCAGATTACTAAGAACATGGTTTGGCAACTAGAAACATTACATTGTCTACGTGGATATTGCTTATATAATAGATATAATGTGTACTTCTTTACCCGTTTCGTTTAATTGCTTCTTTTACCAACCATTAATGCACTTACTAATCTGTTCTTTAATGCCTGCAAAACTCTATTCTTACTTCCATCCAACAATAGAAAGGAGCCGAGATATCTACCATGTGAAGCCACTTCAGCAATTCCAAATAATTGGCAGATTGAGTGACGAATTTGAGCTTATGTATTAGGCCTAAAAAGAATCCCTGATTTCTCAAAATTCATACATTACCCTGACACATTCTTGTAGAGATTAACAACCTAATTAATAAAATGCAAGAAAAGACTATAGCACAAAGGGGGAGGGGATCCCTTGAAGAATTTTCCGATGAAGCGTGAGTGAGCCAAAATTAATACCTTAATGAAGGAAGCTAAATTGCACAAATGACAAGTAAGGCAAAACAATGTCATAAAAACTCATAGGAAAACCTCAAGCAAGAAGCATACAGTAGACGAAAAACCACTCAACTCAATGAAAGGCTTTACTCATACCCAACTTAATGGACATGGGCCCCTCTTTCGCGGATTTCCTAAGCTTCAACCAATGGTGTAATTCATAAGCGATAAGAATATTATCCATAATTAACCGACCCATGATGAAGGCTGACTGAGATTCAAAGATTATAAAAGGGATGCAGGGTCATACCCAATTAGAGAGTACTTTAGAAGCTAACTTATAAATGACATTCCACAAACTAATCGGGTGGAATTGGGTAATGGACTTTGGTTTTCTAATTTTTTAAATAAGCACAATGTAAGTGTTACTAACAGAAGAACTCAAAGAATTATGAGTAAGCATGTGTAAAATAAAATTAATAACATCTTTACAACAATATGCCAATTTCTTTTTAAAACTAAACTAAACTAAACCTAAACCCAAACTGAAAAAAATAAACTAAACCTAAACCTAAACTAAAACTGAATTGAACAATACAGGGCTCATAACATCTTTCATTGAATTACGAACAGATGATGTACCCCCATAAAAAATATATGAACAACGACATTCTGGGGAAGAAAAAGCAAGAAATAAAAGGGTGGGGTTGTGACGTTTGAGGGAAGGCATTAGCATCCCAAAAATCTTGCAAGCTCTGGGTTATTGTTGCAAGCAATACTCTGAGTATGTACTGAAATCAGATAAGAAAAATTTATTTTGTTGAAACCAGATTAAGTGGGCAAGGAAAATAAAGTATTATGCTATATTTAAGTTATCGAGGAGTAAAATCTCTTGAAATTACAAGTCACTTATATGCTGTCAGAATCGAAAGATAGTTTCATAATTCCAGTTGCTTGCTAGATTGATGAGGATAGGGGGCCTATGAAGAAGAGATGCACTAAAGAGTGATCAGGTGGTAAACATAAAGAACAACGGAGTTCATGATGAACATGACGATGAGCTAAGTTATTGGACGATAGCAAGAATTAGAGCAGCATCTCCAAAGAAAATATGAGATACGGGCTGATAATTTAAGCTTTCGAATTCTCCTTCAAATGTGGTTCATGCCATAACTACTAACCGAACAGGAGTAGGTACCAATAAAATCTTCGGAATAACCCATAATAAAATTATAGGTGATCGGATCGAAAAGTTACCAGAATGAAAATAATGTCACATCCAACGGTCCGAAGAATGGTGATTTTTCAGAGGAATAGTGAGAATCACACCAGCATTCAATAGGTCAAAATTGGCCTAAATTAACAGCCCATTACAGAGTCCAAGATCTGAATCAATGACGGAACTGACTCAGGCATCTTGCGGGAGGCGTGATGTAGCTGATACGATGGAAAAATAAGGAGGCAAAGGAACTCATCTATCATGGAAGAGGGTTGTTGTCTGATCATTGCCCATGAACCGTCGACAACCAAGAAGAATAACACGATGACCATCCATAATACAGTGCTATGTAAACTTGGGATGAGAACCAAGAGTAGCATGTAACACAAACGTGGAAGGGTAGTACTTGGACTGCATGATTCGGACAAAGAGGCTGTATGAAGAAGCTAAAGGGTCCTATGCTTGCTTATACAACATGGCAAGGTTAAATGCTTTCAAATTACAAAAGCCTAGGCCATCTTGAGATTTTTGTTGCTTGAGGACGTTCCAAGACTTTCACCGAATTTTCTTCGCAGACGAGCTATTCCCCCTACCCTCACCAATAAGATTTTACCAAATTCTCTAGATTAGTAAGAACCTGGTCAGATAATTGGAAGCAAGACATTATGTATGTGGATATTGCTTATATAATAGATTTAATGGGCACTTCTTTACCCGCTTTACTTAATTCATTTTCTTGTCAACCATTGATGCACTTACTAACCCATTCTTCAATGCCTGCAAAAATCTCTTGTTTATTCTGGCCAACAATAGAAAGAGTCCAAGATATTTACCATACAAAGTCACTTCAGCAACTCCAAATAATTGGCAGATTGAATGAGAAATATGAGCTTGTGTATTAAGCCTAAAAAGAATTCCTGATTTTTCAAAATCAATACATTTGCCCTGAAACATACTTGTAGAGATTGATATTGAACTTAAGATGTTGGCCTACTATAGTTGTAGCACCAAATAGAAGTGTGTCATCTACACAAAAAGAGATGAGAGATAAGGGGTGCAGTTCGGAAGATTTTAATCCCATGGATGCGCCGACAAATTTGTAAATATTATAAAATGCAAGAAAAAACTTCAGCACAAATAGGGGGGTCACCTTGAAAAATGCTCCGCTGCCACGTGAGGGAGTCAAAATTTACACTCACACATTTGTGAAAGTCAAGAATGTTACATAGACTTCAATGGTTTTCTTAATCTTCTATATTTGAGAATTTTCTAAGATGAAATTTGTTGTATATTAAAGTTTTATTGTAATAATAATAGAAATAGTTAGAGGGTAAACATGAAAATTAGTGAACATGAATAATTACACCTAATTATTTTAAATATTTAAAATCTAACATTCAAGAAAATTATTAAATCGATAGAAATATCATAAATATATTTTAAAAGCATATATAATAATTGGTGGAATGTATTTATTACGCTATATAAATTATAAGATACAATAAAAAAACCAATAAGAACTATAAAGAAATAATAAATTAAGTTGTATTTGATGGTTGAAAAAGTTGTACTATGTTAATCAGCATCAGATGTTTAAATTAAAACATGCAGAAAAATAAATATAGTAAAAATGTGAATGTTAATATTAGCTTACAAGCAAAGATTAGATAAAAATAAATAATAAATACATTGAAATAAAGTGTGGTATAGTCCAAATAAAAAATAAAATGGAAGAAATAAAATCGGAATGGTTTAAGTACATGTATCTATAGATTTTTAAATAAATGTGCAATGTGTGAAAAATTGGGAGTATTTCACTAAAACACAGAGAAGTAAATTCATAAAAATAGTTGAAACGATGAAAAAAATATTATATTAACATATATATTGTAGCATGTATCTCGATTGGAGTTTGTGAGACACTATGTATAAAGTCAACCCTCTATAAAAGAACATTATTTATCTTATAAATATACTATAGTAGGATTTTCATTTTAAATCACACATGATTTTCAAGCTTCAATGTAGAATTGAAGAAATAATCCAGCGAAATTGAAATATGCAAAGATTTTATTTGCAAATGTATGTTCAAATCAGAATTAACAATTAAGAAATTATAGTATGTTGGGCCTAATATTCGTGTGTGTATCTAACAAATTCTGAACTTATGGATGACAGTTGATGATGTAATAAGACAAATGACTTTGTATCTTTTTTTCAATGGAAATCTATATCTTCATTATTATACAATTATTCAGTAATCATATAACTTTATTTCTAATATAATAATGATGTCAAAGTCTATCTATATTGAGAAGTAAACAATAATTATAATATATCAAACTTTATATATATAAATTTTGTAAAAATAGTACATTATATCATGGTATGTCGTTTTTATAAATCTTTTAACATTATTATAACGTGTTTTGCTAAACTAAGATTATTAACCTCTTTTTTCTCTTTTATGATTATTTTTAATTTTTATTTGATTTTGAATTGTCTTTGCTTAATCGATAAATTTTTTTATTTTTTTCCTGGAACTGAATAATCTAAGAAGTTGTGTATATATATTATCATGATTAAAAAAAATAGTGATCACGTGCAACGCACGTGCGTATTGCTAGTATTATCAATGTGCTGAATCAAAAGAAAAAAAAAATTAAAAACCTGTGTGCGGTGCGTGAGGCTTGAACGCAAAACCTCAGCGCACGTACATAGGTTTTCATCCACTAGGCCAGCGTGCTTTCATCTGTGAACCAAACGCGCACCTTAATATATATCCAATTCCAAAATAAAATTGAGGAGTTTACCATAAGCTTATTGTGTGTTGGGTGCACCCAAGACCTACTCTTAAACGAGACTCTTGAGGAATATCAAAATACAATGAGGTGAATATTTAGATGATATGCATATATTTATATTTTGGAACAACACAGAGGCACGCAATTGTGTATTTGTGCATGTTTGTACATACCATTCAAACAAATTTCTCTCTTAATCTTCATCTTCTCTTCCTTTTTTTCTGTCAAGAAGAAGGTTCTAAAGAAATGTAGAGACCAGAAATGCGATTTTTGCAATTTTGATGCCTAAAAATCACAATTTTCTCTACTAGTAATGTGTTTGGGAGGAGGTGTACTTCCACTTAAGGCTCATACTTAATAAACGTGCTTTGTCCATGTATTTAAGGTTTAACTGATTGCTATTTTTTATTCAAATATATTCATGTTTGCTTCTTTTTTAAGGTAAAATTTATAAATTTTGCACAATGGTCAAGTTACGAGTTTTTTTACAAGTGTAATTGGTGGATTTCTAACCTTAATTGATTTTGGAGATTCAATGTGCGGTTACGGGAGAATGGCAATAACTTTTAATGTAGATACTCAACCTGTGTGAGTCATAGTTTCTGAGAAGCTAAAAAGGAAAGATACAATTTTCATTTCACAACATTTTCCTGATCCATTCTTCAAATTATCATAAATCTCTAAGAAATTGGAAGTTGTACAGAAGAATTTCAATGTTTGACCTAACATATCTCTAGTATCTAGGCCATGGCTAAAGCATTACAACTCCAATAGCTATATGTTCCGGGCAGAACCCCAGGTGTTGCAGCAAATACTGAAACTTTTGGGTTCGTGTGTATAAAAAACAGAGGAGTGAATGTACAACAACGTAAGCAATAAACACAAGAAAAAAAACAACAAAAAGGAGAAACAAATAAGAAACGAATAAGTCTAAACTCAAGCAATCCAAAATGTTGAGCCAAACTTTATTATTCAACCAACGAAGTACAATGCTGATACATTCCCAAAGTGACTTAGATCAAGATGAAGAGAAAATCACCACTAATCTAATTCCTAAAACTAACTTGCAAGATCCTGACACAAGGACCACACAACTTGCAAAGAAAAATGAGCATGTGTGTGCACAGATAGAGGTGTTGTTGCAGGTGCTGTGACACGTAGGTAGGGCGCAGGAACATGTACGAGGTCTAAACTGACACTCTATTTTCTAACCTAGTAATACCGCAAGCAAACTGTGCTAGTGCAGCTAGTAGTGAAACTCTGTCATATGTTCAATTTAATACCCTAATCGTAATAGGTCAACCTATCTAGACTCTAGAATAAAGGTGATTGATTATTTAACCTAAAACTAGAGTGCAGAAAAATAGTAAACAAAGTAAATAGATGCTTAAAAGGAAGCATGCAATTAATCACGAAGGATTGAATGAAAGAACGTATTCCAGGGTTTCAATTTTTGTTACAATCTCCTATATATGATTATTCTATTATTCTAAACTTTTAAACCGAATTCTAATGTTTATTAGGCAGCACAACTCTAGTTAGCCCTCTTCTCAAACAACGCTAACATGTTGATCACGTATGAATTATTACCCTCTGGGGCTAATTATCACTGCTCTCGGATAACTATTGATACATATGCTATATGTTGTGTTAAAGGAGACTTTATCATGTTACCTTTATTTTTGGTATTAAATAAAAAACATTAATTGAAAAATCTCTCTTAGAGATTTTTGTATCATTTTGGAATGGCTGGTTTGACATATGAAGATATCACTTGAGTTTATGACAAGTTTGTCTAGAAGAATCATTGATGAAGATCATGCAATCAAAGACACTTCATTTAAAGAAGCAACGCATCCCAAAAGTCAAGGAAGATAATCAATACATACCATTTGAATCTTGATTCTCTAAAAGGCCAATGGGAAGATGATTGCAATCAAGATATGACCAAGAAGAAATCGTGCACTATTTAGAGAGGTATGCAAAATGTCATGCACTTAGATACTCTCACATACAGTATTCGAATATAGAAAAGTAAGAGAGTTGTAATCTGTTAGTTGATGTTTGTCCTGTCTAGGAACACCATCTAGTTGATAGGAAATATACAGGAGAAGTTTGTCAAACAAGTGAGATGAAGTACTCACTTATAGTAGTGGATGACTTCTCAAGATATACTTGGACTGTGTTTCTAGCCAAGATATCAGATACTCAGAAAAAGCTCTGAGACCTTATGAAGCAAATTCAGAATAAGAAGGCCTCAACATTTTCAAGATCATATCAGATCGAGGTACTGAATTCATTAACGAGTTCATATAGAGTTTCTACAGCAGCAACGGGATTCATCTTGAATATTCAGCTACAAGAACTCCTCAGTAGAATGGTGGAGTAGAAAGGAGAAACAAAATATTGAAAGAAGTTGTTAGGACAATGATTGCTAAAGCACAATTGCCTAAGAGATTCTAGGCAGAGGCAACCAACACAACATGCTACTTAGAGTAGATATCTTATCAACAAAGAGTTAGATAAGACACCATACGAGTTGTGGACAATGGGTGGGAATGAACATCTAATTACCTTATGTGCTAAATTTGATGAAGGAGTACTTTTTGGATACTCCTTAGTAAGCAACTCATTTAGAGTGTTTAATAAGAGAAAAGTTGTGGTGAAAGACTCACCACATGTGGTCTTTGATAAGCCCTATGTAACCCAGAAGGAATTGAAGGGATTACATGAAGGGTAGAAAAGATCATGTTGGAAAAGAATAAGGAACTTGTTCCTTATTTGGAGATCCAACAACCACCTCTAACTGATGAAGAGCCTATTGTATAGGAGGAAGTTACTGTTGAAGGTACTACGAACCCCACAGGCTACATCAAAGGTTACTGTACCAGAACCTATAACATAGCAAGGAGCTCAGCAGGGAGTTCAGCAGATGATGTGAATCAAGATTTGAAGCCAGACAGGAGATGGCTAAGGTATGATCCACCCACCCTGGTCATAAGGAGAATACATAATGGAGTAAGGACAATGATATCTGCACCTTACGAAGTCATATTCTCCTGCTTCGTATCTCAAACGGAACCTGGTATCATTGAGGAAGCTCTAAGTGATCCTAATTGGATCTAAGCCAGCTCAATGAGTTTGAGAGAAATGAAGTATGGAATTTGGTTCCCTGACTTACGTATATATACTAGTATGGGAGAGATCTGTCTCCTATTATGGATAGGATCTCCATCCCTATCCGGAATATATCTAATAAGATATTAAATATCTCGTCAGATATATATCCCAACTATATTGGATCCATCAGATATGGATGCAACCAACAATATATATATATATATATATATATATATATATATATATATATATATATATTCCCGTATAATGCAACATTCTAATGATTTACTTTTTTTCGGTACGTTCCACAATAATTTGCACACTTTAAAAAATGAAACTTATTTAACAATCTCCATCCTCAAAATCTCCATCCTTAATGCACCTTTGTCAACTGAAAAAACAAAAAATAAATTTTCTTATAATATGTGCAACCGTAGAGACGCAACTTCATTCGAGATGGAGGTAGTACTAATTATTTGCTTAAAATATTTATATCAAATTTTTCTTCTTCTTCTTCTTCTTCTTCTTCTTCTTCTTCTTCTTCTTCTTCTTCTTCTTCAACAAAGTAAAAATAGCATCTTCGAAATCCACTCCAACTAAAAGGTCTGACTTCATCAAAGGAAGACTGACTTCTCTCGAGTATCTACTGATACGGATGGCCGAGAGAAATAGAGGATGTCGGCTGATCGAGGCAATATGTAAAAATATCTTCGAATCATCTGACCTTCTTTCTTATTTTCCACATACCAAGATATCCCAAGAAATTGGTGGAGGAGTTCTACAAAGCTCCAAGGATCACTCGAAATTCCAGGGTGGACCAACCAGCATCATATGCACCGTTGGAAGGAGTACTGTTGAAATCACTCCTTCAGGGATCGCCAAGATCTATTCTATAAAGGACGAAGGATTGACTACAACACAACTGAAGATCTTTGGTGGAGATGTACTACTTGAACGCGGAAAGGTGTTCAAATGTGACCAACAACCAGTAAATGTGCATGGGTCCTGCACCAATTAAATCGCAACCACTAATTCAAATTCATTTATAATTAATGAATAAAAAATGTTCAAATCACACAGATTTCTTGTCAAGTGAACCAAGAGTCGTTCCTGATTATCTACAGGGTTATATATACCAGCAACAATCTATCGCAACACCCACTGCAGAAGCAGAACATATGGAAGCTGCTGTGCGAAATAGTGTGGATGCTACAATAATTGAAGGACTATGAGATACTTACAAGAGAAACTCCTATCATGTGTGTTTATTAATGTTATAGCATATAGAGGTAAGACATCATTTCATTCGTGATTGTGTTGAAAGAAAAAATGTCATGCTTGAAAAGATACACACAGACATGCAGTTCGCTGATATTTTCACTAAACCTCTGCTTGAATCACATTTCAATATGCTTCAGACCGAATTAGAGATGCTACTTGTAGGAGAATCCCTGTAGGTATAGTTTGTTGTTGTGGGAAGCATAAAACAAACTTTAAAACAGTCAACTAAAATGTAACTTTAACTCTACTGGAGTGAGGGGGAATGTTGTAAGTAAGGCACGGAGATACGTTGCCTACTGTAAGAAAATGTGAGGTTAGTAGAATGGCAGTAGACAACACGTGTGATTCACGAAAAGGCCTACAACAACTAACATAGTAAGGAGAAACCCAATAAGCTGAAATATGGTGATTCGGTTAAGCCTACTACAAGTAACATTATTGGGACACACAAGCATGAAGTATTTAATGTTTACAACATTTTAAAGCTTACTCCATTATTTGCTATAACATTAATAAATGGGATAAGGTACGAATAAACCCTTTAACTATATGCTCAGGTTTAAATAGACCCCTTAATTATTATTTTGTCCAGTTAGGCACTTCAAGTTTTAAGGTGGAACAATTAAACACTTTAACTTTTCAAACCAGAACAAATAGATACTTTCATCGATAAACAACACACAACGTCAATATTTTTAGTCTTCTTCTTCCCCATGTTCATTTTTTCCATCTTTCACTTTCATTTTCCATTGTTCAGTCTTTTAATTTGCCTTCTTCATGGCCGAATATAATCTCTAAATTTCAAATTTGCAACAGGAATTGTTCAAAGCATCAAATAGTAGGAACCCAATCAACTAATTTGCAGAAATGAGGCAACATTTTTTAGAGGGCTACAAAATCGACAAGTTTGTGAGGATTTTATAGAGGATGTAGCATCGAATTACTAGCACATTTCCTCTGTTTTTACTTCAGTCGTTTTCATTCATATTTATTTTGTCATCTTTTCAGCTTTTTGCTGTAATATTGTGCTGGAAATATTTTTGTATTATATGGGTAGAGGATGAGGAATTTGGTGGTGGTGATGTGAAATTTTCAATTTTGAGTTCAAGTTTCTCTTTCCAAAATCAGCAAGTGAGTAGCGATGTGTTGTACTACAAAAATAAACTAGAAAATCTAATTATTTTAAGTTTAAGAGGCTCTCCGATGGACAATGAAATTATCCAGCAGAATTGCAGGTGATTAGATGATAATTTTTTTTTTTTTTTTTTTTTTTTGTCAACAAGTTGTACAACATATGTAAAACCAAGGAGCTTGTGGTGAACATATTTGTCGATGAAAGAGATAAATAAGAAATTCAGATTGAACGGCTTGAACTTGTACCATGGAACGAAAAGGACGATCATAGAGTCTTGTTTTCAACCAAAAAACATTGACTTAACGTTGTTTCTTGAAAAGTTGACTGATGTGTCTATTTATTCCGATTAAATAGTTAAAATGTCTATTTATGCGACACTGAAAGTTAAAAGTGTTTAATTGGAAAAAAAAAAAATGGTTGGAGGGTCTCTTTGAACCTACGACTATTACTGAGGGGTCTATTTGTACCTTATCCCTTAATAAATCCTCGTAGCATTTAGTATGGTGAACCTTAAAAACTTTTCAATTTTTAAAGCGGGAAACATTCGTTGTCCGCTTTTTATGTCTTCTTTTGTCTTCTAATATAAAAATTTAGCCATAAAAATCAGAATTATGCAAAAGCATTAAAAGTCGCGTTTTTATGTTGGCTTTTGTATGTATGTGTGTGTTTTTCCTATATGGTTTAAAATTTTGTTCATATATACCATCAAACGTGGAACAACATTTTAATATACAATGAATTTGTAAAACAAATAATTTAATCTATTGCCTATTTAGTCCAACACATACATCCAAAAAAACATAAATAATTCAACTAAAAAGAATCAGATTTCTTATTTCAATATTCATATTTAATTTAACTATATGGTAAATGTAATTAAGTCAAATTGAAAATGACAAGAAGATGGTTAATTTAATATCATCATATAACAAAAATGAATTAAAAATTACTTGTATTGTAATATTTTATATTTTTAAAAAATGTATCTTGTTGTAAGTGCAATTTTCGACCTCTGAGAATCCATATATATAGTAGAGGACATCTAGGGTAAAAGATGAAAGAGTTTCACTAAAATACTGATTTGAAAAATGCAGTCCCTATTCCCGTACGATCCGTACTGCATAGCTCGACATAGTCATGCAACACTACTTATTCCAACATTGTCCATACTGCACATCGTGTCCACACCGTACAGAAGACGTTGTGAGCTTGCACAGTCTATGTTGTGAAACTTAGCATGACCCATGCTATGGTATTTTATTGTGCACGTTTGGCTCCGATATGGTCCCGATCGTGATACACTATTTGTGGCCGTGTTGTAACCTAAAAATGGGCCGATTTTGGCCCTTTTTTCAATTTTGGATCTTTTATGGACCAAATGTACTTCACAGTGTACATCCATATTTTTTAAACTTCTAATTTTCTGTAAGATAGTGCTTAGTTTCCTACAAATTTCAACACACAATATCTCATAATTTAACAAATATAAACAAAATATTCTAACTTTCACATGCATTTATTATTAAAATGGAATCAAATAAGTCCTAAACTTCACGCATAAACAAGGATGAAAATAAGCCAGTCAAGGCTTTATACTTTGGACAGCTTAGGCCTAGGCCTAGCCTATTTTGCATAATAGACTTCTTTTAGCCAAATCATGACATATTTTGCAAATACGCTTGGTCTGATGTCTATTTTAAGGCCGATAAAACCATCTAAAGCTCATCATTAAACTTTTTCCTGGGAAGCGACATGTTTTATTTAGGGTAAACTGTAAAATAATTCACCAACTTTACCTTTATTTTCGTTTACAACATGAACTATAAAACTTTGCAAAATAATTCACCAATTTAATATTTTTTACAAATTGGTTCACCGGACACAAAATTAGGCTCCAATTATTAATGTGGAGTCCGATTTACGGAACTAGCACAATTCATAACATAAAGAATAGGAAAAAATAGAATAATTTTTTTCTAACTAGGCCAATATGGCAACACTATTGTGGTATCTGTTAATACCTACATAAAAGAGCTCTTAATTGGGTTATATAATTCTTTTTCTCCAACAGAAACCATCGAGTTCTCCTCAATATAGCCACAATATAATTCATGTAAAATTGAGCGGTTCCTCGCCGAACATCATCTCTCTTTCTTCTTCGCTTTGTGTTCGCCTACCTCCAAATTCAGCATTGATTTCATTGAGAACCTGATTTAAAAGTTCAACTTATTTCCCTACCATATCATTAACATTGTGACGGTGATGTTTCCTTCTCCAATGCTTCAAAAATCATCCAGAGGCGATTTGAGTTTCCAACAAAGTCTAAATTGAGGAATAAGGTCAACATGGTAGTCACTATAAGATTCAATATTCTCATGGAGCGATTTACAAGTGGAGCTTGAAATGACAGGGTTTAATACACGAAAGAATCACAAAACTTATTTTAACAAAATTTTAAATATTTTCCTCCATTTCTATGCAACGCCAGACTGAGGAGAGCTTTTAGAACAATAATCAATGTCTTTTCTTCACAAAGCCCTACTGAATTGCCAACAAATTTGTGAAGGATTGTCGTGAATGTAGTTCTGATTTTATAAATAAAATTTCTATCTTTTAATCAGCTTATTGCTTGGCTGGAATTTTTATTTTTATTTTTTAAATTTATTTTTCATTTCGTTGATTGTGGCAACTCGACATTCAGATCTCACATCAGTAATTGGGGTCCGATTTTGAGCCCGATGAACTAATTTACAAAAGATATTAAGTTGGTGAATTATTTTGCAAAGTTTCATAGTTCATGTTATAATTGAAAATGAAGACAAAGTTGGTGAATTATTTTGCAATTAACCCTTTTATTTAATTTTCAAAAATTTCACCAATAAATCTCATAATAAAGACTAACTAAAACTAAATGACAAGAAAATTAATAAATTTAATGAATACATTAAGAAAACTCTTAACATTTGATGTTCAAATAATAAACAAATATAAATGTAAAAGAAAAGTTGTTCAAATACTAAATAGCGAAAATTGAACTCCTAAAAAGCATCCCTCCAATGTATAAATGTTCTTAACAATTGGCAAATGACAAATTATAGCTTCCTTCCCTTGTTGCATCCTATCTCCAAGTGCATTGAGATTAAAGTCATGTCGTCTGAAGGAGAGACAATAGTAACATCAATAGATATACCTATCCAAAATAAATGCATATTGTGATAATAAATTGTAGCTATGTTTAAACTAAAATTCAGTAGATAAAACGAGGAGATAAATGAATCCAAACAAGTTAGTAGTTATTACCTATAGCTCCAAGAAAATGCAACAATTTAAGAAACAAATCTTCAAGACTTCAAGGGTCAAGACATATCTTGTTCTTGTTCCAATCCCTTAAACACTAGAAAAATATATTAACAACATAAAAGTGTAACATAATTCAAGAAAAATGTAAAAAAGTGCCTAAAATTTAATAATTAAATTTGCACTTTATTCTTTCAAACCATACTTGTTGCGAAGCCAATCCCCACCAAAAATTTAGTTTGGAACGATAATCGCCAATAACTCTTTCCCCAATACTAAAAGTGGACTTTGATGCAACTATGGAGATAGGAATAACTAATACATCAACAACCATCTTCGATAAAATCTTATATTTTAAGCTATTGTCTTTCGTACACTCCAAGGCATTAAAAGAGTTTGAACCACCATTTGGAATATAAAACCCTCCACAATGTAAGTTAGTAATTCTGATTTAGAAGGAGGAATTGCTTCTTTTTCACGAACAATGCTCACGATTTGGTCAAATCCCGTAAGTAAAGAATTATATACTTGTGAAGATGAGGATTATTATCTACAATATCATTCTAACCATTAGTGGTTGTCTCTTCCTTCATCAATTTAACATACTCATTGTAAAACTCTTGCAATGAAGTCATCACTTTATCCACACTCTTTCTAACCACACTTTCTCGTTTATATAACAAGGTAATACATATATTGACCATATGAAATTTTCACAGAGTATCTAAAACACTACTAAAAGCCATCAAAAGATTACATTGCCCCTAATATTTGTTAAACTTTGCTTTCAGTTGAGCTACCATATTTCTCATGAGTTCATCATCAACATCAGCTACTTTATCAATTTCTTGTTTCACTCTCCAAATTTCAGAAATATACAAATTCGAAGTGGGGTAATCACTACCTGAAATGACACGACTAGCAAGATCAAACACTTCTAGAAGTTGGCAAACGTCCTTTACCTTTCCCAATCTTGATCAAGTGGCATATTCATAATCTGGCTTCATTTCCTTATAAGCTGGAAATGCAATATTGAACTTTGTAGAGGTAGAAAGCATACCGTATGTAGTGTTTCACCTTGTTGGACAATCAATCATGAGCCTTATTTCTTTTAATTACTTTTGCTCTAGAACATCGCAAAAGTCTTCAAGTTTAAAACATTGTGATTAATGTACTTGACAGTCTCACGTATAATGTGAATGATACTCTTGATATTACTAAGGCCACTTTGCACCAACATATTTAATATACGCGCGCAACATCTAAAATAAAAGAAGCACCACCAGGAACTAACTTATTACTGAGTGATAAGTTGTCTTTCAAATTCCATAGGCAAAAGCCACTATAAGAAGCATTGTCAGTTGTCACAGAAAACACCTTGCTCTCAATCCCCCAGGTCTTCAAACATTTGAAAATTGCATTAGCCACATCAATTCCATGTCTAGAAGCAGGGGCTTTCACAAAGCTCAAAACTCTTTTCTCAAGTTTCCAATTCGCATAAATGAAACGACTAGTGTTAACCATTTATTCAGCTACGAAGTGATAACATATCCTTAAAATTCCTTAGGCAAAAGTCATTGTAAGAAGCATTATTAACTGTCATGGAAAATACCTTGCTCTCAATCCCGCTGGTCTTCAAATATTTGAAAATTGCATCAGCCACATCAATTCCATGTTTAAGAGCAGGGACCTTCACAAATCTTAAAACTCTTTTCTCAAGTTTCTAATTCGCGTTAATGAAATAACCAGTGATGACCATGTGTTCAACTACTTGGTGACTTGATTTACACATGTCTGTAGTTAAACTAATCTTGTTCACACATTTCAATGAGGCCTTCAAATCCTTCTTCTCTGCCTCATTTAATGTTAAAAAACATTCCTTGCTGTTTTGCGTGAAACCTTTTGAAGATCTAGATTAGCATATTAGAAGTTGCACATCCATACTTGGTCATTGATAACGCTAAAAGGGTACTTATGTACCATGATGGAAGTAGTGATTCCTCATTATTTCATTTGAATATCTAACACATGGAACCATAAAGTAATTCACAAAAGAAGTAGAATACTTGAATGGAATGGTGAGTTGCTTCGTCGATGCTTGCATCTGCAGCATCTTTTGTTGTATTTTTGGCATGCCTCTTTAAATCTCTAGTGGTATCCTCCTTTCTTCTGGTAGAAAATTTATCACCACTGTACTTGCAAACAACTACCAAACCTACTTTAGGGAAATTAACGTCATCAAAATTATTCCAGACAAGTGACTTCTTTTGTGTATTCTTTTCCAATTAGTGTCACAATTGTTGGCATTTTGATCTTTATTGTCTCCACCATCAACTATAATATCTTCTTCCTCATTGAAATCACGTGGAGGGATTTCACAATTCTCCGACATAATTACACCTGCATGTATAAATACATTAATATAACATAAGAACAAATATTTTTATACAACTATACAACCAACTATATATATATATATATATATATATATATATATATATATATGTAATTTGCAGAATGCTGGACTAGGACAAAGTACAATCATTAAGAATAAGTATTCACACAAAAGGATCATGAGTTTGAGAAAACAACATTGAGTTGATGTAAATTCTTGAGGTAATTCATACACTGGACTCAGGTACTTTCAAACTCAATGATCTTTTATCATCTACAATGCATTGCAAATCCGACCCTGATTATTTAGGTTATATGGACTTCATGCCATGTTTGAAGAATACAATTTTTTTGAAAAATGGGATGAATTTTTTCACTGTTTTTTAATTATGAAAATTGATTTCTTCAAATCAATTTGATTTTGATTCATATATTTTTGAATAAACTGAAAACTTAAAAATAAAATATTTTTCAAAACACTCTTCTGTTGTTGGTGATAAAAGAATATAAAATGTGTTGGATGATAATATTTTTTCTTTGTGGTAACTTTTCTAGTGAAAAATAACCAAAGGACAACAATTTATGTGTGTTTATTGTTCATTATGTACGCATTTAGTCTTATTGATTTATAAATCCAAATATCTTTCTTGTGACAGATTTACTGAAGCATTCCCAAAAGTGTCACGATACCTAGTCCAACACTCCTGATAATGCGCAATCTGATATCCAAGAAACTTAACAAAAACCTACGTAAGCAGTATGAAAGCACACAAGATTTACGTGGTTCGATCCGGAGATCTACGTCCACGGGCAGAAAATAACACTTGCCGAGGTGTTTCTTTTACTCGAGCTTTGAGTTTACACGTAGTAATTCAGAATACAGAATGCGAACCCTAATTCAGAGTTCTTTTCTCATATTTATACTCAACTTTTCTAAACCCTAACTGAACCCTAACTAATTCCCTATTCTCACGCCTATTTCCCGCTGCATGGCGGTTGGGAACGGATCGTGTGCCTTGATTCACGGAACAAACCACCCATTGGGCCGACGCGTGCTTCTAGACCCGCTGGGCCTACGTGTGCTGGGCCTACGCATGTTTCTGGACCTGCTGGGCCTACGCGTGCTGGGCCGGTCAGTGGGCTCAGGTATTAACCCGACCCGAAGTGATCGGGCCATCCCTATCAGATGCCCCCCCCCCCCCCCAGCCGAAGCGAGGAAGGAGCTTCGGTTGTCACCGGGGTGGAACCATAAAGCAAGAAGGGCCGTGGGCGCGGGTGCACCGAAGTGTTTGTGGATGACTAAGTCTATCCGCGTCCCAGGGACTCCGCGGCGCAGTCTGGCCGAGGTGAAGGGTACACCGGAGTGTAGTAGAATGGCCGAGGTAAAGGGAGCACCGGAGTGCAGTTTAAATCTTCCTGACGAAGGGTGAGGTTGATGTGATTGGCGGCGCCATCATGAGAGAGAGGGATGTGAAGTGACACGCTCTGCAATTTCCAAGAAACCTGTTCCCCACGCGCCTTGGGAACTGTAAAGCGCGTGAAGCGCACGTCTAAATCTCCATCACTGAATTTGAATAGGCTGCATCAGAGCCGTTGGTTTTTTGCGTATATATTTGGAATAATTGCACAATAACTCTTCATCTTCTTCATTGCGATTTACCAGTTTAGAAAGCGGGAAAAAGAGGGGAATTCTGTGCTTGTGATTCATCTCAAATCCAAACTTCTCAAACCCAAGTAAGTATGCCTTCTTCTTCATCTTCTGCCTCTATTCAAGAAGTAGGGACCACGAGTGCCCCATTAGATGTCCCCCCCCTTCGATATCTCATTCCGGAAAGGAATGAGATTAGGACCGTAGACAGGGCCGATGGCCTGGAAAGCAATGTTATGATGGTCGCTTTTTATCAATGCGCGGAGGAGGACTTTGAGGTGGCCTCTGTAGCATTACGGATGTCGCGAGTGCAGATTGAGAGAGAAATCCCTTCATTTTTCTTTCCCTTTAACTTAGAGTACATAATACCGAACCCCGATGATAGGGCCTGCTGCCCGCCGCAGGGGTTTATTAGTGTGTATATAGATCCCCTTAGAATAGGCTTGAGACTGCCCCTGTGGGACATTGTGATCCGGTTGCTGAAATACTACGGTATTGCCTTGAGCCAACTAGCGCCGAACGCGGTGAGGCAGGTAGTGGGATTCACCGTAGTGTGCAAGAACGCCGGGATAGAACCGACCGTAGAGCTTTTTAGGTTTTTTTACCAATTAAAAAACTTCGGGAAATCCAAGGGGTGGTACTCCTTCAGTCCCCGAGCCCGTGGTGGGTTCAAGGTTCAAAACCCAAGTAAGGTAGAGAGGTGGAAGGAGAGGTTTATATTTGTAAAAAACAAAGTAGCTCTCCCGAAGTGGAGGAGGGATGAGGTACTTGATACCGCTCCGGTGGAGAACCCGGAGGCCGAGGTCATACATGTATTCCGGTCAGTGGGGACTTTCAAAACCCTCTGCACCGAGGAAGAACTGGAGGAGGCAGGACTGAGCCCGTATTATTCGGGCAATGCGGATGCCGAAGAGGGTAGGAGTTCTTCTGTCCTACTTTGTACAAACTATGACTGTGTATATTACTAACTTTACCTTTTGCGTGCAGTGGGACGCTTCGGGAAAGAGCCGGCTGGAAACCCCGCGGTGGTGGCAGCGGCTAAAAAGAAAGGCAAATCTGCTGAGGCATCTCCCCGGGGAAAGATGCCATCCAATACGAGGCCCAGTGCTGGGTCTGAGGAGCAGGTAGGGGTAACGAAGCCTACCCCTATGTCCAAGAAGAGGCCGGAGCCTTCCGGGACTCCTCCAACAGCAGCGAAAAGACTTCGCACGGAGGGGGGTATGGAGGTAAGTTCCAGAAGTGTTGTCGGCTACTGTTAATGCAATTACATTGTTTGTTTGTCTGTGCTGATCCTTGTGCGCTATCATTGGTGGCAGTTAAAGGAGCAGGGGCCCTCAAGTCTGTTAGGGTTAGAGGGCGCGGACGCCGAAGAACTTCTGCGCTTGGCGCGAGGTATCCTGGACCTCGGTCGTAAGAGCGAGAAGGAAGGCAAGGAGGAGCTGGCCGAAGTGGCCAGGGAGCTTCGGGCGAGCAACGACCGATTAGCCCAGGATTTGATCGAGGCACGCAAGAGGGCTGCCTTGGTCGAAAATGAAGCTGCGCGTCTGCGCGTAGTGGAGGCGGAGACCAATGTCCTCCGAGGTGAGGTACTGCGGCTGCGGGCAGAGATGGAGGCTCGGGAAGCTGCCGTAGTCGAAGGGCAAGGAGCGATGCTGAAGGCATTCGCCGACAAATTATTCCAAACCAGCACGTTCCTTGACTTCCAGACGGAGTTTGTGGCAATAGGGGACCAGGCCACATGATCCGCGCTGCTGGAGCAGGTGAAGGAGGTCTACCCGAATGTGGATGTATATCGTCCAGAATTCGGGTACGACTTTGAGGCAGTGGCCGGGGTGGAAAAGGCCTACTACGCAGCTCTAGCGAATCTGCCGGAGTGGCCCCTGGTGAAGGCTCTAGGGGAGAAGAAACAACTGCTGACGGCCGCGGAGATCGCCAACTGTGAGGTGGACCAGGACCAAGAGTTCATGGCGTTCCGCCGGGGTGAGCTGGTCTCCGAGCCCCGAAACAAAGAACCCCCCCCCCCCACGGATGGAGGTCGAAGCCATAGTTGCGGACGAAGTTGTCGCAGCGAATGAGGAGGGAGAAGCCGAAGTGTCAGAGGGCCGGCGAGAGGTGTTGCCCGAGGACATTGAGGGGACTGAGCGGGAGGTCAGTCGTTTCCCTCAAATTTAAAGTTGTAGATAATAGGAATATATGCGAATCATTGTACTGAGTCCGGGACATTGTACTTCCATTTTGTTGAATATAATTTTTTGTTTCTCAGACACTTCGTCTTCCCTTTGCTTGCATGATCAATTTATGTTGTTTTCGAACTGAATTCCAACTCTTTACATACTTGAGATTGATCGATCTGGTTGACTCTTCTGTCTGTTTAGAATACCGCGGAATTGCACGAAACAATAAAGAAACTCATGCGATCACTTGAGTGGTTCCGCGAAGAAAAGAACAACCTGCAAATGCACGTAGTGCCAAAGCTAGAAAAGTAGGTGGCCTCGGCAGAGAGGAAAGCAGTTGAAGCCGAAGAAAGAGCCAAAGATTTCGAACTGAAGTACCGGGCTAAAGCTGCTGAAATGAGTCGTGTCCTCGTTCATCAAAGGGAATACGACCGGATACTGTCTGAGTTCGGCCTTCTTACCTTTGAGGAAGTGGAGGAGCGGGTCGTAGAGATTCAGGGCGAAATCTCGGCGCTTGTTGCAAATAACCCCGCGGAGTCCTCAGAGCTCGTAAGAAAGCGGGAGGTTCTGGAGTTGCTTCTCAGCATGTACGAAGGATTGAAGGGCCGAGGCAGGTGGAGGCCTTCTGCCGAGGAATTCATCGCGAGTTCAAGCCGGAGCCAAGGTACTCCAAAAGCTCCCCGGAAGGATAAAAAGAAACCTTCTGGAAAGAGCAAAGGCATTGTTATCCGAGAGCCAGCTCCAGTGACCACGATTGAGGAAGAGGCCGTTGTTGTAGCCGAAGAGGCAGTCGAAGAACTGGCCAGAGAGATCGAGGTGTTGGTCCACGAGGAATGGGACCCTGTGCAATGGGCCCAAACTCCGAGGTCTGCTCCGCAGCCAAGTAGCCGCGCTCATACAAGGGACGAAATTCCTCGACAAGCGCCAAGGACAAGTCCACGGCGTCGGGGTACCCGCGGAGGGGAAAGAGCCGGAGCCCGAGGTCGAGGATCTACAAGATCCCGGAGGACACAACGCAGATCTAGGAGTAGGCCTCAACGCCGGAGCGCTGAATATTGGCTCGGGGGCCGTAGATAATGGCTTTTTTTTTTTTGAAGTTTTATGTAAAAAACTTTTTGATGTTGTATCATTTGGAAGATAATAAAATTGTTTTGATGTGTACAAATGTGTTAAGGAAAACAATAAGTTACTAACTGTTTTAGTTAGGTGTTCAGGAACACAATTCGAATAACTCCAATGTAAATCTCCCCGGATAGATCAGGCGGGAGTAAATTCTCCCCGGACGGATCAGGCGGGAGTAAATTCTCCCCGGACGGATCAGGCGGGAATAAATTCTCCCTGGACGGATCAGGCAGGAATAAATTCTCCCCGGACGGATCAGGCGGGAGTGTGATATAAGTCCGGGGACGAAATGTGAATCCCCTCAGACGGATCGAGAGAGAGAGTAAATTGTCCGGAGACGAATAATAATTTTATGAATGTGTTAGGGCGTCCCCGTAACGTAAAAGAGAACACAGCAAGATGCATAAACAAAGAATTTTTATTCAATGATGAGTGCCGGAGCAAGTTAAAGAGTACAAAGAGAAATAACAACCATAAAAGAAACGTACAATGAGCATAAAGATTAGATGGTACTTGTGATTTGGCATTCACAGATAGAAGCGCCTCAAATTGGTAACGTGCCAGCTTCGGGGAATCGAGGTCCCATTGAGATACTCTAACTGATAGGATCCGGAATCGTGCGCGGCAACAACGCGGTAGGGACCTTCCCAAGAAGCATGTAATTTCCCCTTGGGGGCAGCTTTGCTGGCTGAATTGAGCCGAAGAACTAGGTCCCCGAGATTGAACTGAGTGCCCCGGACCCGGAGGTGATGATACTGGGCTGCACGTTGTTTACATTTGGCCTGTTGAATGAATGATTGGTCACGACGATTTTCAAGCTCATCCAAATTCGCTCGGAGAGCCTCGTCATTATCTTCTGGAACCAATGTGATGAGGCGGGGGCTTAGTACACTGATTTCCGCAGGAATAACGGCTTCGGAGCCATAAGTAAGGCTGTAAGGAGTTTCCCCGGTAGAGGTATGCGGTGTCGTGCGATAAGCCCATAGGACTTGCGGAAGGTTTTCAGCCCAGAGACCTTTGGCATTATCCAGGCGTTTCTTTATACCCGTGAGCAGTGTACGATTGGTGACTTCAACCTGACCGTTGGCTTGAGGGTGAGCAACCGAGGTGAAAATTTGTTTGATGTGAAGCTCTTCGCACCATGACCGAAAGGGATCATTGGCAAATTGTTTACCATTGTCCAAGATAATAGTACTCGGGATGCCGAAGCGACAAACGATATTGCGCCACACAAACTTCAAGATATTTTGACCAGTAATGGCCGTAAGAGGTTCGGCTTCAACCCACTTAGTGAAGTAGTCTACGGCAACGACCAGGAATTTCAATCCCCCCGGAGCAACTGGGAAGGGGCCGACAACGTCGATTCCCCATTGAATAAACGGCCACGCACTCTGGATTCCAGTGAGCTCGGTCTGCGGCAAATGCTTCACACGGGGGTGCAGCTGACACTTGCTGCATTTGGTCACTAAGTATTGGGCATCGTTGAACAAAGTTGGCCAATAATATCCCCAGCGGAGAACTTTTTTGGCCAATGTCCGGGAGCCGATATGGCTGGCACAGGCCCCTTCGTGAACCTCTCGTAAAACTTGAGTAGCCTCGGCAGGAGCGAGGCACCGGAGACTCGGTTGTAGGTACGACCGTCGGTACAAGACTCCATCATGAAAGGAGTATTTGGGGGCTTTGAGGACAACTTGCCGAGCTCGCAGCTTATCAGTAGGCAGAATTCCATCTCGGAGATATTGAATGATAGGAATCATCCAATTCGGTTCACTATCGGTCAGTACCGAAACTGTGGCCTCATGAATTGCTGGATGAGATAAGTCTTCGACCATGATATCAGGAGATATATTAGTTCGGACCGCGGAGGCCAATTTGCTGAGCGCGTCTGCTCTTGTATTCTGAGCACGTGGTATTTTCTGGATAACAACTGTATCAAAAGTTGACATAAGCTTGAGTGTTAGAGCACGATACCTGATCATTGTTTCATCCTTGGCGACATAAGTCCCCTGGATTTGCTTGGACACGACCTCGAAGTCCGTGAAGAGCTCAAGATGACGAACGTCTAAGGATTGAGCGAGCCGGAGCCCGGCGAGAACTGCCTCGTACTCCGCTTCATTATTGGTCACCTTAAATTTGAATCAGATGACGTACTTAACCTCAACTCCCTCAGGGTCAATGAGGAGCACCCCGGCACCACTTCCTCGGGTCGTGGATGCACCATCCACATATAATTGCCACTTGCGAGGTGAGGATACAAGGGCAGCGGGATGATGGGTACCGCTATCTGCCGAAGAGTCATGATTATCTCCCGGGGTTTCGGCCAAAAAGTCGGCAAGTGCTTGACCCTTGATAGCTTGGCGGGGAAGAAATTGAATATCGTATTCACCTAGCTCAACTGCCCACTTGGCGAGGCGCCCAGACACCTCGGGCTTGACAAGAATCTGACGGATAGGATGATTGGTCAGAACTCGTATTTCGCGTCCTTGGAAATATGGCCGCAGACGCCGAGCTGCCATGACAAGAGCCAGCACAATTTTTTCCAGCATGGAGTATCGCATCTCCACCCCGTGGAGTACACGACTTGCGAAATACACGGGATGTTGAACCCCATTGACTTCGCGCACAAGGGCGGCGCTAATAGCTTCCTCGGCGGAAGCCAAATACAAGTAAAGCGGCTCTCCGGAGAGAGGAACTGACAAAGTAGGCAGCTGCTGTATATGATGTTTCAAAGCCTCGAAAACCTCGGTGCACGCCGGAGTCCATTCAAAGGACTTCGATTGTCACAAGATTTTGAAGAATGGGAGTTGGCGCTCTGCCGCTTTGGATAAAAAACGATTTAAGGCCGCCAAACCGCCCGTGAGGCGCTGAACGTCTCTGAACGTCTTCGGTGGCTGCAGATCCAAAACATCCCGAAGTTTGGCTGGATTAGCCTGAAGACCGTGTTGTGAAACCATATAACCAAGGAACTTGCCGGAGCCAACGCCGAAAGTGCACTTTGCTGGATTAAGTCGCAAATTGTAATGCCGCAGAGTGCGCAACGTTTCGGCAATGTCCTGTACACATGAAGAATGGGTGGTGCTCTTTATAACAAGATCATCAACGTAAACCTCGACGTTGCAGCCAATTTGGTCGTGAAAAACGCGGTCCATGAGACGTTGATATGTGGCTCCGGCGTTCTTGAGCCCGAAGGGCATTTTCTTAAAAGCAAAACACCCGAAAGCAGTGATGAATGCTGTCTTGAGGGCATCCTGCGGATCCATAAAGATCTGGTGGTATCCCTTATACAGATCTAAGAAACAAAGCGCCACGTAACCAGTAATGGCTTCGGCCTTCTGGTCGATGGAAGGTAGAGGATAGCAGTCCTTCGGACAATGTTTATTGAGGTCGGAGAAATCGACGCACATCCGCCATGCCCCACTGGACTTAATCACCATTACTGGATTGGATAGCCAGGAGGGGTAAAATACTTCGAACAGGATGTCCGCATCCAAGAGTTGTTGCACCTCGATTCGAATTGCGTCATTTCGCTCCGGAGCGAATTTCCTTTGCTTCTGCTGTATGGGCTTTACGCTGGGATCGATGTTCAGCTTGTGGGTTATTATATCGGGAGAGACCCCGGGCATATCTAGAGGAGACCATACGAAGACATCGGAATATTCCCGCAAGGTCTGAATGATAGCCTGGTGTAACCATGGCACATCCACGGCTCTGACAGTTACAGTCTGTTCCGGCTTGGACGGATCAAGCGGTACTTGGGCGGTGGCATCCCCCAATGAGGTACATACCCGAGGTTCAAGAGCCGATGATGCTACCTGAAGCTGCTGTTTGGGAGGAACTTTAGCAATCTTTTTGAGTGCCACGTACATACACTCCTTTGAAACCCGCTGACTCCAGCGAATAGCCACTTCGCCATGCGAAGTGGGGAACTTTAGAGCGAGGTGGTATGTGGAGCATATGGCTTTGGCGGGGGTAAGCCAGTCCCGGCCCAAGATCATGTTGTACGGTGATGGGAAGTTCACCACATAAAAATCCACGAAAATGGTTTTTATCGCCGGATAAGTCCCCAAAGACGCCGAGAGAGTGATGACACCCTCTGGCTGGACTTCACCCTGAGTGAAAGTCTGCAGTGGCCCGGGGGCCGGCCGAAGTTGTTCCCGAAGAATCCCCATCTTCTGGAAACAGTCGGCAAATATGACACTCACTGCGGCTCCATTGTCTACGAAGACCCGCTTTATTGTAATATTGGCCACAGTCATGTCGATGACAATGGCATCAGTGTGAGGTGTTATCTATGGAACAGGGTCCCTGTCTGTGAAACTAACAGTTTCGGATTGATGGAGGCGCTTATGACGTGGCTCCTCGGGAGGAGGACGGCGAGCCTCTGTCTTCAAGGCATTTCGTGAAGCCCCGGTGGGAAGGGCCCCGTATATCACGTTTATTACGTGAGTGGGTGCATTGTCTCCGGGTCCTCCCGGAGGAGGAGGTGGTGGCAGAAAAAGAGGCTGTTGGCGATTGCCAGAGTCTTGCCGTGCATTATTGCTAGGTCCCGACCGATTATTCTGCCACGGCGGCCGATTCTGTTGTGCGCCCCGGTCATGATAACCTCCGCGGTTATGAGACGTACCCCCATTCTGGCTTGTCCGAGGTTTGTCATCGGTCCGCGCGATGTATTGTCGCAGGAGACCTTTCCTTAGACACTCCTCGATTTCCTTGCTGAGCTCTCGGCACTCTTCGGTCTCGTGCCCATGATCTCGGTTGTACGCACACCACTTTCCACGGTTCCTCTTTTCAGGCGGAGCAGTCATCCGCGGACAAGGCCGTAGATCGTTCTTGTGAACAGATCGGATTTCAGCTCGTGACTTTGTCAACGGAGTAAATTGTGGAATATCACCTCGGGATTCTGAACGCCCCGGGTTCAGACGGGAAAAGGCACTAGGTCGCGTGCTAGGCCCAGCTTGTGCCTTGTCGGACTGCCGCTTGCTAGCATGTTTCTCACGTTTCCGGCGAGTCTGCTCCTCGGCTTTAGCATATCTGCACACCGTTTTGAACAGTGCTCGGGTTGTGACCGGTGGGTTTCGAACCAACTCGGTGTAAAGTGGACTAGGACGGAGTCCATTCATGAATGCGTTGATGACTACGTCCTCTGAACAATTTCCCACCTTGAGGCTCTCCGCTGTGAAGCGGTCAAGGAATTGGGTAACGGTTTCACCGTCCCGCTGTTCCATATTCATGAGGTCGGCCAAGGTGGCCATAGGCTTCGCACGTGCTTCGAAACGTGCCCAAAAGTGTTCGGCGAGTTCTCTAAAAGAAGATACGCTGTTGCATGGGAGAGAATCAAACCAAACCCGAGCTTCATCCTGAAGGTACTCAGGGAAAATCTTACAGTAATGGAGGGATGTAGGGTGATCGCGGCTAAGCATGTTATGCCTGAAAGCTCCAAGAAAATTGGCTGGATCTCCGGTGCCGTCGTAAGGTGGTATGGCCGGCCGTTTGAACCCTTCGGGAAGGGAGGTGGCCATGATTTCTTGGGAGAACGGTGTGATGATATCTCCATTGGCATCAAGGCCCAGGATTCTGTCCAGTTCGACATTGCGTTGGACTCGCTCATACTCTTGAAGATCTAGAGTATGAGGATTGGCATAACGAACTCTCTTAGCCGCGTTGAGTGGACGGCGGCGATCGACATCGGTAGGTTCATCGTTGCGTTGTCGTGATTCGTTAGAACTCCCATGGTCCTCGGAAGAACCAGGTCGTTCCCGTCGCCGATCCTGACGCCCGCGATGCCCCGGGTCTTGTTGATCACGCGAGTGCTGACGATGTGGAGGCACCGCGGGATTGGCATCATGTCCGGCAGGCCCCGCAGGGTGTAGGCGATTAGCCGCCCAGTCTTGAAGAACATGAGCATGCTCTTGTAGGAAAGCCTGGAGCAATTCTGGAGTGGTTTGAATGTTAACCGGTGGCTGGGCAGCAACGGGATTAGGGTTTTGCATGTCTTGTGGGGGTGGAGGCAAGAACTGGTTGTCTGGATTCACAACCGGGCCTTGGTTGCCCTGATGATGAGACGCACCTCTTGTCGGCGACTGCCTCGGCGGCAAAACCTGATCCACGGGTGGATCTTGATTGGATTGATCACCGTGTCGAGATTGATTCAGTCGAGTCATCACCATGATATTTGAATGCACTATTAACGTCAAAAATTGCTTGGCGGTTCCCACAGACGGCGCCAATTGATAATGCGCAATCCGATATCCAAGAAACTTAACAAAAACCTACGTAAGCAGTATGAAAGCACACAAGATTTACATGGTTCGATCCAGAGATCTACGTCCACGGGCAGAAAATAACACTTGCCGAGGTGTTTCTTTTACTCGAGCTTTGAGTTTACATGTAGTAATTCAGAATACAGAATGCGAACCCTAATTCAGAGTTCTTTTCTCATATTTATACTCAACTTTTCTAAACCCTAACTGAACCCTAACTAATTCCCTATTCTCACGCCTATTTCCCGCTGCATGGCGGTTGGGAACGGATCGTGTGCCTTGATTTGCGGAACAAACCACCCATTGGGCCGACGCGTGCTTCTGGACCCGCTGGGCCTACGCGTGCTGGGCCTACGCATGTTTCTGGACCTGCTGGGCCTACGCGTGCTGGGCTGGTCAGTGGGCTCAGGTATTAACCCGACCCGAAGTGATCGGGCCATCCCTATCAACTCCAGAATCAAAAGTTTATCTGTCTTATAGACCATCAAAGATGTCATGGATTGATGAGCATTTCAGCGTTGTTTACACTTCTTTAAGTGCTAATTTTGAGGTTCATGGTACTGTGAAAGCCGTTGTCCATGTCATACGGAAAGTACAAATGGGTATCTCAAGGATTATGAAGAATATTATCGAGGTAGAGTTAATTTTTGATGTGGTGCTATAAGAAAAATAATGGGCAGAGAATCCTTAAATGTGGAAGACTCACTACACCTTCGTGATGTCTTTCATTTTAAGGGATTCACGACTAACTTGATTAGCATTAATCAACTATGTGATGATGATTCTTTCTTCAAATTTCAGATGGATGTATGCACTATATCTCTTAACAATTAAAATAAGTATTTTGACAGAAAAAAAGAGAAAAAAAAAAGAGAATGGACCGTTGTTACTTCATGAAGTACTTTGTCACCGTGCTCAAACTGTTGAAGTGGAAATATGGCAACAAAAGCTTGCACATATGAATTCTAGAAATCTTTGCAGGCTGGTAAAACTTGAGGCTGTTAAGGCCTACCTAACCTTGATGGTAAGATTGTTTAAGTGGTTCATGCAAAATGGGTATCTTTCAAGAATTTTCAATTCGTAAAACTTCCCAATCACTTGGGACTGCGAAATGGAAAGTTAAATTCTCTAGAATTTACTTATATTGCATTATGTTCATAATTGTTTTTGAAATGACTTTAAACATAGGCCCTGAATACAACATACCACTTTATAAGTAGAGTCTATTTGAGATTATGGTGCACAATGACTCCCTGTGAGATTCTCTAAGGGAAAAGGTCAAAATCTTGAATATTTCTATAAATTTTGATGTATGCTATATTTTGAATGATGGTGAAAATATGGGCATATTTGATGCAAAATGTGATTAAGGAACTTTTTCTTGGATATTCTATAAATAGTGATGTATATGGTGTGTTTTAATGTAAAATCTTGATTTTTCCAAGAAGTTGTTAATGTTGTTACTAATGATCTTCTAATCTTGCAAGGAAAAAGAAGATGATACCACTCTAAACCTATTGGAGGTATCAGATGCCCTGAATCAGTCTATTGAATCTACTGCTAAACCTAAGGTATCACAACACCCTGAGCAACACCGAACTACAATGGAGCGGTAGATTAAAAAACTAATGTGGAAGAAAGCTCAGGAGACCATTCCACTAAGAACAACATGCTTACCATAGTCTTCTCTTAACAAAATACAAAGGGATCATCTTTTAACTCAGGTTATTGTTGATGTCACAGTAAGTACTAGGAGGAAAGATAGAGTATACTACTTTAACATGGTAAGACTTTTCTAGTTCACTTTTTGCATTTATTAAGGTAAGTTCTTGTTGTTTCTCGTCTAACATTGAACCTAAAAATGTGATTGATTCTTTCAATGATATATATGAATTAATGTTATTCGTGATGTGCTAAATCTATTTGTAAGTATTGATGTGTGGGATCTTCTTCCAAGTTCTGAAAATGTCTTTGTAATGGGAACAAAGCGGATGAGTTTGGTAATATAACCTGCAATAAATTCAGATTTGTTGCTTAAGGTTATGCAAATGTGGATGAAGTGGACTTTGATGAAACATTTGCCAACTTACCTAAACTTGAATCTATTTGTTGTGTCTGTTTTCTCAATATCAAATATCACCATATGATTCGTATTGAATGACCATTTTGTTGATGAAGCTATTGTTGTGCAACTTAAGCTGGATTATGTTTACTAGCTTAAGAAGGTTCTATATGGATTACGACAAACTCCTTGGGCTTGGTATGATAGATTTACTTATTCTTTGCTTCAACTTGGTTTCATAAGAGGTGAATTGATTAAAATCGTTTTATTAAAAAATAGCATTGAAATAATTGTTGCTCATTTTAATAGTTGATATAATTTTTGGTTCATCATGTAGAATGTCTTGAATGAGTATATGCAGTCTATGTCTTCTATATTTGAAATCGAGCTTAGTTGGTGGCTTAAACTTTTTTGTTGGTCTTCATATTTAAAATTGCATGTAGAGTTTGTTGAGTCTCAGTCTAAATATGTCAAATTTCTTGTGAAAAGGTTTAATATTAAGAATTCAATACATATGAAACCCCATCTAGGTTCCTGTTAGAAAGTGTGCCTAACAATGCTGTAGAAAATGTCAATGACACCCTCTATAGAAGCATGATAGGAAACCTTCTATATGAAAACCAACACACTCTGCGTTTGTTTTAATGTCTTTCTTTATGCTAGGTTTCGTGCTACCCCTAGCGTCACTGACTTAAATGTTGTTAAATGCATCATTTAAGTTTGTTTATAGTACTGTTGATCTTGGAATATGGTTTACTAAAGTCACTAATACAACATGTGTGGGGTTTATTGGCTTAGTTTTTGTTGAGGATCTAGATGGTATGTAAAATTCTTCAGGGGTGTTTTCATATTGGATCTTTGATATTTTCAAGAATCTCTAACTACACTCACTCACCAAACACATAGACATAGGGCCTCATATTTTTTATGTGATTTGATGGCAATGAAAATAATTCATATGAACCACATTGTGAGTGAAAAACATATCTTTATACCTTCACCAAGGCCTTAGACTTCTAGAGATTTTTTTCTTGAGAAAATCTCATGGTTTGTATGTCTTGTAAAAAGTGTTGCGGTAAGTGTCATAATACTTGTACGGAATTGTTATAACATTATCTTTTGCATGCATATTTTTCTATTCTTCATTTTATTTCCTTTCAATTTACATTGAGTTTTTTCCAGAATGCTTTGGTATATGATTGACTGAGGTTTCAAGTATTCTGTGGATTTTAGGTTGTTGTCACTCTTTCAAATCCCTTACTAACCTTATGACTTTTTTTTATGTCATCATTTTTATCTAATTTTTTCTTTCTCTGGTCAGATTTTTCTTGGTGATGACTATTAGCCTAAGGTTAAGTAAGTATCATCATTCTGATATTTTCAGATATTGGTTATCATCTTACCAAACATGACTAGGAGATTATGATCAAAAGTGTTGTGCAAGGTGATGGATCACTTGGAGTCAACACTTTTTATTCCTAATCTACAAAATAGTTTTAAAATTTTTCACTGCTCTCGCTATTTTTAAATTTTCATTCTGGTTGAATTTAATGTACGTTTATTATCTATTTATATATATTTTTTTTTAAAAACCCAAATTAAAATTTGAAAAAAAAATATATATATATATACATATATATAAAAGACTAATTTTTTTAATTAATTATGTATTGTGGTTTATGTTTTTATTCTTGGTGAAGGTTCAAGAAGACTGATTTCATTAACTCCTTGATTGTGCAAGGACATTGCCAATTTAGTCATCACCCACTTCATTCTTATAGTTGGGGTTGCTAGAGTTGGAGCTGGAGGTCTCCTTATCTCTTCCACATTTGATTTTCCAGATGCAGCTTCTTTTGTTGCTTCATGAGATTTTCCGGTAGGCTCTCCATCAGTAGTGGCCTTTTCATGTTGCTGTGTAAACTTAACTAGTTGCCACTCCCCCTCAAGTGGTCCTGCTTGCTGGCCAATAGTTTAAGTAGGCAACGAGATTCCTACTCTAACACTCTGTTCAGTTCCCCTTGGTTGAGCCACTACATCTTTTGCGGATCCTGCATCAGTACAGGTAGCATCTGCTTGCTCTATAGCCAAATCTCCTCTTGTGGCCTGAGTAGCTGCTTCATTTGCCAAACTTGCTTCAGTACAAGCTGCATCAGCCTTCTTCTTTTCCACTGCCTCCTCCACTTCTTGTTCTACAACTATAGCCTTCAATTTTCTACTATTTCCTCCATAATAGTTGGTGCTTTATCACTTAGCCTGACAGAACTAGCATCATCAGTTGGATCATATTCTACATCCTTAGCCTCTAGTAGATAGTCTTCCTCCTTATCTGCATCGCTTTCGGAAGGGGTATCATAGTATTCCAATATATTGTTTATCTTCATGTGGTTCAACTGTTTGTGCGTCTGGAGTATCTTCAAATATGATTACCTCAACATAAGTATGAACTGGATCTTCAGCAGGTGGTGTTGCAACTTCAGCAAGATTACTGATTGTGTGAAGTTGTTCCTCATTTGCTTCAGTTGCTTGCTGATGCGAAGTAGTCTCTACATCTTCTACTACTTCTGAGATCCCCCTTGTGTACTTCCTGGCGCTTAGACACTTGGTGTGTGAGTGATGGGCACTGCCTTGTCTACTACAATCTCTCCTACAATAGGTCCATCGGCGATCTGTGAAGTGCTCAATGCCTTGCCTGCTACCACTTCATCAATAATAGATTTGTCGGCGTTTGCAGCATCTGCCTCAACTACTTGTCATGCATTTTCGGTAGCTTCATTAGCATCCTGAGAGGTTGATGTTGCCTTGTCTATTGTGTCCTCTCTTTCAACAGATTTATTAGCAATTCCCTACCTAGCTGTGAAAATAGAGAATAGTGGAATTTGATCTTCCTCATACTTTCTCCAGCAGTTGGTTGTTCTGTTGTAGAATTGTCAACAGGTTGTTGCAATGAGCTTCCTGATCCCTTACCACTAGAACCTCATGCCTCGGATGAGCTACCATTCTGGTGTGCCTTATTACTTGGCGAGCCACCTTGTCACTTTTAGTTTCATCTTCACCATCGGAGTCACTGTCGTCAGCTGGGCGTTTGAGGGTAGGCTTCTCCTGTAGTCAAACCCTTCTTTTTACCCGAATGCGATCACCAAAGTCCTTTGAGGTCAAATCAGCAATGTCTTTACATTGTGCCCAAGAGGTGACCCATTCTTCTTCCTCACCCTAATTATACCAGTTTAAGATGTGAGGGTAAAGCCTTACACTATTAGTGCGCCATATATAATATCTCTCAATTTTCTCTTCCAGTAGCTCCTTAATGAGCTTATCTTCTTCTTATTGCTGGGGAGAGGCGGCGCTTTGTTCGGTAGCAAGTCTAACTTCATCTGCTGACACACATGGTTCATCCCTACTTCACGAGGTTCGACCTCTTCCAGTGAAGTATGTTGGGGGCTACCTACTAGGTTTTCAGCTTGAACCAACTACTCGCTAGTCTGATTCAAAGCATCTGTTGGTTCTTCTCCTTTGTTTACAGAAGCAACAAGGGATGGGTGTACAAACAAATTTCGTGTATAAAATGTATAAACACGAAAAAGATGTACAAAATTCAATATTCGGATCAAATGAGTAAACTTTACAATTTTGTGGATCCTATCTCTAGTTCTCCCTGGTTTTGGACTTTGACTTGAGTAGCGTTAATTCAAAGGCTTGTGAGCTTGATTTTGAATTAAACAGTACTTTTGATTTAATATGCGAAGAACGTCTTCGAATATCTTGACGAACGACGAAGAACACCTTCGAAGTTTTGACTTGAAACGCCGATCGGAGGGGCTTAACACCTTGACCTCGGATCAAACGTTGAAAATCTTGAGATTGGCTTTGTAACGCCTTGAAAAAATCTCAAGATTGGCTTTGTAATGCTGGATTGTAATACCGGATTGGCTTTGTAACGCCAGATTTGGCTTTGTACCGCCTTAAGCTCAAGATTGGTTTTGTACCACCTTTCTTGAGCTTGTCTTGTTGTTGATTTTCTCAAAGAACGTTGAAATTCCTTTGTACCGGAATTCTTCGCTTGATTCTTGACTTGTGTTCTTGTTGATGATTTTGGTGGAGAATGAAGCCCTATTTACAGTTGTAGGATGGAAAACCCTAATGGGCTTGAGTCTGAATGGAGCGATATGATTGGTCCTTCACAATATCATTATCCATAAGATAATTATTAAATTAATTGTATTTAATTTAATAATTACTGCAACAACTTGACACATGGAGCATTCTGATTGGTCCACCATGATTTGATGTTTATCCTCATCTTCTTGGATAATTACTAAATTAATTTAATTTAATTTAATAATATATGCATCATCTTGACACGTGGCGGCTTTCCATTGGTCAATAAAATATATAGTAAATCACCAATTAAATTGACTATTTAACTTAGGAATTTTATTTATCCAATTCCTAATATTAAAAATAATCAATATAAAATTGATTTTCAACATATATTTTACTACGTGGCACATTTCAATTGGATACGAAATTTGCGTATCAACAAATGCCCCCTCGAGACTTGTTCACAGACGATGTGTCTTGGAGTGGATAAGTCTCGAACTGACTTTTGGAGTTCCTCTGGACATATCGACATTTTTATACTCGCATCAAAGAGTTCTTGAATTTGGACTTGTAGATAGTTTATACTCGTATCAAGGAGTTCTTCATTTGGACTTGAATTTGGATTCGTAGATAGTTTATACTTGTATCAAGGAGTTCTTCATTTGGACTTGAATTTGGATTCATAGATAGTTTATACTCGTATCAAGGAGTTCTTCATTTGAACTTGGATTTATCGATAGTTTATACTCATATCAAAGAGTTCTTGATTTAAATTTGACCTGTAGACCTTTTAAGCTCGTGTCAAGGAGCCTCGAACTTGAATTTGAAACTTGTTGGTAGTTTATACTCATACCAATGAGTTCTTGAATTTGAATTTTACTTGTAGACCTTTTAAGCTCGTGCCAAGGAGCCTCGAACTTGAATTTGAAACTTGTTGATTCTTGAATTTGGAAGTTGAATCTTCAACATTGTGGGCTTCGACGGATTTGACATATTTGACTTGGAGGAGTGGATTTATCTGAAGTTGAGTTTGACAACCCAATTTGACGAAATCAGATAACTTGATACCCTTGGAGTTTGGATCCTTAAACTCGGAGTAACTTAGGAGAGGGAAACACAATATATGTGTGACTGAACTTAGAATATTTCTAAGCTACCTACGTACCCCAACGAGAGGGATTCATAACGTAGTTCAAGTTGCCACTTTGTGTTTTGTTTTTTTGGGGGGGTGCCGTGCACAGTTTATACTCATGCGGGCCAGGAGTAACTATTCTTTAACCACTTTAGCCAAAGTGGGGTAAGTTAGCATTTTAACCACATACTTTACCTTTGGTGGTCGCCGTGCACAGTTTATCCTCATGCGGGCCACTGGGCATGCCAAATTTGTAACAACAAATTTCGTGTATAAAATGTATAAACACGAAAAAGATGTACAAAATTCAATATTCGGATCAAATGATTAAACTTTACAATTTTGTGGATCCTATCTCTAGTTCTCCTCTGATTCTTCTCTTCGATTGATTGGTGTCGGAGTTAACCTTGATTCTCCCCGGTTTTGGACTTTGACTTGAGTAGCGTTAATTCAAAGGCTTGTGAGCTTGATTTTGAATTAAACAGTACTTTTGATTTAATATGCGAAGAACGTCTTCGAACTGACGAACGACGAAGAACACCTTCGAAGTTTTGACTTGAAACGCCGATCGGAGGGGCTTAGCACCTTGACCTCGGATCAAACGTTGAAAATCTTGAGATTGGCTTTGTAACGCCTTGAAAAATCTCAAGATTGGCTTCGTAATGCTGGATTGTAATACCGGATTGGCTTTGTAACGCCAGATTTGGCTTTGTACCGCCTTAAGCTCAAGATTGGTTTTGTACCACCTTTCTTGAGCTTGACTTGTTGTTGATTTTCTCAAAGAACGTTGAAATTCCTTTGTACCGGAATTCTTCGCTTGATTCTTGACTTGTGTTCTTGTTGATGATTTTGGTGGAGAATGAAGCCCTATTTATAGTTGTAGGATGGAAAACCCTAACGGGCTTGAGTTTGAATGGAGCGATATGATTGGTCCTTCACAATATCATTATCCATAAGATAATTATTAAATTAATTGTATTTAATTTAATAATTACTGCAACAACTTGACACATGGAGCATTCTGATTGGTCCACCATGATTTGATGTTTATCCTCATCTTCTTGGATAATTACTAAATTAATTTAATTTAATTTAGTAATATCTGCATCATCTTCACACGTGGTGGCTTTCCATTGGTCAATAAAATATATAGCAAATCACCAATTAAATTGACTATTTAACTTAGGAATTTTATTTATCCAATTCCTAATATTAAAAATAATCAATATAAAATTGATTTTCAACATATATTTTACTACGTGGCACATTTCAATTGGATACGAAATTTGCGTATCAACAATGGGTTCTGCTGAGTGGTAGGATAATGAAAACATAATAAGGATCAAGAGTTGATACTTCTTGCTCCTGCGTTACGTGGAATCACTCACGATTAGGAGATGGTGATCATGGTGGTGAGGTTTCTACCTTAGACTCATCAAAGAGTTCCTAACAGTGTTGGACTTAAGGTGTGCTTTCACCAGCCTCCTTGATTTCTTCTATAAGGGCTTCTCCTCATCACTGTTCTCCTCATGTTCCTCTTCTACAACGGAACCAGAAGAAATGATTGATTCCTTTACAGGTTTCAACAATTGAGATCCCTTCTTGGAAGGGGCCTTTAGAACTATCATCTGAAGCTTCCCAATAGGAGCGATGGGGGACATAGGTGACCCTTCCCTCATCTTCATTCTTTCACTTGGTACCTTCTTGCATACCACATATCCACTTTCCCTTTATAAGTTCCACACCACTAACAATCCCGACACCAAGACGATACAAAACATAGTTGAGCATGATTCCATAGCTCTTGGGACCCTTTATTTTCGTGGTCTCCTCTAATAGACGAGTGAAGAGGAACAACGACCAGTTCACTGACTCCTCTTTCCATAGAGCGATGATAATATGGGACTAGTGCACTTATCATAACTCCTAGTCTTGCACTCTATACTCCAATTACATGTACGTGTAAAAACTCAAACTCGGGAATGAAAGTGACTTTGGTGCAAGATTCATGCACATTTACTGCTTGATGATCACATGTGAGCACCTTCCAACATTCAATCAGTAGATCTCCACTAAAGATCTTCAGTTGTGCTTGAGTCAATCCTTCCTCCGGCATAGAATAGATCTTGGCGATCGCTGTAAGAGTGATCTCAATAGTATTCCTCCCAACGGTGCATGTGATGGTGGTTGGTTCACCCCTAGAATTGAAAGTGATCCTTGAGATTTGTAGAACTCCTCCACCAATTTCTCATAATATCTTGGTGTGTGGAAACCAAGAAAGAAGGTCAGGTAATTTGAAGATATTTTTATCCATTTTACCTCGATCAATAGAGATCCTCTATTTCGCTCAGCCATCCGCATTCGTAGATACTCGAGAGAAGTTAGTCTTTCTTCGATGAAGTCAAACTTTTTAGTTGGAGTGGATTTCGAAGATGCTATTTTTACTTTGTTAAAGAAGAAGAGCCTTTAAAGATCTAAGTTTGTTTGGATCTTTTAGGGTTTCTTTTCAAAAAGTTGTGATCAAAAGTACTTTGCCACATTCTAAGTTTAGGTACATATAACATGTCACTATCGATAATCAGGAACGGCTCTTGTTCACTTGATAAGAAATCTGTGTGATTTGAAAGATTCTGATTTATTGATGGATAAATGAATTTGAATTAGTGGCTGCAATTTAATTGAAGCATGATTCATACACATTTACTGCTTGCTGGTCATATGTGAACACCTTCCAACATTCAAGTAGTAGATCTCCACCAAAGATCTTCAGTTGTGCTGGAGTCAATCCTTCCTCCGGCATAGAATAGATCTTGGCAATTGCTGAAGGAGTGATCTCAACAATATTCCTCCCAACGGTGCATGTCATGGTGGTTGATTCATCCCTGGAATTACGAGTGATCCTTGGATTTTTGTACAACCCTCTACCAATTTCTCGGAATATCTTAGTGTGTGGAAACCAAGAAACAAGGTAAGATGATTCAAACATATTTTTTGTCATATTTCCTCGATCATCCGAGATCCTCTATTTCTCTTAGCCTATTGTATCCATAGATACTCTAGAGATGCCAGTCTTCATTCAATGAAGTCAAATTTTTTAGTTGGAGTGGATTTCGAAGATGCAATTTTTACTTTGTTGAAGGAGAAGAACCTTTGAAGATCTGAGTTTGTTTGGATCTTTTAGGGTTTCTTTTCGAAAAGTTGTGATTAAAAGTCTTTTCCCACTTTTTAAGTTTGGTCACAGAACAAACAAAATCAAATCTAGAGTTTGGTCGCTGACAGTAAAAAAACTGAATTAGAGTACTTTAACCTTCCAATCGACAGAAACCAGATCAAAAGACAAGTGAAGTAGTGTCGGCACAGCTCCGGTGTACTAAACTTGCCGCTGTTGGAGGCAGAAGCTTCGATTCCTGATGGGAGAGCTTCAACGGCCTCGGATTCATCGGAATCACTACTGTGAAGCACCGATTCTACCACAAAGAATTCCTCAGAATCCCAAACAAACCCCTTATCGAGCTCAGAAGAAGATTGAGACATGAAAAATAAGCGTAAAAGAACAGATTTTGTTATAATAGTGAAGATCTAGCCCAGATATAAGGTCATTTTCCAGAACTGAAGAAGATCTAGGAGAGCCGCGCATAGAGAGACCAAAGATGGTTGAGAGTGAATTAGGATTCCAGTGTGTGAGACGAAGGGATAGGAGAATGAGGGGTCAAGTGTTTCAGAATTGGGTAAAAGGTGTAGTCAGTGGGAGGGAGGGGTAATTTAATTAAGGTGTTAAGTGGGCTGGTGAATTTAGGGTTTAGTTTATTAAGTTTGTTAATGAGTGGCAATTGCGTAAATATGATCAAATTTTAACTCCTTAATTATTTGACTTTTGTTACCTTTTTTGGGCTGGCAACTTTAGGTAGGACGAACCGAAAAGACAAGTAGGCAACTTTAAGCGGGACGCAGGGAGTAATTTATTTATACGTAAATTTTAATATATGATATTTTTTAAATACAAATATCAAATGAATGAAAATGTATAAATGTCTAAACTCTTCTATGACACATAACTTGATTTTCCCATATAAATAAAGATATTAAACAAAGTAAAAATATTAATTCCTAAAGAAAACTTTAATAGTTCTGTCATACCTTATTTTTTGTTGAATGAGTGAATACTTTATTAAGTCCTTGGTGGACCTGTATAGGACTATATTTCTTGACATAAGCCTTCTAATTTATTATGTCATAACATTGAGAATATTTTCAATCTAAGTTATGAATTGTGAGATCACAGAAGAAGGTGTTCAAGAACATGCTAGATGAGTTAGAGCATGTTACCAGAAGCAAAGCTAGGTTAGTTGCCAAAGGCTACTGTCAGGAGGATGACATAGATTTTAACGGAACCTTTACCCCTGTAGCTAGACTTGAAGCCATCAAAACCTTTGAGCCTAGGCTGCACATAGTAACTTCACTGTATATCAGATGGATGTGAATAGTGCATTCCTGAATGGACTTCTAGCTGAGGAAGTCTATGTTGAACAACCACCAAGTTTTGAAAGTCCAACTAAAGATAAAGTCTACAAGATGAAAAATGCATTATATGGTCTTAAGAAAGCACCTCGAGCTTGGTATAATACTCTATAACAGTATCTCGTCCAAAGTGGATTCCAGAAATGTGTTGTAGACAAAACCTTATTTCAAATCCGAGATGGCAAGGGTATATAGAATGCAGGACAAAGCAACGCGAAAAACCAAAACTTGGGCCCGCAAGATGAAAAGGCTAAAAAGCATCACCGTGGAAAAAGGGGCGGAAAGAAGAAAGACACCTGCTATAACTGTGGAAAGACGGGTCACTTTGCTCGTAGTTGTACTGAGCCAAAGAAGGTAAGACCTGCTCCTAGCTCTACTGATTCATTTGTCTGTTCACATGTATTCGTTGCTAATTCTCTCCATGGTTGGATTGCAGACTCAGGAGCAACCAAACATGTGACAAGAGATAGAGCAGGATTTGTAGATTATCATCGAGTACCAGCAGGCAGCCACTACATTGCTATGGGAAATGGCGCACAAGAAGAAGTGGTGGGAGTTGGTGCATACCGGCTCAAACTTAGCACTGGGCGCGAGCTGCTCCTTAGTGATGTGCTTTATGCGCCTAGTATTCGGTGTAATTTACTTTCAGTTTCAGCACTTTTGAGTCAAGATTTTTCTTTCTTGTTTGAAAAGACCATGTTATCTATTTTTCTCGGCAACAACCTTTATGGCGTAGGACATATGAACAATGGATTTTTCATGTTGGATTTATCTATTGAATGCACTACTTTTATTTCTTCGTCTGTTGATATTTTGAATGATTCAAATAAATGGCATGCAAGGTTAGGACACATAGGATGTGAAAGGAGGACTACATTAGCTCGAGAAGGCCTTTTAGGCAATCTCGCTAAAGTCAACCTTCCTATGTGCGAACCATGTCTAGCAGGAAAAGCCTGCCGGAAGCCTTTTGGAAAGGCAAAAAGAGCTACTCAACCTCTAGAGTTAGTTCACTCGGACATATGCAGACCCGTAAATGTGAAGGCACAACACGGTGCATCCTATTTTCTCACATTTATTGATGATTATTCACGCTATGGTTCAGTGTATCTCCTGTCTCACCGCTCAGAAGCGCTGGATTGCTTTAAGTGATTCTTAGCGGAGGTTGAGAACCAAAGAGATAGGAAACTTAAAACGTTACGCACTGATAGAGGGCGAGAATACTTGTCTGATTAGTTCAGGCAATACTGTGAGGAAAAATGGATCATAAGACAACTGTCAATTCCATACACTCCGCAACAAAATGGTGTTGCAGAGAGGAGGAATAGGACACTTATGGACATGGCCAGATCAATGATGGCGCAAGAAAATCTACCAATATCCTTTTGGGGAGATGCAATCTTAACTGCTGCCTACATATTGAACCGTGCGCCGTCTAAGTCAGTTCCTTCGACGCCGTATGAGTTATGGCATGAAAGAAAGCCTAACATAGATGGTTTGCGCCCTTGGGGGTCAGCAGGGTTTGTTCATAATACTTCACATAAGCATGGGAAAACTTGGTCCTAGAGCAGTCAAACATATCTTTATAAGATACTGTGACCACTCGAAAAGCTATGTGATGTATGGTGAACATCCTGACGGAGGAATGACAGAGATTGAGTCATGTGATGTCAATTTCCTCAAGGAGGAATTTCCAACAATTGGAGAAGTTAAAGGAGATCTTAAACTTTATGAGTTACAAGATCCCGAAGACAATGCTGGAATTCCTGGCGAGGATGCGGTTTTACAACTAAATCCAGCAATCGACGGGAATAATAAGAGTGATCTTACAGTCGGTGGGAGAATTCCATTGCATGAAGACTCTCAAGATCTAGAGTTGCGCAGGAGCAAGCGTGGAATGGTTCCCCGAAGACGTTTTGAACTCGAAGGGGAATCTTTCATGTGCGCAATAATGGATGTTGATGAGCCAGCCACTTTTGAAGAGGCTGTAACTTCTCCAAATGCTACAGAGTGGATAAGTGCTATGGAGGAAGAGATAAGTTCGATGGCTAAGAACCAAGTTTGGGAGCTAGTCGATCTACCATCTGGATGCAAGACAATTGGGAACAAGTGGGTTCTCAAAGTCAAGCGAAAAGCAGATGGCTCGATAGACAAGTATAAGGCTCGCCTGGTGGCAAAAGGCTTTACCCAAAGAGAAGGTGTGGACTATGAAGAGACATTCTCCCCGGTGGTGATGTTTGCCTCTATCCGTCTCATTTTAGCAATTGTCGCCCACCTTGATTTGGAACTGTTCCAAATGGATGTGAAGATAGCATTTCTCAATGGAGAACTGAGTGATGAGATCTATATGGATCAACCTAACCTATCATGTAAAGGGACAAGAGCGCAAAGTGTGCCGCTTAAAGCGTTCCATTTATGGACTGAAACAATCATCCAGACAGTGGTACATTCGATTTCATCGAGCTATCACTTCGATAGGCTTTACGATGGTTGAGGAAGATCACTGTGTGTATGTCAAAAGGGATGAGAAAAATTTTACAATTCTCTCATTATATGTGGATGGCATTTTGTTGGCTGGAAATGATACGGAGATGATTGTCGCCACTCAGCAGTGGCTATCATCTACTTTTGAGATGAAAGACATGGGAGAGGTAGAATACATACTTGGTGTTAAGATACACCGAGATCGTTCAAAGAGACTCTTAACTTTGTCTCAAGAGATTTATATTAAGAGGGTTCTGGAGCGGTTTCGTATGCATAATGCTAAACCCGTTGACACGCCTATGGAAAATCATTGTGTTCTTAGCAAAGATCTATGCCCAAAAACAGATGATGAAAAAGAAAGCATGGCTAAGGTTCCTTATGCAAGCGCGGTAGGGAGTTTGATGTACGCAATGATGTGTACGCAATGGTGAGTAGGTATCAAAGTAATCCCGGACGCGCTCACTGGGCTGCAGTCAAAAGGATACTTAGATATCTAAAGGGGACAAGTGATTTAGCTTTGTGCTATCACGGTGGTAGTCTGAAGCTACTTGGTTTCAGCGATGCTGATGGATCAGCGGATAGAGATTAACGCAAATCCACATCGGGATATGCATTCTTGTTAGGTGGCGCTGCTATCACTTGGTGTAGCAAGAAGCAGCCTTGTACATCTCTATCCACTATGGAAGCAGAGTACATCGCTTGTACATCTGCAGTTCAGGAGGCTATTTGGTTCTTCAAACTTTGCGCGTCACGGCGCATGTAGATGATGCAGTAGTTGTCCTTTGTGATAACACAGCTGCACTAGCATATGCTAAGGACCCCCAGTATTATGGGAGGACCAAGCATATTGACACCAGATACCACTTCATCCAAGATAATATTGCGCAGGGGCAAGTGGTTCTCAGGCACGTTGCCACTGGTGAAATGATAGTTGATCCTTTCACCAAGCCTTTGAGTAGGGATGTATTTCAAAGGCATGTTACGAGTATGGGACTTCGTAGAATTTAAAATTCTTTTAGCCTGTATGAACAATTTTATTTATAAAATGTACCCTTATTATATGTTAGAAGTAATGTGTCTATTACATGTGATATGTCACAAGGCTTGGATTGTCCCACTCACACGGGAAATCGCCCTGGCGCTTTGGTGAGCGAGCAGGATGAGATTGGCGGATCAAACACTTGAGTTATCACCTTCGTGAAAGGAACAACACGAAAGGTTGTTGCCCATAGTCGCCTTGGCATGAGGCCAGGATGAGATCATACTCGATCGATTATGAAGAATGTCCTAACTTCATAAAATCTTCTCAATAGCCTAGTGTGCGAATCATTAGGAGTTGTGTTGGAGATAAATTCCTAGTGGTACGCAGGTCAGACGCTAGAAGAGCGACTGGACTAAGACTCGTATGATGTTCAGAGCGTGACATGCGCAAATTTGAGTGGGATCTCCATCATAGCATGTATTCATACTACATGTGCTTAATGACGACCTTAGTAAGAGGAGTGACCGAATAGATCCCTTCTTCGTCACTGTGTGAGCTCTTATAGTGTTTTTTGTGCCCTTTGGGACTTTGGACTTTGTCATGAAGTGTAAGCTTGATGACGCTACTTTAGCATGTGTTCAATGGCCATGGTTGATACGGTCTGTCGGAGCATGACTAAGAAAGTTATCAAGTCCAAGCAGATTGACATAAGAGGCCAAGGAAAAACTAAGCTGGTAATGCACTTGTGTACTATGGCTCATAGGCCGGCCGACTAAGTCGAATTAGTTTTGACACAGTCATGAGCATAGATACAATTTTAGGGGTCAAACATGCTCTATATGCATAAGAGGGGTCAGAGATGTTTGGTCTAGTGCAACCGCGTAGTTTGGGGTACACAGCGAGTCTCCTGAGTTGATGAGTTATGTTAGTTGGGTGATAACTTAATATAACTCTCCTCACTTCGTTCTTCTGTTCTCGCTCGGTCGCACGCCTTAGTCTCTGTATGAAAGAAGAGATATGATGATGAGAATTGTGGAGTCTTTCAGATTCGAATGAGTCGGGTCAGATTTGTATGAGTGGGAGATGTTGGAATCCATATCTGATGGATCCCAATATAGTTGGGATATATATCTGATAAGATATTTAATATCTTATTAGATATATTCCCGATAGGGATGGAGATCCTATCCATAATAGGAGACAGATCTCTGCCATACTAGTATATATACGAATATACTAATATTCGTATACTACGGAAAAAGAATACCATAGAATACGTTTCTCTCCCGTTTCTCTCTAATTCTCTTTCTTGGAGAATCACCGGAGTCCTCCAAGAGCCTAGGGTGTGAAGACGACGGCGGATGCTCTAGTAGTATTCGTCCAGACGGGCTAGTAGACGAATCAGAGTATGATCCATCAATTTGGGAATCAACCGAATACTTTCCGCTGCAACTCAATTGAGGTATATCGATTCTCATATACGTGTGTATGTGATTAATATGCTTTAAATTGCTAACATATATATATATATATATATATATATATATATATATATATGTGGTTATTTCTGTTATAAGATAAAATACAATAGAAATTGTATTATTACAAGTTTTTAGATTCTATTTCTTTTGACATATCATGTTACTTATATACTTCCTCCGTGCCGGCTAACTTTTTCTACTTTTCATTTCGATCCGTCCCACTTAATTTTTTACACCTTTAAAAAGGAAATTTTTCTTATAATTTCCACTAGGCATGTCAACGGGGCGGGGCGTGGCGGATTTCTGGATTTTTTACCCGCCCCACCCCGCCCCGCCTTGTGCCCCGCCATGGGGCAAAAATATGTGCCCCGTGATCTGCCCCGCACGGGGCGGGTCTGTCCCGCACGGAGCGGATCTGCCCCGCCCCGCCACGCCTTGCCTTCATCTTTTTTTTAAAAAAAAAAAAACTATTTTTTTAATTAATAACCTTGTTTTTTTTTATAATTGAAGTCAATAGGGTTATAATTTTTAGGTTTACATTAGTTTTGTTTTAGCATTTTTTATATTTTGTAAAATTAATTATTTGAAAATGGAATTTGATTATTTAAAATTACTCTAATCATAATTTAATGTATTAGGATGACATATGTATAACATATCATATATAAAATTTGATATTATAAATACATACATACACATAATTAATATTTATGTGTGTGTATATATATATATCTATAAAATATTACATAATATATATTTAAAAATAAATTATATAAATAGGGGGAGGGAGCGGGGCGGGACGAGGGACATTACCCGAACCCAACACGCCCCGTGGACGGGGCGGGGCGTGCCCCGTTCTCCATCGGAGCGAATTTTGCCCCGCCCTAAAGGCCTCGGATCGGAGCGGATCGAGGCGGGGCGGATCGATTTTGACATGCCTAATTTCCACCCCCAAAAATCTCCAGACTCATTCTCCACCTTTAAAAATGTCAAAGGAAAAATAAATTTATTTTTTCTTAACATCAGTATCCGGTCAACTGTGAAAAGTTATCTGGGACAGAGAGAGTATTTCATATCATTTACAATATAATATAATTTGAAGACTAAATCATTACCTCTTAATATTATTCAAAAGAATTAGGGGTATGGTAATATACATCCATTTTATAAACAGTGGAGCCATATATATTTTCTAGTTGGTCCCTATTTTCATCCAAACACATCCGTTTTTAACCTTTAAACTTGGGCCGGTCTCAAGATCTAACAGTCGGTTTGTATTGGGCCGCCATTTGGGTCTTCCTAAATAGACATAAACAAAGACGAAAATATAAACTAAATATTTGTAAATATTGTGGACACTTCGTAAATTGTGTTGAAAATCGGTAAATATCAATATCAATATTGATATTGGCTAGAGTTACATGTTCCACTAACATTAACTAACGACCTCTCTTCTAGGTATGTTTAGACTTGTTTCTTTATTTTGTAGGATCTAAATAAAGGAAGTTAAAGTCAAACATGAGCTTGAACAAGGAAATATGATCAAAGTCATAAATGCTTGAAGATCAGCGACCAACTTGTTGAAGGGAAGCAGTTGGATCTTGCCTTTATTACAAGATCATTACCGAGTAAAGAGATTTCATTGTTGGAATAAAATCTTTGAAGATATTCAATAAACATCTCACAAAGATTTACTTTCCATTACGGGATGTTGGAATGTCCAAAAGAACGCGTTCGCGAAGGAATCAAGATTCACAAGGATTTACGGCAAGATACTTATGAAAATATTTTTCATAACTATTGGTGAATCGCTTAGACCTAAAGGACAAAGAAGGAAAGAGTAGTTGGTCTGGATTTAGTTTAGATTGCGTCCAGATTTGAATATATTTGGGTAACAAGTATTGAGAATCTATTTATACTAAGTATTTTCATTATGCTCGTAACACCCTTGTTGAGAGTCTGAGTCTTAGAGCGTAAACACTTAAGATTTTTTTTAGTTTATTAACTTTACATCTTTGTAATTGTTGTTCTGGCGGGAGATACGAAGAAGTCACTAGTCGGGAGACATAGTGAGCACTAGGAGGGGTTTGAGTGCAAAAATCAACCAAGGAATTTGGGTGATCGAGCAATTTACTATAAGGGTGAGGTAGATGATCACTCCATATTTTTACGTAATTTTAAGCACATATTTAAAGTGAAGACAGTGCAAAAGTGCGTAGATTAGTACTTCCTAACCCATATTTTCATATGTTTGGTGAATTTCACTTGTTTGTTAGTTGTGTAGTATTTTCGGTACAAAGCAACACATATTGGAGTTAATGGTGAAACCGAAAGTCCTGACAAATAAAGGGAAGGGTTTTAAGGGGAAAAAAAAAGAATTGGGCTCAAAAGAGACTTTGGATAGGCCCAAGATTGAGTTGGAGAAGGTCAAAAGGCGAGATTAAAAAGTGGAAGAGACGAGCACCATTTGCTCGACCAAGTAGTTATTATATTCGGTCGTCCATCCGGCATCAGTGATTAAACATGCCTATATGAAGAGCATTTGTTCCATCGAGTATTTGACCAACTCGATCATGCAAAATGTCATTTCTTTTGACGCCCAAACGGATTTTGAAGACTCGATCCGATTTGATCCCTACTTAACCTATTGTTGCGTACCCCTATAAATACTTAGACTCGGTAGTTGTCAAACATCCATCTTTCATCAAACTTTTATCATTCTTCAGCAGTAGTTTATCTGTTTTCCATAGGGCTAACGACAATTTTCATAGTTAGAGAGCCAAAGAAGGAGAAGGAGATTCTTATATCGTCTTCATCGGTGACTGTAGTACTCTACCTTTATTTACATTTATTGTTTATTATTTATGAACATGCTTTTATTTATGAAATTTATTATTTTTGTTAATATATCTATGGTGTAGGCAGTTCTTATTATAGGGTTTAAAAAGTAGGTTTCAATTACAAATCTGAATATTTATACATTATCTATGATTGCATGATTATATTGCTATTCGATGTGTTGAGCATTGATTGTTGTTATGTTAGCTTAATTACCTAGTCTAGCACTCACGAATAAAATGCCCAAAATACCGGAAGGTGAGAGAGTATTGATGGCCAAACAACACATAACATAACGTATACTGAGACACCAAAAGGATAAGGGTATATTGTGGGGGTATTTTCTAGGAACTTTTAGGAGTTATAGACACTTATTCCTGGAGGTTAATCTATAATCCACACCTTAGGTGCTCCGAAAGGAGGTTTAAGATGCTTAATCATGAAGGCTCATAACAATAGGAACTAGTTAACTATGGACACACACACGCATACGTGTTTGCATGTGCAGTTGTCTATGGTCGCATGGTAATTGATTCTGAAATTAAACATCTTAAGATAACCTTTATTATCATTTGAGTCTCGTAATTGTTATTTGACATTAGTTAAGTAATCGTTATTTTGTTGCTATTATTAAATGCCTAGACATTAGTACTTAGGATAACCACCACGCCAATGTGTTTTCGATTCGCCTACATATTTTAGTATTAATACAACTGTTGTAATTTGGTTAGGTCATCTATACTCGTCCTTGTGGGAAACGATAATTCTTACCACTAGCAGCTACTACATCGTACACTTGCGGTATAGGTGGTAGAAATTAGAGCGACCAGTAGAGTATGGTTCATAGATATGAGAGAGTTCTAGTCTTGTTGATTTGAGTTCGTCGAGTCCATACTTGTACCATTGTAAGGATTACAACATTTGTTCTATTAATGAGATCTGAGAGGAAGAAGGGATCCTTCTCCGTAAACTTTCAATCAAGTTTGCATCTGCTGTCTATTTTTTTATTGTAGTATATTTGTATTAATGAACACCATCGAACGTACTTTGATAGTACTATTCAACATGTTGTCTATGTTCAACTTCCTTATTCGAACATCGGACAAGGCATACTTGCGATAGGCCCTTTTTCAGTTGGCACCAAAGCATAGGTTATTTGTTTTTATAGGTTAATTAAGGATCTATGATGGCCACCAATACATCTACTATAAATCTTGGGTCTCTCCATCTCTCGTTGTTGAACTAATTAGTTTATACTTACTTGAAGCAGATGATGTTCGTATATCTCTGAGCCAAAGGTTGTTGGAGCGCAGTCGAGTCCGAATGGAAATATACAGAGATGACGAATGAGAAAAGGAAGTCGCTCTAAAGCCAACAACATTGTTTGACGACAAAGATAGAGCTACTGAACTTTCAAGCTTCAATGCTTTGTACGACATTCTAACTTATGTTGATACAACTAGGCATGTCCTTAGTGCAACTTTTGTACTACCTGTCAAGCCTGGAAGGTTTTGAAGAGTCATTTCGAAGGAACTAATACCACGAAATTGCCCAAGGTTCAAAAACTTCTTTTGGAGTTTGACAATATCCAGACGCCCAATGATACATGTAGTACACTCATTTTAGTAGTATGGACAATAAATGCTTCATATTTGGTAAAAGCATATCCGGGAACAAGCTGATCGAGAAGATCATAGGACTCTCCCAACAAGGTCTTGTGAGAAGATTAACATCTTGGAATCATTCATAAAGCTAAGTCTAATGACGTTGACTGACTTAATTAGAGAACTTCAACATTCGAATAAACGGATTGGCTAAAGTTGAACATGAGTCTGACACTGAAGGCATCCGAACTCATTTACAAGGTGTCCAAGAGACTAAAGAAGTATGAACGTACCACTGCCGAGTATGAGAAGGAGATTGATTACTTGAAATTTGAACTTCAGAATCTTAGGGAAGTAGATGGGAAACTGAATGATCGTCTGGCAAAAGCCCATTACACCACTAAGGAGCAAGAAAACCAATTTCTTCAAACTTCTGTTTGAACATCACTGACGTACGGTGAACATAAAATGGTTACATAGGTTGTTAACATAAACTTGTGTTATGTTAGATCATACTGCCTTGAGAAATGAACTTGCACAATCAGAACAAGAGGTTAGAACCAACATGTTGAGGTTGAAAAAACAAAAGAAATGTTGCAGCAATTTAATATTGGTCAAGCAAAGGTAGACGAGTCATTTGAATTTAGTGAAGGATATGGTAAGCTAAATGGTTTAAGGTCCAAGGGTAAGAATCCGAATTCGAATCCTACGGCAAACACTGCATTTTTTCAACCTACATCTAACTCTTCTGCATCTAATGCTAAAACTCATTCACATGCATCTCATGTTGAGTCACATGTTCAAACACCTAGCTTAAGCTAAGAATGTTCAAAAGCAGCTAAAGGCATGAAAGAAAAATAAAATGCTAAGGTGAATACGGATACCAAACTCATGCCAACATGTTGTTATTGTGGTATATTAGTTCACATATCTCCTAGATGATATAGGATGCGATATGATTTGAATACTAGAAATATTTTTTATTGAAATATCGATGGTATTCCGTTGAAAGGTTTGTACATGAGTTATCCTTCCAAAACACCTAAAACCAAAGTTGACTTGAACACTCACACACAACCTAAAGTCTGGACTAAAAAGGTTAAAGATACATGTTTGTCTTCTATTATGTCCTTGACATCTAGTTTGAGTGGTGCATGGTATTTTGACAGTGGATCTTGACGGCACATGACTAGACTCAAGTGGAACTTGACTAATGTTTGAACTTGTCTCGAAACCCCAAAAACGATTAAATTAGGGAAGGGTTTTCTTAACCCGCAAGTGTACGGAAAAAGACATAGGTAGTATAATGTCTATTTTCACCATTGAATTACAATGGCTATTTCCACATGACAATTACAACATCGACACCAATAGTATCGATTTCACACTAAGAGCAACACTAGCTAAGAAATTTCTTAGCCACTCAATCTCATTGCCAACTAATTTCAGACCAAAATATTATACTTAATAAGAATTTTGTTGGCTTTCAAGTAATTTTACCCCCCCAAATGTGAAAATACATGACCATATCATCACCGTTTCTTTAAGCACGATACAATACTCATTGCAATCACAATATAATTAATGGTATCTCGTTTCTCTTTCACATTTTACTTTAAACATCGAATGTTAGTATCAAATATCACAACATACTTAGTTAGATATTCACCAATGCCACAAGCATATGTGTCCCTTCATAAAGGCGTTATGTGACATTATTTATGCTAACAAGAAATCATGTTATAAAAATTTTAGCAATCTCCAACCTTTATTCTCAAGGTAAGTAAATTGAAATTCCCTCTAATACAAGTTGTGTATACATGCATTTAGGTCTTTAAGTGTATATTTATAGCATTTGCATGTGTATATGGTCGATAATTTCTTATATTTCATATCTTGGACCATTTAACGTGTTTGACTTGTTTTAAGGTATTTTTTTAGCATTTTCAGGATTAAAAGTCATGATTTACGATTAAGGGTCGAAAGAACAAGGCGAAGGGAAGGCTAAACCTGACAAAACCGATCAAAACCGGTCTGAACCGGCCAAAAACCGACCCAGGCCAGCTCAGACTGGTCTGAACCGGTTGAGAAAGCCCAACGAAAAGAAGGAACCGATGCGGTCGCGTCAAAGACGTGACTCGGTCGCATCGAAGGGCTAAAAGCAGCGAGTCCAGAATTCAGTGGCGCGGTCGCGTCACAAGTCAACTCAGTCGCATCGACAAGTCAACTCGGTCGCATCGATTAGTCGACGCGGTCGCATCTTGAGGTGCGATTTTTAGATTTTTCTATTTAAAAAAGGATTTGAATCCTAGTCTCCCGAGGACATTTCAAAAGCTTATAAAAAACGAGGCAAGCTCGTTTTTCAGAGGAACACACTCCATATTCCCAGAGATACCTAGAGAAAGAGTTAAGAAAACTTGGAGGACAAAGAAGATGAAGATCATCGAGACGATTCATCCGGGTTTAGTTTAGTTTTCTAGTTTTCAATTCTTGCAATGTTTTTCTCAGAATTTTGTATTGGATTATTGCTAGGCATGAGTAGCTAAGTTATTCGTGTCCTAGGGGTTAGAAAGTAGGGATTTTTATAACAATGGTTCGATATATGTTTTGATTATTGATTCCGTTTTTAAAGTGTTTACCTTTATGTTTGTTCTTATAGCTGAATTTAGACTGGCCATCTAGGTTTAGTAATTCTGTTTAACAAATCCGCTTCGAGAGAAGGGGTTTGTTATCAGATATACGACATAGAGCGCAGTTGTTTATGACTGTGTAGGCATAGGTCCGTGAGCTTTTGGGAGTTACTAGGATTAATTAACTCGAGAGGGTAATTGTTCTAGTTAATCAACAATTTAATCACTTCGAGTGTAGGGTTAGGTTATTAAAGCACCGCTTAATAAACACTAGATTGGTTTAAAAATCTATAAGTTAAACATAATCGTCATTGAAGTAATATCCTGAAATCGAAACCCTAGGATACCTTTTCTTCTTGATTATTATTCCTTTTGTTTGCCAAGTGTTGAGTCATAATTTATTAAGTAATTTAGTTAATTAGTTAAATTCTTTATTTTTTACTAAAATCAATCTTTGCAACTTAGTATCTAGTTAGGACAATCCTAGAGTATCGAGGTAACGAACTACCTAAAATCTATTCCTTGTGGGATCGACCTTGACTGCCGCTACTACACCTACAATCGTACACTTGCGGTACATTAGGTTAGAAAATCTACGTGTCAAGTTTTTGGCGCCATTGCCGGGGAATAGGATTTAGTGCTTAGTTTTTATCTTGAAAAATAGGAGGAAACTAGACTAGATTTAGTTTTTGTAATTTTAAGTTAATTTTTGTTTTTATTTTTGTTTATTTTGGTGTTACGCAATATTTCTTATTTTTGGTGTTTCCAAGCTCTGCATGCAAACCAGATCGAAAGGGCAAGAAAATCTGCTTCTTTTTTATCCTGAAATTGAAGCAACAATCCGTAGATACCAAACAAGAAAGAACCCAGCTTTCGAGATGGAGAACCCACCACAACCAGTGAACCAGGATGAAGCCTTAAACAGAGTATTGACAGCTTTAGCACGCCTGGATGATAGAGTAACCAACATTCAGCAGCAGTTGCCTCCACAACAGCCATAGCTACCTCAGCAGCCAGAACACGTTCACGAGGAACCTGGGGAATTAGATGAAGATGACACTCCCATAAGTGACTGCATGAAACCGAATCCAAATCAGCAAGCTAGTGGAGTACAACCCCCATCACTCAATGCCAACAGTTTCGAGCTGAAGCCTGCACTAATCAACATAGTGCAGCAAAACCAGTATGGGGGAAGTGCTTTAGAGGACCCAAATGGGCATCTGATACAGTTTCGCAGACTGGCGGACTCCATTAAGATAAACCATGTGCCGCACGAGCAGGTCAAATTGAGACTATTTCCATTTTCTCTGAAAGATAGAGCCCTACAATGGTTCAAGGATATTACAAGATGGGAAGACTTGAGTACTTCGTTTCTGTTGAAGTACTTTCCACCAAGCAAGATGCTTAACCTGCAGAATCAGGTCAACCAGTTCAAGCAATTGGACCAAGAGCCATTCAGAGAAGCTTGGGAGCGATTTCGGGATCTTATCCAGAGTTGCCCTCAACATGGGTTTACGAGGAAGCAGCAGGTGCGTAAGTTTTATAATGGTACTTGCTCCGACTAGAAATCAGGTAGATGCAGCTGCAGGTGGTAGTTTGATGGAGAAGTCTGTAAAGATGGTTTTCTCGATTTTGGATGCTATGACTAGAACGAGCTATCAATGGCCAAATGAGAGAAACCAGCCAAGGAGGATAGCGAATGTGATGGAAGTGGAGACAGTCAGCAATGAGCCGCTCGAAAAACTCACATCACAGCTGACAACATTGACAAGCCAGGTTAATCTGCTAACTAGTCTGACGTTAGCACATCAGACAGGGGGTCAGGAAGAAGTTGAGGATGTTAATTTTCTGAATCAGAGGAACTTCAACAACTTCCAACACAATCAGCCCAGGTACAATCAGTACCCACAGAATCGGAATCACCAGAATTTTTCTTGTGGGAATTCCAAGAATACAGGTAATCCACTGCCTGGGTTTACTGTTACAAATGGTATGGTCCACGACGGTAAGAAGCCAACACAAGAAGAAGTTGTCTAGTCACAGTTTGAAAAATACGATGATAAGTTAGCTCAGTTAGAAAAAAAGTAGATGGGAAATTTGTTTAGCTAAACAAGCATATTACTGGGCAAGGAGCAGACATTAAGAGGCTCGAGAACACAATAGTTCAAACTCAAGCAAGCATTGGTGAGCTGTCATCTAATATGAGCCAATTAATCAAGATTGTTGGGGCCCAACACAAGCAGGTTCAATATCCGAGTGATATTATGGTAAATCCGAGAGAGCATTGTCAAGCCACTCAGCTGAGGAGTGGTACTGAGTATGAGGGACCCCAGTTTCCAGTTGACAAAGAAAAAGTAGTGGAAAAGGAGCAATTGGAAGAGCAAGTGGAAGAGAAGCAAGCTCAGTCGGGTAGAAAGAAGATAGTGAAACAAGGCGAAGGAGAGGAAATCAAAGCAGATATCCCACCTTATGTCCCAGCTGTCCCGTTCCTACGGGCCTTGAGACAGAAGAAGATTAATGAGCAGTTCGCGAAGTTTTTGGATGTGCTAAAGAGGATCCAAATTAATATTCTTTTTGTTGAAGCACTACAACAGATGCCAAATTACGTGAAGTTTTTTAAGGAAGTGATCTCAAAGAAGAGGAAGTGGGAAGAGTACGAGACAATCAACTTGACTGAAGAGTGCAGTGTTGTGATCCAGAGGAAGCTACCGCTCAAGCGCAAAGATCCAGGTAGTTTTACTCTTACATGTGAGATAGGTAATGCTACATTTGATAAAGCACTGTGTAATTTAGGGGCTAGTATTAATTTGATGCCACTGTCTATTTATGAGAAATTAGGTATAGGCAGAATGAAACCCACTACAATTGCCCTACAAATGGCCGACCGGTCTATGACTTGACCAAGGGGAATTATAGAGGATGTTTTGTTGAAAGTCGGGAAGTTCATAATACCTGCTGATTTTGTGGTCTTGGACATGTTAGAAGACAAAGATGTCCCCTTTATCTTAGGTCGCCCATTTTTAGCAACGGGCAAAGCATTGATAGATGTTCAAAAGGGGGAGTTGACGTTAAGCGTAGATAAAGAGCAAGTTACCTTTTCCATCTATAAAGCTCTTCAACATCATGATAGTGAGGGTGTAGCTCAATTGGAAACATGTAGTTCTATTCATTCTGTAGATGATGCATTGTGTAGGAAGTTAACCTCACCTAGTGATTTTGATTCCCTTGAAACGTGTCTTGTTAATTCTGTATATAATGCAAATTTCCATGACCCTACTGACCTTGATCTTGTGGAAAGTGTTAGTGCATTAAATGCTTTGCAAGAAGCTCCTAATGGAAGTTCAACTCAAGAAAACATCAACAAGAAGGTGACAGACGAAGTGCCGAAATGGGGCGATGGATGCCAGAGCTGAAGCCATTACCTGATCATCTGCAGTATGCGTTCTTAGATAATGAAAACAGATATCCGGTAATAATTTCATCATCCCTGACTGAGTGTGAAACTGATAAGTTGTTGTGTGAGGAAGTGTTCAATATCATCAAGTGAGCTATACTTTGAAATAGGATGAGTTGGGAATGTGGAACCGGGATCATGAAGTGAAGAACCGGGTGGATAGACCGGGTTTTAGCGTGTAGAAGTGAGTCTGTGCAGAATAAACCGGGTTCAGGGTTGTTGGGGGATAACCGTCAGTTGTGACGAGTTTGTTACAGTTTGGTGACGGAATAAACCGTCACATTTGTCCGGTAGCAGCAGTCATCTTCAATCAGTTAGAACTTCTTGATCAGTTACATTCGAGCTACAAGACCTATATCATTGGAAAGCTCTCTTCCTGAAGAACAACACTACGTCGAGCAATTTCCAGTTTTCATAGATTACAGAGAGAATTTTGAGAGTGATAGTTTTCTGCCCTAATTTGTTCCAGAATTAGGCATATTCATTTCTGAGTGTAATTTCTGTAATTGATTGGATATCTTAGTGGATTGAGGTGTGTCTTGCCTCCGTGGATGTAGTTCATCTTGAACGAACCACGTAAAATCGATTGTGTGATTCATTTATTTTCAGTTCTGCGCGAAGCTCACTTCGGCCACAACTCTGGCCGAACAGTTGTGTATTTTTCAGAAGTTTCATTTTCGAACTCGTTCCAGTTTCTTAGTGTTGTGTGATTAGGAGTTGATTTGTCTAACATGTTGCGTGTATTGAGAACTTATAAATCTGCTATAGGGTGGTCAATTGCTGATTTGAAGGGAATTAGTCCCACTATATGCATGCATAAAATTCTGATGGAAGATGAGTATAAACCTTCTGTCCAAAACCAATGTAGGCTTAACCCAATGATGCAAGAAGTAGTTAGGAAAGAAGTGCTTAAGTGGTTAGATGCTGGGATAGTCTTTCCTATTTCTAATAGCAGGTGGGTGAGTCCAACTGAGGTAGTGCCAATGAAAGGAGGGATGACTGTAGTAAAGGGTGATCTTGATGAGCTCATAGCCACTAGGGTGATTACGGGTTGGCGTGTTTGTATAGATTATAGGAAACTTAATGCAGCTACTCGTAAAGACCATTTTCCCCTTCCCTTTCTAGATCAGATGCTTGACAGATTAACAGGTTATGCGTATTATTGTTTTCTCGATGGTTATTTGGGATACAATCAGATTATGATTGCCCCGGAGGATCAAGAGAAAACCGTGTTTGTATGCCCTTATGGTGTTTTTGCTTTTCGTAGAATGCCATTTAGGCTGTGTAATGCGCCTGCTACCTTTCAGCGTTGTATGGTGGCAATTTTTGGGGGTTTGATAGAGAATTTCATGGAAGTGTTTATAGATGATTTCTCTGTATTTGGTTCTTCATTTGATAATTGTCTAGATAACTTAGCTCAGGTGCTTAAAAGGCGTGAAGACACCAGTCTAGTTCTTAACTGGGAAAAATCCCATTTCATGGTAAAAGATGGGATAGTCTTAGGGCATATGATTTCATCAAAAGGATTAGAAGTTGATAGGGCTAAGGTAGTGGCAATAGAGAAGTTACCACCTCCTAGGAATGGAAAAGGGGTTGGGAGCTTTTTAGGACATGCGGGGTTTTATAGAAGGTTCATAAAGGATTTTTCTAAAATTTCTAAACCTTTATCTCGCTTGTTAGAAAAGGATACTCCTTTTTTTTTCGATGATGCATGTATGCAGGCTTTTGAGACATTAAAGAAGGCATTGATCACCGCTCCAATAATGATTACACTTGACTAGTCTAAACCATTCGAGGTAATATGCGATGCGAGCGACATGGCGGTGGGAGCTGCATTGGGTCAAAAGAGGGAAAAGATCTTTAGAGTCATCTATTATGCGAGCAAGACTCTCGATCCGGCTCAAGCAAATTATACTACCACAGAGAAGGAACTTTTAGCTGTTGTTTATGCTTGTGATAAATTTCGTTCTTATCTTTTACAGGCTAAAACAATAGTTTATACTGACCATGCTGCTCTCAAGTATTTGTTTGCTAAACAGCATTCCAAGCCCAGACTAATTAGATGGATATGCTTCTTCAAGAATTCGACTTGCAAATCAAAGATAGAAAGGGCTGTGAAAACGTGGTAGCTGACCACTTGTCCCCAATTGTGAATGAGGCAGATGAAAAGGGCCAACAGACGGCCATCAGTGATATCTTTCCAGACGAGCACATGATGGTTGTGGAGAATGGCTGATGGTATAGTGGCATCGCAAATTTTATAGCGAGTGAGATTGTTCCAGACTTCCCTTATCATAAGAAGAAGAAATTCTTCCATGATGTGAAGTTTTAGATATGGGATGATCCCTATCTCTATAGGAGATGTGCAGATACTATCATCAGAAGATGTGTCCCTCAAGCTGAAGTGAAGGACATCATAGCTCATTGCCATTCATCCCCAACTGGGGGACATTTTTTCATCAACAAGAACAACAACGAAGGTTCTCTAAAGTGGCTTCTATTAGCCAATAATTCACAAAGACTACCATGTATTCATTCTGCAATGTGACAAGTGCAAGAGAACGGGGGGATAACAAGGAAGCACGAGATGCCTCTTACTACAATTCTTGAGGTCGAGCTGTTTGACGTATGGGGCATCGATTTCATGGAACCCTTTCCATCCTCGAATGGGTTCCAATACATCTTGGTGGCAGTGGAGTATGTTTCGAGATGGGTGAAAGTTGTCCCAACCCAAACTATTGATGCCAAGGTGGTGCTCAAATTCCTGCAAAAGAATATCTTGACAAGGTATGGCACTCCGAGAGCCTTGATTAGTGATGGGGCTCACATTTTTGCAATAGATGGATGGCAGCGTTATTGGCGAAGTATGGGGTAAACCATCGTGTGATTAATCCATACCATCCTCAAGCCAATGGACAAGGGCAGCTTGCAAACCGAGAAATTAAGCAAATATTGGAGAAGTCGGTGAATGGGAACCGAAAAGACTGGGCGATGAAGTTGGACGACGCACTTTGGGCTTATAGGACGACATACAAAACTCCTTTGGGGCTTTCGCCGTATCAACTGGTTTTTGGAAAGGCGTATCATTTACCCGTTGAGTTGGAGCATAGAGCATACTAGGCAGTTAAGAAGGTGAATTTCGACTTCGAGGCTGCTGGAAAAGAGCGACTCTTAAAGCTCAATGAATTGGAAGAATTCAGAAATCAAGCATTTGAGAACTCCAGTTTGTACAAGGAGTGGGTCAAGAGGTTTCATGACCGAATGATCAAGGATCGCACATTTGAAGCGGGTGAACAAGTTCTATTGTTCAATTCGCGCCTAAGACTCTTTCTGGGTAAGCTGAAATCCAGATGGTCGGGTCCATTCATAATCAAAACCGTTAGAGCTTCCGGAGTAGTTGAGCTGTTAAATCAAGATGGGAGCACATTTCTTGTCAATGGACAACGGATCAAGAAATATTATAAATCCGACCAAATTTAAACCGTGCATGAAGTGCGGTTGAAAGAACTCAATTAGAACCAAAAAGGTCGTCAAGCTTGAGACGTAAAACGAAGCGCTTGTCGGGAGGTAACCCGATTGTATTATTTTATTTATTTTATGTTTTTACGTGTTTTACATTTTGATAGCTCAAAAGCAAAAAAAATAGAACATGATAACAAGATGCAGGGGACAAACAAAGGACGAGAGGCAGTACAACACGACGCGGTCGAGTCACTAAATGACTCGGTCGCGTCCATTATTCAGCATAAGCCACTCACAGGACAGTGACCAACGACGCGGTCGCATCAAGTGACAACGTTGTCGCTTCCATCCGTTCCACAGCGCAGATCAGTAGTAGGTGACACGGTCGGGTCCAAAAATGACGCGGTCGCGTCAATTCACGAAACTAGGTAATTAAAAATGGGTACAGGTCAGTCTCGCTCATTCTTCTTCCCTGCTCGTCTCTCATGTGAAAAAAAAAAAGAATACTCCCTTCCCACATACACACACGAAATCTTTTGAAATACACCACAAATTCACACTCTGAATCACTCCCACACATCACATACACCAAATCTCCCTCACCCATTCAATCACTTTGAGTTGGGCAACTCCATTTGGGCGAAAATTAGGGTTACTCGAAAATTATTCAATTCCGACTCAAATCTCTGGTAAGACTTGCAAACTCAAACTTTTATGTTGACTATATTGTAGTTATGATGGATTGTTGTAGAATTTGGTTATAATGGATATTCGGGTTGCTTTAGTTTTCTTTGTCTAGTTTGGGGCACTTGTAGTACCCTTATTATGTTTTTCGTTCCAAATTGGAGGTTATTGTGGTGTATTGAATGTGAATTTGATCAATTTGTGATTATAGGGATGGAAAAGTAACACCATAGTTATAATTAACATGTGTTCTTCTTTGGGGAGTTTTATCAAACACGTCATGTGCATAGCTTAAAGCTAGTTTTTGCTTTATTTTCTATTCCTTTTAGGCGTCATATGTGTATTAAATGATCAAGTGCTTACACATAAGTTGTTCCGTTCATAGGATTCGACATATATTATTGTTGGCCAACTTTTATTAAATGCATAGCCTAGGGGCTGATAGAATGAGCTCCGATGTGTTTGTTAGCTAAGTGTTGAATGTGTTTTGTGTGTGTTATGTTGAAAATGCCACCAAGGAAAGCAACCACAAGCAAGAGCAAGGACAAACGAAGATTTGAATCACTTCGTCAGCGAACAGTTGTGCCTACCCGTTTTGGAAATCTAGAGTTGACATGAGCTATGGGAATCCATGACAATGTCAAAGCATTTATTACCATTGCTGGATTGACAGAATTCAAGAAGTATGACCGAACATACGAGCGGTTGACAATTGAATTTCTTAGCACCTTTGAGATTGTCGTGGCTAGTCAGCCTGAGCAGAAGCGACGGATAAAATTACTTTCCAGTTGATGGGAGAGCAGCATGAGCTGACGTACGATGAGCTTGATGATATTTTCGAGTTTCCAGCTCCAACTGAAGGAGAGCCACCAGAGAAATTCAATCCGAAAGAGTTTTGGGGGCAATTGACTGCAGACCCTCCGCTCCTACCTCCGCTGGTGTATGTTTCGAAAAATGCTAAAGCTTCATGGATCCGGAATCCAATAATTAGGTATTTCCAAAAATTGTTGGCCCATACACTATTTGCCAGGAAGGAAACGGGAGCATCCCGACAAAAGGAACTTTGTTACATATGGAATGTCCTTCAAAACCGACGACTGGATAATGCAGTTATTTTGGCAGAACACTTTGTCAATGTAATCACCAAGCAAAAAGACAACATTACAATTGAAGGTATTATCACTGGCATTGATACATACGTTGGAGTGACTTTTGATGACATGGTCCCGGTTAAAGGGGACGTTTACTTCATATGGGAGTCCTTAGAAAGTATGCAGGTGGTTGTAATAGGAGAGGATAGACGGGTGCCATATGTATTCCAAAATATGGGACCGTATTTTTGTCTACCCAATCCAGATTTTACTGTGGTAATGACCTTTGAGGATACACTCAACCTTGCTATGTCTCTGGGGAGCATTTGGCCCACTCACAAAGCCCAGATTCGCCGGTTTTTCAACCCGGTCATGAAGAAGAAGGCAACCATCAGGGTCCTCGTCCAGCGAGAAAACAGAGAGCGGCCACCACTATTGCATCCTCGTCAGAAAGAGTTGAGGACTTGACAGGAATGTTCACTTCCCTTCGTGCTGATTTGACCAATCTTAGTACTCAGTTTGATAGACATCGGGCTGAAACTCGAGGTGCTTTCCAAGAAATCAACCCCATGTTGCGTACGATAATAGCACAAGGCAATGAAGAACGAACATGGAGACAAGAGCAAGATCGTTGTTGGGATGTGATGGCTTAATTTTGGAGCCAACATGGCTTCCAGCCACCACCGCCGCAATGAGTTGTAAGTTTAGTACCAAGTCGTACCACTTTTTTCCTCCAAACTTTGGCTTTTAGCCAAGTTTGGGGGAGGGGGTGTAACGTGGGACGTCTTAGCCGCTACATTTAGATTTCTGTTGTTGTTTCTGATGTTTAGTGGGTGTTTTGCTTCTCATATATTATCGTTTGTCTCGCTATGTCATTATGTTGGGTTAGATGTCGGGTCTGTGAGCCCACTTGCTTACGTTACTTGTTTTCGTTTGACTTGAGTATTGGGAGTCTTTTTCGAGCCTCGAACAGGTCGTGCGTCAACCTGTCATTGCGAGACCAGAGCTCCCTTAGCGCCTCGGCCAGCTCCTCCTTAGCCTCCCTCTCACTCCTCCGCCCGAGGTCCATTATCCCCCGAGCCAGACGCAGTAGCTCCTCGGCCTCGGGCCCTTCGAGGCCTAGAATGCTTGTTTGCCCCTGTAACCAAATAACCTGTTAGAAAGTTACGGTTTCTTACAAGCCAAATATCATTCGTTGTACCTCGGGAGCCGTGTCCGCGCGCATTCTCTTAGCCTCCGCAGGCGGCGTCAACGAGGGCTCCGGCCTCTTCCTCGACCTCGGTGTCAGGCCGGTCACCACCACTTCGTCCTCCGTCCCCTCTGATCGCCCCTGGCTCGGAGACACCCCCCCCCCCCCCCCTCTCGGGGTCACCTCGGCAACTGTCCCCTTCTTCTTCAATGCCGGTGGCATCGCAAGGCTCCCTGCAGTATCTTTCCCCAAGCGTCCCACTGCAAAGATAATACACAGTTAGCACTCTTACCATATAAACAGCTCACATAAAACATTAGAATGCCCTACCCTCCTCAGACGGCCCGGCCGACGAGCCCCCCGGGTCGAATTCTCCTCTGCTCCTCCCGAATAATAAAGGCTTAACCCTGCCTCCTCCAGCTCCTCCTCTGTGCAGAGCTGTTTGAACACACCCACGGTGCGGAAATCCTCAACTGACTCCGGCTCCACCACCGAGGCATTGTCCACAACCTCCTCCCTCCTTCACCTTGGGAGGGTCACACTCACCTTCACAAACAAAAACTTTTCCTTCCAACCCTCCACCTTACTAGGGTTTTTTACCTTAAAACCACCCCGGGGCCTCGGGCTAAACGAATACCATCCCTTAGCCTTCCCAAAGGCTTTGAGCTGGAAGAAAAACCTAAAAATACCTACATCAGGCTCTACCCCGGCCCTCTTACACACTACCAGGAATCCCACCACCTACCTCACCGCATTGGGCGCCAGCTGGCATAGTGCAATGCCGTAAAACCTCAACAGCTGAACCACAAACTCCACTACTACAAAACTTGTTTAAGACTACGGTCAAAAACCGTGGTTAAAGGCATTCAGCGACCGTGGTAGTAGATACCGTAGTGGTAGACCTACCACCAATAACTACGGTTAATGAACCGTAGTAATTAACAATAAAGACTACAGTTGATAACCGTTGTCGTAGTAGTAGCATCTACGACTACGGTATGTATGACCACGGTTGGTGATTTTTTTCAACTACGGTCTAAACCGTAGTAATTAATGATAAAGACTACGGTTAAAGACCGTTGTCTTTTCTTTTTCATAAACCGTTGTTGTAGATGGTGCTCTTTTATAGTTTCTTTTATATATTTTTTTCTTTTGTAATTTATATATGTATGTATATATATATATATATATATATAACATAAATCAATATTTATGTTTGTTGTTTAATCTTCAATAACATATCACATACGAAAGAGTAAATATTAGATTAAAAAATATCATTTATTTCTAAATATCAAAGTTACATTACGTCTCAAATCTAGAAAAGGAAAAAATTACGAATTAATTTCTCTATACGTAAATCCATTACAGAGGCACATATTTCTTCTAAATCATCTTTCATTATCCTGCAAGAAAAAAACATGAAAAAAGATAGAATTAAACACAAAATTTTATTTGTTAATCCAGATATCTATAACACAAAATAGTTTTAAAAAAAAAACATTAAGTTTAAGGTCATAATCAGATATATCTAAAGTATAAAACACAAATATAAAAATTAATAAAAAAACCCAGTAGTATGTCCCTTTGCTATTTTCACCTTAAACTCTAAATAAAAAAGATGATCAATTTCAGAGGTGGAGAAGAGCAATCATAAAACTCGAAAAATTCAAATATTAATCATAATGAATTGAAGAGCAAGAACACCTAAGATCAAGTTTAGTCAATTATAAGACCAATAAATTGACCATACAAGAAGTCAAAAGGCACACTAATTATAATCATGAAAGTAGAAATCCCATAATATGCAAATTCTGTCTTCAGCGATATTATGTGCATAATGCAAATTGAATAGAAAGTATATTATGTGCATAGATAGGACACTTACAAATCTCTTCTCTTGTGTTATTATAAGATTACATTAATAAGTTCAATTTCCAAACATTTCATCATTCCATCTTACTTCACATGCCCACCTATTTGAGTCCACAACGCATTGCCAACTATTATTGCCCAATTTTCTTGAGTAATTTTTTACTTATGGCTTGAGAAAAGCTAGTTGGAGTGTTTAAGGCATGCCACTATTACTTAAAAGCTGTGGTTTTATGTCTAAAGCAAAACACCAGGTTTTAGTTGCTTTTTATAGCTTTTAGATATTTTCGTAATTATAACAAAAGCCTTCTTACCTTTAAGCTAAAAACTGCTCAAATACCAAACACAATAAAATTTAGATTTAACTGAAAGTATTTCTACTAACAAACACTACTAACTTTTGATTATATTTTACCATAATCTCTACTTATAGAAAATGATTTTGGCATTTTGTTTCCATATCACATTATTATCATTTAACAACTACGGTATCCAATATAAGAGTAAAAACCATGTGAGTTAAACTACTAACCCAAGTAAGCTCTTCGAGAGCATTGACTTTCCTTGTAGTGAAAAAAGCAACCTGCAAAACAGGGGAGCAATGTCAAGAGCTGACAGACTAACGTATGTACCGGAACATCAATCAAGTTTTCGTCATAGCACCTGTAATCAAGAAAGAAGCAATATGGGTAGAAATGCAAGATCAGCAGCGCAATATGGATGATGTTTCGTGTACTTTGAACATCTTATAACCTTAAACATATCAGTGGAACACCTTTTTAATCATATGTGAGGTTGACATAAGCATATGAGCCCCGAAGCATGTTATAAGCCGCTTATATAACAGACATGAGGTTTTCATACGCATATCACCGCCAAAGCCATGTTCCAAGCCGCCTATATAACAGATGTGCGTGAGTCCATGCTCAATATTTATGTTTCATCATTAGAAAGAAACCAACTGAAAAGGAAGAAATTTCCTAACCATAATTTAAAATGCACAATCAAGATATAGAAACTGCATGTCATGAATAAGATTAATAAGAAAAGTACCTTAGCCTCCTTTTACTATACTCTTTATTAAATAAATCAAAAGAAACACTGAAGAGTGCATAAACACTAAAGAGTGCATACATATTTTACTCAAAACCAAGCAAATACTGTTACGGAGAATTTAATTCGATTCTTGCAGCAGAGGACTCGGCAGAAGCTGATTTAGCTTCTTTTACTAGTAATAGAGCTACAAACACGAGCACAAATGGAGGAAATTTTAGTTCAGCTTATGCAGATGCAACTAAAGCTCTGAAGATACCGTCATTTAGCCCCTGCATACAGATGAAAACAGAAAAGAAAAATGATAGTCGGCTTGGTTCTAGGCAGTTGGTGTTCTTACTACTTGAGGTAGCGAACTCCATCGTGATGGGATTTCAAGATTAACATGAGAAAGATTAGCCTTCCAAATAGACTGTACATATATAGCATAAAAAGAAAGGTGGTTTTGACAATTGAAATACTTTTTTGTAGCAAATCTAAAGATTTACAGAAGATGGATCGAGTTAAGGGTACTTTCAGCAAGCTATATGCCATAAGGGAAAAGATATACAACACATGAAAGAGTGCTAGATATATCAATAGAGAAAAGGCAGGTAAATATGCAAAAGTGACTTGAACCACTCTGATCTTGACCGCAAATACTGTTGCGGAGAGCAATAACTGTTACACAATTTGAATTGTGAAACGCTGAAAATAGGGCTCTTGACCATCTGCCTGAATCTAAAATAATACAAATGGATATTTAGGGAGTAAGGATGAAATTAATGAGTTCATGAGGCTACTGCATAAACTTCAACAAAAAGCCATTTTAAATTATTTTAACTTGGTTTAGCAAATTTAGATGTCCATACAAAAGGAGATGTCCTATCAAATATACACTAGTTACACTAGTTTATTTAACCTTAGGAGTTCACTAGAAAACTTCAAATTTATTAAATGCAGACTGAAAATCTGAACCAGGCTTAAGTCCTTCTTCAGTCTAACATTTCTAAATTCTCTTCCAAGTACCATGGAAGCAATCAGTCGTGACTGAACCTGCTGCCTTTGCAACGACTCTGCTAGCATCCCTACGAACCTCCGCAAAAACATTCCTCCATCATTAAAATACAAACAACAAAGTCGTACCTGATACAATTGCATCCATATGTATTATAGATAAGTAAGTGACTAAGTACGTGGTATATTCACTGCACGCAAGCACACAGTAATCCCAGTTAGCTCACCTCAAAGCTCAGTTTGCGAAGACAGAGAATGAGGAATCACATAGTGTCATGCTTCTATTTTTTTTTTTTTATCATGCATCAGGTATCCGAATGTAACATCAGGCATCGAATTGAATGAATAAACAGTTGACACTTGTTAAGAATTTCTTAGGTTCCAACGAGTAAAACACATAGACATAAGTTACTAGAGAGATTACCTGAAGATTCTTGATTCTTATAACAATTGCATCAACTGTGTCTCAACACCAAATGCGAAAATCAGTCCAAACTTGATCATTTCTACTGCGTGCAGTGTGCAGCTTCTTTGGAGGCTCTCCAACCAAGTCGGTTCGTAGCTGCAATGTTCCATTTGAGCTTCAAAAAAAAAAGTGCACAATTTGAGCAAATGAACAAGATTCGGGTCTTTAGAGAAGGCAATATGTAAGTAATGTCATATTGACCTCCAAGGCGCAAATGTTCGGATAACTGACTACTGTAAGAAATTGGTCAAACCTAAAGAGCAGCCTCGATATTCAACTACATGGCGGTGTAGAGAGGGGCGAAGGTGTCGTCGCCGGAGATATTGTAGTCCTGCGCCACTCCGTACTTGTCGTATTATCAAAGTGCTGGGGGAAATAGGGGCACCGGCACGAGGAGGGAGGGAGAGAGCCGGGGAACTAGATGACGGCAGGGGTGGGACGGGCAGTGGCGGGGGCGACGACGCGTCAGGGAGGGAGTGGCTAGGGTTTGGAGAATATCCTCTAACTCCAAAGATTTTTTTCCAATTTAGAATCTGAATTGAATTATGAGAAAATAAAAAGTAAGTCATTTTTTTTTATAAGAAATTATATAAACAACGGTCTTTTAACAACGTAAGTAGTGTCCGCTGTCTTTAAGTAGAAAAGAAGAATTCGACTACGGTTAAACGACAACGGTTTCTCGAAACCGTTGTCTTTGAGCGAAAAAAATTTGAGATGCACTACGGTTTATATAAAGACAACGGTTGAGCGATAAAAGACAACGGTTTATGCGCACAACCGTTGTCGTTTAGGCGTTGTGATTGACAGTTTTTGTAGTAGTGCTCCCACAGCGGGAACCTAAGTTCCACCTTCAAATGATCTATGTACACCCCTACGAACCCCTTGGGTGGACAATAGGCTTGATCACTGGGCTCCGGAAAAATATATTCTAAGTTAAACGGAAAATAAAACGACGGTATCATTGCTTCTACTTGCACCCGTGACATTCGCGGTGCCTCCGCGGCAACCTCGAAGTCCTCCTCACAGCAGTCGCTAAAATCTACTGCTCGGGATGCAGTTTCCATACCGTCCGCCCTATACACTGTTCTAATTTCCCTTCTCTCAGGGACTATGAACTGCAATGGCTCTGCGTCTAAGGGAGATTCCAACGTCCCCACTTCCCTAATCGAAGACGAAGATGAAGAAGAAGACATACTTACTTGTTTCGAATAGTATGTGGATCAGGAATTTGCAAGGTGATTCTCTTTTTCTCCCGCTCTTTGGTTGTCGCAAATTGCAAATGAGAGTGATGGAAACTTCTTGTACACACTTTATTTATATAATCAAGAATTAACGGCACAGATCGTGACCTTTCGCATTCAACGCTTTTGATGCATGTGTGTTAGTCACGCGCTTCACAGTTACTTAGGCGCGTAGGGAACACGCGTCTTGGGATTCGAATCAACGTCACTTCAACTCCAGTTGGCTATTTTACCTCAGGTGAGCTTTATTCCAACTTCGGTTGACTGCTTCACCTCGGGTGAGCTTCATTCCAACTCTGGTTGACTGCTTCACCCTGTTGTGAACCGCCCACTACTCTGGCGCCTACAATCGTACATGGGAGGTTGAGGAGATCATGGGCCACGTCTGCATCGCGGTTGAGGAATATTTATTTGACTTGTTCTTCTCTCGTTTGGGCCGCCTGGGCCTGCACACGCCCATGCATGAGCTTCTTCGCGTGGGCTTGCGAGCGTGGGCCCAGGTGATCCGGGTGGCGGACTGGGCCGACCCGGGGAGATTGGGCCATACCTATCAGATCCCCCCCCCAACCAGCCGGAGCGAGGTATTAGCTTCGGTTTGAAGTTTATTCTAGGATGATATGGGTTGGGCGTTGCTGCTGAAGTGTGAGGTAGTCAAGCGGAGATGGATTCATGACTGCCCGGGGTGAGATAGTCAACAGGAGTTGAAATAGTGTACCCTCGGGGTGAGGTAGTCAACCGGAGTTGAAATCATGAATACCCGGGGTGAGGTAATCAATTAAGGTTGAAATAAAATACCCCCGGAGTGAAGTAGTCAACCGGAGGTGAAATAAAATACCCCCGGAGTGAAGTAATCAACCAGAGTTGAAGGAAAATACTCCGGCGAGAAAGAATCAACCGTAGTTGAAGTAATGTACCCTCGAGGTGAGGTAGTCAACCGGAGTTGAAATAATGTCCCCCCGAGGGAGGTAGCCAACCGGAGTTGAAATAATGTCCCCCCGAGGTGAGGTAGTCAATCGGAGTTGAAATAATGTCCCCCCAAGGTGAGGTAGTCAACCGGAGTTGAAATAATGTTGACCCAAACCCCAAGGCGCGTGATTACCCACGCGCCTAGGTAACTGGGAAGCACGTGAAAAACACACATGCATCACATGTGTTGAATGCGAAAGGTTGCAATCTGGGCCTTTTATTTTTTAATATATATATAAAGCTTGCACAGGAAGATGCACTTTACCTTTCATTTGCAAATTGCGACAGACAAAGAGCGGGAGAAAAGGGAATCACTTTGCAATTTCAGGGCAAATTTCAGTTGAAAACAAGTAAGTATGTCTTGTTCTTCGTCTTCGTCCTCTATTAGGGAAGTGGGAACGACAGAACAACCGCTTAATGCAGCGCCATTACGGAGTATATTCCCTAAGAAGAGGGAAATTAGGACCGTGTTTCGGGTGGATTGTAGGGAAATTTCGACCCGAGCAGTAGACTTCAGTGACTGCCTCGAGGAGGAATTCGAAGTGGCCTCGGAGGCGCCTCGAATGACTCGGGTGCAGTTAGAAACGCTGATACCCTCATTTTATTTTCTGTATAATTTAGAATACATAGTACCGGAGCCCAGCGACCGAGTTTGTTGTCCGCCAAAGGGGTTTGTTGGGGGTGTACATAGACCAGTTGAAGATGGGCCTTAGATTTGTCCTGTGGGACTTTGTAGTGCAACTATTGAGGTATTACGAAATCGCATTATGCCAGTTAGCACCCAATGTCGTTAGGCAAGTAGTAGGATTTTTGGTAGTTTGTAAGAGTGTCGGGGTAGAGCCCAACGTAGGTATATTTAGGTTTTTCTTCCAGCTAAAAGCCTTCGGGAAAGTGAAGGGGTGGTACTCGTTTAGTCCGAGGCCCTGGGGTGGCTTTAAAGTAAAGAACCATAGTAAAGTAGATGACTGGAAGGAGAAATTTTTGTTTGTAAAGGTGAATGTGACCCTCCTGAGGTGGAGACGGGAGGAGATTGTAGATAGTGCCCCGGTGGCGGAGCTGGAGTCAGTAGAGGACTTTCGCACCGTAGGTGTCTTTAAACAAGTCTGCTGAGAGAAGGAGTTGGAGGAGGCGGGGTTGAGCCTCTACTACTCGGAAGTACCAGAGGAAAACCCGATCCGGGGCCAGGGCTCGTCTGCTGGAGCTTCTGAGGAGGGTAGGGCTATTTATTGTGTGTGCGCGTTGATATATGGCAAGAGTGCTAACGGTGTTCATTGTTTTTTCAATGGGCCGATTTGGGACAGATGTATCTGGGAGCCCTTCAATGCCACCGGCATTGAAAAAGAAAGTGGTTGCTGGCAAGGTGGCACCGAGAAGGGGAGCGTCCCCAGGACAAGGTCGGTCTCAAGGGACCGAAGAAGATGTGGTGGTGACCGGCCTGACACTGAGGTCGAGGAAGAGGCCGGAGCCATCATCGACGCCACCCGCGGAGGCAAAGAGGATGCGCGCGGACACTGCCCCCGAGGTACGTGGGATTATGCCTGCTCTTGCGATTTTATGTATAGATTGACTTACTGCTTTTTCCCAGGGTCAAATAAGCGCTCTGGGTCTGAAAGGACAGGAAGCGGAGGAGCTGCTGCGGCTGGCCCGGGGAATTATGGAGCTCGGGCGGAGGAGCGAAAGGGAGGAGAAGGAAGAATTGGCTGATGCATTGCGGGAGCTCCGTACCCGCAATGACAAACTCTCCAACGATCTTTCCGAAGCCCGGAAAAGAGCCTCCGAGGTGGAGAAGGAGGTGGCCCGTCTTCGGGGTGTGGAGGTAGAGGTGGGGCTGCTCCAGGGCGAGGTGGCGGAACTCCGTGCCGAGCTCAAAGGCAAGGACACCGCGGTGATCGAGGGCCAATGAGCCCTGCTGAAGACGTTTGCTGAAAAACTCCTCCAGACGGGCACGTTCCTCGACAATCAAATGAGGTTCGTGGCTGTTGGCGACACTGCTACCCGCTCCAGCGCTGCTGGAGAAAGTGAAGGACGTCTATCCGGACGTGGACATGTACCGTCCAGAGTTCGGATACGACTACAATTCAGTAGGCGCCATGGAGGAGGCCTATTATGAGGCTCTGGCTTAGGTCCCAGAATGGCCCATGATGGAGGCGCTGGCGGAGAAAGGCACGGTGCTGACTGCCGAGGAGGTGGCCAACTACGACGTAGACCAGAATAAAGAATTCCTGGCATACAGAAGGGGGCAGTTCGTGCCGGAGCCACGAAAACGGGCCCCGCCTCCAAGGATGGAGCCTCCAGCAGAAGCGTCGGGGCAAAGCTCCGGGGATGGCCAGACTTTGCCTCAGGAGGGAGAGCAGCCAGCAGCAGCGGCAGCCGAGGGGACCGAACCAGGGGAGGTCAGTTCCCCCCAATTTTGAATAAATTGTAACTGTTGTAGATAGCGTAACAGATGTATATACATTTTTTTTGATGTATTTGAACCGCAATGATTTGTACTTGATTGAACTCTGAAGTAAAAGTTTGAATGAATGTTGAACAATTTTGTTGATTTGTACTTGTATGGGCATGATTCATGTTGTGTATAGTACTGAATGTGTACCTGCTAACAGGAGAGCACCGAGGAGCTGCATAGTGTAATAAAGCAGCTAATACGGTCTTTGGACTGGTTCCGAGGTGAAAGAGACAAACTGCAGAAGCACGTTGTACCCCGGCTGGAGAGAAAACTAGCTGCTGCTGAGAAGAGAAGAGCCTGGCCGAGGCAGAGAAGCCTCGCATCGAGGCTAAAGAGAGTGCGTTGCACTTCAAGCTCAATGCTTTATCAAAAGATGCCGAGGTGGAGCGGATGTACGTGCACCACCGGGAATACGAGCGAATGTCGAAAGAATTTGGCCTGTTAACATTTGAGGACCTCAAGGCTTGGATCGTTGAAGTGCAGGCGGAAATAAAAGAATTAATGGACCTCAGGGATCCGAACCCTGCGGAGGTGTACAGGAAGCGGCCGGTGCTGGAGCTTCTCCTCGGCATTTACCAAAACTTGGAAGGCCGGAAGAAATAGCAGCGCACTCTGGAGGAGAACGTCGCAAGCTGCAGCCGGGCCAAGGCCTCCAAAACACGCAGAAAAAGGCCAACTCGTACGGCACGGGCCGGAGGAATCATAATTGAGGAACAGAGCTCCGCCATGGCGAGTAGGGCCCGCAAGGAGGGGTCAAGGCCCGAAAGAAGACCGGCAGTGCGGCGAAAGGTGGAGCTAGAGAGAAGCCTGGAGTCCACGGAACAAGTTCGGGAGTTCGCCCAGGAAGTCGAAGAGATGGCCCCGACAGAGTGGGACCCAGTATAATGGGCACATAAGTCGGGGCCAACCAAGAGGGGGAGCCAGCCGAGCAGTGGACGGCAAAGCAGCCAAGGGGGCCCAAGGAGCAGAGGAGTGCCCCGGAGCGCTGCCAGGTCCCGAAGGAGTGCAGGCACAGGGCAAGGCTTGCTAGGGCGCCGGAGTGCTGAGTTTTGGTTTGGAGGCCATAAGAGATAGCATGATGTAAAAAAGAATAAAGATGTAAAAGATTTGTAAAAGACAAAATTGTATGTATGAAATATGTATGTATAAAGGAAATTTTTTTTGATATATTGTTTGAACGGAAATGTATGTGTACATAAAAATGTTTGTAAATGTGCAAGTATGCAATGCAACGTAGTTGTTCTAGTCCTCGGGAGGATTTAGTATACTGGAACGTGTCCGGAGACAAGTTGAAAAACCTCCTCGGAGGAATCAGGCAGGAGGCAAGTCTTGTCCGTAGACAAGGTTTGAGACCTCCCCGGACGGATCGGGCGAGAGGTCACGCTAGTCCGGAGACAAGGTTTGAGACCTCCCCGGACGGATCGGGCGAGAGGTCACTATAGTCCGGAGACAAGTAATAAAGTAATACCACTAAGTGTGTATTAGAGTGGGCCGGGGCGTCCCCGCGGGGCACAAAGCAAATAACATACGTGTAAAGGAAACATTGCATTAATACTAAGAATTTGTTTTAGGTGTAGAAATTATCAACATATAACACTTCATTTTAGGTTTTACTTCTATTTCACCTTGAAATAATTTGTAATAATTTGAAATAAATGAAATATCATTACTATAATGATAAAAATAAATGTTCATGGCAAGTCATCACTTGATAAACTATTGTAGTTATAAGATCAAATCTTCTCATATTAAAGGACAATCAAGTATGAAGAATAATTTGATTTCAATATTGAATCAACATGTAGAATACTACATTTTTAATTAAATAACAAAAAATATATAGGCATCATGTGTTGTAAATAAAGTATTTATATATAATAAGAGTCATATTAGAGTCTATATCATGCATTCATACATTAGTGATTCATGATATATTATCATATATTAATTGGTGGTTATATATATTAGAGAGATAGAGAAAATACATGGAATAAATTGAAAAAGTGTGAGGAAGAGATGTGATAGATCTCTATAGGGATGTAACTGAATAGGTTTTTAAATGAATATGTGTTATTTATTGCAATCATTCATGTAGAGACACCTTCTTATTTTGGATGTGACTATTCAAAACAACTCTTTGAAAACTTCACACTAGTTCTCTCTATTCTTTCATATTATTTATTATTTTCAACCTAGTGGTTCTTGTTCCATGTAATTCGAGAGAGTACAACTTTTGAGTTACAAGTGAATAGACTTTGTATCTTGAAAGGTAAATTCCTCGAAACCATTTGCACCATACTGGGAGGAATTTATATCTTTAAAGATAACATCTTTTGAGATGTGTCTAGCCTATACAAATCCATCACTAGCTACAACAATGTTCGAGAGTTTGAATATACAACATCATGAATTGTGAAATCTACTCTTACTCTAAACAATTACAAGACATATTATCATGAATAATAATAATAAGAGACACATGCTATAACACACAAAACCAAACTATAAAAAATCAGGCGTGCACTAATATAAAAAAATAGTCTGATGGGATTACTTTTTTATTTATTTCTACAACAAATTCTAGCATTAGCATCAACAATTGAATAGTCAGTAACCTACTCTTTTTGTTACCTTCAAAATCCATCTAGGCTATGAAATCTTATTTCATGCAAGTCATGACACATAAGCCTCAATTGTAGTTTATTGGAGACACAAAACCATGATATATATATATATATATGAAATATAATGTACTTACGATCATAACCATAATATAAATAAAACTCGATTCGCATCCTCTGACATAACTATGGTTTCAATGAATATCTTTGTTTTGATCGATCTCGTCATACGCTTCATGAAACTATGATGGTGTCTTCTTAGGCTTTTGTATCTTTGGGATTTGTAAATCCTTTAGATTGTTGGGATTTTGGGGAAATATAATGTAGTAGAAAAGATAATTTCTGAAGCGTAGAAAAGATAATTTCTGAAGCGTGTATTTGAGTAATCCCTCGGGATACAACATAACTTCTAACTTATGCTAGGAATATGAATCACTGAATGTATGATCTTGACACATCAATATTTTTTGAGTAAAGAGTAAGAACATTAGAAGAGATACTAATCTAGTCGTCGGGCTGAAGACGTAAAATTTAACGCTTGTCGGGAGGCAACCCGATGTTCACCGTTTTCTTTAATTTTTTTATTATTTATGTTTTATTTTTATGAGTTTACTTATATTTTTAGTGTTTTTGTGATTTTAGGTACAAACATTGACGAACCAATAGTGAAAAAAAGTGATAGCAAGAAGTAGGGGTCGAAAAAATGGAAAAAATAGCCTAGCTCACAAAGGAAGGCAACGCGACCGCGTCACAGAGGGACATGGTCGCGTCAAAATCATCCGGGAAGGCCAATTCAAAACTGAACTGGGCAACGCAATCGCGTCTTCAGCCCAGAAACATCAAGCTAGGATGGCTCTATGCGGTCACATCCAACATACGACGCGGTCGCGTCAGTTTCTAGAGTGGATTAAAATAGCCGCATCAGGTTCACCAAGATGACTTCGCGAAAAGTTAGCACTCGTTTTGAGAGGCATCGTATAGAGAGTCGAGGAGCGATGTAAGAACTTATTCCCTTGTTGAACACGCTCGTAGCGCAAGGAAATGAAGCTCGAACTTGGAGACAGCAGCAGGACACTCGGTGGGATGTATTGGCCCAATTTTGCAGCCAACATGGATCTCAACCACCTCCACCGCCGCCGTAATGATTTGTGTGTTGAGCACCAAGATGTACCACTCTTTTCCTGGGAGGGGGTGAATAGTGGGACGACTCGGCAGCTATTTATATTTTTTGCATATTATTTGCTTTGTCTCTTTTGCTTATTTATTTACTTGATTTGTGCTTTGATGAGCCTGTGTGCTCGCTGCGTGTTGGTATTTCTGCAGTGGAATCATTGGGTCTGTGAGCCCATTTGAGTTCTTTGAATTGGTGGCCATGTTGGTCGTAGTAGTTTTTTTTATGCTTTATTTATTCTTGTTGTTGGAGTCTAGAAGTAATAAACCTGAGTACTAGTCATTTGAGTCGTGGAATAAAGAGGAATTTAGGGAAATGATAGACGTTGATGTGTTGATGATGAGGTGATTTTGAATAAAACATTGTAAAATTAGCATAATGTAGAGCATGAGAAGTAATTTGAGACAAAATTGAGCTTGAAGTTAAAATGTTTTATCAAAATGAACCCTGTGAGAATTTGAGCCTAACTGCACTCCTATTTTAGGAGTAATATGATTTCTTTCAGTGTGATTTTTTATTGGATATATGTATTAGTTTCTAGAACTTTCTTTGAGACTTTATTGAGAATATGTCAAGTGCATGCCGTGAGTTAAAAGATGATTTAGGCAGTTCTTGATTTTTACCTATGTTTAAGCCTTTAAATGATCATTTTTACCAAAAATTTGAAGTTATCCTTAGTTAGCCAACTTGAGCTTTTAGTTTTTTATTTGATAGTCCTACATTACAAGCCAAACACCCTTCAATTTTAGCCTTTGGCCTTGATTTGGACTAATTGAGTAAGAGGGAGGTGGATTGGAAGGTAGTTTGAAAAATTCCGGGAATAAGTGGGTGGAGTAATGAATGAATGAAAGGGTGGGAGGAATACATGTGTATAGGTGAAAACTGGAGAAAGTTCGACCTCTCTTAGTTTGTTATCGAAAAAAATAAATAAACCCCGAAAAATCAAAGAAAAAGTTGGATGTAAATATGTGTTTTACTGTTTTTATTTTTATTTGAGGAATGGTTAGGAATATAAAAGTGTTGGATGCATTGATTGAAAAATCGGGTAATCCCAAGTTGTGGTACCCGAACAAATAAAAGCACTTAAGTTGTGGTAATCCCAAGAAGTCACTTTGCAGGGTGATTTGCTGAGATTTGGAGAATGAGAGTGAGTGATTGTATTGAGGGGTAGTCGGGTTAGGAAATAACTTGATTAGTCCAATAAATAGTCACTTTTATCAAAAACTTATCCCGCCTTACCTTAAGCCCACATTACAACCAAATGAAGACCTATTTGATTCTTTGTCATGCATGTCAAGTACGAAGTGTAGTTTAGACAATTGGCAAGCATATGGTAGGCGGTGTGTATACTCTAATTCAAGCGAGAATATGTCTTAATCTAAACACTTGAGAGATGAGCGAAACACTTATTCGGTGAGGACTGAATAGTTCGAAAGTTCAAAGTCTTGAAAGTAGTTGATTTTTGCGTTATCACATATGCTCAATTACACTGTGTTGCTTGGCTTTTTTAGAAAATCAATCTGAAACTTGATTCATCATCTAATCGCCCTAAATACATGTGGTCATGTTCTATTTTTGTGTTGTTCGTTTAAGTTTGGAGGGTTTTGATACACGTTGTGTATGCATGCATTTAGGTCGATTTAAGTGCTTATTTTGTAATATTTGCATGTATAATTGGTCAAGAATTGTTCATATTTGATATATTGGGGCATTTGACATGTATTGGCTTGTTTTGTAGAGTTTTACGTTTTTTAGGCTAAAAAGAAGATTTTACGAGGTTACATGAAGAAACAATTCGAAGAAGGGTCAAAATAAGGCTAAATCGTGCATATTAGTGCAAAGCTAACGAGACCGCACCGAAAGAAAATGCGGTTACGCCAAAAGAAGACTGATTAAGGCATTTGAAGATAGAAAGCTCAAGGCGACCGCGTCACTTCTTGCCAGGTCGTGCCAAAATGTAGCCCTAAACGGACCCGATTTTTAATAGGGTTTTGACCCTAATCTCTTGAGGAATCCACCCCAACTTATAAGTAGAGGCCTAAGCTCAAGTTTTTAGGGATGATCTCATACTTTCACATACACTTGAGTAGAAGGATGAGAGCAAGGATTACCCGGTATACAAAATAAATAAGGCGTATGATACGAGCAAGAAGAGACGAAGATCGAAGAGCCGACTACTCGAGTTTAATTATTTCTTGTCTAGTCTTTAATTTCATTAAACTGTTTCCTTTGAATTCTTGTATTGAGTTAATACTAGGCGTGAGTAGCTAAAGTACCCGTGCCCTAAGGTTAGAGAGTAGGGTTTTACAACAATGTTGATTTAATCTTTTAATTTATAGACTCCACCTTTTTGTTATCTATCTATCTATGTGTTTGTCCCTATTTTATGATTGAGCATAATTTGATCAATTATGCTTAGTCTATTCGTTTAACAATTCTGCTTTAAGAGAAGGGAGTTGTTAATAGACGTACAACATAAAATGTAGTTGTCTATGACTGCGTAGGCAAAGGTTAAGGAGCTTTTAGGAGTGTTAGGATTAATTGACTCGAGAGAGTAATTATTCTAATCAATCTACGACTTAGTCGCTTTGAGAGAAGGGTTAAGTTAATTAAGTATCGTCTAATAGATATTAAAACTGGTTTAAAAGTTTATAAGTTAGAGACTAATCATCATTAGCGTAATTCCTGAAATCGTAACCCTAGGATACACTCTCTTGGATTGGAATCATTTTTTGTTAATTAGTTCGGTTAATAGTTTACATGCAATTTAGTTTAATAATTAATCAATCATTCACAAGTTCCAGTGTCTAGTTAGGACAATCCTAGATAATTAGGAAATGAAACTACGTAGAACTTATTCTATGTGTATCAACCTTGACTTCCACTATATACACCTACACTCATACACTTGCGGTAGTTAAGGGTTAGGATTAGAGTCTGCCACATTGGCTAAACCGGCCCCGTTCGTTGGTCGGTCAAGTTAATGCTTACGTGTTTTATCCTAAATTCAGCCCAATTTGACCGAAATTGATCCCAACCTATAAATATAAGCTTCTAAGAGTGAAAATAGAAGACTTTACATTGGAGAAGCACTTTTGAGGCGAGGATCGAAGAACAAGGAACAAAGAGACGAAGATCGAGATTGAGATTTCGGGCTTGTTTCCTTTTTGTTATTTGTTATTAATCAACAATGTTTGTCTATGAAGTACGTTAGTTTTTAGCTCTAGAAATGAGTAATTAACTTCTTGTGTTTTAGGGTTAGAAATTAGATTACGCATTAACTATGTTTTAACTTTATTCGTTTAAATTCTAGATTCCAGTTCTATCGTTATCATTGTGTTTGTTTTCTTTACATGATTTTGTCAAATTGATCACTTGATATTTATCTACTTGTTTAACGATTTGGCATCCGAGAGAAGAGTGTCGTTTATAGACTTCCAATAAATAACATAAATACCAATATTCGTCCGAGAGGAGTGAGGAGTTTATGTAGGCATTGGTCTAGGTACTCTTGGGAGTCTTTAGGCGATAGTTAGTCCGAGAAGATAATTATCTCTAATTGATCTACAGATTAGCATCGTTCGAGAGGAAGGTTAATCAATAGTCGTGCCGTCTAATAAACGATATGATTGGTTTAAAAGTCTAGAATTTAGGATAATCAAATATAGAAAATCGTAATTGAAATTGAAGCCCTAAAATATGTCTTAATCCCATTTGAATTTTCCCTTGCTTTTTTTTTTTTTTTCCAAGCAATTAACAGTTAATTAGTTATTTTATGCAATTTAGGTTTTTAGAATATTATAAGTCAAACCACTTATTCGAGTGTCTAGATAGAGTAGAACTATTAAAATTAGGGTATTAAATTGAACATACGACACAGTCTCTGTGGGATCAACCTTGTCTGCCATTAACTACACTAGCACCTGACACGTCGGTTTCTAACCTAGTGTTCCGCAAGTGTACGGATGTAGGTGTAGTAACGATTATCAAGGTCGATCCCACAAGGAATAGTTTTAGGTAGTTTGATACCTCAATACTCTAGGAATGTCCTAACTAGATACTAAGTTTCAAAGGTTGATTTTAACAAAAATTAAGGAATTTAACTAATAACTGGCAAACAAAGAGAACTAACAATCGATGAGACAAGGTATCCTAGGGCTTCGATTTCAGGATATTAATTTAATGTTGAATATGATCAACCTATAAATTTACCAATTCTAATGTTTATTAGGCGGCACAACAATAACCTAATCCTTCTCTCGAAGCGATTAAACCGTTGATTAATTAAGCTAATTACCCTCTCGAGTCAATTAAACCTAATAACTCCCAAACGATCCTAAGCCACAGCTTACACAGTCATAGACAACTGCGCTCTATGTCTAAGTCTGATAACGATTCCCTCCTCTCGAAGCGGAATTGCTAAACTAAATTACTAAATCTAGGTGATCAAGGTAAATTCAGTTATAAGCACAAACATAGAGATAAACACGTAAAGAACGGATTTAATAGATTAAATCATGATAAAAATATTATCATAATAATCCCTACTCTCTAACCCTAGGACACGAATAGCTTAGCTACTCATGCCTAGCAACAATTCAATACAAGATTCTAAGAAAAACATTGTAAAGAATTAAACTAAGAAAAGAATAATTAAACCCGGATGACTCCGTCTCGATAATCTTCGTCTTCTTTGTCCTCCAAGATGTCTTCTAGGTAGAATGATGTAATTGATGTTCTTCTGTGATTGATTGATCCATGTTCCTAGAGCTTGAGGTCCTTTTTATAGAGTTGGGGACGAATCTTTGAGAAGATAGGCTCAAAATCCTATTAGGAAATCAAATCCCCTATTAAACAGGATCTCTCTTATCGGCGGCCTTTTTGACACGGCCGTGTTGCTTAAGTGACATGGCCGTGTTGCTTTGTAAACTTCAATTTCTGCGCAACATTCGACACGGCCGTGTTGCAATTGTGACGCGGCCGTGTTCTGTTCCAGAGCCGTTTTGAACATTGTGCACCACTTTTGACACGGCCGTGTTGAAGCTTTGACGCGGCCGTATCGGTTCTTGCCCCATTTTGCTCCTGGACCGGTTCAGGCCGGTTCGGACCGGTTTGGACCGGTTCTTCGACGATTTTCACTCTTTTAGGCCGGTTTTCACTCTTTTTCAACTTGTTTCCTCGTCTGGTAGTCGTAAATCACAACCTTTAATCCTGAAAAAGCTCAAAAACACCTTAAAACAAGCCGAATACGTTAATTGGTCACTTATATAACATTTCATCCAATTCTTGACCATCTATGCACATAATTCCTATAAAATAATATCATAACTCGACCTAATTACAAGCATAATTAACGTGTATCAGCACCGTACACTTGCGGTTTACTGGGTTAGAATTTAGTGTATCAATTGTGCAGAGGGCTTTTCTGGCTTATTTAAGAAAACTGAGCAGGATGGGAGTATTCACAGAATTCGGATTGCTCGGACTGCCCCATCTATTTCCCATTTATCTTTTGCTAACTATAGTGTCCGGTTTTTTCAAGCAAACAGAAATGAAAACGAGCAAATTAGGTGCATTATCTGCCAGTGTGAAAGGGTGTCGGGCCAAAAAATCAATTTCGATAAGTCTGAGTTGATTTCGAGTGGTAATATAACATCTATTGAAAAGGGTGATTTCTCAGAGATACCTTAGGTACTGGGTGCTGATAGCTTTGACGAGTACCTTGGATTGCCAACAATTATTGGGCGATCCAAAACACAGGTATTTAAGGTGATCGTGGAGCGGATTCTGAGTCGGATTAGATCTTAGAAGGAACGGATGTTAACTAATGTGGGATGAGAGGTTCTAATAAAAATAATCCTTCAAGCTATTTTGAATTACGCGATAAGCTACTCATTATTCCACATCTCAACATGTATGAATTAGAGCAAAGAATTGCTTGGTTTTATTGGGGATACATAGATACAGAATGGAAGCATCATTGGGTTAGCTAGGAAAGAATAACCCGGCCGAAGGCCATGGGTGGGCTAGGATTTCGGGAAATAGACTACTTTAACTTGGCTATGATCGCTAAGCAATACTGGCGATTAGTCAATAATCCTAACTCACTGCCCTTCAAGATTTTCAAAGCGCGATATTTTTGCTAATTCCTCTCTGGGACTAGTGCAGGTAGGTTATCAACCGAGCTACATTTGGAATAACATTATGACGTATGGAAGTGCAAGACGTGTGGGCTATGGCAACACGATCAAGGCCCTTACTGATAAATGGGTTGGCTTTGACAAACCAAATTCGTTGTGTAATACATTGTAATATATGGATCCTACCTCATGCGTCTCGATGTATTTGGATACAGGCATAAGGAAATGGGACGGATAAGGTCCGAAACTATTTCTCGAAAGATGATTTTCAATTAATTCTTGTTGTTCCGGTTAGCCTACGTCTTCCACCGGACCGAAGGTTTTGGACACTAACTAGCTACGACAAGTTTAATGTTCGAACCGTGTGCCATTTGGTTGTTCGCTAATTTTCCGAATTAGTGAATAACCTTCCTGAAACAAGTATTTACGATAAAAAATGGATCAAACTATGGAATATCTATACGGTGCCCGAAATTCGCCATTTTCTATGGCGAGCTTGCAGAAATGCACTGCCTACTCGAACTAACATAATGCGACGGAACATGGCCCGTGAAGCTGCTTGCACTATTTTTGGGAAAGGTGATGAAAAGGTGGAACATATTCTGGTTAAATATCCTCTAGCCCACCTTGTGTGGCGACTAAGCCCAATTCGAATTGAGAATGTGATCCAAGAGATCTGGTCTTTTAGATTGATGTTCTCAAAGCTGATGGAAAAAGTTGAGGAAGAGGGCTTGCAACTCATGGTCCACATCTGGTGGGAATTATGGCTAGCATGAAACCGCCGTTATTTTGACAATGAGAAGGTTGAACCGAAGAAAATTATTGGGAAAGCGATGTGGTACTGGCTAGAGATGCAACAGCTGCGAAATTCTGCAGCAGCCACTACAGCACAGATCTCTAATGCTGCTAGACGGACTTAAGCGGCTCCACGAGTTGCTAGTTGTTGGTTGCGACCAACTAAAGAGAGGCAGAAGACTAAACTTTGATGTGGCCTCCTAACCAAATGGCATAATTGGCTTGGGTTTTATTGTCCATGATCATGAGGGCGGGTGGGGTATTGATAGTGGGTGTTCAACACACTTGAGGACAAGGATCGATAGTTTTGTTTCGAACGTCTTGCTTTGAGATTTGCCTTACAATACACGTGGACGTGGGGATGTGGGACGTCACCGTTGAAGGTGATAATCAGACCCTTACGAATTTGTTCGCCAAACATGATACATATGAAGGATATTTGGAAGAAGTTGCTCATGATATATGGTAGTTGGCAAGGAACGTTGGCTGCAAAGATTTTACTTTCACACCCCGAGCGCCAAATAGAGTGGCACATACAATTGCTCATTGGCAATTGGATATTCATCACACTGTAATTTGGTTAGAGGATGTTCCTTCATCTATTTATGTCATTGTGACATTTGATGTAGGCCTATGCTCAACGTTTAATTTATATCGTCACCTTTTTCCCCTAAAAAATGCATTTAACATTTAAACATGTAGATTTAGCTAAGTTTTATGTGAATTCGTCCAATATTGAATATTACATGATCCAATAAATTAATCCAAATAAATTTCAATTTGGTTCAATGATTCAATTTCATATTTCAAGTCCAACATTTTACAAGTTCATAATCGAAAACAATCCATAAAAGAAAGTTACATACTATAATAGGCAAAACTCATGGGTGCACCTATACCATTGTACGCCATAAAATTATTCTTATACAATGTGGTGCTTAGTTGGACGAGCAATTTATAATTTGTAAAATAGATAAGTGATTTAGGATTGAATTAGGAAAATTTGTGATGAGAAAGATTACAGAAAACAAAGTGATACTTAATTAGACGAGCATCTTATAACATAGATCAGCAGTCTCAAATTGGTTCAGAAGATTTGGATAACAAAAATTACGTAATACATACATAGATAATTTTATATTGTAGTATCTTTCTTCAAGGAATACATAGATAGGAACCATCAAGATCCCCAGGCTTTCGGTCCGGAGAGATAAAATATAGTAGTAAAATTTAAGAGAGAGAGAAAGAGAACATATAGTATATATAATCAAAATATTTGATAGGGAAGAGGGAAGCAAGAAAGAAAATGAAATGCAGCTGAAGGCATCGAAGAAGTACTAAATTGTGGAATAATAATGATGATATAATCAATTCTGTTAATATATACTTTTCGGTTGTGGGCGGTTTCTCCTCTCTTTCACCACCTTCATGTATCTTCTCTCTCCCCTTTTCTTCTTCCAACAAACCTTCTCTTCCCTTTCTTCTTTTCTGGTGCAAACATACCATAACAATACATTTCTGCGCCTATACATGTACGCCGAGTTTGTAGAGCGGCATGCATTTAAATTCTTGCACGTTCCGCAATTCCTCGGGGAATACAAATTCTGATCAAGTAGTTCCTGGAGGTTGGTGTGGCTTAATGGCGGAGGAGTTGCAAATCGATGGGGCGTCGGTGGTGGAAGATGTGCTTCAACAGCAAAGCAAGAGGCTATACGACATTGATTTGGCCTCAAGAAAGGCAGAGGAAGCTTGTATGGATAAGGCAGTCTTTAACTTTTACAATTTTTGAAATTGATAGCTTCGCTAGAATTTTGATTCGATACGTTTGTGCCGTATTTTGTTTCTAATTCATTGGAATGTGAATTTCCATATTCTGCAAGATTATGTGACATGTTGTGTGATAGATATAAATTTTGATATATAGAGTTGTGTTTCAGCATTGAGAAGATATGATGCGACCAGCTGGTTGAGAAAGATGGCCGGAGTTGTTGCTGGAAAAGATTTGCCGCCTCAGCCTTCCGACGAAGAATTTAGACTTGGTTTGAGAAGTGGGATTATACTTTGCAATGCACTTAACAAGGTTCAACCTGGCGCCGTGCCAAAAGTAGGGTCATCTCTCTCTCTCTCTCTCTCTCTGGTTTTGTGATGCATGCTGCAATTTGATTGTTGGTTTGCATCCAGGTAGTTGAGGCGCCTTCTGATAGCGTAATTGTTCCTGATGGGGCTGCTCTCCGTTCATTCCAATACTTTGAAAACATTAGGAACTTTCTAGATTCTGTGGAGGAAATGGGGATTCCAGCTTTTGAAGCTTCTGATCTGGAACAGGTATCTATCTATTGGTGCCAACATAAAAGTACCTACGTACTGTTTGATAAAAAGCTGAAATTAAAGCCGTTTGATCAAAATATTATTAGGGAGGCCAAACTTCAAGGATTGTGCATTGTGTATTGGCCCTGAAATCTTATCATGACTGGAAAGAAGGAGGTGGGAAGGGGGTTTGGAAATTCAGTGGAAATTCAAAACCTCCTTCAGCAGGCAGGCAATTTGTTCGGAAAAATGCTGAGCTCTTTATGAATTCATTATCCAGGAACTCATCTTCTGTCGACAAGTCTCTGGATAGCTCTTTGATTGACGAGAGTTTGTCTGGCGATCTTGAGCAGGACCTTCATGAGATGGTCTGTATGTTTACTGCCCCATACTTACCATTTTAGCTTTTGTTATATGCCAAACAACTCTCAATAAAGTGATTTCACTCTACAAGTTACAGGATAGCTCTAACTCCTTTCACACGTTTGTTCGTCAACTTCTTTCTGATAGGAAGCCCGAAGATATTACCGTGGTGAGTTATGAGCTGTTTGGTCTGTCATTTTCATAACATGCTGATCAATAAAAATTATCCTTATTATTACGTAAAGAACTACGCCCAAGGAGAAAAAGCTGCTTGCTTATAAGCAAAGGACCATAGAATAGGAAATGAAACTATTCGTTTGCTTCTATCTCGATTATTCTCCCTGACTGTCCAATATAGCTAGCTCCAAGTTTCATTTATCAATTGCAAAGGTTTTTAGTTTGTACGACAATAAGTTATCATGTGCTTAAATGAGAAGATTTAGCTTGTATAATGTGAAGATTTCAAAGTCATCAGAGTTTCCTTTTTTGACAGAACTACCAGCATTATAATGTTTGGCAACTTTTATTTGCCCTTAATATTCACTACCACCACTGGAACAACTTCCATTTTCCTTAACTCATAATAGAAATGTCTGATTCATGGTATTATATTTTTTTATGTGTAAGAAACTCAAGCGTTTCACTTTGCAGATTGTGGAGAATTTACTAGGTAAAGCTATCAAAGAAATTGAGAATCAGTTTGCAAGCCACGACGATCAGGTGAACCTAATACTCCGACTATAAACCTTCAGTTTCCCATTTCTCCATTCATTGCTTAACTGTTTATTACTCTGTCAATGCTTACGCTTATGCGAAACGGTGATGCTTGGAATAACGTGGTCAAAATGTATCCTGGAGATGAGGAAATGAGTTTGAGCACCGTTTTTCTTTGTTTTTTGTATTGGTATGACAGGTTGGAGCTACTTTGAGAGATTTGGATGTTCGAAATTTCGAACAACATTTAGAGACAGAGGTCTAGTTAAATTCTGCATTTAATTCTAAGAAAAAAATAAGAAAAAAAAAACTGCATCTTTATGATATTTACATAAACCACGTACCGTTGTTGTGGTACAGCAGACTAGAACAGATTCGCGAGATATGGATGCTCCAAGTTCCATTGAGCATGAAGAGATAGAGGTCGGTCAACTTCTGCATCTTAATTCTCCAAAAGAAACAAAAAACATACGAACAAATGAACATATGTGCATGAGATTTACTTATCTTTACCACATTATATTGTTTTCATACTGCAGGCTGTAGCGACTTTGAGAGAGATGGATGTTTCAAGTTCCAATGAGCATGTTAAGATAGAGGTGTGACTAACTGCATCATAGTTCTATTAAATAAATAAATAAATAAATAAATAAAAGGATCCGCATCTTAGTGATATTTACAGATCTTAACCATATTGCATTGTTTTGGTACAACAGGCTGAAAATACTTCAAGAGATACGGATGTTCCAAGTTCCGATGAGCATGTAAGTATATAGGTCTGGTTAGATTTTACCTTTACTGATATTTACAGATCTTAAACACATTGCATTTTTTTGGTATAAAAGGCTGGAGCTACTTGGGAAGATTTGAATCCTCCATGTTCCAACAAGCATGTGGAGATACAGGTCTGATTCAATTCTGAAATTTAATGGTTGAGATATTAAAGACACATGTTGACTTTTTATGTTTTTATGCAAGGCCATGAACATAATGGAAGATAAGAGTAAGAGTGACCCGGAGAATGATATTCGTGATGGAAAATATAAGGAACTTGCTTTGAAGCACCAAAACTTGGTTGATCACCATCTACGGAAATCAAAAGAAGTTGCTTTGAAGCGCCAACACTTGGTTGAACACCATCATAGAAACCTACAGGTCATCCACAGTAGGGACTAACTGAGAAATAATTTCCCTTTCAGTTATAACTTTGTAAGAACATTTATTTCATTATGTAGGAAATAAAAAATACACTTTATACTACGAAGGAAGACCTGCATATGCTGCAAAAGAAGTATCAAGAAGAACTCCAGTGTCTAGGTTTGTATTTATACATTAGTCATACTCTTCATTGAAACTAACCGAAATAAAGAACTTAGTTCCATGTGGATAGGTAAAAACTTGAATGTGCTGGCTAATGCGGCTTCTCGCTACCAAAAGGTTCTCGAGGAGAATTGCAAACTATACAATCAAGTGCAAGACCTCAAAGGTAAAACTGTTGGTTTGTATATTAAGACACATGGTTGAATATTGTCTACACATAGTGATAATGTGTTTCTGTGTGTGTTTGACAGGTAACATAAGAGTATACTGCCGAATACGACCTTTTTCACCTGGGCAACCAGCTGGTTTGAGCATTGCAGAAGCTGTAGATGAACAGACTCTCTCAATTCTCACTCCTGCCAAAAATGGGAAGGGGAGGAAGTTATTCACTTTTAACCGCGTTTTTGGGCCGTCTGCAAGCCAAGGTGACTATTTTTGTATATTTTTCCATAACTACACTTTCGAATAATTTTTGGAAGTATTAACACTTGCTCTCTTTTGATTCTTCCTTTTCTGCAGAACAAGTGTTTTCAGACACCCAGCCATTGATTCGTTCTGTCCTTGATGGGTATAATGTTTGCATATTTGCTTATGGCCAAACTGGTTCGGGAAAAACATATACCATGGTAAAGAGATTATTCTTCTCTTATAACAAACTAGAACACAGATTGCATTTGTTTTTTAAATTACTTAAGAATTGTTTCGGATTCCTACTGTTCAGTGTGATGTGCCTCTCTGACTTGATCTATCCTTCAATCCACAGACTGGACCTAAAGAACTTACACCAGAAAGCATAGGCATAAATTACAGGGCACTCAGCGATTTATTCTCTATTTCAGAACAGAGGAAAGACAGCATATCGTATGATGTCTCTGTTCAGATGACAGAAATCTACAATGAGCAAGTCAGAGATCTCCTTGTGACTGATGGTATCATCCTTGGAGCAAACACTTTATATCTTTACCTTTATTAATTTTCTTTCCTTCTTACCTGGTTAGCTCATTCTTCTTCTCCTTGTCTCCTGAGAATGTTAGAAATTCGCAACAATTCCCAGAATGGTATCAACGTGCCAAATGCAAGTCTTATACCTGTTACATCAACATCTGATGTCATCAATTTGATGGATCTTGGACATAAAAATCGTGCAGTTGGCTCTACCTCAATGAATGATCGAAATAGTCGCTCTCATTGGTATAGTTTTTCTTCTTTTTTTTCTTGTTCAGTTTTTCATCCATTCAGCCGTTCGTTCACCCCCTCCCCCCTCCCCCTTTCTCTGTTTTCCACTGGAGAAGGGTTTAGGAATACTGAGTTTTGTTTCTTTGATCTTCAAGTATTCATAGTCGTTGGTGAAAAGAAAGGAAGTATGTCAATAAATTATTTCCATTTCGGTACACTGCACCCGCCAAGTGTAGACTTGCTCTTATTCAACCCCTTTAAGTTCAAAACACACACACAACCCTCTTGTCAAATTTGAGAAAATTATTGTTCTATTGATAAAAAAAATTATGCTAATATGCTTTCTACCAATGTAGAAAGTCAGACAAACTATACCATCTTTTTTCCTGAAAAGAATTTAGAGGAAAGTTTCGGAATCACTCGAAGGATCCTTCAGGGATGTAGTTGATACAGCATTTCAACGGGAAATGAAACAAACAATTTCATCTTAATCAATTCCATTTCCAACTTCATCTAGTTGACAGGGGATTCTGTTACGCTCTGAACTTTCAAAGGTCAATATGTTTCACTGCTATAGTTTGGCATGTAACTGAATTTGGCCCTTTCCATTTTTAGCAAAGTTGCCGGTCACGGGAAAGAACATTCTAACATCATAGTAGACTGTGCTATTTATTAATATACTTATTCATAATATGATAACTGAGCATGAATTATTGTCTTTGCAGTTGTGTCACTGTTCATGTTCATGGAAGAAACTTGACATCGGGCTCAGTTATTCGTGGTTGTATGCATCTGGTTGACCTAGCAGGAAGTGAAAGAGCTGATCAAACTGAAGCAGTTGGAGATAGATTGAAGGAGACTCAGTATGTTAATCGATCTCTATCTGCTTTAGCTGATGTAATATCTGCTCTTGCCCAAAAACAATCACATGTGCCTTACAGAAACAGTAAGCTCACACAGTTGCTTCAAGATTCACTAGGTACGATCTAAGCTTCATTACTTGTCTCCATTATTACTGTCTAGTAAAACTTAGTAATGGCTTGATCCTTGTGTTTTATAGGAGACCAAGCTAAGACTCTAGTTTTTGTCCACATAAGCCCGGAACCTGATGCTCTTGGAGACACAATTAGTACTCTGAAGTTTGCTGAACGCGTATCAACTGTTGAGCATGGTGCTACTCGATCAAAAAAAGAGAGTACAGATGTCAGAGAACTAAAAGAGCAGGTTTGAGTCCTTTTATTTTCCTGTTACCGTGTAAAATACAATTTTGTCTTTTGCATGGTAACCTTTTGTATTCAGTTTGATGAACTTTTCCAATGATTTGCAGATAGCTGTTCTTAAAGCAGCCTTATCACGGAAACAGAGAGGAGAATCAGTCGTTCAGCAATCCAGATCTATTAGCCTGGATAGAGTAACAGTTGAATCTTTTGCATTTTCTCCAGCACCATCATGGCAAAGTACCGGAGATGTGGGTAGGGCAGAGGTATGAAAACCAACTGGAGTTTTAATTTTCTTTTCTTTTTTCTCTCTTTTTTTGTTATCTTACCACCTGAAATTCGTAGTTTTAACCACACCTTGAGCATTTGAGCTAGTGAAGCCAGCACTAGTTTTTGTAAACTTCCCTATGCAGTTACCAAACCACCTCTGCCTTTTAAGCTTTATAACTTTGCATTTACTCCATTTGAATGATGCAATAATCAGATCTATGTACTCCACTTTTCACTTGATGAATTTAGTAAATCACTCCTACTATCCTGTTACTGATGGTGTATATTTGTGGTGATCACTTACAAATACCATGAAATCTCACACGTTAAGGAAATCTTCTGATTATCAAATTTATACTTGTATTCATTGTAATATTTGTTTATTTAAAGACTGAAATCATGTGCAGGGACAAAGTGACTATTCTTCAGCAGTATCAAGAATGCAAAGCTTTGATCCTCAGGACTTTATGGAGTCTCCTTCTTGGGCTTCACCTGTCAGTCCGCAGTCAATAGACGATTGGGCTGATAAGGATATGCTTAAGTATAATACTTCCAAGGTCTACCCAGAACAACAATTGAACAAAACTTCTCCCAAAAGACGGAGCAGCCTTGAAAATGGTGTGGGTATATACACTGTTGAATCAGATGAGCTAGATGCTGAAACTAGTGATTCTTCGGAGCTAGATTACCGATGGAAAAACACTGTTTCTAAACCCATTAGCATGCCTAATGGAGGGGGGCCGAAAGCCCGGAAACCTACTCCAAAGCAGACAAAGAGCCCAGAAATAAGGTAATAATCTCTGATTACATCCTACACCCGGTGTGAATGAACAACATCTTTTATACAAAAACAGTGTGAATTGATAGATATCAGGTGATGCAAATACACGTGAATTCATATTCTTGAGCATGCATATATATTAAACTTTAGTTTCATCAAGAAAAAATAACCTTAATCATGCACCGCCCAGTAGGGGAGTGGAAAGACTAATGATGCATATTGGTTTAGTCCATACTTTGTCATTGAATGTTTTTTGAATAATTTAGGAGCCTCATTCCTCAACCATCGACTAGGAGAGTTTCGAGTGGGAGTCATTCACCATTGCAGAAAGCTGTGAAGAAACCGGCTTCAGCCGATGGGAAACGAAAACCAGCGATGGGGAAGTGAGAGTTGCACCAGTGTTGACATGCAATAAGTATACCATATATAGTAACTTCTTCTTCGTGTTTTTTCGTTTCCCTGTGAATTAGTGATATAGGTATTCATTGATGAAAAGGTGTTCCTGGAAATGGCAACACGTCATTGACATATTTCTATTTTCCAAATTAGTGGTGAGTTTTTGTTTTTTCTAATTGTTTGTAAGCTTGTGTTCTTTAATTTGTAAAATCAGGATATATAAACTAAACCAACAATTGATAGGGTTAGCTTAGATTGGTTTCATATGATCTACAGGGATTAACAGATCATTCATGGTTTCTATGTTCATGTTTAATTTATGGCTACTGTTTTTACAGATTTCTTAAAATGTGTTGTAACTCACATGGCACTTGTACTTTCAGTTTTCACGGATGTCAAGTATTTTCATGCATAAAAGATCCTTATATAATTTAAGTATTTCAAAATTTAAATATATATTTTTTATATTGGCATTATACATCTTAAGGTCCTTAAAGTATTAATGTTTGTTTTAAATGGTCCTTAAAGTATCATTTTGTTTTAATTGGTCCTTGAAGTTATAAATTTTTAAATCAATTAGTCCCTGAAGTATTTTTTGTTTCAATTGGTCCCTTATGTTTTACAATTATTTCAATTGACCCTTAAACTATTACGAAATTCTATCTTAAGGCCCCCTAAAAGAAAAAAAGATACATAAAATATGTGAAATCGTCGATTTAATTCAAAATAATATTATAACATATTTTTTATTAAATAAATATTGTGTTATTTGTTTATGATACTTTTACCATCAAACGAGGTGAATTATAGTATAATAGGATTTGAACAAAAGTTCGAGATTATAATTTCTCAATAATTTTATCCAAACTTTGAGAAATACTTTGTGGTACTTTAATTTTAGTGATAATTTAGTTGAGATATTTTGAACTCTATCTATCTTGAATTTAATGTAAAACTGAACATTATTAACGAAAGGACTTTGAAATTTTATGTTTGAAGGTCTTTACAATATTTAAAAAAATTAAAGTTATTTCGTTGATAATGTTCAATTTTACTTTAAATTCAATATAGTTAGAGTTCAAAATATCTGGATCAAATTAGCACGTTTCTAACTAAAATAAAGTAGCACAAAGTATTTTCTCAAAGTTTGGATGAAATTCTTGAAAAAATATAATCTTGGAGTTTTATTCAAATCGATATTTTAGTATAATTCACCTTCGTTTCAGGGGGAAAGCATCATAATGATAAATTACAAAACATTTATTTAATAAAAGATATGCTACAATATCATTTTAAATTAAATCGGTGATTTCACATATTTTATGTATTTTTTTCTTCTAGGGACCTTAAATATATTTTTGTAATAGTTTAAGGACTAATTGAAATAATTCCAAAACATAAGGGACTAATTAAAATAAAAAATACTTCAGGGGACCAATTGAATAAAAAAGCTAGAACTTTAAGGATCAATTAAAACAAAATGATACTTTAAGGACTATTTAAAACAAACATCAATACTTTAAGGACTTCAAGATGTATATTGCCTTTTATATTCTTCAAGACGTGGTGCTCGGCTTAAAGTGGATTTGATAGTTTCCACTGAAGTTCACACACCAACTTGAATATGCAATTTCAACATTCATTGTTTTATCATTTAACTCTTTATTTCAGTCGTCCACTACTAACACTAACAATATTCATGAAATATATACCTTAAATTAATGGCATTATACATCTTAAGGTCCTTAAAGTATTAATGTTTGTTTTAAATGGTCCTTAAAGTATCATTTTATTTTAATTGGTCCTTGAAGTTATAAATTTTTAAATCAATTAGTCCCTGAAGTATTTTTTGTTTCAATTGGTCCCTTATGTTTTACAATTATTTCAATTGATCATTAAACTATTACGAAATTCTAGCTTAAGGCCCCCTAAAAGAAAAAAAAGATACATAAAATATGTGAAATCGCCGATTTAATTCAAAATAATATTATAACATATCGTTTATTAAATAAATATTGTGTATTTTTATTATGATACTTTTACCATCAAATGAGGTGAATTATACTATAATAGGATTTGAACAAAAGTTCGAGATTATAATTTCTCAATAATTTTATTCAAACTTTGAGAAATACTTTGTGGTACTTTAATTTTAGTGATAATTTAGTTGAGATATTTTGAACTCTATCTATCTTGAATTTAATGTAAAACTAAACATTATTAACGAAAGGACTTTGAATTTTTATGTTTGAAGGTCTTTACAATATTTAAAAAAATTAAAGTTATTTCGTTGATAGTGTTCAATTTTACTTTAAATTCAAGATATTTAGAGTTCAAAATATCTAGATCAAATTAGTATGTTTCTAACTAAAATAAAGTAGCACATAGTATTTTCTCAAAGTTTGGATGAAATTCTTGAAAAAATATAATCTCGGAGTTTTATTCAAATCGATATGTTTGTATAAATCACCTTCGTTTCAGGGGGAAAGCATCATAATGATAAATTACAAAATATTTATTTAATAAAAGATATGTTACAATATCATTTTGAATTAAATCGGTGATTTCACATATTTTATGTATTTTTTTCTTCTAGGGGCCTTAAATAGATTTTTGTAATAGTTTAAGGACCAATTGAAATAATTCCAAAACATAAGGGACTAATTAAAATAAAAAATACTTCAGGGGACTAATTGAATAAAAAAATTAGAACTTTAAGGACCAATTAAAACAAAATGATACTTTAAGGACTATTTAAAACAAACATCAATACTTTAAGGACTTTAAGATGTATATTGCCTAAATTAATTTTTTAACTCATGTGCATCATGCATTTAGATTTAGTTGAAATATATACTACGACTAGATGCACTACAAATTCCCTCTTTGCACGCCAAATTGCTTAATACACCTAACAATTTTTTCATCTATATCTATGTATATATATAAGCTAAATGAAGACTTTTTGGTCATTTTAATTTTTCCGTTTAAAGTTTTACACAATAATTTGGCAAGTTGTTTGTTAGTTTTGGTAAGTTCATAATTTTCTTTTAATATTTTAAAAGAAAATAACTTTCGTATTTCTAATCCGCCTTTATACATAATATATCAAATTATTCATTATTTCACGATCCTTAATTTAACATCCATATGGCATATATATTATAATGAGATATTTGACTTGAAAAAATAAATTATTTATGAGTTAATTATCTGGGTTAGATTTGAGTGTCTAATGCAATTTGGAGTATATATAGTATTGAGTTTAGGCTGCAACCAAAATTTAATAAAATAATTCCAAAAAATATTAGTTGAGTTCTATTAAGTACAATAAATCAATATGTTTTATTTTCCATAAATTTTCAAACATTTTATTTACTTAAGCTACGCCTAGGAGAAAACTCATTGTTTAAATAATGAAACTCACACTTTATGAAATTAAAGGTAAAAAACTTAACATTAAATTTTATATTTCAATATTTGTTTGATTGACCACGAAAGTATGGGAGCTTTGAACATATCTATATTTATTTATCATAGTTATTATTGAGATAATTTTTTTATTACTTCATATTTTTATATAATGTATATATTTTAAAAATTATTTTATTATGTAAGTTTAAACTTTGCAAAATAAATTATGACATTTTTTACACTTTCTAATCCTTTTTTTTAAACATGAATCAACATCAACTATATTTTCTATCCAATTTTGTTTGCATTACTCAACTTTTATCTTTAAATATAGAGCATGCAGCAAGGAGCTTACGCATTCGTAACGTACAACAATGTCTGTTGTAAGGAAGATCCAATTATTCGCAAGTGAGGATCTTACAGTGAGCATGCAGCAACCATGTTAGCAGAGGATAAATCAAGTCAAAGTAAAAGGTTCAAATATTCAACAATATAGTCATTGGAGACAAAAAGTAATTCTTGCACTGACTATTCAATCGCGTGAAGACACGTGTTTTAACTAAAGGAAAAACAACTCTCGCCGCTGAAATAAAGTGGCACCTACTTTCTGCTAAAAGACAACAACGACTAGAAAGCCGAACGAAGAGCATTAAATTATCAATGGGAAATTTCTTACTCTTCAACAAGAAGAAATCCAAAATGTTATAAATAAAAGGAGAAGGAGGACAAGCAAAGACTACTGAAAATTGAACTATTGAGCACAATCACCTTTGAGCTATCATTTCAAAGCTTCCAAGCATTGATAACTCAAGATCATTTCCTAAAGTGTATTTAGTAACATAGAGCAAAAGCAGCACACATCAACCTTCTAGGCAAGTGAAGATTCAAAGTTGCAGAAACTATCTCAAGACAAATCCAACTAGCTCTCAGAAAGTGTTGTCTCGATCATAATCATTCTCCTCAAGAAAGCTTACCCGTATCTCAAACTGCTATTCAAGTTTAAATGCAGCTTCCAGTTGTTGAAGAAAACTTTCATTAAACATTCTCTTACGAGTAGTTTTTAACGGGATGTTTTCGTTTGAATCCATGATTCAAAGTAGACTAGGATGTCCTAAGGAACATATATAGTAGAGAAGTAGTCCTCCGAGGATAGGCAAAAACTACTGTAATGTGTCAAGTTGGCCTTGGACATCGGTGTAGATAAGATTGTACTATGTGGATAACTTAGTGAATATTCTCTGTGTGAGGAAAAAGTTGACATTAAAGGATTACTCCCACCTTCGAACCACTATAAGTTCTTGTGCATTTTCTTAGTTTTTTACAAATGTGGCATACTATATATTACTTATTGCATAGCCTTTGAAAACACATTTGCATATTCTGCTGCACGAAATTCTGCTTGAGCGTTGCTTGCTGTAAGAATCATAAGGACAATCTGTCATATGCTCACCACCCAAAAGATACTTACTGCTTTAGCACCAGTTTCCTAAGTTTCCTACCGTAGGCAGCAACCCTTTGTTCTAAGTACTTTAAAAAGGAAAATCGATATAGTTAGAGGTTTATTCACCCTCTCTAAACTTCAACCAGTTGGGACCAACAACTAATGTTATGATTTATTTAAAAACAAAAAGTATTTGAGTACATCTGAAATCACCAAGTGAAATTAAATGTTACAAATAAGAATCTGATTTTAGAAATGAATATTAAATATTTATAATTAGAACTTGACAATTTATTTTGATATACTGAAAAAGCTACATCTATTTATATTTAAAAGCTACAAGATGGTTAAATTGTAAATTCCATCTTCCCAACAAAGAGTTTTGTGCTATTTATGGTTATTTATACAAGTGCCTTTATTTGTTTGTTTTTCTTTTCCTTTTTTTCCTCTAGAAAAGTTATTTTTCGATTTTTTAAATATAAAAAAAAAAAATTATCTTAACCATTTTTAAGTATTATATATCAAAGTAATTTTCTTTTCATAATCTTCAATTTGGCATCCATATCATATACTCCCTCCTTCCCGTCCTAATTTGCACACTTTCCTTTTTCAATCGTCCCACCCTATTTTGTACACCCCCAAAATAGAAAGAAATCTTACAATTTCCACCCTTAAAATCTATACCCTCAATCTCCATCTTTGAAAAAGTTAACTAAAAAGCAAAATTAAGATTTTTCTTAATATACGCGCCGGAGTAAGTGTGCAAATTAGGCCGGGACGGAGGGAGTATATAATATTTTGATATTATATTAAATAAAATGCAGCTATCTAGTGGTTGGTTATTTTGTTAGATTTGGTATTTATCGGTATCATGTTGACACTGCAAATGAGAATTAATCAAAATGAATTCTCTAAAACATTATTTATCAAATTTATTTGTAGAAATAATTTAATTTATTTATTGTATTTACCTTTCTATCTTAATTTTATTCAATAAAATAATCTATATCTAATATTCATGTGCGTGTGTATAGTAAAATGAAATGGAGTCAAATATGTAAAATAAAAACAAACAAAAAAATCATTTTTCTGTCCAATCCTAAATTTAACATTATCAAGGATTTTATTCATATATGTATCCCCAAAGATAAATTGTTAGTGTCAACATTATGTTAGTTTGTTTCTTCATCAACAACTCTTGTTAATTTTTTTAAATACAAATGAGTTTCTTGTTTTCAATCTATTTTTCATATATATAATATATCAAATTGACCATTTTTTCACTTCCCTTAAGATGAATTAGACTTTTTTTTTTTTTTTTTATTGTGATTAGACTATTTACATTGTGAATTAAATTATATAACAACTCACCTATTGGCTATTTTTTACAATAAGAAATGTGGAATTATTTAAATAGAAAAAAGTTATTAATAATTATTTAATTTATTTTATTATTGTATTATCTTACTCTTTTAATAAGTTGTGTGTTATCATATTTGTGTTTGTTTTAACTTATGTAATTAATTGAACTGTTTGTGGTTATTTACATAGGTTAAGAAGGATAAGGACTTACTAAAGTTATGTTTGAGATATAAAAAAAAAAAAGGAAAAAGAATTAGAATATGTATTTTTATTTTTTATATTTAGAGTTTATATTGATTTTGTTCCATTTCAATAATTTATCTATGAATAATAAGTATATATTCAATTTGAAAACTACACGGGAAAAATGTATATTTACACTATTTAAAATTTTACTATATATAATTCAGATTTTTTAAATATATATTTTATCAAGTATTACAATGTTCATGTTTTTAAATAATAAAATTATATAATACTTATTTTAGTTAAAATATTACTCTATTAGCATACTTTCATGCATTGCACGAGAGTAATACTAATTTCACCATAATATGAAAAAAATCTCAATATGCCCAACAAAGAAAAAACTAAAGGAAATATATATATATATATAGGCCATAGTTAGTCCGCGCTATCTCTCTATCCCTCTCGCTTTATATATATATATATATATATATATATATATATATATATATATATATATATATATATATATATATATATAAAGAGAGAGGGATAGAGAGATAGCGCGGACTAACTATGGCCTACTCCATATAGTGTAGATGTGTAACAAGTGTCATGTTATTAGATATAAAAAGTTTGAGCCATAAATATATGCATTATGTGAGAAAATTTGTGTATAATGTTGGTGATGACAAAATCACGTTGTAAGATATGAACTAGTGCCCCTATATACTTTGTAATCTTTGTAATAGATATGGTTAGTTCTATTTAGGCAAATGTCATAGCAAGCATACAACAAGATCATCAATGACGCATACAACAAGAAGTCCGTAGTAAGAATAAGGAACATAAGCTAAAAGAGCATGCAACAAGGAGTTTATGCTTTTGTAGCATACATAAATGTTTGTTGCAAGGAAGATCCAATAATTTGCTAAGCTAGAATCTTGCAGCAGGCATGCAAAAACCATGTCAGCAGTGGATAAGTCAAAATCAGAGGTTTGACGGTTAAAAAATATAGCCAATGGAGACAATAAGTAATTCGTATACCGACTACTCAATCGCGTGAAGACACGTGTCCGGACTAAAGAAAAAATAACTCTGCATCACTGACATCAAGCCGCACCAGCTCTATCCTACTTTCTGCTAAAGGGTAATAATGACTAGAAAGTCGTACGAAGAGCATTAAATCTTCAACGGGAAATTCTCACTCTTGAACGAGAAGAATCTAAAATCTATATATATATATATATATATATATATATATATATATATATATATAATAACACAATCTTTGCCACTATTGGCAAGTTTTGCATTTTTCCGTCAATTTTTCAAATCTCAATCGGAAAGGACAAGTGTCACACACCGATTCGTCAATTATTCAAGCTAATTATGGAAATTTTGAATAATAGTTGTTACAATTTAAGTGTCTGGTCAATTAATGAGTGAAAAGTCAAAATAGTGTGAGAGACGTCCAATCAAATTATTTTATAATCTTATCAACATAATTATGTTATTAAATTTGTAAGATAATGATCACCAATTAATTATATTATTATAGTTAGTGTTGAATTAGTATTAAATTGATTTAAATTCGTTAGTTATTTTTGGCAATAATATTATATCCTTTAATTATTTTTCAACCCTTACATATTCAATTATTCTATACTCAACCATCTTATCCTATAAATATGGTTGCAAGACATTTGTTTCGCCATTCGTTTTTGTGATTTTTTTCTCCCTCTACCTCCTTCCTTTCATTCTAGATGTTTTCTTTTTTCGCTTCGCCAAACTTTTTGATTGTTTTAGTTGAATTATTAATTTGTTTAACCTTTTAAAATTTTTATCCTTCATATTTTATTTTATTTTTTGCAGATTTTCAAACCAAAGGTAATATGATTAAGCCAAAAGTAGCGTTGTCAGCTGAGCAATGAGGACACGATCCTTACTGATACTCGCGATCTCTCCGAGTAAAGAAATATCATTCATCATCTCCAAGTTTAGGGTACGTCTCTATATTATAACACATGATAACATGATGTTAATTATTGCATTTTTTAGGGTGTTAATTATTGCATATTCACTCTAGCCGATGCACTCTAAAAAATATAAATGTATATACATAACTCAAGTTAATTGCATGCATCTCAATATGCAAATCAAGTGCAATTGGAAGATTTTTCCTTAATCAGTCTTTAATCCACACAAAATCAGTACTTATGGTATTAATTTGTAGTCCCAAAATTAAGTGCCAAGAATATACATGCCAAAGAATACAAGCAGATTTTATTGAACAGTTCATTTTTTGGGATTCGAGCTTTTTTTTTTTTCTTTTTTGCTTAAATTTAATCATTCATGTTTTTATATATAATAAAAATATGGTTAGGATCTATTTGGTGAATAATTTCATGCAGGGTGAATAATTTTATCGTTCATGTTTTTGTGTTTTCAAATTTTCAACATCGAATTGTACATTCTTCGGCAAAGGTAATATATATTTTTATATTGTTATGGTTTATTTAAGATTTTATAATTCTTCATTGTACGATATTTTCAGTAATTCATACTAAACTTTACATCAATTTGTTTCGAAATAGGTGTTATAGTTATATATGTGCAATATCCGATTATTCAATTCAGATTTTCATCTAAATTTACCCTCTTGACACTACAAGGAAAAGGGTCTTTTGAGACCACAAAAAAGTGGTTTCAAATAATGAGTATTTCCCACAACTTAAGCAAAGTGGTCTCAAATAATGAACATTTATCACAACTTATGAGTATTTGTCACAACTTTATTGTCGTCTCAATAACTCCGTCGCAAATAATATATTTCGACCACAAAAGTGGTCTCAAATGTGTCTCAAATATTTTTTGCAACAACTAGTTGTCTCTAAAAGTAGTCTTAAAGTTGTCTCAAATAATTTGTAGAGAGATTTGTGACAACAAGTGGTCACAAATAACTTATTATTAGTGACCACAATTGTTGTGTCAAAAAGTCTTATGCAAAAGACTTTTTTTGTTGTAGTGTGACAATTATTTTAGTGTCCGTTTCGGATTAATATGTATTGGTATAATAATCTGCACATTAGCATTAAGCCTTTAGATGAGAACATTAATTTACAAGATATGTTTCGTTTGAGTATCGTTAGTTCTTGCATGTTTATTGATTAACAATTTTTTTTTGCAGATTTATAACTTTTTTTGCAGATTATACCATTATATTTTTTGAAGCTTACTTGGATTCGGAATTTTGACAAGTTATAATTGAAAGTCGCATTATAATTATTCTTGATGGCATGTATACTTTTGTTAATGCTTCATTCATAGAATATTTTGCACATTGTATCAATGTATAATTTTATGTTCATATTCTGGCATTTTTTTTTTTTTAGATAGATTTTGCGATATTATTATGTGTTCATTAAATGTTGTTAGAGTTACACATTGATTTATCTAATTATCATAGATTATCAAATATTTAATCATTATTTTTTTCTACGAATTGTTCATGTATATCAAATATTTACAACAAATCTACAATATATATCTCATTCATCTATTTTTAAGTGATAATCAAATCAGATTCAAATTGGTTATAATTTTAAATTGGTAAATAAATCAAATATTATGTTGAATTTATTAGTAGAAAGTCAAGTACAGAATTAGACATTAACAAATCTTCCTTTTAAATAGAAGCATGGTATTGAGATTGAGATTTGAATTTCAAACTGATTTTTATTTGTCAAACTTACATTTTCAATAACATGCTTAACATAAAAAACGATATATAATTAATGACATCTAAGATTTGATGTGGCATAGGGAGAGGATTACTTGTAAAATATAATTTTGATAGGCTAATTGAAATACATATGTCAATTTAAGCCCTTCAAATAGTATATAGAGTGATAGTTATACTAATTATAATTTTAGACATCTATAGTTTATATATATATATATATATATATATATATATATATATATATATATATATATCATTCATGTATTTTTAAATTGATAAATAAAACGGACTCAAAATTGATGTAATTTAAAATTTTGTACCAATTAATTATATAATTAAGAACTATTAGATTTAATTATATTTTTAATTTAAAATTTTATGGTTATATTTGATTCGGTAATTAAGTTAAAAGTTTATTAGTAATTATATTTCATGCAAAATTACATTATGAATGTAATTTCTCAGTTTCATACAAAAGTTTTTTAGGAAGTTTTCATATATATCAAAGATATATATGATAGAAAATTATTTTAGGTTAACAATTTTTTTTAATATTTATTACATTTTGAGTTTTTCTTTTAATAACTTTATGACATCTTGAAATCTCGAAATTCATGAAAGACTTTTACTTGACTTTTGGATCCTTTTTATAACTTATTATGTAAATTATTTGTTGACACTTATCTATATAGCATTTTCTTGAATATTTCTGAAATAAAAAATAAATCGAGTTCAAAAGCATAATAAAAGTTATATTCATTTACTTTAAATAACCTATAAATGTTAGTAATTCAGAAATATTTTTGGACAAATAAATTTACTATTCAAATTCCTACGTTTTTAATATATTTATTGAACAATTATTATATTCTACTACCTCCGTCCCGGTTAAAGCTACCTACTTGCATTTTGGGTCCGTCTCAATTAAATTTGCAACCATAAAAAAGAAAACTAATTCCCACAATCCTCATCCTCAAATTCTCAACCCTCAATAGTCAAAGAAAAAGCAGTCAACTGTTTTTTCTTAACATCCGTGCCCGGTCAAAGTGACAACCTTAACCGGGACGGAGGGAGTACTAATTAAAAGACAACGTAATTGGTGTCACCCTTTTGGTAGTTATATTTACGTTATAGTTTTGTTAGATAATGGTGGTTTGTTAATCTTAATATTTTGTTCATGTTTGTATCTCGACTTTTACATTGTTAGATTATTCTGTTGTGATATTTTTTTTTTTTTTTGTTATCGTCTTTTTTAATATATATATGATATTTGATATAGTTTGTTATTTTTTTTCCCCCAGGTTGTACAAGTTAACTTACATTATTACAATATTTCATACATGATCTTCACTTTTGGTTTAAATTTTAAACTATTAGGGTTTTTTTTGTTTATTAATTTGAAGAACAGATTGTAGTTAGGTTTTTAATCTTCCAATCTTCTATGTTTAAAGTTAATCTTGCGTTCATGTTTGAATCTCAACTATTACATTGCTAAATTATTCTATTTTTTATCTTTTTTTTTTACATTGCTAAACTTTTGGCGATTATTTTTTTTCTGTAATAAGTAAAAACACCAATTCAAGTTTTAAATATTGAGTTGAAATTGGTCAATATGTATAGATTTATTAATATTCGTTTTTTATTTTTCTAGAATTTGGATATTGAAGTTTTTATTAGTAAAGGTTTCTGGACATATAATCAAGAATAATGTCTTCTTATAATCAAGATATATATAGATTTGTTGATTATTATTTTTTCATGTTTTTTATTTTTCCAGATTTTGGACATTGAAGTTTTCATTAGTAATAGTTTTTTTTTTTTACTTATTATCCAGAATAATGCCTTCTTGTAATCAGGATATATATACAATAAAACCTCTATGAATTAATAACCTTACTACCATGAAATTTTATTAATTTAGAGAGATATTAATATATCGATAAATTAATATTTTATTAATTAAAAGAGAGACTTTTTAAATTCAGCAAATTTAGTACATATGTATTGAAAATAAATGAATTCATATATGTTTCATTGGTGGACTATCCGGGTGAAAATGATCAATGTTGAATGGTTCAAAGTTTAGAGGAAATTGTTGCTGATATTATTGAAGATCCTACTAATGATGAAGCGGAAGATGATTCAATACCGTTGAAACCAGTCACGAGAAAGGAGGCTTTAAGTGCGACAACAACTCTTCACAATTTTTTGTTGTAGCTAGAGAACTCGACACCGGAACTCTTGGCTGCAATTAAAAAAGTTAGTGATGAAATCCAATTAGATTTAAATTTTAAGAAAAATCAAGTAACAATAGATTCATATTTTAGCAAATTACCATAATATTTATAATTGTAATATTTATGAATTATTAATTTAGAGTTTTAATGGGACCTAATATTTATAAAGGGATTTTTCGAAAATTTATTATCTTATTATCTTATCGAATTTGATGATTTTTTACAAAGGCCCAAGTCGGGATCGAAAGATTTTATTATTTTAGAGATTTTATTAATTTATAGAGTATTAATTTATAGAGGTCTTACTGTAGATTGCTTGTTTATTTTTTTTTTTTATGGTTTAATTTTTCCAAATTTTCGACATTGAAGTTTTTATTAGTAAATGTTTCTTGACTTATAATCAAGAAAGTCTTCTTATTTTTACATTCCTAAACTTTTGGTGGTTATTATTATTATTATTATTATTATTATTATTATTATTATTATTATTATTATTATTATTATTATTATTATTATTATTATTATTATTATTATTATTATTTTGTGTATTAAGTAAAAGCACCGTATCAAGTTTTAAATCTTGAGTTGATATTGATCAATATGTATAGATTTGTTGTTTATGATTGTTTATATTGTTTTTATTTTTTCAGATTTTGGATATTGAAGTTTTCATTAACTAAGGTTTCTTGACTTATAATCAAGAATAATGCCTTCTTATAATCATGATATATATATAGATTTGTTGATTATTATTTTGTTATGTTTGTTATTTTTCCAGATTTTGGACATTGAAGTTTTCATTAGTAAAGACGCTTTTTACTTATAATCAAGAAAAATGTCTTCTTATAATCATGATATATATAGATTGATTATTTATTATTTTTTATGTTTTTAATTTTTTCCGATTTTGGACATTGAAGTTTTGATTGGTAAAGGTTTCTTGACTTATAATAAAAAATAACGGCCTTCTTATTTTTTACATTGATAAACTTTTGGTGATTAATTTTTTTTTCTTTTTTTTTTGTATTAAGTAAAAGCACCGAATCGAGTTTCTTGAGTTGATATTGGTCAATATGTATAGATTTTTTGTTTATAATTTTTTCATGTTTTAAATTTTCCAGATTTTGGACATTGAAGTTTTCATTAGTAAAGGTTTATTGACTTATAATAAAGAATAATACCTTCTTATAAACATGATATATATATAGATTTGTTGTTTATAATTTTTTATGTTTTATTTTTTTAGATTTTGGACATTAAAGTTTTTCATTAGTAGAGGTTTTTTTTTTTTTTTTTTTTTTTTTTACTTATAATCAAGAATAATGCCTTCTTATTATCAGGATATATATAGGTTTGTTGATTATTATTTTTAATATTTTTTTTTTTCAGATTTTGAACATTTAAATCTTTATTAGTAAATTTTTTTTTTTTTTTTTTACTTATACTCAAGAATAATGTTTTCTTATAATCAATATATATAAAGTTTATTGTTTTTTATATCTTGCTTCTTAATATAAATTATTTTATTTTATCAATAAAGTTTCTTTTATCAATTTTTTTATATTATATGTTCATAAAAACTGTTAACCGGGATTATTGTCATCTTAAATGGTAAGTATCATCTAATTTTGCAAATGATCGAATATATTTTTTCCCATCTTAATAGCCAATATATATATTTTGTTTCTACTTCCAATGAGATTTTACTTATTATAAATAAACTCGATTACTAATTAATATAGATTTGAACCATTTTCTATTTGAGATTTTTCAGTACATACTATATATTTATAAAAATAAGAATAAAACTTTAATATTTGCCAGATAAAAAAAATTATATAATATTTTTTTTTATTTTCTTACGTATTAATTATTTTATCATATTGGGTTTAAGGTTGTGTTATCACGAAATTAAATATGACTTATTCTTAATCGATGGAATAATTAGTTTGGGTTTTATATGGGGATTATTATCATCCTGAATGGTAAGTATCATCTAATTTTGTGAATGATTGAATGGATATTTGCACATCTTAATAGTCAATCCATATATTTTTAGTTTTATATAAATGGCTTCTTAATAATTATTCTTTTACATATGTTTAATCGAATATTGTATTTAAATTTATTGTTTTTGAATAAATTTTAGTTTTATATAAATGATCTGATTTGCTCACCATTAGGAATTAATATAAGCTTCAATTGTGTTATTAAAATGTGCTAATTAAGAAGATAATTTGTAATCAAACTATAACTAATCTAACTCCAAAAATATAATCTAATTTTCATAAATTAAGAGTATTGCATAATTCTCCTCATTACTCTCCAACAATATCAACCTGTATTATAGTGAACATTATTCTAATGGCAAGCAGGTAACACTCATTTCTTATACTTTATGCATTTATAATCTAAATTAACATTCTATAAAATAAAGCTAAAACGTTTTTGTATTATATTCTGATAGATTATTCATCCATGCAGCTCATCAAGCAGCGTTGTTGAAAATGAATGTATGCTTGATTTTGATCATTTTCCTAAATATATATATATCAATTTTCTGAGCACAATCAGTATCATGAATTCATAATATTTTTATTTACGCGTTTTCTTTATTATTAAAAATATTTTACCCATTAATAAAGTTTTAGTTTTTTATTAAAAAAAAAAACTAATATTAACTTTATGGTTATCGTCTATGCATGAAATACCGAATAGATTTGTGAGACATATCAATCATATTTCTGATATGACTTGCAAGATATTTGTATATGGAGAAACAAAAAGTTAGGATGTTCTTTTAAAAAGAAAAGAAGGAAATTTGTTCTTCGAAAGGGGTTGGGAAGCGTTGGTTTGTGAAGTTGATATTGAAATACACGACTGTATTGTCTTTTCATATGCAGGAAGTAAATAGTTCCATATTACAAAATTTTCTGATGGTTTAGTGATGAAGACCGTTTATTTTGGGAATTGGCCTGTTTCAGTTTTTTTTTTTTTTTTTGTTTCGTTAGAGAATGATTTTAAGTTTATTTTTTTGAATTAAATATTTCTTTACAATATTTGTTACTAACTTTTTTTTTATTATTTTTTTCAGCTCAACCTTTTAGAAACAATTTCCGAGGATAAGATTTCTATCACCATTTCAATCAATCTTTAAAGCCCTTTAATTAATCATCCTCAGCTGAACTACAATAGTTCTTTGAACATTTTTATAAATGTATTATCTATTTCGTTCATTGATGCAGTCTATTTTATTTAATTTATAATTACTAATATTCGTCATATTTTTTGTAAATTTTGATTGTGATGAATCAATTTAATTATAAAGTCAAAAGTAATGAAAACAATGATGGATAAATGTCACTAATAGATTTATTTTCGTTTTAATTTAAACATAAAAAAAAATCATTAGTGGAAATAATGAGATTTCAATAATGATGTACAATGCACCTATTAGAGTTGTATCCATTTTTTTACTTAAATATATATTTCATAATTGCATTTTATTTTATAATTTACTACAATTAACCTTTTAAATTATTAATTATACTTATCATTTATACTAAATAAAGGAAAATGTATTTTGAATCTGGCTTAATTAGCATAAATAAACATGTTTAATTATTTATGTGTTAATAAAAATTGTAAATGTTAACTTAATTGAAACGTATAAAATAAACAAAGAGAAAATACCAAAAGTAAAATAAAAATAAATCATCCAACTTTTTGTTAAATTAAGTTTAATTCAAATTTATATTTTGATGAATATAGTTTCTACAATTATGATCATCATTTGTAGTAAATTCAATGAAAAAGTACATAATTAATTTAAATTATGTAATTATTGTCATCATCAATTTTGTAATAATTAAAATTATTTCCGTTTTAATTTAAACATAAAAAAATCATTAGTAGAAATTATGAGATTTCAACAATGATGCACAATGCACCTAACATAGTTGTATCCATTGTTTTACTTAAATATATATTTCATAATTGCATATTATTTTATAATTTATTAAAATTAACCTTTTAAATTATTAACTATACTTATAATTTATATTAAATAAAGGAAAATGTATTTTGAATCTTGGTTCTTTATCATAAATAAACGTGTTTAATTATTTATGTGTTCAAAAAAATTGTAAATGTTAACTTAATTGAAACGTAAAATTTAAACAAAGAAAACATACCTAAACTTAAAATTAAATTAAATCATCCAACTTTTTGGCAAATCAAATTTAATTCAAAATTATATTATGATGGATATGGTTTCTACAATTATCATCATCATTATTTGTAGTAAGTCAATGAACACGTACATAATTAATTAATATTATATAGAATTATTGTCATCATTAATTTTATAATAATTGAAATCATTCATCTGCCTTAATTAGAATAAAACGTAATTTCCATAAATAAATACCTAAAACTTATTATTTGAACATACTCATCCAACTTTCTGCAAATGTATATTATATATAAAATAAACAAAAAAAAAATGTCTGCTGACGGTAATTTTATTCTAAGGGAAAAGTTTTATAGGTTGTATCAACCATGCTTTCTGGAAAATGGTTGTGACGAAAACCAATGTGTAAGTAAATTTTAAAGATATTTATTATTATTAATTTTATTTTTTCGTTTTTTCTTATTTCATATTTTTAATGTTGTTTATTCGTAAATTATTGCAGCGTATTCCTTGAGCGTACGATCCAATAATAAAAGGGATTCTTCCAAATTGTTAAACTTTGAAAAATGAATATGGCGATGAATGCTATGTTCAAGCTGTTATGGACACTGACGGTAGAGTGTATTTTAGATAGGGATGGTTTCCTTTTGTTCTATTTAATAATTTAAAATCTGGTGATTTAATTGTTTTCACTATTGAGAATTCTGCAATTGACATGCTTACGTCTACTATGTGTTCAAAGAAGAATATCTACAAAGACTGTGACACTCCAAATACTTTTAACAAAGGTATAATTAAAAGCTTAATTTTAAACTCATTTTGAAAACATATTTTTTTAATAATTTGATTATTATTTTATAGATGAATATGTTTGTTTATTTTGTTTTTTGTTGTATTCTTTTTGTAGAATATGCACGAGGAATGTGCAAGTTAATAGAGCTTCATCATTTACTTAGAAATGATATGATTTGTACTCTAATTGTGGAGAGTCGGTCAACCAATAGAATACTTTGTTACAGAATGTGTATGCTGAAAAATATTGGCCAGGCTTAAAAAATGGTAAAACTCTTACCTTAGTATTTGCTTTTGGAATATTATACAATTTATTAATGATTATATTAAGTCTTAATCAGATTTGTTTACCTATACAGATCTTTACTCAAGAGTTTTGTCAACAAAATCTCATTAATTTAGGTGTTGAAAAAAGAGATTCAAGTATCATTTTGAATGAAGTTACTTTCAAGGTTGGTGCTATAAAGGATGGAGATTCAGTTGTTCTTTGCGAAAACTTGAAGTATTTTCTTATGACAAATGAAATAACTTTGGGTGTCGAATTAAAGTTCAAAGGTTTAGATTCGGCGGACTTATTGTTTAAAGCATCACTGAATGCTTAATGTTTATTTTTTTAATACTAATGCTTACATTAACATTTTATGTGATGGTTGTTTTGTAGTATGTTCAATTTTAAGGCACGTTATTTTGTTCAATAATAAAACTTAGAATATTCAATGAAAATCTTTAAGTAAATGTTTTGAATTTTCTACAATCCCTGATATACATAATTATATGTTCTAAGTAGTAATTTTTCCTAGAGTCTTCTTCTTTTTATTAACTTTTAGAAATAGACATTAAATAAATTGATCTAAGAAAAAATAATGATATAATTATATCCTCTCCATAAATCATTAATTTGTAACGCATAATTGTGACTTTGTAATCTAAGAAAAAATAATAGTATAATTATATCCTCTCCATAAAGCATTTAAGTGGAAGATTTGAATATATATTTAATTTAAATTATGTGTGTTGTAGAACAACAATGTACCATCCTTAGTTATTAAGTAAGTTATTGGTACACGTGTTCGTGGACACACTTTAGGACACTTTAAGTGTCAATTTAGTGATGTTTTGTGCAATTTCACGTGTACTTCGTGCATTTAATTCGCATTGGACATAATAATCCGTTTGGTTCATTTTTGTATTAAAATAGGTACAAATGGATAAAAAAAGAGCATCAAAAGATCGCAGAGTCGATGGATCGATCGAAGCAACAAAGGACAAGGCTAAAGGAAGATCTCGGTCGAGACAGGTTGCAAATCTCAGCCGAGATGACCTTCCAGGAAAAACTTGAAGTTTTGAAGAGTTGAAGATCTCGGCCGAGACGGGCAATGCATCTCGGCCGAGATGACTCTCTGGGAAATTTCAGAATTTCAAGAGATCAAGATCTCGGTCGAGATGAAGCCCAATCTCGGCCGAGATGAGCCAAACCCTAACAAGCTCTGAATCCCCTTTTCACGTCTCGACTGAGACACAAGTGCATCTCGGCCGAGATTAGCCTTCGAGCCACACATCATAAAATCCTTGTTGCTTCGTCTCGGCCGAGACACAAGATTAGTCACCCTATTTTAAAATTGTGAACGTAATTTTGCCTAAAACTCAAGTGACAACTCTTCCCTTATATATATAAGTTCCATTTCGAATTTGACCTATCCAAGAATACAATTCCAGCCATTTTCTAGCCACCAAGGAGGGATATTGGGCAAGAGATTGAAGGATCATCTTCTCCAATTGACATCTTTGGTTTCATCTATCTTAGTATCATGTTTTCTTGCTTTTCTACTTATTTTCTGTTTGTTTTGGCTTCCATGGGTGAGTAGCACCCTTATTCCAGCCCTTGATCATTAGTTGAACCTTGGATTTAGGATGTTTATGTAATTTTTACGGTTGTTAACCAATTGGATTATGTTTTTGGAATGTTCTATGTTATTTGAGATTGTTGATTCACATTTATGAATTGAATTGTAGTTTGATCACCCATTTGGATAAATAGATAGTATTATAAAAGATGAAAGGAAAACAAAAGAAATTGCGAAAAATGTGGAGACCACAGGACGGTCACTCACAAGAGACAAACCTTAAACCTTTTTGTGCCACAAGCCGGCAGATTAAGGTGCCCAGAAAATCTAAAATTGGCATTTAAAAGTCTAAGCAATTACAAAACAAAGCCAATGAGTGCATATAAAAACTGGAGTTGGGCGGTCCGGCTGAATATAATAATCGGTTTTGAACTGTCGTCTTGCAAATACAAAGTTTGAGCACACAATCATGTTGCTCTATGTCACGAAATCCGAGCGTGAGGGAAAGTCAACGCTCCTCACATCGGCGTGAGTCCAAAAATTCCTGGGAGAATTTCAATGCATTAGCTCCGAGCTGACAAATCTGTAATCGTGACCCGATGATAAAATCCAAAACGTATACAAACCCTCGCCTAAAACCAAGTCCCAACTGCAATCCAAAACGTATACAAACCCTCGCCTAAAACCAAGTCCCAACTGCAATCAATAAACACAAAAAAACCACTCCCAACAGCGACTGGGGTGTATCATCACACAGAGAAATCCATCTTCAATAATCGACATCATCATACAAAACAAAGATGCTCAGGGTGATGAATAGTTCAAAGGGGCCCGGCTGATCGACAGAATCACATAACTAGCTGACGAAACAGACGAACCCATAATCCATAGCGCTAAGACAGAGATAAATTGGCAAACAGGGCAAATAAAATCAGGAATATATCCTATGTATCGCCCACCAAAAACCAAGAAAACCAGAAATAAAATCAGCATAATTAGCATCAAAACCCGTCCCAACAAAGTGAATGGATCGGGCCTAGATGGACAAAACCGGATGAACCCGGTTCTGAGAAACACCAAATCAGCAGACAAAGTGTCTTCATCTCCTAGTAAAGGTGTGTGTGGCACACAGGCCGTCCCAACAGCAGTTCTGGAATTAAAAGAAAGCTCCAAATCAAAGCTGAAATCAGCGTAAATCTTCTGAACCTCCAAATCAAAGCGGAAACCAGCGTCGAGTATAGGCCGGAGATCAACAGAAGAAGGCACACAGGCTTGCAAAGAACGTACCCGCTTCGCAAATCTGTTGGGCTGCTGAGTTGACTCGGCTTTCGCAGCATTTCATGGGTAGCTTAGCGTGTCGCACTACAAGAAAAATAATTGATTGCGACGGAAATTTCCGTCTCTAAACCGAAAAATTCCGTCACAATGAATGAATAGTGACGGATTAGTGACGAAAATGTTTTGTTACAAAAACCTTTGTCACTAAATCGATAATGACGGATTTTTTATTCCGTCACTAGTTTAGTGACGGAAATTCTGTCACAATTCTAAAAAAATCCGTCATAATTATGACGGAATATTTCCGTCACTAAATGGCAACGACTAAAATTCCGTCACTAGTCCGTCACTACAGGATTAATGACGGAATATTTCCGTCACAAATTAATGACGGAATATTTCCGTCACTATCTTGCCTATATTAGTAACGGAATTATTCCGTTACAAAAAAAAAAAAAATCCGTCTTTATTCCGTCACTATACTATCTAATTTTCTTTCTATAATTCTCTTTATATTATAATGTAGAACCTATTATAAAAATTAATTACACATTAATAAAATATAAAATTCGTAGCAAACCTTATGTAATACGATAAACGACATGTTAATCTATCAAAGTTTCAAAACGTTCACCATAAAATATAGTTTTATCATCAAATGTCTAATAAGAATAAAAAATATACAGTTCAAGCATAAAACTCAAAGATTAGTGTAATATTCGATGAAATTAGATTATGATTTCGACGTAAGGATTTTAATGTACCACTTATTTAGGACTAAACCCTACCAAAACCTACTAGAACACACCTAGATTAACACCCTAAACTAGTCTAAATGTACAAACCAAACTCACACACAATTTGTCATTAAGGGCCGAACCAAACACCCCATATCCCTAACTTGGCCATCAAGTTGGTAATGCCACCTCACCGCACTCTTGTTGGCTTTCTTGTAGGTTTTCTGCCACTAGAACCCTAGTCTTCAATATGCTGCCTCCAATAGAAGATCTGCGGAGAAGAAGAAAAATAAACAAAAATAATCAACAAATATATAAAGAGCATATTGATGATAAAGTTAATCAAATTATTGGCGTCCTCTAAACAGCAACCTCCATCCAGTTTTCTCAGTGCAGCACGTAGGGCCTGTAGTTACTGAAGTATTAACTCGAAAACAATTAAATGATTAATCTCCATCATTAGCTCTTCATCACACCTGAACTGAAGCCTCTGCCTTCCCCAATGTAACAGAAAATTTAGACTGCACATGTGTTGATGGTGTTTTAATCTTGTTTTTAACTTTTTCAAGTGTTACTGAGAACGAAGCATCTTCCATCAAACGCAATATTCTGCATTACAAGGATAAAGGATCATAAGATAATGTAAAGAACGTGTACTAGTATTTTCCTTGAAACATAAGCAAGTAGTAGATATCTGGAGTGCATAAGTATTTATTCATTTGCCACAATGAAGGTGCAGTCTGGAGGTCTAGGGGAATTGTGATAGGGTGAATGACAACACACTAGGAAAGTGCATCACCTTTTTCGTGAATCAGCATCTAAAGTCAAAGAACTATCTATTCTCTTTGTTGTAGAATTAGCCTTCTGAAAAATATCATTTTCCCCAGGCACAACACCCCCACATCTAGATTTTGCATGTCCGGAATCCATACCAGAAAAGGTGGCATTCAGCTTTTCACCTCGAGAGATATCTCCAGCATTTGTTTTCCCAAGAGAATTTTCATTTGTAGCCAATTTCTGCTTCTTGGAGGACACATGCAGAGGATATTTCTTCACTTGGTGTTTGGAAATATGACCTGGTAATAAACTGGAAGACAACCTGTCAAACCCTTTTGGTGGTTTTGCAGACATCCTCTTGCATGCATCATCTTCCGGAGTGATGCCTCTCTTCTTCAACAGATCCTTTCTCGTGCTAGGTTCCAGTGTTGGCTTATTTTTCCTTTCTCTAGACTCTAGTGGTAGCTTTTCTTCCCCTTCTCGTGACAGACCTGGAAATCTTATATGGTCCCGGACAGGCGTGTAAATATTTAAATCGATCTCATGATCTCTGATGAGAGGATAAAATTAGTACAGAAGAAATCCCACGCATATAAAACAAAACTAGAAATTTTCGGGGGACTCACAGGCAGTAGATCAAAATACGGTTGGGAATCAGACCTTCCCAAGCTCGTATGATTCCTCTTTCCATGTCTGTGTCTTCTTCAGACGTAATCTTCCTGTCAAAATATTCAAATCCTGAAGTAAGAACAAAATTGAGACTGACCAACTAAACTTTCAAGAAATATGCAGAGCACCTTGGCAAACATTTTCTGTGGTATGCCCGCGGACAACGTCGACAAACTGCAAATTGCAACTCTTTGACTGTCTTCACCTCCACTTCCCTACAGATATGGCATCTGTGGGCAGGACATGCAAACTGTTCCCTAGAGGCAATCCTGTGCTTTTGTTCTTCTGCTGTAGCACCATCCCCATCCCCAGGATATAAAAGTGCTGCCACACAGTGCGGATGAAAGAAGAACCCACAACTTCCGTTAACACAACAAAAGACCTGCAAATAACAGCGTACGTGCAAATGGGAGACTTGCAAAACTAGTCTTGTTTTATAAATAAGAATCCAAAAAACAGGATATAGTATGGAAAATTACAATAACTTGTAATCAGATTCAACAGAAAACCAGGAGAACATCTGAAAACATGTGGAAAAAATCAACCCAAACATGATAGGCAATTCTTGTTACAAACAGGCGCCTTTTCATGGACATCAGTGTAAACCCATTTCAATGATACGACATAATTCTTAAAAATTTACAACCTGAAACACATAGGAAGTGTAATCAAAATCTGGTCAATGCTTATTCCAGAATTTATACCTCTACAGGCACACAGAATCTCTCTCAATTGAAAACACGCGCAGATAAATGCCAAAAAAGAAAAGAAAAAAAGTTAACCAAGATGGCCTTCACCTCTAGCTTTATTATGGTAATATAGAAAAGGATCCAGATATATTTTAGTCATGGAGAACTTTATCAATGATTGTTTGAGTTTGTCCAAGAATATTGAAGGACCACATACCTCAGGACTAGATTCATCCGAAGATCCCAATTTCCCACAAGCAAAGCATTGGTGCTCCTTGTACTTGCAATTCTCACAAAGAAAAGGAACATCTCGAATTGCCTGAGATATATAATCAGAACACAAATAAGGCTTGAGCATGCTCAATCAAAAGCGTGACGGAGAATAGTTATAAAGTAGAAGAAGATAATACAAGAAGATAGAATTATTAAGCGTACTTTCAGCTCTTCATCAGTTAAGCCTAGAGATTCACAATAGAAAGCTCCATCGTCTTGAATAGTTGTATGGAATGACCTCATGCACTTGCCGTCACAGCTAATTTTGACAAGTTTGAAAGATAAGAATGGCCTTAATTGATTGCAAATGTGACCCAATCATGCAGAATACACTTAATGTAACGAGGATGTAGCATCACATGATTAAGAGTAGAACACTTAACAAAATCAATATGTAAGCATCACAGAATTAACCAAGCATGAGCATGACACTAGAATAAAGCTGAGGGAGCACGACACATTTTTTACCATGCTGCTCGAGATAAGAATTAGCATACAGAAAGCTTAAATCTGACAATAACGACAATGAAATTCAGAGATTGGATTCAAAACACCTAAAATAATGAATAACTCGAACAGACGAATTTTTACCTAGGGTTATCTCGGGGATGGGCTCAAGGTTGCCTCCTGTCCCGTAACGCTCCTCCGCTTGATATCAGAGTCGGTGAACCTCAGCAAGCCGCGACGGAGACTTCTGTCCGCCACCCGATTTCGTGGCGAAACGCGCAGCGTCGTGTCCATTGAAAGCCGGCCGGTCTGCCTCACCGAAACCAACGGCCGGCAACGCTTTACGGAAGAAACGAGTTGATAGTTGGGAGTGCAGTCTTGATCCGGCGAGCATTCTCGTACTGGCTGTCGCTTTCATAGCTGCCATTACGAATTGTACTGTTGGAAGCAAAGATGAATGTTGCGGCGGTGGAGGCGGCTGCGACTGTATACGTCGGAATATGGAGGTGGTCGTCGGAATTAGGGTGGAGAGGCCGTCGGAATTGGGGAGAGAGGAAGATGAATAGTGTATTGAAAAGTTACTCTGAGTTAATTTTGATTGAACCCTAGTAGAAATTCTCAAAGTCAAATAACTAAATAAGTAAAAGCTAAATGCAAGTATTCACCAATAACAAGAATTGGCCTGGTGGTAAGTAACTTGATATAATTCCCCTAGGTCCAGGTTTGAGTCTCTACCAACAAATTTTTTTTAAGCGCGAGTTTCCAAGTATAATGACGGAATCTTTCCGTCATTATCAACCAGAATGATGTCGTTTCGGGCATAGTAACAAAATATGGGTATTATTTAGTCTCACTAATAATTCGTGATTCGAATTATATTCGGGAAATAAAATGAAAAATTTTCGGCTCATCAATTGGGTTTAAATACGTTAATTTTCTTCAGTTACTTATTTTTTCTAATTAAGTTCATGTTTATTTGTTTCAAATAGACTAAACCAATTTATCGCGAGAGAAATATATTTCTCACGAAAACAGCGTGAATATTGCGATATTAACGAAAATATCATAACTCACGATTTATTCTCCAAAAATATTTATGACTATGGTTTCGAGTCATTAAATAAACGTCATTTACATGGGCAATAAGTAGTGACGGAATTTTTTCCGTCACTACATAGCAACGGTTAAAATTCCGTCACTATTCCGTCAATACAAGATTAATGACGGAATATTTTCCGTCACTACATAGCAACGGAAAAAAATTCCGTCACTCATCCGTCAATACAAGATTAATGACGGAATTTTTTCCGTCACTACATAGCAACGGTTAAAATTCCGTCACTATTCCGTCAATACAAGATTAATGACGGAATATTTTCCGTCACTACATAGCAACGGAAAAAAATTCCGTCACTAATCCGTCAATACAAGATTAATGACGGAATTTTTTCCGTCACTACATAGCAACGGTTAAAATTCCGTCACTATTCCGTCAATACAAGATTAATGACGGAATATTTTTCCGTCACTACATAGCAACGGTTAAAATTTCGTCACTATTCCGTCAATACAAGATTAATGACGGAATATTTTCCGTCACTACATAGCAACGGAAAAAAATTCCGTCACTAATCCGTCAATACAAGATTAATGACGGAATATTTTCGTCACAACCTTAAAATATTTTTTTCGCACATTTTTAGCGCCCTTCGTAACTACGGTTTAATGACGAATTTTTTTTCTGTCTCTAAATTCCGCCATAATTCCGTCACTAAGTCGTTGCTAATACTCAAACACTCTTGTAGTCCATATCCGTCTTTATTCCGTCACTAGTTCGTAATTAGATTGTGACGGAAATTATCCGTCACTAAAATCAGTCACTATTAGTGATATTTCTTGTAGTGTCGACTCGCAAACTCGGATGAGTCGAGCGCGCGCACACCTGGAAGAGCGATGATGAATCACGATGTGAATCTGAAACTCAGACGTGTAGATCTGAAATCGCAAAATCCAATGGCGAAAGATCTTGGCTGGGTTCGAGAAAAAACAACAGCCAACATCCCCATCGGAACTTCAATGGCGGCTGTGAAAATGGCAGCAGAAGCGCCTCATCTCGTCTGCCAAGGAAAGTGCAGAAATGGAAGAGTGAACCTTGAGGGTGCCATCCATCGCAAAGAAATCACAACGCAGAACGCGACCTTGAAACACTCGCAGACCTCCGCCATACATCAGGGTGCGCCGCTGCTATGGTGAAAGAGGAGAGAAGGATCATGCCTGGGGGATCTCCGACGAGGTACGACGGGGATTAACAGGGGTCCCGGAATCGAAAGACTACAAGCCCAATAAATACCAAATATGAAATGCGAAACAAAGGAAAAGGGCTATAGACTGAATAATAATCAACAGGAATGATTAAAATCTCAATATAAGATTCATCCTAGAAATAATGAACGAAGGGCCAAGATCTGGACGAACTTGATATAAAAGCAATAGAAAAAGAAAAAGCAAGTAAATAAAGCAAACGATAAAATGTGAAGGTGTGGCCGGCGAGAGAGAGGAAGACAAGGGTTTTCTTTGTTTAGAGACAAAAGAGTGGTAGAAAGAGAGAAGGTGCCATTCCCATGTACTAGGGCGAGGGAGTAAATTGAGGAGGCTTAATTTTAGAAAAAAGTCGGTGGATTTGATCACCCATTTGGATATTTGTTTGTGTGTTGCTAGAATTGGGCTTATAATCCGTAATTGTTATGAATCTGATTCCCGTGTAGCAAACACTAGATTCATTTTATTGGGGATAACATAGAATTCGACCGCTAAAATCGAGCTTGCGAGTTTTATGTCGAATCTACTCCGTTGTCTTGATTCTTAATGCACTTGACTATTGATTCTTAGAGAGCTTGTTTTAGGAATTGATAAGTTGAGTAGGATTAATTGAAGAGCTTGTTTTGATTAATTATACTTAAGAGACAACAAGATTGATAGACTTGTTATTAATCTTGGAGTAGGAGTTCTAAGGCTAACTAATTGGGTAGTAACATCAATTACACAGATTATTCGAACCAAGGGGATACTTGATCAAGGGTAGAATCCTTTTATCATTTATAAAAAAAAAAACCCGAAAAATCATTCTAATTGTATTTGTTCATTTGAAACGTTAAATTGCTAAATATTTTTAGAGTAATTGTTCTTTAAATTACTTTTTATTGTTATTAGTAGGTTGTTAATAGTTGATTGCTAAACCCCTCCCCCCCCTCCCACACAACCTTTATTACGTTTACTTGTTTATTACTATATTTATTTAAATTTCTTAGTTGCTTGAATACATTAAAACAATATTATTCGACCGTTCCTCGTGGGATGGATCCTTATTTACCACTCTACTAGTTAGAGTAGTAGGATAAGGATATAATTTGGTAAGGTCCGACGACTCGTACCAGCTATATATACGACTATTTTGTCATATCGAATTAATCAAGCATTTTTTGTTGACTTTAATTATTATTTTTTCATTTTATTTTACTTAAATACCATTTAAGTTCAGATCTATTAACAACCATTTCCATTTAATATTCCATCATATTTATATAAAAGTATGTTATTATTAGTAATTTTGTATTGAATAAAACAATATTCAAATATATTTAAGTTAAAATTTCGAATTTTCTATAATCCTTTATATACACAATTATATGTCTTGATTAGTAATTACTCCTAGATTTTGTTCTTTTTATTGACTTTTAGAAATAGATATTACATAATTCTCTAAGAAACAATAATAAATATAATTATATCTTCTCCATAAAGCATTAATTTGTAACTTTTAATGTTTAATAAGAAGATTTGAAGATATATTTAAAGTAGGTTATGTGTGTTGCAAATCAAGAAAACAACATTATTATTTATTAAATAATTTAATTAACAAATTTCAAAATTTGATCCAATCTATGAATTTTATTTTGTTAATTATTTGTTTCTTTTTTTGTAGTATTTAAATACCATATAAGTTCCAATCTATTAACATCCTTGAAAAACACATAATCTTCATCTATATATATATATATATATATATATATATATATATATGTATGTATATGTATATGTATCATCCAACAAAATTTAAAAACAAAACAACTCTCTCTTAGGTGCATTGCGAAAAAAGAACAACATTTTTATTGTTTCATATTATTTGTTTTCAAACTTTAGACAAATCAATGGCCGGACGTAGATCGACATGTGCGAACATAGGTAAATGTCTCTTTTTAAAATTGTAACTTTTTTCTCCTTATTTTTACAGTTTAGTTTATTTCATTTATAAAGTATTGTAGTTGTGTACATTATTTGATGTTCGTTCAATTTTTAGATTTATTTGTAAGAATATAATTTTTAGTTTTGATCATTTATGCACATTTGGTTTGTTTATTTTAGGATTTATTTTTTTAATTTGATGATATGTCTTTTCTTTGAAACTGAATTTATGATTTTGTTTGTTATTAAGTTTGTTTTGTATTTTTAATCGCATATTTTTGGAAATATCAGTATTTCTGCACAATTTTCACATATAGTTCTTGCTACGACAAGCTTGTATGTTGAATTAATAACATGAACTTTGATTATACATTTTAACTGTGTATAATGAATTATTTTATTGTTAATTCAATATATTTTAATTTTTGTAGGAGTTTCCTACTGGAATTGTGGAGGTTTTGCCTGGAAAGTTAAATAAGAGATGCACTGTTGAAACAAATAAAGATATGTTTAATATATGAAAATTATATTGGATGAAGATGAGAAAACTTATTTGAGTAAAGGTTGGAGACAGTTTGTAGACGAAAATGCATTGAAAGATGGTGACTCTTCCTCATCCATATTACATGTTTATATACATGATCATGATGGGTGTGTGGTAGATGTTCCAGATAAAATAAGATCATTCTACATGATTTTTAATCAGCATGAAGTTCTTGGAAATCAGGTAATATAAAAAAATATTAATAATGTGTAATCCGACATTGATTTAAACATATTTTTTCTTTTAATTAATACATCTTTAATTTTTATGTTATATTTATTTTGTATTTGTTTTCTTTTTCCAATATGTTATGATGCCAAAGAAAATTGGATAACGTTTGGAGGTTAAAATTCTAAATTGTTTTGCACTGGAGAATATAGATAGAGAAGTTCAGTTGGTTATGATTGAGAACATTGCTGATCAGTTTTTGTTCACTTTTGGATGGAAAAAGTTTGCAAATGCAAATGAATTGGTTGATGGTGATGTTGTTCTCTTCATGTATGAGTGTGGAAATAATTTCTTTGTCATTGTTTTTTCTGGGTCATCCAAATTATTGTGTGAAAGATACACACCAAGTCAAATTGTAATTTCTTCACTACAAGAATTTTTTAAATAGACAACATATTTTATCTGTTGTTTAGTTATAAATAAGTCTGTTATTAATAGTCATGTTGTTAAAAGTACCCTTTTAACTACAAGCAAAAACCATTGTATGTTCAACAATAAATAACGGTGTACACAACAATACAAAACAGTTGTCTATTCAATTACAGACAACAGTGGAAAATAGTTGACATTATTCTAAAACCGTTGTCTTTATAAGTAAAGATAACAGATAAAAATCGTTGTCTTTTTTACCAAAGAAAAAAAAATTAAAAAATGGTTGCCTTTCAATGAAAGACAACAGGTATTGTTATTTAAATACATATTCTCATACGATACACCCAATAGTCAAAACATTATAAAATATTTACGGAACATCAAATAAAAACAAATGTCAATAAATTCATCAAATAAGTCCTAGAATGAAAGCAAAAACCAACGCTTATTTTACTCAAACAAATCCTATATCTATACAAAACCAAATCTTTCTATAAATGTAAATTTTCAGCATTTCTTAAACTTATATAGATCTTTCTATCATACCATATATTCCAAATAATTGAAGGACCTAATTTCCACCAAAACCTAAATTTTCATCCTTAATAGTTGGTAAATTTCATACAGCACCCACAGATGCCTGTGGTTTGGCAATTGACTTTGCGTTCATCAAACTGCTTGGGTATCTTCTACAATTTTGTTCCCAAACTCACTTGTTCCAGCTGCAAGAACTCAATTGTCTGAGAGTTGTATCTGCTTGACGTTCAACAAATAAGGACCAGGAATGGCAGGCACTTACCAGCAGGAGGTGTTCTTGCACTAGCAGCTTTAGAGGCAGGGATGATGGAACATAAAAGTAATTCTGTAACATAAAAAAAAATGGTTTCTGAGAACTCATCCATCACACTGAATTTATCTATCAGCATATGCTAAAAGAAAAGTTCAAGGGAAGTGAGGCAGCACAACTCAGTAATGAATTGACAAGAAACAAAAGACATATATTCAAACCACTTACCTCATTTGACACACTCTGCGTTCCATATTTATCATCCCAATACATTGTGCTTATCCGATAGATTTGCCTCACAGTCAATTTCTGCCAAAGTTGGTAAAAGGAGAAAAAAATTAGTCTGAGAAGAGGTCAAAGTCACAAAGATCAAGGAAGAAGCAAAAAAAGTGCCCAATAGTATGTTTATACTATTTCATGGAAATCATACCAGACAGAGATCCTATTTTATCTCTTTCAAAGATTTCTTCCTCTTTTGATGTATCACCTATTTAATAGTAAGATAAATTAGTAACAAGATTCAATGATCAAAATAAAAAAACAAAAAAAAAAACAATAAAGATTAAAATTAAAGTTTAGTAATTTAGTTCATACTAGGAAGTTCCTGCATACTGCATACAATAATGACTCAGACTAGGAAAATTAAAAATTTAGTGTGTGCTAAAGTTTGAGTTCTGGAAAACAATCATGAATACCTCTTCTGTTGCATTAAATATCCACTTTTCCAACTCAGCAAGACCAAATTTAACATATTCACCATTTGAAAATTTACATCATTGACATCGAAGCAGCAGACTGTCAATTATTTTTTGTTAAAGATTCCCCTACTGTTTGTGAGGAGATATGCAGAAACATTTAATCATGAGAAATATATACCTGTTAAATAATTGTATATTGATGAATGAGAAAACCTGGGTAGTAAGCTTCCGAATGAAAAATGACGGAACCTGGAAATTCATTAGTTCGCTTACAATGAGCATAAAAACTAAATGGATAAAAAGTGGGAGAACAAGATCTACGGAATGTAGCATCCATGATTTCCACGTAAACGACTCATTAGCAAATCCAAGAATTTGATGATGCTATCCCACTCACTACTTGGTGATTGCTGAGGAACACCGCTAGGTGATCTGGATGACTTGCCACCACGAACTCGTTGGTTCTTTGGTGCCTTTTTAAAAGAGAACCAACATTAGATGCAACTAAGGCAAGTATCTGAAATTCATCAGTAAAAGTAATATGGTGTATTTCACCAGGAGAAGGAAACACCTCCTGAATACACGGAGTAATATGCACAATTATAAAAGTGAGACAATGATGCCATAAAAGAAGTGGAGCGATTCTCAGCTCCTGGACCAGTTTTCAACAGTTAAAAGCTTACACAGACACAGAAGACTGAGCAGCGGACAATGGCTTTTTACAACTAATCCCACATTGGTAGGTGAACTTGATCTAGTAAACCATATACATAGAATACCATTATGCTCTCAGTTAAACCAAAAAAAACAAGTATCAAAATGTGGCATAATGCACAATTATCATAAACAAGGCCAAGCAGAAAGCAAATATTAAAAAACTACCTGAATACATTGTCCCAATAATGGGGATATTTCTTTCTTCAAATTATCCTGGATCAGACCAAATATCTTCTCTACACAAGCAGTCAATTGTTGTTTAAATAATAGAGCTGGATATTTAGCTTCCATATGGGATAAACTGTCATCCAAACCACGATATTTGAAAGAAGACTTTGGGAAATATTTGTTTTCTTTTATCCTTATTCAGCCTTTTATGTACAGGACTTTGGGACTGCTTGATATGATGGGGCATGGCTGGCTGTCAAAATCAATTTCCACTTTCAATATAGCATCAAATATGCCCTTTTCAGTTAATATAACCAGTCTAAAAACTATTCAAATGAGAAAAAAATAATCTAACATTTATGTTTCAATATAACTTTATGTATCTAAAATTCACTTCACTGAGATCAATAGAGTGATATATACTAACATAAAGGACCAAAACAATGATCAGTATACAGAATATTGGAAATTCGTGATTGAAAAGTATGAAGTTGTCAAAGTGAAAACAATAGATTGGAATTGCTCAGAAGCCAAGCGTAACAAGAACATTTCACTGAAGAAATAACACAAAGTTGCTTCTTCTTACATGTTAACAACTCATCACTGCAATATGTCCCCAAAAAGAATTAGGTTGTAAATTTTGAAGACAGAATTACAAAATTAATTAATTATAAAGTATCCGAGATTGAGCGACAAAAATTCATCTAAATCCCTTCAAATCCAGATTATGCAGATTTTTAAATCCAGATTATGCAAATTTTCAAATCCATTGCAATGTAAAACAGCCATCAATAAATTTAACGCTATATGTTTTTAATTAAATACTAAAATCAATTCTTGATTGAATAAATAAAGTGTTGGAGATGTATATAGCTGCTAAATTTTTTGAAGGAAAGCTATAAAATATCAGTTTTTCCTCCAATCGTGATAAGAAGCTATATCTTGGCACCATGCAAAAGGTCGTTTGTCATTGGTATTAATTCAAAACACCTGTGTCTGACTGAAGTGCCTTCGGCTAAAAAATTAATTCAAAAATATTCAATCAAATTGTACAATAACATTTACTGAAATATAACCAGTTTATTGTATCGGGAAACAACAAAAAATCGAGTTTCATGGATCTTCAAACTGGCTAAATAATTTTAGGCTCCAAGCGGCAGTCAGGTTGGCCATCAGAAAGAGGAACCTGCTGCTGACTCGATATGGAGCCATCCCCAATTTCTCCCATCAAACAAGAATTAGTTTCGAAAAAAAAATAGCTCACAACTCACCGAAATGAAAATTATAGAAGCATAATATAACCAAAAAATGAATATTTTGTAATTTTATAACCAAATTTTTTTTCTTACTTGACCTATAATTAACCAAAGGAAAAAAAGCAACACAGAATGATGAGGGAGAAAAAGGAACAAGTCTTTGAAGAAAGATAAGTGAATTAGATGGTGCAAGTTTACCTACGCAATATTATTTTTAGCTGAGTTGTTATCAATTTTTTTTTTTAATTCAGTAGCTTTGGTTACTTTGTTCTACTTATAATATCATATTAATGCCATTACTACTGTTAACTATTTTTTTATATCTAATACGATGTTAATCAGTTTTATCCAGGTTAATTATATTCCCAACTTCATAAACATGAAAATAAACTCATTATAAATATCAATTTAAGTATTTATAAGCAACATTATAAGCAATACATTTGGTTTTTCCGCACATGTATAGCAATTAGCAACAATCAAATTTAAAAACATTAACGAAAAAAACTTAGTCATGTTACTTATTTTCCCATGTTCGATGAAAACAAACACATTATAAAAACAATATAAATATTTATAATCAACAGTATAAGAAATATTACCTCCGTCCCGACTAATCTTGCACTGGGAGAGGGTTGACACAAGTATTAAGAAAAATTATTTTTTGGAATTTTTTACTTTTCAAAGATGAATCGATGGAGATTGAGGGTTGAGATTTTGAGGGTGGAGATTGTATTATAACTTTCTTTTTTAAAGGATGTGCAAATTCATCTGAAACGGACAAAAATAAAAAGTGTGCAAGATTAACCGGGACGGAGGTAGTATATTTTTTTCACACACCAATCATGCAGACACAAAAAATAAGCATGTTCCTTTCATAATAATTATATATCCTGTACATATGTTTTATATGAAGATTTAAAAAAACAACTTGATCTAACCTACCAAACCTGCATAAACTACAATTTTCCATAAGCTACACAATTGTCTAGATATCATTTAAGGAACAACAGGTTCAAATATTTTACCTTGTTATTGCACAGAGAAAAATGAATATCTTGTAATTTTACATCTGGAACGTGTAGCAATCATGCATCTGGTAGAGATGCTAAGTTTCAGGTTAATTATGTATCTTCCTTTTCGAAAATCACACCATACGCATACATTGAAAGTATAATAAATTATGGGCTTTAGTTGCTTTTAATAAGACAAGCATAAAATCTCATTTTTTCATCATCTTGTGAGCTTCACTTAGTGCCAATCATTCATCGCCACTTTAAGGATTCCCAGTTGGATTATAAAAAATTTCAAAGTGAGAGAAACTGCACTTACTCTTCATCTGAAAGTCTGTAACCCCCATCAAAGTAATCACCCAAAAACAGAACAACGTCCTGTTTGAAGGGCAATACAGATGACAGAAACGCCCTGCGCATGTATAAATCTGTATAGAACTGAGCAATTCCCAGAGCAAGTGACTTTGGAGCAAGATGCAGGGAAGTTCTATCCATGAGCTGTCAATCAATACATACTTGGATTCAATGGATAGCATTAACTATTAAGCACATAAACAACATCAATAAACTTATGAATTCGTTTTCTCCGGAAGTTTACCTGAGGGTCTGTAACCACAACAATTTTCACATAATTACTCGAAGAATCAACTCCATTCAGCTGAGAAGTTCAGATTAAGCACCGTGAGAATGTTCACACAACATTAACACATAACAACATCAAACTCCTTGCATTACTCTACAACTAATTAACTCTAACAAAAAGTCTAATTAACAACATAAGGATGGAATTAACCCTAATTAAACCAAAAATCAAAGTACAAATATCGAAATAGGCAATTTGAAATGCAGATCCAGACTTCAACAATAAACCAACATTACAAACAGCTGAATAATCAGTCAATCAATCGCATCTAATTCAACTCTATGGATCGATAGAAGATTGCAGTTGAATTGATGGATTTTACCGAAGATTGAAGATGAGGCCTTCGATAGAGAGAGAAACAAAGCACGTAAGACCAGACGGAACCACAATCCGCGAATAAACAATACCTGACTGAAGCAAGAGAAATGGAGGTGAAATTGGATGATGATTTACAAAGCATACAAAAATCCACCACCAAATACCAACAAAGTTCTACTGAAATCCTTCATTACTTTTGTGAAATTCCACTAAAATTGTGATTTGAGAGGGAAGCGAGAAAAGAGAAGAAGGGTGCGCTCTTGCGCGCTTTTTTTATTTGGGTTGATTTGTGCTTTTCTGGTTTGGGCTGACTTGTGTGTATTTCTGATTTGGGCTTTTCTAATTTAAGGGACTCAAATCAACTAAATTGATTCTCATAGATTGAATTGAACGAGCGTTGGACCAGAGGATTGGCTGTTAATTGGACCGAACCTTGGGCCAGAGAAGAATGCGCATGGGGCCTTGCACTGAATTTTAGATTAGTGGAATCCATATAATCTCTAAATTTTGTAGATATTTTTGTATATTCTGTTACCATATGTCTAAAAATTGATATCAAATTATAAATAAGAAAATAAAGTGTTTGTATACGAAGAAAAGGAAAAAGTGATATATGATGTCTAACTTGTGTAACAAAAATTAAAATTAAAAGTACATTTTGCAATCGAATTATTTATAGCGATTACTGATGGAGCCTAAAAAATTTAATCGGGTCAGGCCGAGCAAAAAATTAATATGGCCTAAAATTAGTTGGCCCGTCCTAACTTATTACCCTATAATATATTAAGATTATTAAGCCGGCCCAATAATTCCAATGAAGACTTTATTAAAATAAAATACAATATATACAATAAAATGCAATATATAAAATAAAATGCAATCTATAAAATAAAATCATAATTATTTATTAAAATTACATTGAAGAGTTTATTAAAATAATAACACAACATAATAAAAGCATTGTAAATTAAAATGCCTTTTTTACAACAATTTTGCAAAAATGTTGACACTAGTGTTGTCTATTGGAACAATGTATTGTCAATAAACAACAGATTTGGGCAATTGTCGTTAAAAATGTTATCTATTTGTGGAAAAAGGTACTAATAGATGACAGATGTTGAAAACAGTTGTAAAATTGTTGTCTATTAGCGTGTCTGTCGCTAATAGACAACAGATAGCGGTAAAACTGATGTTAATTGATGAATAGACAACACTGCTAGAAAAAATTGTTGTCTATTTATGAAATTGTTGTAGTGTCTTCACATCCTCAAGAGCACCTAACTTCATCATGTATCAGTAATGAGCTGTGTGTTTTTCAAAATTTTAATGTGCTTCACTGATCGTTTATTTTTTTGGTTATTTGATATTTGTAGACATCACTATACAAGATGATGATCAAGACAATCTTGATATTATCTGTTGTTTGGACAATGCTGAAGATGGTGATAAGTCATGGTAGATTAAAGACCAAATTGGGAATTTTGTCTAAAGAATAAAACAGAAAGAAATTTGTTAAAGAATGGATTAGAAGATTTCAGTCGACGATATGGGTTCAAGGATGTGGCTAAATGCAATTCCAGATTCATAAATGAAGATTTTTTTTAATTATTATTTATGTGTTTTTTATTGAGGCCGAATTTATAGCATATTAATATTTCATTATTTCTTATATATGGACTATGTTGAACGTGTTTGAAATTTTATAATTGTTCAATATTACTTGATTAGTTTTGCAAAATGAACCTATCACCAGTTTCATTTTCTAGGGAATTACTTAGTATCTTATTGTGCTCTAAATTTAATCATTTTTTTTCAACACTGATATCAGATAAATATAATTTTTTCTACATTTAAATATAGATTTGTTTGGGATTAAACTCTCATAGTTCATATACACTGCATTTAAAATTTGGATAAAATCCTCAAAGATGTCGTGCAATCCTGTCTACCCTTTGGTGAGAATACAGTTGTTCTTGGAGGAGAGTTTAAACAAATTGTTCCCGTTATACCAAAGGGTTCAAGACAATATGTGATCCACCCTACTATAATCTTATCTTATTTTTTGGATTATCGTATAGTATTGCGACTCACGAGTAACATGAGAATACAAAGACATTATATCGTAAATAGAATTTATCGTTCAATAAAAAGTAAATATGCAACCTCTTTTTATTATGACTATAGTTAATATAATTAAAAATACCAATATTAAGTTTTAAAATAATAATAAAAAACTCACCATCCATGATATTTGCACGGGTGAAGAACTAGTACTATTAATAGAAGGAGATGAAGGACGGGCAAGGACTACTGAAACTGATACTGAAATACCAAGCATCACCACTTCGAGCTTTCAAAGTCAAAGCTTCCATGCACTTATCGCTCGAGATCATTTTAAGTGTGTGTTGTGTTTAGTAATAGAGAATAAAAAAACCATAACGCACCAATATTCTAGACAAGTGAAGATTCAAAGCAATATCTTTCTGAAGTCAAATCAAGCTAGCTCTCAGAAAGCTTCATCTCGATCCTAATCCTTTTCATCAAGAAAGTTTGCCCACATCTCAACTGATATTCAAGTTTAGAGGCAGCTTCCAGAAGTTAAAGAAAACATTTCACTATATCTTCTCTAACAAGTCTTTTTAATGGGAAGTCTTCGTTTGAATCAGGGATTCAAAGTAGATTAGGATTTTTCTGAGGAACATGTATAGTAGAGGAGTTGGACGTGAACACAGACGTAGCTAAGACTATATTGTGTGAATAACTTAGTGAATTTTCCATGTATGGGGAAAAATTAATGGACGTAGAAGGATTACCCCAACCTTTGAACCACTATAATTTGTTCTGCATTTTCTTATGGTATTTATAATTGTTGTGTCATACTAGACATTACTTACTGCATAGCTTTTGAAGACATATTTGCATACGCACAACTGAGCATTACTTGTTTTAAATTCCTTAAGAACAGTTTGGTGTAAGAATTAGTTTCCTACAGCAAGGAGTAACCCCTTGTTCTAAGTAATTGAAAATAAAAAATCGATATAGTTAGAGGTTTATTCACTCCCCCCTCTAAACCCCTACCACTTGGGACCAACACATTGTACGTACACTTTTCACACATATAACTCACAAGGGCAACATCCCATGGGGTAGGTAGGAAATTTCAGAGATGGAGGTGTAAGCATATTCTATGCGTCAAGTAATTTAGAAAAACTAAAACAATTGGGGGACTAAAATAGATACTATGATGTATGTACGAAGGTTATTTTCAAAAGGTTTGGAATCTACTTTTAAATGCCTGTTGAATTTTATTTTCCGAAGGTCTACATTTAGAGGTAAGGAAAAATACCTAAATGCTGAAATACCATACTTATTGCACCGAAAAACTATAGAAATAAACATTTTGGTATACCGAATTTTTTGTACAGTATGATATTGTACCAAAACATTTCGGTACGGTAAGGATATAATAATTAAAAAAAAAATTGGTGCAATATTTTGGTTCATTATTTGGTTTATCTCGCTATACCAAAATATTTTTGATATTTTGCTAGTTTGGTATTTTGTATACACCAAACTTTTAATTGTATACCAAGAAATTTTGGTACACCAATATTAGGGGAGAGCAAAATCAAACCGCTACCGAAAAACTGAACCAAACAGACTGAATTGGGTCGGTTCGCTTCGGTTATAAACGTTTGAGTGGTTCTGTGATACCCCGAACCTTTGAAACACAATAAAATACATTGTTTGTATTTTAAAATATTTTTACCCGTTGTATTTTAAATTACAAAGTTATTTGATTTATGATTTTATTTTAGAAAATATGTGTGACCGCGATGTACCAGGTCGACTGCACTTCTAGCACCTAAAGGGTAAGAATTAGAAGTTTACAAACAGAAGTTTAAAATTAACATCGAGTTTAAAAAGTGAGAAGTAAAATTAACTTATAATAACTAAACTACAATATATATATAAATATGTATATATAAAATAATAATAATATAATAATAAAAATAATAACAACATACTTATGTAAATATATAACCTAACTAAATGATAACATACTATATTTAGTAAACTACACACACATACCAAATTTAGCAAATAATAGAAATTATATAATAATGTACTAAACTAACTAACGTAAATGGTGTCTGCAATCCCACATCGAAATCGTTTCGTAAAAATTCATATGAACCTCAATATAAATATGATGGGTTACAGAGTACTAGGATACAAGTAAAACTTTTTATTATATATTGGATTTCCTTTAATTAGGAGGTCCTTATCAGTTTATTTTCGACAACGCTCGGACCAGTGTTTCGGAAAGTTGTCGTATAGTATTAAATTTTTTTAAGGTATGTAATTTTAATAGTTTTCTTTTCTTATTGTCATTTATAGTTTATATAGATTCAGGAATTTAATTATTTGCTTGATTTAAGTAGATTTATAAATTTAGCTATTTTCTTAAGTATGTAATAAATAGTTGTTGTTTAAGATGCATGTTAGTTAGTTTAAAATATTTATCAATGTAGTTAATAATTTATATTTAATAAAATAGTTAGGCCTTTTAATTTAGGACTATAATTTATTACGACTCGACTTATGTATTAGAAATTGTAAAAGATAGACATAAACCAAGGATATTGTACCACACTTAATCACTTTGAAAATACTAAACCCGTTAAGTAATACTAATTAATAAAACAACATGTGCTAGGTGTAGTGCAAGTCGGGCCTAGGACATACACGACTCAACTACTTTAAAGCAAGCAAAACAAGGTGGGTGACTGGGCTATTTGTAAGTATATTATGCTACTGAACTTGTACTTTGATAAATATGTTTGCCTTCGGGCTTATTGATATGATACCTCTTAAGTCGTAAGATTGGCTTCTGAGAAAGGCTCTTAAGTCGTAAGATTGGCTTTTGAGTAGGGCTTGGGAGTCGTAAGATTGACCCCCTAGTCTAGCAATATGGCTTTTGAGTCATAAGATGGGCTCTTTATTATTGTGCACCTTCGTTAGTATAACTGCTTACAAAGTTCCCACTGAGTTTATACTCATGCCCATAATTACAAATCTTCAGGTTAATTGAGCAAGGTGGCGGGGCTGTTGCGGCAAAGGTCACCGGGTTCCTTCTTCTACCCGCAACTCAAAGATGTTTTTGCCTCTTCTGTGTATATTAATAAGTTTGTGTGTCACAAAACCCGGGATTTGCAATTTCTTAGAAACTTTGGCATCACTAGTGTAAATATGTTTTGGCAGTATCTTATTGTCAATAAAATTTCTACTTTTATTCAATAAGTAATTTATGTCACGCTTTCGCACATTTTCTGATTTATTATTTAATCAAAAGAAAAAAAAATTTAGTAGCACTTTAATCCCGAGCTAATGGGATTGGGGCGTTACAGGTTCGCTTCGATTGGAAATTATAGAATCGAATTTGTTTTCGGTTCAATTTCTATTTCATAAAAAATTGGTTGATCGAACCGAACCGAATTTTCACACATATATTTGTAATTTTCAGTGTATATAATATATTTGTTATTTTCTTTCTACAAAAAAATAGTAAGAACTAAAAACACTTATCTATTATTACAGCTTTACCTTTCAAGCAATTAACCCTAGTAACACAAATGTGATTCGTCTTTCTCTTCACCAGTTCTCTGTCGCGCCCCGTCTAGCCCTCCTTTCGGTCGACACTCGTTCTCCCTCTGCCATTTCTAATCTTCAATTTCGAGCACTCACTTCAAGGAACCTATGGGTATGGAGGTATACACCTATTTTTTCTTATCTTTTTGTCAAATGCTCAATAAATTTCAAATTTGCTTAACTATAGATGAAGGAGTAAAGAGTATATGTTATCTTTTTTTTTTTTTTTTTCATTTTCTTTGTTATTCGGCTATAGAGACTTTATGCTCAATAACCTGTTTTGATTTTTATTATATGACAAAGATAAAATTTGGGGAAATAGGAATCCACAAATGTGTATCATGGAAGTATGGAAAATGTCGTTGATTTTGTGTAACACTATAGATGCAATTACGTGTGTGTGTGTGTGTGTATATATGTAATATTATCATGTTTCAATGCATGTTATGGAACATTTCAATACGCATACATTAACTAATCATTTGCTTTATATTAGTTAAGTAAAATATTTAAAGAATAGCAATTATGCTAAACATTAATTATGTTAAACATTAATGTATTACTATATTAGTCATGAAGTTCCTGAAAATTTGTTTCTTCTACCCTTGGAACCTGATAAATATCAAGTATTATTTACAATATACTGAAGTTCATGGGTTTCCTACTATATACTTTACTTGTTGATTTGGGTGCAAATAATTTGAAGTCACAAGTTGAAGCATCGCAAAATAAAGTTTGTCTAAAAATTATGTTAAATTATGTGCCTAATTGCCTGTTACTAAATTCACATTTTAGTGTAGTTCGGAAGTATTGGAAGTTTCTTATTAACTTACTTTTTTTTTTTCTGCACTATTTTTTTTCTTTTCATTTTAGGTTGATAATAGTATGTCATAACCACAAGAAGATAAAATTGATGAAGAAGCGCCCTCAATGCTTCTTTCTCAGAACCAAAATTGGAAGATAAGAGTTATAAGGCGACGACAACAAGCTCAACTAAAGGAAAGAGAAAGAAGTCAACGCAAAATTAAGTAGACTATGGAAAACAAGTCAATGCAAACGAAGACCATGGAAAAGAAGCCAATGGAAAAGGTCTGATGGGTTGAATCACTTCACCTCTTTCACAAATGAAGCTGATGGTAGGAAAAAATGAAGTGCAACTATTGTGGTGCGGCATACTTTTTTTATCCCAAGAAATATGACACTACCAATTTGAATGGTCACATGGTTACTTGCATGCAAAAAAATATCTGCTTAACTTAGGCATAAATCAAGCACAATTGTCTTTGCAACCATTAGGAGATGGGGCAGGTAGTCTTAAAAACTGGTCATTTGATCCATAATATGTTAGGTCTAAGTTAGTTTACATGATTATTGTTAATGAACTTCCATTTAAATTTGTGGAGGGGGATGAATTTGTCACTTTTATGGGTGCTGCACAAACATTATTTCAGATTCCATCTCGTTGGTCTCTCTCACGGGATTACTATTAGTTGTTTCTTGATGAGGAGAAAAAATTGCAAAATTAGCTTAAAAGTTCTGGTCGAAGTATTTGTATTTCTACAGATACTTGGACTTCATTGCAAAGGATCAATTATATGTGTATCACTGCACATTATATTGATAGTGATTGGAAATTGAACAAAAAGATCATAACTTTTTGTTCTATTGATAGTGATAGGGGGTAGGACAATAGATGGTTTGCGTGCGTGGGGAATTGCGAGCGTATTTTGTATTACAGTTGATAATGCTAGCTCAAATGACACTTGTGTTGTCTATTTGAAATCTAAGTTCATAGCTAGGGGTGTGTTTTAGCAAAGGGAAAGTGAAGATATGAGGTGTATTGCTCATATTATTAACTTGATAGTAGTGACGGGTTCAAGGAAATCAACCCATCAATAAAGAGGGTTCAGGAAGCAGTTACATGAGTGAGGTAATCTCCATCTAGGTTGGCAAGATTTAGAGAATGAAGGTATAGGAAGTAAAAGTTTGTTGTGCTTGGATGTTTCTGTAAGAACCACGATTCCTATCCAATCCACAATATTGAATATTGAAGATCAAATATATCGTTGTAGGATCGACCGGTTTATCATATGTTCTACATATTAAATAATTTACACTAGAAATATTAATATAATACCTTTTGTAGCGTGTTTTTATCTCGCTTCAAACCTCTAAGCCTTCTCCGGTGTTCTCACAAACTGCATTGCAATACACGATGTGTGGACACCCCTTGAAATAATTTTTATGCGCGAGAATAGTAAAGAAATCATAATTGGCGTGTTACATATTATATATATAATGCCACATTATTCTTCCTCTCCAAACAACATACCCTGATAGATATAGAAGATTCTGGATACCTCCACCTTCTATGTATATCACTATCCAATATATTTATTGTATTGCAATTATAAATTATAATATTTATAATTTATTCAAGTTCACATTGAGCCACCGAAGGTACCTGATCGGACCCAACTAAATCAAGTTCCAATAAATTACTTATGACCCGGTTAACTCTTGACTTGTCATATTAATTTATTAATTATATCATATTCCACTAAAAGTATATAATTGCACTCTTAATTTATCGAAATTATTGAAGCAATATATTCAATAATATTATCCTCTGATTGATCGATCCAATAGTTTCAACAAGCTGGAACTCAACCTATCTAATGTTAGATGTTGCACAAAAGTTTGATAGGGCATTTGATAGGTATGACCTTAAAAGGTTGAGCTTAGTGATGGGGTGCCAACAATTGGAGATTGGAAAATGTTATATCTTGCCAATCTTTTATGAGCTCACAACGATGATCTCGGGTTCATTGTATGTCACCTCCAATGAGTTCTATCATGAGATTAGTATGATTCATTGCTCATTAAAAGAATGGATAGGAAGTGAGGATGAAAATGTGAAAGCAATGGGTGAACGGATGAAGGTTGAATATGATAAATATTGGGGAGATCATAGAAAGATGAACAAGATGATTTTTATTGGAGTTATTCTTGACCCCCGATATAAGTTGGAGTTCATAGATTATGCCATTGGTATGTAATATGGGGAATTAGAGGGTTCAATTATGGCAAAGAGCATCAAGGAAGCGCTAAATGAGTTGTTTGAAGTATACAAGTTAGCACACCAACCACAATTTGATATGTCAACACAAGAGTAAAACTAAAGTGCTAGTCAATCTTCTCAACAAAAATCGTCTATAAGGAAAATTTCTTTTTAGGGGGACAAATTCAAGCAACATAAAATAGAGAGTGGAGAAGTGGAAAGCAAATGTGACTTGGATGTCTACTTAAAAGAAAGTGTTCTTGTGGTGAAGAATGATGATTTTGATATATTGAAATGGTGGGAACTTAATCAAAATAGGTTTCATATCCTTTCATTACTTGCTCGAGATGTCTTGGCAATTCCCATCTCCACCGCAGCATTGGAATCAGGCTTTAGCATTGGTGGAAGAGTTCTTGATCCTTTTAGGAGTTCTTTATCTCCTAGGATTCTGCAAGCTCTCATATATGCCCAATATTGCTTGAGATAATAAAAAAGAACCAAGTCACTTGAAGAAACCATTGAAGATGTTCAAAAGATAGAAGAAGGTAATCAAAAATCTCTTTTAGTTGGAGCTAAAAAAATTAATTGTTCAATACTCTTATATATCTAAATGTTTGTGTTTCTTTTAATTATTTTGTAGGATTTGACAAAATCGCTATTAGTGACGTGGGTGAGAATACGGTGGATTAGGGACAATTAATTGAATAGGTGATGCATCTAACCTAAGTTTGTCTCTATTTCTTTATTCTTTTGGTGATGTCCCTGTTAATTTTAGTTTCATTATATGGGTCCTTTTGATCTGTTGAGATAAATATATTTACTATTGCTTAATGCTCCGGTCATGAATATGGTTAATAGTTGTCTTAAAATATATTTTTCAAATTAATTTGTTTGAAGTTTGATATCAAGTATTCGAATATGGGAATGACAATAGCGTTGGAAACACTGACTTGTACATTATGCTGAAAAGTATGCAACACTGACTTGAGTGTTGACATTATGGTGCATTATACTTGCTAAAAATATGTTGAAGGTCATCGATCTAACTTCATGTTTCCAAATTATTGATAGGTCCAAACTGTAGTAGAAGAATCTACTAAGACTTAAATGTTGGCATTTATTATCTATCGTTCTGTTAATTTCCTTCATCATGCTATCTATACTCTTGTTGGAAGCTTAGTGATTGATAAATATGTTACTAAACTGTGTGAATTATATGTGCAGAGTTGGTGAACCAGGTTACAGGGACTACCATCAGCCATCACGCAAGCTTTTGATTAGGATTATGTAATCACATTAGTAAATAGCAATAGGTTATTTAACTTATTCCGCTTTGTGCTAAGGCTATTTTGGATTGTATTAAGGTTGCTTTGGTTTTGGGTTGCTTTGGACAATTTAAGATTGTTATAGTTGCTTTTAAATTTTTGCTACTTGTCTTGTTAGACAATTGATATCATATTTTATATCTATAGTATGTCTACACCTGCTAATTTTTTTTTGTTGTAAAGCCAAAAATGGAAGGGCCCAATTAAGTCCAAAATCGACAACTGAATCAAACCGAAAAATTCTTTAGGTTTGGTTTAGACTATCATTTTGATTCAGTCCTTAATCTAGGCAATTAGGTTTTCAATTTTTTCGATTCGATTTTTAACCGAACCGATCGAAAACTCACCCCTATCCAAAATCAATCGTAAGTAAAGGTATATACTGACACTGGCATAAAATTCAGTATAATAAAATTTTACTATCGGTACCGGATTTTCAGTGTACCAAATTTTAGTATACTAAAAATTTTGAAATGATAACAGTATGGGTGATTCGATTCGAGATACCATGCCAAACCACCCATATCTACACTGCATATAACTACTTAAATAGTGGAAACTCTAGATAAATCTTACATTTTTCATATATTTGACAATTATAATGATCTTGTCTATTATCGAGTTTCGGGCCTTTGGTATAAATTTGGGGATGCGAATGATAATGTGAATAATCAAGGGGTCAATCGCAATGAAAATTGTGATTGAATTAGTGATGTTTAATTCAAATCTTGCAATGAGATTTATAATTAATTAAAGTTCCAGTTTTGCCATTTATTTATTTAATGCATGATGATAATAATATTAAATAATAATTGTATAGTATTATATTAAATATAGGCAATGGTTATTGTCCACCACACAAAAATTATACACCACATTTATCTTTAGACAAAAGTTACCCTAAGTTAATTAATTAACTTATATCTTCTTTTATAAAACTTAAAAATTAAAAATAAAACTAACCATTAGAACCACGATTCATATCCAATTCACAATATTAGATATTGATAATTGGATATTCCGTTGTAGGATCAATGTACTACTTTATGTTCTACATATTAATCAATCTATACTAGAAGAATTTATGAAATACATTTGTGGGCGTGCTTTTATCAAATCTCGCTCCAAACCTCCAGACGTTCTCAAATGTTCTCACGAACTGCACTGCAATTCACAATGTATGGACATCCTTGGAACTATGATATGCATGTGTTACTAGCTGTGGGAGACTTGGATATGTATCCGATATATATATATATATATATATATATATATATATATATATATTGAATATATCACATATTTTTTCTCTCCAAATAACATATCCAGATAAGTATAGAAGATATTGGATCCCTTCATCATTCACAACATCATAATATTCAATTGTAGTGATAAATTATAATCCTTATAATCTATTTCAGTTGACACTGAGCCACCAAAGGGACCTAATCAAACCCAATTAAATTAAGCTCCAGTAAACTAATTATGACCTGGTCAACTCTTAACTTATCATATTAATTTATTAATTATATTACATTTCACTAAATGAATATAATTGCACTCTTAATTTGTTCTGTATTATTGAAACAACATATCAATAAATATTATCTACTGATTGATCGATCTAAAATATTACCCCTCCCCCCTCCTTGGTCAACTAAAGTATTTTCAATGGGCTACCATGACCATTATGCCTATGTTCAAACACCTATAAATCTCAACACTCATCTTCTAGGCGACAGTCCTGTGTGACTACATCACACAATATGATTCGACAACTAATGACGAATATTGAGCTCAGGTTTACTGTTCATAAAAGAACTTGTGAGATCATGATCATGCATATTAAACATGTGAAAGATTCCACTATTGTAAATATATGTTCTTTATCACTTCATTTTAACTCCCCATATACCGAGGTAATGATTAATATAGAAATCTCACTCATTGGTGTCTCAAAGAATGTCCATTTGGTAATAAATATACACTATTCACTAAAGATTAAGGTAATACATACGTCAATCAATGAATTTAAATCTTATGGTCAAATCACAATATAAATTTCATGTGGTCTTATCTCAATACATCGTACATGTATCTACAGTTCCATTAACAAGTCAAAAACAAACTTTAATGAAATTGAGACAATCTTATCAAAATAAATTGTTGAAATTTATTTACTGATCGTGGACAAAATACTTAGGATTGAATTATAAATCGAATATCTTCGTGTTTAACAACTTAAACACTCTGTCTATAATATTCCTACAATCCAAGGACATATGAAAGTCCAAACAAACTATCATGTAAATAATTTATATATTGCATTCAATTCCAAAATGTCATTGCACAAATTAATTTATAAAGCACCATACAACCCACTCAACATTTCTCCCATTATTCAAGAGTAAATAACCATTGAGTAGTATAAGCCTTACACTAATTTACTCGTAGGTACTACTTTCAACATTACTCTCACTTGTTCGGAAATCCAAGATCTATGAATAGTATAGGTCTTACTTTCAATATTGGGTTGCTTCTTATCGCATTCACCACTTACATTGTGCAATCAATAATCTGAGATCATTTGAAATCTCTCCACAAAACGAAATCACTATCCACAAACTACATATGAAGCTTCAGACAATATTATCGATCTAATTATTTTATCCTAATGGATCTAAAAATTAGAACATAGTTTATCTTCCAAGTCCTTCATATCTTAAAATGACACCTACTAGCACAAAAAGTTTACTTTTCTACATTTTCCTGAATATGTAAGTCTGTCTACCTACATTATTAAAAAAAAAAAAAAAACATTTTAAGAACATAGACATTTTATTAAGTTTGTGAAAGAACTCTATCAGCCTGCATATTATATGGACTTGACCCTATTGGATAAAACCACCTCGTATCATCTTATTTAAAACATCTATAAGATCCCAGAGGGAGTTAGTACACATAGATTTGATTTATGTTACTCTTTCAATGATCAATGTCTAAAAGCATCATAATACTAAGATTAACTTGAAAAACTTCCTTATTTAGTGATGAGAGTCCAAAGACTTTTATACAAAACAAGTCGAAAATTCTCACTTCGTCTTAGCTATGAAAATTTTCTAATTGGCTAGAATTCAATATAATTCTTCCACTGTTTTATCATATTATTCTACTGACTCATCTACTCGTTTGTCAGTTGATGTACTATGTTGAACATCTTACATCCTCATTGATTTTAACAAGTAAAATTAGTAGATCATGTAAATTTAACTGAGTATGCTTTCTGGAACTATGCACTTGATAAACTAGGAAACTATTTCCTTTATCTTGTCGAAAGGAACTCTGCTCTTGAATTTACATCCTCCGATACTCTATCTTATAAGAACATTACATTTGTCTTAAAAAAAATCTTCTTATCCAGGATTCTATGGAAATAAAAATACTTACTTCTGACAATGTATAACAATATCTAGTTACTTCAACCTAAACCACAAAACCTTTAAAGTGTACTTGGTGAGTTCGAATACTAATTCCCATGATTGATATATGAAGACTGCTAGTCATATTACCATTTTAAACAAAAAATAGGTGCATATAGTAATTCCATCTTCAAGCAATTTTAAGAACTTCTCTTTCTAGCATATAAACTTTACATAATTAGTAAACTAGACCAAGTTTCACAACTCATCAATCTCATTAGTAGTCCCCAAGATTGGTATGTGGTCACATTACCAGTTTAAACAAAAAATCAAGCAATTTGAAGAACATCTCATTCTAGCATATAAATTTTTCTTAATTAGTAAACTTGACCAAGTTTCACAACTCATCAAACTTATTAGTAGAAATAGCTTATGTGATTTATCTTGATGCAGTGCATTGCAAGTTGTGATTAATGTTAAGACATTTAGGATATTATTAGATCATTCATCACAAACACCACCATTGTCCAAACATAGTGTTATTAATTATAACATTTTTGTTTAATTAATAGAAATTAAATTTCTACCATGTTTGAGATGATAATGATAATGTCCTAAAATTCTTTATTTTAAATAAAGAAAACACATCAATAAACTTTTGCAAGCCTTACTGCATCTGTGTTAACCTTGAAGTCTATCATTTCACTGAGTTTTCTTTGAAAAAAGAACTCATGCAATCAAATTGCAATTATGATTAATGGGCTTGAATTCTACTAAGTGATCATAGAATCAACCACTAAACATAACCCAATGAAATTACTTTGCATTTTTAGGTGCTAGGTAATCTTGGTAATGATCTTCTAATTACCCTTCTTTCCACAAGGAAACAAGTCTTCTTTTTCTCTTCCCTTGTATCTTGACTCTCTTTACACTTTGCTGATAACTTTTTGGATTTGACTTATTCTTGTCGGTTGACTTGAATAAGATCAATCCATAAAAAACTAACAACTAATGCATCACCATATTTGGTCTGATGAACATTCTCAACACTTTTGAGCTCCATTATTAGTTCACTGAAGGACATGTTCAACTCAAGTCTAAATTTAAATTTCGAGACTATCTCTAGAAGTCTCTAATTCCATGTCAACCTGAATCTCCAACTGATTCAGCCCCTAAAACCCGAATCACATAAATCTGGATGATCAATACAAGCATATGATCTCTCAACGGGCGCCTAGGTTTCATGTGCATGTTCATACTAGACCTTATAGCTGTCAGAAAAAAATTGTGCATCCAAATACTTGAACATCTTATAAAGACTTTTCATGATTCTAGGTACTTTCCACGTACAATTGTCTTTGCCGCAACACATTCGAGATTGATCCCAAAACTAGCAACAAATTAACACATAAAAATAAATTTACTTATCATTTGCCTCCAAATGTTCAACAATGGACCCCTCGGCTATTACAGTGGGAAATAGTTTAGTCAACACAAATTTTGATACTTTTCAATAAGAAGAAAAACATTAAATAACTCTTCAATCAATAAAATTTCCTCCCACTAGTTGACAATCAAACAAGAATTTGGATAGTGAAATTTTAAGACATTTTGCCAAAATTAAATAAATTCAACATGAACATGGATGATTAGCAAGTAATAAAGGAATACAATTAATTTAATGAATAGACCCAATAAACTACTATATTATGCAAGCACCTAAAGTCCCAAAATCAGACATTTCCCTCTATAGGAGGAATAAATGTTAATTTATGGCTAGGTTGTGACTTTCCCACTAAAACCAATATAATTTGCATCTCATGCTATATTGATTTTGTATCGCATTATTTTGACCATCAATAATATCGTTTGGGTATTCTATAGGAAGTCCTCACATAAAAATATTTTTTATTTAAGTGTATAACCTCTATATTGATAATTTTTAAGTCCATAAATTAACTGCGATACCTATAGGTCACACATAATTAATGCACGCTTAAAAAACTTACCGCCACAAACTCAATCAACTAACTAAAACCATGCAGTCCTCCTACATGGAGACAAATAAATTGGCACGAGACATACACTTTTTTCTATTTATGAGTTGTCCGTCCAATGACTCAATTCTGTAAATGAAATGGTGCAGCTTTCCTTTGGGGAGACCAATTAGATTTGCACGAGGTGAATAGGGGAGGACGTGGGTTCATTTTGAAAAATATACCTAATCAAACTTAATATTTTTATTTTTAGTTTTTTGCTTACCTTACCCGTCGAGTTGTGGCATGGAATGACTTTTCTTTTCGTATTTGCTATGTGAGTAATCAATCTGTGGTATCCACGCACTTTACTTTTACGTGTTTTCTATTCTTTTTCTTTTATAATGGAACCTATTAAATAAATACCAATTGAATCACCCAAGTCAAAATCACAATGATGCCAAATATACATATATATATATTCAATTTTTCTCTCAGTTTCCAGCAGCTCAATTTCAAGTCTGACCCAGTAGAAAAAATGCCCCATTTGTTGAGATATATCAGCCCTTTAATATGGTATGGATATCTTTGCCCAACAACAACTTAGTTGATAGCGAAATAGGCCCAAAATATGAAAAAATAGCCCATCTCTTTCAAACCTACTCTTTAATGGACCAGGTCCATACACCCAAACAATGAACCGATCCGACCCACAACCCGGTTGGAACTTATTGAACCCTATCTCTAATAGGTAAATCATGCTGCCACCATCATCACGTAGCCTCCACCGGCATTCCAATGCGCTATAGCCGTCGAGGCTTTCCAGGTCTGCATGTTGCCACCGATAAGTGCCACCAGCTGCCAAGTAGTTATCGACATAGTAACAACAACACAATCCCCTGGCCTACTGGCTGTAATCACATTGCTGACCGCCTATGATCAGTCCGACGAGCAGACCATCTCCATGGGCTTCACTTCCAAGCTTTTGCAGATTCTGCTGGAATGATCCCGTCGACGATCCCGATCCGCTGCCATCACCTAATTTTACATCAAAGCCACCTCCGTGAATGGTCTTGAAAACAAGCAAATATTTTCTGCCATCGACAGGATCACACATCGAAGGGTTCTGTCCTCTCTGTTTTATTTGATTATTCTTAAGATTTTCCAGTTTGCTAAACAAATCCTAAAAATAAACTGAAATCTAAATGTAGTCGTGGTTTTAGCCATGAAGACTATGTGGTCTCTATGCTAGCGATTGTTGTGTCTCGGAGCATTAACTCATTGAGATTTGTGTTGTGCTTTATGCCAAAAATCGAAGAAGATGGATGTCCCCCATCACTTTGAGAGAAGGGGTTGGGGATCACTTATGACTATTTAAGCGATGTTTGTCCCACATCGGTTTGGAGATTAAAGGTTGGGGGCTTCTTATCTCTATTTAAGAGACCCACAAATTTTGTTTTCAAGTGCACCAATCAAAAATACATGTTAGTCTTTATATTTGGTTCTCTCTAAATCCTTGTCATAGTGTGGTAGGGTTGGTGTAAGGAGAGAAAATTTGAGTAATTGTGAAAGTTCCACATAGTGGTATTTTTTATGTCCGTAGGGTCGTGTTTTCTTCGATTTTGGAGTTTCAATGTTAAATTTTTTGTGTTGTGGTTTGTTGTTTTATTTCGTCTTATTTCTCATTTATTTTTCTACTTACCTCTATGGATGAATGTAAATCTACAGGTCCCAACAAATTGGTATTAGAGTCTATATTCAGATAGCCCGAGAGAGTTTCATAGTCTCTAAATTCTGAGTATGTTCTGCAGTTGCAGCGTTGGTTGAGCCTCCACATCTGAAAAGTTTAGGAGATGCTTATTATTCAAAGGTTTAGGGTTATATAATGTACGTGTGTCAAAATAAGTTTGACATGGATAAATTTGATGGAATTATTACATGTGGCTTGTTGAAAGTGCTAGTCAATAATATTGATACAATCTAGATTACATACGTGGAAGAAGTATGTATATTTGAGTTGCAGGTGTCAATTCAATTTCTTCAAGTAAGCATGTCATGTAGTAGAGGTTAAGGAGAATCAGGAACCGGGTTTGGGCTGGGAAGAACCGGTCCGGAGAGCCGGGTTTTTTATCAGATCAAATTTGGAAGTTATTAAAGAACCGGGTTGATGACGGTTATAACAGAAATACGCAACGGTTTTGGACTGTTGCATGTAAAACCGTTGTTGAAGACGCGTTTCAGTTTGGATAGCAGTTGAAACTGAATTTGATTCCAGCTTCCAGAACTTCTTGATTCGAGCTTAGCTCTTTATATACATTTGTTATACTTGTAAAGACGAGTTGATACACGTATTTTTCCCTTTGTAAACACTAATCAATCATTAGAATTTGAGAGCTAGGGTTCATGATCTCAATTCGGGTTGTGAATTGGGGCTTCTAGTTTTCTAGGTTGGTTCTTGTAATTGATTGTTTAGTTGAGTGAATTGAGGTGTATAGAGCCTACGTGGATGTAGATCACATTGATCGAACCACGTAAAAGCTTGGTGTTCTTCGTTTTATTTCTGGTTTTACGTTCGGTTTGGAGTGTCTGATTTTCAGTCTGTTTTTCATTCGTTCGTGGTTTGAATCTTGTTGTGTGTGTGTTGTAAATGTTTTGAAACCTAACAAGTGGCGCCGTCTGTGGGAAACATACACACAAACTCAAAGAAGAAGAAGAATGGCTGGAGTAAAGATGGATGTAGAGAAGTTCTCAGGAAAGAATGACTTCTCACTCTGGAAGATCAAGATGAATGCAGTACTGATTCAGAATGGCCTAGACTCTGCACTTCTTCCTGTTGATCAATGGCCTGATGCTGAGAATTCCAAGTTTCCAGAATTGGATAAGAAGGCTCTGAGTTTGATATTCTTATGTCTGGGTGACAAACCTTTGAGGGAGGTGTCGAGGTGCAAAAATGCAGTGGAGGCATGGGGAAAATTGGAGGAACTTTATCAATCAAAGTCTATATCCAACAAACTATTTCTGAAACAGAAATTAATGTCCTTCAAAATCTCTGATGATAAAGTCATTTCTGATCAACTTGATGAGTTTGTCAAGATGATTGAAGAGCTGGAAGATCTGGGAGTGAACTTGGAGGATGATGATAAGGCTCTGATGGTGTTAAATGTTCTTCTAAAATCCATGGAAAGCTTTAAAGATGCACTGATGTTTGGAAGAGATGGAAAAATCAGTTATGAATCCATCTTGTCAGCATTGAAGACCAAGTACTTTCAGAATCAGGGAGAAAAGGGTTCTGCACAAGCTGGAGAAGGCTTGAACATAAAGTTCAAAAAGAATTTCCAGAAGAAGAAGTTCCAGGGAGCTAAAGATAACAAATCTGGAACTCAGAATGCAAAGAAGCAAGGTGACTGGGTTGAAACCAGGAAGTATTTCAAATGCAGGCAAGTTGGACACCTAAAGAAGGACTGTCCACAAAAGAAGAAGAAGCAGGAGACTCAGAGGGCAGAGGTGGCAATGACAGAGCATCAAGAAGACATCCCAGAAGTCTTAAACATCACAGACACAAGAATGGAATATGAATGGGTACTTGATACTGGATGCTCATTCCACATGTGCCCCCATGAATCCTGGTTCAAGGATCTACAGAAAGAAGATGGTGGAAGTGTACTACTAGGAAATGATCACTCCTGCAGAGTCAAAGGCACAGGATCAGTTCAAATTAAAATGTATGATGGAGTCATCAGAACTATTTCTCAAGTGAGGTATGTCCCTGGATTGAAAAGAAACCTATTATCCCTTGGCTCTCTTGTGGCAAATGGCTGTCAGTTCAATTCACTAGATGGTCATCTTCACATCACTAAACACAATAAGCTGGTAATCAAAGGAAGGCAACACAATGGCCTGTTCATTTTGATTGGATCACCTGTGATAGGATGTGCTGATTCTGTGATAAGCAAAGAAGATGTGATGAAGTGGCACAAAAGACTGAGTCATATTGGAGAGAAAGGGTTGAAGGAGTTATCCAAGAAGGGCATCATTGGTGAAATGGGAAATAGAACACTAGATTTCTGTGACAAGTGTGCTCTGGGGAAGGCAAAGAAACTGCCTTATGCTAAAGGGATACATTCCACTCAAGAACCCCTGGATTATGTACACTCTGATATCTGGGGGCCTTCAAGAACAGAAACACATGGAGGGGGAAGGTATTTCATGTCCATCATTGATGATTACAGCAGAAAAACCTGGATATATGTTTTGAGAAACAAGAGTGATGCATTCCTCAAGTTTAAGACATGGTTGAATCAGGTGGAGAACCTAAGACGGAAGAAACTAAAACATCTTAGGACAGATAATGGCCTGGAATATCTATCCACTGAATTCACAGGATTTTGTGAAGAGAAGGGTATCACAAGGCACATAACTGTTCCCCTAAACCCCCAACAGAATGGGGTTGCTGAAAGATTTAATAGAACTGTGCTGGAAAGAGTTAGATGTATGATGATTGATGCTGGATTACCTAAATCCTTCTGGGGAGAGACAATGAATACTGCATGCTATTTAATCAACAGGTCACCATCATCAACTCTAGGATTTAAAACTCCAGAAGAAGTGTGGAGTGGAAAGACACCAACCTACCATGACTTAAGAGTGTTTGGGTGTTTAGCCTATGCTCACATTAGGCAAGACAAACTTGATGCAAGAGCTCAAAGATGTGTATTTCTGGGATATCTTGAAGGCATAAAAGGCTACAGGTTATGGTGCTTGGAACAGGGAAACCAGAAGCTCCTAATAAGTAGAGATGTAAAGTTCAATGAAGAGATGATGGGATACAACTCTACTGGAAGTCAAGAGGAAGCAGATGGAGCTGTGGAACCTGAAAGAATTTCTGTTCAGGTGGAGCCTAATAAGGAGAAGATACCTCCAGAAGAGAATACTCAAGCTCAGCAAGAAAATGAGAGTTCATCAGAAGAGAAGAAGGTCAAACTGAGATGGCAAATCTCAGAACCTATAGCATAGGAAGAGACAGGCCAAAAAGACAAATCCAAAGACCAGATTTCTATGGATTAGCTGGCAGTGTATATTATGCACTAAGTATAGCAGAAGACTTGGAGTTTCAAGAGCCTAGCAGTTTCAAGGAAGCAGTAAGTTGTAGTGAGAGTGAAAACTGGATAGGGGCCATGATGGAGGAAATGGAATCCCTAGAGAGAAACCAAACCTGGAAACTTGTAGACAAACCAAAAGGGCAGAAGCTAGTAATCTCAAAATGGATTTTCAAGAAAAAGGTGGAGGCTGGAAAAGCTGATAAGATAAGGTACAAGGCAAGGTTGGTTGCCAGGGGCTTCACTCAAAGGGAAGGTATTGATTACAATGAAGTATTCTCTCCAGTAGTGAAGCATTGCTCTATCAGGTTACTTCTATCAAAGGTTACTCAAGAAGACCTGGAACTACAACAGGTAGATGTCAAGATAGCATTCCTGCATGGAGATCTGATTGAAAAGATATACATGAAGCAACCCGAGGGCTTTGTGATTCCAGGAAATAAAGAGAAGGTCTGTTTTCTCAGGAAATCACTCTATGGGTTGAAACAAAGTCCCAGGCAGTGGAATAAGAAATTCAATGAGTTCATGATGAGTGCAGGATTCATAAGAAGCTTATATGACAGTTGTGTATACTTTAACAGAGGTTCAAGAACTGAACAAGTGTTTCTGTTGTTATATGTGGATGATATGCTCATAGCCAGTAAGAGCGGTGATAAGATACAACAACTAAAAGGAAAGTTGAATTCATAATTTGACATGAAGGATCTAGGGGAAGCCAGAAAGATTCTGGGAATGGACATCATTAGAAGAAGAGAGACTGGAACATTATGGCTTTCACAGAAGCAGTATCTGCAGAAGGTGGTAGAGAGATTCCACATGCATGAGTCCAGATCAGTAAGTATTCCAGTTAATCTACAGACAAAGTTATCCAAGGATCAGTGCCCTAAGACTGCAGCTGAGGAGATTCACATGAAGAATGTTCCATATGCCAGCGGAGTTGGCAGTTTAATGTATGGAATGATATGTAGCAGGTCAGACTTGGCCTATAGTGTGTCTCTAGTAAGCAGATATATGTCAAATCTTGGGGAGTCACATTGGGAAGCTTTGAAGCAGGTGTTAAGATATCTAAAGGGGTCTGTCAGTATGGGGTTAAAATTCCAGAAACAAGAGGCAAATACTTCACCATTGATTGGATGTGTTGATGCAGACTTTGCTGGGAATTTGGATACTAGAAAATCCATTACAGGGTATGTTTTTACTTTGTATGGTACAACTGTGAGTTGGAAGAGTGTGCAGCAGTCAGTGGTTGCATTATCAACAACAGAAGCAGAGTTCATTGCATTAACTGAGGCAATCAAAGAAGCTTTATGGCTCAAAGGAATTCTCAAGGACTTGGGAATAAGGCAAGGCTGTGTTACTATTCAGTGTGACAATCAGAGTGCTCTTCATTTGGTGAAGCATCAAGATTTTCATGAGAGGTCTAAACACATTGATGTTAGACTTCATTTTTCAAGGGATATCATTGAAGCTGGATCTGTTGAAGTAAGGAAAGTGCATACTTTGGACAATGCGGCAGATTTCTTGACTAAGGCAGTTCCTAGGAGTAAGATGGTACATTGCTCAAACCTGATAAGGCTTGAACAGTGTGATTAAACCTGGAGATAAGAAGACAGTAAGAGGTGATGAAGTGCACTTGAATTCATTGAGGTGGAGATTTGTAGGTGTCAATTCAATTTCTTCAAGTAAGCATGTCATGTAGTAGAGGTTAAGGAGAATCAGGAACCGGGTTTGGGCTGGGAAGAACCGGTCCGGAGAGCCGGGTTTTTTATCAGATCAGATTTGGAAGTTATTGAAGAACCAGGTTGATGACGGTTATAACAGAAATACGCAACAGTTTTGGACTGTTGCATGTAAAACCGTTGTTGAAGACGCGTTTCAGTTTGGATAGCAGTTGAAACTGAATTTGATTCCAGCTTCCAGAACTTCTTGATTCGAGCTTAGCTCTTTATATACATTTGTTATACTTGTAAAGACGAGTTGATACACGTATTTTTCCCTCTGTAAACACTAATCAATCATTAGAATTTGAGAGCTAGGGTTCATGAGCTCAATTCGGGTTGTGAATTGGGGTTTCTAGTTTTCTAGGTTGGTTCTTGTAATTGATTGTTTAGTTGAGTGAATTGAGGTGTATAGAGCCTACGTGGATGTAGATCACATTGATCGAACCACGTAAAAGCTTGGTGTTCTTCGTTTTATTTCTGGTTTTGCGTTCGGTTTGGAGTGTCTGATTTTCAGTCTGTTTTTCATTCGTTCGTGGTTTGAATCTTGTTGTGTGTGTGTTGTAAATGTTCTGAAACCTAACATGAGTAGTTTTGGAAGTGCAGAGAATTGGGAAGTTGGGTCGAATGGTGCAGAAGGTGCGGAAAATTTGGCATATTGGCTTGATCTATGAAGATCAAGGTGGAGCTAGTCAGACAAGTAGCTCTATTGTTATCATCATGATTGATGAAGATTTTCTCTTGGGAGGGAATGTGCATTCTTATGGCATATTGGAGTTGTCATGAAAAAGAATGTGATGATGCTAGCTGGTACACATAATTGCACACAGGGCATTGACTTGGCATAGAGTCAGCGCGTGTGGTAGATTTTATGTCGATGGTTGAAGGACTTCCAAGGTAGCCAAGAGCTGGAGTAGCACCATAAATTTCAGTAAGATTTTTTTACTTGTGCTTGTGAAATTCTTAGAGTAGATGATTCTAAAGGATCTACTCATATGGTGGAGCATGATCGTTCTTTGATTTGAGAATGATGATTGTCGATGGAGACAATGGTAGATAATTCTCTGATTTGAGAGTGATGATTGTCGATGTAAACAATAGTGTATCATTATCTGATTTTAGAATGATGGTTGTCAGTGAAGACAATGAAGGATCTTCTTTTATTTTTTTTCTAGGTGGATTTTGTTGTGCTTGGTGCTAAAAATTAAAGAAGATGGATGTCTCACATCGCTTTGAGAGAAGGGGTTGAGGATCTCTTATGACTATTTAAGAGATGTTTATCCCACATCGGTTTTGAGATCAAAGGTTGGGGATTTCTTATCTCTATTCAAGAGACTCACTAGTTTTGGTTTCAAGCAGTGTTTGTGGGATCGGACCTACCAGTTTAACCGATCTAATCGGGAACCGAACAATGATCTGGTCCGTCGCCACTATAGAACTAGAACTCATATAAAATCGCAAAAGACCGATCAAAATCGGTCAAAACCGTTCAAAACCGGTGAAACCCGGACGAACCAGCGCAAGAATAGATATTCACTACTGCATAATAGATCTGCTAATGGAGAATGGATCTGCTATTGGGGGTAAAAAAAAAATCAATCTAGACCTTGACATAGCTTTTCATTTGCTTGCATAGTGATGGCTATTATCGGAAGAAAGTGGGATTTCGTACAATTAACCTCAAAGATAGACAAGAGAAAAAGAAAGAGGGAGATGCAAGAAGAGTTTGACAGGAGAAGAAGAAAATGACTGATAAAACTTGCCTTATGTTTTTCTTCACAGGAGAGAGGGGCGAAATCAGATGGAAAGTCTGTGGTTGGGTAGGGTTTTTTACTTACAAGTTATAAATGGTTCTTTCTTTAAAATATTATATATTATACACACACACACATCTTACACATACACACACACATACACACACACACATATATATGTGTGTGTGTATGTATATATTAGTCTCCAAGAATGGTTAACTACTATTAGATTTGTTTTAATCATCATTTTCAATTAAATATCAAATTCTATAAAAATATATTAAAACAAATTGTATTTAAATAATTACAAATTATTAGTTCTGTAGTTAAAATTAATTACATATCTTTTAGATTAAATGATCATAGAAGAGTTTTTCAAGATTGTCTATCATTTCATTTTGCTTAAGTATTTTGTGTACAAATTAAAATATATTACATAGGTTGTATAACTAATTTCATTTCATTCTCATTTGACAAGTCGAACCATCAGTTGAACCGGTCCGACCGGTTGAACCTAGAACTAGCAGTCAAGCCGGTTCGATCACCGGTCTGATTCCACAAACACTGGTTTCATGTGCACCAATCAAATACACTTTAGTCTTTGTATTTGATTCTCTCAAAATTCTTTTCTTGTATTTTCTTTAGAGTTGAAAGAAATGTGTGAGTCTTTAAAGACTTGTCATAGTGTGATAGGGTTGGTGTGAGAAGAGAGAAAATCTATGTGATTGTGGACGTTTCACATAGTTGTATTTTTCTTTCCTTGAGGTCGTGGTTTTTCTCCGAGTTTGGAGTTCCCACGTTAAATTCTTTTGTTGTAGTTTGTTGTTTAGTTCGTCTTATTTCTTGTTTATTTTTCTACTTATTTTAAGGATGAAAGTGGATCTATGAGTCCCAACAAATTGGTCAAGGTCTGAAGCTTCCTCGTCAACAATGGAGGATTTGGTGAACAATTGCAAAGTAGTCCTCAGAGTTTGGAGATATTGAACTCTGGCCCTTGTTCTTTAACTAATAACTTTCTAGTATTTTCAGATTGGCCCCAAAATTTTGAACCAGTATGCAGACTGGTCCCAAACGTGACTTTCAACACAAAAACAACATATATATAATTTTAGTAACTCATTTTAAATCTAACAAAGTGAACAAATGGAATCAAAATCCACCTCTTGTTAATAATTCTAAGGCTATAAATTGTTCAAAAAATTAAAACTTATACAATCTAATAACACAATAAAATCACAACCAACAACTGCTTGTACTAAGATATGCAAACTAAAATTAATTCATCGTAAACATAAATAATATAAAAAAATACTCTCTAATACAATACGTTAGAAGTTAGAACCACAATATTAGATATTGACAATCGGATAAATCGTTTTAAGATCAATATGTTGCTTTATGTTCTAATCAGATACATCGTTGTAGCATCGATGTATTATTTTATGTTCAACATCTAAATTAGATGTATTACTTTATGTCTACATATTAATAAATCTATTCTATTACTTTATGTTCTATATATTAATTAGATGTATTACTTTATGTTCTACATATTACTTAGTCTATACTAATCTTCTCCAATGTTCTCACAAACTGCACTACAGTTCACGATACGTGGACATCCTTGGGACACTGATATGCACGTGTTACTAGTGGTAGGAGAGCTGAATATGTATCCAGTATACACAATATTTTTTCTCCCCAGATAATATATTCCGATAAGTATAGAAGATACCAGAGGTCTCCATCTTCCATAATATCATTGCAGTAATAAATATAATCCTCATAATCTATTCCAGTTCACATTGAGCCACCGAAGGGACCTGATCGGACCCAATTAAATTTAGCTACAATAAATTAATTATGACCAGGTCAACTCTTGACTTATCATATTAGTTTATTAATTATATTATATTTCACTAAAAGAATATAATTGTCCTCTTAATTTAATCGGTATTATTAAAGCAACATATCAATAAATATTATCCTCTGATTGATCGATCCAACACTACCCCCCACCTTTTCCCTTCATCGCTAGTTCACCAAAAACAAAAGGTAAACAGAAAAAAGAAAAGAATAAAGAAGATGTGTGAAGCCACTAGTTTGTTTGTCTTCTTATTCTATCACAAACCACAACCTTCTAAAGTCCATCACAGAAAGATAGTTCAATGTATTTAGCGAGTGCATTTTGTGACATACATTAATAGAAGTAATAGAGAGCCCATGTATATTATCATACAGACTCCACGAAAAGGATACAAAAGGTAAACAAGTTTCAGCATGCACACAAGTAAAACTTGATAAGCAAATACAACACAAATCTAATTCCTTAATAATTCTAATGACTTTCTTAATCATCGGATCCCTAGTTCTTATGGTGACGGTGTCCCTCCATGAGAAAGAGAAAGAAATGGGAGCAAGTATTCCTCTGTTCCTCTTGCAGCACTAAGTTTTCCAACAGAGTCCATAATAAAATGGATAATCAATCAAAGTCAAATCATTCAATCTTCATATCAAGTTTCATTCTTTTCACATCCATCTAGGCATACATTCAAGGAAATTGGAGTAGTTTTACCTATATACATATTTTGCTAAACCAAAAAGGGGTCAAATGTTCAACAAGGAGAGTTATCGAAGAAATGAATTCAAAGATGTAAGTTTGTTCAAATTTGCATTGGAGATAAATGAGTTCTGGGTATCTTTTTGACGTTTCAATCTTCCTCGTTTTGCTTCTTCTTCTTCCTTTTAATTTTAATGGGTGAAAGGTAAAAAGGGACATTTATGTGATGTATAAAATAATTATAGGAATTTAAATATTATGTGTGGGGTGCACAGAGAAAATGTGGTGTATAAAGAATTTTTTGTGGTGGAGTTAAACATGCCTTAAAAATATATTATTTTACTACTACTGCTACTACCAATATTGTCAAACTTGCTAGTCAACTCATATGATTCGACAAGTTATTCATGCCTAAATAGTTTAACTCGTACTCCCTCCGTCCCAGTTAACTTGTCACACTTTTCATTTCTATCTGTCTCACTTAACTTTTCACACTCATAAATGGCAATTAAATGCAACAATCTCCACCCTCAAAATATTCACATACAATCTCCACCTTTAAAAAAGTCAAAGATTCCACAAAATATGTTTTTTCTTAACATTCATACCCGGTCAACTGTGAGAAGTTAACTGCGACGGAGAGAGTATATTATATCGAGTATAGACAAAATCAATGTAAAATCGCTAGTCAAATCAATGGAATCAGTAGAATCGCAGGTAGAATGATATAATATATAAAATCACAAAATATAATGTTTGTATAGTAGATTCTACAATTTTGCGATCCAATACTATTGATCATCCACCGATCTTAGTTAAATCGCAAGTTTAACTACTACTAATGTATCACATATAATAATTCGTATTATCATATAATTTTTTATTTTAATCAATATGAAGTATATATAAAGTACATAATAAATACTATTAACACATACACACATATATATCCAAAATGGTAGTATTATAAAAAGATATGTTGTTATACAAATATCTTATATTATTAAAGTAGCATGTAATTTAATTTCATATTATATGCGTTGATTATATAAATATCTATAGTTGAATATTATATATAAATATAATAAGATATTATTATTAGTTTATGATGTTATGTATTTCATATAGTTAATATTCAAATATAATATATATTGCTGCATTTTTTAGTTGTTCTTTTAGGTCTTGTGAGATGTTTATAAATACTTGTTTTTGAGCATTTTTTCGTGTTTCTTCCAATACTAATCCTTGGTAATTGGAAAGAGATATAATATAAGGAATTAGTGGTATAATTTTAGGAATTTTTGGAAATAAAAGAAATTAATTGAGGATTTAGTTGTCCATTTAACTTACTTACTCCTTAATTTTCTAATTTTATGTTAAAACAACTAAAAGAAAAATGAAGATAATACGCAACATATATATTCATGATTACTATATTAGTATATATTATAAAAGTTAATAATATAAAGGGTTATTTCAGAATGCAACCTACTATGTGGGGTTCCTCCATTTCTTACCTAAACTAAATATTTTTTCAGATTTGCATTACATGTTTTTGTTGCAATTTGCAACTGCAGCCATAGTTTCCGGCTATGCAGGTCATGTGCTTGGCGTATGCCAAAAGGGCTAATAAGATGACGACATGTGGCCATCTTATTTAAAGAAATTACTTTTTTTATTAAAAATATAAAATTGATTTAAAACTCTAAATAATATAAATAAAAACTTAGAAATATAAAAAATTCAGAAAATAAATATAAAATTCAGAAAATTATTTTGAAAATTTTGAACTTTCATTTAAAATCTAGAAAACTAAAAAAGTAATTTCTAGAAATTTTTTTAGAAAACCTAAAAGTCATTTAAAAATCAGAAATTAAAAAAAATATTTCTGAATATTATTTTAAAATTTCGAAATTCACTTAAAGTCCAGAAAAGTAAAAAAATTAATTTCTAAGAATTTTATTAAAATTCTAGGATTCATCTAATATTCAAATAAATGAAAAATTATTGCTAAAATATTTTTAAATTTATATAATTAATCTAAAATAAAAAAAATTCAAATAAATATTTTGAAAAAATCATTTTAAAAATTCTAATATTCATATAAAATCCAAAAAAAAAATTCTATAAAATTATTTTGAAAATTCTAACATTCCTTTAAAGTGTGGAAATTTTATTTCAAAAAATTAGAAAAAGAAAGAAAATATAAAAAGTATTTAAAAAAAATATAAAAGAAAAATCTCCAGCGGCTCCCACTCAAACTGTGCAAGATTTCCAAACAGTGAGATTTCCCATCTCTAGAAAATCACAATACTAGGCACAACTCAAACCAGTCTCTATGAAAATTTGGTCTTCATCATACAAATGAAAAATAATAAAGTTTAAAAATAATGGGCACGCAGAAACTAGAAATCCCCAAAAATGCTCATTCCAACCCGACATTGTTCCTTCTCATTTGTTTCTTTTTTCTTCTTTTACAGTATATTAATTGAGAGGACATACATACACATACAGAAAAAAGCATTCTACATAATTATCAAAGAATTAGAAGAGGTACTTACCACTATTAATGCAGTGTCTTCGAAGTAGGGAGATTTCTTCGGTGAATACTTCCCGCTGCGTCAAAGAGGTTTAAGCCTTGGGGTTTGTGTGGTAATACGAATCAAACGCCATTGAGAAGTGAGTTTTTATAAACCTATGACACCGTTCAACAAAGGACTGAAAATCCTTGTGTCAGTGGTTCCTCCACTTGTTCTTTTTAGGGGAATTCACCACTGTTAAGAAAAATATTTAATTCAGATTTTTCCCAGAATTTTAACTTGGTTAGATTTTTAGTTTCATAAATTCAGTAATTTTCTTATATTCTGGATTTTAGGAATTTTAAATAATTTTCAAAAATATTTGTTTAATTTTCTGGATTTAAATGAAATTTAGACTCTTCAAAATAATTTTCAAAAATAATTTTTTCGAAATTCAAATGAATTTAGAAAATTTTAAGTAATTTTTAGAAATAATTTTTTTCTTTTCTGAATTATATATAAATTTTAGAATTTTTGAAATATTTGTTTGAATTTTATATTTCATTTTTTTTATTTAAAAGTATTTAGTGTTTTAGATCATTTTTATATTTTTAATAAATTATTTTAATTTTTTTTAAATAAGATGGCCACATGTCGCTATGTTATTTGGCTTTGGCATGTGCTAAGCACAATGTCTATACATGCCGAAATATATTACCGGAGTTGCAAATTGCAACAAAAACGCATATTTAGTTTATGTAATAAATGAAAAAAAATACGCATAGTTCAGGTTGCATTATGAAATTAACCCTAATATAAATTAGAGAAAATGTACAAATAGGCCCTCCAATTTTTAGCTCATGCTCAAATTAACACCTGCACTAAATTTTTGTCCAATAAAACACTTGAAATTTTTAATTCGGACAAATCAGCACCTTAACTTTTTATTCTCAACAAATAGACACTCCGTCCAAAGTTAAGTTAACAGACGTTAATTTTATTTGAAAAGGCACTCTAAGGCCCACCTATTTCCACACTTCTTTTCTTAGTTCTAACCTACCTCTGCAAGAATGAGATGCTCCAACGCAGCCATAGATCGAGTCCCTCACACACGCCTCCACCTTGTAGGCTAGGGAGTTCACGACATTATTGCGCTGATGTGGCAGAAGGTCGTTGAGAAGATTGGCAATGTGGCTTGTGCTGAAGATCTTGTGAATGTTGGTGAATGTGTGACGATCTTTAAGAGGAAGTAAGGGGAATAAATGCAGTTCCTTACACATCTTCGACTCAAGAATTTGCAAGCGGCTGTGGGAGGAAGCCATTGTTGTTCCTGAAAAAATCGAAAGTGAGTATATACCAAGTTTAGTATTTTATTAGCGTGCCAATGGAGCTCGCCCCCACTTGAGGTCAAATGAGACTAACGTTCGTTAATTTAAATTTAGAAGGAAGTATCTTTTTGTTGAGAATAAAAAATTACAGTGCGGAATTGTCCGAATTAAAAAATTCAAATGTTTTATTGGACAAAACTAATTTATGTGTTAATTTGAACCTGGACTAAACATCGGAGGGCCTATTTATACATTTTTCCTGTGAGTTATATAATAATGTAGAATGTAAAATTACTCAAACCTGCATATGAATGATTACTATATTACTATATATTATAAAAGTTAATAATATAATAATGTAGAATTAGTGGAACCGGGAAAAGTTTCTAATATTATATGTGGAGATATTGTATTTTGGGTGAAGAAAATGAAATAAAAAGGTAAGAGTATGTTTCTTGTGCATCAGTTGTACATATTTAATTTGAGTTAGAGGTAAAAATATATTATTACTTATGTCTAAATGTAGTATTAATGCGGGCAAAAAAATATTAGTATTTACGCCAAAATATAGCATTAATGTTTCTGCTTAAATGTATTACTTTTTTCTGGGTAAATATATTATAATACATTTACCCAGAAAAAATAATATTTTTATGTATAAATCGTGATACCTAACCCGATTGTACCATGTAGCTGATGTACATGAGATTTTGCTAAGAGACAAATGATGTGTGTACTTATGGTTGGATGAGGTTGGAGTATTGTAGGCTGAAAGAGATAAAGTCTAAAGAGATAGTTGCGTTAAATAAATGAGTGTTTGGTTTTGTTGGTTAAAGATTGAGTTGAAGTTTGTTTTTAGAGGGTGTTTGGCGGAACTTATAAGCTCTTCAAAACATCTTATAAGATGTTTAAGAGCTTATAAGTTCATTAAAAGTGTGTGGTAGCATTTTTTAACGAAGATCTTATTTTATTTCAAAATAAGATGTCAACCGCTTATAAGTCGTTTTAAAAAAGTAGGAGGGTCTAACTTATTTCTCAAATAAGATCTTATTTTGATTTTCTATTTCAATTTTTATTATTTTAGCTACAAAAATGTCATTACTAAAATCTTATAAGATCTATCATCCAAAAGCTTAAACAACTTATTTTTTAAATAAGTAACATCTTATAAGCTCTAAAAACATCTTATACGATGTTAGAGCTTATAAGATGTTATGAAAAAGCATAGCTAACAGCCTCTTAGTGTAAAAACAACTTATTTTTTAAATAAGATTTAACACCTTATAAGCTCTAAAAACATCTTATAAGATGTTAGAACTTATAAGATGTTTTGAAGAAGCTTAGCTAAACAGCCTCTTAGTGTAAAAAAAACTTTTTTTTTTAAATATGAATTAACACCTTATACTCTCTAAAAACATCTTATAAGATGTTAGAACTTATAAGATGTTTTGAAAAAGCTTAGCTAAACAGCCTCTTAGTGTAAAAATTGATAAAAAATGTGATGCGATGTGTTTAAATATATTGACAGTAACCTCAAAGAAAATACTGACTTACGTGGCTGACCCAATCCTCAATAGATTGAGTCAAGTCCTAAGTAAATACATCCACAGAGGAGGGGATGAGAGAGAAAATGAGTTCTTTTTTATTTTTCTTTTAAGTAACAATTTAAGGACAATGTAATCTTTATATATATTGTTGAGAATTTGTACAATTAGGGCTCGTTTGCTTCGGCGTATAAGGATAACATTCTTATCCTCTTGCCTTGGATAATTGAGTAGAATAAGGATAATCTGGAGAAATTATCCTGCGTTTACTTCTCCGCGTAAAGGATAGACGAGGATGACTTTTATCTTTTTTCTATGTTTACTTTAGTGAATATCAATTAGGGTAGTGGGGGTATATTTATAATAATTGATTAACAAAGATAGAAAAGATGAGTTTTCTACCATTCCCTTCTTATTTTCGCGAATTGATAAATCAGAGATTTCTTAAAAGGGGGACGAAGAATGCGAAAGAAGTGTTCGAATCTTCAATAAAACTAGCATTATCCCCCATGCGATGCACGGTTTGTAAATTTAAATTAATAAATAATAAGAATTTTAATATAATAAAATATTACAATTAATATATAATAAGAGATGAAAAGTTGTATGTTAATAAAAGAAGAGTCAATGAAAAATATTAAAAAAGATTGAGTAAGTTACATAATATCATATTTGTTTTTCTTAATGTAAGAATATCTCTAGCATCCATGTATATAGGTCATGTTGATCATCTTGTACAAAGGATGAGTGTATATATATTTATATTTATAATTTTATGAGAAACATTTATATTTATCCAAAGTATCTAAATTTTTATTTCAAATATAATGTTCAAGAAATTTTCAAAAGTTTTTAGTGAGTAACAATAGCACTATATTCTAATGTTTTTATACAATATGCTGTCAAACTATAGATAACTAATTTAATTTATTATATAGGAAAATCACATTATAAATGAAAAAAAAAAATCTATTTCAAAAAAATAATTTTCTTTTTGAAAAAAAAAATAAAATATTTAAATTATAAACTGAAACTACAAAATATTTACTAAATAATTTAATTTTTATATTTGTATATGATTAAAAAAATTAATAGAAAGAGGAAAATAAAATCCAAATTAAGCTATTTCCATAATATGCAGTTGATAACTAATCATATAGTTGAAGTCCATATTTTATTGGATGTATTTCTAAAGTTTGGTTGGTTAGAATTATTATTAATAAGATGTAAGATAATGAGAATTATAATTAAAATTCTTATCCTACAGCTAAGGATAAGTTATCCAAGGGGGGTGGTGGGATAGTTATCCCTTGTTTTATCCAGATTTTACCGGGTTATCCCGGGTATCCGAGATAACCCGGGACTATGTATCTAAGCAAGTAAACGTAGGATAACCCTGGATAAAAAAATGTTATCCTGTGTTATCCCGAGTTATCCTACGAAGTAAACGAGCCCTTAGGGGTACATCTTCTGTAACAATTACTTAGAGTGATATCATTTTTTATAATCTATATATATGTATATGTCATGCAGTTAAATCATTATTATAAAAGATGTTGCCCCTAATTGTCCAAAATTTGAGTTTGTGTTACGCAAATTGTTTTGAGCATTAAAAAGATATTCAAAATAATAAATAAAGAGAAAGGGATGTGATTCGAAAGTGGAACGGATTAATAACACGTTTTTTATACCAAATCAATCGGAATCGGTTTTCCTGAAAACTCTCCCAATCTCTCTCCCTCACCTCTTCCTTTTCTCTCAAAGATTTTGTATTCCATCAAATCAAATCATTACGTAAAATCCATATCGTTAACTGCTTAATTTCTCTCTCCAGAGGTTGCCAATCTCTTAGTCGATCTACTCCAAATTATTTCCACTAATGTCTTCGCTGTAAGCCTTTGCAATGGATTCTTGTTAATTTTCTCTTTATTTTGTACCTTTTCTCACTTTTTTAAAAACTCTAGTTTCATCGCGCATTGCTATCTGGTACTGGTGAATGTATTTGGAAATGTATTTTATCCAATTTGAGCCACATGCACGCAAGCTTTTTACTTGTGTTTCTGGAGATTTTTATTTCGCTCAAATTACGCGCTCTGTGTGTGTTTCCCTTTAAGCAGGGAAGCTATTTATGGATTACAGAAGAAATTGGTTACTTTCTTCAATATAAATTGCAACATTGTTTCTGTTTTAACGGAATCGATTTATAATTACAAGTATCCCTCTGTAAAACTTTAATTTTCGTTTCTGTCTCCCTTCTTTTGTTCGATTGTGTTCATACACATGGTTCGTGGCGTAGTTATTATCAAATATATTCATTTATATACTTTGTTATTGTAGATTATCTGGAGAATTGAATTCTTTTAAACAAGTAGTCTCAAATTGTGTATAAAGGAGGTGAAAAATAATTTCTAATTTAGGTTCTGATTGGGGGATCACGGCTTGAAAATGAGGTTTGCTGATATGTTGGGACAAGGACTGCCAGTGAGTCAGAGAGAGGTACAGAAAATGAAGCAGAAACAACAGCCCATTGCCCTTGGGACTTTGATTGGCCGCGAGTTGAGAAACGAGAGGGTAGAGAAGCCTACATTGAAATATGGGCAGGCCGCTCTGGCTAAGAAAGGAGAGGACTATTTTCTGGTCAGGATGGATTGTGAAAGGGTTCTTGGCGATCCATGTACATCTTTTTCAGTTTTTGCAGTATGTGATAAATTATCAATTATTTGCAATTTTTTTGCTTCTACTTTAGTGTTTTTTCTGAATTTTGGTTTCTCTTATGGTAGATTTTTGATGGGCATAATGGTATATCAGCTGCTATATTTGCCAAAGAGAATTTGCTGAACAACGTAATGAGTGCTATTCCTCAAGCACTTGGTAGGGAAGAGTGGCTTCAAGCCCTTCCGAGGGCATTAGTGGCAGGGTTTGTGAAAACTGACATTGAGTTTCAGCAGCAAGGCACGCATAAAATTGTTTTGGTTTGGATTTTACTTTCATACTCCGTGGAATCTACATTTCGCGTAATCTTGTTTTTTCTGGATTTTGCTATGATTGGCAGGTGAGACATCTGGAACCACCGTTACCTTTGTTGTGATTGATGGTTGGACTGTGACTGTTGCCTCTGTTGGGGATTCTCGTTGCATATTGGATACCCAAGGGGGCGTTGTTTCTCTGTTGACAGTTGACCATCGACTAGAAGAGAATATTGAGGAACGGGAACGTGTAACTGCAAGTGGTGGTGAAGTAGGAAGGCTTAATGTTTATGGAGGGAATGGGGTAATATTGATTAGTTTCCTTTTCTAAACTTTTTCCTCTTAAATTTGAACTATTGGTACTTGTTATTGATCGGTTAATTTTCCTAATCTGGGATGATTTTTTTTTTTGGGACATATAGGTTGGTCCATTACGTTGCTGGCCTGGTGGATTGTGTCTTTCGAGGTCAATTGGTGATACAGATGTTGGGGAGTTCATTGTCCCAATCCCTCATGTTAAGCAAGTCAAGGTTTCTATATTATTATTTTAAATATGGTTAAATAAAATTGGTTAAATGTCTCGCGATTGTGCTAAAGCAAGTCATTTCTTACTCTCGGTGTCAGCTTCCAAATGTTGGGGGAAGACTTATAATTGCCTCTGATGGTATATGGGATGCTCTGTCTTCTGATATTGCTGCTCAGTCTTGCAGGGGTTTACCTGCGGAGCTTGCTGCAAAGTTAGTTGTTAAGGTACTTATTTTCGTAAATCAGGATTTGTGGATTAGTGAAAGTGTTCTGTTCTCAAATTTTGTGGCAATTATCTCCTTTTATTGCAGGAGGCCCTTAGGTCAAGAGGTTTGAAGGATGATACAACCTGCTTGGTTGTTGATATTATTCCATTTGACCAGCCTATTTTGCCCACAACGCCTAGAAAGAAGCAACATTTGTTTCATTCACTTATGTTTGGGAAAAGATCCCAAAACTCTAGCAAAGCAGCTAATAAGCTATCTGCAGTCGGTGCTGTGGAGGAATTATTCGAGGAAGGTTCTGCAATGCTTTCTGAGAGGTAAGTTAGATTTATTCTCATTTTAAATACCACCCTTCTGTTTCCAATAAGAAATTTTTAGAGTCAAAATAAGAATCTTAGTTTAGAGCAGGTATTTACCAGTATTCTTGGGCAGTTTAAACTTATCCTGTTTAGGTGTTAGGTTGAATTACTTGCATGGCCTAAATTTTCTGACTAGACTCTGTAAGCACGTCCTTGTTGCTGTTATAACTTCAAATTTCTCCTTTTTTTTTCCCGTGTTTTGACTGATGAACATGATGCTGGTAGCAGTGATTTTTAATATTTTAGCAGAATGATATATTTCCCTCTAACTTCATCAGCATTCTTTAACCTGGGATGTTTTCACATATTACCTTTTGGAGTTGAAAAGATGGTAAATGCACAAAAGTAGTTTATCTATTCTTTTCCCTTTTCAGTTTTGCTTTTCCTTCTATTCTATTGATTTTTCACACGTATATATTTGGACATTTTATATGTAAATTGTAATATGGTATGCCCTTTAGACCCTTTCCTGTTATCATGATGCCTGTATAGTAATATTTTTTCCTCTTGTTTTTCCACATTTGAGTTAGCATGGTAGTTAGCAATATGCATAACTGTCTGATACCAATAAGCCATGCCTCTTGTGCATTTTTTTATGCCATAGCATAGTGATATAATATGTCGAGCTAGGCCATTGGAGAGAATTTGTCAATTGCTGAAAACATGTAACACATGATAGTGTTCCTTTGTCTCCATCATTGTAGTTTTACTACTCACTCAATCCTAATAGTTGTATTTAGTATGGTTGGACATGGAACGTTGGTTGAATAAGTTTTGAGAATGATTACATTATTGCCTTTCTGAAAGTGATGACTTAGCTCAAGTGGTAAGAGAGTCATCCACTACCTAGAATCAATGGTCCTGGACACTCTGTAGGGGAGAGGGGAGAGATTTTCCTTGTTCTAGTTATGAATAACTAATTAAAAAAAGTAGTAGAAGAGAGCTAATTGTGTATTGTCATTAACTTTAACCCTAATGGGTATCTATTGAGAAAGAATTCAGTACAGAAAATGGAGCTTTATCTTTTATTTTACCCCAAAAAGAAATAAGAAATTTAAATTTTCCGACTGAGAAAATATGTCGTCCTTTGGTAAAAAAAGTTGGACCACTTACTGTTGGTTGATTATAGAAAAATACACTGAAATTGTTGTAGGCTTGTTTGGTTAGATTTTGCATTTTTCTTCTTGGAAATGTCATTTTCTGTATTGTTTAAATAGTTGTGTCTCTGTCCTGAAATGGCCCCTTATGTTATGTTAATCAAAAAAATAATTGCATTGACTTTCTGGAACTTGAAAAGCTTGAAACACGGATGGCCAACATGAAGGTTGTTATTTCTTAGAACATGGAAAAAGGGAACAGGCAGTAGCCACTTCATGAACTCTAAGGAGATGGAAAAATGGCAAAATTAATATATAGACTGACAAATCTAAATATGCATTGGGATGGAAGGATTTGTAGATGGATATGGAATTCTCCGTAGTAGCAAATTTCTTGTTATTGTTTGAATTGTCATGGATTGATATTCATCAGTTTCATTTGAACGAAGTTTTAAGGAATTTGGGTGATTCAAACCTACTCCAACTTGGATTTATTTCAAATGCCTTATTTTCAAATCATTGTATCTAAATGCAACCTAAATGTTCGACTAATAGTCATATAACCTTTAGAAATGCACATGGCCCAAGTTAAGGTGTGTACTTCTTGAAACATGAAACCTCAGTTTCTAACAGTTACTTTCCAAAACTCTATGGAGTTAGAACATAGCAACTGGGCTAACAATTCCTCATCATAGCCTTCGAGTTACTCCTATCATAACCAATTTGTGGCTTTAATATAATAGATCCTCAAAATAGTGTTATGATTTTGAAATGTTGATAGTACACGACATAAAGCAATATATTGTAGATGTGTGAATCCATTGGCGAAATTTGCATCTTGAGCATAAATAGGAAGAAAGTGAAATCGTGTTGAAGTAAACCCATACACCCATACTATTTTAAGATACTTGCATTTGTAAAAGCATTAACAGGAAATATGGCAGATTTTTTTATTACTCCCTCCGTCCCATAAAAAGGGCCCCGTTGCAAAAGTATTTTGTATCCTAGGAAGATTCAAGTTTCAATAGTCAATATTTTATCAATCAAAATACAGAATAAATTTCAATTTCATGAATAAGTCAATGCGGTCGAATAAGTCAAGTCAATAAATAAACAAGCTGTATAAGTGAAGATCATGGTTTTAGAAGGTTGTACCTTCATCTGATTAACAAAAACTAAAAAGTTGTACCTTTGTGAACTAGACTCTTCTATTGGGATGGAGAATTCTTTTTAAAGAAAAAGGACACCAAATTCAAACCATCTAGGATGCTTTAGATAATTGATAAAATCGATAAATATCAAATAGTTCTGTATCAAAATTAATTTGTAGTCAAGGAAGAATTCAAGTCCATAGGTCTCACTTGATGCACAACATCCATCTTCTCTTAAATGAAGTTGCTTGAATAAAAGAAAAGGTACCAATCACTTTTAGTTAATAGTTAGGTAGATCAGGAGCCGGTGATTGGTCTAGGTTCTCTTTGAGTCAGATAAATTCTCTCTTGCTTCCACACTGTGGTTTGGGGCAGATACATAATTTTGTAAACAACTTCTCTTGTTGTTTGGTTCTGCTTGCTTTTACAATTCCGTTTTCTTCTAAACAAATTATCCAGGACCTTAAAGGCTCAAGTTTCATTCAGAATGTATTTAGCCTTGTTTTTTGCTTTACAAAATAGTGTGGAGAATTATTGGCATTTGCTAGATCAGTGTTTTGTTAATTAGAGATTTATTTGCAATTATTGTCTACACATAGATTTACCACATGTCCATTCCTGCCGTAACTGGTAAACCGTCACCGTCGACCATTGCAATTATAATTACTCTGGAGGTTGGACGCAAAGGACTTCGATGAACCGGTTGTAGGATGTGGCTGTGGCGATGCAGCAGTCACTGGAATACTAAGTTTTTGGTGGCAGTGTTCATAGCGTCGTGGATTTTTTGTTATGATGGTTCACGGGAAAGGGAGCAGAAATGGAAAATAATGAAAAGAAAAGAGGAATTGAAATGAAAAGTTGTACCAGTAAATGAAATGAAACATATTGAAGATGATTAGATGCTGTCAGATGTTTTAATCAGATATACACCATGAACTTTGTAAGGTTTTAAAAATGTTAATCTGAATGTCTATCAAGCTCCATCTTCATTTGAACATATAGATAGACGTGTCACTGGAAACTCATTACCAAATATTTTTGGAATAAGTCACTTAATCACAGAAATGCACTTCCTTTTGACCACATCATTGTAAAACCTCCTCATGCTAGAGTTAGGACAGAAGTAACCTAAGTTCGGCTGGGGTTAATCAGTCATTGTTTGTTTGTTTTCTTTTTCACTTCTCTTAATGATCATTTGACAGAAATAGTGGCTATCTTGCTTGTCCGGATAATCAAGATTTCAGATTAGAAATTGTGTTAGCTAGTTGATCTTGTTTATATCAGCCAAGCACCCAGCATCTCTTGTAAATTCTCACTAGTAGTTATTTGTTTGGGTGCTACATGTTATTGGTGCTAATGCTAGTCCTAGTATGAAAGAGAAAATGATACTACAGTTTACAGTCATGGGAGAACCGTTGGTCAAACCTGTAAGGCGTCGGCACTGCCATGGAGATTGTAGATGTGACTTTGACATGGTTTGTGTAGAAATTAAATAGAGTTGAAAATTTCTGATATATGCTGATGTGGCACGGGCATGGCATGAGGCGTGGTTGATAGTATGTTAAACATATCAGATTCAGCTGGTCCTTTTCCATAATTTCTTAAAATTAATAAAAAAGTTCATTTGAGTAAAACAAAAATATAACCTTAATACATCAAAATTCATGTGGTAATTCTGATGCTCATTTCATTAGAAGCACCATTGTATCCCAAGTCAAGCTAGTCTACATGACATTATCACCGCCATATCGCCCCTTTGATACCTGCAACATTTGTTTATAACTGTCATGTACCATGCCTGTGGTGAATGTCCATGTCTCCTTGTACGTCATAAACTTAAACTGTGAACGAAAACTAAAGCCTTACGATACTGACTTGTTCATGTTTTGGGTCAAACAGTAACTTATCTAAACCAGCCTACTAAATTACGTGCAGGTTGGGTAAGGACTACTCGCCACTGGTTTCAAATTCTGGGCTCTTGAGATGTGCTATCTGCCAAGTTAATGAGCTCCCGAGTGAGGGTTTATCCATCAACTCTGGCCCATTTTTGTTGGCTGCATCAAAGGCATGGGAAGGTCCGTTTCTGTGCACAAATTGTCGTAGAAAGAAAGATGCCATGGAAGGGAAAAAGGCGATACCGATTGCATAAATGTGGTAAGACTATTGGTACATATTTGTATGTGATACTGTGAACGGTGTGTGTAGGAAATGGTTTAGTTTGGTAGATATTATGGGGAGCAGTGGTTTATTCTTTTTGTGTGTGTTTGGGTTGTGCCACTGGAGTGATGGATGAGCCTGATGGACAGATATATGACTACTAACTGTGTAGAGGGGATATGCATGCGAGAAAAATGAAGTTTGCAAATGTAAATGTACTGCAGTGATCAGAATGGTAGCTTTCATTCATTCATTTGTAATTCATAGTCGGGTGCTAATTCAGCTACTTAATATTTTTGTGTAAATTTTAATCTGCCTGCTTATTTACTTTCTGAATGGGATAATCTATCTGCTCTTGCTTTCTGGCTAGCTATACTTTAATCTTATGAGTGAGACTTGGGTTCATCAAGTGCACAATAGTGTTATTTTGCACCCTAAATCCTAAAATCCTGAAAAATTCTAAAATCGTGAACCCTAAAACACACAAAAAAAAAAACCCTAAATCCTAAAAAATTCGGAAAAATTCTAAAAACCTCTAAAAAATAATAAAAACCCAAAAATTCCCGGAAAACCCCGAAAACTCTAAACCCTATAAAATTCTAAATCTTGAAAACCCTTCAAAACCTTCAAGTGAGCACAAATTTTTGCCTAATCTTATCTACACATTTTGTTATGGAATGTATCTTTCTTTTGGGGTGTTAACATTAAATTGAAGGTTCAAAACCTTCAATTGTGAAGGTTGTATAATCAAGTAAGGGGGTTGGGGGGAATTATTAGTAAACCTAACATTTAACTTGTTTTAAAATTGTTTGTGTAACACATGGGCCCGACATTCTTAACCCATTGACATGGGCTTCGCCAACCTATATATGGAGGTCGGACATTATCACTCCAAAACCCAATCTCCATGGCCCACTATGATCCATATTGTGAAATGACAAACACCCTTTAAGCGGGAAAATTCTTTGTAGGTAAATTCAAGTCTCAGAAACTAGGGTTCAGTTAACCTTAGCAGTTGCGGCAAAGACACGATCTACGGGGGCTTTCCATTTCCCCTATTCCTTGCTTGATTCGATTTGAAAGGTAAGCTTCTACAACTCGTTCCACCGATCGATAAAAAAAAATCATGTTTTCTTTCGTTTGGTAAAATTGTAGATTGTCGACCTCTATGTCTTTAAATTTCGCAGCTGATTCAGATGTGCGTTTCATTTTCTGATGTATGTTTGTTTTTGTTTTATCTGGGTATTTTTTTAGAACATTTGTTGGTCTCCATCTCTTCTCGCTTGAATCGGGCAATTCATCAGTGAATGGCTTGTGTGCAGTCGAAAAGTAAGAGTTCTTCCCCTACTGATCAATGTATTACATGTGATTTGCTGCTACTATTGAGCACTACCCACACTCTATATGTTAGTACCAAATAATTGTTGTGACCAAAATTTGTTGTGTTTATATTTTTACTTTTTTTCTTTTGGTTTACTCGGCGATTGGGCTTGTTTTAGCGCAGTTTACCGTAGGGTCGTGAGGTCTTTGGTTTAACACGTGCATTCTTTATGGCTCTTGATGTCTAAATGTTTGCGTGATAAACATGTTTGTCATGTAAACTTTATTAATATTGTGAGGCTATCCACTTGCATTTTGAAATAAAATCATGTCTTCACAAAACATTTCGATCTTTATTCAATTCTCCGTAATTAACTTTCTTTGAATTACTGTTTTCTTGGCGAACGAAATATAAAGGTGGTTAAGACTCCTTCAATGGCATCCATACCATTGTTCAATAAAGTTTGTTTGCAGTTGCAATTTGATTCTGTGATTTCGGGAATGGGTTCACAGGCCAAATGGTGACATGCTATGCTTTAAAGTCAATTTTGTAAACTTACGTCCTAGAACTAATTTGAGACAATTATCTTAATTTGTAAGGAAAGTATCCCATATATTCAATTGTGTTGTCTGCTATCTAAAAACACGCATTATTCCGACGCCTAAGCATCCCTTGATCTGTTTAATAATTTATTTAGGACTCGTATGTCCTTCTGTTGTCTTCTTTTCCCATCAGTAGTTGTATTTATTTTCAATCATACTAGTGTGTTTAGTTTCTCCACGTCCCCTATTCCGTGCTTTGAGTAGTTTCTCATATTGTACTGAAATTTCAGCCCTTCCCCCAAGTTAATTACCTGCTATTGACTCAGTCCATGTCTTTACTTTTTTAGCTATGGCTTGACTAAGGCGTCAGTCTACCGAAATAGTTGTGGTTCTAGAGGAAATAATATTACAAATCGTATTCTTGCTGCATTTGATTCACAACATAAGAGGCACTACTGCATTCCGCAACCGTGCTCGTTCCAATAGGCTAATTACATACACAATGGCCTCTATGACCCCTACATGCATGTTGTACCTAAACTCGTTAGTTAGTGGTAGGGACACAGACTGTTTCGCGAAACTTAGGATAGATCGCGACCTTTTCTCTAGGTTATGCTTTTTCTTGCACCATGCGGGGGGTGGGAGGGTTAACTGACAGCAAATATGTTAGTGTGCGTGAGAAGGTCGCTCTCTTCTTGACCATTGTAGCTCACCACACCAAACTAAGATGCGTAAGGTTTGACTTTAAAAGTAGCTTGCACACGTTAAGCGTCCATTTCCACAATGTCCTAAACACAATTCTCAAACTCCATCAGGTTCTCTTTGCGAGACCTGAACCAATCGACGTTAATAGCACACATCGAAGTTGGAAATGGTTCAAGGTACACCGTCCAACTATTTTTAATAAAACTTTGGTTTATTTTGTAAAAAGGTCCGGAATAATTAGCTAATTGTTATAACTCATACTTGCCAGGGTTGCATTGGCACTTTAGACAACACCTATATTAAAGTCATCGCTGCTAAGATCGACAAGCCCCAATATAGGACCCGGAAAGGTACTGTGTAGGTAAACGTTCTTGCTGCTTCCAATATGAACTTGAAGTTCATATATGTCTTAACGGGCTAGGAGGGTTCAGCTGTCGATGCACGAATTCTCCGCGACGCCGTTAGTTGACATATGGCTCGAAGGTACCACAAGGTAATCCTTATGGCCGATCATGAGAAAAAAATTATATGCACTAGTGATAAATTACCATCTACTAAGGCCCAATAACTTTTCCAACCACACCCCCTACAAATTATCCTTACACCCACTACACATAGGTATGTTTCTACTAATGCCAAAATCCGCGAGTACAAGCATATAACTAGGCCTGCACTAGCGTCCAAACTTGTATTTTCAATTCTTTTTAGAAAATGACCTTCCTTAATAGTTACTTCATGTTTTCCGAGAAACTTATTTTTGTGTAACAATGGGTATATGAACAGTGAGGGGTTTCTGACACCCTACAAGTTGGTTTGCTATCATCTAGACAACTGGTCCACCGGTTTTTCAAGACCCCAGAAATATAAAGAATTCTATAACATGCACCACTCCAGGGCTAGAAATGTGAGCGCTCCTTTGGACTACTGAAAGAAAAAAAGATGGGCTATGCTTTGATCTCCAATTTTTTTCTCCATGAGAGTCCAGAATAGGTATTATCATGGTGTGCACACTGTTGCATAACTTCATTCACACTTTTATGCCCAACAATCTATTGCTTGAGTCCTTGGAAGAGGTCAATCTCGATCACGATGACAGCGAAGCTCCAAAACTAATAGACACGGTTGAGTCATCCCAAGCGTGGAATGGGTATCGAGATGATCTTGTGATACAAATGTATGTGGAGTGGAAGGGACTTTGAATATTTGTATGGTTGTCCCCTTTTGTTTTAGCCTCAGTTTAATTGTAGTGGGGTTTAAATTATTGTAAATTATTGCTTCGTATAGCATTGCTACCTTAGTTCCTCGAAAACGGTTACCTTTTGATCATTGTGATGGTATTTTGCTACTTCTATGTGGGACTGGAACAGTAGTTTGAGTCCACTTCGCCTTGTTTATCTGCAAATGTGTTGGTTGTCTATGTATTTTTCATACTTTTGCGTCCCTACGTGCTTGCTAACAACATGAACGCTTGTAAGCTACAATTGAGCTCAAAGCTGCTTCGTTCAGAAACATCAGCTCATATCTAGTTTAGAAATTTACTAACTTTACGCTTATTAACTCTACTGCATGTCTGATATCTGCAAGGGGATTTGTTTCTGACAAAATAATTCTTTCCATTTCATAGATTTTATTTGCACATTACAGGTTTATTATGCCATATCATAATGGATCACAATGTTGAACGTGCTTCGCAGATTTGGGTTAGGACAACAGCAACATATAAGGATTGGAAGTCAGTCTTGAAAAGGTAGCCTTCAATTTACGAACACGTGTTCACGAAGCACGTTATCCCAATATTGTCAGCATAAACATAATGTCACACCCACCCTTGTAAAAATTTGTTCTATACTAATTTTTAGCCTTACAAAACCTATATATATATTTTTTTTCAAGATTAACAATTTAGAATACTCCTTCAAGACCAAAATCTCACCTACATATATCTACATAGCTCCAGATTGAGTACAAAGGTGCCACACTCCATTCAACACCATATTTACATAAATATACATATTAAAGTACTTTAATTTGAACATGTCCAAAAAGATTGTTAGAACACTAGCAAAAACATAGTGAGTCCAAGGTTTAGCCCCACAGGTCGTCATTCATATACACGGGGCTTCAAAACTTGCAGAAGCTCCAACAGCATGCCAGATCAGTCCAAGAGCTCATTTGTAGTCAAACTCACCTACAATGCAAGAACTATGTGAGCTAAAGCTCAGTAAGCAGAAATCATGCATGAGAAATGCATATATGATGGATGCAAGTTATAAAACCATTTCTTTCAACTATTTTCTCAAAAGGAAACCCTTTTTGGTGGGAAATGACTCCCTTCGCTGGCACAACCTCACCAGAATATCCCTCCATACTCGTGTCTACCAAGGGTTCCTCCTCCCCCCTTATAGTCCACCCGAGATACTAGTGATGGTTGGTACGACCAAGTGGCTATCCTTCCGAGACTACCAGGGGTCCGCCTCCTGCCTACCCCTGCAGTCCACCGGAAAGTCTACCTCTTCCCGTACCCCTCATCATAAAGGTGCTGAAGTGGGAACCACTTCCGCGTGCACGCCTGTCACCGGAAGCATCCCGAGAGACACCATATACAATATATATAACTCTCAATGTGCCAGTGGTGACCAACCCCAAAACATTATCAATTTATGAAATTACGTTATTTTGACTTCTTATATGTACACATGTAATCCTTGTAGATGCTAATGCTCATGATTGATGCACATCAGTTTGTTTCTAGCAATGGAATAAAACACTTTATACAAAGGTATGCAACAACACATATAACAATCAATTATCACAAATAATAAACACAAATACTATGTTCAAGCATTGTAGTTGGAGATGGATTTCTACTTACCTCTGCTCCGGAGTAACTTTTGAGACTTCCTATCCCACCGTGGTAATCAATCTATGACAATTAACTCAAATCAATGCACAAATTATCAAATTCTAGATCATTACGTATTTTAGTCCGATAATTTCAGCTTCGTCGCATTTTGGTAATAAGGCTCTAAATTTTTCTATAAAATTGATATTTATGTGCTTCAAATTGGGTAATAAAGCTAACACATCAGGCTACAATTTTCATGTTTTGTACTTTTTCAAATTCTGATCTTAAAGAGGTCGAAATCAGAAGATTAGTGAACATTTAGTGAAAATTCAAAGCAGCAACTTTCTTTCCTTTTTCTTAATTTAATCCTAACTAAACAAGAACAACAGTGTTCTTATCAATTATTCACTCATTACATTAGTTAACAATTATAAACTCATAGTGGTAAAAACAAAACATATTGACAATACTATTCATCTTGTCCCAATATGCATCAATATTTATTGTTTATCTTAATAAGTAATCATGGTAGAAATTTGTTATACAAGCATCAAATTAATTAATCAATGCTATAGAGAATATGAAGTTTCTTACCTGCAATTCCTTTTTTCCTCACTAACTTGACACCATCCCCTCTTATTCCAAATAAATGAAGTTGATAAACATTATAATCATTATCACCGCCTATTTCATTCCGTAAGGCGGTGGTAAAGTTTTATTTCTTTTCCTTTTATCTAGTATTATTATTATTACGATTGTTATTATTGTTATCATTATTGTTGTTGTTGTTGTTGTTGCGACAATAAAATCCTTTACATATCTAACACTTCCACGTACTACATAATGTTATATATTTTAAACTTGTCACGTGTAGTCTTAAATTTTGTAGCATGTCCCAATATTTTAGACTAGGGGGTTTTGACTACCAAAGTAAACATCCCCAAATTAGTCGCAAAATATAAAATAACGCCATAAATATAACAAATTAATTACTATAAAACTATCACGCGAATAGCACATAAAAAAATGGAATGCATGAAATGCAAAAATTATATTGGCCAGTGAGTTGTGAGAGGCGCGGGTGTTACACATAATACCCATGTGGTAAACGTTAACTTGTTACTCACCTGCGAAATTCCCATATTTTGAAATGAATGTGTGGCACAAACACTCCGCTGATCTTCAAATTTAGATTGAATTTTACCACCAATTTAATATACACCTTTCTGTATTACTACAAACAAGTTGGATTTCAAAGAATAAGTGGTTGCATATATAAATATCATATATTCTTGTACATTCGTTATTATGGTGTCAATATTATTATTATTGTGTCCATGTTGGTCTACTACTTGACTTCGCACTCATTTACATGAATTCAATGACGAATAACATTAGTGGATTTCAGCGTACTGCACCCCTCCGCGCGGATAAGGGACACCGGGGATGGAGTACCAAGGAAGAGGACACACTAATTGCTGGGTTGAAAGAGATAATTGCGGGCGGGTGGAAATCAGATAATGGGTTTAGACCCGGATATCTGCTGGTTTTAGAAGGGATCATGCTGAAGATATTCCCAAAAACTAAACTCAAGGCGCTTCCTCACATCAATTCTAGGGTTCCCACTTGGAAGAAGAATTACGGTAGCCTTTTTGCAATGATATCAAAAACTGGGATAGACTTAGACCACAAAACCAAGATGATCGAAGCAACTGACGAATCCTGGGAGGCGCACGTGAAGGTACATATATTCCATAATTAAAAATTTCATGAAGTGTGATTAGTTTTTTTGTGGATACATTTATGGGTATAATTGGCGGTTCATTAGCCATCGAACTTGGGGAATTGTTCATATACATGGCTTTGTCGGTTGACCCGAATTCACGTCTGATGCGCCATAAGTCATGGCCATATTACGAGGATTGGTGTGAGATATTCGGCAAGAACCGTGCCAACGGTGCTGGAGTTGAGGACGTAGGGGACGCATCAGCCACTCCGATTGGGTCGTTGCTAACTGAAACTTCGTCTAGCGAAGCACCTCCCTTTATTTTCACCACTAGTTTCGATGGTTGTACCGATGAAAACTATCTACCACCTCCGCAGGAACAGCCTGATAGAAGTTGCGCCATCAATAAGAAGACCGTGGGCCGTAAGAGGAAGACATTCGCTGAAACTGATATACTGATTGATAGCGTAACCAAATTCTGTGCTGAGGTATCTCAGAGTCTTGCTGACATTTTCGATCGCATCAGCTATGAGGTGGACCTCGGAAAGGCAAGGAAACAAATATATACTTTTGTCGTTCGTATTGGTGGTATGTCACTTCAGGAGAAACTTCGAGCCATTAGACTTCTTGGCCAAAACACTGAAGGCCTGGAGATATTCTCGGGGCTGTCTGACGATGCGAAAGAGGAATGGGCCCGCATGAAGCTTGATGGTAAGCTCTGAATGAGGTTGGAGGTCGAAGTGACTTAGTAGTTGTTTTTGCTATGAATATGTTCGCCTAGATGCGTTTTGTGGTATCTAAACTTTATCTAAACCAGTCATAATCTTGAACTAAATTTAGTCGTAGGTGATTTTGGACTGATCGGCGTCAGTTGTAAATATTTTTGTGTCAAGTGAAGGCTGCTGGCGTATAATATTTAAGTGATATTCGACTTAATTATACGGTTCTATTATTTAGTTTCTATTTAGGATGAGAGCCGCTCTTACAGGAAGAGATATTTCTTGAATGTATTCTGCATGAAGCCTTTATTGGCTGCATTATTGAGTATTAACAGCTTCACTGTTGTTAGGGGTTTAGCGTATTAATTTAGTGGTCGTTTTGACCAATTAAGGTCTGGACACGTTTTTAAATAGGGGGAACACAAAAAGGTAAATATAGGCTAGTTTGGAGACATAGGTGAACATATTGCCGGAACACTCTTATAAATTGTTAACTTGATTTCTGGTATTCTATATTTTGTCAATCATTCTTTGGTTGTCATGCGAAGATCAACAATTGTATTTTCACCACTCCGACTGAGAGTGTGGGCTATATATGATACATGTTCGGGGGTCTTGTTAGATGTATGGGTGTCCATAACTCATGTCAATGATGCTTTTTTTTTTTTTTTAATTATACATATTGTTGGTCCCACCCTGAATATACCAAGACATATGTAAATTCAGAATTTGAAATAACGTAACTTTTACATAAAGATAATCATTACTGAAGACTTAAACATTACATGCCCAATTACATTGCATATGCCACTGTGAACATATCGAACAAATAAACTATTAGTTATATCACCGAAAACATACCCCAGGAATTTAAAAGCATATGCACGCAAAGGCAATGCAGCTAAATAATATATAAATTAGGACACAAAAACCAAACATGCAAGCTGTCGGCTCAGCCTATTCATCTTCACCATCGCCCAAAGATGATCGGACTTTACCCCGGCCTCCACCTCATTCCCGGCATCAGATGTAGAGTTGTAACGACCTGAATCAACCTCTAAACCATAGTTGCCAATGTTGGAAACTGAAGACGTGAATGATGGTGCACTGCCCGAAGAGGCACCAGACGAGCCTCCAAAACCGTTACCTACAACGTAGCGCCATAATGAGGAGCCGAATGATGCATCATAGATGTCTCGGGGGTAAGTAACAACATTGGGGAAGCTCATATCCGAGAAAATACTCGATATTTGGATAATATGCTCGAGCCTGTGCCACCCTACTGAATCATCCTCTTGCTTGAAAATGTAGCGCAAATTATCATACTCCGATTCTCCCTGTGTTGCGTAAGCCATAGCAAGGTGACGGTTCTGCTATTTGATTATGAATTTTTCGTTAGTTCAGCAAGTAAAAAATGAAAGTAACAGTAACGACGTAATTTAGCTATCATTCACTTATGCACCTATAAAAAATGAAATTACAATCGTGCCTCTTTATTGACACCCATAAGTGTCACAAATAATAGAATGTCATATCTTACAAATTTCAGTCCACAAGGCTTCGTCACACTCGATCTTCTGTGTTTCCAAGTCAAATGTGATGCCACGGTACTTGGTGGCATAGTAGAAGGTCGTGTACCTTTTTGAAGCTTCTTCACCCTATCAGAGCAGAAATTGTAGTCGAAATCTGTGTTAAGCTCGGCATTTAACACACGCATCACTCGGCGAGTGGTGATTGTATTCTTTCGACTAGGGTTGAACATACCACACTCCTTTTTCCACCTGTAGCAGCTCGATGAAATGTTTGTCCATAGATTGAGTCCACGCGTTTGTATAGAAGACAGTTTCCTGAGCGAGGCTAGCCAATGAGGGTGGTTGGGGGTTGTTCAACATTGGTTCGGTTTTGTTTCGAAGGTGGTTCATTTAAGTTGAGTTATGCGAGAGGAGATGTAGATATATGTCAACAATTCACTCGGAGACACACTACTTAACACACGTAAAGAGCAACAACTACAAGGAAGAGAGTGGGGGAGGGAAGGTAGTTTATCCCAGAACCTACTTCGCTATTGAGGTACATGAGGGAGCAGGAAATATTCGATTCCAAGGAGTTTTGTGACCTGCAAATGCATAGATAGCCTTCGGATTCAATCTTTTTTAATACAAGTGACATCTTAGTGCCACAAACAGTAAAGAATCTTGTGAATATGGGTTGGAATGAGAACTGTTAATCACGCATGCTTTCTGTATCTTCATGAAATAAGAGATTCAGAACTCTTTATTGACTAGACTATTCAGAAAGCATTGTTTATAGTGGGGGGGGGGGGGGGGGGGGGGGGGAAGGAACTGGAAATATTTGTTGTGTATGTTAGAACTTTTCTCGAACCTGTGGCTACCTCCAGCATGCTGTGCCTAACATTAGTAGACTAATTAGGTGTTTGTTTGAATTCTTTCGTATTATGCGTTAACCGCTCCAATGATTTCACAGGAAATATTCATTGGTTGCTACACGAAAAAAACACTACCCTCGTGCTCATTATCGGCACGTTTTTTATGACGATTAGATGTTTAGTTGTTAATAAGATGTTGGAGATCTTACAGGTTGCATGATTTCTGAATAAGAAGATACAATAGCGGAAAAGGTTAAACAATTTAAAAGTGATTAGCAAAATTTAACTGACGTTGTAATATGGGATCTTTAACTACGTTCAGAAAATGCCAAGATTCCCTAAAATACATAAGAACATAATGAAATAACCTTACTAGCTAAAGCAAAATATATATGCGTCCCCTAATAAATCAAGTTGACACATGCAACTACAACTACTACCTCCAAGCACCGACTAATTCTTTTTAAAGGGACTGCAGGAAGCCTGAAAGGAACACCCGGAGCCAAAAGGTTCTTTAGGGGGGTGGCTCGACGTACCACGGGGCCCAAAGACGTAGGTGACGGACTAGACCACATTAGTTGAAAATTGAGTGTCGCTACTACGAACACGTCCACATGTGACGCTCTCAGTATCGCTCGGGTACTTGGCAATCTCGTTTGTGAAATAGTTTGTGGTCTGTGCCCCCTAGTTCACCATTTCATTATGTGGTAGCGTCAGCACATGATTAGCCACAATTCCAAAATCACCGGACAAGTCAGCAAGCTCTGGATCATTAGCCCATAGATCTGCTTCGCAATTCTCTAAGATGACCTCCAGCGACACAAGGTCTTCTTCCCCTTGAGTCATATATGCGCGACCAAGGGGCTTCTCCCAAGAGTGAAATGATTAGTTGGTTGGTAGAATAAAGTCACGTAATGCCAAATAAGTCAAAGGAAGCATGTTACTTAGTTATTTTGTGAAAAACCTAAACTGTAAACGTACATGTCACACCCACCCTCGTAAAAACTTATTTTATACTAATTTTTAGCCTTACAAAACCTGTATATTTTTATTTTCTTTTCTAAAATCTTACAATTTAAAATACTCCTTCAAGACCAAAATCTCACCTAAATATATTTACATAGACTCAGATCGAGCACAACGGTGTCACGCTCCATTCAACACCATATTTACAGAAATATACATATTAAAGTTCCTTAGTTTGAACATGTCCAAAAAGATTATTAAAACACTAGCAAAAACATAGTGAGTCCAAGGTTTAGCCCCACAGGTCGTCATTCATATACACGGGGGCTTCAGAACTTTCAGAAACTCCAACAGCATGCCAGATCAGTCCACGAGCTCATGCATAGTCAAACTCACCTACAATGCAAGAACTATGTGAGCTAAAGCTCAGTAAGCAGAAATCATGCATGAGAAATGCTTATATGATGAATGCAAGTTATAAAACCGTTTCTTTCAACTATTTTCTCAAAAAGGAAACCCTTTTTGGTGGGAAATGGCTCCCTTCACTGGCACAACCTCACCAGAATATCCCTTCATACTCGTGACTACCAAGGGTCCCTCCTCCCCCCTTATAGTCCACCCGAGATATTAGTGATGGTTGGTACGACCAAGTGGCTATCCTTCTGAGACTACCAGGGGTCCGCCTCCTGCCTGCCCCCGCAGTCCACCGGAAAGTCTACCTCTTCCCGTACCCCTCATCATAAAGGTGTTGAAGTGGGAACCTCTTCCGCGTGCACGTCTGTCACCGGAAGCATCCCGAGAGACACCATATATAATATATAACTCTCAATGTGCCAGTGGTGACCAACCCCAAAACATTATCAACTTATGAAATTATGGTATTTTGACTTCTTATATGTACACATGTAATTCTTGTAGATGCTAATGCTCATGATTGATGCACATCGGTTTGTTTTTAGCAACGGAACAAAATATTTTATATAAAGGTATACAATAACACATATAACAATCAATTATCACAAATAATAAACACAAATACTATGTTCAAGCATTGTAGTTGGAGATGGATTTCTACTTACCTCTCCTCCGGAGTAGCTTTTGAAATTTCCTATTCCACAGTGGTAATCAATCTACGACAATTTTAAATCGAATTAATACACAATTATTAAATTCCAGGTTATTAAGTACTTTTAATTCGGAATTTCCAGTTTCGTCGCATTTTAGTAATAAGGCTCTAACTGTTTCTACAAAATTGATATTTATATGATTCAAGTTGCGTTATAAAGCTAACACATAAGGCTACAACTTTTATGTTTTAAACTTTTCCTAATTCAGCTCATAAAATGGTCAAAATCAGCTAACTATTGAACATTTACTTTAAAAATCTGGGCAGATTAACATTCTTGTCCTTGTTTTAACGTCCTAGTTATAGATGCTATGGATACTATTTAAGTACTCTTCATTAATGGAAGTCACTGTCAATATAATTTAGTCATTATAGCAGCTAGGTTCTCAACTTGTAAATTATAATATGAAAACTACTTGATGTATTCCTTATACAATCCTTGAGATTGATTGCATGTTTTGAGAGGAGAATTTCCACTTACCAACTTTGTGTTCTCCCAGTTGCCAGCACCGCCTAACCTATTTGGCTCTCATTTCATCCTCTCTTTCCCAGGTGGCTTCTTCGACTGATTGATTTCTCCAAAGCACTTTGACTAACGGAATTTCTTTGTTTCTGAGCCGTTTTACTTCCCTTAATAAAATCTGTACTGGTACTTCCTTATATCCTAAGTCTGCTTGTAGTTCTACGGGTTCACTGTTCAGGACATGAGACGGATTTGCAATATACTTCCTCAATACTGACACATGGAACACATTGTGTATTTGAGACATTGATGCTGGCAGATCGAGTCTGTAAGCAACATCACCAACTCTCTCAATAATAGGAAATGGACCAATATATCTCGGACTAAGTTTTCCTTTCTTACCAAACCGCATTATTCCCTTCATTGGTGCAACTTTCAAGAATACTAGATCTCCCACTGCAAACTCAAGTGCTCTTCTTCTCTTATCTGCATAGCTTTTCTGGCGACTCTGAGCTGTTTTCATTCTTTCCCGAATCTGTGACACAGCTTCTGACATTTCTTGTATTACACTTGGACCTAGAAGTCTTCTTTCGCCAACCTCATCCCAATGTATTGGAGATCGACACTTCCTACCATATAGTGCTTCATAAGGGGCCATTCCTACAATAGATTGATAACTGTTGTTGTAGGAAAATTCTATCAAAGGTAGAAATTTGCTCCATTGACCCTGGAAATCTAACACGCAAGCTCTAAGCATATCCTCTAAAGTCTGTATCGTTCTTTCTGATTGTCCGTCAGTTTGTGGATGATATGCAGTACTGAACGACAACCGTGTCCCCAGTGCCTTGTGTAAACTCTTCCAGAAGGTAGACAGGAATCTTGAGTCTCTATCTGAAACAATGGACAATGGTACTCCGTGAAGTCTAACTATTTCCTGTACATATATCTGAGCATAAAGATCCATGGAGTAAGTAGTACAGACTGGGAGAAAATGAGCCGATTTCGTAAGTCTGTCCACAATTACCCAGATAGCATCGTGACCCTTTACAGTTTTTGGCAATCCCACCACAAAATCCATTGTAATGTTCTCCCATTTCCATTCCGGAATTAGTAAGGGCTGTAAGGTTCCTGCCGGTCTTTGATGTTCTGCTTTTACCTGCTGACAGGTCAAACACTGTTCTACACACTGAGCAATATCTTTCTTCATACATGGCCACCAATACTGCACTTTTAAATCTCGATACATTTTGGTAGCTCCTGGATGTACTGAATATGGTGTCGCATGCGCCTCTGCCATAATATCTCTACGAATGCTCTCTATATTTGGCACACATAAACGGTTTTTGAATCTCAAGACATCATTCCTTGACAACTGAAAGTCTGATTGCATCCCTGAAGCGACACCCTTCTTTATTTTAGCTAAGTATTCATCTGCATTCTGTCCTTGCTTAATTCGGTCAAGTAGGGTAGGCTGAAGGGTTAGAGCGGCTAGTCTTGCCTCCACTATTCCAAGTTGAACAATCTCGACATTCATTCTTTGCAAGTCTAGTAACTCTGGTCTCTGAATTAAAGTCATCAATGTTGTACTTTGGGACGATTTTCTGCTTAAGGCATCAGCTACGACATTTGCTTTACCAGGATGATAGTTGATAACACAATCATAGTCTTTCACGAGTTCTAACCATCTTCTCTGTCTCATATTCAACTCTTTCTGTGTGAAAAAGTACTTCAGACTTTTGTGATCTGTGTAGATCTCACATCGTTCTCCATATAGATAGTGTCTCCAAATTTTTAGTGCAAACACTACTGCTGCAAGCTCTAAGTCATGAGTAGGGTAGTTCTTCTCATACTCCTTCAACTGTCTGGATGCATATGCTATTACTTTCCCTTTCTGCATTAACACACAACCTAAACCATTCTTCGAAGCATCACTGTATACCACAAAGCCTCCAGTCTCCATTGGTATTGAAAGGATCGGCGTTGAGGTTAACCTTTTCTTCAGTTCTTGAAAACTCTGCTCACAAGCCTCTGTCCACTTGAATGTTATACTCTTTCTAGTCAACTGTGTTAAGGGAGATGCAATTTTCGAGAATCCTTCTACAAATCTCCGATAGTACCCAGCTAACCCGAGAAAACTACGTACCTCTGAAGGGTTTGTAGGTTGTGGCCAATTGTTAATTGCTTCAACTTTACTTGGATCAACTGAAATTTCTTTTCCTGACACAACATGCCCTAGAAATATTACTCGATCCAACTAGAACTCACATTTCTTGAACTTGGCATACAATCGTTTCTCCTTTAGAACGTCTAAAACCTTTCTCAAATGCACAGCATGCTCTGCTTCATTCTCGGAGTAGATCAGGATGTCATCAATAAACACGATAATGAACTTATCCAAAAAGTCTTTGAATACCCGATTCATCATATCCATGAAAGTTGCTAGGGCATTTGTCAAACTGCATGGCATTACTAAAAACTCATAGTACCCGTATCTTGTACTGAATGCCATTTTTGGGATATCTTCCTCTTTAATTTTCAATTGATGATAACCTGAGCGCAAGTCAATCTTGGAGAATATGGCAGCTCCCTGGAGTTGATCAAACAAATCATCAATCCTGGGTAAGGGGTATTTGTTCTTGATCGTAACCTTGTTCAGTTCTCTGTAATCTATGCACATCCTCATAGTACCATCTTTCTTCTTGACAAACAAAACTGGTGCACCCCATGGCGAAAAGCTAGGTCTAATGAAGCCCTTGTCCAGTAAATCTTGCAGTTGAATCTTCAATTCTTTCAACTCTGTTGGTGCCATTCTGTATGGTGACTTCGATATAGGAGCAGTCCCTGGATATACATCAATTACAAACTCTATCTCTCTGTCGGGGGGTAATCCTGGGAGTTCCTCTGGAAATACTTCAGGGTATTCTTGCACCACTGCTACCTCCTCAATAGTCGGATAATGCTTCTCTTCCATACTCATAACACTTACTAGGTAGCCTTCACAACCGCTTTCCAATAATCGTTTTGCTTTCACTGCTGATATCATGTGATATTTGAACCTTTTTCTTACTCCAACAAAGACAAAAGATGTGTCACCAGACGGCTGAAATGTGATTATCTTGTTCTGACAATCTATTGTTGCACCATATTTCGATAGCCAGTCCATTCCCAAAATCACATCATAGTCGTTCATATCCAGTATGATTAGATCAGCATAAAGTTCTCTTCCTTCAATAGAGATAACACATGCTCGCAGAATCTGGTTAGTTTGTTTTGACTCTCCGGAGGGGATCACTACATTGTAACTAACGTCTGCTACATCAGGTTTCCTACCCAGCCTCTTCACATACTCAGTGGATGCAAATGAATGTGTAGCTCCAGAATCAAATAATGCAAATGCAATCGTATCAAAAATGGGAACTTTACCTGTTACTACAGATGTATTTGCTTCCGCTTCCTCCGTGGTCATGGTAAAGACTCTAGCTGGCGTCTTCTTTTGTGTAGCAGGGTTTGAGTTCTCTGGACAAACCGTGGAAATGTGTCCTGCTTTTCCACATTTAAAACAAGTCCGATACTCTGCAAAGCACTTTCCACTATGCGAACCTCCACATGTCGGACATGTAGGTTGTGTAACTGGTGGTTTTCCTTGTTCACCCTTTCGGCGCTTGTTCTGATCCCATGTTTGTTGTCCTGGTTTTGGTTGAGAACCCGGCCTTGGACCTTGCACTTGTAGCGGCCTTTTATTTCCATCTCCTACAAAACGAGGTCCTTGTCTTTGTACAAACTGGCGCCTAACCTCCTGAGCACGCTTAATTTTCATTTCAGCTTGTTCGGCAATCAACGCTCGTTCAGCAACTTGTGAGTAAGTTACTCCATGTATACCAGCCATACACACATCTCTATATAGCTCTGGCCTCAGACCTTCTAGGAATCTCTCTACTTTCAATGTATCAGTACTAACCATGTGCTCTGCAAACCTAGAGAGTTGCTCAAACTTGGCGATGTAGTCCGTGACATCCATTGCCCCTTGCCTTAACTGTATGAACTCGTTCATTTTCATTACTCGAACTGGGGCAGTGAAATACTTGTTTCTAAAAAGTTCTTTGAATCTATCCCACGTCATTGTCGCCACATCCTCGATCGTCTTCATTGTATCCCACCAATGTCCCGCACTTCCACGTAACATGAACGATGCACACAGTACCTTTTCCCTGTCAGGGACTTTACTATATAAAAACATGTTCTCTATAGTTCTAAGCCAATCCTCCGCATCAGTGGGATCCACTGCACTCTCAAATGTTGGTGGGTTAAGCTTTCTAAACCTCTCTCCGATTACTTCTAAGTATTCAACTCGAGGTTGCGGATGATTCACACCATTTCCTAGTTGTCCACCCACATCCCTTTGTTGGATAAGTTGTTGAATCTGTTGCGACTGTTGTTCTACTAATCCTGTCAATCGAGCCACAATCGCTTCTAGGCCAACACCTACTGCGGTGCATTTTGTTCCTGTTCGTTATTTCCTTCAGCACCTTCCCCTCTAACGATCTCCATGATCTCTTTCTAATTTTATTGTCCCTCTGTCACAGGCCAATATGATTCATGAAATAATGAATGCAAATTAAGAAAAAGTAAAACTTACTGGCATGTCTGCGCTTCAGAAGTTCTGAGCTCATGCATACGAACAGTCTACAGGGCACAAACCGGGCTCTGATACCACTCTGTCACACCCACCCTCGTAAAAACTTATTTTATACTAATTTTTAGCCTTACAAAACCTGTATATTTTTTTTTCTTTTCTAAAATCTTACAATTTAAAATACTCCTTCAAGACCAAAATCTCACCTACATATATTTACATAGATTCAGATCGAGCACAAAGGTGTCACGCTCCATTCAACACCATATTTACAGAAATATACATATTAAAGTTCCTTAGTTTGAACATGTCCAAAAAGATTATTAAAACACTAGCAAAAACATAGTGAGTCCAAGGTTTAGCCCCACAGGTCGTCATTCATATACACGGGGGCTTCAGAACTTTCAAAAACTCCAACAGCATGCCAGATCAGTCCACGAGCTCATGCGTAGTCAAACTCACCTACAATGCAAGAACTATGTGAGCTAAAGCTCAGTAAGCAGAAATCATGCATGAGAAATGCTTATATGATGAATGCAAGTTATAAAACCGTTTCTTTCAACTATTTTCTCAAAAAGGAAACCCTTTTTGGTGGGAAATGGCTCCCTTCACTGGCACAACCTCACCAGAATATCCCTTCATACTCGTGACTACCAAGGGTCCCTCCTCCCCCCTTATAGTCCACCCGAGATATTAGTGATGGTTGGTACGACCAAGTGGCTATCTTTCCGAGACTACCAGGGGTCCGCGTCCTGCCTGCCCCTACAGTCCACCGGAAAGTCTACCTCTTCCCGTACCCCTCATCATAAAGGTGCTGAAGTGGGAACCTCTTCCGCGTGCACGTCTGTCACCGGAAGCATCCCGAGAGACACCATATATAATATATAACTCTCAATGTGCCAGTGGTGACCAACCCCAAAACATTATCAACTCATGAAATTATGGTATTTTGACTTCTTATATGTACACATGTAATTCTTGTAGATGCTAATACTCATGATTGATGCACATCAGTTTGTTTTTAGCAACGGAACAAAATACTTTATATAAAGGTATACAATAACACATATAACAATCAATTATCACAAATAATAAACACAAATACTATGTTCAAGCATTGTAGTTGGAGATGGATTTCTACTTACCTCTCCTCCGGAGTAGCATTTGAAATTTCCTATTCCACAGTGGTAATCAATCTACGACAATTTTAAATCGAATTAATACACAATTTATCAAATTCCAGGTTATTAAGTACTTTTAATTCGGAATTTCCAGTTTCGTCGCATTTTAGTAATAAGGCTCTAACTGTTTCTACAAAATTGATATTTATATGATTCAAGTTAGGTTATAAAGCTAACACATAAGGCTACAACTTTCATGTTTTAAACCTTTCCTAATTCAGCTCATAAAATGATCAAAATCGGCTAACTATTGAACATTTACTTTAAAAATCTGGGCAGATTAACATTCTTCTCCTTGTTTTAACGTCCTAGTTATAGATGCTATGGATACTATTTAAGTACTCTTCATTAATGGAAGTCACTGTCAATATAATTTAGTCATTATAGCAGCTAGGTTCTCAACTTGTAAATTATAATATGAAAACTACTTGATGTATTCCTTATACAATCCTTGAGATTGATTGCATGTTTTGAGAGGAGAATTTCCACTTACCAACTTTGTGTTCTCCCAGTTGCCAGCACCGCTTCACTTGTTCTTATCTTGTTTACTAAGTATGCTTGATAATATATATAGGACAAGTATTATATAAGATTATTAACTGCCTTCTTATGTGATAATGCGGTTAAAATCTATTATTATATTATTATTATTATTGTTGTTGTTGTTGTTGTTGTTGTTGTTCCGACAATAAAATCCTTTACACATCTAACACTTCCACGTACTACATAATATTTTATATTTTAAACTTGTCACGCGTAGTCTTAAATTTTGTAGCATGTCCCAATATTTTAGACTAGGGGGGTTCTTGACTACCAAAGTAAACATCTCCAAATTAGTCACAAAGTATAAAATAATATATAACAAATTAATTACTATCAAACTATTCAGCAAATAGCACATAAAAATATGGAATGCATGAAATGCAAAAATTATATTGGCCAATGAGTTATGAGAGGCGCGGGTATTACAGTACATCCTGCTTAAAACATAAAAGACATAGAACAAGAAGAACATGTAGCCTAAATTTGAACCCTTGATGTCCTTTTTTATCATAATGCATGTACATGAGGTGTTCGACTAGCAAACATAGTCGAAGAAATAATGCTCCTTGTGTATGTGCAATAATGTTAAAAATCTCTATGTACCCAACATATGTGGTCTATGTTTCTGCCGAGCATGTGATTGTTTTGTCAACCCCATTATATTTGACATTCTTGACCGACTTAATCCACATAAAAGTCTTGTATCGCTTACGAAGCTTGCGATAACGATCCAGACATATCTTGTACGTGAAGTTGGTACCTATTTGTTTATTAGTCTAGTTCATAGCAACCGTTATACTCATCGGGTTAGGACCGTTGTGGCACGGTGATTCAGTAAAGGTTGCTAGAACGAGTCCCTGCTGGAAAGACCGATCCACCTCCCTAGTCCACTCTCCGGTGTAGAAGACCCTCGATTGCGCCACAGCACCACGTAAAGAGGGTTGCGTAGACGCCATTATTGAGCGAAGAAAGTAAGTCGGATGATGGAGGGTTAAAGGAAACTAGATGTCAGTCAATGCATGGTGCTTATGCTCTTGGTTATGGTTTGGGGGGGGGGGGGGGGTGTAACTCTATTAAAGATGGTTGTTGGCCACTATATAAATAAAAGTAACCTATTGAGTACACTAAACATCAATTTTATATACATTCTGACTATAAATTACTATTTGGCAACTGCTTTATCTAATTATTTCCAAAAAGTAGTTTTATTTCCTCTTCACAGAATTAAGTTGAATACTTTCATTTTCCGTACGAACTATTAATATTTTTCACGCAATTATGAAAGGAGAGTTATTACACAATCTCCAACCTTCTACATCTCCATCCATAGTAAAAAACCGCCCCTCATATTTGAAAATTTAAATTACAAGTTGTCAGCGTACTAGCTCAATATGTATGCACACTTAGAGGCGATAATTCATTTTCTACGGAGATAGCAGTAGTTAACGGTTGACGGGATAAGTAGACTAACGAGGTTTTTATTATCATTTTAAAACTACGTCTGGACACTGAATCAGTTACAGAACACATTCGTCTTAACTTTGGTAAAATTAAATTAATTTTGACAACACATCCATTAGAAGGGTTATATACATAATCAAACCCCTAAATTTTACGCGTTCCCTAAATCATCAGTTGGCTGTAAGGAATAATGGAATACCAAATATAGAAGATAAACAAGACACTCAACTCTCGAAATGTGACATGTACGTCTAGTATTAATGATGTACCTAAATGTAAACACACATGAAAATAATTGTAATACGTTGGCCAAGAACTAACCTATGTGGAATCTAAACAAATGTTAGTACGATTCATGCTCGTTTAGCCCCATGAGCAATTAAATGTTCGACAGAAATGCCCAATGCGTGATCCTCAGAACTATTCTTCATCAATTAAGAGCCAGTTAATTGTTCGATCCAGTTGGATTCTTTTGATGTTCGGCAAGCGAATAGAAGGCCGATCCAAAAAGTTGAAGAAACATCCTCCATCCAAGCGTGGGGTCAACATAACAAGTTCCACAAGTTCCTCAATATCCAAGATGCGCTTGCCCGGAGCGGCAGTCGGAAGATCGAAATTGACCCCAAGATATTCAAATATGGGGGTCAATAGTCCACCGACGACAATGGTATCTTCGAACAGTGCAACTTCTGCCATGTGTTTCAGCATAAAATGCACCAAATTGGCCTAGTTCTTGACAGTCAAACACCAAAGGGCAAAAATATCCTGGGACGATACTCGATGAACACCTTCATTCCGATCGAAAATTGTGTTTGCAATAATGTAATGGAGATAAGGGATGGTAGGGTTACGTATTTGAATGACATTTGCGAGCTCTATGTTGTATTCTTGAGGCATCGTGATATGATGCCAGAACACTTTGTGGTCGAACTCGAGATAGTCGATACGATTCTCTGCATGGGAAACACCATATATTTCTGTAAGCTCGGACATCGGAAGCATGTACTGAACACCCGAAAACTTGAATTTAATAGAAAAGTTGTCTAACCAATTTGCATCAGTATGGACTAGGGACATTGTGCTGAAAAACTCATAAACTAATACAAGCCAGGTCTCACTGCCAAGACGGAGTAGTCTAAACCAATCTGGTACCGAAAGAAATGCAAACCGTAATAGAGGGATCATAGAACTTAGTAGCCATGATCTGTAAACTAGTAACGTTAATCGGAATAGTACCGCTTGGAAACGCCATAAAAACTGGTGTTGAATTGGGTGCATCAAGAAAATGTGAGTGAGGGTTGAAGCAGAGAGATATTGCTCCAACGTTTTTTCGTGGTGAAGATTGTTGGTCCTTGGAAGCTTTAATATTACTTTGAAATGTCTTTGCATACAAGATGCGTAGGGTGGTAAGGTAGGGGGTCGAGGAGAGGAGAGGTGAATGACAGGTTGGAGTTAGATTTTTTAATTCAATTGGCAATAAAGACAAGGTAGAGGTCAATAAAGCTTTTAGCAAATGGCAGTCCACTTTAATTTGCACCTGATAGGGAAGATGTGTAGGGGGGTGGTGTTGGGTCCGTAAGTAGACGTCATTTTTGCATTTTGAATGGGGGTATATTTTTAAATTATACAAATATTAGAGATAGACATCAGTGATGGAAACCGATTTAGAGCAACATATAATTAGGTAGTTATGTTTGATCAAAATTGTGTTTTTGGTTAACACTCGTAAAAGAATCAGGTTGGAAGCAACGTCTAAGGCCAAATTTTGATACAATGAACCCATAAGTTATGGGTCTAATAAGTAATAGACTGGAACAAGCACAAAAACTGCCATAAGAACATTCGGCAATATTAAACATCGAAATATTAGAAACGACACTACGTAGGATATATCATGTTTTATAGTAAAATTTAATCACGTATAAGTTATAAACAGGTATATAATTGATTTTGAAGAACATGTATGTTTGACCATACTAAGGCAAATACAATCAGACGCAAGTCAACTTAAGTTTATCGTACTCCTGGTTTGAGACAACGATAAGCCACTTCAAAATTTAAAAACTAAAAACAACAACCATGTGCAATTACAAAGCTTGTCGAGGCATCGAACCATACCAAAAGTGACATTAAAGTGTTTGTCATACATGGCAGCAAATATAATACGAACAATACCTTAGCTAAACTGAATTTCCACAGCCTCACAACTGGAAGAACCATCATAGCGTGGCGGCAGTCACTCAATTCATATAATTTCACTTATCTCCGACTCAGTGTCGGTGATATTACCTTCGGGATTGTTCTTTCCGTCTATGTTGATTGGGTGTTCAGGTTCTTCACCCTCCTCGTCGTATATTATGTTGCCTGTGTTTTACACGTCGAAGATGATACGACAATCGCGGTAGTGTATGAAACCAAAAGTCCTGAAGTAGCGATGGAGCCTATGTTCTTGTCAGAAAAAGAATGGTATTATACACTTGCAATGCTACATCTGCACATGAGGTTGAAATAACCGTATATGTAATAGCGAGACATGTCACTCTTGAACATAATTTTATCACCACCTAATCAATTTTTGCATTGCTTTGAGGGCTTACCCTTTGGATGTGGACTAGTAGTTGCAATCAACACGTACTTTATTGGTTTTGGGGTTGTATAGGCGCTAGGGGTTTTGAAAGCAAACTCCTTGAAAAGATTATAAATACCCCGGAGCCAAAACACATACAATTTCACTAGCATAGGCTTAAATATTGGTTCATTCTCCGTCCTTGCAAGCAGGTGTGACACATTGGAGATGCATATACTGAACCCACCATCATCTTCAACATTGTGGAACTGGCAGTGGTTTCGCAGGTTGATTAGCAAAAACCATTTCTTTCTTCCAGAAAAGGAAGTCTTGAGGAATATCCAGAGCGTGTTGTTGCAGGTGGTGACCATGGTCGAAACCTTGAAATAATTGTCGCATATAAGCATCTATTAAAGAATTAAGGAAAGAAAAGCAGAACTTGAATGAAATTCCCAAAAAGTGATTATGTATGTCATAACATTGGACATAAGAAACAATGAGTAATTGATCTCTGTCTAGTAGATAAACTAAACTCAATTTTCGCAGAAAGTATAAACTAATCTTATTGGGTAAACTAGAAAGCCGAGAAACACCAACTGTTCGACTTACCTATTTTGTAACACTAATGCTAGTAACAAATTTCCAAGAAACTATTAATAATTTATTCAATGCACAGATTGATACTTGTTGTGTGTGTGCAGCAAATTTTACTGGAACTGGTAAACAACAATCAAAAGATGGTTGCTGCAGATTTCTAACAGTGTATAGCAGTGGGTAACCCAAACTAAGAGGCACGTAGTTAAATTTTTCGTCGTAAAACTAGACATGCATTAAACCATGCTGATCAATGTTTGGCCCAAATAATATAGATAATATGCGGATCTTTAAGTACTGAACCAAAATAAGCACTACGGTAACACAAACACTAGCATTTAGGTATTGACAACAATATCAGCTACGTAGGAAATGCCAACAATTGGTAAGAGGGTACAACAAACAGTAATACAGTAAAACCTCCACAAGGGTGGGGCACTAAATGTTCCGTTACCAGGCGAGAAGCCAAACGACATGCCCCAAAATTGAGTAAAGAAAAATAAAGTATCGAGTTTCTAAGAAATCACAAAGCACGATTACCCAGTGGTTACCCTAGACTAACCAAAAAACCAAATTACTAAACTCATAATCGTAATAAAATTTCGGAAAAATGTCTGAAGAGCGCACCTTGAAGAGAACACGGGAGATTATGAATTTTTGGTGTATAGTTGAAGCCGCCTACAAGCTTCGAACAAGAAGAGGACCGAATTGTAGAGAGTCCAGTGTATTTGCAGAGAAGAGTGAATGAGGCGGGTGAGAGAGAGAAGAATATCTGGTGATACTGATTGTTGGTGATCTTCTAGGGGAGAAGAAAATGTGTTAAATGAGTTTCAAACAATAATAAATTCAATGGCAAATTCGTAGATTTTTAAATAGCGGAGGACATTATGTACAAATAAGACCAAACGAGTTAATATATTCCGCCCACTCTTCTCTCGTGAATGGGCCATTGTTCACCGAACTACTTATTAAATATCATCTGAAGCCTAACACATCATAAACAGGTCCTACGCAACCAACACCCCATATCATAACCGATTAACCAAACCCACCCTAAGCATAATATTAACTATCTCAATTGGTATGACAATTGTTTGCAAAAGCTTGTAACAAGGGAGGAGTTTCACATAATTGTTTCATCTTTTTTCTCTCCTTGATTTTAGGGTAAACGCAAGCTGAATTTTAAGTTTCTAATCAATTCTTTGAAATCTTTGTTTATTTCAAACACTATCCACTTTTTTTACTGATTTTTCTAAAAATTCAAATTTCATTCACTTTTTTAAAAGACTTTTATAAAAGAAAAAATAATTGCAAACACCTCTTATGTATACAGTATAATTGTGTAAGTAGTAAATTGATGAACGTAAAAATTACCGTTTTTCTTGTACTTTTCACGTTCATATTTTGTAGAGAATTACGTGTAATTACTATGTTCATGTGTGACTTTGTGTTTTATTATATTTCCGGGTTAATTTTCATTTTTAATATAATTTGATGCGCTTTTGGGTGTTTTTGAGTCGAATTTTGAAGGTTAAGAAACTCGGAAGAATTTAGAAGATCGTTCGAGTTCACTTTTACACTCCGACTCGTACCTCGAGGCCCAAATGGACCCAAAATAGGTCGGGATCAGGCCCGAACTGAAGATCATCAAGCCACGAGAAAATTTTGTGAAGAAATCAGGCCGAGAACATGGATAGAAAAGCCCCAAATTGAAGAAGGAAATAGGACAAGGGCAATCGCACATGCTTCGTGCCAGCCCACAAACCAAGGCCCAAACGAACCCGAATCAGGCCCAACAAGAGCCCAAATCGAAGTTCGTTTAGTCACAAACAAAAGTGGTGAGGGTTCGGGTAGAGAACATTAGAGGAAGGACTCCGAAACAGCCACGGAAATTGGAGGTGCAAAGTAGAGGCTGAACGGGACCAAACATTCGCAGGAACTACTGGACCGGCAGGCCGCTGGAAGTTGGTCCAAAACTGATCCAGAATCACAGCCGCCATACTACCGGCCCGGCGGCGGTTCCGGCAGTTCGCGGGCCGGTTTGGCCAGTTTTGTCCAATCTTTTGTTTTTCGGCCATAAATTCTTCGTCCGAGCTCTGATTTGCATGATTAAGTTGTCACGTGTAGCCAAGAAAAAAATCTACAACTTTTATGTTTGGATCGTGAGTTAATTCCAAGCCAATTTTTTTCCTAAAATTTGCGTGAAGATCGAGTCGAGTGCACGAAGGGGGGTTTGACCCAAAACTTATAATCCCTTGTGTTTTGAATTGCTTTTTTTTTTTTTACTATTTGACCTTTACTTTTGAGGGACTTTTCAGCAGATTTTATCTTTGTATTTGTTGGGAGTGGGTGTCTATATATACCCCCTCCCCCTTTATTCCAAAACTTAGATTTCATTTCATTACTCTTATATCAGCTTTAGTGAGGGAAATTTTCAGATTTTCACTAGGGTTTCCTTTATCTTAATGTGAGGAACTAGGGTTCTTGGGGAAATTGTAAGAGATACTCCAAGGGTGTGACAACATTGAAGATCTATTGAAGATTTCCCGATTATTATCATCAATAAGTTTTTCTCATCCCCATCTTTCTTTATTTTACTTTATTTGAATATGTTGCTTGATGATAATATTTATTGGGTTATTATTAATGATTCGTGAGTAGTTCTTCTTGTTTCCATATTATTTTGATTGTTGATTTAATTTAGGTTTGGTAACCTAATGTTGGATTTGATTGATTTGTTATGATTTTCATATGAATTAGGGCTTTGATCATATGCTTGATTCGGTCGCTCGACTTTCGCTAACTTAGCCTTATTTTGTATGATTATGCATTTGAAAAGGGAAAATTGAAACCTAGGCTAGGGATTGCCACCCTTTCGAAGAAATTCGATTTGATCTCAAACGAGCTAACCTTAGATTATTCAGGAGGGAAATCTAATCCGGAGACCTAAATCAATCAAGATCTAATTGATAGGAGAGAGACCTATGGAGGAGAGGACCTATCGAAATGGGGAACAGTGCCTAGGAGGTCTCATTAGGATGAACGATAGTAGTTTGGTTGTGTGTGTAGAGAAATTTCAATCCTACATCAGTCTATAATGTAGGAGAAGTCACACTAAATTGCTCTAGTTTTATGTAATTGGTAGTCCGAGGCCTGGGGTTGACTTTGTTTGCTATACATTTAGGTATTCTTTGTAGAACCTCGTTTATTCACCAACTCTAGGGGATATGGCACCTAAACCATATCCCGGAGTTCTTTCCTACTCGGTAGGAATTCATCAATTTAATCCCTTTATACCTTGACTTGATTGTGTTTGGACATTGACGCCTCAAAATTGGGTGAAACCGAGTTTTGAAAAGCATTTTTCATCATTTATCCATTTCTATCCTTTGATTTTGTTTTAGCAACAACTAACTCTCAATTTCAATTAGCTAAACTTAAGAAATTATGATTCGGGTAGTTCACACGGATGTCCTCCTTGTAGTTCGACTTATTACTACCTTTGTCTGATCTCGTACGCTTGCGAGAACGAAAATCTATTTGAAAACAAACGTTTTTGAATAATTTTTCGGAACAAGCTCATAAATCAATGATGCGAATCCAATTCGGCAAGGGTGTTTTTTCCCCTTTTTCTACTTTGAACGAAGTCGAGCGACATCCCATCAAGTGTGGGCTCCGGCTAAAATAAAGAGAAAAATCATTCTCATAGGAGGATACAGCTTCACTGCCATAAGAGGAGACTGACTTAAAAAAAAAACAAAATAAACTAAGACAAAAAAAAAAAAAATCGAACAAAGTTGAATCTAGAAGGTACTTATGCAAAACACTCTACATCTAAAATCAGCACTACTAAAAACAAGGTTTTTTGTCACTGCAAAATGTAGTTAAAAAAAGAGAGAGTAGTCACAAAAATATTTTTAGTAACTAAATATCTAAAAGTAGTTACTATAGGGTCGTTACTTATAATAGGATGCAAAAAATTTTTTTGTAACTATTTTGTAGTTACTAATGTATTCGTAACTATTTTTTGCAACTACTTTGTAGTTACTAATGTATTTGTAACTACAAGTAGTTGCAAAAGAGCTTGACATATTGTAGCAAATTTTGTTAAAATTGTATGAAATATTTTATGTAAATACTAATAATTACAAAAAAAGTTATTTTTAATAACCACTTTTATAATTGTAAAAGACTAGTGACAAATATCTTTTTTTCTTGTAGTACAGTTCCATCCGGCCGAGAGGAAGGAAGAAGCAAAAATCCAGGAAATTCCTAACAGTATGTGAGTACAAAAAAGGCACTTAAAATAAACGATTAGTGCGTGTGTGTTTGCAAGCTCTTAAGTTTGCTCGAAATTATTCTTTCAAAAGAAAAGTCAAATTGTACAGTTCCTGCAATTCCTAAACTTTGATCCCCTCAATTTTAAGCACATTGAGGGGTACTTGTACCTGATTCTTACGAAGTTGATTTCACATTTTAAACAAATAAGAGAATAATGATTATTTAGAAAACGCTCTTACTATAAAATAAGATAAACTTGTGTGAGACTGTTACATCGTGTGACAGAAAAAAAAATTATTTTTTATAATAAAAGTATCACTTTCTTTGAATAAAAAAAGTATCAATTTTTATCTGTAAAAGCATCATTGTAGTAGAAATATCACTTTTATCTGTAAAAGTATTATTTTTTCCTGTAAAAGCATATTACGTCACACACAAGACTCACTCATGAAATAATATCTTCTGAGATAATAAAAAATTGTCTCAAATAATGAGTATTTGTCATGACTTTATTCTTAGAGACAACATCTCGTCATTAATTAGCCGTCTTAACAAGTTGGAAGCAAGTAATATATTTGTGACAAGGACCGGACCTAAACATGTTCAGGCATGAGTCGAATTTCCACAATGGCCCCTAAAGAAGATTATCAATTTAAATAATTCCCTTTTAATCTCTATTATTATTATTATTATTATTATTATTATTATTATTATTATTATTATTATTATTATTATTGTTGTTGTTGTTGTTGTTGTTGTTGTTGCATGTTGTTGTTGTTGTTATAATTATTATTAATATTATTATTTTTGAACTCTTTTTTTCTACAAGTTTAAACTATTTATTCACCCACGTTGATGTTCTTGGTTGACTCAACTTAAATACAATAATTCTTTTGTTTAAAAAATAAAAAGAAAGAGAGAAACAAGTCCAGTAACAAAGAAGACAGGCACATGCCCAGAAGATAATAAAATTGCAATAAAAATTACAAAGGTGAGATTCAAACATGCATTTGCAAATAAAATTTACGGAGGTGAGATTCGAACATGCGTTTGCAAAAAAACTAATGATATACTTGAACTACTAAAATACACATCTTTTTTATGTTTTATCTTTAATATAAATTTTATGTATTATATATATAAATAGAAATATTGTGGGTCCCTAAAAAATTATGATATTCTTGGACTTGAGTTAATGAACTCTGCAGGGTCTGGTCACATTGTTGGGCTTGAGTTAATGGACTATGTGGCCTTATGCAAGGTCTGGCCTTGTAATGGTGGCAGCTAGAAGAAAATGATATTGTTGGGGCGGGCAAGTAAAGTGCAAATAGTGGTGTTTGGACTTTGGAGGGTTATATTAATTATGATAATGATGAAACAAGATTTTGAAATAGAAAGTAAAAGAAAAGTATTATTGTTGCATCTGCATTAATTTGGAGGAGGAAGCCATTGAAGCTGAATCCCAAATTTCCATTGACTGACAGTTTGGGCAGCCTTAAAATCGACGACACTAGTGTAAGCACTACACCCTCCAAACCTAATCCTAATTTTGTGTGAAGTGATGGACGCATCCTTCAAATACGAACAACAAAGTGTATTCCGACACCCTATCCCCTGTGCTGCCTCCTTCTCAAACAGCCGACAAGGGCTGCTCGAAGAACAGTTCAAAGGAGACAAAAGAATGTTATCCGAACAATTGAACAGCATAACAGTATTGAGGTTGGATATGTTGAAAGGGGAGAGGTCATCAATTCTGAATCCGTTGAGGCCTAGATCGGATGAGAGACAGGTGTTTTGCAGGATGAGAGGCGGCTGGATAACAAGACGGGAGGTGTCGGGGCTAATGCTCAGGACTTTGTAGGGGAAGTTGTCGGCTGAGATGAAGGTGAGGACGTCGTTGTTACAGGAGAGAGCGTAGTCAGGTACGCCGCACTCTGGGGTCGTGCTTAGCGGGTAGGGTACTTCCATGGACCCACATTTCGGGCATTGGATTTCTGCAGAGATGCAGTATGTCAAAGGGAACACAAACAATAATAAGGGAAGTAGCAACATGTTGAGGCTGTTCAAACTTGTAATTCGAATCAGATATATATCCACAGTTTTTAGGCTGTTCAAACTTGTAATGGGGGAATATGGGATATTTGTCCACACTCTTAACAAATAAATATATTTTATTTAATTAATTTAGATCAATAAATAGACTGATTTTGGTGAATTATTGAGTGCTTTCTGATTAAGGAAGGTGAATCATAAAAAGAAAATGTATAAATAAAGGAATATGAACATCAATTTAGGCAAAAGCAACTGACCTATTTGACTTTTTAATTTTCAATAATAATCACACTCTTTTTCTATTAACCTCAAACAGACATAAGACCAAGACGTTCCTCTTTCCATTCAACATTTTTAGATAAAATACTATTTTAGACACACAGATTTAAGAATAAAAAAACTCCTAGTCATTGGACAAAATGGTATCCATCATTATCGAAACCACTCCCCTCTTACAAAATAATTGCGCTTTACCACAAACAAAATGCTACTTTAGGATTTGTATAATCACTCATATAATATACTATTACAACCAAAATTCTTATTCGATTTACAATATATTATATTAAAGATCAGATACATTATTGTAGGATCGATTAGTTTATCATATATTTTACATATTAATTAATTTACGCTAAAACGATTAAATTAATACACTTTGTAGCGTATTATTATCTCAGCTTCAAGCCTCCAAGTCTTTTCTGGTGCTCTCACGAACTGTACTGCAATACACGATATGTTAACACCCTTGAAATATTTGTATGCGCCAATAACGAAGAAGAAGTGATTAATTGGCGTGTTATATTATAGTATATAATGTCACATTATTCTCCTTCTCCAACCAACATATCCTGATAGATATAGAAGATCTTGAATATCTCCATCTTCTATATCTATCAATATCCAATATATTTATTGTATTACAATAATAAATTATAATATCTATAATTTATTCTAATTCACATTGAGCCACCGAAGGTTCCCGATCAGACCTAATTAAATCAAGCTCCAATAAATTAATTATGACTCAGTCAACTCTTGATTTATCATATTAATTTATTAATTATATTCTATTCCACTAAAAGAATATAATTGCACTCTTAATTTAATCAGAATTATTGAACCAATATATCAACAGTTATTATCATCTGATTGATCGATTCAACATATTACCCCCCTCGATCAACTAAAGTATTTGCAATAGGTTACCATGACCAATAAGTCTATGTTCAAACACTTGTCAATCTCAACACTCATCTTTTATTGGACAATCCTGTGTGACTACATCACATAATGTGATCCGACAACAAATGTCAAATACTGAGCTCAGATTTACTATTCATAGAAGAACCCGTGATATCCTGATCATGCTTATTAAATAGGTGAAAGATTATAATATTGTAAATATATTTTCTTTATCACTTCACTCTAACTCCCAAAATACGGAGGTATTGATCAATATAATAATCTCACTCTTTGGTGTCTCAAAGAATATTCAGTTGGTAATAAAAGTACATTATTCACTCAGGATTAAGGTATTACATACGTCAATCAATGAATTTTAAATTGTATGGTCAAAACACAATTTAAATTTCATGTGGTCCTGTCCAATACACCATACATGTATCCTCAATTCCATTACCAAGTTAAAGACAAACTTCAATGAAATCGAGACGATCTTATTAAAATAAATTGTCCAAAAATTATTTACTAATCTCGGACAAAAAATATTTACAGATCGAATAATAAACCGACTCTTTCTCTTTTAAACAACTCAAGCACTTGATTTAAATATATCTACCATCCATGAACACATGCAAGCTCATAAATAATTAATCAAAATAACTCATAAATTTATTTAAAAAAAGTCAAAAAAATAAACAAGATTGAATTTACTCAAGGACCTAATAGGTATAAACAAATAAGGGCTCCCATACTATCAAACATTTTCTCCCACTTGCCCTAGAGTAAATGAGACATGTCTAGTACACCCATATTTCTAATATGATCCTCAAATACACCAGCTGGTAAACCCTTTGTAACGGGGTCAGCAAGATTTTCTGCAGAAGCAATCTTGCATTTCGTCACATCTCCTCTTTGAATAATATCCCTTATGAGGTGATTCTTTCGCTCAATGTATTTCTCGCGTTGATGGTTTCTAGGTTCTTCCGCATTTGCCATAGCTCCACTATTGTCACAAAATAAAGGAATATTTTGTGACGCAGAAGGAACCACCTCTAGGGTCTGCAAAAAATTCTTAAGCCATACAACTTCTTTTGTTGCTTCACAAGTTGTCACGTACTCAGCTTCTATAGTAGAATCAGCACTACATGATTGTTATATACTCCTCCAAACAACAGCACCGCCACCAAGTGTGAATACTGTCTCTGACGTAGAGTTTCGCGAGTCTCTGTCAGCTTAAAAATCAGAATCAGTATATCCCACAGGCACCAAGTTCGAGACTGAATAAACCAACATATAATCTTTAGTTCTATGAAGATACTTGAGAATATGTATACAACAATCCAGTGTTCTGGCCTTGGGTTTGACTGATATCTACTGACTATCCCAATAGCATAATAGATAATCTGGTCGAGTACACAGCATAACATACATGAGACTTCCTACTACTGAAGCGTAAGGACCCGTTTCATGTATTCCACTTCTTTAGGAGTCTTAGGTGATTGCTCCCGTGATAAGTGAATTTCCTGTCTGAAAGGTGTTTGGCATTTCTTGGAATCTTGCATAGCAAATCTCACCAATATCTTGTCGATGTATGAAGCTTGGTACAAAACAATCCTTCTGTTTTTCCTATCTCATAAGATCTAGATTCCCAAAACATAGTTTGCTTCTCCTAAGTCCTTCATATCATACTGTTGTGCCAACCAGTGTTTTGCCGATGTTAACATTACCTCATGATTTTCAATCAATAGGATGTTATCCACATACAACACGAGAAAAGCTACTTTTTTGTCTTCTATCTTTTTATGGACACAAGACTCATCAGGATTCTGATCAAAACCATAAGTTTTCACAGCTTGATCGAATATGATATTCCAAGATCTAGACGCTTGCTTTAGTCCATAGATGAACCTTTTCACCTTGCATATTTTATGCTCTTGATCCTTTTGGATAAAACCATCTGATTGCATCATATAGATGCTCGTCAAGATTTTCATTAAGGAATGCAGTCTTGAGATTCATTTGTCACACCTCGCAATTGAAATGTGCCGCAATTGACAAGAGAATCCGAATAGACTTGAGCATAGCTACCGGCAAGAGGGTTTCTTTGTAATCGATCCCTTCTCTTTGGGTATAACCCTTGGCAACCAATCTTGCTTTAAAGGTCTCTACCTTTCTATCTATTCCTCTATTTCTCTTGTAAACTCATTTGCACCCAATAGGTCTTACCCCATTGGGCTAGTCTACAAGATGTCAGACAGAGTTAGTGTATATGGAATTCATTTCTGAATCCATAGCACTCCTCCAATAATCAGCGTCTTAATCTTCCATAGCCTCTCTAAACGATATAGGATCTTCCTCTTGTTCAGCAGAGGCTATTTCAAGAGACTCTCCGTAAAGAACAAGTCAGGAAGATGGTCGAATGACCCTCTTCGCACGTCTAGTCGTTATAGGTTTGTTTATGCTCGAAGACGATTCTCTTTCCTCGTGTTCCTCAATGTCCATCTCACCACCTAGGGGTGATTGGACATTAGGGACACGATTTTCTACCATTTCAGGTGTTGATTCTCCCATACATTCATGGCGGAGCCTCCATATGTCACCCACTAGGTTCAACACCAGATGGTAGAGACGTGAATTTATGAACAGGTTCACTGCGGATCTCTGGAGCAGATGATCCGAGAGTATTTTCCTTTATCTCCTCCAAAAGAACCTTGTTCTTGGATTCGCGTTCTTCTATATACTTTTCCTCTAAGAAAATTACATTTGTGCTTACAAAAATCGGACTATAGAAATAGTACCCTCTTGTTCCTTTCGGATATCCTATAAACACATAATATTCTGATCTTAGTTCCATCTCTTCCGTCTTACTCTTCAGCATATGTGCTGGATAACCCCATGTCTGAAGATGTCTTAGATTAGGCTTACGTCCATTCCACAACTCCAAGGGTGTCTTAGGTACAGACTTAGAAGGAACAAAGTTTAGTAAGAATATTGTTGTTTGTAGGGCATATCCCCAAAATGAAGTTTTGAGAATTGAGAAGCTTAACATAGACCTGACCATGTCCAACAAGGTCCTGTTTCTCCTTTCTGAGACACCATTTTACTGTGGGGGTTCTTGGTGCACTCAATTGGGATAAAATCTCATTCTTGTCAAGTATGTCCTAAAGTAATTGGATAGATACTCCCTACCTCGATCTGATCGAAGTGTTTTTATGTTCTTACGTAATTGTTTTTCCACCTCCAATCTAAATTCCTTGAATTTCTCAAGTGCTTCATATTTTTGGACCATTAGGTAAACATAATCATATCTTGAGTAGTCATTTGTGAACGTGATGAAATACTCATATCCACCTCTAGCTGGAACATTTATTGGTCCATATACATCAAAGCATACTAATTCTAAAACTTCTCTGGCCCTAAGCCCCATAGATTTAAAGGACCTCTTAGTCATTTTACCCTCTAAACAAGATTCACATATTGGCAGGGATTCCACCTTTAAGTTACTTAAAGGCACATCCCTTACTAGTCATTGAATCTTATAACATGACCAAGTCTTAAGTTCCATAAGTAAGTTTCATTAGAAGGAGACAGTTTTGTACGCTTAGTTGTGTGAAACAATGAGTTGTTAGTTGGTTTTAAGATATACAAATCATTATTCAAATGCCCCTTACAAACAATTGCTTTATTAAAAGAAATATCGACTGCCATTAATGAAAAATGAACACAATATCCTTATTTGAATAATAAAGCAATAGAAATTAAATTTCTAGTGATTTCGGAACATAATAACAATCACTTAAAATCAAGTATTTCCTATTTGAAAAATAAATAACTCCGACAACTTTTGCAGAAACCACAACTCCTGTGCGAACCCTCAGAATATGTTCCACTTCATTAAGTTGTCGAGTTACTTGGAACCCCTGCAAAGTATTGCAAATATGGTTAGTGGCTCCAGAATCTACTATCCAAGTATCCGTAGAATCAATCACTGAACAAGACTCAATAAAGTATAACTCACCCTTAGCTTGCTTCTTAGCTATGAGAACCGGCCAATTTCTTTTCCAGTGGCCCTTCTCGCCGCATCCAAAGCATTTCCCCTTAAGTTTCTCATCCGTTTTGGCCTTCTTTGATGGTTGTTGTGGACCCTTCTTATTTGACTTCTTCCTTTTTCAACCTTTACCTTTCGGCTTGGATGAGGATTGTCCAACAGAAGCAACAACAAAAGCATAACCATTTTGAGCCTTAAGAATGCTTTCAGCGTTTTGGAGCTCTTTCATTAGTTCATTCAGAGACATGTTCAGCTTATTCATATTATAGCTGAACTTGAGTTGGGAGAACATCTCAGGAGAGTCTCCAGTACCATGTCTACCTTAGTACCCGAACCAATTTCAGCCCCTAAAGCCACAACCACATTAAACATTCCGATCAAATTTAGCATACGGGTTTCACACGCTCAGTCATAATGGCTCTAATAGTAGTCTGGCGTGCTTGACGTCCTTGATGAGCAAACATATCTTTAAGACTCTCCATGATCTCAGCAGATGTCTCCATGTCTCCATGTCTCTGTTGCAACACATTTGAGATAGAACCCAAAATGTAATGGCGAGGCATGAATTCACTTGTCATGAGCCTCACGTTCCTCATCACTGGATTCCTTGGTTACTTTGGAACAAGGTTTAGTTAGCACAAACTTCAACTCTCAGTAGTGAGAACAATCATCAGATTACGTTTCTAATCAATGTAGTTATCTCCCGCTAGTTGGTTTTTAGTCAATATCACAGATAATGCGCTAGAAGACATTTTTCTGAAATACAACAACACATATGAGCTTGCATATGATGAATGAATTCATGTTCTAAACATAAAATAAATTTTGTAATAAGTAGACCCAAAACTACATTATTATGTGACTACCTAAAACCCCAAAATAAAGGCATATCCTTCTATAGGAGTGGTAATGTTGATTTACAGCTAGCTTGAGATCTCCTACTATATCAAATATCTTGCATCTCATGTTACATTGGCTTAGTATCACATCTATTTGACCCTCAATAATATTGTTCGGATATTCTATAGGAAGTCCTTACAATATTTTGATTAAAGTGTATAACCCTTATATTAATAAATTTTAAACTATCAAATAATTATGATATCAATAGGATAAACATAATTAATTGAAATTTAAATTCACTACCATAATTGGCCCCACAAGTAACCGAGAACAATGCAGCCCTCCTATAGAGAGACCAACTGAATTGGTACGAGACATAGATACATTCTTACTTATGGGCTAATAAAGGAGGTCGTAGATTTATAAATAAACCCTCACACACTTAATATTTTATAAAGTAAATTTGATTTTATCCAATTAATATTTTCCAAACTATTTGACTCTCAAAATAGTTAAATATTAATTTCTTTATTAATTCTCAAATCTAATTCTAAATTAGAAAAGAAAATAAATAAATAAAACAAGCATGATAGTTTAGTATATAGAGCGGTGTTTATACAATTCTATATGACATGCTATGTGAATGACAATTAATGTCAACCATAATCAAAGCAAATAATAAGCAATAATTAAACGAGAACACGTTTATGGTCATCTCAGACACAAAAATTACAGGAAAAAAGAAAAAAAAAAAGAAAAAAAAAGTGAACCACAACCTGGCCCAATATTTCATGGTCCATCTGCAATTTCTCTGGCCCAGAATTAATTTATTGAGTATTTCCAACAGCCCATAATAATAGTCCAGCAGCAAAATAAAACAACAGACGCAAAAAAAAAAAAAAAAAAAAAAAAAAAAAATCTGGTCCATCTGTTTATTTAATTCAAATGACCCAACATAAAATTTAGTGAAATGGGCCCAATATTATAAAAATTAGCCCATCCCCTATACTCTAGACTAGATGCGGTTCAAGCCCACATAACCGACCTAACTCAGACCGAAAACCTGATCCAGATCCAGGCCTGTGGTCTGAACCCTAGCCTGATGTCAATTTCAGTCGTCACCGCTGCCACCATCTTCAGCTGTTGTTGGAAATTGTACCGCCGCCGTCGAAGTATGTTGTGCAGCCGCCGTCGAAGACTGTCGCGCAACGGCTGGACTGAGATATGTCGCGCAGCCGCTGCAAATAGATCGCGACATAGGCCGCAACCACCGCCACCATTCTCCGTCAAGTCTGTGCCGCCATGATGGGTCGCGGTTGTGGCGATCGTATCGTCAGTCTTTGGCTTGTTTCTGGTCGAAATCGTGAGTTTCAGGGCTTCAAGGGAATCAACAATAGAGGATTCTTGTCCTTTGCAGATTAGTTCTCCAATTTCGGGGATGATGAAAAACATTCAATTTCTTAATTCTGGAATCTCTCAATTTGACCCTAAAAAACTCAAACAGAATATAGAACACCCTCAGATCCGAAATATTACAACAAAAATTACAATATTTTGTACCCAATTTCAAAAACTAACGAGGGGAAAATATAGAGACGTAATCCACCCCCTTGTGTGTACAACTCGAATATACAAAATACAAATTTGTACCAATAAAACTAGGTCATAAATCATTCAATAAAAAATTAAACATTCATCCGTAACAACGATAAAATTGCAAACATAAACACCGCTCAACACTATATGCATAATTAAATCAATTAATAGAGAACATATAATAATATCAAAACCTACGCTCTGATACCAATTGTTAGAACCACGATTCATATCCGATCCACAATATATTATATTGAAGATCGGATATATCGTTGTAGGATCGACTGATTTATCATATGTTCTACATATTAATTAATTTATTCTAGAACGATTAAATTGATACCTTTTGTAGCATGTTATTATCTCAACATCAAACCTCCAAGTTTTCTTCGGTGTTCTCACAAACTGCATTACAATACACGATGTGTGGACATCCTTGGAATATTTGTATGCGCCAATAATGAAGAAGTGAGTAATTGGCGTGTTATATAATATGTATATAATGCCACATTATCCTTCCTCTCCAAGCAACATATCTTGATGGATATAGAAGATCTTGGATATCTACATCTTCTATATCTATCAATATCCAATATATTTATTGTATTGCAATAATAAATTATACTACCTCCGTCCCAGCTTAACCTGTCTACTTGCCATTTTAGTTTGTCCCACCTTAACCTGCCTACCCCATAAATAGCAAACTTCTCTCACAATCTCCATCCTTAAAATCTTCATTCTCAATCTCCACCTTTAAAAAAGTCAAAGATTCTACAAAATCTGTTTTTTCTTAATCTCCGTGCCCGGTCAACCTAGGCAGGTTAAGCCGGGACGGAGGGAGTAATATTTATAATTTATTCTAATTCACATTAAGCCACCGAATGAACACGATTGGACCCAATTAAATCAAGCTCCAATAAATTAATTATACCCCAATCAACTATTGACTTATCATATTAATTTTTAATTATATTCTATTCCACTAAAATAATATAATTGCGCTCTTAATTTAATCGAAATTATTAAAGCAATATATCAACAATTAATATCCTCTGATTTGTCAATCCAACATATACAAGTATTGAGAATAACGAGATTTTTTTAGGCAGACGCCTTTTGAAACTCTTAAATCTAAATAATTGTTGATAGAACATGTTATGAATTTAAATTCTGAACATGTTTTAGTTAGAAACATGTGCGATGAATAACAAGTTTATCATGGATTTGAAACTGAAGACAGATTTCATCTCCTCTCTATTATATTTCTTCATCTGCTGATAAAACTTGTTAGTAGTTTTGTTTTGATTTGGTTTTCAGTCACGTAGCTTGGATATTGTTATGGCGTCTCGCAACTTTTGGACAATGGATATTGCAAACGTTCATCTGTCAAATCTGTGCAATTTATTTCCGAAGGGCATTATAATAACAAGACCAAAGAAGAGCGTTGTTGCCATAGTTCAAAATGGTAAAAGGCTACAATACAGCAACATGTGGCATAAAGACTGCTTTCTTCTTGTGAAATTAAACATCATATTGTCAAACAGGAACAATACCTCAAGGAAAGGCCATAGGACAGAAAGATAAGTAACGCTTACCAAAAGGAACAAATAATATACATTGCCGGATATCACCACCACATCTTTTTTATCAGTCCACATGCACTCGTGCAGTTGAAAATCAACACATCATTGCTCATCATATTATTTCCTTCATCGCCCCACCCAGAAAGATTTAATAATTCACTAGAACAATCCTTCACCTGCAACCAACATATATAAATCAAATAACTTAATAACAAATATTTTAAGCGCAAACTGATATTGCTCCATAGGAATCACAGAATCGGATTTTTCCAAGGTAATCAAGAATGTTGTAAAATTATGATCAGTAGTAAACAGATACGAGTGGAATAGGACTCACGCAGCTCGTCAATGGAAATACTGCTCGTACTTTCCCCTGCCTTAATAAGTCTTAATCTTCCTACAAAAGTTGCATTTTAAACCACAATGAGACTCCTTAAATAAAAGAAACAACCAATCTGAAACATCATCCAAGTCACTTATTATATATATGCAAAAAGTTCATTTGAGCTTTTGACAACAATTTTTATGTTAATACCAACCATAGTATGAATTAAAAGTGTTACAAATAAGCCTACTTAACATTTCATGACAAAAGAACCTAGTCAAGCTTTAATTTCTTTATTATGATATAATAAAGTTATTTGAGTACTTATATGGAATTAAATGCTAATTTCAGTGGTCTGCAAAGCATACTCCTTTCATTTTGAATGTGAGTTCAACCGGTGGCTTGACATTCAAATAAGTATATATTTCACGTAGCCTATGATGTAGAGAAGGCTAAAAACTTAAACCGTTGAGGAGCACAAATCCATCTTCATTCTTAACAACCATTGTAGACCAAAGAGCTTATTTCTGCTCGTGTGACACTTTGGATCAGTCTTCATGGTTAATTATTTGCAATTTTCCAAAATAAGATACATTCCCTCTTTCAATTATTATTTTATTTCCTTATCTTTAGACTTCCTCTTAATATCTAGTCCCATTTCTCATTCTATATAAATTTGAATTTTTTAAAAAAAGGAGCGAAATATTCCACTCAACAATTTCATATTATTACCATCCATTGTACTTAAGGGGTCAACTGTTTAAGCCAACTCTTTGAGTTCTGACGAAACTAAAGAAATATATGATTTAGGGACAATCTTACTTTTCCAGCTGAAATGAAATAAGAACTATCTTTTGGAAAATGGAGGAACACGTACAAATAAGTAGAAATATTTACTAACTAAAATTATGCCAGAGATACCAACTTAAGTAATCAAAAGTAATTAGATAAAAATTTGGTTGACAAAGGAGTGAAAGTGCTTGGTAAAGCAGAAGGCATATGTACACACCAAGCAATTATGCAAATAGAAGATCAAATTTACATACCATCACGGCGCACACAAATTTCTGGTATGCTTTTTATGTCCCCGTTGATGCTATCATTGTATACTCTCGTTTCGATATCACCCTCAACATAAACTGAAGAACTGCAAAAAAGCTCCATTTATTACACAAAACTTCAAGAAAAGAAAAAGGGAAAAAATCATCAGCTAATGGCTAATTCCTACTTTTTCACAACTTGCTGAACAGCATAAGCTCCAAGCATTGGGTTATGCACTGCAACCCGATGCCACTGAGCTGGTTTCGGCAAGTCATTTGAACCTATAGACCTCTGATCATACATGCCTCCAGTTCCCACAGTAAATGTGGTTACAGTTCTACCATTTCTCAAGATCTTTTGGACAGGGGCTTGACCAACTTTTCCACATATAATTGCCTGGTCAAAAACGAAAAGATGAAAAATAAAAAGCATGAATGGCGGTACTAGTGAAGAACCAAAAGTACTATACGCAGTACCCTTGGAAACTGAAGACATCATAAGGCAAGAAACCGCAGGATTTACAATGATATTCTTCAAGAATCATATATTCCATGAACATGAATGTCATCCAAGAAAGTATTACTGGATACATTTGCCAATTTTCTTATACAGGTTTTACACGGGTAAAATCATATATTGAATAATCTGGCACTAGGGCTATAGCCCCTGCAAGTTACTATCAACTCACCGTCACCAGAATAACTAAGCAAAATTTTGAATGAACAAAACTAGATAGCCAAAATAAGAATTATTATGTCAACTTTTGAAATTTCAAGAAGAAAAAATGGTTGCAATTCCACGAAAAGGGATTTGACTCAAGAAATGAGTATAATACCCTATGGACACCGCGAAAATTCCAGCCTTTTCTGGGATCAACACCCTGGAGTTGCATCTCAGGCCTCTCTGGAAGGAAATCAGCATCATCAATTTCCATGGGACCATCTCCCACCTCATTATCGGTGTCATTGCCCGAACCAGTTGACAAAAATACCTTCGAGCTCCCTTGCACACCCATCACTGTTTTTCATAGGCAGGAACAAAATCTTTCACTTTTTTTTTTCTTTTTTGCAAAAGATGCAAACAAAACCAACATAACAATTTCAACAAAAAATGAGAGTGCAGGCCTACCATTGGAGAAAAAGGAGAGGTCGGAGATACGAGAAACTCGAAGAAGGGTCAGGAATTTAGAAGCGTGTAAACTCATCGCCATTATCAGTGGTGTGGAAGAGGGAAAGGGGTTTAAGAGAGCAGTGACCTAGGTGAAGACGAGGAGGGACGAGGGTTTTAGACTAAGATCGGGTTTCATTATGGGTCGAGCAGAGTTACGGGTCATAAATCATAATTTGACGTTCTTGTCACCCGTATTTAGCAGCACTTAAGGGGATACATGGTTTGGGATGTAGTGGCATGTGCCACGTTCGATGGGGCACATTTAAGAATGGAACATCCAAAAAGGTATTTTAGTTTAAGGGTATAGTAGAGTAGGATGTGTATTGGAAATTGTAAAAGTTGTATTGAAAATTGTAAAATGTGTGTTTGAAATTGTAAAAGGAGATTTAAGTAATAGGGTGTGGATGTGGAGGGATGGGTCATCCGGTGTAAAGTGAAATACAATGCGGACGGGCCATGCCCAATCCGGATGGCACCATACCAATCCAAGTATCCCCTAAGAGTTTTATCGGTAACGAGCACAAATGTCAGCTATTACTATATGTTCTAAAGGAAATTTTATACCCTCCGTTCCATTCTAACTTTCCTACTTTTCTTTTTGGTTTATCCCAATTTAACTTTTCAGTTCATAAATGACAAATTTCTCTCACAATCTTCACCATCAAAATCTCCACCTTTAAAACAGTCAAAGATTTCATAAAATCTGTTTTTTCTTAACCTCCGTGCCCTGTCAAAGTAGGAAAGTTAAATCGGGACGAAGGAAGTATTAATTTAGGGACAAAATTTTTCTTTTTAATTCAAGGCACTAAAAGATTTAAAACTTTCAATGAACAACATATAAATATGAAATTATTATATGGTAATGTTTGGAAAATTGCAAAATTCACAAAATATTTTTCGCTCAGAGTAATAAATAGGGGAATACATGTCAAAAGTCTTTTACTACATCATTATTTTTAAAAATATTACTCCCTTCGTCCACCTTAATTTTGTGGAGCTGACCGGACATGGATGTTAAGAAAAAACTATTTTTGCTTTTAAGTTGACTTTATCAAAGGTGTAGATTGGGAGTGGAGATTTTGAGGGTATAGATTGTGTGAGGTGATGTTCAATATCATCAAGTGAGCTATACTTGGTAAAATGGAGTGTTGGGAATGTGGAACCGGAATCAGGAAGTGAAGAACCGGAAGAATGAACCGAGTTTTAGCATCAAGAAGACAAGCTGTTCAGAATAAACCGGGTTCGAGGCAGTTGAAGATAACTGTCATTTGTGACGGAGCAGTTGCAGAATTGTGACGAAGAAAACCGTCACATTTGTCCGGTAGCTGAGCTCAACTTCTTTCAGTTAGAACTTTCTGTACAGTTGCATTCGAGCTTCAATCCTTATATCATTGTAAAGCTCTCATTGAGGAGATCATCACTACGTCGAGCAATTTCCTTGTTCTTTAGATTAGAGAGAGTATTTAGAGATTGAGTGATTCGTGCCCTAATTTGCATCAGAATTGGGCATTTCGTTTCTTGAGTGTATTCTCTGTAATTGATTGAATTTCTTAGTGGATTGGGGTGTGTCTTGCCTCCGTGGATGTAGTTCATCTTGAACGAACCACTTTAAATTGGTGTTTGATCCATTTCTATTTCTTGTGCTGCGCAAGTCCAGTTCGGTCACAACTCTGGCCGAATTGTGTGTTTGAATTCAAATTGTTTTTCTTCGTACATTTCCAGATTCTTAGGAGTTGTGTGTTTCTGAGTTGTTCTTCACTAACAAGTGGCGTCGTCTGTGAGAAAATCAACTCTCACAGCTTGAAGAAGGGAAGGAATGACTGGTATGAAGATGGATTTTGAGAAGTTTACAGGAAGAAATGATTTCACACTGTGGAAGATCAAGATGAATGCAGTATTGGTTCACAATGGCCTTGATCTTGCTTTGATACCTCTGGATTCGTGGGAAGAAAGTGAGAAACCCAAGTTTGCATCAGTGGATAAGAAGGCCCTCAGTCTTATCTTTCTGTGTTTGGGTGATAAACCGTTGAGAGAGGTCTCAAGATGCAAGAGTTCCTCAGAAGCATGGAAGAGATTGGAAGATCTGTATCAATCAAAGTCAGTTTCCAACAAGCTGTTCTTGAAGCAGAAGATGTTGGCCTTCAAGACACTGAAGATAAGGTAATTTCTGATCAACTTGATGAGTTCATTAAGATGGTTGAAGAATTGGAAGACCTGGATGTGAAATTGGAGGAGGATGACAAAGCATTGATGGTGTTAAACATTCTTCCAAAATCCATGGAAAGCTTTAAGGATGCCTTGATGTATGGGAGAGATGAGCAGCTGTCTTATGATGGAATAGTGAAGGCTCTGAGGTCTAAATGTTTCCAGACTCAAGGTGATAAAGGCATGGTGCAATCTGGAGAAGGTTTGAATGTTAAATTCAAGAAACCTTGCAAAGGCAAAAAGGGACAGAATGCTAAGGATCCCAAGGCAGGAGACTCTAATCCAAAGAAGGGAAATGAATGGGTTGAGAAGAGGAAGTGCTTCAAGTGCAAGCAGCCTGGTCACTTGAAGAAGGATTGTCCTAAGAGAAACAAGAAAGGTGGAAATCAAGGGGCAGAAGCTGCTGCCATTGACCATCAAGAAGATCCTCCAGAGGTCTTAAATGTTACTGAATCAAGAATGGTAAAGGAATGGGTCTTGAACACAGGCTGCTCCTTTCATATGTGTCCACACCAGTCATGGTTTGATGAACTGAAGAGAGAAGATGGTGGAAATGTTCTCCTGGGAAATGACCAATCATGCAAGGTCAAAGGAGTTGGATCAGTGAGCATAAGGATGTTTGATGGTGTGGTCAGAGTCATCTCAAATGTAAGATATGTTCCTGGCCTTAAAAGAAATCTTCTATCTCTTGGTTCTTTGGTAACTAGTGGGTGTCAGTTTAGCTCAGTAGATGGCTTCTTGCATATCACTAAACATGAAAAATTGGTGATTAAAGGTAGACAGCATAATGGGTTGTTTATCTTGATTGGTTCACCTGTTGTTGGGAGTGTGGATATGGTCTTGAGCAGTTCTAAGCTTGTAAAATGGCACAAGAGGCTTGGACACATAGGAGAGAAAGGGTTGAAGGAACTGTCAAGAAGTGGAGTAATTGGAAACATGGGAAATCAAGAACTGGAGTTCTGTGATCAGCGTGCTTTGGGCAAATCCAAGAAGCTGCCCTATGGAAAGGGTGTTCACACAACTCAAGAGCCATTAGATTATGTTCACTCTGACATATGGGGTCCTGCAAGGACAGAGACTCATGGTGGTGCAAGGTACTTCATGTCCTTGATTGATGATTACAGTAGAAAGGTGTGGATCATGTTGATGAAGAATAAGAGTGATGCTTTTCATAAGTTCAAAACATGGTTGATTCAACTGGAAAATGTCAAAGGGAAGAAGCTGAAGCACCTTAGGACTGATAATGGATTGGAATACCTCTCTACTGAGTTCACAAACTTCTGTGAAGAAAGAGGAATCAAGAGACACAGGACTGTTCCAATGAATCCTCAACAGAATGGTATTGCTGAGAGGCTTAATAGGACTCTTCTTGAAAGAGTAAGGTGTATGCTGTTGGATGCTGGGTTGCCAAAGGTATTTTAGGGTGAAACCATTGCTACAGCATGTTATCTCATTAACAGGTCACCCTCATCAGTGATTGGGTTCAAAACACCTGAAGAGGTGTGGAGTGGATAGAAACCAAGCTATGAAGGTTTAAGGGTGTTTGGTTGTCTTGCTTTTGTCCATGTCAAGCAAGACAAGTTAGATGCAAGAGCTCTAAGATGTGTATTTTTTGGATATCCAGATGGAATAAAGGGCTACAGATTGTGGTGTCTAGAGAAGGAAAATTAGAAGATAATCACAAGTAGAGATGTAAATTTTAATGAGAATGTGATGGCTTATACTTCTACAGGCTCTAAGGAAGAATTTGATGGTGCTAAAGAGATAGAAGAGATATCAATTCAGGTGGAGCATCCTGCTGAAGATGATCACACACCTCAACCACAAGAAAATCTACAAGATAGTGATTCATCATCTGAAGAAGAAGAACAAACTAGACCTTCACAAAATGTTAGAGAATACAGCATTGGAAGGGACAGGCCTAGAAGAACAATCAACAGACCTGATTTCTATGGTCAAGCAGGGAGTGTTTACTATGCCTTAAGTGTTGCTGAAGACCTGGAATCACAAGAGCCTAGTAGTTTTAAAGAAGCACTAGACTGTGAAGAAGGTGAACACTGGATTCAGGCAATGATTGAAGAGATGGAGTCCCTGGAAAAGAATGAGACCTGGATATTGGTGGATAAACCAAGAGGTCAGAAACTTGTAAGCTCTAAATGGATATACAAGAAGAAACTAGAGACTGCAGGATCCAAACAGGTGAGGTTTAAAGCAAGATTGGTGGCTAGGGGCTTTACACAAAGAGAAGGAATTGATTTTAATGAAGTTTTCTCTCCAGTAGTAAACCATTGCTCAATCAGGTTGCTTTTATCAAAGGTTACACAAGAGGACATGGAATTACAACAACTGGATGTAAAGACAGCATTATTACATGGAGAACTCAATGAGAAGATATATATGAAACAGCCAGAAGGCTTTGTTGTTCCTGAACAAGAAGACAAAGTTTGTTTGCTGAAGAAGTCACTATATGGACTCAAACAAAGTCCAAGACAGTGGAATAAGAGGTTCAATGACTTCATGATCAGTGTTGGCTTTGTAAGAAGTCTTTATGATAGTTGTGTTTACTTCAACGAGGGTTCAAAGCAAGATAAAATTTTTCTTCTATTGTATATGGATGATATGCTAATTGCCAGCAGGAACAAGAAGAGGATACAATGGTTGAAGGACAGACTTAACACTGAATTTGACATGAAAGATCTGGGAGATGCCAAGAAGATTTTGGGCATGAACATTCTAAGGAACAGAGAAGCTGGAGTGCTTTGGTTATCTCAGAGGCAATATCTACAGAAGGTGTTGGAGAGGTTTCATATGCATGAAGCCAAACCTCTCTCCACTCCAGTTAATCTACAGAAGAAACTCTCCAAAGAACAATGCCCAAAGACTGAAGAGGAAATCATACATATGAGCAATATCCCTTATGCAAGTGGAGTTGGAAGTCTTATGTATGGAATGATTTGTAGTAGGCCTGACTTGGCCTATGCTGTGTCTTTAGTAAGCAGGTTCATGTCAAATCCAGGAGTTGAGCATTGGGAAGCTTTGAAACATGTGATGAGGTATTTGAAGGGTTCAGTGAACTTGTCACTGAAGTTTGAGAAGAAAATGGATGGAAGCACTGTTGCATTGGAGGGATTTGCTGATTCTGATTTTGCAGCAAACGTAGACACAAGGAAATCTATTTCTGGATTTGTGTTTACCTTATATGGGACAGCCATCAGCTGGAGAATTGCACAACAGTCAGTTGTAGCACTGTCAACAACAGAAGCAGAATATATCTCTCTCACTGAAGCAATCAAAGAAGCAATCTGGCTCAAAGGGATTCTGAGAGATTTGGACATCAAGCAAAAGTGTGTGGCAATTTACTGTGATAATCAAAGTGCTTTACACCTTGTGAAACACCAAGCATTTCATGAAAGGTCAAAACACATTGATGTTAAGTTGCATTTTGCTAGAGACATCATTGATTCTGGTTCTGTGGAAGTGAAGAAGGTACACACATTGCATAATCCTGCTGATTTTCTTACTAAGGGTGTACTTGGGAACAAAGTGGAGCATTGCTCGAGCCTGCTGCAGCTTGAGCAATGTCATGAGGAGCATTAACAGAAAGGAAGTGATGAGGCAGGAAGAGGCACACTTGATTCATTGAGGTGGAGATTTGTGAGGTGATGTTCAATATCATCAAGTGAGCTATACTTGGTAAAATGGAGTGTTGGGAATGTGGAACCGGAATCAGGAAGTGAAGAACCGGAAGAATGAACCGGGTTTTAGCATCAAGAAGACAAGCTGTTCAGAATAAACCGGGTTCGAGGCAGTTGAAGATAACCGTCATTTGTGACGGAGCAGTTGCAGAATTGTGACGAAGAAAACCGTCACATTTGTCCGGTAGCTGAGCTCAACTTCTTTCAGTTAGAACTTTCTGTACAGTTGCATTCGAGCTTCAATCCTTATATCATTGTAAAGCTCTCATTGAGGAGATCATCACTACGTCGAACAATTTCCTTGTTCTTTAGATTAGAGAGAGTATTTAGAGATTGAGTGGTTCGTGCCCTAATTTGCATCAGAATTGGGCATTTCGTTTCTTGAGTGTATTCTCTGTAATTGATTGAATTTCTTAGTGGATTGGGGTGTGTCTTGCCTCCGTGGATGTTGTTCATCTTGAACGAACCACGTTAAATTGGTGTTTGATCCATTTCTATTTCCTGTGCTGCGCAAGTCCAGTTCGGTCACAACTCTGGCCGAATTGTGTGTTTGAATTCAGATTGTTTTTCTTCGTACATTTCCAGATTCTTAGGAGTTGTGTGTTTCTGAGTTGTTCTTCACTAACAGATTGTGAGAAAAAAATTCTTTTTTAAAGGTGTGCAAAGTTAAGTGGGACGGACGAAAAATGCAAACGCGCTAATTTAAGTGGGACGGAGGTAGTATTTGATATATCTAAAATAATTAAATAATTTAAAAAAAAAATTAAAATATACAAATTAATAAAAAAATATTTAAATAAACCCAAAAAAAAATCATTTTAGTGAAATATATATACTTGAATTCAAAAATTATAAACTCAGAAAAGTAATTACTGGGGACCAAGACTAGTTGTCAAATCGGCCCACTGAGATGTTCCACTGTTGCATGTGAAGAAGTCCCCGAAGAGTAGCTAGGGGATCAAGGAAAGTTCAGAGGACTCTCACCAGATCGCAAAAGAAAACAGTCACCAGGTTATTGTGAGGCAATGATAGTGCATAGGTGTAGGTTAGCTCAGTCATCGGGACTATATGATGTGAAGTAAAGGAAATCCCCGGAGAGTTGTTCGGAGACATATTCTAAAGAGAAGGCCCCATGGAGTAGACAAGCAGATGAGTACCTTGTGCAAGCGTTGAGGGGGCAAAATATGATGCGCAGATCCTGAAGAGGAGATTGTCAGGCAAGATCCCGACGGTTGTGACATGTGCACTGTTGGAACCCTAATCAGGGTATCGATCGTCGTATGGTTTGGCGTAGGGAGCAAGGAATTTCTGATTGCAACCCTAATCGTATTCAATGAGAGAGGGTCCGCTGAAGCCCTTAACGATGCCAGAAAAGCAGCCTGCGGTGACTTCATGGTGGAAGCAGTCGAGAAGGGGACACTAGAGAGCAAGGGCTCCATAGCTAAAGATGTAGATGAAGACAAGATCGTCGTATGCAACGTCGATAACGAGACGTTGGAGAACAGGGGCTCTGCTGCGAGAGGTGTTGATGAAGCCATGACCACGTCCATGGGAGAAAAAGGAGATAATAGAGACACCATAGAAGGCGTTGTGGATGTCAGGATGAACGGCGACGGAGCAATCTGCATGCTCGACGACGGCAAGGGCTTGCAGCCAAAAACCCTACTCATGAAATGTGTCATCAGCCATGGGCAAGACTTCAGCAGTTGAACGAGGATTGAAACCTGATCTAAATTCAGCGTGTCCATAAGTCAGTGAAGGGCGGCGATCAATTATTGGCGGTAAAGAAGAGCGATGGCATGGAGTGTTGAGCGCTCGCACGCACACGGGTGTGTGTGTGTGTGTGTGTGTGTGTGTGTGTGTGTGAGAGAGAGAGAGAGAGAGAGAGAGAGAGAGAGAGAGAGAGAGAGTTGTTAAATCGGGGTCTTGGCCTTCAACTACAGCAGGATACCTAGTGTGGTGCATTCCATAATCACAAGTATATCTCAAGTATCTAAGTATTCTCATAATTTTTTTCCAGTGATCGTCTCCTGGATTACTTGTGTATGTACTCAATTTCTTACAACGAATACTATGTCTAGTCTCGTACAACTCATTAGATACATTAGACTCCTAATTATTCTTGAGTACTCGACTTGCGAATCATTTTCTCCTTTGTTCTTCGATAGGTGTTGACTTGTATCTATCGGGGTTCTAGCATTGTCAACCTTATTGAACTTCACAATGATATTATCAATGTAATGAGATTGACTTATAACAAGTCCTTCAGGTGATCTATGGATTTTGTTTTCAAGAATCACATCGGCTAGACCCATAGTTTTCATGTTGAATCTTGAATTCAACATATCTTTTGTGGATTTAATCATCTTGTCATTGCTACTAATGATTAGCATGTCATCTACGTAAAGACATATGATAACATACCCATTTTCTGTGCTTTTTCACGTAGACACATTTATCACACTCATTGATTCAAAACCCACAATTATCATGCATTATCGAACTTTTCATGTCATTGTTTTGGTGATTGTTCCAAGCCATGTAATAACTTTACCAATTTACAGACTTTATTCTCTTGTTCGGGAGTAGAGAAACCCTCAAGATATTCCATATAAATTTCTTCCTCCAAATCTCCATTGAGGAAAGCAGTCTTGACATCCATTTGATGCATTTCAAGATTTTTCAAGGCTGCAATGGTCAAAACTATTCTTATAGAAGTTATTCTCGTCACATGAGAATAAGTGTCAAAGTAGTCAAGGCATTTTCTTTGCTTGTAACCTTTGATCACAAGTCTCGTCTTGAACTTATCGACTAACCTATCTGCTTTTATTTTCCTTTTGAAAATCTATTTATATCCTAATAGTTTACTTCCATGAGGAAGATCCACTAGCTGCCAAGTATGATTTTGCAAAATGGAGTCAATCTCACTTTGAATTGCCTCTGTCCAAAGAGGTCCTTCTGACAAATTTATGGTTTTTGAGAAACTTTGAGGTTCGCTTTCAAGCATATAGGTAAGAAAATCTAGACCAAACATCTTTTCAATCCTTGCCCTTTTGCTTCGTCTAGGCTCAACCCCCAATTTTTTCGCATTGCTCTTCGTTCATTGTTTCCACAGTCTTACTGGTGGAGGCTATTCCTACTTGAGTTTATAAGGAAACACATGTTCAAAGAACGATGCATTATGAGACTCCATTATCATATTCTTGTGTATGTCATCAATCTTAGATTCATGCACAAGAAACTGATACACACTACTATTATGTGCATATCCAATGGATACACAATCAACAGTTTTTTGTCAACTTTTACCTTACTGGGTAAAGGTATGACCACCTTAGCAAGACACCTCCCCCTCCCCCCACACACACACTTTCAAGTATTTATGGGATGATGGTCTCTCATTCATTACTCATATGGGTCTTATCCACCTTTTTCCGAAGGACCTTATTTAGAAGGTAGTTAGATGATAGAACAACTTCCTCCCACATATTCTGGGGTAACCTAGAACTCAACAACAATGCATTTATTGTTTCTTTTAAAGTTCGATTCTTACGTTCGTTAATGCCATTTTGTTAAGATGAATAAGATGCAGTTGTTTCATGCTTGATTCTGTGTTGAGCACAAAAATCAGCAAATGGAGGTTCATACTGTCCTCCCTTATCACTTTGTAGCTCTTTAATCTTTTTATTAAGTTGATTCGCAACTCCACTCTTGTAGAGGCTAAACTTTTCTATGGCTTCATCTTTACTTTTTAGAAGATACACATGACAAATTTAGTGTAATCATCTACAAAAATAATAAAATATTTATTCTTAACACGAGTTTGCGCGACTTTTAAATCACACACATCAGTATGAATTAAGCTAAGTGGTTCATTATTTCTTTCAATAGTTTGGAAAGATGATAGGGTTAACTTTGCCTCAACATAAGTTTTGCACTTTTATTTCGTATCAATATGGAATGTAGGTATGTTTTTTAAGTTCATCAACCTGCGCTAGGTATCAAAATTGACATGTCCTAGTCTACCATGGCACACAACGGAACACTCAAGCATATAAACGGAAGACGTAACATTTTCATTCGTTTTGGGCTTAATACCCATTGCATTTACTGTGAACAAACTATCACAAGCATAACCCTACCCTACAAACATCTAATTTTTAGACAAAAGAACTTTATTGGACTAAAAACAATGTGAAAATATTGCATGTTCAACAACGAGCAGGACACCAAATTCTTGCGAATCTCTAGCACGTAGAACACATTGTTAAAAGTCGGCTCCTTCCCCCAAGTCATCTTCAAGACCACCTCGCCTTGACATTTCACATGTAGAGTGGCAGAAGTTCCCATATAGAGCTTTTCATTGTTAACACTTTCATCAAGGAAGCTGAAGAGCTCCTTGTTAGAACACATGTGATGTGTTGCACCCGTATCAATCCATCATTGATGCTGGTTCGAACCAAGGACGAAAATATCGGTATTCGCGGAGATATCGGTCTTTCAATTTACGGAGATATCGATTAATATCGGAATATCGGTGAATTTTTTTTAAAAACGCCGGAAAATGTATTAAAACACTTAATTTATCACGATATTTTATAGATTATTATAAACCTACTTAAATCCAAATATTTAATCTAAAAATTGAGCCCAATTCACGCATATACAACTAGTTGGTAAATAAAAAAATAATACATACATTCGATTTATCCTTTTCTCTTAGAATATTTAACATGAGTTTTTAGTTATTATCTAAAATGTATTGTAAACAAAGTTTGATTTATTGTTTTCTTTTTTGATTTAAAAAATATTATATATTTATGAAAGAAAATTAAAGCTTTTATTAAAACTAGTAATATTTCCGTGCGATGCACGGAGGTTTTTTTAAAAAGTAATGATTTTAATAAAACTAAATATGATATAATCTAATATTTAAATATGTGATGGTTTTATCCTAATAAAATATATATTTTTTAAAATGTAGGATAAAACATAAATAAAGTTATAAGTAATGTAAATATAAATTTCCCGCACGTCATATATGAATATAATATAACTTACTTTATATATATATATATGTACGTATTATAGATTAACATTAAGATAAATATTCAATATAAAAAAAAATATTTTTCAAAATAATCATTTCTTACCTTTGAAATTCAAACACACATTTAATGTGTTTGCATCATTCTTCATCTATGTGCATAATAGCTTAATTAATTATGAATGTTAAAACAAACATAAATATCTAACTATCAACTCATATTATTAAATTAAATAAACTGAATAATGTTATAAAAAATTTATTTTTCTTTATTTTTTTCCATTTTACTTTAAATATTTAAATTTATCAAATAAAATTTAAAATTCTAACTATAACTATCGCCTTTTAAAAAATCGTATTTGCAAGGTTTAATACTTTATTTGGTATTTCCGATATACAAAGAATAATGAATTAACAAAATAAAATTCAAAAGTTACTCAATAGTTGGAATAACAAAATAATTCAATAGTTGGAATAATAAAATAAAATATATGAGCGCTCCAATATTTCTTAATTCTTTCATATATATGTTGAAAAGTTTCAATTAAATTATACATTTATATTTTAAATAGTAGATTTATTGAAAGATATACATTGGTTAAAAAAAAAATGCTTAGGTTTCAAAATGTGAAAAAAAAAAAGAAAAAAAAGAAGAAGAAAAATAAGACATAATTGAGATTGGTTAAGGTGACCCATTATTGTTTAGGTTGCAAAGTCTAAAAAACATATAGTTCTAGTTGGTTTATTTTGCTTATTTAAAAGAAGTTTAGTTGCAACTTTTAATATATGTATAGGTTGAAAAATGTAATTATTTATAGAAAATAATATTAATATGTCTAAAATATAAAAATTAATTTAAAAAATCTAAGATTAACTATCATATATAAAGTTATATATATGAACGAAAGTCATAGTTTTTAAAATTATCAACAAAAATAATTATTATAGCAAATAAGCATTAGCAAATTTAATAATTTAATAAGCTGATTATAAATCAAATATTAACTTGAGACAATTCATGTCAGATAAAATAAATTGATTAATTGTGGTTTAAATGAAATAATCAGGTAAAATAATTTGTAAAAGAGAATTATTTGAATGATTTTTAATTGTATTCCAAACCAATACTATATTTTTTGTACAACCAACAATAAACACTGAAATCTTACTTAAATAATCAACGAACAAATAATATAATATTTTAAATAGAATATCTTATTTTATATATATATATATATATATATATATATATATATGTCATATGGATGTCAAATGAAACATCGTCAAAAGATGATTAATTTGATATAATACATAATAAATAGATTAGAAATAAAAAAAAGAAAAGATATTTGCAACTTTAGAAAGTAAAATATATTTTGATATTTACTAAATGTGACAACAACTTACCAATCATAGTCTAAAATTTTAGGCTTGAAAGTATTACTTACAGAATTGTCACTATTGTGGCTTATATATATTTATAAAATAATTTTCAATTCTAACTATAAATAATTAAAAATAACCATAAATTATATAATAAAAGGAACAATGATATTTTATTTGGATCATATGCAATGTAAAGTTTAATATTTTTCTCATTATGTCTATGCTTTTATTTTATATTTAACTGTTAATTTATCTAAATAAACTTTCAAGTTCTAATTATAGATGTTTAATTTTTTTCTTTATAACATTGAATTTTAATTTGCAACTTTTAACATTTCATTTGGTGATTTCAAATATACTTAAATAATTTTTATTTAATAAAATCTTATTTTAACAAAATAAAATTCAAAATTTATTTAATGATTCGAATAACAAATTAAAGTTTTTGGTTACTTCAAAACATTTGAGTATTTCCATATTTTATTTAGTATTGTAAATTATTTATATAAATGTTATAGTCTTCTTATAAATACTTTATTTATTTGAAGATAAATATTGATTAATGCGAATAATTTTATTTAGATTGAAAGCTTTTGATGTTGATTTGTGCGACGAAGTATAAAAGAGGCATTGAAGTTTTAGTAAAAGTAAAAAATTAAAAAGGGTGTCCAAATATAATAAAAGTCATAATTTAGGCTGCAAAGAATAAATTTTCTTAAAAGAGCAATTTTAACGAAATAAACATTATTAAAAATATAAATAGGTAATTAAAAATAATTTCTCACTATTTTAATACATAAATATATATATACTGAAAGCTTCATTAATTTCGTGATAAGAAGATATTTTAGCAGATTTGATGATTTAATAAGTTGATTATAAAATAAATATTATTGTTTTCGCCTTTTGATTATAAAATAAATATTATTGTTTTCGCCTTTGATTTTCATTATTTAAATAATGGGTTTTCTCCCTGCATGACTTAAATAAAAAAAAAAAATACTCATATTTTTTATAAAGAAATTATTTTACTAATTTTAGTTGCAACTAAAACCAAAATATTATAGTCCAATTCACAATAAACATCAATTCTAGCATAAATAATTAACCAACAAACAATTTATTTATTTAAATCAAATATCTCATTATAATATATGTGATATGGATGTCAAATCGAAGATCGTGAAAAGATGAATAATTTTGTATATTATGCATAAAAATCAGATTAAAAATGAAAAAAATTATTTGTATTTTAGAAAAATAAAAGAAAATTATGAAATTACCAAAAATAAGAAAAAGTTACCAATTTATGGTCTAAAATTTTTGGAGGGAAAGATAAAATTACATTAATACCCTCCATTTTACTTATATATATATATATATATATATATATATATATATATATATTATTTCAACATTATGTAAGTTAAAAGCATTGAGAATATTTATAATATATAAAACTTTTCTTGATTGATCTATAACATTTTTTATTCAAAGGCAGCACTAATTAAAAATTAAACACAATTAAATTAGGAAATATAACAATTTTTAACTCTAATTTAACATAATATTTTTAAAATTGTTATAACAAATTTAAATATTACAACATTTTTTCATCATAAGATTATAGAAGAAAACAAAATATTTACAAAAATGCCCAATTATTATTTTATACTTAGTTTTTATTTTTCTAATTTTCATTTTGATAACTAATTATGGTACATATTATTGTAAGTAGATTTTACTAAATAGGTTATATAAATGCTATATAGATATAATAATAAGTTGTTGACTTGGTCTAGTGGTTAAAGCTTGGAGCCTCATTCAAGAGGTCCTAAGTTCGAATCCAAGTCTGTGTAAAATTTAAAAACTTTTGCTGAGGGGCAATTCACGAGATTTTGGCGACAAATTATCTCGCCAATTTCTCGCCACAAGTTGGCAGAACAAGAGGCCCCACGCGCGCTAGATTCCAGCAGCGATTTTCGCCGAGATTCTTGCGATTTATCACGAGATCTCAACGATAAAATGACAAAAAATGATAACAACTCCTTATCGTCTCGGTAACTTGATTTTCGCGAGAAATCGGCGAGATTTCGCGAGATTTACATCCTTGGTTCGAACCCACCAAGTTTACCTCTGAGACCACCGTCATAAGATGCATGTCATCAACATCTTTGGTGATTCCGTCCACCATATTAGCCTCTTGTTTCTTCTTGAAATTTCTACATTCAGCAGCACGGTGACTCGGTATGTCATAATTAAAGCAGTTGTCAGTAAACTTCTCCTTGAAATTTACTTTTTTACAGTCCTAAAGAACCATTGCCAACCAGACTGGATTTCTTCATGAAATTTCTCCTTGAGCCTTCACCATGCTCAACAACGTTGGCCTTAGCCACCTCTGGAGTGAACTTCTTCTCCGAACCCCTATTTTCCTCTTCCATACGAAGTCGAACAACAAGTTCCTCGATGTTTATTTCCTTTCGCTTATGCTTCAAGTAGTTCTTGAAATCCTTCTAAGTCGATGATAGCTTCTCGATAAAAGTAGCCCTTGGAAAGTTTTGCTCAACATCATTCCTTCATAATGAATCTCATGCAAGATGACTTGAAGTTCTAGCACTTAGCTTATCACGGTCTGGGTCAACCATCTTGTTGTCGAGGAACCGTCCAACAATGAACTTTTTGGTCCCAGCATCCTCCGTCTTGTATTTCTTGTCAAGGGAGTCCCAAAATTCCTTAGCCGATTTCATAGAGCTATACTCAATATATAGAAAATCGGCTTAGCCATTCATCATATAATTTCGACATAAGAAATCAGAATACCTCCAAGCATCAATCGCATTGACAACTTGAACATCGACATCATCATCCAACTTAGGTGGATCTTCAGTCAAGAACCTCGTAAGGTTTAAAGTGGTGAGGTAAAACATCTTTTGCTACCATCTTTTGACGTTCAAATCTCTGAACTTCTCCGATTTATCTGCATGATCAACCGGCGCATTCAACGTAGGAGGCATGTGGGCAAAAGAGACGATGGGACAAGTAACGATTGGAGGAGGCAAATTTCCAGCAGAGAGGGTGGCATTGGCAGCAGTGAGGGCACTGTTGGTAGAATCAACATGACTGTTGTTCGAAGCCATCAGAAAAAATTAGTTTTAAGCTTGTTAGACAAACGGGAGGGTGATAGCTAATGAACTTACAAACGTGTATGAACCGAGGCCCTTGAAATCACAGTTTTCTTAAAACTAATTCGTCATCTCTTCACTAGTGCTAAGAGATTCCCCAGGCATTAGTTTTCCAGGATTCAACGACTTGTAGTAGAAACTGTAGACATAATTTCTACTAGACAACGAACTGAACAAGTGCTTGAATCATATCACTAGATCAAGAGGGCTAAGTAAGTTGGATAGCAAAACTGGAAGAAGAAATTAGCAGAAGAGCTGGAGTAGAATTTTAGTAAAATCTGTCTCCATCAAACTGGAAAGAGCATTACAAATAGGCTCGAAATGACTGTTGGTTGAGCCATCTTAAAGGTCCACTACTTCAGATTAATTTTCACAATTAATTTCAAAAGTTACAATAATCAAGATCACTTAAGGCAAAAACGTGGAGAAGTCCAAAGAGCAAGAAGTTGTAAAACCAGCAGATTGGAAAAATAAAACAACAGAAATAGACTTGCAGGACCACCCATTGAACCGGACCAACATTCGTTTACGCTAGTCACGCTCCCACACATGCCTCTTGGTCCAATGACTTAATCAGCCCTTGATTTTACACCCCTTGCAAGAGAGAACCTCTATGCTACACATTCACACACTCCTTAAAAGGAGAATCATATATATACATTTTTGTACAATTTTTTTAATGTGGGACAAAATCCTAAAACAACTTTAAGTGCTCCATTTTGTGCTTCAATTCCTCATTCACTCATTAGCCGTTTGGGGCAAATGATACATTGTCTCGAACCTCTTCCGAAGGAGAGTGGGACACCACCTTAAAATTCCATGTTTCATCATCAGGTCCCACTTTCAATTTGCCCCGAACTGAGCTACCCAAAAGGGCCATTTTCCAACGGTGACAACATTATTATCCTCCAAAATGAATTTGTACTTGAATTTTATAGATTAAGATGTCTTTAATACCTATTCATGGATATGCATCTCTTTTGTATGGCCAACCTAATAATAAGAACTTCCGTGATTCCCCACCAGGAGATGTATTGCTTCTGCTAGATGCCAATATTTTTTTTGTTTTCTTTCGTTTAATATTACGCTTTCTACAACATTTTTTTTTATATTATGTTTTATCTCTTTTATTGTAAATAAAAAATAATTAGATTATTTTGTGTGTAATTTATCTACTTCTTTTTTGTATGATTCGATTTCATTTTTATTAATTTAATGTAGCTCATGTGCTCAACATTTTTGTTTTCATTTGTTCTTTGATATTTAATCTAGTGGCACAAAATTCAGTCATCTCTAAGAGCATCTTCAACGTGTCATTTGAGTGGAGACAGCACAATGTTTTTCTTCTCCAGTTGTTGTATGCAAAACTGCTGTATTATGAAGAAGTCCATGTTATTGTTGCACTAGTGGCACATTTATTGCGTTGCGCCACTGCCCTATGTTTTTCTTATCTTTTACGTTTATTTTAATCATGATGTATACCTATTAATAATTTATATAACAAATATTAATTGAAGATTTTTTTATCCAAAAAAAAAAAACAAATATATATATATATATATATATATATATAATTCCAATCAAGAAAAATAAATGCTATGAAATTACAACACATCAAATAAAATTACACGCCATAAAATTACAATGACAAGAAAAGTAAATAAAAATACAATACTTAAATAAATACAAATAACTGAAACAAGAAACACAATATTTTTTTTCTAGAAATTTCGCAATTCACCCCCTGACCCTCCTCCAATATCAGGAAATAATTTTCAAACATATTAAATTGATTGTCATGTAGTTTTGCTGCTTGTGCTGCTCTCCTCTTTTATAAAATATGTTGTTGCTCCATTCAGAAGTATTCACGGAGTACGAAATCATCAATGTTCTCCAGCTTCATCCTCAAAGTTTTATTTTCTTCTTTTATATTATCTGCTTCAGCCCTTTTGTTATGACTCATTATTAGTACGTCTCTGAGTGCAGCAGTTTCTTCCTTAAGTGTTTGCACAAAATCATCGTCACTTTGATCTTGTTTCCTCTTCAATTTAGCCTTTTTCACACCTTTGGGTCGTTGCGATGACGAACCACCACCTCCACCACTGCAATTGTCATTACGTAAATTTATAGAAAATGAAGACAATGATGGATTAGGTGAAAAAGAGGGACTCTCGATATTATTTTCTCCAGTCAAATCTTCAGACTGCACAAACACTTTCATAATGGGTCATGCATGGTCAAATTTGTAACCTAATGGATATTCTGGTCGGTCCTTCATCATAACGTGCGCTTCATCTAACTATAAAATTTTAAAAATAGTGTGAATTAGAATATAATATTTGACGAAAAAGAACTACAAAAAAGTGTAACATAAAAAAAATAAACTTACTATATATTGTTCATTTGCACCACTTGGATTACGTAGTTCAAATGACGTATACATCCATTAAATTTTCTACAATCTTTCAGAATGGTTAGCATGCGACATTGCAATGATCTTTGGGTACGATCTTGCATCCTAAGTGATTTTTCAGCATGATACTTCTCTGAAATTCGCCTCGAGAATACATTTTTTTATTTGTGTGCACCTACAATTGGATCTTGAGAGATGTCAAGAAACATTCTAGCAAGAAGCTTATCTTCATTATCAGTGTAATTAGCAGTGCGTGGCTTAGGAGATATTTTAAAACAGGAATTGTAGAAGTAAGAGATATAATGCGGAAGAAGAAAATGGTGTGGAATCTTGTTATGGTATGGTTTACATTTATAGAAAGGTGAAGGGGATAAAGTTCTGGAGGTTTATCAACGACTAGTGGTGAAAGCCCACGGATTGTGCATTCTACTTTAACTACAGGGCTGAGATATAAACTTTTGGAGGTTTATCAATGGCTAGTGGTGAAAGCACATGGATTGTGCGTTCTACTTTAACTACATGGCTGAGATTTAAAGTTTTGGATATTTATCAATGGCTAGTGGTGAAAGCACAAGGATTGTGTTTTTTACTTTATCTACAGGCACTACAAGAAATTGCACTTTTTGTGACGAATTTTTTCTTGACGCACAAACTTTTGTCACTGTGTGGCTTAATATTAATGAATTTAACTTTCGTCGCAAAAATATTTATTTTTATGGCAACTATTATTTTTGTCATTTTTAATCATTTATATCGTCACTAATTTGCATATATCATGACGATTGCTCGAAATATGTCACAATAATTTTTAGAGGTAGAAATTCGTATCAAATTTTTGGAGGAAAATATTTTTATGACAACTTCACAATAACTGGTGATGAAATTTAGTGTCACTAATTATTTTCTTTCATGACAATGTTATATATTGTCATTAATTGTTTAAAGAAATTAATGACAACATTTTTTTGTCACCAATACTTATATATAGCGACGATGTGAATCAATTTGTCACCATTTTATTTGAAGACAAAAAAATTATTAACTTATGACGATTTTTATCGTCACAAATACTAATTTTGTATGATAAATTGTAATTGCATTATTAATTAGTTGTACAAATAGGTGACGAAATTATTTTGTCTTATTTAATTAAATTTGGTGACGATGGACAATAGTTCGTCATAATTTAATTTGTGACAGTATTATATTTTGTCATTAATCTTTTGAAAACTTAAGTGACAGTATTCTTCCATCAAAGATTTCATATTTAGTAACGTTGAGTACAAATTCATCACCTTTTTTTGTTAATAGTACAAGCAATAAAATTATTTTGTCACAAATAATATTTAGTGACAATGTACACTATTTCGTCACAACTTAATATGAAGGTAATTTTATTCCAAAAAATATGTTTTTAGTATCGAAAATCTTGTATTGGAAAAAAATTCCAATAATAAATATATTATTGTTATTAATTTTTAAATATCAGAGACCAAACTCATACGATCTAAATTTATTTTGTCTAAAATAAAATATTATAATACTAATTAATTATCCTTAGCATTAATTTTATTTCTGATACCAAATATATTTTTGAGTTCCACTCTGACCTTTTTCATAGAAGTCAATAAATTTTTTTAAAGCAACGGCTAATACCACCATAAAATTTCTTAAAATACACCACAATTTTATAGGGGGTAAAAAAAACCTTGAGAAAAATGACTAAGTTTTAATATAATGACTAGAGACACCGCAAAATTTCTGAAAACACAGCATTATTTTTAATTAATTTTTTTTAAAAAAAAAATAAGTCTTACAACCTAATTTTTTTCTCATTATGTTTCTTCCTTTACTCTTATGCTTTCTCTCCCATAAACCCTACCATTCATCCACCTACGTGAAAGACAATTAATTTGATTGATCACATAACACAATTCAAAAGTACGAACGATGAAAGTTATTCCGTATTTTTTCATGGCTAATTCATGTTTTTTTGCGTTTTATATATGTTTCTCAACGAACAACATTCACAAAATATATATTCTGAAATTTATTAGCTATGTTCAAAAATCATAATCCAAACGAACAACTGCATTCTGAAATATACAATCCAATATCAATACATATCATGTTCGTCATACATTTTCCAAACACTTTGATCGTTGTTCGAAATACATATTTCAAGCAGTTACAAAGCATACCAAAATAGTTTCTGAATATATTGCTCGACGTTCGGTATTTATTTTTCCAAATATTTTATGAGTTGTCACTTGTCACCTTCTTCGAATTCTTCGAACAACGAAAATGCGTCTTTCTTTACTTTTACTTTATTAATATTATATTTTGTTTTGTATTGCTTTTTTTTTTTTATGAATTTATTTTTTGGTTTACTTTATTATTACTTATAGTAGTGGCAATAATAAAATGGGAACTTATTGTGATGTAAAAAAAAAATGAGTACTTTAATTACTAAAATGTGGTGCCTTTAGTAAATATGTTGTATTTAGAAAATTTTGTGTTGACATTAGTCATCGCCTTTTTATTTTTTAAATCAATTATGGTTAAATGTTTTAATTAGTCTTTTTTCCTATTTTATGAAACACGTTCTGGTGACCTGACCCTAATTTCTCATCCCAAATCCTTCGAAGATTTTCTCCTCCCAAACTGTTGCAACACTTTTCTCATCCCAAGCTCATATCATTCCTTCCAAATCTGAATCTGAGTCTAGTTGCTGATGAATCTTCCATCAAGCTTTTAATCTCCCCGCTTAGTGCTGCCCCGATCTTCGTTCGCCGATGTTGTTGTCGTTGTTCGCCGTTCACTGTTGTTGCACCGTCATTCACTGCTACCCTAGGTAAAATTGAATATTACATTTTTTTTGTAATAGTTACAATAATTAATTCTATAGCTTCCTTAAACTGAAAATATTTTACTGGAGTATTTTTCTTAGATTGAAGGGAAGATTATATAATTTATTTCTTGTAGTGAGAGACCAAAACAAATACTACTATTAATCGTAGTGAGACCAAATCCCTTCTGTTGGAAATATGGCAGCGGGGTGGTAGCGGGCAACGCGACTGTCTTAATCGCCGGAACTCTGTCAATTCCCTTTGTAACGATTCCATTTCCAGGCTGCCCGATCAGGTCCCGTCAGCAGTTGACCCTGAGTCTCCTTCTCATTTCAATCTTTCTAGAGCTAAGTGAATTGATACTTTAGGCTCTTTCCATTAGCTTTGAATTTTGGTTTGAGAATTGGACCCAATTTTTGAGGTCATGAGCAAGCCTTTGGATGTGGCTTGAGCTGCGATTGGAACTTATTAAGAAATTATAATCTTATGATTGGGTCGATTCTATGATTATGAAAATTTGCTTCTTCCTTGATTGTGAATTATGTGCAAACTGGAACCAAGTTTAGTGTCATTTCCTTCTATTATTGAATATTCCCTGAGTCTGTTGATAAGGTTTGAAATATGTAGGGCATATGACTGTCTTCTATTGGATGATTAGTATATAAAGGCTTTGACGGTTTTCTATATGCATGTATAATTTCATAATGTCATTTTAATTTCATCCAGAAAACTCTCAAAATTGAACATATATATGCATTTATTCTTATCAAAAGAAAAATGTTCATACCCTTGTCTTCTTAAAAAAATGAGCCTTGAATGACACAATAGAAAAGCCTGTAAGTGTAAGATGATAAGCAAAATAGTGGTTGGCAAATATAATTAATTATCTCAAATACCTACCCCTGTATGCTATATCCTTATCTACATGTATTAGCTCTAAAAAACCAAACTAACTTTTTGTAATAATATTGGAGTGTTATTTTGTTAGCAGGCAAATTAGGTGATAAATTATGATTATTTTGTACAAATGCACACTTAAATTGTTGAATATGACCAATAAGCCGCACAACTTCTGAATTCGAGACACATAAATGACGAACTAGATAAACCTGAAAATTAGGATTAAACAATTACAAAAGGTAGAGTGTAAAACATATCTAAGAAATCAATAAATGAGCAAAATAGAAATCAAATTTATCTAGTTAAATTAAAGAAATGCCATGACTCCTAGGTTTTTAATGTTTCTCTAAAAGTTCAAATTTCGGATTCCCATTTTATTTTAAAATTATACGGTTATATTATAATTTTAGTTCTATTATAATAATTTGTTTTTGAAAAGATTAAACAGTTTTTTAAATTTATTTTTCAACTCTTGATTTAGTTGATTATATTTCTGATTTTATTTGTCATGTATAGATATAGTTAAATAATATTTTTTTTATGTTAGAAACATATTGATGCATCTATTTGATGATTTGACTATTTGATTTCTATTTAGAGGGCAGGGGCCATATTGCGTGATTGGTAGTTCAATTATGTATTTCTGATTTCTATTTGGCTCAAAGAGCAGAAGAAGTATGTCTAGAACCGAGGTCTGGAAGAAATAAATTTATGTTAATTGATTTGTTTAAGGCAATATTAACTTATTTCTGTCCTTTTTTGTCTTCAGTAGCTAATCATGGTAGAGTTTAGTTTGTTTCTTTAAATACTTAATTTAGTATATTAGTTGCTTAGTACGGGTAACCTGTTCTAGTACGAGGCCTTTTGCCATCCTTATGAATTTCTAGTCATATCTTAGAATTTTTCTTTATTTTTTATTAAGATTTATCATAAAGTGAATCCCATATTTACTCTTGGCAGGTTAAGTTGTTTCATCCAAATGTTCAACTGAGATTGTTGGAGGTCCTCTATCATAAGATATCAAAGGTATAAGGTTTTGCAAATTTTATCAATTACTTTTGTAGTAAAGTTTATTGATTTTGATTTGTACATTGTAGCATAGTTAACCTTGTACACTTGGACTGAATTATTCATTTTATGTGTACAAGGAGTACCCTTGGATAATGGATGCAGTTCTATGCCAAAAGAATCATTTCTGCCACTTATATGCAGATGTTCCTACCCCAAGAAATTATTGAGAACATAAACATCCTAGTAGGCATTATATGAAGAAAGGTGTGTATTATTTACTATGTTCTATTTTGGGCTTACTTCAACATTGGTTTCTTAACATATTTGAGCTTTATACTCGGATCAATAATTTTGACACAATTTTCATCCCTTTCTGAAATCATGCATGTAGAAGACTTCAGTGGATAATGATTTTCCATAAATGTATAATATGTGACATTATCTTATCTAAATAGAGTCACTTAAATATAGTTTAATATCAATTGTATTATACTATTATTTCAACATAACAGTGATAAATTGTGTATGGAATTTACTTATATGCTCCTAAATCATATGGCTATTTGCATCAGTCACATAGGCTTTTAAGTGTAGATATGCAAAAAGTAATATACCTTTTAATTGATGGATTTACCTTTATCTTATGATTAATAAATCAGATCAAAGTAATTATATTGTTGTTATTGTTATATATATATAACAATGTATATTAGTTTCTCTAAAAATAAATTATATGAGCTTGTTTCCAAGGGCATGTTAATTATTTTATACTCTCATAAGGTTAAGCTGGTTAGGCAATTTTCGTCAAGGTGATCAATATTACTAGAAATTAAGACTTCAGATCATAATCCATAAGTATTTTATACATTATTTTCTTGTTCCATTGATCTTGATACTTGTCCTGAAGTTGCCTCTTTTCATTATTTAGGTACACAATCTTCTTTTAGCTTGGGTCGATGGTGAAGAATGCGGCTGAATATGTACTAACTTGCAAGCTTGAGACTCGATATTGTCTAGATATAGGAATTGAATTGCTTTGTTGTAACATTTTATTTTGTAAACCATACATTTGGAGTAATGTCATAAGCTTTATTTATTTACTTTTTGGTCAAATTTCATTCTTAAGCCTTGCTTAATTGAATTACTATCCATTCAAATAAAATAAAATAAAAACAAATAATTATTTGCTCGCAAAAGATAAATGGAAATAATGGTAGATTATTGTAAAAAATAAAGAACAACGGTTTTTAGTGACAAATGGTATTTCCGTCACTCCATACAATATTATTGTGACAGATTCATGTTGTTACACTTACTCATATAGTGATGGTGAAACTTGTCACTAATTTTTAGTCTTTGCTAATGTAATAAGTTGTCATTATAAATATTGATAAAATGACAATAGATCTTTTGTGACTATCAAGTAATTTTTTATGACGATTTATTATAAACATGACAAAATCTTGAATATATTGGTGACGATGAAAGTGTCACAACAGTTTGATGAGTTGGGTAATATATTGATTTTCGTCACTAAATTTTGATGTTTTGATGATAAAAAATACCTTTCCTCATATTATACTTTCAGTTTCAATGACGAAATACCATACAAGATGACAAAATTTAGATGTTAAAAGTGACGAAATAGGCGTCACTATAAATTATAAGATACGGTGACAATGACATTTGACGTCAGCAAAAGTCACACTATTGATGACGAATTTAAATATTGTCACATATACCTAATACCACGCACATACCATGACGATCATTGTGACGATAAAATTTTGTCACCAACTACTTATAGTGACGAAATATGATTTTTATATGACGAATTTTATCGTCACGAAAACTCAAATTTCTTGTAGTGAGGGCTGAGATTTAAAGTTTTTATGTATTGAGTATAAACCAACCATTTATTCACACCACTATCTTGCAATCTTTTCTTCCTTTCAAGATTTTATTCTTATCATCTTTAGCTTTATACTTTACCTTTTTTTTTTCAAACCTGCCAACATCACTTTGTTTGTCTGAAAGAAACAAAATGAATTTTCATTCAAAAGGCCATTCCACCATATATTCTTCTTCCTCTTCAAGTTCATCTGATGATGAGCGTCATAAGGAATTATATATGGAAGAACAAGTTATTGTTTAGCAAATAAACAATAACAATCACATGCTAGCTGAATATCTTTGGCGTTGGCGGAATGCTCAACCCACTCATGGAGGCTCAGTTTCGGATCATAGAACAATATACCGTGATCGAGAGGAAGCGGCCAGAAAACTTTTCAGATACTACTTCTTTGAACACCTAACATATAATGAAGATCATTTTCGCCTGCATTTTCGGATATCTCAAAGTTTATTCCTCCATATTGTTAATGTTGTAAAAAATCATGATCAGTATTTTATACAGTGAGGGAATGCAGCAAAAAAAACTTGGTTTGTCTACTCTCCAAAGGATAACAACTGCATTTCGAATCCTAGCGTATGCAGTTCCAGCAGATGCAACTGATGAATATATTAAAATTGGAGAGTCTACTGCAATTGAATGTGTTAAAAAATTGTCGTGCTATCGTGGAAATATTTGGGAAAGAATATTTAAGATCTCCCACTCCTAGTGATGTTGCTAGATTACTCTATATTGGTGAGCAATGTGACTTCCCATGAATGTTAGGAAGTTTGGATTGCACGCATGGAAAGTGGAAAAATTGCCCAACAGCATGGGCAAGGCAATATTCCGGCCGTAGTGGACATCCAACAATCGTTCTTGAAGTTGTTGCAGATTATGATCCATGGATATGACATGCTTATTTCGGAATGCTAGGATCTAACAACGATATTAACGTGCTTGAGACGCCCCTTCTTTTCTCGAACCTTGCAAGAGGTGTTGCTCCTCCTGCTAATTATGTCATTCAGGGAAAAGAGTTCAACATGGGGTATTACTTAGCAGATGGAATATATCCAAAATGGGCAACTCTTGTGCAAACTATCCATGAACTAATTGGTCCCAAAGAACATTTTGCAAAAAGACAGGAAGCGTGCATAAAAGATGTGGAACGTGCATTTAGAGTCCCTCCAAAGCCAATTTGCGGTTGTGGCAAATCCAACTTGTTTTTTTAGCAAGAATGATTTGAAAGATATCATGACTGCGTGCATAATAATGCATAACATGATAATAGAAAATGAAAGAGAATTGGATGCTCCGATTGACAAAGCAAGGGAAGTGCTACCGCCGAATATTGAATTAGCTTAAAATAACCATACACATTTTCAGAGTTTTCTTGGTCGTTTTAGAAAAATGATAAATGTAGAAACTCACTATATACTTCGTAATGCATTAGTTGATCATTTATGGGCTCGACTGGGTAATTCTTTATTTTAAGTAGTGTAATGTATGGTCGGTTGTAATATTATTATGAATTTTAATTTAATTTATGTGTTCATTTAACTTTGATTATTTTAGAATCGTAAAAATATAAATATAACATTTTATTTGTAATAATATTGCTTGCACAAGATAATTAATTGTAAAAAAATGAATTTTAAAGAATATTATTTTTTAATGTAAAAAGTAGTGCAAACCACTGGAGAAGGAGTGCAAATTTTGCTATAAAGTAGAGCAAAATCTGCTGAAGATGCTCTAAGAAGTCAACCGCCTTGTCACACTCAAGGTACATAATTTTTTTTCTCTGATTATTTATTCATCTATGCATGAATTGATCAACGGTGGTGGAGTACAAATGAATCATTGTCGATGTATTGAATAGTAATTAATTTTAAAGATGGTTGGTGAAATTTCTAGAATAATTTAGTCATTAAGGTTTTATTTTTATTTTATGTGAAACTGAGTTACAAATAGGGATGGCGAATTGATTGGGTGGGTATCCACGAAATTAAAAGTACTCAAACTCTAATCATTAAAATTTATATTACCCAAACTCATCCCAAACCCATTTAGATAGATACTTACAATACCCAAATTCACCCAATACATATTTAAATTCTAAAATATATTATTTCATGGACTATCTAAAGGGGTATTGAACCGGTACCCTAACCATCAATATAGAAAACACGATATAAGAAAAACAAGAGATACAAAATAAAATAAAAATCACAATATATCTACCAATTCGAAAATTTAAAATATACTAGCATCATACAATCTTTTAATATGATAATCACGAACGTTAGCTATTAACTAGTAAAAAGTACAATTTGCTTTAGCGCACTGTTACTATTTTGATATGACTTATCATTCATATTTACTCCTTCCATTCCATATTACTTGTAGTCGGCCCGTTTGATACACGGAAGTATATTTATACTGTAGTAATACTCATTAAATAATTTTTTTATATAATATAAAATAATTTAATGTGTTAAATACTCCATAGCATTTTATATTTAATATTTTTATTTTTTTACTTAGTGAAATAAATCTTTATAAAAAATTATAATTAAAAATTAAATAACTTATAATTAAAATATATTTTTTGTTACACTATAAAACATCACATCTTCAAGTCAACTATAATTTTCTTTTTAAAAAAATATATGTTATCTTAAAGTTAATTTCTTGTATACCACCCTTCTACCTTCCAAGTGTTACATCTGTAAGTGCACTTTTTTCGGTCTCGCTCGTATTTGGTACCTTAGAGACTTTTCTCCCGATTACGCGTTTTGCACTATTTGATTTTTATGGACCATATGATTATAGAGGAAAGGTAATTAGTCGGTTGATGCAGATTCCGAAATTCGTAGGGGGTGCACATGGTTTCAAACTCCACCCCTCACCAACGTGAGGAGGATCTTGCTTACAAGGATTTTTATGCAGAATATTTTCGTTAGAGTTGATTTTGATATTGCTTGTACTGTAGGTACTCTTTTTTCCAATCATGGTTTTGCCCACTAAAGACCAACTCCAATGCTGCAGCAAATTGCCCCGCATCAGCAATTTGTTGCCTCTCTCCCTCTCCAATGCAATCCTTAACTACACAGTAAAATGAGTTTTATGAACAGTAGAGCAACAAAGCTGCTGCCCCACTATTCACTGAATCCTATCTTCTTCTTTTCCTTTTTTTAGTTTTTTTTGTTGTTTTAACTTATTTTAGTCCATTTTCTTATTATTTTATTTTTATAATTATACCATTATACTTTTAATAAAGATATACCAATTAGTTTCTAGTGGTTCTTTTGATAAATAATTTCGTAAGTATTTTTTTTATAATAAATTTATTTTTCTATTAATATAAATAATTTTTTACATCAAAATAATAACATAAATTAAATTAGAGTTACAAAATATAGAATATAGAATATAAAATATAGAATATAGAATAAAAAAACATATTTTTAGAATATTTTGTGCACCAATTTGGTGTTGAATGGTTGGAGATAATTTTCTTTGTGCACCAATTTTTTGTAATTAGCTTTTGTTAATTATGTGAATTGACACCAAATTGGTTCTCTAGCATTAGAGATGGCCCAAGTTTTTCTATGATTGGGTTCTAATGAGGTCATCATTTAGATGCTAGCTAATGGTTTGTAGTACCAACCAACTACGTGCACACGTCAGTTTTGCATGTTTGGGTCTAGAGTAGGCGCACAACAACCCTTTTTGCGTGTATTGTTTTTTCTTTTCGCCATCTTATACATGTCATTTTTTTCTCTTTATACAAGCTACTATTTGCTAGATCTAAACTAAATAATTAATCAATAAATAATGTATTTATTAAAATATTTCATCGTAATATATGTGATAGATGTTATATTAAAGATGGCGAAAAGATGAATAATTTGATATATTTTGCATAAAAAACAAATATTATTTATATTTTAAAAATTTGAAAGAAAATTATGAAACGCCTTAGATTCTTCTCATTTCATAATATGCAGAGTCCATCTTCTTGTGAAAGTGAAAAGTACAACTTGTTTCAACTTTCATTTCAAAAATACTGGTACAATTCTAGAAATTTAAACGTATGTATGGAATTCGATGCATTATACTACCTCCATTTATTTTGAAGGTGTTAGATAATTAGATCTCTTTTTAGCTTAATTTTTTCACATTTCTTCCAATACTATCTCTATAAATTAATACAGGATATCTCTATAAATTAATGAAAGAGATAATATAAATGAAAGAATGGGAAGAAGGCGTGGAATAAGGAGGGAGAGGGCGCTATAACGAGCTGGAATATTTTAGGGGATAAAGATTTGATCAAATAAAAATATCTTTGATAGATTTAAAAGTAGAGATTTTTAAGGATTGAGCGCAGGGATAAAATTGGGAGAATTAGATAGATTTAAAAGTAGAGATTTTTAAGAATTGAGTGCCGGGATAAAATTGAGAAAATTAGTGAAAAATATGTAAAACGTCAATTAATAAGAAAAAAAGAAAACATGTCAATTAAAATGAACCGGAGGGAGTATTTAACAACTCCCCCTTCCAAATAAATTGAAGCGCGGTGCCACAAACTTTATATGAAATTATATACAAATCTTTTACATATTTTTATTTGACTTAGACATGAAATGACATACATATAAATCATATTTATTTACTTTGCATGATTTCTGGATTTCAATATCTGTTTGTGATTGTATCCATATTTTCCCCTTTTTACAGAGATGAAGTCCTTATCATTTTTCTTGACAATTTAACTAAAATTTAGATTGAAATGCAAATCACACATTTGTTTTAATTTATTTGTATATTTTAATATAATAATGATGTTCCATTTTGATTGCGATGAAGATAGGAAACTATATATATCACTTTTATTGATTGTTAGATAGTAATTTATTTTAACGGAAGCAGGTGGAAATTTGATATGATTGCATAGAAGTCCAATTCGGATTTTCTGTTACAGTAAGTGTTTCATCCTATGTTTCATTTTTTTCACTACGTGACACATATTAATTTATGACATCATATCATACACGTGTCGGTTAGTGAATATAGTAAAACACAATAATATAATACCAAAATGTAACAAATGATTCCACGAGGGAGAAGTCATAATCAAGTGTATATATATTGTAAAATACATTACACCATAAAAAGAAAAAACACAAAAGCAAAAAACCAATAAAATTAGAAAAGCGAATGTCCTTCTCAAAAAAAAAAAAAAAAAAAAAAAATTGGATCCCACTATACACTATCAGTGAAATACATTACACCATAAAAAGGAAAAACACAAAAGCAAAAAACCAATAAAATTAGAAAAGCGAATGTCCTTCTCAAAAAAAAAAAAAAAAAAATTGGATCCCACTATACACTATCTGTGAAATACATTACACCATAAAAAGGAAAAACACAAAAGCAAAAAACCAATAAAATTAGAAAAGCGAATGTCCTTCTCAAAAAAAAAAATAAATAAATAAATAAAAATTGGATCCCACTATACACTATCTGTGACTGCAAACAAAGAAGCCGTGGATGCAATGCGGACAGTTAACTAAATGCGTCACTATTCATCGACATATTAATAAAGTAAGGGAGGTAAGATAAGGCCTAGATATGATACACATCTACCCTTAAATAGGTGTTTGGTATGTAATCTTGAAAGCCCAAGACCCGTCCCTATTTTACTATTCACCTTCTTTGCATTACGGAATTGGCCGAAAACACGCGATACCCAATATTTATCAAACAGTAACCCAGTTAAGTTTCAGCAAAGTAAAATATTTTTGAAATCTCATTCAGGCTCTATAAGTTCCTAACCCTAATCGATTCTCTCTTTTCAATTCAACAACGCCTCGACCATATATAGGGGTTGGAAAAAATACCGAATTTTCGGTACGGTATGGTACCGTACCGAAGATTTTCGGTACGGTATCGGTATAGGAATGTCAAATTTTCGGTATTTCGGTATATGCCGAATACCGAAGCAAATCGGTACGGTATTTCGGTATATACCAAACTCATCGGTAATAACGGTATTTCGGTATATACCGTAAAAATCGGTATATACCGAATAGTCAGTAAATAAGATTTTCGGTAATTCGGTAATACCGAATATTACCGAATTAATATCAATTTTTTTTTATCAGCTATTTTAAAATTTAAGTAAAAATAAAATAAGAAATGATGTATTAGAGAGAGTTAGACATTCAGAAATGGAGACATTTACGTTTAGTTCATTTCAAAATCAAAGTCTGATATCTGAAGTCTCATCTTTAAAACATCAAAACCCTAGCCGCGCTCCTCTCCGACGTCTCCGCCACTAGCTCCGCCGCTTGCTCCGCCGCTCGCCCCACCGCCAGCTCTTCGACACCATCTTCCTCGCGCTGTCGCCGGCCACCTCGCACCGCCACTGATTCCACATCGTAAAGGTTTGTCTTATATTTGCTTGCTGAAATACTGCTCAAAATATATATCTTCATAATGTGATATTTTTAGTTGAATGTTTGAAAAATAAAATGTTGATGTGCAGATTCAGTTTAAGGAATTATTTGTTATTCTGTCAGTTCATTTACTGATTTTCTTTTTGTCCTGTATTTTTAAAGCATTTAGAGTTTGATATAGTATTAAGTCTTCCCGAGATGCAAAATTATTGTGATACTTTGATGGTGGAATAGAGAGGTTTATGATAATCTTGAATTTGTTTGGAAAGTAACAGTTTGATAAAAATTCCAATAACAATGATTAGTACAATTCCTATTATAAAAGTAACAGACGTGGGCCTGTGGCTTGAAATGGCAATTGTAGAACACACAAACTACAATTTGGTATTCATAGTTATCATTCTTGTTTTCAATCTTCATTAGATTTCCTTTTCTTTTCTGTGTTTCTGTTAATATGTAATGTAATATTGGTTGGTATGTGAAGCCTGATTGTACAGCACCATAACAATAATGAAGAATAATCATTTTCTTAGAAGTGAGTTTTACAATTGAATCATTAATTAATGGGTATATATTTATAAAATATTATTTTCATTTGTCCTGGAGCCCAATCATCTAATTTAATAATACTAGAATTTAACTAGTCAAACTTTATATTATCATAAAATAAAGGGATACAAATAAGGAAAATTCATTTTACATAAAATTATTGATTGCGATTACTCTTTAGTTCATGTCAAACTATATGAAGTTTTCAATTGATTGTGGAAATTGGTATAAATAACCTTTTATTCTAAGTTTGAGTATAACTTTGTTGTCTTTAATTTTAAACTTTGTTGTCTAACAATGTTTTCAACGGATGAATTCTAAGTTTTCAATTTTAAAGTTAAATAGTTTTATGACAATCACATAATGATTTTCACTTATATAATTTTTCGCAAGGGCTAATATTTTTTTCAGAATTTATCCATTGATCTGTGTATATACAAATATCATGAAACGCTCTACAAATTCTTATTTATTTTTACTTATTCTCAGGATAGGAATGGAATCTGAATCTTCCCATTCATTGCCTAGTCCATCCGAAACACCAAATACAGTAGATACTTCAACACATGATGATTGAAAAACGATCTAACTCGTCTTTTAATCTTTTGGAGTGGTGGAGAGGAAGTGAAACTAGGTACCCAGTTCTTTCAATTATTGCCAAGGATATTTTTGCAATTCCAAGTTCAACTGTGGCTTGTGAGTCCGCTTTTAGTTTGGGCAAAAGAGTTGTGGATCCTTTTAGGAGTAGTTTGAGTCCTAAAATGGTAGAGGCATTGGTGTGCACTAATGATTGGCTAAAAGCGGAGGAGTTCAACCTTTATAAAGATCCGACCGATGATGACCTTGAGTTATATAAGGAAATTGAAGAAATTAAAAAGAGTAAGTGTTTATTTATTAATTAAGCACATTAAATTTTTATCCTTTATTTATGTTACACTTATATGAATCTTCTAATCACGTCTTTTTTTTTTTTTTTTCAGCGGTAAATGCCAATCAAGATTGCTCTCAAACTTTCTCTCTAGCCTCCACATTATCTATGGTGTAAAAGATGTCAAGGTAAATATTTACATTATTGAACTCAGTGGTTTAGGAACTTGTGTTTGAGTTTGTTTACCACATCTTAATCTGCTGGATTTGGAGCATTTTAAGGTAATATATATTTTTTAAGTATGAAAACAGGCTTAGCTGGAGTAGTTTAAAAGTGTAATTGCAGATGAGAAGTTGATTTATGATTATTGTGTAGTGGCATTACATCAATTATTGAGATTCTCATTATATTCAACATACTCTAGAACAATTAAGTTGCTTTATGTGGTATTATACCATTGTCAAGGTTAAGTTGTTGGAGTGAATAGAGTAACTAATATCATTGTTGGATTGATGTGAATAACTCGGTTCCACACTGAAAATTGTGCATGATTAAGTTGACTTGTGTTTGATTGATATTGATTAATATGAATTTTGTGTGGCATTCGTCAGAATAACATGCTTAAGTTGACTTGTGTTGGATTGATAATCATTGATTAATATAGATTTGTCATTTGAGTTTTTTCTAGTAAGTTTATAAGAATTTTATTGAATGCAGGTAGTTCATTTCCAAGGATTTGAAGTGAAGATAGCTTCGAAGTGGATTTTAAATAAGGATTTCAATCCTTGACTTAATTTGTTTGTTCGCTTTGTTGTAGTGACCCTAAGTTGTTTTGGTTGTTCTTTTATTGTGATTTCTATTTGATGGAGTATTTTTTGGACTTTATGGTTCACTTATTAGACTACTTTTGTTATAATCTTTTGTTGTATTGACATTAATATGATGTAATATTTTAGTAAATTTTCGGTATTTTTTCGGTAATTTCGGTATAAATAAAGTTCGGTATTTTCAGTATTAAATAAATCGGTATGAAAATGGTAATATCGTTATCGTATATCCATTTCGGCATATCGAATTTTCGGTATGGTACGGTATCACCAAATTCTATACCGAAAATACTGAAATTTTCGATACGATTTCAGTATGAATTATGCTATACCGAAAATTTCGGTTTGGTATTTCGGTACGGTATACCGTACCGATCCACCCCTAACCATATAGCAGCCTCCTCTAGATTTTGTAATATTAAAATCTAGCTATGAAGAAATGGTGCATTATTGTCTCCTGGAACCATCGCGATCGAAGGAGCAGCTGCATGAATATGTCCTACCATTCTTCAATCTCTTCTGAGAATTAAAGGTAAGGAAGATGGGGTTAATTATTATTCCTATTAATAATGACTTTCATTTTATTAGCTGGCATGGTAGTTTTGTAATTCTGAGCATTTTAGTTAAATTTCTTTTAGTAACTTATTACCTAATCTAAGTTCTAGTCAGGTTTACCAAACACATCAATTAAGCAATCTTAGTTTATAATCTTATCTACCAAACACAAGAATATGATACAAATCATACCCGAATCTCTGATACATTTCTCCCTTTACCTAATCTTGTGTAATCCTAACTCACCTACCAAACGAGCCCTAATTGTATTTGTGGATGGATTAAATTTCTGCGCAAAGTTACTCATGGCATGAGTGACTTTCTTTTTTTATTTTTTTTACAAAGACCCCGGCAGGGCGACATTCATTTAAAAAAAATTAAAGTCGTATGTGGGAGAGGCGATATTCTTTATTTTTTTTAACAAAGTCGCCATTGGCAGGGGCAATATTCATTTAATTTTTTTTCTTTTAATTAAGGCGGCAATGTATATAAATTTTTTTACATAGAATATTTTTTTTGTTTTTTTTTATTAGAGTTGCACTTGCCATTGATTTTTTTTTTTTTTTGTGTGTTTAAGACGCCTCGAGCATAGGTGATTACTAAATCGTTTTCAAATTAAAAATACAATATTTTAGTTAATCATAAATACTTAAAAAATAAAGTAATCAATACCAAAATATAACATCTAACTCGAAAGAGAAACCCTAATATTCATGGTCAGTTCCACAACGAGTCTTTTTTCTATTTTTTTAGCTCTACCTCTTTGTTCCTTGGTATTGGCATCAAATTCGCTGTCTTGGGCATATTGGGTTTGACCATCATCTGGTGTGTTGATATTCAAACTAGATGTTGGCCGACCAGATGAAGATGAAGTTTGACTTGAATATGGGATCAGAGACATTAAAATGTCCTCGATGACCTGCCAAATTTGGTTGATGAGGGAAAATTGGTATGTTTATTGTATAGTGCCCGGACTCTAAGAGTGACGTGAATGACTGATCAAATTGCATTGAATCACGATGAGGAGTGACAAAATCTTGTTCGTGTACCATTGGAGACACATAGTATCCTGGCTGCATATCCACACCAGGATGCTCATGAACGGTCGATTGTGAAGGCCCTAGTAGATTGTCATAAACCTAAATGGATTGGGGTTATACGAAGCAGTCACATCAACTCTCTATCTAAAATTAGTACGTGTAGACATAATATGCCTTCTTCCTTGTTCGTCTGTGTCATATGTCATGGGTAGTGGATCAGGCTGGTGTTGTGCTTGCAACTGCAACTGATGGTAGGATGGACGATGATCATGAAAATGAAGTCTCGCTTCCTAATATAATTCCTCAAAAGATCTTCTGGTCGGCTCCCATATATTGTCTCTATCCCCGACTGCTAGTGGATGCATGCTCTCAACTATCATTTCCTAAAATGATAGGTTAATAAACATATGTGAATATGAAATGTAAACTTTTTGGATTTATATAATATATACTCAAATTGAAATTTTTTACCCACCAAAGTTTCTATATATGCATTAGTGTCGGTTGAGATCCCTCTTACATACCTAATCCATGAGTTATCAATCGACATGTTATCTCTTGATACCACCCCATGTATCCAATGTCCACTTCATCACCTTATCCTCCGACTTGAGGGGCAGTAACAATGTGTTGATTTCTGGAATTCCATTGCTCCACAAAATGAGCGTGTATTTCTGCCCAGTTTTAATTGCAGCGCCCTCGTCGATTTGTCCTACTATGCAAACTTCTGTGCACAGCCAAAACCAAGGAGGAATAGCCTGTCGCATACCAAACTTCGGAAATACCCACACGGGATAATATAACTCAATGATAGAGTAATGAATAAGTTGTCATTTCGTTTATCATATGAATGTAATAGTAATAATGACATCATCAATATATGACTGAATTGTTGGTAATATTGACTCATAAGTTCGCCAAATAAGCTGCATATAAAAGAAAATTAATATATATCTACATTAATTTTATTTTAGAGAGTACTAAGAGAAAAATGAAGTTTATACCTCATCCGGGGTTTGTCTATCGAGGTACTCCTAGATAGTTGTCACGTTGTTGTTGAGACTGTGCGTAAAAATTATGATGTTGCAACCATTCAGCTCCATATGGTGCAATAGGAAGTTCACTGGCTAAACCATCGATTGGACATGTATCGAAACGTCTCCCCACATTATTAGGTCTTAGAAATGTAATACGCGACCAGGCCCAAATCTGTAAGAAAGTTAAAAAAATAAGTGGCTTTAGGTTTGTTGTGAGAATTACAGAAAACTATAAACTGAAGGAATCACAATAAATTGGTATGAACAAACAAACTGTGATAAGAGGATGAAGATGCACCTGAAGTAATTGCATAGCCCATCAATAGTTTTACGACTGGCAAGGGGTTAAATCTACCGCTATATGTATAGACATAAAAGCTTGTGTTGTAGTATGATTTCATGTAAACGCCAGGGTCAACACCGTAATGACGGCAAGTTTGCATTGCGTGAGAACACAGGATCCCATTTTGCTTCCACTTTCCGCATGTACACTTTCTAGTAGACAATATCACGATATGTGTGAATGTACTGTTTGATCCTGACGAAAAAGTCTTCATAGACGCTGATTGTTCTGAAAGATCAACCCTGAACACGGCGTGATGTAAGGCTTTACTCTGTCTCTGACCATATTGTTTATATATCTCACCAGTCCATGGTTGGTTTCTTTGTTGCATTCTAATGACAAGCGATCAAAGAAGTACTTTGTAGACTGATACAAAGTAACTTGCACAATTGCACAAATTGGGAGTCGTCTTGCACCCCTCAAGACTTTGTTCATGCATTCTGATAAGTTTGTTATTAGTATCCCGTATCGCTAGACACCATCATGTGCAATGGTCCATTGAGATTTCTCAATCTTTTTCAAGTATGTGTAACTTTTCTCACTTAATGCCCTAATTTTTTCTACCGTATTATCGAAGTGTCGTACAGTAAATGTTGATCCTGCCTCCCAGCACAAGTATTTCAGCTTAACATTCTTCACCAATGTGTTAAAGTTCGAGCAAACATGTCTTAAATAGAATCGGTGAACTCTACGTGGGGGCATAAATTGAGTAAAGTGTTTAGCAGCTTCAATCAATCCAAGGTATCTATCAGATATAAGAGATAGGCCCACCATTGCTCGAACAACATGTTTTTATCAACTTCTTAAGAAACCATTTCTAGGAAGCAAAAGTTTCTTCATTGACAATAGCATACGCCAAAGGCAGTATTTGTTGGTTGGCATCCATTGCTACGACAATCAACATTTTGTGCTTGTATTTGGTGTATAGATGTGTTCCATCAACACTGGTGACCTTCCGACACTGTTAGAAACCATCGATGCATGGTTAGAAAGCTCAGAAAACATACTTCAACATTTTAACTCCGGGAGCTCTATTGTCCACATGACGCCACTCAACCACCGTGCCAGAATTCCATTTTTGTATAGCTCTAAAAATTTTTGGTAATTTAATTACCGAACTTTCCCATTTGTCATACACATTTTCTCTTGCCCATTTCAAACTGTGTCATGTCTTGTGATACGAGGGTTTGAAGGGCGGTTGGATTAGTTATCCACAGCAACCCTAGCCAGGCCATGTGTGAAGAATACATGACTGCTCGGGCCGTCACCACTTAGATATATTGCGTAGGGAAAATTGGTAAAAATATCCCATAACTTTGCCCTAATTAAGAAAATATCCTTTATGTTTGGCACTTAATGAAAATGCCTTCTAACTTTCAAAAAATTGGTAAAAATGCCCCGTCACCGGGTACAGCCAGTTACCCATCCGGTGACGGGCTTATGTGGCTTTTCTTCTCTGATGTGGCACAGCAAAATTACACGTTGGTTACCACAGTGTGAGTGTCAACTACACATGTGCTTCACACATGACTAGTTAATGAACCACTAAAATCAATTTTCCCCTTTTCCAGCAAATACAGTGCTGGAGCAACGGCCAATTACTTCCGCCTCTCCTCCCCGAAACCTCCTTCGACGCCGTCGCCGGCGGCCGCGACACTCTCTGCGGCGTCCGCTCCGGCGGAATCAGCCTCCTCTGCTGGAACACCACTTTCAGCCCTAAGAGAATATACAACAATGCGTCTGCTCCGTTAACCTCTCTCTCGATCGGAGATACGCAAATCTGCGCACTGAGAAACACTTCATCGGAAAATGCAATTTGCTGGCGAGGAAACAACCTTCCTTCCTCCCAATCTCCACCTCAATTCCGCTCGATTTCATCTGGTTTAGAATTCTCCTGTGGAGTTCTAGAAGCTTCTAACCAGGTTTACTGCTGGGGAGACTTAACCTTCTCTAATTCAATCCAATCAGAGCTCGAGAACTCATCAATGGCGGATATCCACGTCGGCGGAAGACACGCGTGTGGATTCAACAATTCAGGATTCATAGTTTGTGCAGGAAGCAACGACAATGGCGAACTAAACCTCCCCTCGAATTCGGCCTACGAATACAGAGCAATGGCGCTCGGATCAAACCACAGCTGCGCAATCAGAAGATCTAACGGCACCGTCGTCTGCAGTCGGGATTCACAAAGGGGTGGTGCCCTAATTCTAATAATTGAGTAATATTTTTGTTAATTGGAAAAGGGGAAAATTGATTTTAGTGGTTCATTAACTAGTCATGTGTGAAGCACATGTGTAGTTGACACTCACACTGTGGTAACCAACGTGTAATTTTGCTGTGCCACCTCAGAGAAGAAAAGCCACATAAGCCCGTCACCGGATGGGTAACTGGCTGTACCCGGTGACGGGGCATTTTTACCAATTTTTTGAAAGTTAGAAGGCATTTTCATTAAGTGCCAAACATAAAGGATATTTTCTTAATTAGGGCAAAGTTATGGGATATTTTTACCAATTTTCCCTATTGCGTATTGGTAGTAGCCATCCGTAAGTGGAACATCTTGTGCAGTGGTCGCATGTTGTACTACAGTATCAACATGAAGGTGCACGTAACGATTTCCGGCATCAGGATCAAAGAAAAACCATAGATCTTCATCATTGTTGATCAGTATTAGTTGTAAACTATTATTTTCACATAGCATTGCGGATACCTTTAACATATATCGATTACTATCGATTTTCAACATTTGGTATAATAACGAAAGTAGTCCCAAATAGCCAATGGCACGAGATATCCTTCGGCCACCAATAGGTGGTCGGTCCGTACCACATCCATGGTGCACGACAAGTCAAACATTTTCCGAAATCACCATTATTTTCAAATGCAAAGATTTTAGCATACATTAAGCTAATATAGTTTGAATCTGATAACAATAATAAAAAAATAAATAAAAAATAACCTTAATAATAATAGTAACAATAATAAAAAATAATAATAATAATAAAAATAATATTTCTAAAAATAATAATGATAGCAAAAATAATAATAATAATAATAATAATAATAATAATAATAATAATAATAATAATAATAATAATAAAAGTAATAATAACAATAATAAAAATAATAAAATAAAAATATCAACAGTAATAATAATAATAATAATAATAATAATAATAATAATAATAATAATAATAATAATAATAATAATAATAATAATAATAATAATAATAATAATAATAATAATAATAATAATAATAAATAGCAATAATAATAATAGTAACAATAATAACAATAGTAATGATAATAATAATAAAAATAATAATAATAATAATAATAATAATAATAATAATAATAATAATAATAATAATAATAATAATAATAATAATAATAATAATAATAATAATAATAATAATAATAATTTTGCGCAAAAATGATAATAACAATGATACAATCTAAAAATAATAATATTAATACTAGTAGTAGTAGTAGTAGTAGTAGTAGTAGTAGTAGTAGTAGTAGTAATAATAATGATGATGATGATGATGATAATAATAATAATAATAATAATAATAATAATAATAATAATAATAATAATAATAATAATAATAATAATAATAATAATAATAATAATAATAATAATAATAATAATAATAATAATAATAATAATAATAATAATAATAATAATAATAATAATAATAATAAATAAATAAATAAATAAAAATAGGGATGATATCATAACTAAACTGGGAAATCGACGAGCTGAAAAAAATTAAAAAAAGGCTACTAAAAGGCTAATAAAAATAGAACTGAAAGACACTTTAATGTAGCATTTCAATTTCAATGATTAAATATTAGTGTACTGAGAAAAAAGAAAAAATTGACAAGAACTAAGACTACTAACCGGCACAACAAAAAATATTTATATTCCACACCACATTCTATATTCAAGGTGGCCCAGCCCGACATGCATTTGCAAATGGGAAAAAAAATAATAATTAGAATTACATGTAGAATTTTGATACCTTAATGAAGGTACGTTGCAGTTGTATCAATAAGTCTACTGTAGCGCCAAACGGGGGACAACACTGTGTCCTGTAATCTTTGGCCAAACTGACAATGACAGACTTCATAATAATTAGAAAAATAGTGCATTAGTTCTATTTAAATTATGTCATCTATAAATTAATTTTGAGAAATATTAAGTCCGGTAAAATCTAACGAAAATTATAATATAAATTATGGAAAAAAAATTAGATATAAAAATTTGCACCTTAGTAAAGTATCGACAAATTGACCGGGCTCGTATGTATGAAAAATATGCTATGAGAAGTAATCCTAGTTGAATCAAGTAATGTATGCTAGTGGAGAGAAAATTTTGTAAAGCAGAGCTTTCATTCTCTAAAAATGAGCTAAAAAGAAGAAGAAGATGCATGCAATATATAAACAAAACACTTCCCGTCATTGTGGTCAAAAGCAATAAATAAAGATGACAAAAAAAAAAAAAAAACATTCAAATTGATGGACATTACACAGCCATCATTGTCGCCTCTCTACAGGCTTTTAAAAAAAAAAATTGTAACTCAGCTCCATCGTCGCCTCTCTACAAGCTTTAATTTTTTAAAAAAAAAACATTAAATAAATGTCGCCCTGCCCCAGGCGACTTTGTGAAAAGAAAAAAAAAAAGAAGAATGTCGCTTCTCCCACAAGCGACTTTAATTAAAAAAAAGTTAATGAATGTCGCCTTTGCCAGGGGCGACTTTGTAAAAAAATATTGAAAAAAAAAAAAGAAAGTCGCTCATGCCATGAACGATTAAACGCAGAAGTCTAATCCCCCCACAAACGTATTTACTTTATTAATATGTTGATGAAGAGTGCCACATTTAAGGTGTGTTTGCTTAAGGTTGTGGAGTGCTGAGTCAAACCTGACTGAGAAAGTTAATAAGTATGCTTTATTGAAATTTGGTCCCCTAAATCTCTTGAGAGAAACCTTAAGCTATTGGATATAATCACTTTGCTGAAATAATTAAGTGGTGGAAAGTTTAATTTTGTAGGAATTAAGCTTTATATGATTAATATACGAGTGGAATAGATAATCATAGGATTTTGAATTTCTCAAAATCGACTTTTGGTGAGTGAGAAGTTAATTCATAAAGTTAGCCACTTGATTATGGGTTAATGTGGGATGGAATATTAAATACATTTAATATCTCACATCCCATATTGGAACTTGAACATCTTGATTACCACGATAAATATAAGAGTACCTTGAAGTATATTAATTATGCTTGTGAGGGAGTCGCATTGGAAGCCCACACACGCGTGCGGGCGTGCTCGACTCGGCACGACACGACCACGCCACGGTCACGGGCTAGGGCTCTTATCTTTTTGGAAGCCAAAAATCGCTGGGCTAAAGGATGGGTTTGAATCTGAAAATTCGAAAACATCCTCAATTAACAGCCAGATTTATGAGATTTATGGTGGTATTCAATTGGGCTGTTACTCAGCCCGTAACAACAAGCATAAATAGATGCTTCGTGCATGCTCACAGACACAACAAATATTCACCTGAAAGCTCTCACTCTCATCTCTCTGCATCTGCATAATTTTAGACCTTTTAGTCCAGACGAACATACTAAGTTCACCGGTGCTTTTCTGATAGTGGTGCTACTTCAGAAAAGACGTAAATCATTTTACCTTTGGAGGCATTTACGTCATTCCGAGAGCACCGGTCGTGACGTAATCTGTCTTAAGGGGAGTGTTTTAGCCACGACTCGATTTTGCATTTCAAGCTATTTCTGTGTTGGTGTTTACATTGTCTAAATCCTACACTAGTTACTAACAATCTTAAGATAAATTATTTTTTTTCTGAACAATGGCGTAAAACACCAACATACCAACCCCTCTTGCTAACACCATTGAGAAACCGGAGAAGTTTTCCGGTGACAACTTCAAGAGATGGCAACAAAAAATGATGTTTTACCTCATTACTCTCGGGATTGCAGAAGCTCCAGTTACTCCAGCTGAAGATGACAATGATACTGCAAGGCGTATCGCCCTAAACGCCTGGACACAAGGGGACTACTTGTGTCGCAATTATATCCTAAACAGACTGGCCGACTCTCTGCATGATGTTTATGCAGACACGAAGACGGCAAAAGAGCTGTGGGATGCTCTTGAGAAGAAGTACAAGACAGACGATGCAGGAATTAAAAAGTTCATGGTGGCTCGTTATCTTGACTTCAAAATGGTGGACAATCGTTCAGTTGTGGAACAAGCTCAGGAGTTGCAGTTGATAGTGCATGATGCTTCCGCTGGAGACGTGAAGCTGCCTGTTCCCTTTGTGGTGGCTAGCTTGATTGAAAAGCTGCCTCCGGGCTGAAGTGATTTCAAGAATTACTTGAAATATAAGCGAAAGGAAATGACGGTCGAGGACCTGATTCTTAAGCTGAGAATTGAAGAGGACAACATAAAATATGAATCCAGGCATCAAGCACAACTAGATGCGAAAGTGAATCTATTGTAAAGGAGATCCTCGAGTAACAAGAGGAAAAGCCCTAACGAGAACAACAGTCGGGGTAACAATCAGCCCAACAACAACAATAGTAAAAGCAAGCAGCCTGCAAATGCTCCTAAGTTTGTAGAAAATTGCTACAATTGTGGCAAACTAAACCACATGGCGAAGAACTGCCGTGTGCCTAAGCAAAAGAAGAAAAAAACCAATGTCAATGTTGTTGAACATGAGCAAGATGATCTGGACCTCACAGCTATGGTGTTTGAGGCCAACATAGTAGACAATACTCGGGAATGGTTTGTTGATACCGGGGCTTTCTGTCATGTCTGTTCTGACAGGGAGGTGTTTTCTTGCTATAAAGCTTCTTCTGGAAGGAAGCTTCATATGAGAAATCAGGCCTCGTCTGAGGTGGCTGGAATGGGTAATGTGGTCTTGAAGCTGACCTTTGGAAAGGAGCTCACTCTGAAGGATGTGCTGCATGTCCCAGACATCTAGAAAAATCTGGTCTCTAGATCGCTGCTGGTCAAGCATGGTTTCCGCTTGGTCTTTGAAGATGATAAGTTTATTCTGAGCAAGCAAGGAGTGTTCATAGGAAAAAGTTTTGTAGTGAATGGTTTGTCCAAAATCAATGTAATGGCTAAACGTCAACTCAATAATGTAACCTCTACTATGAATGAAAAAGCTTCAACTTCTTCTTACTTGCTTGAGTGTTCCTCTTTATGGCATTCTAGATTAGGATATGTAAATTTTAATGCTATAAAATGATTAGTAAATTTAAATTAGCTAAAGCTGAATGAAATAAAGTCACATAACAAGTGTGAAGTATGTGTTGAAGCCAAAATGACAAAGTTACCTTTCATTCAGTAGAAAGGAGTACTACATCTCTAAATCTTATTCACACTGATGTGTGCGATCTCAAGTTTGTGCAAACTAGAGGTGGGAATTTTTTCATATTTTTTATAGACGATTACACAAGATATTGCTATCTTTACCTTTTAAAAAGTAAAGATGAAGCAATAGTAGCTTTTAAGAATTATAAAGCAGAAGCAGAAAATCAACATGGCACTCAGATTAAAACAATCCGGAGTGATCGAGGTGGTGAGTATGTAGCCCCGTTTGAGGAGTTATGCTCCAAAAGTGGCATAATTCATCAAACTACGGCTCCTTATTCTGCGCAGTCGAATGTCGTCGTAGAACGCAAAAATCATACTCTGAAATAGACGATGAATGCCTTGTTGATTAGGTATGGGTTACCCCAGAACATGTGGGGGTGGGGGGGGGGGGGGGGTGGTTGGGAAGCCCTCCTCATAGCAAATTATATCTTGAATAAGATTCCACTTAAGGGTGTTGATAAAACTCCTTATGAATTGTGGAAAGGACGCAAGCCGTCATATAAATACCTCAAAGTGTGGAGGTGTTTGGCTAAAGTTGAGGTACCATTACCTAAACAAGTTAGAATTGGCCCTAAAACGGTTGATTCTATATTTGTTGGGTATGCTCTCAACAGTAGTGTTTATCGTTTTTTTATCCACAAGTCTGAATCAAGGAATGCTCTATTCTTTGAAAACATCTTTCCGTGCAGAGAAAGAATGCCAGATAGTTCGAGTCAAGAGAATACCTTCGAGAAAGGGAGTGCTTCGAACTTAAAAAGAACTGTTGATGCTACTAGTAGTTCTCGGTCTTTTGAAGAAGAGGAACCGAGATGTAGCAAAAGAGCTAAGACTGCAAAGTCATTTGGTTCTGACTTTATCATTTATATGCTAGACGATGAACCAAAGTCACTCAAAGAAGCTCTGTCTAGTCCAGACGCTCCATTTTGGAAAGAGGTAATTAACAGTGAAATTGAATCTATCATGCAAAATCACACATGAGAGTTAGCTGACGTTCCACCTGGTTGTAAGCCTTTAGGATGCAAATGGATCCTAAAGAAGAAGTACAAGGTTAATGATTCAATTGATAAGTACAAAGCTCGTCTGGTAGCCAAGGGCTTCAAACAGAAAGAAGGTGATGACTTTGATACCTACTCTCCTGTGACCAAGATTATGTCTATTCGTGTGCTTCTCTCGATTGTTGTGATACAAAATCTTGAGATTCATCAAATGGATGTAAAGACTGCGTTCTTGAACGGAGAGTGAGAAGAAGAGATCTATATGAATCAACCTGAAGGATTTGTAGTGCCAAGACAAGAGAAAAAGGTATGCAGACTCGTAAGGTCATTATATGGTCTCAAACAAGCGCCTAAACAACGGCACTTGAAATTTGACAACACCGTATTCAAATGATTTCAAGATCAATGAGTGTGACAAGTGTGTGTACATAAAAAGTACATCGGAAGCATTTGGCATAGTGTGTCTATACGTAGACTACATGTTGATCATGAGTAGTAACCATGAATCATCAGTGATACGAAATAAATGTTGAAACGAAACTTCGACATGAAGGATGTGGGCTTGGCTGATGTGATTCTAGGAATCAAGATTATCAGGACATCTGAGGGAATTATTTTGTCCCAGTCTCATTATGTAGAGAAAGTACTCAAAAAATTCAATGCTTATGATGATTCACCTGCCAAGACACCATTAGAATTGAATGTTCATCTGAAAAAGAACATGAGTGAACCAGTAGCTCAAGTTGAATATGAGAAAGTGATTGGAAGTCTGATGTACATTACAAACTGTACTAGACCTAATCTGGCATGTTTTGTGAATAAAATGAGCAGGTTCACGAGCAATCCAAGTCAAAAACATTGGAAAGCTTTGACAAGGATTTTGAGATACTTAAAGTATACTTTTAATCATGGGTTACACTACACAAGATATCCTCATGTGCTTAAAGCGTATAGTGATGCAAATTGGATTTCTGATACGAAGGACTCATTCTCCACGAGTGGATATGTTTTCACGATTGGAGGTGGAGCAGTTTCGTGGAAGTCAACTAAACAGACATGTATAAGCGATCCACCATGGAATCAGAATTCATCGCTCTGGATAAAGCTGGTGAAAAAGCTGAATGGTTTCGTAACTTCTTAGAAGATATTCCATGTTGGAGTAAGCCAGTGCCAGCAGTTATGGTTCATTGTTACTGTCAAGCCACAATTGGAAGGGCACTGAATAACATGTATAATGGTAAGTCTAGTCACATACGCCGTAAACATAATACCGGGAGACAATTGATCTCTAGTGGGGTTATCTCAATAGACTCTATAAGGTCTAAGAATAACTTAGTGGATCCGTTAACCAAAGGTTTAAACCGAGATTAATTGATCAAGTTACGAGAGGGAATAGGAGTAAAATCCACCAATTAGAGAACAATTAAAACGGATACCCAACCATGATGAGTGGAGATCCCACAAACTTGGTTCAATGGAAAAAATAAGTTTTAAAAGTTCGGGAGAAACACTTAGAAGACTATGTCTTTAAAATCCATCCCTAGAACGCAAGACAAGTATGGAAGACCTGTAACGGTGGTGAGGATAAGCCTTATGACTTTTAATGATTCCGAGATATCTTGAGAAAGATTGAGTAGTGCAGGATACTCGATAAAGGAATCACCTATGTAAGTGTGAAGTAAGGGTCACTTCAATGAAACACTTATGAAACCAAAGTGTGTCAATGGCCGAAACGGACAAAAACATGAGAACAAGTATGTTCTGATCAGTATGGTGCAAGCACTGTTTACTTGGTGCACACTAAGGGGGAGTGGTTCAAGGATATACATCTACCAAGTCGCCGGTGCATCCGATAGTGTATTGTTATGGAAGGTTCAAAGCCACAAACTATCTATCCTTAGACTATGCTGGTCAAAAGAGACTGGATTGGAATTCTACATTCATGCATGCATTAATTTTTCACTCATGCGGGAGATTGTTGGATATTTATTTAATTATAGTGAGTGAATTGTCACTTTGATGAAATAATTAAGCGGTGGAAAGTTTAATTTTTTTAGGAATTAAACTTTATATGATTAATCTACGTGTGGAGTAGATAATCGTAGGATTTTGAATTTCTCAAAACCGACTTTTGGTGATTGAAAAATTAATTCATAAAGTTAGCCACTTGATTATGGGTTAATGTGGGATGGAAGATTAAATACATCTAATATCACACATCCCACATTGGAACTTGAACATCTTGATTACCACTATAAACATAAGAGCAAGGATGAAAAAATCGCGAGATTTCGGCGAAATCTCGCTGAAATGAGCTCTCCCGAGACGATATTAGGCTGTTATAGGTTTTTGTTGGAAAATCAGCGCGAGATTCTCGCCAAAATCTCGCGAAATATCGCCAAATTCTTTTTTTTTTTTTTTCTTGTTTCAACAAAAATTTTAAAAATTTACCCAACCTTAGTTTCAAACTTGAGACCTCTAGAATGAGGCTCCAAGCTTTAACCACCAGACCAAGTCAACAACATGTTATTATGTCTACATATTATTTATATAACCTATTTAGTAAAATTCTACTTACAATAATATATACCTTATGAAAATGAAAATTAGAAATAATTGGCTATTTTTGGTCCATAATTAGTTATCAAAATGAAAATAATTGGTTCATAATTAGTTATCAAAATGAAAATAATTGGTCCATAATTAACTATCAAAATGAAAATTAAAAATATAAAAACTAAGTATAAAATAATAATTGGACATTTTTATAAATCTTTTGTTTTGTTTATAATTTTAAGATGAATTTATGTTTTAAAGCTGGTTATAATATTTTTGAAATATTTTGTTAAACTTTCGAATTTTTAATATAATATTTCCATACTATTAATTAGTAATGTTGTATGAAAAATGTAAAAAAATGTCTTATATTGCCACTCATTGTTTATATTATTTTATATTTATAAATTAGTTGTAAATAAATCTATTTCTATCAAATTTAAGATGCCTATATGTATTTGAGTTTGTTATAATAATTGTAAATATATCATGTTAATTTTTAAATTTTTAATATATTTTTTAATATTTTTCAGAAAATTGCACCGATATTCCGATATTAATCGATATCTCACCGATATCTCCGTAAATTGAAATACTGATATCTCCGCGAATACCGATATTTTCGTCCTTGCATAAGAGTACCTTGAAGTATATTAATTATGCTTGTAAGGTAGTCCCATTGGAAGCCCACTCACGCGCGCGCGCTCGGCTCAGCACGGACCTTGGGGCTTGGAAGGCCTCGGCCTCGGATCTTGGGGCTTGGGCCTGGGACTCTTATCTTTTTGGAAGCCCAAAAAAGTTGTCTTACGGATGGGTTTGAATCTGAAAATTCAAATTGTAACATCCTCAGTTAACAACCAGATTTATGAGATTTATGGTGATATTCAATTGGGCTGTTACTCAGCCCGTAACAACCAGCATAATGGCTAGTTAAAGACAATTAAACAGGCATGCCTATAAATAGATGCTTCTTGCATGCACAAAGACACAACAAATATTCACCTGAAAGCTCTCACTCGCATCTCTCTGCATCTGTATAATTTTAGATTTGCCCCAAAATTACGATACACTTTAAGAGACCAGATAGGTGATTTGGTATCCAGTGTTGTTGTATAACTGGACCGAATCGGCCAGTTCAATCGGTTCAACCGAGAACGGATCACTTGTCCGATCCGGATAGATTTATATAACTAGATTACCGGACAAACCAGAAGAAATTGCATAAAACCAGGAGGAACCTAAAGGGATAAATTCGGTAGAACCGGTTGTTAACAAGGGGAGGAAAAATAAAGTTTTTGGATCTTGATCTAGATCTATGACTGGATCCTTCCTTCCACCATAACAAGCACGATTCGAAGAGTATAAACAACACAATATCTTGAATAATGGAATACACGCATCAAATGTCATCTAGTTTCTGCTTCTCTCCAATCTAATGTCTTTGTGAGAGAGAAATGTAGGAGGGGAAAGCGAGGCGTTGTAGATTAGATCTCAAACTCGTGTGTCTGAGAGAGTATATGTGAGAGAGAGAAATGGCTAATGGGGCAGCCGAGGGGGAAGGGATAGGGGTAAAAGGGTAGAAAGAAGGGTCGAGAGAGGGGAAAGGTGTTCAGAGTAAGCATGTCAATGGGACGCCGTCCCGTACCCTGTCACGGGGCAAAAATATACGCCCTGTGATCTGCCCCGCCCCGTTTCGGCCCGCCTTCATTTTTTTAAAAAAAAAAAAAAACTGTTTTTTTTTTTTTAATAAAGAACCTTGGGCTTTTTTTTTTTTTTTTTTTTTTTTTTTACAATTGAAGTCAATAGGTTTTTAATTTTTAGGTTTACATTAATTTTGTTTTAACATTTTTTATATTTTGTAAAATTAATTATTAGAAAATGGAATTTGATTATTTAAATTTACTCTAATCATAATTTAATGTATTAGGATGACATATGTATAACATATCATATATAAAATTTGATATTATAAATGCATATATACACATATTTAATATTTATGTGTGTGTGTATATATATATCTATATAATATTACATAATATATATTTAAGAAAAATATATATATAGGGGGAGGGAGCGGGGCGGGGCGTGCCCCGTTCTTCATCGGGGCGGATTTTACCCCATCCCAAAAGTCTCGAATCGAAGCGGGACGAATCGATTCTGAGAGAGTGTGAAACAAAACAAATCTTTTAGTAATTTTATTCTTAAAAGCTACTTGAATTTTTTATCATTATTTTTTTAAGTACAGCTACATGAATTATTTGCCTCGGGGATCTTTTTTTCTTTTAGAGAAATATAGAGATACAAAATTCAAAATTTATTTCATTTGCTAATATGCGTGTAGTTTGATATTTTATATTCTGAAACTTATTAATATTTTTGTGAACTTAGTTATCTTGTCGATCCTTAATAATTCTAAAAATAGTTTATATTGCATAATATTAGGAAAAAATTATAATATACTTATTATTTTATATGAAAATGATTGGACCACCACGTTGGACGGGTTAAACCGTTCAACGTTAGCAAGATAAAAAATCCGATTATAACAATACTGATGGTATCTTCTCCAGAAGAAAGAGGGAAGGAGAGACGGGACCTACTAATCGTGAGGAGCATTGGACAAGTTGATGCAACCAGACGTCTAATTACCTCGGAAACGACAGGGAAGAGGAGAGGAGGATACTACAAGTGCAGAGCCTTCAATACATCAGGTCTATCGTAACAATGGGATCCTCCTACCAGAATAACCATATCTATTGAAACGAAAATAAGGAATGTTGTGAATGATATTATCTCCGTCCCGCTCTAACTTTCCTACTTTCCTTTTCGATTTGTCTTAACTTAACTTTCCAGCTCATAAATGATAAATTTCCACCCTCAATCTTCATCTTTAAATAAGTCAAAGATTCCACAAAATTTAATCTTTCTTAACCTCCGTGCTCAATCAAAGTAGAAAATTTAGGCCGGGACGAAGGGAGTATTAGGGAGAAGGTGGGACAGCAAGGGAATGTGAGGTGAACCCTGGAGGCCAGCAAGGGTACCAATTAGTACTTTGGGACCCATACATATATGCCTCTGCATTGGTCGGAGGGGTCGAGTGAAGGAGATTTATTTTATTTTTGCCACCTGTATGTATGTTAGCCATGCAGACAAAATTAAACAGAGCATATAAACCAAGCAATTATTGAAACGTTATTCTACATTTATTGACATGCACGATACGTTAATAGAATATGTGTTCATTGCACCGTGTATACTTGGGTTTCAGTTGAATTAACAAAGTATAACATAACACGTGTGTTCTCATTTTAGGAATTATAATTACGTTGTTTAATGATATTCAATTTAGAAATCATCTTTAATACGTTAAATATGAGATTTGATTTTGTTGGACTTCCAGTTCCAGGGCGAAAGTGATTATAGGACGGGGTCCTATTACATACCCATGAGTAGCAAATTCAACTAGACCGCTCAAAAACCAACCGATATTACAAATCTATAACTCGAACAATTCAATCCAAGTAGACTTGCAGATCCACCCAAACCCGGAATCAGAGGGCCTGGATCTGCCTGCCACTTCAATGCAGCAGCAGCATCACATAGTAAATAGCTCTGGAACAATGACCATAACCCGCATTTAGTGCCTTACAAGAACTCAACCTTACTTACTGATTCATCTAAAAATTACAAAACTCAGCTGCTAGTACCATAATTCACAACTTGAGAGGCTTCAGTCCCAGAGACGCCCGCAGCCTGTTCTGTTCTGCAATCTCCGGATCAGGATGATCAGTTCCGTCATCTTTCTTGGCCTTCTTCTCTTTCTTCTTTTTAGGCTCATCTTGATCATCACGGTGCCTTCTCCGACGATCATCATCACGATCCTTGCGATCCCGGCTTCTACTTCTACTTCGGCTACTTCTCCTCCCACGCTCCCTATCTCGTCTCTCACGTTCCCTGTCCCGGTCTCTCTCACGACCATAATCCTTGTCATCTCTTACCCGATGCCTATCTCTATCTCTGTCTCTATCTCTATCACGCCCTCTTCCACGTTCTCTCTCGTAGTCCCGATCCCTATCATAGTCTCTATCCCTGTCATAGTCCCGATCCCTGAAAGCAAATAAAGAGGCGGCTTTACCAAATTATTACATATCAATACTGGTGATTTTGTACCCTTTCTTTCTATTATTTTTTTGTAGTTCTCATAGATATCAACGGCTGATTGCCAAGAGGATTTGCAAAGAGATCACAGTTAAATCACCAAGATCAAATGGATAACGGCAAACCAAAAAAGCAGCCAGATTAGGCTTTTGACTTCGTCAACAAAAATCTAATTTGGTTAACCTCTACAATAGCTTCCTATTAGGGGGTAGGATAGATAGAGGGAGAGGAAGGAAACAATGAAGAAATTAACTAATTCAGGGAGTGAAATTGTGTGATCCATCATACTTCTCAACTGCACACTGCCAGTGCAGAGAAACCTGGCAGGATCACAATGTTTTAATCTAGGATGCTGTTAAACGCCACTCAAGGCTTGAAATGCCATAATGGTCAGGCAATCATCATAAAGTGATGGTGTGACAATTAAGCACAGATATGATTCAAATAACAGCATCCGCACTTAGAGATATAGAAGAAACCAATTTTCTAGAGAAGCATTACTCAAAATTTGAAAGGAAAAGATTATATTTTTCCTCAGCAGACTTACCCACGAGGAAACCAGCAGCGTGATGCGAATGCAAAACTCAGCATTTGCATACTGAAATACATGATGAAGCAAGGACAAGGGGACCACTCAATAGAGCACAATATTGATGTTTTCTCATAGGGAGGGGGAAAATAAAATTTACGAGTCAACTACTGGCATCCGGCACAAACTCATTAGTTTTATACCATAAGTTTGAGCCACTTCAAATAAATGAGAACAAGTTCATCCATACAATGATACACATACCTGTATCTGTGACTATCACGTTTCCTGTCTCGCTCCTTTTCCCTAGTTGGACTTCGTGCCCTGTAGTAATCCTGTGGTGCAAGAGTAACTAATAAGAGAAGGGTAAAAGCAATACAGAGAAATCAAAGTTTGACAACATGGGTAGTTTATTGAACCTTGTCGTTGCCACCAGAATCTAATCCATCCCCGAGTTGTTCATCCTCATCCTTTTCTTCTTCCTCCTCAAAATCATCTTCAAGGGCACTTCTTCGAAGTTCTAGGGAACCAATTTGTTCAAGTACCCATCTGAGAGCAGAATAGTATGCAGATATTCAGCACTTCAAACAAAAAGAACGATCGCATATAAGAAACAGAAGGAAGTGCTAATTTGCAAGTAGATTCCTAGACTGCTGCAAAGTTGATATTGAAATAGAAAATGTATTGTTCCATTGTGTAAATCAAACATCCATAACCATTAATCAATATATTACATGAAAGTTTATTATTTTTGTTATGCTTTCACATCCAAGTTAATCAAGATAAAGAAACCACGTCCAACATTAATTGCAACTAAGAAAATTAATTAAAGGTTTCATGAAGTATACAAAAGTAGATAGATCCAAAACAAATCACGTGAACTGCAGTATTGTAGCATTAAGAAACATAAAAAACTCATGCACACACATCAGTAATCAAAAGAAAACGAAGCAATGACTATTCAGATACCTTTTTTTTATTCGAGGTAGCGCAATATCGCAGGAGTAGTCTTTTGTCAAAAGCTCGTCGATATACTCATCAACATGTGTCAATGTGAATCCTGATCAAGTCAAGCGACATAAGAAAAAAGAGTAAGCAAGATAAACTGGGAGGTAAGAATATGAAAAATATACTTTGGGATTGTTTCAAAATTCAGGCGCAGCAGCTACATGGACGCCTTCCTTTACAAATTCCAAGACGATAGATGCCAAACCCTTTAATAATTGCCTCTTTTGACTATAGAGACTTTTAAAAGCTGCCTATCATCAAATTCATCTGAAATACTACAACCTACGAGATAAAGTACTCAGAGAAGGGTAAAAACAATCTTACTTCCATCATTTAGCTTGAGCCTCAGCTTTCGGTAATCATTGTACAATGGTTCCAGGTAACGATAAATATCAACATCTATTGCTGTAAGTCGTAAATAAAAGGCTCCAAGCACACGAACATATCTACAAGCAAAAAGACATCAAATAAGTTTTGACACGGTTGTGAGAAATATATTCAACATTGGAATTAACCCTGGAACACAACATGTTATTGATGATAGAAAAAAAAAAAGAAAGCATGCTCTAGAATAAGCTAGAAGAATGCAAACTCAAAGGCTTCCTTCAACTTGAAGTCGAATATAGAATTCCGTGAGCTCTGAATGGATCCAAACCATATTACGAGAAATGAAAATTCATCTATATTGCTACAATGTATCTTTAGTCCCTTCGAAAGGTCAATAACGAATACATTTACCGAATGTTTGGCATTGATGAGTTGAAACCCTAGGAATATACATATATTAACTAGGTTGTCAACTTCATACGCTGCTATTCTATAAATCAAAGCATACTAAACATACAACTTGCACCAAGAAATGAAGGTGACCTGAATCCGAAAATTTTCATAAAAGAAAATGGTAAATTTAAAAATGGTATCGATTGGAATTACTTGTACTCGGGATTTTTGATGAACTCAACAACGATTTCCTTGTCGGGCTGAATCTGGAGCATCTTCATAACAAGGCACATGAAAGGGGTGGGTTTGCGGTTTCCGCCGTAGGTGCCGCCGAGGTGGTCGAGCTCCATGGCCTTGTCGACGAGCGTCTCGGCCGTGAGACCGAAGCATTGCTCCTTCCAGTAAGTATTCTGATATATCTTTGTCCGCAAAATCTTCTCCACCAGATTTTGCGGGTTGGTACCCCTTATGCTCTTCGCTAGCGGGTCTGTTCGATTCGCCATGAGAGAGAAGATAGAAAGGGTGGGACGAAGGTTGTGAATCGAAAACCTAAACCCCAAAGGGGGGCGTTTGGGTTTGGGTTTGGGTTTGGGTTTGCGTTGGGTTCCTCACAAGAATACAAGTATACAAATGCACAAAGTATAGTTGTCAAAATCTCGAGTTAACTCTAATGATTTTACGAGTTATTTCTCCTTAAACGAGATAACTCGTGATAAAATCGAGATCTGATGAAATCGGAGTAAACTCTCGAGTTTGCTCATGCGATTTTACGAATTTTACGATTTTGTGTACGAGTATAACAATTTTATAACATACTGCTTGTTATTCTATTTTACCAATTAAAAAACATATAATATGGATTGTAGAATTTATATCAATTTAAAATTGGGTTTTTAAAACTTTTTTAGAGAAATTTATGCTCACAGAGAACCAATTTTGCTGATTTTTTTTTCTAACTATAAAGTTTTAAATTAAAATCTAAGCTTCACAAAAAATATATCTTATATTTTTTATGTAGTACTTAATTTTGTTAAAGTTATTTGTTAATTTTCTCTTAAAATTAAAGTATTCATAATTATAATTTAAGAATGCTTTACTAAATATATATATGAACCATGATGCCTAAAACATTTCTTCATATTGTATTTTTTTCCTTTTTGATTAAATGTGTATGTGTATTTTTTATAAGTAATATCTATTCAAAACTTGTTGTAATTAAAATATATTTAGAATAATTTAAGTATATGGTTATTTTATATAGGTAGTAGAACTTTACGATTTTACAATTCAATTTTACAATTCGATTTTACTGACACGTCACCGATTCTACTTAAAATCGCGAGTTTGACAACCTTGGCACAAACTACTAACATAATGGGAGAGGTGCAAATTATTTACATTAAAAATTAAAAATATACTAGTATTGCGAGCGATATACGCTACTTCATTTAAAAATTTGTTGAGTTGTTCACCCTACTCAAGCAAATTACAAGTTTTTGCTCAATTAAAACAAAAACAAAAAACAATTGGCATGAGAAAATATTTTTATCGAAAGAATGTAATATTTTTTAGAAAACATAATAATTTATGTGTCCTTATGGGTTTATATAAATTTTCAATGTTAAAATTTACATAAGTCATCTATTTATAAATCACAAACTAGTATAATACCCGTGCGATGCACGGTCATAAAATGTCTTAAATACATGTATACATATATAAATTCGTAAGATATGTCGTAAATATACATGTATACATACATAAATTGCATAACGGTTCATGTAACATAGTTCATTAAATACATAAATATATAACTCTTACTAAATAATAAAAGAGAACCATTTATAAAAAATAAAAACCAAAAATATTTTTCCGCTCAATTCACTTTCCAAAAATATTAGGGTTAAATCATAACTAACATAATAAGAGATTTGTATATATATGTTAAAATCTTCCAAAAATTAGTTCCAAATTTAAATTTTGTAGGCAATTGACAATTTGCTTAATAAAAAAAATTATAAGTGACAACTTTTGATTGATTCATTATATAATTAAAATAAAATAAATAAAATATCAAATGATATCTAGTTCTTTTTCCTTGTTAGTGCAAAATATAACAAATTAATCTTTTTCATGACCTTTAATTTGACATATATACAACATATTTTAAAATAAGTTATACTAAATATATACAATTGTTTGTCGATTATTTAGGTTAGATTTGTTTATGTAATATGAGTTGAATTGTTTGATTGGGTCATAGAAACAAATAAAAATTAAATAAATATTAAGAATATTTTTTATAAATACTTATTTACTAATGTTTTTAAAGTATTAGTTAATTTTTTTTATAATCTTTATTTTTATTTTATGAACAAATCCATATATACCTTTCCTCCAATATGAAATAGTAAAAACTAACTTTTTTTTAGTTTCCAGATTTATAGATAATATTTGATTTTTTTATAAAGAACAAAAAATAAATAATAGAGGAACACATGTGCCCACATTAGGGATGGAAAGAATTTAGAGATCTGTTTTATCTTTTGTAGCTCTCTCTCTCTCTTTCAAATGTTTTAATTTTCTAACATGCTAAAGGCACTAATAATTTTTTTGTATCCATTTATTTTATTTGTTATAGATTAAAAGCAAACCTCTTTAATTAGCATTTAATTTGATACCGATATTGAATATTTTGATATGATATAATAATTATAAATTAAAAAATTGTTTGTTGATTGATTATTGTGCTTAGATTTGAATATTTATTGTGAGTTGAACTATTTACATTGAATATGAGTTTCAAATAAAAGTATATACTAAACACAAACTTCAGTCTCTTCCTGTTTTGGTCCTACAAATTGCAACATAAACATGCTTGTGACCAAACGCAGGTTACTTGAGGAATAGATCAAACTGTGTCTGACCTTTGTCCAGTAGTCTCCAGAATATGACTAACCTTTCAAGCAAAACTTTGTAACATTCGATCCCTCTTATCTCCCTTGCTCTGGAATTATTTTTTCTTTGTCTGATTTCTCATTTTCTCTTAGATCATTGGAAAAGCGCACTCCCCAAATACCCCTCTCCCTCTCTGGAAATGTGTCTGCACTTTCTTTCTGCAAATACTTCGATACTCCATCTCTCTCCAGAAATGCAGAAAATATTTCAGCACTTTCATTTTCATGCTCCAACTTACCATAATCCGAAAGTTATATAGTTGTTACCTTTCCGTAATTATATCTTCAAATCTGATAATTGATAATACAAATTCTGCTTTATTTATATTGTAATTTCATATTTTAATGATTGAGATAATATATGGAATGTGCATTTAATAATTTGATTGATTACGTTTTTTAATGATATACTTGATTACACAAATTGTTGAGTGGAGATCATTGTTATATTTATATTATCATATTTTCCATCTTTTAATGAGTAGGATGTTTTACTAAACGCAATAAAGGGAGAATCTTGCCATTTTTTGTGAGTTAACTGCGGAATTAATGCACAAATTTTGCAATCGGCAAATATTAACATTAATTAAGAAACACGTTTTTTTTTAATTGAGGTTTCTTAAGGTATTAGGCATGGATTTCCAGAAGAGGTAAGTGATTTAGGCGGGAAAAAACTTAGGTTTCTAATTTTGGACCTTTTTGTTTTTATATTATGTAAGATTGATTAAATCAAATAAATTAAATGATAATTCATATACAAATTGGCAAATATTAATACAAATGCAATTATTAAAAAAATATCAACTACCAAGTATACACTTTGGGACATCTGCTTGAGGAATCCTCGTCTTGAGACACGTCTCGCACTTAAACACACATACCTCGAACAATTGATAAGCAACATAAAAGAAGACAATAAAATCCGACTCCGCAATACCGTTACCAAACACAAAATTTGTCCAACCATATGTGAAAAAATAGTGACTCTAAATCTTTTAAATTTTCACACTGAACGTTGTACAATGGAGGTTACGTACAGATACCTCATCTAGTAGACCAGATGGAAACTGTCCAATAAAATCAGCAAGTATAGACTGAAATAAAAAAAAAAAAAAAAAATTGATCATAAAAGATTAAATTGATGTTACCACAATTTAAGATGAAACCAAATATTGTAATCTCATAGTATTCTAAATAAGTTCATAAATTCATTACTAATTTTAAGGAGTAATTTATACGATGTTACTGAATCCATTCAATACAAATGTATATATTTTGCATGACTAAAAGTTAAAGTTGAAGTTTAACTTTTTTCTTAGACTGTTGTCATACATACGAAAAATGCACAAACCATATTAACCGGAAACATATCTGTAATGTGTGATAAAGTACTTTTGTTGCTGAATAATTAGTAAAGTGGTACAATCTTTGTTTTTAATGGTAATTTAATTAAAAAATCAACCCAATACCTTAATCTTAACATAATATAAGGAGCTTCATATACAAATTAGAATTTTGATGGTGGATAATCCATCCATTTCTCGCATTAGTTTTATTGCATTAATTAAGCGATTCAACTGTGGATTGATTTGTGGATGTTTATCTGTGTGAACTATTGACAATATTATTGATAGGGATAACCCGATCAGCTCGGGTCAGGCTAATACTAAAGCCCACTGATTGGCCCAACAGGCACATGAAGGTCCACCATGCGTAGGCCCAGCAGGCCCAGGAACGCGCGTTGGCCCAGCGGGTAGTCTGTTCCGCGAATCAAGGCTAAAGATCTGTTCATAACCGCCATGCAGCGAAAAGTGGGCGTGAGGATAGGAAGTTTGTTAGGGTTCAGTTAGGGTTTAGGAAAAGCTGAGTATAAATATGAGAAAAGGACTCTGAATTAGGGTTCGAATTCCGTATTCTAAATTACTCCGTGTAAACTCAACATTCGAGTAAAAAGAAATACCTCGGCGATTGCCGTTTTCTCCCCGTGGACGTAGATCTCCGGATCGAACCACGTAAATTCTGTGTTTTTATATTTTGTTCTTGTTAATTACTGTTGGATTGGGTGATTATCGAATCGTGCATTATCAAATTGGCGCCGTCTGTGGGAACGACAAGGCAGTTTTTACGTTCGCATTGCATCCAAGAATCATGGTGACGACTCGTTTGAATCAAGCCCGCCGTGGAGATCATTCCGATCAAGATCCACCCGTGGATCAAGTTGCACCGCCGAGGCAATTGCCAGAAGCAAGTGAATCCAATCATCAGGGTAATCAAAACCCTCCACCCCCTCAAGATCAGCAAGACCCTAATATTGCTGTTGCTCAGCCACCGGTGAACATTCAAATCACACCAGAACTGCTCCAAGATTTCTTACAGGAGCATGCGCATGTCCTACAAGATTGGGCAGTCAATCGCCTACGACCAGCGAGGCCTGCCGCGGAACCCGTTAGCCATAATGATAATCCTGGGGTGCCTCCACCTCACCCGCGCGGACAGCCGGCACCGGGCTATCGCGGGCGTCAGGATCGACGACGGGAACGACCTGGTTCTTCCGAGGACCTTGGGAGTTCAAACGGATCACGAACTCGCAATGAGGAACCAGCTGATGTGGATCGTCGTCGTCCACTTAATGCGGCTAAAAAAGCCCGCTACGCTAACTCTCATGCTCAAGATCTCCAAGAGTATGAGCGGGTTCAACGCAATGTTGAATTGGACAGAATCCTAGGCCTTGATGCCAACGGAGAGATTATCACGCCGTTCTCCTCCAAAATCATGGCCATTACCCTTCCCGAAGGGTTCAAACGGCCAGCTATATCACCTTACAACGGCACGGGAGACCCGGCCAATTTTCTTGGTGCTTTCAGGCACAGTATTCTTAGTCATGATAACATCACATCTCTTCAATACTGTAGGATTTTCCCGGAGTACTTACAGGATGAAGCTCGGGTTTGGTTTGATTCTCTCCCGCGAGACAGCATATCCTCATTCAGAGAACTCGCCGAGCACTTCTGGGCAAGGTTTGAAGCTCGAGCGAAGCCCATGGCCACTCTGGCCGACATTATGAGTATGGAACAACGGGACGGCGAAACCGTTACTCAATTTCTGGACCGTTTCACAACGGTAAGTCTCAAGGTGGGAAATTGCCCTGACGATGTAGCCATCAACGCCTTCATGAATGGACTCCGCCCTGGAGCTCTCCACACCGAGTTAGCTCGGAACACCCCGGTCACAACTCGAGCACTGTTCAAAACAGTGTGCAAATTTGCTAAGGCCGAGGAACAGACACGGCAGAAACGTGAGAAGCACGCAATCAAGCGACAGGCCGACAAGACACAAACTGGTCCTAGTACGCGAACTAGCGCATTTTCACGCTTGACACCGAGGCATTCAGAATCCCGAAGTGCAATTCCGCAATTGACTCCGCTGACGAAGTCACGGGCTGAAATTCTTTCACTCCACAAAAACGAATTCCGGCCTTGTCCGCGGATGACAGCGCCTCCTGAAAAGAGGAACCGTGGAAAGTGGTGCGCATACCACCGAGATCACGGACATGAGACCGAGGAGTGCCGAGAACTCGGCAAGGAGATTGAGGAATGCCTCAAGAAAGGGTTTTTGCGGCAATACGTTGCACGAACCGGAGACCAATCTCGGGCAAACCACAATGGGGGCTCGTCTCATCACCGCGGAGGTTGCCATGATCGAGATAATCAACAAAATCGGCCACATTGGCAGAATAATCGGCAGGGGCCCAGTAACTACGCGCGACAAGATTCTGGCAATCGCCAGTCGCCACGTCTCCCACTTCCACCTCCTCCTCCGGGAGGACCCGGGGACAACGCACCCCCTCACGTGATAAACGTGATATATGGAGCCCTACCCACCGGGGCTTCACGACATGCCTTAAAGGCAGAGGCTCGACGTCCTCCTCCCGAGGAGCCACGTCACAAACGCCTCCATCAGTCCGAGACTATCAGCTTCACGGATAGGGATCCGGTTCCAGAGATCACACCCCACACTGACGCTATTGTCATTGATATGACTGTAGCTAACATAACAGTACGGCGGGTCTTCGTGGACAACGGTGCTGCAGTAAGCATCATATTTGCGGACTGTTTTGAGAGGATGGGGATCTCCCGAGACCAACTTCGACCGGCCCCCGGGCCCTTACAGACATTCACCTAGGGTGAAGTTCGGCCGGAAGGTATCATTACTCTTCCAGCGTCTTTAGGGACTTATCCGAGGATAAAAACTATCTTCGTGGACTTTTATGTGGTGAATTCTCCCTCACCATATAACATGATATTGGGCCGAGACTGGCTCACCCAGGCAAAAGCCATATGCTCCACATATCACCTCGCGCTAAAGTTTCCCACTTCGCATGGTGAAGTGACCATCCGTGGTAGTCAACGGGTCTCAAAAGAGTGCATGTATGTGGCGCTCAAGAAAACTACTAAGGTTTTTCCCAAACAGCAGCTTCAGGTAACATCACAGGTTCTGGAACCTCGGGACCGTACCCCACTGGGGGATGCCACTGCTCAAATCCCGCTAGATCCGTCTAAGCCGGAGCAGACAGTAACAGTAGGGGCCGTGGACGTGCCATGGCTACATCAGGCCATTATCCAGACCCTGCGAGAATATTCCGATGTTTTCGCATGGTCTCCTCTAGACATGCCTGGAGTCTCTCCCGAGGTGATTACCCACAAGCTGAATATTGATCCTAGTGTCAAGCCAATCCAACAGAAGCAGAGGAAATTCGCTCCGGAGCGAAATGAAGCCATTCGAATTGAGGTGAAGCAACTTCTAGATGCGGACATCTTGTTCGAGGTATTCTACCCCTCCTGGTTGTCCAATCCAGTAATGGTAACAAAAAGCAGTGGGGCATGGCGGATGTGTGTCGATTTTTCCGATCTTAATAAGCACTGTCCCAAGGACTGCTATCCTCTGCCCTCCATCGATCAAAAGGCCGAAGCCATTACGGGGTACGTGGCACTTTGTTTTTTGGACCTGTACAAAGGCTATCATCAGATCTTTATGGATCCACAGGATGCTATTAAAACGGCGTTTATCACTGCCTTTGGATGCTATGCTTTCAAGAAATTGCCCTTCGGGCTCAAGAATGCTGGGGCCACCTATCAGCGCCTAATGGACTTTGTCTTCCACGACCAGATAGGTCGCAATGTTGAGGTTTACGTCGATGACTTGGTCATCAAAAGCTCCTCCCATCCTTCATGTGTGCAGGATATCGCCGAAACATTGCGCACCCTGCGGCGTTATAACTTGCGACTCAATCCGGCAAAATGCACTTTCGGTGTGGGCTCCGGGAAGTTCCTCGGATACATGGTTTCACAAAACGGCTTGCAAGCCAATCCAGCTAAACTCCGTGATGTATTAGATTTGCAGGCCCCAAAAACTTTCAGGGAAGTTCAACGCCTTACAGGTGGCCTAGCGGCTTTAAGCAGATTCTTATCGAAAGCAGCGGAGCGTCAGCTCCCATTTTTCAAGATCCTGAGGCAAGCGAAGTCCTTTGAGTGGACTCCAGAGTGCACCGAGGCTTTTGAAGCCTTGAAACTGCATATACAGCAGCTGCCTACTTTGTCAGTTCCTCTCCCCGGAGAGCCACTATACTTATATCTGGCATCCGCCGAAGAAGCTGTCAGCGCCGCCCTTGTGCGCGAAGTAGAGGGGGTTCAACATCCCGTGTATTTTGCAAGCCGGGTGCTCCATGGGGCCGAGACTCGATATTCCGAGCTTGAAAAAACTGCCTTAGCCCTTGTTATGGCAGCTCGGCGTCTTCGGCCATACTTCCAGGGACGTGAGATACGAGTCTTGACCAATCATCCTATACGCCAGATCCTTGTAAAACCCGAGGTGTCTGGGCGCCTCGCCAAATGGGCAATTGAGTTGGGCGAATATGACATCCAATTTCTCCCCCGCCGAGCAATTAAAGGTCAAGCACTTGCCGACTTCCTAGCCGAAGCCCCGGCAGACAAACATGAATCCCCCGCAGACAATGATACACGGCACCACGCCACCCTCGCTCCCTCGCCCCGGAAGTGGCAACTTTTCGTAGATGGAGCGTCTACAGTCCGAGGAAGTGGCGCTGGACTACTTCTTATCAACCCCGAGGAGGTTGAGGTTAGATATGTCATCAGATACAAATTCAAGGTGACTAACAACGAAGCAGAATACGAAGCAGTTCTCGCCGGGCTCCGGCTCGCACAATCCTTAGGTGTTCGTCACCTAGAACTCTTCACGGACTCCGAAGTCGTGTCTAAACAAATTCAGGGGACTTACGTCGCCAAAGAAGAAACAATGGTCAGGTACCGCGCTTTAGCACTCAAACTCATATCAACTTTTGATGCAGTTATTATCCAGAAAATTCCGCGAGCCCAGAATTCTAGGGCAGACGCACTCAGCAAGTTGGCCTCCGCGGTCCAAACTAATATATCCCCAGATATCAAGGTCGAAGACCTCACCCATCCAGCAATTCATGAGGTTACAATTTCGGTGCTGACCGACAGTGACTCGAACTGGATGACTCCGATCATTCATTATCTCCGAGATGGTGTTCTGCCCACTGACAAGCTACGAGCTCGACAAATTGTACTCAAAGCCCCTAAATACTCCCTTCATAATGGGGTTCTATATCGACAATCATACCTACAACCAAGCCTCCGGTGCCTCGCCCCTGCCGAGGCCATTCAAGTTCTACGAGAGGTTCATGAAGGGGCCTGTGCAAGCCATATCGGTTCCCGAACTTTAGCCAAAAAAGTCCTCCGTTGGGGATACTATTGGCCTACCCTATTCAACGATGCTCACGACTTAGTGACTAGATGCAGCAAGTGTCAGCTACACTCCAGGGTGAAGCATTTGCCACAGACCGAGCTCACCGGAATCCAAGGAGCATGGCCGTTCATCCAATGGGGCATTGATATTGTTGGGCCTTTCCCTGTCGCTCCGGGAGGGTTGAAATTCCTGGTTGTCGCCGTAGACTACTTCACTAAGTGGGTCGAAGCCGAACCGCTTACGGCTATCACCGGACAGAACATTTAAAGTTTGTGTGGCGCAATATTGTTTGTCGCTTCGGCATCCCGAGCACTATCATTTCAGACAACGGTAAACAGTTTGCCAACGATCCATTCCGCTCATGGTGTGAAGAGTTCCACATCAAACAGATATTCACTTCGGTGGCTCACCCTCAAGCAAACGGGCAGGTTGAGGTCACCAACCGGACCCTTCTCACGGGAATAAAAAAGCGCCTGGATAATGCCAAAGGCCTTTGGGCTGAAAACCTTCCACAAGTCTTATGGGCTATTCGGACAACGCCGCACACTTCCACCGGGGAGACTCCTTACAGCCTTACTTACGGCTCCGAAGCCGTTATCCCCGCTGAGATCAGTGTGCCGAGTCCTCGCCTCCTCACACTAGTTCCAGATGATAATGACGAGGCTCTTCGCACGAATTTGGATGAGCTTGAGAATCGCCGGGAACAAGCGTTCGTTCACCAGGCTAAGTGCAAGCAGCGAGCTGCTCAATATTATAACCTCCGGGTCCGAGGTACCCAGTTCAATGTCGGGGACTTAGTCCTCCGACTCAACTCGGCCAGCAAAGCTGCCCCCGAGGGCAAACTACATGCTTCATGGGAAGGCCCCTACCGAGTCGTTGCCACGCACGACTCCGGCTCTTACCAACTTGAACACCTCAACGGGACCCCGATCCCCCGAAGTTGGCACGTCACAAATTTGAGACGCTTCTATCTGTGAAAGCCACACCGCAAGTACTATCTTTCCTTTGATTTCTTTTTTAGTTATTATTTCCCTTTGTACTTTTGAAGTTTGCTCCGGCACTTATTACTAAATAAAACATCTCGGTTTATGCATCTCGTTGTGTTTTTCTTTACGTTACGGGGACGTCCTAACACTAACATATGATCGTTGTTAGTCTCCGGACCATCACAACTGTCCCTCGATCCGTCCGAGGAGATTCACATTTAGTCTCCGGACTCGTATCACTTTCTCGTCTGATTAATCGGAGAAGTGTTTTCTCCTGCCTGATCCGTCCGGGGAGACATTACTCCTGCCTGATCCGTCCGGGGAGACATTACTCCTGCCTGATCCGTCCGGGGAGTAACCTATTCATACCGTGTTCCCGAACACCTACTTAAAACAATAAGAGATTTTATATCGTGTTTCCGAACATCCAATTCAGACGATTTGTAACAGGTTACTCCCATTATACCAATTTGTGCACATTACAACAACATTATTACTATTTTCCGAATATTACATATCATATGGTCTTTTACATAAAACTCCAAAAAAAAAAAAAAAAAAAAACAACAACAACAACACATAACAACAAGGCAACAGATAAACCTACTATCTATGGCCCCCGAGCCAATATTGCGCGCTCCGGCGCTGGGACCCGCTCCCCGGTCTGTGTTGAGTCCCTTGGGACCTTGAAGATCTTTGACCTCGGGCTCCGGCTCTATTACCCTCTTGGGCTCTAGCTCGGTCATCCCTTCGCGGTTCCCTTCGCCGAGGACTTTCTCTAGGCGCTGGCCTAGGAGTTTGATCTCTGGTCCGTTCTCTGCTAGTTCGTTGTGACGTGGACCTCGGGGTTTGAGCCCATTGCTCAGGGTCCCACTCCTCCGGGACCATCGCCTCAATCTCTTGAGTCAGCTCCTCGACTATCTTCTCGGCGACCGCCGGGGGCTCTTCAACTGTGGTCATCGGGGCTGACTCCCGAATAACTATGCCTTTGCTCTGCACGGAGGGCTTCTTCTGGCCTTGAGTCTTCTTATCCTTCCGAGGAGCTTTCTGAGTACTTCGGTCCTGACTAGTGCTCGCAATAAACTCCTCAGCAGAAGGCCTTCGCCTGATTCGGCCCTTTAGCCCTTCATACATGCTGAGCAATAGTTCCAGAACTTCTCTTTTTCTCATCAGCTCCGCGGACTCGACCGAACTCCTCGACATCAACGCCGAGATGTCACTCTGAATTTCAACAGTCCGCTCTTCTACTTCTTCAAAAGTTAGAAGACCGAACTCGGACAAAATCCGTTCGTATTCCTTGTGGTGAACGCGGACACGGCTCATCTCGGCAGCTGTGGTTCGATACTTCATCTCGAAGTCTTTGGCTCTCTCATTGGCCTCGACCACCTTCTCCTCTACCGAGGCTATGTGCTTCTTCAGTTTCGGCACTACTTGCATCTCCAGACGGTTCTTCTCTCCGCGGAACCACTCAAGTGATCTCATTAACTTCTTTATTGTCTCGTGCAGCTCCGCAGTGTTCTAGACAGTTGGTAAGAATCAAACAGAATCATTCTCAAACATATAAGAGTTGAATACAGTTCGGCAACACACAATGGATCACTTAAATGAACAGATTGCAAGGGTCCGAAAAGAGGAAATTGTATTTCACATTGCTAGAGTACAATGGTTCAATTACATCATTCCTATCATTTCTACAAATTTACAAATTTAAATTTGCGGGGATCTACTGACCTCCCGCTCAGTTGCCTCTGCTTCCTCGGGCAACTCTTCTTGCTGGCCCTCAGGCACTTCGGCATTTCCCCCTTCGGCTGCTACGACGGCCTCGGTTTCAGCGGGGACTTCGGCTTCTATCGGAGGGAGGGGCTCGGTGTTTTGGGGAGCTGGGGCCAGTTCACCGCGGCTGAACGCCAAAAATTCTTCATCCTGGTCCACCACGCAGTTGGCAACCTCTGCGGCAGTCAGAAGTTGCCTCTTCCCCCCGAGCGCGTTCACCAGGGGCCACTCCGGAAGCTCCGCCAGCGCGGCGTAGTAGGCCTTTTCCACCTCGGCCGCCGCCTCGGGATCATATCCGAATTCTGGACGATGGATGTCCACGTCCGGATACGCCTCCTTCACCTCTTCCAACACCATGGCCCGAGTGGCTTTGTCCCCTATTGCCACAAACCTTGTCTGGAAATCAAGGAATGTGCTAGAGTGTAACAGCTTCTCGGCGAAGGCCCTCAGCAAGGCCCCCTGCCCTCCAACCACGGCTGCCTCCCTCGCCTCCATCTCTGCCCGTAGCTGCATCAGCTCGCCGCGGAGACCGTAATTCTCCGTTTCTACGCTGCGTAGACGCGCAACCTCGGACTCAACCACGGCAGCCCTCTTGCGTGCCTGGGTCAAGTCGTACGACAGCCTGTCATTTTTAGCGCGAAGCTCCCGCGCCGTCGCAGCTAGCCCTTCCTTGGCCTCTATTTCGCTCTTCAGGCCGACCTCAATTATCCCTTTGGCCAGCCGAAGAATCTTCTCGGCATCTGTGCTGTCAAACCCCAGCATACCGGGGATCACCTGCTCTCCCTGGACAAGTTAAACACAACACGGCACACGGATTAGACCTCGGTCATACCCCTCGCGTAAGTTCGCGTACTGAACGAGTTTTTGGGTGTTACCTGCGAGCTCTCCCCAGTCCGGGGCTTCTTGGATGGGGCCTGTGGCGTCCCCGTGGGCTCCGGCCTCTTCCTCGACAAGACAGGAGACCCCGCCGGCGTCATCCTCTCCTCCGACCCCGTCGACGGCCGCGCAGCAGTTGGCATTTTCCCCCGGGAAGGTACTTCCACGGTTTTTCCCTTCTTCTTGGCCGGGCTTCCCGAGGCTGGCTGCTTTCCGAAGCGTCCCACTGCATATACATTCATGGTTAGTTCTCCACAAAATGGCAGTTTAAGCAACAAGACAGAGAAATCCTACCCTCTTCGGCACCTCCATTTCCCGAATAATATGGGCTAAGCCCAGCCTTCTCCAGTTCCTCCTCGGAACAAAGGGTTTGGAAAGTCCCCACTTGCAGGAATATGTGCCTCGTTTCGGGCCCCCGATTCTCCACGGGAGCGGAATCCTGCACCTCGTCACTCCTCCACTTCGGGAGGGCTATTTTATTCCTAACAAATATGAACCTCTCCTTCCACCCCTCTACTTTGCTCGGGTTTTGAACCTTGAACCCTCCGCGGGCTCGAGGACTAAAGGAGTACCACCCCTTAGACTTCCCGAAGTTCTTGAGCTGGTAGAAAAACCTAAACAGTTCTACAGTTGGCTCTACCCCGGCCTGCTTACAGACTACCGTGAATCCTACCACCTGCCTCACCGCGTTCGGCGCTAATTGGCAGAGGGCAATGCCGTAGTATCTTAACAACTCTATGACAATGCCCCACAACGGAAACCTCAATCCTACTCTAAGGGGGTCAATATATACTGTCATAAACCCCTGCGGTGGGCAACAGGCCCTATCCTCGGGGGTAGGAATTATATAATCAAGGTCGAAAGGAAGATAAAATGATGGGAGTTCCCTCTCAAGTTGCCCCCGCGACATCCGTAAACCTATGGAGGACACCTCAAGATCAACCGCCGGGCATTCGTAAAACGATATCGTCCTGGTATTACACTCTAAACCATCGACTCTATCTATGGTTCTTATCGCATCCTTCTCCGGAAAGATATATGATATAGGGGGGACATCTAACGGATTATCCGAATCTCCCGCTACTTTGACCGAGGCCGAAGAGGGGGAAGAAGATGAAGCAGATGAAGAGGATGACATACTTACTTGATTTGAATTCGAAAGGATGGATTTGAGAAATTTTTGATCTTTGATGAATCACAATCGCAGTGTCCCTCTTTTTCCCGCTTTCTATAACAGATGATGAAAATGGAGAAGATGAAAAGTTACTGTGCAGTTATTCCTTATATAAATGCAGAAACCGACGGCTCTGATGCAGCCTATTCAAATTCAGTGCTGAGGATTCATGCGTGCTCTTCACGCGCTTTACAGTTACCGAGGCGCGTGGGGAACAGCTGTCTTGGAACTCGCAGAGCGTGTCACTTCACGTCTCTCTCTCTCATTATGGCGCCGCCAATCACATCAGCCTCACCCTTCCTCAGGAAGATTCAAAATTCACTCCGGTGCACCCTCCACCTCGGCCAGAATATACACCCCGGTGTATCCTCCACCTCGGTCATATTAAACACTCCGGTGCTCCCTTCATTTTAGCCAGAAACACGTTGGAAGGGTATGACAATTCGGTACCTCGCTATATGCTCCGTGCACTTCGGCCAAGCTCGGCGTCGCGTCCGCTGACGACCCCGCAGAGTCCCCGGAGCGCGGAAATGTTCAGTCCTCCATAAACACTTCGGCCCACCAGCGACCCCGGTCCTTCTTGCTTACAGTTCCACCCCGGTGACAACCGAAGCTCCTACCTCGCTTCGGCTGGGGGGGGGCATCTGATAGGGATAACCCGATCAGCTCGGGTCAGGCTAATACTAAAGCCCACTGATTGGCCCAACAGGCACATGAAGGTCCACCATGCGTAGGCCCAGCAGGCCCAGGAACGCGCGTTGGCCCAGCGGGTAGTCTGTTCCGCGAATCAAGGCTAAAGATCTGTTCATAACCGCCATGCAGCGAAAAGTGGGCGTGAGGATAGGAAGTTTGTTAGGGTTCAGTTAGGGTTTAGGAAAAGCTGAGTATAAATATGAGAAAAGGACTCTGAATTAGGGTTCGAATTCCGTATTCTAAATTACTCCGTGTAAACTCAACATTCGAGTAAAAAGAAACACCTCGGCGATTGCCGTTTTCTCCCCGTGGACGTAGATCTCCGGATCGAACCACGTAAATTCTGTGTTTTTATATTTTGTTCTTGTTAATTACTGTTGGATTGGGTGATTATCGGATCGTGCATTATCAATTATCTAATGCAATAAACTGCTAATGCTCGGCAATAGGTAAATCTATTGGAATGTTGATACTGACTTAGCTAATGCTATATGTCTTCGTAATATCTACATAAGCTAATAGCATATCTGTTAATAAATCGTTACCAAACACGCTTAAATGGAATTAATCGAAACACAAATTTACACATAAGTTGTAGGGGTCTCGAAACTTGTACACGCTTAAACACGTCTTTTAAGACCGTAGTCCAGACATCACACTATTAGAGTGTTTATTGTTGGTTTCCATTCGGGAAGAACTCAGAAGAGAGATTTACTGACACTCAGAACTACACAGATTGAAATACAATGGGTATTGAAAAATTTCAATTGGTTATGATATGTGTATATATTGATCATAATTCCTCAATATATAAACACCATCCTGAAGAAAACTCAACTTGACTTCATTACCGAGCCCAATACATCAAGACTTATCAATCACAATCATTGTAAATTAGAATATGATTTCCTGCCTTGGCAATAATAACAATTATAATTATTATGCACGTATTTATAATTGTTATGTACCGAGATTTGTGTAAATTATCATCAGCCTTAAATGTAATGCAGCTATAATTGGACCATAAAAAAGGAAGTTGCTTTGGATATTACAACTTATTACCATGTAGGCAATTCGGGATTCTTAATAATGTTTAAATGTTTTACCATATATAAGGTATGACCAATTAATGCAGCCAATTATACCATATTTAAGGTTTAAGCAATTAATAACATTGAAGATTTCCAGAATTAGTATTGTTGTTTTGGGCGGGAAATTATTGATATTACTATTCTTGGCGGATTTTGTTATATTATATAGTATAGATTGTATTTAACTATTAATCAGTTGGATTACGTTTAAAGTATTACTTTCTGAAAAATAATTTATTTTTGGGGGAAAACCTATTACTTATTTTTACTTGCAATAGTAACATTTTTTCTAAATTTTTTATTCTTTTTAAGTAAATCGCAATTTATTTATAAATTAAAAAATTCATGTGTTTCTTTTTTATTTAACTTTATGTGTTTTTATAAATTTTTATATAAGTTTTAACAATCAAATTTATATACAAGCATCATTTATAGCTTCCATGTTGATATTTCATCATCTATTTTTGAATTATAATTTACAAAAAATAATGCACTTTCTCAAATAAGTAGTATTAATTTTCTCGAAAAAGTATTACCTTTTTTGCAAAAAATTATTAATCGCTGGAAAATGGATGTCAAATCAATGGACTCCAAATATTTTATATTTTTTGTTGAGCATTTTTTTAGGTTCGCTCGATTTGGGTTTATAAGGTAGCGAGAAGTATAACTTAAATACTTAATTGGTCAAAATTATTATTTTTTCTTTTATAAAAGTATCACTACATTGATAATTTATAATTAAAAAAGTAATAATTTTAGCTAGGTAAGTGATACTTTTTGCTAGAAAAGCAATATTTCTAGAATTAGTGTAGCTCGCTGTATATAAAATAATATATACATATGTTATACATAATTTTTTCAAAGACCAAAATTATATGAGTGTAAAATTACAGGACCAAACATATGTGAATACCCACCCATAGCTTATTTATTAAAATAAAGCAATATGTAAACAAACTATCTAAATTCACACAACTCAATTATGGAGGCACTTGTTTCGAAATGTGACGCAAGTTCTTGAAGGCATGGGCTTCATTATAATTTCTTTTAATATGCGTAATGGTCTTATAGTTTAATCGTGGGCTCTGCTAGCCTTTATTTTGGGCTCAAGTTATTTGGTGACATATTGGCAAATTAAATTTAGCCTAGTGTTTGAATAATTTTGTCATAGTTATGCTATGGGCCGACATTAAGAATAGATGATCCGATTCTGGGCCGAATGTATTTTGATTGAGGTCTTGGGCTAATCAAATTATAGTTTTTGAACTTGACCAAATTGATCAGCAAAGAATAATGGGACATGTCATAGGACATATAGAAGTTAGAAAAACTTCAATTAAAGCCAATTGAAGGGATTAATTCAAATTTGAGGACCAAGTGAATTTTGGGACTTATGGACATTTACACAATAAGACGAGAATAGGATGCAGATAGACTCCAAATTTAATTGGATGGTGGAAAATCTCACATTAATAAAGACCAAGTAGGTCCAAATAGTTGGGATTTCAGGATACTTTATTGAGTGATTTTTTATTGTGATGAAAAATCAAAGTCCCAAACCGGTTATACTAAGGGAAGATCATGAGAGGCCATTTGGGGAAAGGCCCAAAATGAAATAGCCGTGTGAATAATGGACCGTCGACACGAGCTCAAGAAAGTATTGGCCTTGAAGAGGACATAAGCCCAATGATCGTTCTACTCTCAAGTGAAGGGTGTAATAGCAGCTAGTGGCAAATAAGGTCGTATTACATAAGGACTAGTGAAAATGACCTAATCAAAGTACGACAGTGATCCTAGTACTCAAATATCTCGACGGATCAAATAGATGATTCATTGGTGGTTACCCCACTTACTAAGTATTTAGACCCTAAAATAATAACAAGAGAATAACTATAACTATAAACTAATATCTACTTAGCAAACGATTAATTAATTAACGAAGATTAACAAAAAATGAAGACTATCTTAGGATATAGTTTTCAGAATTAACTACCGTGCGACCATAGCAATTACACATGTAAACGTGTATATATAACTATAATCGTCATGCCTTATCTTATGGGGCTTCGCCATTATGCGTCTTAAACCTCCTTCCTGAGTGCAGAAGGTGTAGATTATAGACAACAGACAAACATCCCAGATAAAGTGCCTATAATTCCTAAACGAATCTAGGAATTACCCCACAATATATCCTTACTCTTCCGGTTTTTCAGTGTATATTATGTCGTGTGTTTTTTATCATCAATACCCTCACCTTTCGATCCTATTTTGAGTATGTGATTCTAGAATGCCACGTTAGGTGATCAGTCTATCCTAACTCAATCAATTCTCAACACATCAAATAACAACAAGAACATGCAATTATGTTATATATATATATATGTATATATATATATACACATACATACATCAACATTAATATTTGTAACTAAAACCAACTTTCTAACCCTAACTGCATGATTGGTACGACTGAATGAAATTATGAAGGAATGGAATGAGTACATGAATGGAATGATACGAGAATAATAATTCATGTAATTGGTATAAATAAAGTATGCATACTGATGGAATATTGTTTCCTTGACTAATTCCAATGTCTTGATTGGTAAGTAGGAACGAAAGGAATTAAATGAGTTTATATATTATAGTGATTAAATATTATACAAAAATATGACCTTTTTACTTATTTAAATTTAAATATTTATTTATTAATATTATTAATATTATTAATAATAATAATATTATTTTTATTATTTGATCTCAATGTAAATACTGAACAATCTATTCAACAAATAATTGATTAACGTAATAGAAAAGCTTGTTCCATAAACTTGATATTATGGCATAAATCTATTTTATGCATTATAAATTTAAATACCTGTTCATAAAAAATCATGACACCTTATTTTCGTAAAATAAGTAAAAAATGAAATATATACTGTGACAATATAAAAGAACCACAAATAGCTTCAAAATCAAGCTCAACTTCACCATTTAAATTAAAGTTAAACTTAGTAGATCGTGAAACAAAGTATTAAACTGAACTTAGAAAAATTAAATCTAATGGCGGGTTACATTTTTCATTAATAACATATGTTCTCAAACATCACCATTTAGAATAGCGCTAACCAACTCCTCTTTTCCTCCTTCTGACATGCTAATGACACACAACTTTGATAACTTCTCTTGTAGTAAGACCACTTATCTTTCGAATCTCTGAATCAATTTTTCTGCCTCTTTTCTGAGATTTCAGCATCACCTCCAATGGCTTTACTAAAAATTTGACTAGCTTTAGCAATTTCATTTCCAATAATTGAAGCAGCTTCTTTAATATCCGTTATCATCTCAAAATTATCAGAAGTTAGACTTTTTTTTCGCTTCTTTTGGTTGGGACTTTCCTTATTTCTTGGAGATTGTATAGGAGAGAACAAATCATTAAAAATCCTCGGGAACATTTTCCATGGTGGCTTCAGGATTATTATTCTCATCATTGTTGGACTTTTCTCTATGTATCTCTTCCACCATATCAGCAGGACCTTCAGCATTAGCTCCTGTTGACCTATCTTTCCCAAGACAATGACCAAATCATCATAATAATAATATCAAAATAAAATGATAGATGTGCATTTGTAGCCAACATTACTGCCTCAATATACAAACCTGAAGATACGAAGTCCAAACATGTTTTTCTGCTGTAATACACTTTTTGTTTGGATCCTGATAAAGCGCAATCCGGTATCCAATCAATTCAGCTAGAAATTCAGTGCAAGAAATATAAAAACACGCAAGATATACGTGGTTCGATCCGGAGATCTACGTCCACGGGCTGAAAATGACACCTGCCGAGGTGTTTTTTTTACTATTGTTTTGAAATTACACACTACTGTTTCCGAATACTCAGGAGCCAACCCTAATTCCGAGTTCTGTTCTCATATTTATAATGTTCCCTCCTAAACCCTAACTAACTCCCTATTATTACGCCTATTTTCCGTTGTATGGCAGTTGGAAGCGGATCGTGGGCCTTGAATCGCGGAACATGCCGCAGTTGGGCCGCGCCGCATTATTTGGGACGCATACTTCTGGGCCGTCTGGGCCGGTTAGTGGGCCAAAGTGTTAACCCGACCCAAAGTGACTGGGCCATTCCCATCAGATGCCCCCCCCCCCCCAGAGCCGGAGCGAGGAAGGAGCTTCGGTAATGACCGGGGTGGAGCTGTAGGCAAGATGAGCCGTGGTCGCGGGTAAGCCGAAGTGTTTTTGGGTGGCCAAGGCTGTTCCGCGTCTAAGGTACGCCGAGGCGTAGTCCGTGGGAACTGAATTGATAAAGGCCGAATTACACCGAGGTGATAGCAAGACCCCGAATTCCCCCAAAAACAAGAAATTGTAGCGGAAGAAGATAGTGGCCTGGCCAATGTGAAGGAGGCACCGGAGTGTAGTCCATATCTTTCTGGCCAAGAGTGGAGTTGATGTGATTGGCGGCGCCATCATGAAAGAGAAGGGTGTGAAGTGACACGCTCTGCAATCCCCAATAAACCTGTTCCCCACGCGCCTTGGGAACCGCAAAGCGCGTGCATAGCACGTCCAAATCTGAAACACGGAATTTGAATAGGCTGCATCTGGACCGTTGATTCTTTCAAGTATATATTGGGAATAATGGCACAGTTCAATTCATCTTCTTCCTTGTGATTTGCCAATTTTGGAAAGCGGGAAAAAAGGAGAAACCTGTGCGCGTGTGACTCATCTCAAATCAAAACTTCTCAAACTCAAACCAAGTAAGTATGCCTTCTTCTTCATCTTCTTCTTCTGTTCAAGAAGTAGGGACTAAGAGCGCTCCGTTAGACGTGCCACCTCTACGATTCATTATTCCAGAGAGGAATGAGATTAGGACTGTTAAACGAGCAGACGGCAGGGAAACCAACATCAAGATGGTCAGTTTTTACGAGTGAATGGAGAATGATTTCGAGGTGTCCACAATAGCGCCACGGATGGCACGGGTGCAGATTGAGAGAGAAATCCCCTCATTTTACCTTCCATTTAACTTAGAATATATAGTACCGGACCCCGGTGATAGGGCCTGTTGCCCGCCGCAGGGCTTCATTAGTGTGTATATAGACCCCCTGAGAATAGGTTTGAGACTGCCTCTGTGGGACATTGTGGTCCGGTTACTGAGATACTATAACATTGCCTTAAGCCAACTAGCGCCAAATGCGGTTAGACAAGTAGTCGGATTCACCATAGTGTGCAAGAATGCCGGGGTAGAACCAACCGTAGAGCTATTTAGTTTTTTTTACCAACTAAAAGCCTTCGGTAAATCCAAGGGGTGGTACTCCTTCAGTCCCCGAGCCCGAGGTGGGTTCAAGGTGCAAAATCCGAGTAAGGTGGAGGGATGGAAGGAGAGGTTTATATTTGTGAAAACTGAAGTAGCTCTCCCGAGGTGGAGGAGGGATGAGGTACTTGATACTGCCCCGGTGGAGAATCCGGAGGCCGAGGTTGTACATTCATTCCGGTCAGTAGGGACTTTCAAGACCCTCTGTACTGAGGAGGAACTGGAGGGGGCCGGACTGAGCCCGTATTATTCGGGCGATGCGGTTGCCGAGGAGGGTAGGAGTTCTCATATCTTGCTTTTTACAAACTGTTGCCTTGTACAGGACTAACTTCAAATTCTGTATGCAGTGGGACGCTTCGGAAAAGAGTCAGCCGGAAGCCCCGCAGTGGCTGCGGCAGCCAAAAAGAAAGGAAAAACTGCTGAGGTGTCTCCCCGGGGGAAGATGTCACCCGGTGCGAGGCCCAGCGCTGGGTCTGAGGAGCAAGTAGGAGCGGCGAGGACTACCCTCGGATCTAAGAAGAGGCCGGAGCCATCTGGGACACCTCCGGCAACAGCAAAAAGACTCCGCACAGGGGAGAGTATGGAGGTAAATCCGAAATGTGCTGTTAGTTACTGTTAACGCAAAAGCAGTGTACATTTATCTGTGCTGATTTCTGTGTGCTGCTTTTTGTGGCAGTTGAAGGAGCAGGGGCCCTCAAGTCTATGGGGGTTGGAGGGGGCCGATGCCGAGGAACTTCTGCGCTTGGCGCGAGGAATCGTGGAACTCGGTCGTAAGAGCGAGAAGGAAGCCAAGGATGAGCTAGCCGAAGTGGCTAGAGAGCTTCGGGCGCGCAACGACAGGTTGACACAAGACCTGGCCGAGGCGCGTAAGAGGGCAGCCTTGGTTGAAAACGAGGTAGCGCGTCTGCGCGGAGTGGAGGCAGAAACCGGTGTCCTCCGAGGGGAAATATTGCAACTGCGGGCAGAGACGGAGGCTCGGGAAGCTGCAATAGTCGAAGGTCAAGAAGCGATGCTGAAAGCGTTCGCCGAGAAACTGTTCCAAACCAGCACGTTTCTTGACTTTCAGACAGACTTCGTCGCCGTCGGGGACAAGGCCACACGATCTGTGCTACTGGAGCAGATCAAGGAAATCTACCCGAATGTGGATGTATATCGTCCAGAATTCGGGTATGACTACGAGGCTGTGGCCGGGGTGGAGAAGGCCTATTACACAGCTCTATCGCATCTGCCGGAGTGGCCTCTATTGAAGGCTCTAGCAGAGAAGAAAAAAATTCTGAAGGCCGAGGATATTGCTAGCTGTGAGGTGGACCAGGACCAGGAATTCCTGGCATTCCACCGGGGTGAGCTTGTCTCCGAGCCCCGGAACAAAGAACCCCCCCACCCCCCCGGATGGAAGTTGCTGCCATGGCTGCGGATGAAGCTGCTGCAGTTAATGCTGAGGAGGAGGCAGAAACGTCGAAGGGCCGGCGAGAGGTGGTGCCCGAGGATACTGAGGGGATCGAGACGGAGGTCAGTCGTTCCCCTCAAATTTAATGTAGTAGATAATAGGAGTGGATGTAAATCCCTTGTACTGGACCATGGATAATGTACTTCGATTTTGTTGAATATAAATGTTGTTTTTGAACTGAACTCCCGTTCATTGTATGTTTGAGATTGATCTTTCTCGTTGATTCTATTGTCTGTTCAGAATACCGCGGAATTGCATGAAACGATAAAGAAGCTCATGCAATCATTGGAGTGGTTCCGCGGAGAGAAGAATAACTTGCAAATGCAAGTAGTGCCGAAACTAGAAAAGCGGGCGGCCGCTGCGGAGAGAAAGGCCGAGGAGGCCGAGGAGAAAGCCTTTGACCAGGAGTTGAAGTATCTGGCAAAAGTTGCTGAACTGGACCGAGTCCTCATCCATCAAAGGGAGTATGACCGGATATTGACTGAGTTCGGCTTACTGACATTTGAGGAAGTTGAGGCGCGGGTCGTAGAGATTCAGAATGAAATTTCAGCACTTATGGCGAAGAGCCCAGCCGAGTCCTCCGAGCTCGTAAGAAAGCGGGAGGTGTTGGAGTTACTCCTCAACATGTACGAAGGATTGAAAGGCCGTGGCAGGTGGCGGCCCTCTGCCGAGGAATACATTGCGAGTTCAAGCCGGAGCCAAGGTACTTCAAAAACCCTCCGGAAGGGTAAAAAGAAGCCAGCGGGAAAGAGCAAAGGCATTATTATTCGAGAGCCAGTTCCAGTGACTACGGTCGAAGAAGAGCCCGCTGTTGTCGCCGAAGAGGTAGTCGAAGAACTGGCCAAAGAAATTGAAGTAATGGCTCCCGAGGAGTGGGATCCTGTGCAATGGGCCCAAACTCCGAGGTCTGTCCCGCAGCCAAGCAGTCGGGCTCGTACAAGAGACGAAATCCCCCGACATGCGCCAAGGACGAGTCCGCGACATCGGAGGGCCCGAGGAGGGGAAGGAGCCAGAGCTCAAGGTCGAGGAACGACAAGATCCCGGAGGACACGACGTAGGTCCAGGAGTAGACCTCAACGCCGGAGCGCTGACTACTGGCTCGGAGGCCGTAGATAATTGTTTGTTTGTTTGTTGTTGTTTTTGGTTTTTTTTTTTTTTTTTTGAAGGCTTATGTAAAAAACCTTTTGGCATCACCTCGAAAAAAATGTAATAAACGTTCTGGTGTGCATAGTTGTGTTAAGGAAAACAACGAGTTATTAACCAGAAGTAATAATTGTTTTAACGGGTGTTCGGGAACACGATATGGATAGCGCCAATTTAAATCTCCCCGGACGGATCGGGCGGGAGTAAAATCTCCCCGGACGGATCAGGCGGGAGTAAACACCTCTCCGGTTAAACAGGCGAGAGATTGATACGAGTCCGGGGACGAAACGTGAGTCTCCTCGGACGGACCAAGAGAGAGAGATTTAATTGTCCGGAGACGAATAATAATAATACGACTGCGTTAGGGCGTCCCCGTAGAAGAAAACACAGCAAGAGGTATAAACAAAGAGTATTTATTCAATGATGAATGCCGGAGCAAATTAAAGAATACAAAGATAAATAGTAATGAAAAAGTAGTGTACAATGATCATAAAGATAAGGATGATACTTGTCATTTGGCATTCACAGATAGAAGCGTCTCAAGTTAGTGACATGCCAGCCGCGGGGAATCGGGGTTCCGTCAAGATGCTCTAACTGATAGGATCCAGATCCGTGTGCGGCAACGATGCGATAAGGACCTTCCCAGGCGGCATGCAATTTACCCTCGGAGGCAGCCTTGCTAGCTGAGTTGAGCCGGAGTACCAAGTCTCCGACATTGAACTGGGTGCTTCGTACCCGGAGGTGATGATACCGAGCTGCACGTTGTTTATACCTTGCCTGCTGGATGAACGATTGATCACGACGATTTTCAAGCTCATCCAAATTTGTGCGGAGAGCTTCGTCATTATCTTCGGGAATCAATGTTACGAGGCGGGGACTTGGCACGCTGATTTCCGCCGGAATCACAGCTTCGGAGCCGTAAGTAAGGCTGTAGGGGGTCTCCCCGGTAGAGGTATGCGGCGTTGTGCGATAAGCCCATAGAACTTGCGGAAGGTTTTCGGCCCAAAGACCTTTAGCATTATCCAAGCGTTTCTTTATACCCGTAAGCAGTGTACGATTAGTGACTTCGACCTGACCATTGGCTTGAGAGTGAGCAACCGAGGTGAAAATTTGTTTGATATGGAGCTCCTCGCACCATGACCTGAAGGGATCGTTGGCAAATTGTTTGCCGTTATCCGAAATAATAGCGCTCGGTATGCCAAAACGACATACGATATTTCGCCAGACAAACTTCAAGATGTTTTGACCAGTGATGGCGGTAAGAGGTTCTGCTTCTACCCATTTAGTGAAGTAATCTACGGCGACCACAAGAAATTTCAATCCCCCCGGAGCGACCGGAAATGGGCCAACAATATCAATTCCCCACTGTATAAATGGCCACGCACTTTGAATTCCAGTGAGCTCGGTTTGTGGCAGGTGTTTCACACGAGAGTGCAGTTGACACTTGCTGCATTTGGTCACTAAGTCGTGGGCATCGTTAAACAAGGTTGGCCAATAATACCCCCATCGGAGAACTTTCTTGGCCAACGTTCGTGAGCCGATATGACTGGCACAGGCCCCTTCGTGAACCTCCCGAAGAACTTGATTAGCCTCGGCAGGAACAAGGCACCGGAGATTCGGTTGTAGGTACGATCGTCGATACAAGACTCCATCATGAAAGGAGTACTTGGGGGCTTTAAGGAATATCTGCCGAGCTCGCAGCTTATCACTAGGCAGAGTTCCATCACGGAGATATTGAATAATAGGAGTCATCCAATTCGGATCACTATCAGTCAATACCGAGACCGTTGCCTCATGAATCGCCGGATGAAACAAATCTTCGACTATAATATCCGGAGATACATTAGTGTGGACCGCGGAGGCCAATTTACTGAGCGCGTCAGCTTTAACATTCTGTGTACGTGGTACCTTCTGGACAACAACCGTATCAAAAGTTGACATGAGTTTGAGTGTTAAAGCGAGATACCTGATCATCGTTTCATCCTTAGCGGCATAAGTACCCCGGATCTGATTGGATACAATCTCGGAATCCGTAAAGAGCTCAAGATGGTAGATAGCTAAGGATCGAGCGAGCCGGAGCCCCGCGAGAACTGCCTCGTGTTCTGCTTCATTATTGGTCACCTTAAATTTGAACCGGATGACATGCTTAACTTCAAATCCTTCGGGGTCAATGAGAAGCACCCCGGCACCACTCCCACGAACTGTAGAAGCACCATCCACATATAACTGCCACTTGTGAGTTGCGGTTTTAAGATCAGCAGGGCGGTGATCATCATTGTTTGCTGAAGATCCATGATTATTATCCCCGGGGGTCTCGGCTAAAAAATCTGCAAGTGCTTGACCTTTGATAGCTCGGTGAGGAAGAAATTGAATATCATACTCTCCCAGTTCAACAGCCCATTTGGCGAAGCACCCTGACACCTCGGGCTTGACAAGAATCTGACGGATGGGATGGTTGGTTAGAACCCGTATTTCTCGCCCTTGGAAATATGGGCGCAAACGCCGAGCCGCCATGACAAGAGCCAGCACTGTTTTTTCCAGCATGGAGTACCGTGTCTCCGCCCCGTGAAGCACTCGGCTTGCGAAATACACTGGATGTTGAACACCATTGACTTCTCGTACAAGAGCGGCGCTAATAGCTTCCTCGGCGGAAGCCAAATACATGTAGAGCGGCTCTCCGGAGAGAGGAACTGACAAAGTGGGCAGTTGCTGTATATGACGCTTCAAAGCCTCGAAAGCCTCAGTGCACTTCGGAGTCCACTCAAATGACTTCGCCTATCTCAAAATTTTGAAGAATGGGAGTTGACGCTCTGCTGCTTTAGATAAAAAGCGATTTAAGGCCGCCAAACCACCCGTGAGGCGTTGAACGTCTCTGAACGTCTTCGGTGGTTGCAGATCTAAAACATCCCGAAGCTTGGCCGGATTGGCCTGAAGACCATGTTGTGAAACCATATACCCAAGAAACTTTCCGGAACAAACGCCGAAAGTGCATTTTGCCGGATTAAGTCGCAAATTGTAACGCCGTAGAGTACGCAACGTTTCAACAATGTCTTGCACACATGAAGAATGAGAAGTACTTTTTATAACCAGATCATCAACGTAAACCTCGACGTTGCGGCCAATTTGATCGCGAAAAACGCGGTCCATGAGACGTTGATATGTGGCTCCAGCGTTCTTGAGCCCGAAGGGCATTTCTTAAAAGCAAAACACCCAAAAGTAGTGATAAATGCCGTTTTGAGGGCATCCTGAGGATCCATGAAGATCTGGTGGTATCCCTTATACAGGTCTAAGAAACAAAGTGCCACGTACCCAGTAATGGCTTCAGCCTTTTGGTCGATGGAAGGTAAAGGATAACAGTCCTTCGGACAATGTTTATTGAGATCGGAGAAATCGACACACATTCGCCAGGCCCCGCCGGACTTTATCACCATCACTGGGTTGGACAGCCAAGAAGGGTAATACACTTCGAACAAGATGTCTGCATCCAAGAGTTGTTGCACCTCGATTCGAATGGCTGCATTTCGCTCCGGAGCAACCTTCCTTTGTTTTTGCTGTACAGGTTTAACGCTGGGATCGATGCTCAACTTGTGGGTTATTACATCAGGAGAGACCCCGGGCATATCCAAAGGGGACCATGCGAAGACATCGGAATACTCTCGCAAAGTCTGGATGATGGCATGATGTAACCACGGCACATCCACGGCACCGACAGTTACAGTTTGTTCGGGCTTGGACGAATCAAGCGGCACCTGGACAGTGGTGTCCCCCAATAAGGTACATACATGAGGTTCAAGAGTCGATGATGCCACCTGAAGCTGCTGTTTGGGAGAAACCTTGGTTGTCTTTTTGAGTGCGACGTACATGCACTCCTTAGAAAACCGCTGACTACCGCGGATAGCCACTTCGCCATGTGAGGTGGGGAATTTTAGTGCGAGGTGGTATGTGGAGCATATGGCTTTGGCGGGAGTAAGCCAATCCCGACCCAAAATCATATTGTACGGGGACGGGGAGTTAACCACGTAAAAATCCACAAAAATGGTTTTTATCGCTGGATAAGTTCCAAGAGACGCCGGGAGACTGATAACGCCTTCTGGCTGAACTTCTCCCTGGGTGAAAGTCTGAAGTGGCCCGGGGGCCGGCTGAAGTTGCTCCCGAGGAATTCCCATTTTTTGGAAACAGTCAGCGAATATAACACTCACTGCGGCTCCATTATCTACGAAGACTCGCTTTATCGTAACATTGGCTACAACCATATCGATGACGATGGCGTCAGTATGGGGTGTAATCTCTGGAACCGGGTCTCTATCTGTGAAACTGACAGTTTCAGACTGATGGTGGCGCTTATGACGCGGCTCCTCGGGAGGAGGACGGCGTGCCTCTGCCTTCAACGCATTTCGAGAAGCCCCCGTGGGAAGGGCCCCATATATCACGTTTATTACGTGAGTAGGTGCATTGTCTCCGGGTCCTCCCGGAGGATGAGGTGGTGGCAAAAAACGAGGTTGTTGGCGATTGCCAGAGTCTTGCCGCGCATAATTGTTAGACCCCGGCTGATTATTCTGCCACGGCGGCCGGTTTTGTTGCGAACCCCGGTCGTGATAACCTCCGCGGTTCAGAGACGAACTCCCATTTTGATTCGTACGAGGCTTGTCATCGGTCCGCCCAATATATTGTCGCAAGAGACCTTTCCTTAAACAATCCTCAATTTCCTTGCTGAGCTCCCGACACTCCTCCGTCTCATGCCCATGATCTCGGTGGTATGCACACCACTTTCCGCGGTTTCGCTTTTCAGGTGGGGCGGTCATCCGTGGACAGGGCCGTAAATCATTCTTGTGAACAGAAAGAATTTTAGCTCGCGATTTTGTCAGCAGGGTGAATTGTGGAATATCCCCCCGAGGTTCTGAACGCCCCAGGTTCAGACGAGAAAAGGCACTAGGTCGTGTGCTGGGCCCAACCTGTGCCCTGTCGGACTGCCGCTTGCTAGCATGTTTCTCACGTTTCCGACGAGTCTGCTCCTCGGCCTTTGCATATCTGCACACAGTATTAAACAGTGCCCGAGTTGTGACCGGTGGATTACGAACCAGCTCGGTGTAGAGTGGTCCGGGACAGAGTCCATTCATGAATGCATTGATGATAACATCATCTGAGCAACTTCCTACCTTGAGACTCTCCGCTGTAAAGCGGTCAAGAAATTGGGTAACGGTTTCGCCGTCCCGTTGTTCCATATTCATGAGGTCGGCCAGGGTGGCCATGGGCTTCGCACGTGCTTCAAAATGCGCCCAAAAGTGCTCGGCAAGTTCTCTAAAAGAGGATACGCTATTGCGAGGGAGAGAATCAAACGAAACCCGAGCTTCATCCTGAAGATACTCGGGGAAAATCTTACAGTAATGGAGGGATGTAGTATGATCGCGGCTGAGCATGTTGTACCTAAAAGCTCCAAGAAAATTGGCTGGATCCCCCGTGCCGTCGTAAGGGGGTATGGCAGGCCTTTTGAACCCTTCGGGAAGGGAGGTGGCCATGATTTCTTGAGAGAACGGTGTGATAATGTCCCCATTGGCATCAAGGCCTAGAATTCTGTCTAGTTCGACATTGCGTTGGACTCGCTCATACTCCTGAAGATCTAGAGTATGAGGATTGGCATAACGAACTCTTTTAGCCACGTTAAGTGGACGGCGGCGATCGGCATCTGCAGGTTCGTCATTGCGCTGTCTTGACCCATTAGAACTTCCATGGTCCTCGGGAGAACCAGGTCGCTCCCGTCGCGGATCCTGACGCCCGCGGTGCACTGGGACTTGTCGATCGTGCGAGTGCTGACGATGTGGATGTACTGCGGGATTGATAGCGTGTCCGGCAGGTCCATCAGGATTCAGGCGATTGGCCGCCCAGTCTTGAAGAACATGAGCATGCTCTCGTAGGAAAGCCTGGAGTAATTCTGGAGTCACCTGAATATTAACCTGCGGCTGTGCGGCAGCGGGATTAGGGTTTTGCATGTCTTGTGGAGGTGGAGGTAAAAACTGGTTGTCCGGATTCATGGCTGGGCCTTGATTGCCCTGATGATGAGATGTATCCCTCATCGGCGATTGCCTCGGCGGCATAAACTGATCCACGGGTGGATCTTGATTGGCGTGATCACCCTGGCGAGATTGATTTAGGCGAGTCATCACCATGATATATCGAATGCACTGTTAATATCAAAAACCACTTGCGTTCCCACAGACGGCGCCAATTGATAAAGCGCAATCCGGTATCCAATCAATTCAGCTAGAAATTCAGTGCAAGAAATATAAAAACACGCAAGATATACGTGGTTCGATCCGGAGATCTATGTCCACGGGCTGAAAATGACACCTGCCGAGGTGTTTTCTTTACTATTGTTTTGAAATTACACACTACTGTTTCCGAATACTCAGGAGCCAACCCTAATTCCGAGTTCTGTTCTCATATTTATAATGTTCCCTCCTAAACCCTAACTAACTCCCTATTATTACGCCTATTTTCCGTTGTATGGCAGTTGGAAGCGGATCGTGGGCCTTGAATCGCAGAACATGCCGCAGTTGGGCCGCGCCGCATTATTTGGGACGCATACTTCTGGGCCGTCTGGGCCGGTTAGTGGGCCAAAGTGTTAACCCGACCCAAAGTGACTGGGCCATACCCATCAGATCCCATCCAAAACCACTTGTATTCGAACCATTTAACATGTCACAAACAACATTGAAATCTTTTTCCAAGGTCTTAATTCTTGATTCAATGTGCGGCTTGGCCTTCAAACCCGAGTTAGGCAATGAATCTTGCAACTTTTCCTTGATATAATTTAGATAGTCAGGCTTGAAACCATTTTCAGCTTTAGACGTTCCAACATTAACCATGTCAAGAAGAGCCTCAATAAGCTTTTCATCTTCCTTATGCTGCCATTTTCTTTTATTCTTACCACGACCTCTTGCATCTTCAGAGTGAGAATCCATTCTTTTTTTTTTTTTTTCTTTTAGAAAATATTGAGAATCCATTCTTGATAAGAGAAAAGTTGAAAAAAAATATGAAGTGAACAAGAACCACACATCTATTGCAAAAATTAGAAAAAAATCATTACCATTATCAATAAACAAAAAAATTAAAGCCTTGGTGAACTAAAACCACTACGAATCATGTTAATCAATAAAATGATAAAACAACACATAAACTGTTAGTAATTTTCGACTACATCTAATGTACGCAGCGGAATAAACATTCGAGAATTATGATCGTGATTTATAACTGAATTAAACGTTGAACATTGATTACGCTAAAGTTGGAATAACTTACTTGTTGCGTAAATAATCGGATTGAATTGAGTGATTGATTCACCACTTCAGGTATCCATGCGTATGTCGTCCGCCGTAGGAACTATCTTCGGTACAATTGTTCAATAATTGATCGCTAGGAAATCTCTTATTGAACTATATGGTGTTTCTTACGAACAAGATTAATTATCCCTACAATAGGGAATATATATATATATTTATATAGTTAATATACCCTAGGTATATAGGCCTAATATTCTGGCCTGCTTTAATTAATTAATCAGTATAACCTATTAATTAATTAAAACTCATATCCTAATCTAGTCCATATCTTTCAATCTCCCACTTGGATTAGCATTACATATAATTCGAAACACCAAAATTGTACCCTTGAGCGGAACAACAATACACATAAAGTGTGACCCTTCAGGCCCCCATTATCGACGATAATCTAATTAAAGTCTGCACAAAACTCCTAGACTGCGTTGCGCAACGAACTCGATATATGAAGGACTTTTACGTGAATCCAGTAAACAAACCTTTATATGAAGTTTATGTAATATCCCTTCATTCACGAACCACATGATTGAGCCTAGGATCTGCCATGTGTCTATCCAAATAGCTCAATCACTTTTCTCATCTTTATTATATGACATATACGATCATATTTAATTACTTTAATTGAATACATCTTTTGCATTGGCCAATGACTTTATTGTCAAATAATATAGAGAAATATGAGTGTACTCTCGAGTTCCAATCGAGGAATGAATCCCATTCTTGGCTCAACTACCATTTCCATTTGCCTCATGATGAACCTAACACAAGACATGTCTTATCCTCCTTTGGGAGGCAAGCGTTGTACTTGGTCAAAGTTCATCACTTAACAAACAAAATGAGTATTGACCTAAGGTCAAAGGATCATTACATACTCCACACACTAATAAACCGTAGACACTAAACAAACGGTTTAATAGTAGGGTGTATCAATACTCTCCAAAGTATCCATGTGTCCATCATAGATATCTAATATCTAGTAGTCGTGAGACCCACTATATTCTCTAAGAATATGATGCAGACCACATACTAACCTATTGCATGTCATCAATATCCCATTCTTGATGACCATTGGTTATGACAATTTTAGAATCATACTATATCATTTATGTCTCACACCATAAATGACAGTCATGATTCAAGGGAGCAGTCACAAGAATAATAACAAACCATCAAAATAATTATTCTAATAAATGCATAAACCCATAAGATAAACATATTATCATAGAATGTGATCAAGTTTTGAATGTCTTCACAAAAAGGTTTCTAAGACACACAACCTATAAACTCCCACTGAATCAAAGCCAACTACCAACATGTCTAACACCTAAGCTCTCAAAGTGCTTGTTATGCGTTGCTATACACAACGGCTTGGTGAAAGGATCAGCCAAGTTATCATCAGTGGGTACTCTATCTAATTTTACATCTCCCCTATCTATTTTTTCACTAATCAGATGATATCTTCGGGGAACGTGCTTGTTGGTGTTCATTGCTCTGGGATCCTTTGCTTGCGCAACCGCACCAGTGTTATCACAATACAGCGGTATTGCACTGCTGGCACTTGGAACGACACCTAGTTCTTTTACGAACTCTAACAAAGCAACAACCTCTTTGGCAGCTTCAGATGTAGCAATATATTCGGATTCAGTGGTAGAACCGACAGTTTTGCTCTGTTTGGAACTATTCCAACTCACTACACCACCATTGAGAACGAAAACATATCCTGACTGAGACTTGAAGTCATCATGGTCTATTTGGAAGCTAGCATCAGTATACCCAGTAACTGATAACTCTGGCTGCCCACCATAAACTAAGAAATATTCTTTAGTCCTTCTAAAGTACTTAAGAATAGTCTTGACAGTTCTCCAGTGTATCTCACAGGGATTTTGCTGAAATCTGCCTGTTATGCTGAGTGCATAAGCCACATCTGGCCTAGTACATATCATGGCATACATAATAGATCCTATAGCCGAAGCGTACGGGATCTTCTTCATGAAACTCATTTCTTTGTCATTAGAAGGGTAACCTTTCTTAGACAATATAATGCCATGTCCCATAGGAAGAAATCCTTTCCCGGAAATTTCCATTGAGAAGCTTCTCAGAAATTTGTCTATGTAAGTAGATTGAGACAATCCCAACATCCTATTAGGTCTATCTCAATAGATCTTAATTCCAAGGATGTAGGAAGCCTCACCTAGATCCTTCATCATGAAGGAGCTAGACAACCAATCTTTCACGGATTGCAACATGGAACGATCGCTTCCCATTATCAGTATATCGTCAACATATATGATAAGGAAGACAACATTTACATTCTTGCGTTTACTATAAACGCATGGATCCTCTTTGCTTCTGATAAAATCAAACAATTTGATAGCTCCGTCAAAGCAAATATTCTAACTCCTAGATGCTTGCTTGAGTCCATAAATGGACTTCTTTAACTTGCATACTCCTTTCGGCTTTTCTTTGGATATAAAACCTTCAGGCTGTGACATATACGCAGTGCCTTCAAGTTCTCCATTGAGAAATGCGGTTTTGACGTCCATTTGCCAAATATCAAAGTCATAGTATGCAGCTATTGCAAGTAATATCCTAATGGACTTGATCTTAGCAACTGGCGAAAAGGTTTCATCATAGCCAATGCCCTCACGTTGACTATAACCCTTTGCCACCAACCTAGCCTTGTAGGTTTGTACCTTGCCATCTGCATTTCTCTTCTTCTTGAAGATCCATTTGCAGCCTATGGGGCGAGCCCCATCTGGCAAATCAACTAGTTCCCAGACCAGATTGAGGTACATCGAGTCCATTTCAGATGTTAAGGTAGTCAACCACATCTTCGAATCGGTGCCCGACACCGCTTCGATATAGGTCTTAGGTTCGTCATCTTCTGAATCAACCTCATCATCTTGGTTCTCAACCAATAGATTTAGTCTTTCAGGTGCACGACGATTCCTTTGAGGCCTGTTGAGTTGGTTTTGCGTTGGTTCAGGCGGTTTATTCTGATCGTGATGAGGTTCCTGCGTGTTGAGGTGTTCAACATTTGGGATATTCTCAAGAATTTCACTATAATCTTCTTGAGGTGGGGTTGATACAATATCTTGTCTTTAATGCATCTCATTGTCTTGAGGTGACTCTCTAAGAGTCATTTCCCCTCCCAATAGATCATCAAAAACTCCCACTGAGTTATTGTCCACTCCATTAGACAATACCTCATCCTCTATGTTACCTTGTGGTTCTTGAATTTCTTCAAGATCTACCGTGTTGTAACATTGTTTCTTGGAGACATAATTATCTTTAAGAAACGTCACATTTCTGGATATTATCACCTTGTGATCTCCAGGACAATAGAATTCATATCCTTTGGTTTCTTTAGGATATCCCACAAAATAACATTTTTCACTTTTAGTTTCCAACTTGTCAGTCATCATCTTCTTAACAAAAGCAGGACAACCCCAGGTTTGCATATGGTTAAGACTCGGCTTTCTGCCATACCATAATTCATATGGTGTTTTCTCAACTGATTTAGAAGGAACTCTATTCAAAATATAAACTGTGGTAAGTAAGGCATAACCCCAAAGGTATAAAGGGAGACTTGTGAAACTCATCATGGATCGAACCATATCTAATAAAGTTCGGTTTCTCCTTTCAGATACTCCATTCATCTGTGGTGTACCTGGAGGTATCCAGTTTGACCGGATTCCATGTGATTTCAAGTAATCAAGAAGATCTCAGCTTAAGTATTCCCCTCCTCGATCTGATTGGAGAGTCTTAATACTTTTCCCAAGTTGTTTCTCAACTTCTAACTTAAACGCCGCCGACGTCGACGGACGCGCAACAATAGCCACCGTTCGAAACACGCAGTAGTAGCAGCGGTGCACTACACATCGACTGCCCCCGTCACCATTGCCATCGTTCAACGCGCGCAGCAGCAGCCAAGACGTTGCCGCCGCTGCCATCGTTCGTCGTGCGCAGCGATAGGAGTGCAGTAGTAGATCAGGGTCAGTTTTTTGCGTTAATAGATGGTGGACCATATTTGTTTACAAGATAGGTTGAATACGTAAACTGTTCCATAGCAGTTTTTCAAAGTAATGCAAAAAATTGTTTCCAAAACAAAATTCTAAAATTCTAAAATAATTTTAATCCACAATTAATCTTAATGTTAAATCAATTATAAATCGAGTCCCTTGCTCTGATACCACTGTTAGTCATTTTCGACTACATCTAATGTACGCAACGGAATAAACAGTCGAGAATTATGATCGTGATCTATAACTGAATTAAACGTTGAGCATTGATTACGCTAATGTTGGAATAACTTACTTGTTGCGTAAATAATCGGATTGAATTGAGCGATTGATTCACCACTTCAGGTATCCACGCGTATGTCGTCCACCACAGGAACTATCCTCGGTCTAATTGTTCAATAATTGATCGCTAGGAAATCCCTTATTGAACTATATGGTGTTTCTTACTGACAAGATTAATTATCCCTACAATAGGGAATATACGAGCCTAATATTCTGGTCTGCTTTAATTAATTAATCAGTATATTAATTAATTAAAACTCATATCCTAATCTAGTCCATATCTTTCATAAACTTGGCATGTTATTCAGTAACAACTTCTAGTACAAGTCATAGCATTATCTAGTATTTCGTTGTGCTCTCCAAGTATTGAACATGCTAACAGTGAGATCTTTTCTAAAATTTGTCCACGCATCAGAAGGCTCAACCGAAGTCACAGGTTCTTCATTACTATCTCCTTCACCTTCAACATTGTCCTCATCTTTCGATTCATAACCACCCATTTCTTGCTTTATGTAATTATGAAGCAAGTAACATACCATAATGATTCGATTTTGAATTTTTATTGGATAATAAGATGAACTCCTACGGATACCCCAACGGGTCTTCAACACGCCAAACAATCTTTCAATTACATTTCTAGCAGAAGAATGCTTCATATTAAAAAATTCTTCGGTAGTGTTAGGTTGGCGTCTTTTGCTCCAATCATTCAAATGATATCTTTGACCTCTATATGGTGCAAGAAATCCTTCACCATTTGTGTATCCAACATCGACAAGATAATACGAACCTTAAAAATTAAGGTGGGTTAGTGTTGGAGAATTTTATGTATTATATGTTTTTGTGATGTTAAATATTACCTTGAGGGATAATCAACCCGTTCGGCCTAGTAATAGCATCTCTTAAAACTCTACCATCAGCAGTTGATCCCTCCTAGCCTGGTAATACATATATAAACTGCATATCTTGGGAGCACACAGCAATCTCAGTTTTGCGTGTTAGATATCTAGGTTTGTCTTCTTTGGGAACACGAACTTTGATATGGGTACCATCTAAAGCTCCCAGACACCCCTATAATTATAAAATTAATATAAGTACTACATTATTTAATATGTTAAAAATAATTCAAATAGCTCACCTTAAACCATTTCCATCTCTTAGCTGTAGAGTCATCAGCTACCGGCTCAGGTTTCTTAAGCAGTTCTCCTTGAAGTGTAATAATCGAATTTATTACTTGTCTAAAATGTCTACTAATTGTTTCCCCAGATCGTTCAAAATTAGTGTTTGTGATTCTTTGCTTTTGGTGATGAGCCAAAATATGCACAACCATTGCCACTTGTTCATCCACTAGCATATTTTTTGTTGGGGATACTATACTCGTAGCTTCAAGTCTAGAGCACAAACGAAAAAAAGATTGTGTATCCATCCTAGTTGTGCTTTTGCATTTACTATCACTCACATAGACTACTTTTTGAATGTATTTTCTCCTCTCATAAAAATTATATTGATAAACTGGTCTTAAGCTGGCAAACTTAATACGGTGTTCTAAATGTTTAACAACTATGAAACAAAACCAATTTACTCACTGCAATAAGTTCAACCAAACAGACAAAAATGCAATACTTTTCTTTCTCCTGGTCAAGGTTAATCTTGCCATAGCTACAAATTTAATACATAAAGTGAGCCAAAATGTAACAACTTGCAAAAGTTTCATAAAAACTTATAACAAGCATACATATACAACAATGGGCAAAGATAAATAGAAAAAATGCTCCAATAAATTCATTATGCACTACATCAGAGATACAAATTAAAGAACTCAATTACCAATATAATTTTATTTTTATAATTTATGACAATTAGAACAAAAAATAAAGAGAATGAAAATATACAAACTACAAAAATCAAACACCTAAATTGTTGTTATGATAACTTATATGAATATATTAAAAAAGGAACCAAAAACATAAAATAATAATCACTCTCTCCCACTGCCCCACATATTTAGCAAACCCATCATCCAGATTTAAGAATTCTTTACTCCTCAATCATGATACTTAAGTTGCAATGACTTTTATATACCAAATTGTGAAGTTCTGTTGCGCTGTGTTGCTAGAAGAAAATCAAATACCCATTACAATGAAAGTTCAAAAGTTCATTGAACAAAAATCAAACACCCAATTAATTCCAAAGATAAACCGAAAATTGTAAGAAGGAAAATTCAGACATACCTGTTGTGTTGTGTTGAGGAGAACTGCGTTGAGAAGAATTGAGTTGATGTTTACGGTAGTAGAAAAGTGATCTAGGTTTAATAATTGTTCAGATTTTGGAAGATAATATTGTCAAATAAAAAATAAATAGGGATAATATTTCATTCCTAAAAGTTGGGAATACGTAAAACCGGGGGGGGGGGGGGGGGGGATGAAGGAATGACTATTCCTCTAGTTTTGGGGAGTAGTTATTCCCATCGGAATCATTATTCTGTGTAATAAAATATACCAATCATGTGAATGGAAATAAAATTGGGAATAACCATTCCATTCTCATGTCATTCCTGCATACCAATCATGCCGTAAGATATAAAACTACTACACCATAGAATAATAAATAAAAATTGGAAGTTGCATAAATAACATCATTGGTCGATAAAAATTAAAACATAAATTAATAAGAGTCGAAACTCTATAGTCACCGATTCCGTCGGAAGAATCTCCAGCACTTTGGCAAACTGCTCTTACACTACTCTCCAAACTATAAACTTACTGAAAACTATAATAAAAATTTGGATATTCTTCAATGTCTAACGCTACGTATTTATAGGAGTACACAACAATAGGTAAATATGGGGATCAGCAATCAAAATAGACGGCCTTGACTTTACTATTTTTGTTTATTAAGTCATTTTTCAAGGCACCTTCTAAATTTTACAACATCCAATTTGTCTCAAGTGTATAAGGTAGAAGCATGATGAGTTCATATATGTATTAAATGGGTCGAACTCATCAAACACGCTAGAAAAATAGGTTTTAACGTGGGTCAACCTGCCCCATTTATAAGTTTAACAAAAGAAGATTGTAATTTAATTTTACTAGATGTCCACTCGTGCGATGTATAGAATAACATTTTTCCTTAAATATAGCATAAATGATACTCTTTCCGTCCCATAAAAAAGAATCATAATAAATGATATTCCTCCCGTCTGTCCCATAAAAAAGAATCCTAATAAATGATATTCTTCCCGTCCGTCCCATAAAAAAGACTACTAGTAAATGATATTCCTTCCGTCCCATAAGAAGTGTTATATTTCAAAACAAATTCATGTCTTTTATAAAAAATAAAGAAAAGATAAAATCTTATTTTACAAATTACTAATATATGATTGAATATGTCAAGGTAAAAAAATGAATAAGTTAAACGAGTAAGAAATGATGGTTTTTGGAGAATTGGACTTCATCAAGTTGAGCAAAAATAAAGAATTGTATATTTTTCAAATATAATTAATTTTATGGAACAAATAGAGTATTAAACATCAACTTTCTAATATAAGTAATAGTAAAAATAAAAATGGTACCAAGTACAATCCATATAAAAAATCCTCTTTATACACAATATCTATAATAGTATTAAATGTATTTACTCCTGGTCACAAACAGGAATCTTGAAACCTCTTTCATAAAAATATATTAGTGTTATAAAGGACTTCGTGATATATAAATAACATGATATAGAGGAGAAAAACATAAAACTTGTAGTAACCATATAACAAAAGAAGAGCTCAAAATAAGTACGAAAGACATGACCAAATTCCTAATAACTTAATAGCAGCCAAAGTGAAAATAATGTAGATATAAAACACAAAGAATTAAACATCTAATAATTTTGTAGCAACTGACGATGTTATTCTTACTTATTTGGGTTGTTTTAGCCCAAACATATATATATAAAGAAAACCAAACGAACCAAAAAGTCAAATATATGCTAATTCCTTAAGGCGACGACTATTCCGACAAATTTTTTTAACGTAACCCACTTCTCAACGTAGCTCACTTATATTTCAAAATAAATATAAAGTTCTTAATATATCCCACTCAAAATCAATTATACCTTTCTTTTATATTCTTATTCTTTATTAAATTATACTATTTAAAAGAAATATTATAAATGAAATAAGAAAAGAAAAAAAAAAAAACAGATTTCTGCGCCACCTGCGCCTCTCTTCCTCTAATCAAATCAAAATATCAAGTATATTATACTAATAAGGCAGCGTCTCATGGCGGCCTGCTTTTTAGTGGCTTTTTGGGACTCCCGGCGGCCTGCTTGCAGGGCCAGACCTTCCATTAGTTGGAAGAGTCTGTCAACTCGGCCCGGAAAATTACAATTTTTTTAGAGGCTGATATTTTTTTTTTATATCTATATACATATATTTAATACACATAAACACACACACACACACACACACACACACACATATATATATATATATATTATAGTAGGCAGAAAATTATCTATTGTGGTTGTGTGGCCTAGCAGTTGTAATGTTGTGACAGAGTCTGGAAACGCAGGTTCGATTCCTTCGGTTGGGGCCTATTTTAATCTTTTTTATTTTCTTTTTTGGAACAAGAGAAGGACGTAAAGAGGAAAAATAAGAGGGGGGAATCATTTAACTTGAGAAGATTATTTTCTTCTCAACATCACTTAACAAGTTAAATCATGGTCAAGAATAATTTCTTATTTATAAATTGGAGGATTATTCAATTTTCAATTTGTATCCATTACACCTCCGTTAAAATTTAATTATAGTTTTATATTTATAGTTTTTTTTACTATTATTAATTATTGATAGTTATTGTCAAAATTATTTTACAATATTAATTGTTAATGATTACTTGTTAGTGGAATGATAATTTAAAAGCATAACTCAGTTTGAGATATTAATATGTGTATATGTTTTATTCTTTTATTATTCGTTATAAAATTAATAAATAATTTATGACTGCTAATTTAATGAGTTAACTTCAATTTCTTTTTTTCTAGTTGTCATGTTTTCTAAATATTAATCTGGATGTTTGAAAAGAAAAATAAAGGCAGATGATAACTTATTTTCGTTATAGGACCCTCCTTTGATGAAACCTCGAAGAAGTAACTAGGGCTTATGAAGTTTTGTGAAAGAAAACTAGAAACTAGGCTTAGAGGAAATTGCGGTTTTGGTCCCACAGGACACGGGGTAGTTGCATTGTGGTCCCAAGGTTTGCATTTTTGGTCCCACAAATCGAAATCTTAGCACTTCTAGTCCCAACGTTACGTTTGCCGTTAAAACTCCAAGCATTTTCAGTCCTTTTATTTTTGTGCACTTTTGGTCCCATTAAAAAAAAAGTACTTTTAGTCCCAACAGAATTTGGTAGGAATTTTCCCTCCAGAAGAGCATGCCTTGGTTAGAATTTTTTGAGCCAAAAAATGCCAACCTAACCTACAACAACAACCTTATATATCCAACCAACCAACAATGTTCAAATCATTCACCCACAACACAATACCAAAAGAAGAAAAACAAATACACAACACAATCAAAGATGTCTTCATCCTCCTCTTCAAAAAGACCGTACCCCCACCCTCAACCCGGCATTATATGTCATTGTGGGAAGGGTACTCGTACCTACATTTCGTCTAAGCCTACTAGCCGAGGGCGCCTATTTTACAGCTGCCCCGATTGGCCAGCTGGGGGATGTGAATTCTATGTTTGGGCCGACGAAGTCGAAGCTGCTAAAGGAGAGGCTGAGCTCGGGTTGAGGCGTAGTATTGACAACCTAATTGAGGAGAACAATAATTTGAGGAGACGGCCAAGACCGATCGGACAGGTGAAGAGCTTGGAACTTTGATGCTGGATGTCCGAAATCCTAAATATAGAAACAAGAAATGTTACATGTTGAGTGCAAGAGAACTTTCAATCACTTGGTCCAACAATCCTTTTTGTTGGTGCTGGAAGCCCCTCTCTGAGTCGAGGTTACAATTGCAATCCTGCTTTCTTTTTATGGCTTTATTTAGAGTAAGTAGTATCCCATTCCTATATGGTTTTTGTGCCATGTTTAGATTTTGTGAAGCTGTGGAGCTGATAATGGTGTCATGGCTAGAAATAAAAGCAAAAATGAACACGAGAATGTTGTCAAGGGACACGGTTTATGGTGCAAATCTGGTGATTCAATTCGCAAATCGTGCTTTTGGGTTAGGGGTGGTGCCGATGGAGGTTTCAGTTGAAGTCGAGGATTATAAAACACGAGGAATTGTGTGCATCAAACGTGATGAAGGAGCCGGAGGGGAGAAGGAACTTCCAGGGGTAGAAAAACGGGGAGACGGGTGGATGGAGGTGGAGTTGGGGGAATTCTACTGTGATGGTTGTGACAAAGAGGTCAAAATGGAATTTATAGAAATTCAAGGCCACCAACTTAAGGGCGGCCTTATTGTTCAAGGCATTGAGATTAGGCCCAAATATTAATTAAATTTATCAACATATTATACTTAAAATTTTAAATTGAAGGATTTGGTTAGTGCTTAAAGATTTGGGAATGTCGACAATGATATCTGATTACGAGCTTTTATATATGTAGAGCTTAAAGGCGTAGTAGATATATTATTTACTATACTAAATTAAAAATTATGATTAATTAATTTGGCCAGGTGTGTGCATTCACTTTATAAATTAACAAAATATCAATGTATCGGTAAATTAACACTTTTCTCTATTAATAGAATTTGCATGGTTCCAAGATTATTAAGAAATTTAGAGATTTTTGTAAGCACATAATATTTTTCCCAATCAAACATTGACATGTGGGATGTATTTATAGGTTTGGAAGTGTTGTTATCTCGAAGACATAAATCATTGTATCTTGGCGAGATATCACGTCGCCATTATGAGCACTTGTACACGATGTGTTTATCTTGTGGAAAGAATGTTATTCACCTCATCTTTCCTCTCATTACTCGAGTCCAATTTCCACATCTTGTTCATGTCGAAGTTCTGGCTTAGTTAAAGTTCAAGTTTCATTATAATAATTTGAGTCAAGTTGTAACCTTTTCACTGTTGGATTGTACATTTTTATAACATATGAAAGCAGTGGCAAATCCCTTATGATATTGAGAAGGCACCACCACATGTGGAGATCCCTAAGGGATATGATAGTACATCTAGTTAGCCCATCCAGTGCCAGAAAAGGACTAGAGACCTAAATTGCAGAATAATTAGGTGTGTTTCAGAAATTGCAATGAGAAAACGAGGTGGTATGGTATGAAGCGAAACCATGGTTGCGGTTTTTCACAAAGACCCAAAATATATTTTGATGAGTCCTACTTTGAAAAAGAAACAATGATGTATTTGAAAATGACTATAAAACAAAGGGACCGTTAAGTCGATGGATGAGTTGAACTCACTCTCTATAAGACAATCCTATTATGTATACTAGTGCTGAGGATCTACAACAATCATTCTCAAGATACAAAGAATTTTAACTTTAGGTTCGTAACACAATGAAACTAAAGTTTTCGGAGAGCTACTCGATACTTGGAACTTTCTTGAAGACTAAAAGACTAGAAAACCACAATTGCAGAATATGATATATGCAGATTGTAGTGGAGTTTGAGTTGGTTTTTGGAAATGCAAATGATGGGCATATTCATAGACTTTAAGGTGTCATTTTGTAAACAGGTGCACCTTTTCGACTTGACCAATCATAACCGTTAGATCATTGATACTGTAACACTCCGAAATACATTTTAGCATGCATAACACGTTTAATTGATATGTTAACTGTCATTGCATGTCATTTAACTAGTTTAAAAGGAATATACGTATCATATCATTATCTAAAGCTATGTTGTTTCGTTTAATATTATTTTTGTTTTGTAGGAGGGGTTAATGAGAAGAAATGCTTAATATGCCCAAGTGATTGAAAAATTGAGTAGTCCCAAGTGGTACTCAAATATGTTAGACAATGAGAGAAACTAGTTGATGAAGTGATTTAAAAGTGTTTTTGAGAGGTGAAGAACCATACTTTATGGTTTTTTTAGAATTAAGTGAACATTGTTTGATGGAATGACTTGATTAGTCTAAGGATAGGTCACTTTTGTCCAAATGTATCTTATCTTACTTGAAGCCTACATTACAACCTAAATGAAGTCCTTTATGATTCTTTGTTCACAAGTGTCAAGTACAAAATATAAGTTACACAAAAGGCAAACCTATGGTAAACAGTGCATATGGTCTAATTTGAGCATAAACACGTCCTATTTTCATACACTCGAGGGATGAGTGATACACTCAACCGGTGAATATCATTATTTAAAAGTATCATGTCTCGAAAGTAGTTGATTTATAGCCATGTCGTATATGCTCGAGTTTCTATGTTCTTTATTTTCTGAAAAAATGTTACTGGGGCTAGATTCGTTGTCTAATCGCCCTAAACGCTTGATGTATTGTTCTTTATTTTTTTTGTTGTTCAAGGATGGACAACAATTTAAGTTTGAGGGATTTTGATACACAAAGTGTATGCATGTATATAGGTCGATTTAGAATATTATTTTATATCATTTGCATGCATAGTTTGTCAAATTGTGCTTAAATTCATCATATTGTGCCGTATGACGTGTGTGTGCTTGTTTGAGGTTATTTAGGTGATTTTGAGCCAAAAGTTCATTTGGATGAAGTTTGATGAGCATACGAGTCAAAAGAGGGAAGAAACGAGGAAGAAAAATCGAAAGGAATGACTCGACCAATTCACAAAAGTAACTCGTTCGAGCTAAACTAACGTATTTTCCATAAAAACTGGCTGAAGGGCTAGAATCGGTTGAGTCCATTTTGGACTCGGTCGAGTCAATAGTTCGACTTGTGAACAAATTGTGCATTCAAGTTGACTCCATCGAGTCACTAAGATGACTCGATCGAGTCAGTTATAGCGGTTTACGCATTTTATTTGCGTTTTGGCATATTTTTGCCTCGTTTCAACCGTAATACGTATGAAATTATAAATGCAAGGCCCAAGTCCGATAATAATCATCTTTCATCATTGGAAACACCTTTGAGGCTTGTTTGAAGAGCAAGGAACGCGAGAAGATGAAGTTCGAGATCTCAGATTTGGGTTTTTATCACTTTTACTTGTTTTTATTATTCATTAATGTTTGTGTATGAACATTGTTGGATGTTATTGATGAACATGAGTAACTAATTCCTTTGTGTTATAGGGTTAGAGAGTAGATTACATATTGACTATGTTTTGATATCGTTTTATTAATTATAGACTCCATTTTTAATTGTTTATCTATATGATTGTTCTTTATTTATGAATTGATTAATCTAGCCAATCGATTAGTTCAATTTACTTAACAATTCGATGTCCGAGAGGAGAGGGTTGTTAATAGGCATACAAGTCTATAACATAGGTATCGATAACGTCCGAGTCAATTAAGATATCTGTATAGGCATTGGTTTTAGGATCCCTTTGTAGTTACTTATTTGATAGTTAGCCCGAGAGGGTAATTATTCATGCATAATCTACACATTAGCATCTTCCAAGAGGGGGACTAATTAAGAGAGTTCCACCTAATAAACATAAGAATTGGTTTAAAAGTATAGAATTATTGGTATATAAAACATAGAAGATTGTAATTGAAATCGAACCCCTAGAATATGCCTTTTATTTGATCAGATCTTTTTGTGATTATTTGCTTGCTTTTGATTGAGCGTCTGTATTATCTACTTTATCTTTCACAACTTAATTTTAGGATTAATACCAAATCAATCAACCTTCGAAAGTCTAGATAGAGTTGAGTTATTAATTAGGGTATTTTGTTGACATAGGAACACAATCCTTGTGGGATCGACCTTGCTCACTGCTGTTTGCACTAGCAACATATACTGGCGGTACCGCCAGGGTCTGAGATAGTGTGTCAAGTTTTTGGCACTGTTGCCGGAGACTGGTAACTGTGTTCAATTAATATTCTGATAAATAGTTTGACAATAACTATATATTTATTTTCTTCACTTTCTTTTTCAGTTTTATTTTATTTTGATTTTATGTTGTTTCTTTTGTTGTGGTCTCAGGTAGCACATGTAAACTAGGTCTAAAGGAAAAGCAAGCTAGTCCCTTTTGACCCAGAAATTGAAGCGATTGCCCATAGACACATAATGAGGAAAGTTCCACGAGAAAACGAGATTGCCAAATACCGTGAAAATATTACTCAAGAAGAGAAGATGAGGTGATTGTTCAGGATGATGACTTCCTTTAAAACTAGGATGAATCAACAGCCACAACCGCAGGCACATGCTGAACTTAAAGTGATTAGATACCTATTAGGGACTGTCTTCGTCCCATACCCAATCAGAACTAGGGAGGAGTCCAATTACCTCTGATCCAAGCCGGCTTTAATCTCTATAGTTCAGCAGAACCAGTTTGGTGAGGGGCCACTGGAAGAACCCAATATCGTGGGCCGGTTCAAGAGAGTGTCAGAGACACTTAAAGTGAACCTAGTACCACATGATAAGGTTAAGCTGAGGTTGTTCCCTTTTTCTTTGAGGGATAAGGTGTTGTAATAGTTTAACTCACTTGAGGAAGCCACCACATGGGAAGAGTTGAGTACTAGATTTCTATTAAAATACTTCCCACCGAGAAAGATGCTTCAACTGCAGATTGAGATCACCCAATTCAAACAGATGGATGGAGAACTATTGGATGAAGCATGGGAGTGGTTCCGAGATCTTCTCCAGAGTTTCCCTTATCACGATTTTACTGATAAGAAGCAGATCTGCAATTTTTACTATGGGCTACTTGGGCCCACAAGGATACTCGTAGACACAGCCGCGGGTATATCTGTATTGGGAAAGCATACAAGGGCTGCATTCACAATCTTTGATGAGATGGACACTACTAGTTGGCAATGGCTGAATGATATAAATCATCCTAGAAGGGTAGCCAGAATCACTGAGACTAAGATGGCCGATCCAGTTGTGGCTAAGTTGGCGGTTCTTACTAATCAGTTAAATTTGCTAACTATTGTCACCTTAGCCCAACATACCGAGCCCAATTCACAGTAACCACCCATGCAGGAGGTAGTTGAAAATACTAACTATGTTAGTAAAATAAACTTCAACAACTTCCGAGGCAATCATCAATAGTACAATCAATATTAGCAAGGTGCAAGAAATCATCCTAATCTCTCGTATAGCAATCAAAATAATTCACCATAACCACCACTGGGATTTGCAGTCACTAATGGCATGATTTATGAAGAAAGCGAACCTACTCAAGAAGAGTTGGTACAATCTTAGTTTTCCAAACACGAGGAGAGGATAACTAAGATAGAGAAGAAGATAGACAGTAATTATGTGGACATGAATAGAACCATCGTTAGCCTAGGAGCGGAGATGAAGGAGAGAAGGACTTACTTGAGTCAAATTGCACAAGCCATGGGGCACGTACACCAAAAAGGGATGTTCCCAAGTGCAAGTCCATCCATTTGACGGATGAGGCCAAGTGTGGGAGCCCGAAGCTACTAGTGGTCAAAGATCGGGCAATAGAGGAGAAGCAAGTGGAGGAAGGCAACAAAGTCTTAGAGGATGGTCACGAGTTGGTAAAAATAAGGGCTGAGAAGCCAAAATCAATTACTATCATTGATGCTCCTGAATATATCCCTCCTCTTCACTTTCCTCAAGCATTCTATAGGAAGAAAGTTGCTCCTTATTGTACTAATTGTGTTAAACTCTTAGATGAGCTTTTAAGGAAGACAAAACTAGAGAACGTTGAGACTGCTAAGCAAAAGGATGGCGGACAGTCTACTATAGATAAGAAAATTATATCTTCTCCTATTGATGATTCTTTGGGATTTTGCTTGTATAGTGCATTCTTTGCTAACCTTCATAGTATAGATTGTGTTAGTACATTGAATTTAATGTAGGAAGCACCCAAGGAGATCATTGATAGTGAGGGGGTAAACAAAGAAGAGCCAGATCCGTTTTTCAGGAAATCTAGTTATGTACAAGAGAAAAAAACGAAGACACACAAAGGAAAAAGGGGTAAATGGAAAAAAATGGCAAGTCCTAAAAGGAGCACTAATACAATCACTCAACCAAGAAGAGCATAAAAAATGAATGATCCGACGAGTTTTTCTATCCCTTGCTCTATTGGTAGTCAAAATTTTCGAAATGTATTGTGTGATTTAGGGTAAAGTATAAATTTGATGCCCCTAAAACTATAGAGGTAATTAGCACTAGGGATAATGAGACAAGCCTTTACTACTATTCAGTTAGTGGATGGATCTTTACTAACGTCTTATGGAGTAGTAGAGGACGTGTTGGTTAGAGTGTCTAATTTTGAGTTCTCTAGTGACTTCTTAGTTGTCGACATGCAAGGGAATACTGATGTCCCTTTCATTTTAGGCTGACCTTTCTTGTCGACTAGCCAAAGCATTGATAGATGTACCTAGACGAGAGTTAACTTTTCATATTCACGAGGAGAAGATAACTTTCCCTATATATAATAGTTCGGGGTTAGGCGGTAAACATAAGTGTTATGTTATCTATTTACTGGAACCCAAGACTAATACTAGTAGGACAAAACCAAGAAACGGGTATGAGATTTTGATTGAAGATAATGTTCTTGACTCTAGTTTGTTGAATTCGGCTGAGTGGTTTAAAAGGGTCGTCAGACTGAAGACTATTTTTTGTTATTTATTTTTATTTTTATTATTTTGAGTTTTTAGGATATTAACATGATGCTAAGAGAATTCATTTCGGTGAGTTACAAGGTGTGAGAATATGAAATCTGAGGACAGGAGGAGGCTTGATCGGGTCTATGTGAAGAAACTGATCGAGTAATGAAAAAGAGAAAACTTAAAAAAATAACCCCAATTTCCAGGTTTGATGTTCCAATTTCATCTTTCGGTGAGTGCCACCAAGGCGTACCATTTATTTCCACAAACCTTGGTCTTCGACCAAAGTTGGGGAAAGGGGAGGGGGAAAAGAGAGGGATGTCTTAACATTTATGTTTTTTTATAAACTCATTTGATTGTAGTTAACTTGCTTCATGTTGATTTAGGTTGTTTTTATTTATTTATTGCATTGAGTGTTATTTGATGTTTGTTAAGTCAGTAGAGTCAAACCCGAAATTATCTAGTCTTGAAAGAATGAATAGCTTATAAAGGGTTTGTAGATGATGTAGTGTCGACGAAGAGTCAAATTTAAAAAAATTATGGCACATACAAGAGCATGATATACATATTGAGACGAAGTTGAGCTTGAACTTTGAATAATGATCAACTTAGCATGTGAGAATTTGAGCTTTAATTCTACTCCCAATATTGGAATAATATATCTTTCTTTCGATATGATATATTGGTCATTATGTTATTTAGTCTCTAGAACTTGCCTTGAGTCTACTCACAATTGTTGTCGAGTACATGAAGTGAACTTAGAACATGATTGTAGGCATTCTTTTCTTGTAGCCTCTTTTTAGCGTTAAATTGACCTTTTTCGCCAAATTTATATAAAAGAGTCCCTAGTTAGCCACTTTGAGCCTTAAACTTTGTTTTTCATAGCCGTACATTACAAGCTTTATACCGTTCTTTTTAGTTTTTGACCCTTGAATTCGATTAATTAAGTATGAGGGAGGTATAATGGATGATTGAGATGATTTGGTGGAAGGAATGAAATATTATAGGGAAAAGATTAGAAAAGTGACCCCTCCTAGTAATTATTGGTGTTATTTTCGTTTATGCTATTATAAAAATCCAAAAATCAGAAAACAAAAGTGAAGTATGTTGTGTTGTTTACTGTTAATTTTGTTGTTTATGAGGGGTTAAATGAGAAGATGTGCGTAATATGCCCAATTGATTGAAAAACCAAGTAGTCCCAAGTGGTACTCAAATATATTAGGCATTGAGAGCAACTGGTTGATGAAGTGATTTAAAATTGCTTTTGAGGGGTGAAGAACCATAATTTGTGGTTTTCAGAGAATTGAAGAGTGAGGATTCAGTGAACATTGTTTGGGAGGTAGTTGGGTTAGGAATAACTTGATTAGTCCAAGAATAAGTAACTTTTATCCAAATTTATCTCACCTTACCTAAAACCAACATTACAACCAAAATAAAGACCTTCATGATTCTTTGTTCACAAGTGTCAAATACAAAGTATAAGTTAGACAATAGGAAGGCCTATGGTAGACGGTGCATGTAGTCCAATTTGAGCGTAAACACGTATATTTCCATACATTTGAGAGATGAGTGATACTCTTAACTGGTGGTGATCATTTATTTAAAAGTATCATTCCTCGAAAGTAGTCGATTTATAGACATGTCGTATATGCTCGAGTTTCTATGTTGTCTATTTTCTGAAAAAATGTGACTAAGACTAGATCCGTTGTCTAATCGCCCCATGACACACATTGTGTATGCATGTATTTAGGTCGATTTAGATGTCTATTTTATATCTTTTGCATGTATATTTAGCCAAGAATTGCTTATAATTGCTACTTTGTGCCATTTGATGTGTATACGCTTGTTTTAAGGCTATTTAGGTCTTTTTAAGTCAAGAAGTCAATTCAGACGAAGTTTGGAAGAAGAAACAAGCCAACAAGGGACAAAAATTGAAGAACCTAAGTTAAGTGGCGAACTGATGAAAAGAACCAAAGTTGGACTGATTTTGAACCTGTAGTGACCGCTACAACTGGTAGCGGCCACGTCAAAACGAGGCTAGAAAGTGAGAATGGCTCTGACTACCCATTGCGACAGCAACACCTAAGGTCCAATGCGACCGTGACTCCTTGGTAGTGGCCGCGACAAATTAGGTCGGTTTATGAAACCTCATCCGAGAAGGCTTTGGTTTTGGTCCATCTTCACCCCGACTCATCAATTATAAAAAGAGGTCTTCAAGTTTGATTTTATCAGACAATCTCATAATTCTCAACTTGAAAAAGTGCTTGGAGGCTTCGAACGAAGATCAGGGAACGCAAGGGACGAAGATCGAGATTCAAGATGCGGTTTTATTCTTCTCTTGTTTATTCTAACTTTCAAACAATGTTTGTATATGAATATTGTGAGTTTTTAAACATGAGTAGCTAAACACTTTCTGTTCTAGGGTTAGAGAGTAGGTAATTTTCGACTATGTTCTTGATTTATTTGCTTTAATTATAGACTCCATTTTCATCGTTATTAATATGTTTTTTTTTTATTTTAATGAATTGAATTTGGCCAATTGATTAGTTCAGCTTGGTTAATAACTCGTCTTCTAAGAGGACAAGGTTGTTAATAGGCATACAAACATATAGCGTAGGTATCAATAGTAGTCCGAGAGGAGTGAGGTCTTACGTAGGCATTAGTTTTAGGAGCCCGTGGGAGTTACATATGTGATAGTTAGCCTGAGAGGCTAATTATTCATACGCAATCTACACATTAACATCGTCCGAGAGGAGGGTTAACTAGAGTAGCGGCGTCTAGTAACGATAGAATCGGTATAAAAGTTTAGGATTTTAGAATAATCAATCATAGGAGATAATAACAAAAATCGAATCCTTATAATACGTCTTAATCTTATTCCATTCCTTCTTCGTTAATCATTCCTTGTCTAACACGTAATTTCCTACTTTATTATTATTTCTTGCATTTAGGTTTTAGTAATCAAACCAACTTTCACCAATCGAGAGTCTAGTTAGGGTAGTTCTATTACGATTATGGTACTAAACTAGGCACAAACTTCAGTATTTGTGGGATCGACCTTGACTGCCACTACCTACACTAGCACCCTATACTTGCGAATTACTAGGTTAGAATTTAGTGCATCATCACCCTAAATGCTTGAGTTCTTGTTCTTGTTCTTTATTTTTTTTTGTTCGAGGACGGGTAAAGTTTATGTTTGGGGATTTTGATACATGTCGTGTATGCATGCATTTATGTCGATTTAGAATAGGATTTTATATCATTTACATGCATAATTAGTCGATTTATGCTTAAATTCATCATATTGCGCCGTAAGACGTGTGTGTGCTTGTTTTGAGGTTATTTAGGTGATTTTGAGCTAAAAAGTCAGTTTGGACGAAGGTTAATGAGCATACGAGTCAAATGAGAGAAGAAACGAGGAAGAAAAAATTGAAGAAATGACTTCACTGAGTCACAATAGCAACTCGGTCGAGCTAAACTTATGTATTTTCTACAAAAACTGGCTAAAGAAATCGACTCGGTCGAGTCAATAGTTCGACCTGTGAATAGATTGTGCATTGAAGTAGACTCGGTCGAGTCACTAAGCTGACTCGGTCGAGTTAGTTATGGCGAATACGTGTTTTGGCCTATTTTCGTCCTATTTCAACCCCAATCCATCCCAAGTTATAAGTACAAGGTCCCAAGTCCGTGAATACATCTTTCATCATTAGAAACACCTTGGAGGCTTGGAATGAAGAGCAAGGAATGTGAGAAGAAGAAGATCAAGATCCAAGATTTAGGTTTTATCGCTTTTACTCGTTTTTGTTATTCAATAATGTTTGTCTATGGATATTGTTGGATGTTATTGATGAAAATGAGTAACTAATTCCTTGTGATCTAGGGTTTGAGAGTAGATTAAATATTGACTATGTTTTGATTTTGTTTTATTAATTCTAGATTCCTTTTTAATCGTTTATTTATATGCCTATTCTTATTTTATGAATTGATTAATCTGGTGATAGGTATGGCCCAGTAACTCCGGGTTGGACTAGCCCGCCAACCAAGTCAACTGGGCCCAGAAGTGCGAGCCCAACACAGCTGAGCCCAGTCGCGGCATATTTGGAAATCAAGATCGCGGTATATTTGGGAAGGGAGATCCCCATGATCTTTTCCCAACCGCCATGCAGATTCGGTGGGCGAAATTGTAGGGATTTAGTAGGGTTTTGATTTGTGTAGTATAAATAGGAGAATTGTATTCCGATTGAGGGTTGACACTTTGTATTCTAAAACTGCAATTTGTAAGATTGAAAGGAAAAATAGTGAAAAACACCCCGGAAGGTTATTGCCTTCGCCCGTGGACGTAGATCTCCGGATCGAACCACGTATATCCTGTGTTCTTAATCTTTCTTGCACTTTACTGTTTCATTGATCAAGCTTAGTCCCGAATTCCTTTGATAAACAGATTGCGCTTTATCAATTGGCGCCGTCTGTGGGAATCGAACCTGAAAATAAAATAAACCCTAGTACACTTCAGCGTCGTCACATCATCCATGGTGAATACCTGCCGATCTGCTAATCCTACTCGGTCTCATCGTAATCCCCCTGTGGATCAAAATCCCCCGTTGCCCCGTCAACAGAATCAGGATCCGCCTACGGTGCACGTTAACGTGCAGAATCTCCCCCCTCCCCCCCCTCCGGCCAATGAGCCGGCACAAGTTAACCCTCAACCTGCCCCCGAATTACTGCAGGTACAACAAGCCTTTCTTCGGGAGCATGCCGCTCAATTCCAAGAATGGAATAATCGGCGCGCCAACTCCGGTGAGCGCGCCAACAATGGCGTCGACCAGGGGGCAAGAAATCTACCCCGTGATCGATCTCGCGAATTGGATGAAGATCCACCTCACCGAGCTAGGCATGATCGCTGTCGACAGCGATCAGCATCTCCAGTGGAAAACCGCAGTTCTAATGGTTCGAGGCCCCGTTATGACCACGAAGACATGGATCGTCGCAGACCTATAGACGTACCAAAGCGAGCTCGCTTGGACAAGTCCCGTGTACTTGTTCCTCTGGAACAAGAGCAAGCCCAGTTTCCGCCGAGCTTGACAAGGTATTAGGCCTCGATGCTGACGGGGAGATCATCACCCCGTTCTCCGAGGAGATTCTTGCTACTCCACTCCCCGAGGGGTTCAAGCTTCCCCCTGTGTCCGTCTACAACGGCACCGGAGATCCAGGTAATTTTCTAAGCACCTTTAAGTACGCTATGTTCAACCGCAACTGTATACCTCACCACTTGTGCAAAGTGTTTCCTGAGTATCTTCAAGATGAGGCCAGACTTTGGTTCGATTCTTTGCCCCGAGGCAGTGTTACCTCTTTTCGGGATATCGCCGAGCAGTTTTGGGCGCGTTTCCATACTCGAGCAAAACCCATGGCCACTTTGGCCGATCTCATGAATCTGGAATAGCAAGATGGGGAGACTGTTACCCAGTTTCTTGATCGCTTTACCGCCGAAAGCCTCAAAGTCGGCAGCCGATCTGATGATGTTATAATCACGACCTTCATGAATGTCCTCCGACCCGGGCCACTCTACACCAAACTTGTGCGACACCCCCCTGCCACGACCCGGGCTCTTTTTGGCATTGTAAGCAGGTTCGCCAAAGCTGAAGAGCAAACCTGTCGCAAACGCGAGAAACATGCTACCAAACGGCAACTAGATAAAACACAAGCCGGGACTAGTACCCGGCCTAGTGCCTTCAACCGCCTAAGCAGAGGACGGTTGGAATCTCGCGGAGATGTTCCTCAACTTACTCCACTTACTAAATCAAGAGCAGAAATACTTTCTGTTCACAAGCACGATCTGCGACCGTGCCCACGGATGACTTCTCCGGCAGACAAACGTAATCGCGATAAGTGGTGTGCATACCACCACGATCATGGACACGATACCGAAGAATGTCGTGAACTTGGAAAAGAAATTGAGGATTGTCTGAAGAGAGGTTTCCTGCGGCAATATGTAGTTCGGACCGAGGACAGATCTCGGTCAAATCAAAATGAAGGCTCGCAACAAGGCCGCGGAGGTTACAACGACCGAGGTCCAAGATAAAATAGACCTCAGTGGAGAATAACAGGTCGGGGTACAAAAACTATGCTTGGCAAGACCAGGGTCATCGTCAACAACCTCAATTGCTGCCACCTCCGCCACCTCATAGAGGGCTCGGAGATAATCCACCAAATCACGTTATAAATGTGATTTACGGAGCCATTCCAACAGGGACTTCCCGAAGTGCCCTAAAGGCTGAAGCATGTAGGCCTCCTCCCGAGGAGCCACGCCAAGCGCCTCCACAAATCTGAAAATATGAGTTTCACTGATGAAGATCCTATCCCCGAACTCACCCCGCACATTGATGCCATCGTCATTGATATGGCCGTGGCCAATATTACAATCAAGCGAGTCTTCGTTGACAATGGAGCCGCTGTCAGTGTCATATTCACTGATTGTTTTCAGAAAATGGGCATACCTCGCGAACAACTCCGACCAGCCCCCGGGCCGTTATAGACCTTCACTCAGGGTGAGGTCCAACCTGAAGGAATCATCAACCTTCCCGCTTCGCTTGGTACTTATCCGGCGATAAAAACCGTCTTTGTCGATTTTTATGTGGTCAACTCTCCATCTCCATACAATATGATTTTGGGCCGAGATTGGCTCACCCCGGCGAAAGCCATCTGTTCAACATATCACCTCGCGTTGAAGTTTCCTACACCCCATGGCGAGGTGGCCATCCATGGCAATCAAAGAATCTCCAAAGAGTGCATGTATGTCGCACTTAAGAAGACAACGAAGGCTCCTCCTATGCCACAGTTTCAAATAGCCACCTCGGCTCTTACCCCGAGTTTGTCTAAGTCACTCGGGGACGCTACTATTAAGGTGCCGCTCGATCCAGCTAAACCGGAACAAGCTGTTACAGTCGGCGCCGTGGACACACCATTGTTGCACAATGCCATCATCCAAAGATTACGAGAATATTCTGAAGTTTTTGCGTGGTCTCCCCTGGATATGCTGGGGGTCCCTCCGGACCTTATTACTCATAAGCTGAATATTGACCCCAGCGTAAAACCCATACAACAAAAGCGACAGCAATTTGCCCCAGAGAGGAACGCAACCATCCGAACTGAAGTTCAACAGCTCTTGGATGCAGACATCCTGTTTGAAGTTCACTATCCGTCCTGGCTTTCTAATCCCGTAATGGTGACGAAGTCCAGTGGGGCATGGAGAATGTGCATTGAATTCTCCGACCTCAATAAGCACTGCCCGAAGGATTGTTATCCTTTGCCGCCCATCGACCAAAAGGCCGAGGCCATTACTGGGCATAAGGCACTTTGCTTCCTAGATTTATACAAAGGGTGCCATCAAATTCATATGGATCGCCGCGATGCCCTTAAAACGGCCTTTATTACTGATTTTGGGTGCTTTGCCTTCAAGAAAATGCCCTTCAAGCTCAAGAATGCCGGAGCCACTTACCAACGCCTTATGGACCATGTCTTCCGAGACCAAATCGGCCACAATGTTGAGGTATATGTTGACGACCTCGTTATTAATAGTTCCTCCCCTACAACATGTGTACAGGACATTGCCGAGACGCTGAGCACGTTGCGGCGCTATAATCTTTGCCTCAATCAGGCTAAGTGTACCTTTGGCGTTGGCTCAAGAAAATTTCTAGGGTATGTGGTCTCACAGTATGGTCTCCAGGCCAACCCAGCCAAGATTAGGGATGTATTGGACCTTCAGCCGCCGAAGATAATGAAAGATGTTCAGCGTCTTTCCGGCGGTCTTGCAGTCTTAAATCGTTTTTTGTCTAAGGCAGCGGAACGTCAACTTCCCTTTTTCAAAATTTTGCGTCAGGCAAAGAAGTTCGAATGGACTCCGCAGTGCACCGAAGTCTTGGAGGCTTTAAAGCAACACATCAACCAATTGCCTACTATGTCCGCGCCCGTTCCCGGAGAGCCTTTTTATGTGTATTTGGCATCCGCCGAAGAAGCCATCAGTGCGGCCCTCGTCCGCGAGGATCATGGAAGTCAACAGCCCGTGTACTTCGTTAGCCGAGCACTTCAAGGGGCAGAGACTCGGTATACTGTAGTAGAGAAAACAGTATTAGCCCTGGTTATGGCGGCCCGCCGCCTGCGTCCCTATTTTCAAGGATGCGATATTAGGGTCCTCACAAACCACCCTATTCGTCAAATCCTTGCTGAGCCCGATGTGTCGGGACGACTGGCTAAGTGGGCCATCGAGCTCGGGGAGCATGACATACAATTTCTACCTCGCCGGGCCATCAAAGGTCAAGCCCTTGCGGATTTTTTTGTCGAAGCACCATTCACTGACCCCGAGGCAGTCACGTGTGCTGCCCCTGCTCACCACTCCGATCTCGAAGCTGAAGCCCGCAAGTGGCAAGTATACGTGGACGGTGCCTCTGCGACCCGAGGCAGTGGCGCCGGGGTCCTTCTCAGTGGCCTCGACAACGTTGAGATCAAGTTTTGTCTTGCGTTTTAAGTTCAAAGTGACCAATAACGAGGCGGAATATGAGGCAGTCCTTGCTGGGCTCCGGCTCGCTCAATCTTTCAGAGCTTCGCATATCCAACTTTTCACTGACTCCGAGGTGGTTTCCAGTCAGATCAACGACACTTATGCAGCAAAGGATGATACATTGAAGAGGTACCTAGCTTTTAACACTTAAGCTTTTGTTAACTTTTGCTTCGACTGATGTCCAACAGATACCCCGCGAAGAAAACGTCAAAGCTGATATTCTTAGCAAAATGGCCTCCGTGGTACCGTCAAATATGTCTCCAGACATAATCGTCGAAGAAGCCACCCACCCTTCAATTAATGAGTTGGCGATCACCGTATTAACTGATGCTGATCCCAATTGGATGACTCCTATCGTCCAATATCTTCGGCATGGTACGTTGCCAAATGACAAATTGCTCGCTCGGCGAGTAATTCTTAAAGCACCGAAGTATACACTTCACGATGGAATCTTGTACCGTCAGTCATACTTGCAGCCGAGTCTTCGATGTCTTGGCCCAGCCCAGGCTGATTATGTCCTCCGGGAATTCCACGAGGGGGCCTGCGCAAGTCATATTGGGTCGCGGACGTTGGCCAAGAAAGTCCTCCGGTGGGGATACTACTGGCCCACATTGTTTAATGATACCCATAATTTAGTATCAAAGTGTGACAAGTGTCAGCGTCACTCCCGAGTAAAGCATCTACCGCAAACCGAGCTTACTAGCATACAAAGTGCCTGGCCATTCATCCAGTGGGGAATCGACATTGTGGGTCCGTTCCCAGTTGCTCCGGGAGGATTGAAATTTCTTGTGGTTGCTGTAGACTACTTTACCAAATGGGTCGAAGCCGAGCCCCTCACTGCTATAACCGGCCAAAATATCCTGAAGTTTGTTTGGCGTAACATCATATGCCACTTCGGCATCCCAAGCGCTATTATCTCCGACAATGGTAAACAATTCGCAAATGACCCTTTCCGGTCCTGGTGCGAGGAGTTGCACATCAAACAAATTTTCACCTCGGTTGCTCATCCTCAAGCAAATGGCCAGGTCAAAGTCACTAACCGCACTCTGCTAAACGGTTTAAAGAAGCGCTTGGATCAAGCTAAAGGCCTCTGGGCCGAGAACCTTCCGCAAGTTCTCTGGGCCTATCGTACTACGCCGCATTCGTCAATCGGGGGGACTCCATATAGCCTCACCTATGGCTCCGAGGCTGTTATCCCTGCCGAGGTGGGAGTGCCCAGTCCCAGACTCACTAATGGGGAAGCACTCCGTACTAACTTGGATGAACTCGAACATCGCCGTGAGCAATCCTCTATTCGACAGGCTAAAAGCAAGCAACAAGCAGCTCAGTATTACAACCTCCGGGTTAGGAGTACTCAGTTTCAGGTCGAAGACCTCGTGCTCCGGTTAAATTCTGCCAGCAAAGCTGCCCCCGAGGGCAAACTGCATGCCGCTTGGGAAGGGCATTATCGTGTCGTTGCCGCATATGCCTTCTGGAGCTATCAGTTAGAGCATCTAGATGGCACACCGATACCCCGAACCTGGCACGTAAGCAATCTGCGGTGTTTCTATCTATGATTTCCGATCGTCAAGTACCTTTTCTTTCTACGCCGCGGGGACGCCCCGGCCTAGACTAATTATTGTTAGTCTCCGGACAAATGTTCCCTCTCGCCTGATTTATCCGGAGAGGTCATGTACTCCCGTCCGATCCGTCCGGGGAGATTCTATGCCTTGTTTTCACACAAGGGCTTATTTACGTCTCGTACTCCCGAGTACTAACTACCACATTATTTTCATAATGACATATCAAAATAATTTCAAGCACTTGCCTCATGATCAACCACTTAGCTACTCTTATCTAGCATACTTGTTATATACATCAAAATATTTTAAGAAGTCTTGTTTACTAAGTGTTCTTTACATATACACATACATTGTTATTACAACTTGTTTATCTCCGACCCCCTAGCCAATACTCCGTGCTCCAGCGTTGGGATCCGTCCCGGGAGCTCCTTCGTGTCCTCCGGGATCGGGAGGTACCCCGGCTTTGGGCTCCGGTCCTTCCCCTGCTTTGACCTCCTCTCCGCCGAGGACTTACTCTCGGGACTGGCCTGGGAATGTTGTCCCTTCCTCGATCTTCTCGGCGACGAGGACTTGGTTGTGGCGCTGGCCTCGAAGTGTTAGCCCATTCCACGGGATCCCATTCCGCGGGGTCCATATCTCCTCAGCTAATTTTTGAACCTCCTCCTCGGTAACAGCCACCGGGGTCGGCTCTTGGATTATGATCCCAGTTGCTTTTTCGACCGTTCCCTTCTTACTCATCCGCGGAGCCTTCAAGGAGTCTTGTCACCGGCTGGAGCTCGCGATGTACTCCTCCGCAGTACGACGCCACCTACTGCGGCCTCTTAAGCCCTCATACATATTAAGAAGTATTCTAATACTTCCCGCTTCCTTACCAGCTCAGCGGAGTTGGTGTGACCGGCCGCCATCAGCGCGGTAATTTCCCCCTGGATTTCAGTCGTCCGCTCTTCGACCTCCTCAAAGGTTAGCAGGCCGTATTCCGTCAGTATACGCTCATACTCTTTTTGGTGGACGAAGAGTCACTCTAGTTTGGCACACTTCGACAAGTACTTCAATTGATGGTCTCTGGCCCTTTCTACAGCCTTAGCTCTCGCCTCTTCAGCCTCCGTCGCCCTCTTCTCCGCCAAGGCTACCATTCCCTCCAACCGCGGCACGACCTGCTTTTGCAAGTTGTCTTTCTCACCGGGGAACCATTCCAAGGACCGCATGAGCTTCTTTATCACGTAGTGTAGCTCCTCGGTATTTTCCTATTTGCAGCACGAATTCAGTACTAATATGTCATAATCAATACCGAAGAGAAAGAGAAGTAACTCCACAATATTTACTCAAGCAGGCTTCATTATCAAACATATTGTCATATACATCATTTGCCAATCCATTACAGCAAAAGTACATATTTTTCCCCTACCATCTACTATATTTACAATTTATCGAAATTGCGGGGAACTGACCTCCCCCTGATCGGCCCCCTCGGCTGCCTCCGGTACCTCCACCTCCTCCTTGTGCTCAGCTTCGTGCTCCTCCTCTGGCAAGGCCTGGTTCACCCTCGCATCACCCTCCATTGTCTCGGCCGTGATTTCCATGCGCGGGGGTGGATCCTTTGTTCGTGGCTCCGCAGTAAACTCTCTTCGCCGGAAGGAGAGAAACTCTTCGTCCTAGTCCACATTGCAGGCATCGATCTCCTCGGCGCTCAACACTATCTTCTTCTCCCCTAGAGCCTTCACCAAGGGCCACTCCAGGACCTAGGGACCTGGGCCAGTGCGTTGTAATACGCCTCCTCCACGGCGCCCACGGCGTTAAAATCGTATCCGAACTCTGAATGATAAACATCCACATTCGGATAGATTTCCTTGACCTTCTCCAGCAGCACTAAGCGCGTTGTCGTGTCGCCGACCGCGACGAAGCCCATTTGGTAGTCGAGGAATGTGCTGGTCTGCAGTAGTTTTTCTGCAAACGTCTTCAGCACGGCCCCCTGACCCTCCACTACTGCTGTCTCCTTGGCCCTCAGCTCCGCACGCAGCTCCGCCACTTCGCCGCGGAGCACCCCGGCCTCTGCCTCCACCTCGCGCAGTCGCGCCACTTCATTCTCCACTAAGGAAGCTCTCTTGCGAGCCTCAGACAGGTCGTGAGTTAACCTATCGTTTCGAGATCGCAACTCCCTCAGCGCCTCGGCTAGCTCCTCCTTGGCCTCCCGCTCACTCCTTCGGCCGAGGTCCATGATCCCCTGAGCTAGCCACAATAGCTCTTCGGCATCAGGCCCCTCCAGGCCCAGCACATTTATTTGCCCCTGCCCATATACACAAAACAAACAAAACAATAAAAGATGAGTTTCAGAGACAGATATTTCTTACGGCAAAGATTATCTCCACTATACCCTGGGGATTGGGTTTGTGCGTAGTCTTTTGGCCTCTGCAGGCGGAGTCGAGAACAGCTCCGGCCTCCTCTTCGATCTCGGGGTCAACCCTGCGGCCACAACTTTGACCTCCGTCCTTTGCGACGGCCTTGGACTAGGAGACACCCTGACTCTAGGGGACACTTCGGCAGCGGTCCCCTTTTTCTTCGAGACCGGAGGCAGCGCCGAGCTTCCAGCTGTATCTTTTTCGAATTGCCCCACTGCAAGAAGTCAAGGGTTAATCTCATGCAAGTTACAAACAATTCAAACATATTAAAAGTTCCTACCCTCCTCGGCTGCCCCGGCTGTCGAATCCTGCCCCCGGGTGGGATTCTCCTCTACTCCTCCCGAGTAGTAGGGACTTAACCCTGCCTCCTCCAGCTCCTCTTCGGTGCAGAGAGTCTTGAAGGTACCCATGGTGCGAAAATGATTAACTACCTCCGGCTTTGGATCCGACACCGGGGCGTTGTGCACTACCTCCTCCCTCCTCCACCTCGGGAGGGCCACACCAACCTTAACAAATATGAACTTCTCCTTCCAACCTCCTACCTTACTCGGGTTTTTTTACCTTAAACCCACCTCGGGCCCTCGGGCTAAATGAATACCACCCCTTCGATTTCCCGAAGGCTTTAAGTTGGAAGAAGAATCTAAATATATCTACATCCGGTTCCACCCCGGTCCTCTTGCATACTACTGAGAATCCAACCACTTGCCTCACGGCATTGGGTGCTAATTGGCATAAGGCAATGCCGTAGTACCTCAGCAACCGCACTACGGAGTCCTAGAGCGGGAACCTAATTCCTATCCTCAAATGGTCTATATACACACTTATGAAACCCTTGGGAGGGCAACAAGCTCGGTCACTAGGCTCCGGCACAATGTATTCTAAATTAAAAGGAAAATAAAATGTTGGTATCAGGGCTTCTATCTGCACCTGCGACATCCGCAGCGCCTCCGCGGCAACTTCGAAGTCCTCCTCCCCACAATCACTAAACCCTACTGCCCGGGTGCCAGTCTCCATACCATCGGCCCTATATACCATCCTGATCTCTCTTCTTTCTGGAATAATATAGCGCAAGGGTTGTACATCTAACGGGGTTTTAGTGGTCCCTACCTCTCTAATTGGAGACGAAGACGAAGAGGAAGACATACTTACTTGGTTTCGATTTGAGATTGCTCACGACTTGGCACACGATGATTCTCTCTTTTTCTCCCGCTCTTTGTCTCTCGCAAACCGCAAAAGAGAATAATGAAGCTTACTGTACAAGCCTTATATATATATACTCACGAATAAACGGCCCAGATCTGGCCTTTTCAAATTCAGCGTTCAAGATTTGTGCGTGGCAATCACGCGCATTACATTTACCTAGGCACGTGGGGAACACGCTTCTTGGGATTCCCAAACGCGTCACTTCACATCCCTTCTCCTAATGATGGCGCCGCCAATCACATCAACTTCACTCCGGCTGGTGGGAGGGCATCTGATAGGTATGGCCCAGTAACTCCGGGTTGGACTAGCCCGCCAACCAAGTCAACTGGGCCCAGAAGCGCGAGCCCAAAACAGCTGAGCCTAGTCGCGGCATATTTGGAAATCGAGATCGCAGCATATTTGGGAAGGGAGATCCCCATGATCTTTTCCCAACTGCCATGCAGATTCGGTGGGCGAAATTGTAGGGATTTAGTAGGGTTTTGATTTGTGTAGTATAAATAGGAGAATTGTATTCGGATTGAGGCTTAGCACTTTGTATTCTAAAACTGCAATTTGTAAGATTGAAGGAAAAATAGTGAAAAACACCCTGGAAGGTTATTGCCTTCGCCCGTGGACTTAGATCTCCAGATCGAACCATGTATATCCTATGTTCTTAATATTTCTTGCACTTTAGTTTCATTGATCAAGCTTTGTCCCGAATTCCTTTGAGAAACAGATTGCGCTTTATCATCTGGCCAATTGATTAGTTCTACTTTCTTAACCATTCGACATCCTAGATGAGAGGGTTGTTAATAGGCATACAAGCGTATAGCATATGTATCGATAATCGTCCGAGAGAAGTGAGATATTTGTGTAGGTATTGGTTTTAGGATCCCTTTGGAGTTGGATATGTACCCGAGAGGGTAATTATTCATACGTAATCTACACGTTAGCATCATCTAAGAGGAGTGCTAATTAAGAGAAGTTTCGTCTAATTAACATAAGAATCAATTTAAAAGTCCAAAATTATAGGATAATTAAACATAGGAAATTGCAATTTAAACTGAAACCCTTGAATACACATTTTATCTGATTGGATCTTTTTGTGACTATTTGCTTGCTTTTGATTGAGCGTCTGTTTTATCTACTTTATTTTCTGCAATTTAATTTTATGATAATTACCAAATCAATCAACCTTCGAGAGTCTAGATAGAGTCGAGATATTAAAATTAGGGTACTTAGTTGACATAGGAACACGGTCCTTGTGGGATCGACCCTGCTCACTGATGTCCGCACTGGCACCATACACTTGTGCTGTCACAAGGGTTAGAAATAGTGTGTCATAGATTAATACCCTAAACTAGCCTAATTGTACAAACTAAACTCACACACCCTCCTAGCCTTAAAAGGCCGAGGAAACACCCCCTTAGCTCCCCTAACTTGGCCACTAAGTTGTTAATGGAAGTAACTTTCACAGCATTACCTCACCCCCTTCTTCGACTCCTACCTCTCACAGCACATCGTCACCTTCTCTTGCCAAAACACTCCATGCAAACCCCCATTTGGCCACATAAGGGAGTGAATTGTGCATATCACTATGTTTTCTTCCTCTTCACTTACAAAATCAAAGACAAACACGCACACACACACCCTCTCTCATCCCATGCAACTCTCGCGTACTCTCGCTATCTCTATCTCTAGCTCTTACTTTATGTCTCTTACTCTCTCCTTAAATTAAGAACCTAATTCTAATTTATTCCCTCCCTAAGAGTGCTTCGGCAAACACTCTTCTTCTTTCATCATTACAATTAGCTTTCACATTCTCAAGCAAGTCGTTCATTTGGAGCTTAGGATAGCTTTAGGATCACTTTGAGGCTCAACATCACCCTTATTTCCATCCACTTCCGAGTTCTAGTACAGGTATATGGTTATTTTAGTGAGCTTTAGTTATTTGGTTACGTATTCGGTTAGAAAATTGGAAGGGATATGTATATGTTATAATTTGTATGAAAACATTCACACACTAGCGAATCACTCATGCATGCATGCATGCATTGACGGATCCAAAAGAAATTCTATGACGGGAGCACAATCAATATATAAAGGGACACATTCAATAAACAATATATATTGTATTAAATAAAAGTGATATATGAGGGCACAATATTTTTTTTTAGCCTATTAATTTATTACTCTTACAAAAGATAAAGTAAAAATCAAAGAATTTTTTTGTGGGGGCACGTGCTCCCATACTAGGATGAATGGATCCGTCTATGCATGCATGTAGGGTAGATGTAGGGGTGAGCATGTTTACTTTTATGTTCTTGCTTGTTAATTGTATAGTTTAATCAATTAAATGTGCTTGTTGGGATGTTAAATGTTATGTTGCATTTAGATTTTGAGGCTTATATGTGATTTTTATGATCAAGCATGTTAGTTATTGAACTAGTTTAAATTGCATGATAAATAAGAGGAAATCTCATGAAAATGTGTTAATATATGTTTCGGCAATAAGATGGTGAAATTGCATGTTAAATTAGTGGTTAAAATGATCTCATATGCTTAAGTAATGATTTAGAATAGTCTTATGTTAATCTTGTGGAGATTTTTATGAAAATTTGATGAAAATAGAAATGACATGTTTCGAGTAAAAATGATAAAGATCAAATGTTGATATTTTGTGGAGATTTAATTGAAATTAATAAATTATAATCATGTTATGATTTTTGGACAAAATTGGATCAAAAGAACTTGAAAAATGATTTTTATGAAATTACGGATGAAACTTTGATAAAAAAGAAAAAATTGAGGCTGAAGGATAATTTTATGTTAATTGAGTTTTTTCAGGGGTTATGATAATTGAGTTGATATGCTTATTCATATGCTTGAGTGTGGAATTTCAACTTTTTTATTCAAATTAAGCAAATTATGAAGTGATTGTGTATAGAGACGGACACACAGTGTAAAATAAACTAAAATAAATCAATTTTATAAGGGATTTCCTATATTTTTCTCTCTCCTTGTTAAATTTTGTGATTTTTTTTCTTTCTAAATTGTCGGTAAAATATCCAATCTTACAAAATACGAGATGTTTATTGTAAAACTAGTGTTTTATTACTTGGCCATATAATAGACTTCATATTATTGCATTCAGAAATACCATGTGCCGCATTTTGTTGGTTAAATGTGGTACATATAGTACTAAAATTGATCAAAGTTCTTATTTCATCTGTATAAATTGGTGCTCCCATTATAAAATTATCTGGATCCTTCACTAATTGTCTATGTATATGTTTCGACAAAGATTTGGATTAGGAATAATAATATGATTAATTTGATTAGGAAGAATTAGATAAATAAATAGGATAAGTGAATATAGGAATTGTCTTAGAATGACTTATAATGTTAAAATGGACTTATGATTTATTTAATTGGACTCAATCGGTTAGATGGGTCAAACATATTGATTTGGACATCAGAATAATTAATATGAATTAGTTGGACTTAGAAATAAATGATTGGGCGAGAAATAACTCAAATAGGCCTAGAATAATTTAAATTAGGCTAGGAAATAATTTAAGGATGGACTTAGGCCCAATCGATAAAAAGAGAAGGGCTTTGGGCTCAATAAATAGATAATTGGGCCAAATAAATCATGTGGGCCTAAACAATTAGAAATTGGACTTTAAAATAATTAAAGTGGGCTTTAGGATTTAATTAGGCCAAAACCGAACCAAATGAGCCGAAGTCTTGGGGCCGAATGGACCGATTTGGGCCAAGTCGAGCCGGGTCAAATCCAAGTTGAAACTAAAATTAAGTTTAATTGAGTGATGATTAAGTTAGAAATGGAATATTAGGCAAAAAAAAAAAAAAAAAAGGTGATTAGAACTAATTAGGTAATATTTTGAAATGAATTGATATAAGTTAGAAAAGCATACGTAGGGAAATTAGTTGATAAATGACTTAGAGAAAATGAAATTTGAGGCTTAGGTGTGACAACATAAAATGTTAGGAATAAAATAGAATAAAATAGAAGATTTAGGGTTTCGGATTAAAACTAGGAACTTAATTATGGTTTATGTGATTATTGTATGATTTTATGCAAAATGTTACCATGTTACGAGTTGATTAAATGATTTATATGACTATGATGAAAAGTTAGATTAAATTGTGCAAATTATTATGAACATGTGATAATGATTTTATGCAAATTGATAAGTAGAATAAAATGCAATGACGAAACTGAACTTGATGATAATACAAATTACGGATAGACCATGAAACATGTTTTAACATACGAAATAAAATTCAAATAGGTTGATTTAGAGAATAATTACTTATAAATAAATGAAAAATGACTTAGAGAGATGATAAGCTTATAGGGACATGAACTTAGGTTAAAACGTTTAGAAAATAGAATAAGGAATGAATGTTGATAAGTGGTGATGATAATCAAGTATGATGTTATGATATTGATCAAAGAGTGATAGAGGAGTAAATGAAATTATTTACAAGATTAGGTTGAATAAGTAGCACACGATCCATAAATGAGTTATGCTATTTAGATAACCAATCGGTAAATAACATAAACACGGCTAAAATAAGAAATAATTTAACATTTTAATAAATAATAGGTTCCACATTTGAGGGTAGAATTACGTCATGGATAGTTCCACGCAATCAATCTCCACAGTTTAAATTTCGGAAGTGGGTAAACCTGTTATTTAAATTCTTGCTTTTAATATGTCTTGTAAGTATGAGCCGCCACAAGGGCCGCATGTGAGGTTTAAGGTTACTGACCGTGAAAAGATAGTATGCAATGTATGATGAGAGGGCAGACATGCTGAGAGTTTGATTCTACTTAAGGGGGGAGGCACAATGCTGTCAAGCAGACATGCATGTTTTAAAGTGTTTGTTTAAGTACCAATCACTGAGTAAAAAAACTCATGTTTTCCCAAAAATCACTTTTTAGGTGATGATGACGTCAGGGCCTAGGACTAGAGTTGTGACTAAACGCCTACTAGGATTTACATTCTTGTTCCTAGTGTTATGGCTATATAAGAAGTACACTATTAGAATCTCTCGCAGTTGCATGCGCCGGCATGTAATTAGTATTAACTTTGAATTATGAATGAATCATTTTAATATATTATATGTTTCCTTTCGTGTAAGTTTCTGTTCTGAACATATTAGGCTATGAGTTTTTCTTCCGCTACGTGTCTCCGATGAGCAAGATAAGATAATTTAAGTAAGAAAGAGAAAGTAAGGATAAGGAAAAGAAAAAAATAGACCAGGTAAGTGGTGGCAACTCGGTTTGCTGCAAAGTGAGCTGGGGCGCTATAGATACTGCCAAATCTTATTATTACTTTAGTAGCACTTGCGAGTGTATGAGGCTAGGCAAGCACAAGGTCGATCCCACAGGAACCGGCACATGATATCAAGTGTAGTACTATGACAGTCATTTAAGTAGCTACCTAGACGATCGAAAATGGGTTTAATATTTTAAAATGATAAATTAGACAAACAAGCAATTAAACTAAGATAATTAATAAGATAGCAAGTGATTAAGGATCTAACAAGTGAATAAGGATAATCTAGAAATAAATTTTAACTATGGATAATTAATGATCAACTCGTACGAATAAATCTAAATACCAAATACTAGTTATTAGGAAACGATCATTAAAGTACTTAAATCCACCTTTCCGACACAAATGCATGTGGATCAAGACTATTTGATCATCGTTTCTGATCGATCAACAAATCGCAACTACTAAACAGGCCTAGGATCAATGTTCCCACAAAAACTACAAATCACTCCATTAATATTGGATAATCATGCTAATTAATGTGATCAAGGTTAAATCTCCCCTCTCGGTTAACATACAATGAATTGCTAAACAATAGGTCAAATCATTTAAGAAACAGTATAAACAATTAATTAGTTAATAACATAGTACGAGATTTAATCAATCGGATAAAAATCACTAATAACCCATTATCGACTTTTAATCCTAGATTATGGAAATATAGCCCCACATAATCATAAGATTTGATAAACGCAAATATCTAGACATAATCATATTTTTACAAATAAAATGAAAATGGAAAGATAAAAACCTAATGATTTTATCTTGTTCTTCACTTGATCTCTTCTTTCTTCACTTTTGCTCTCTACTCTAAAATGTAAAACTATACAAATGATTTCTAGATGCCAAAAATCTGAATGGGAAATGGTTTTAAACTTATTTAGGGGGGGGGGGGGGGGCGGTCTTTTTATACAATAAGGTTAAAATAGGAAGGTTTAAGGCCAACCCATGAGATTTCCCGCTGACATCGTGCACGGGCCATGCATGTTTGGCTTGAGGTGCACGACTAGGTTGTGCGCTTTGCAAAATGGCGGAATTGGTAGCGTGTCATTACCACTATCAAATTTTAACTATTCTTAGCCCACAATATTAAACTAATTAGTACATGGTAAGAAAGGATCATTCCAACAAGGAGAGTTTTACTTACTCAATTTTAGAATCAACGTAGAACCACTACAACATAAATGAGCTATTGTAACACCCAAAAAGTGTTACATATATATTAAAATATGTTACTATAGACTTTAGGTAACACTTTATTGGTGTTACATTTGTCGGTGCTACCTAAAGTCTAATGTAACATTTTTGATGATCTTTAGTAACACTTTTGATAAGTGTTACATTATGTTTTAAATTGTAACACTTTATGGTAACACTAAAAAAATGTTACATATAATCCCCTTATGTAACAGTTTTAATTGAAAGAAAAACTTAAAAACTCTATGTAACAGTTTTAATTGAAAGAAAAACTTAAAAATTTGTCATTGCTGGGTTTCGAATTTAGGTTGCTAGATTGCAGGAGTTTAAGCACAATGTCTTAACCACTAGGCTACAATAACCTTTTTAGTTATATTTTTAAGAAAAACAATATATACATAAGATTTTATTGTAACATCAATAAAATATACTCAAAATTAAGTTCTCATCAAACTACAATCTAACTTAATTTTATTTAGATTATCCATATCAGTTTGACACAAAGTTTTCATTAATTGTTTTTTCATTTTCATCCACTCATATATATATATATCACTTATTTTACATCACATTAATTTTATACATCTAATTATTGTATATAAATCTTAAGACACTATCATCAATTTTAATTACCATAACTTATGTATTAAGACACCTTAAATATTGTGTTTTATAGATTTTAAATAAAAATATAAACTTACAAGCATGAAGAGACATGACCAAATATCCAAAGTCTAGGTTCTCACACTTAAGAAATGTATTCAAATTGTTAAAGCTACAAGTCTATTTTGTTATTGTTTAGTAAAAATATAATGTGTGTATATATCTATATACATACACACAAATAAGTCGCAAATAAAATTTAATGTATTCTTGATAACGAATAAGTAAATATTTAGGTACTCTAATAAATAGTTATTTTTGTAAGTCTGAGTCTATCGTTTTCACCACTTATGTTACAGATATTCTATTGTGATAATTAAGATGTAACCCATGAGATAAATAAATACACAGATATTTAATTAGTTTAAAATAAAATAAATAATTTTATTAATTACAAGTGTTACTTATTTATAAGTGTTACATAAAAGTGTTACTTATTTAAAAGTGTTGCATAAAAAGTGTTACTTATTTAAAAGTGTTACGTTCAAAGCGTTACATATTCCTAAAGTGTTACACGAAAGTGTTACATATTCGCAGATGTTACAAAAGTGGTACATGAAAGTGTTACATATTCATAAGTGTTACAAAAGTGTTACATAAATGTCAAAATTTCAAAAGTGTTACAAACGAAGTGTTACATAAAGCCATTTATGTTGTAGTGAACAATAATTAACTCCAATTATGAACTTCAAATAATAGAAATATAAATCTCATATTAATAGTTAGCATCGACTTTTATTTTACAAGGGTAGCTTAGACCGGCTAGACATGAATCTAAAAGCCTTTCAAACAAACCGATCTACCTCTACAATTTTATGCTTATAATTAACAAAATAATAAACAAGTATATCTAATCGCATACACACACACAAAGGGGAGGTTTTCAACAAGAGAACTAATGGCTAAAAATAAAAGATAAATAATTCTAAAACTAACATTTTTCAAGAAAAATCAAGAAGTAAACAACACATGTAAATTTTAAGATTAATAAACCAAAAAGTTTGATTTTTTATCAATGATGCAAACAAAGTTGATAGATTGAAAGTGAGAACTTTAAGTAGCTAAAGTTTCACTATAATCCCTCTTATATAATTGGAATCATTCTAGGACAATTTCAACACTAATTAATATAACCATGTTAATCTTTACTATTCAATTAACAAGGATTTGATTAATTGCATAAAGGCTAGGAACATCAATCCTAGCAAATTAAACAAGTTAAACTCACTAGATCAAGTCAAATTCTAGTTTAAATCAAAACCATGTGACTGTTCTCGATTTTAATTGGGTTTTACTTGACTTTATTTGATTTGAACTAGGCCAAACCAAACAAAATAGCTGCATTTCCAATCAACACACATGAAATGGATGTGAAAATCATGAAAATGAAGATTGGAATCCAAAACAACATCATCAAGAATATCAACTAACTTGTGTATTCATTCAAGAAAAACATCAATGGTACACGTATTTATGCGTGCATAATAGGTCGAGTTAAGTGTCTATTTAGTGGCATTTGCATGCGTAATTGACCGTGTATTGCTCGTATTTGTATTATTGGGCAATTTGATGTTTGTGACTTGTTTTGAAGTTATTTGGGTGAATTTAGACCAAAAAGTCGAACTCGACTAAGAATGGATGTTGAGAACAAGTCCCACAAGTCAAAAACCAAGAAAAATGGCCCCAAAAGCTGCAGGAAATTGAGCTCGGCCGAGCTAGTAAGTCTCGGCCGAGCTAGAAGGTCAAAGAATTCGGATTTCTGGCTGTAGAAGAGTCTCGGCCGAGACAGTCATTCTCGGCCGAGATAGATTGATACACCTCTAGTATTTTGGCCATATCTTGAGATCTACAACTCCGATTGAGGTGAAATTGGTGGCGTTGGAAAGCTGACTCAAAGAGCTACAACTTTACGTGAAATAAGAAAAATCCAAAAATGATCATAAGACCCTAAAAAATAGCTTTGAAGTTGGAAAAGGAATGCAGTGTCGGCCCATTACTTGGCCCACAAGCTCAAAAACGAATTTTAGACTTATTTTCCTATTCCAATTAGGTGTTATCCCTTTTTATCCGAGATATGTACTCCTATATATATCTCAAGGCTCTAGACATCAAGGACACTTTTTTACATTGATTCGAGAGCGCGGACTTGGAAATTCTGAAGAACAAGAAGACTCAAGATTCAACAACTCGGGTTTTATAGTTTTATAGTTTTAATGTTTTCTTTTTATAGTTTGTTCTTAGCGATCGCTATGATCGGCTAAACTTTGATTTTCCCGTCTTTGATTATGTTGAACCCTAGACTTTTATTTATGTAATTAATTCAGTAATTGCTTAATTTAATTATGTTCTGAGATTACTTGTGTTATTGGTTTACTCTATCTTTTATATGTTTGTTATGTGGACTGATCACCCTAATAATAGGCATATAGCTGTCGCTAGGTCATGAATTCATAATCCGTAATTGTTATGCGTTTGTGTCCAAAAGTAGCAAAAAGTGGTTACTCGCTAGGATAACACAAAGTCGCGGTCACTTGTACCGCGTTCGTGAGTACAACACCGTACCTACTCTGTTGCCTTAGTTCCCTATGCGTCTGATTAATATTGTTCTAGCGAGCGTCTCCTAGGACTACTTAATTGGATAGGATTAATTACTAAGTTCTTAGGATTAATTATACTTAAGGGGTAACAAGGGTTAGCTAAGCGTAGCTGTTAATTCTTGGAGTAGGGGTCTCATAACTAATTAGTTAAGTAGTTGCATTAGTTACATGGATATTCAGGCTAGGGAGATACTGGGTTAAAGGCGGGATACTTTTTATTCACTAGTTAATTCATCTTTAGTTATTTGCATTAGTTAATTAAATCTAATTAAACTCCCCCCTTATTGTATTATTATAACTAGTTATATAAATTGGTTAGTATAATAATACAATTAGTTCCTGTTCCCTGAGGGATCGACCCTGACTTACTCTACCTACTGTTAGGAAAGAAGGTTAGGAAATAAATAACTAATTTGACGTGCCTCGACAGCGCGGTCAAATTTTGGCGCCGTTGCCTGGGAACGGTTGAAATTAATTGTGTTTCTTGTGTTAACCATATTCTCTACTATTTTAGATACATATTTTCTTCTGTTAATTAGTATTATTTATTTTCATTACTATTCATACTCTTTGGGTCATCCTATGTGTTTGTCGAAGTGCTACTTTCTGCAGGACTGTTACTGTTTCTTTTGATGTCATGACGGAACAAAGTTCCAATATGTCATTGGAAGATATGGTGAAAATCTTGGCTTCTAACACTCTGCAATTTCAGGAAGAGACACGGTTGAGAATAAGGAACCTTGAGACTCAAATTAGTCAATTGGTTACCGTGGTTTGCAGGTTAGAAAGCCAAGAAAGAGAAAAATTGGCATCCCAACCCAAGGAAATTCTAATGAACGAACATGCCGTGATTTTGAGGAGCGAAGAACAGCCTAGAGAGGATGAAAAGCTCGTACAAGTGCTGCAGAATGGAGAGAGCATTGAAAGTCAGGCTGAACAGACGCACATTGGAGGCGAGATGCACACTGGGTCATCAAATGTGCTGACAGACAGTGTATTGAAGACGCACACTGAATTGTCCAGTATCCTGCCATATGTTGAGTTTATGACACACAGTGAGTCACCTAGTGTGTTACAGACAGTCTGTGAAAAATAATTAAAGTCCGGGTACAATTTGAACATGGCTCCAAGTGCATGCCTGAGAAGGAAACGGGTAAGAATGAAAACTCATACGGTAGTGGAGGAGCCACAATCATCAAGACCAGCCCGTAAACCTCCTTGGGATATTTTATAAAAGAAAAGAACCGGTCGAGCCAACGACGTAAAACAAAGGGGCTTGTCGGGAGACAACCCGATGTTTATCGTATTTTTATTTTATTTAATGCTTTTTTTTTTTTTTTTTTTAGTTTGATGCGTTTTATTCTTTTTTTTTGAAAAGTATGTAGGAACTAACATTACTCGAAATCAAAGAAGTAGTGGAGCAGGATGGATATAACAAGGACATCAGGTGGGGCGCGATAGCCAAATAATGGAGCAAGCATAGCTTCCAACCACCATTTTAGTAGTAGCACTGTAAGTAAGCACCAAGTCGTACCCTTATTTTCCCACAAACTGTGGTTTTTTAACCAAGTTTGGGGGAGGGGGTGTAAGTGGGACGATTTGGCCGCTTTTAAGCTTTTTGAGCTTTTAGCTTTATTTTCATATATTTTCTTGATTTGTGCGAGCTGCGAGTTTCTTGTTTATTTATTGAGTGTTGGCCTGTGAGCCATAGTTGTATGGCTTGTGAGCCAATTACTTGGTTGATCGTCTGGCCTGTGAGCCATTGTCTTTGTGAGTTGGGTCGTGTTTAGTTGCTATGTATTTTGCATTTTAGTTGAGTCTAGGATTGAGTCAACCCGAGATTGTACCTTGTTTGTAACTGCGTGTTTTTAAGGCAAGATATGGGAAATTGATAAGTGTGCAACTAGTTAATGATGATCATTATTCTTGCTTAAAATTTGAAAAAATGACGTATGATAGAGCATGACATGTAACGAAGAATAAATTGAGCTGGTACTTGAGACTTGTGATCAATTATAATCCTGTGAGTTTTTTAGCCAAATTTTGTACTCCCATCTTTGGAGTAATATTTACATTCTTTCAGTGTGAATTCTTTGGTTGTATGTAGTCGTCTCTAAAACTTGCCGGAGTCTCTATTTTGAATATGTCGGACATGTTGTGATTTAGGAAATGATTTTAGGCGGTTTTTTATTTCTAACCTATTCTTAAGCCTTAATATGTTTTCCTTTTGACCCAAACTTGGAAATTTTCCGTTGTTAGCCCATTTGAGATTTGCAGCTTTTTCTTTGATAGCCATACTTTACAAGCCAAAACCTTTCAATATTAAACCTTTGGCCCATTTGGACTAAGAGTGAGTATGAGGGAGGAAGATTGGAAGGTAGTAGGGAACCTTTGGGATTGATATGGATGAAAGATGAGAAGTTTTAATGGAAGAAAGGGAAATAAAAACGATAGGTCACGATATTGAGACTAAAATAACCTCTCCTAAGTGTTACGTTTTTTTTTTGAACCAATTCATCCCACTATTTTCCCCACAAACGTTGGTTTTCAACCAAGTTTGGGGGAGGGGGTGTAAAGTGGTATTGGTCATTGTTTGAATAATTATTCATATGGGAAAAAGAAAAAAGAAAAAAAAAAAGAAAAAAAAAAAAGAAAAGAAAGAGTTCGTTGTACATAAGTGTTATTATTTTTGTTTAAAGGAGAGGTTAAGAGTCTAAAAGTGCTTAATTGCTTGAGTTTATGAAAAAATGGGTAGTCCCAAAATTGTGGTACCCAAGTGAAGCGTGAAAAAGCACTTAGGTTATTGTAAGTACTTTTGAGGGGTGAAGAAACTTTCTTGCGGGAAGGTTTGCTGAAATTGGAGAGTGAGGATTGAGTGATTGTTTTGAGGGGTGGTTGAGTAGAAAAAACTCGATTAGTCCAAAGATTAGTCATTTTTATCCAAACATTTCCCACCTTACCTTAAGCCTACATTACAACCCAAATAAAGACCTTTTTTATCTTATATCACACATGTCAAGTACAAGGTCTGATTTAGATAACGGGCAAGCATATGGTAGGCGATGCATGTACTCCAATGTGAGTGAATTGAATTTACCTTATACACTTGAGAGATGAGTGATACACTTAACCGGTAAGGATCACTTGTTGAAAGTATCGAGTCTCGAAAGTAGTTTAAGTTGCTATGTCGGATATGCTCGGATTATCGTATTGTCTTTCTAATGAAAATGTGTTCTGAAATTTTGTTTGCCACTTAAAGTCACCTTTAACACGTGTCTTTTGTGTTTCTTCTTTGCTTTGTTTTGTTCGGGACGAACAAAGGTTTAAGTTTGGGGGAATTTGGTACACGTATTTATGCGTGCATAATAGGTCGAGTTAAGTGTCTATTTAGTGGCATTTGCATGCGTAATTGACCGTGTATTGCTCGTATTTGTATTATTGGGCAATTTGATGTTTGTGACTTGTTTTGAAGTTATTTGGGTGAATTTAGACAAAAAGTCGAACTCGACTAAGAATGAATGTTGAGAACAAGTCCCACAAGTCAAAAACCAAGAAAAATGGCCCCAAAAGCTGCAGGAAATTGAGCTCGGCCGAGCTAGTAAGTCTCGGCCGAGCTAGAAGGTCAAAGAATTCGGATTTCTGGCTGTAGAAGAGTCTCGGCCGAGACAGTCATTCTCGGCCGAGACAGATTGATACACCTCTAGTATTTTGGCCATATCTTGAGATCTACAACTCCGATTGAGGTGAAATTGGTGGCGTTGGAAAGCTGACTCAAAGAGCTACAACTTTACATGAAATAAGAAAAATCCAAAAATGATCATAAGACCCTAAAAAATAGCTTTGAAGTTGGAAAAGGAATGCAGTGTCGGCCCATTACTTGGCCCACAAGCTCAAAAACGAATTTTAGACTTATTTTCCTATTCCAATTAGGTTTTATCCCTTTTTATCCGAGAGATGTACTCCTATATATATCTCAAAGCTCTAGACATCAAGGACACTGTTTTACATTGATTCGAGAGCGCGGACTTGGAAATTCTGAAGAACAAGAAGACTCAAGCAACTCGGGTTTTATAGTTTTATAGTTTTAATGTTTTCTTTTTATAGTTTGTTCTTAGCGATCGCTATGATCGGCTAAACTTTTATTTTCCCGTCTTTGACTATGTTGAACCCTAGACTTTTATTTATGTAATTAATTCAGTAATTGCTTAATTTAATTATTTTCTGAGATTACTTGTGTTATTGGTTTACTCTATCTTTTATATGTTTGTTATGTGGACTGATCACCCTAATAATAGGCATATAGCTGTGGCTAGGTCATGAATTCATAATCCGTAATTGTTATGCGTTTGTGTCCAAAAGTAGCAAAACGTGGTTACTCGCTAGGATAACACAAAGTCGCGGTCACTTGTACCGCGTTCGTGAGTACAACACCGTACCTACTCTGTTGCCTTAGTTCCCTATGCGTCTGATTAATATTGTTCTAGCGAGCGTCTCCTAGGACTACTTAATTGGATAGGATTAATTACTAAGTTCTTAGAATTAATTATACTTAAGGGGTAACAAGGGTTAGCTAAGCGTACCTGTTAATTCTTGGAGTAGGGGTCTCAGAACTAATTAGTTAAGTAGTTGCATTAGTTACATGGATATTCAGGCTAGGGGGATACTGGGTTAAAGGCGGGATACTTTTTATTCACTAGTTAATTCATCTTCAGTTATTTGCATTAGTTAAAAATCTAATTAAACTCCCCCCTTATTGTATTATTATAATTAGTTATATAAATTGGTTAGTACAATAATACAATTAGTTCCTGTTCCCTGAGGGATCGACCCTGACTTACTCTACCTACTGTTAGGAAAGAAGGTTAGGAAATAAATAACTAATTTGACGTGCCTCGACAACGCGGTCAATCAAACACTTGGTATGCATATATATATATATACATACATACATATATATATATATATATATATATATATATATCTTACTATCTAACTATCTAACTTAGTTATAATTCTCAAGGGGTATGAGAAGCACACTAAAGACAATATTTTGAAGATATAAAAAGAGAAATTCGACAAGAATTAGTACCAGAAATTTTTCACTTGTTGAGTTGCTTTGCCACTTCTTTAAAAATGAAAATTTTCCTTTGTCTATCGTCAATGTACTAGTCCGTTTCCAATAGATTTCTTCAAAGGGCTGCCAATTTGCTTCCCAAAAGTTGTCTCGCCAGTTACAAGTTGTGGAGCTGTATCACCTTCCTCTTCTTTGTTGCAGGTTGTTGTCGCAAGTTGTACGATGTTTCTTTCTTCAATTTTTGCAGCCTTTTATCTAGATGTGAGCATTCGTTCGGTTTGGTTAAAAATTGAATCGGACTGAAAAAACCAAAACTGAATTACCTTAAGTTGAAAGGCCTGAGCCGCACTGAAATAGATGCCTAACCGAACCTAATCGATCCGAATCTTTTCGATTCGATTTGGTTCAGTTATCAGTTTTGGACTTCGTTCTCTGGGCCTTCAATTTTGGGCTTTTCAACAAAAAAATAATAACTCCAGTAAACATAAAATATTATATACATTATCCAACATGAAAAGTACCAACAATCCAAAAGCAACCATAATGGTCTTAATATTTTCCAGAGGACAAAACCGAAAGAAGCCGAAAACAAAGCAACCTCAATACAATCCAAAATAGCCTTAACACAATTCAGAATAAGTCAAATAAACTATTACTAATATGATAATATGATCCTGATTAAAATCTTAAGTAATGATTTATTGTAGTCCCCATAACCAGTTCAGCAACTTTGCAAATACAAAAAAAAAAAAAAAAAAGATTAGTAACATACATATTTTTAAATCACCAACTCTGTAATCCATTTTATCTACTGTTAAAGAAACTTTAGCAAACATATTATGAAAAAGATATCAAAAGTGTTGAAAAGGAAAAGGAAACTTTAATAATCTTTCAAGCATTCTATAAGACTACAATAATCATTTGGTTGTCTGTCCCTTTCAACAAAAAGAACATGATTTCAAACCGTGTCTTTTTAACGCTATCCTTAGAAAAAAAAAACAATATTCTTAATGTGTAAGCTCCCCAAATTTAATTGAAAAGAAATATTGATTGCCCATCTCAATTAGATACGAAATAATTGTAGAAGCTAAAAGACAAGCATATAATCTTGGAAGTGAGTATGTCTACTATAAAAGAAAATCATATAATCTTAGGTTAGGGACGTCACCTATTCAATTAATTGTCCATCAAGTATCCACAATATTCTCGCCCACGTCGCTAATAACAATTTTGTCAAAACCTACAAAATAATTAAAATAAACACAAATATTTCGATAAAAGAGTATTGAACAATTAATATTTTGGGCTCTAACTAAAATAGATATTTGAATACCTTCTTCTATCTTTTGAACATCTTTAATGGTTTCTTCAAGTGACTTGGTTCTTTTATATGTTCGCAACCAATATTGGGCACATATGAGAGCTTCCACAATCTTGGATATAAAGAACTCCTAAAATGATCGAGAACTCTTCCACCAGTGCTAAAGGCTGATTCAGATACTACGGTAGCTAAGGCATCTCGAGCAAGTCATGAAACGATAGGAAACCTATTTTGATTAAGTTCCCACCATTTTAATATATCAAAATCATTCTTCTCCATCACAAGAACACTTTCTTTTAAGTAGATATCCAAGTCACATTTGCTTTCCACTTCTCCACTCTCTATTTTATGTTACTTGCATTTGTTCCCCAAAAAAATCTACTTTTCTTTTTCCACGATTCTTGTTGAGAAGATTGACTAGAACTCTGGTTTGGCTCTTGTGTTGACATACCACTTTGAGGTTGGTGAGCTAACTTGTACACTTCAAACAACTCATTTAACACTTCCTTGATGCTCTTTGCCATAATCAAACCCTCTACTTCTTCATATTCCACCTCGATAACATAATCTATGAACTCCAACTTATACGGGGTCAAGAATAACTGCAATAAAAATTAGCTTCTTCATCTTTTTATGATTCCTCAAATATTTATCATATTTAGTCTTCATTCTCTCACCCATTGCTTTTTCATTTTCATCCCCACTCTCTGTCCATTCTTTTAAGGAGCAATGAACCGTACTAATCCCATGATAGAACTTATTGGAGGTGAAATACAACGAACCTGTAATCCTAACTGTAAGCTCATAACAGATTGACAAAATATCAACCATCCTCCTAATATTTTCCCAATCTTCAATTGTTGGCACCCCATCACTAAGCTCAGCCTTAAAATATGGATCTTTAAGGTCATACCTATCAAATGCTCTCTCAAACTTTTGTTCAACATCCAACATTAGATAGCTGGAGTTCCACCTTGTTGAAACATCCAAGCATAACAAACTTTTACTTCCTATACCGTCATCTTCACAACATTCTCTAAACTTGCCAACCTAGACGGAGATTATCTCACCCATCTAACTGCTTCCCCGACCATCTTTATTGATGTGTTGATTTCCTTTAACCCGTCAACTACTATCAAGTTTTAGTAGTAAGAAAGCTCATCAACTATTACTGTTTCATATATCAGATTATATCTTATACAACTCAAAAGAAAATTAAGGTACAAGTGGCTGTTTATATAGCTGTAAATGAACTAAGGGAATTGCTTAATATGGGACCATCTAGATACTTTTTGAGGTGGAATTGAGTGATGATGTGGATACTCTACACCCCTTCTCAAGTTGAGCATGGGGTGAACACGACCATGCCCAACTTAGACAGCAGAAAGTGAAGCCGAGGAGAAGCAAATAACTTTGTAAAGAGATCTACAAGTTGCAGCTTCGAGGATACTTGCTCAAGGGAGATAAAACCACCTCTGTACTTATTACGAACCACATGGCAGTCAATCTCCAAGTACTTCGTGCGCTCATGGAAAATGGGATTAGCAACGATGTGAAGGGCGGCTTGGTTTTCATATTTAAGCGGAATAGGTAGAGGAATTTGTAACTGGAAGTCAATACATATATAAGAGACCTACTCAAGTTCACTAATAGTTGTGCTCAAGGCGAGGTATTCCGCTTCGGCAGAGGATTTGGCTACATTCAATTGCTTCTTACTCTTCCATGAAATCAGGGAGTCCCCAAGAAATATGCCATAACCAGTAATAGACTTCCGTGTATCCTTACACGAAGCCCAATCATCATCAGATGAAAGCCGAAACTTGGATGCACTAGGATAAAACAACCCCAAAGAACAAGTATGTTTGAGATGACGTAAAATGTGATGAACGACATCTATATAATCAGAATATGGCTTAGTTATGAATTGACTAAGCTGCTAAATCGAATATGATAAATCAGGCCGAGTGAAGTTCAGATATAATAATCCTTGAACTGCTGAAGAAGAGTATCAGTAGTACCAGTAACCAATAAATTGTCAACATAGACGAGCACAACCATGAAATTATGAGGCGTGGTGAAGGTGAAAAGACAATGATCATGTGCCGATTGGATGAACCCAAAATATAACATTTTTTAGCTGAATTCAAGATTTCACTCTCGAGAGACTTGCTTCAAGCCGTAGCGACTGCGTTTTAATCGACAAACTTGCCCAAGCAAGGCCTTATGATAACCTGGAGGAAGAGACATGTAAACTTCATCATGGAGGTAACAGTGGAGGAAGTCGTTATTCACATCTAACTGGTGAATGGGCTATCCTCTCATGGTAGCAACAACTATAAACAATCGAATGATCACGACTTTAGCAGCAGGGGAAAAACTCTCATTATAGTCAAGGCCAGGAATCTGAGTAGATCCTTCAGCCACCAATCGGGCCTTCGACCTCTCTACAAATCCATCAGGAAGACCTTATAGACCCATTTACAACTAATGGTTGACTTGTTTGGGGGCAAAGAAACAAGCTCCCATGTGTGATTTTTCTCCAAACTAGCTAATTCAGTGTCCATAGCTTCCATCCAAGTCGACTTTCCACTAGCTTTTTGTAAGTAGATGGCTCTTTGATATTGGATACATTGGTGAAGTAAGCAGTATAAGCATTAGCATAGTGAAGGATATTTTCACAAGGAAAAGGGAAGATTGTGGGGTCAGAGGAATGAGTAGTAAGATGACTAACCACATAGTCCTTGAACCAAACCGGAGGCCCCTTTGTCGTTGAGGTCTGAAAAGAGGAATAATGGCAGTAGATTCAGTAAGAGTAGATATAGGAGGAGTAGGATCAGATTGAGAGGAAGTCCCTGTAAGAGGAACAATCGGTAAAGGGACAAGATCAGATGGTTTGGAAACAGAGGGAACACACTCTCAAGGAAGTTGACATCTCTTGAGACAATGATAGTTTGAGTGTCTAGGTTCAATAGTTTATATCCCTTGTGGCCAGAAGCAAGACCAATAAAAACACATTTGTGAGTGCGGGAATGAAGTTCAGATTTATTAGGGCGAATGTGAGCTTCATAAGCCAAGCAACCAAAGGGCTTGAGAAGAGCAAAATCTGGAGGTTTTGAAAAAAGGATCTGATAGGGAGACTTCCAGTTGAGAACGGGACTGGGCAATATGTTAATTATATGTGCAACCATAGGAATAACATGTGTCCAAAATTTCAAAGTTAAGGAAGAATGAAAGATGAGTGATCTTATCACTAATAAGTGACGGTGTTTGCGTTCGACAAACCCATTTTGTTGGGGCGTATATGGATAAGATTTCTGATGGATAATACCAAGGGATGCAAGAAAATTTTGAAGGTCGTGGCTAAGAAATTCAAGACCATTATTAGATCTTAAGGTCTTTACAATTTTGCCAAATTGAGTAAAGACCATGCGGATGAAGGTTTTAAGGACAACAACAACTTGAGACTTGTGTAATAGAAGATAAACCCAAGTGCTCCTGCTGAAATCATCGACAATAGTAAAAAAGTAAGGGGTGTTTGTGAGAGATGGCTCCTTACATGGTCCCAAATGTCGACGTGTAATAGCACAAAGGAATAGGCAGTTTGTATAGAGGAAGTAGGAAAAGTAATGAGCGTAAAAATTATCATTTTTCTTGCACTTTTAACGTTCACAATTTGTGAAGAATTACATGTAATTGTTGTGTTTATGTGCAATTACATGTTTTATTTTATTTTCGGGTTGATTTTCCTTTTTAATATGATTTGATGCGCTTTTGGGTGTTCTGAGTCGTATTTTGAAGGTTAGGAAACTCGAAAGAATTTAGAAGATCGCTCGCATCCATTTTCGTACTCTGGCCCACATCTCGAGGCTCAAATATGCCCAAATTGGGTTGGGGTCAAGCCCAAATTGAAGATCATCAAGTCACGAGTATAAGTCATGAAGGAGTCGGGCTTAGAAAATGGATGAAAAGGCCTCAAATTAGAGAAAGAAAGAAGAAGAGGTCAATAGCACATGTGCCACATTCCAGCCCACAAATCAAGGTAGAAATGAAAACAAATCGGACCAAAAAAGAGCTCAAATTGAAGTTCTTTGAGTCGTGAACAAAAGCCATGAAGGGGTCGGGTCGAGAAAACGAGAGAAAGGGCTCCGAAACAAAGATGGAAGACGGAGGCGTGAAACATGGACTGAACCGGACAAACAGCCGCAACCCCTACAGGATTGGATGTCGGACCGGCAGGTCCACCGGTAGTTTGTCCAGAACTGGCCTAGGAAGATAACCGCCCATACTGTCGGCAGCTGCGGTTTCAATGGCGGTTCGGCGGTTTGCGCGCGTGTCCAATTTTTTAGCACGCTATTTTCATTTTTCAACTGTAACTTCCTCGTACACGCTCCAATTTGAGTGATTCAAGTTGCCACATGTAGCCGAGACCAAGATCTAAAACTTTGTAGTTAATCCAAGGCTGATACTGGACGAACTTTTCCCAGAAATTTAGAGAATGACGAGTCGAGTGCGCACAAGGGGCTTGACTCAACAACTTAAAGGACCAAACACTCACTTTTGTATTTTTACACTTTTCTGTCCTTACTAAGACTTATTTTTCAGCATATTTTGAGGGTTGGGGAGACCTATATATATCCCATACCCTCTCATTTGTAATCATCCAACTTTTGTCTTGCCTCTTCTCTTCTCTTTGCATTTTCAAATTTTAGCTTAGAAAAGTTAGGGTTTCTTCCTCCTCTTCAAGGAGGAAGCCATATTTGTTGGAGAACTCGAAGGCTAGTCACGGGCGTCAGGGCTTGCGACACCCGTTAAGATTGTCGAAGTATTTCAAGAATTCGTCAAATTATTGAGCATTTCTCTTCCCTTCTCTTTATTTTCAGTTTTTATTGCTTGATATTGATGATTCATGTTTATGCCTTGATGATTTATGAGTATTTTTTGTGTTTCTCGAAGCCCGGGAGCAGGCCAAGCTTCGGGGTTGATGATTAGTTGATCGATTAGGGGATTTTTTGTGGGTGTGGTAAGCTAGGGTTTAGATTTGATTTGTGTTGATTATCATATGAAATTAGGGCTTGATTATAGGCTTAACTAGGTAGCTTGAGCTTTTGATAACTTAACCCTATTTTGTATGATTGTGCATTTGAGAAAGGATAATCGAAACCTAGGCTAGGGTTTGCCACCCTTTCGAGGAAATTTGGTTTGTTCTTAAATGAGCTTAGGATTTAATTTTGGTGCCTTAGATTGTTAGGGAAGGAAAATTTAATCTGAGAATGTGAATCAATCAAAGCCCAATTTTTAGGAGGGAGACCTATGGAGGAGAACACCTACCGAAAGGGGAAGTAGAACCTAGGGTGTTTTGGCTAGGATGGACGGAATTTGGTTTAGTTGTGTGTGTAGGACACCCCTACGTCAGTCTTTAGAGTAGGAGAAGTCAGGCTAACCTCTTCTAGTTTTTCGTAGTGGTAACCCGGGGCTTGGAGTTGAGTTTGTACATCTCATTCGTGTAGGTAGTCTATATCGAACCCCTATTACTTACCTATCTAAGGGGAATACGGCACCTCAACCGTATTCCAAAAGTATCACCTAATTAGGATGTCGATTGGGATGATAATTCAACCACATATAACTCACACTAGTTTTCTTTAATCATCTTCGAATTATTAACTCCATCTTGCTTGTGTGAAATCGAGCCTCGGAAATATCTCCCCATCAATCGGTTCCCTCGCTTTATTTTATTGCTTTATGTTTTTTTAGTTCAATCAAAACTCTCAATTTGCATTTTATCTAACTTGCTCGAATGTGCTAAAGCCGATTCTCATGGAAAATCCTCCTTGTGGATACAATATCTTTTATACTATCTCTGTCACAAACCGTACGTTTTCGATTTAAGAAGGTTGTTCTAATCACATCGATTTAGAGCGACTTTCGCGACAAGTTTAAAAAGCAATTCGGTGTTGTTTAGCTTTAAAGCATGCATCACAAGATTTTATTGATTAAAAATTGGCATTCGCACAAAGCTTCTTTAAGAAATAGAAATGTTGTAAAACCTTCATAGAAGCATGACCTAAAGTATGATGCCAAGTTTCTAGAGTAGTGGACAAAAGAAGATTATAAGTATAAGGAAATGAAGCTGAAGAATCGGTGTGGAGATTCAAGATATAGAGTTTTTCTATGAGATCCCCAGTGGCAACAGTTTGGTCAGTCTGAAGGTCCTGTAATAGGCAAGATGTAGGAGTAAATAAAAATTTCATATATAGAGTGGTAGTGAGTTGTGAACATTTAGTAAATTGTATTTGAATGAAGGTATGTACAAAACATCTGTGCTAGTAATTTGATCAGTAAGATGAATTACACAACTGTGAGTGATAAGTTTAACGGAGCCATCAGGAAGACTGACATTAATAGATGTAGGAAGATGATGAATATTTGTCATGAGATGAGGATTAATGCAAATATGCTTACTCGCACCAGTATCCAGTATTCAAGAGGCAACACTTACACTATCCACTATTGAAAACACAGAGTGAAGATGAACATGAGAAGGAGTACCCGCTGAGTGCACAAAGTGAATGAAATCCACCTCTTCTTCGAATTCAAATTTTGGCTTATGTGGTGTAGAATTGAAGAATTTCGGAAGTTCCTTCTGAATAATGGAGGGCACATCCTGAGCAGTAGTAAATTTTGGATGAGGAAACTACCGATGTAGAAGTATCAACAGTAACATCGAAAAAATTGACATAGTTGTTATCACGCTGTTCTTTCATCGCCTTGTACCGATCCCGAATGCCATGTATCTTGAAGCACTCAGTCATTTCATGACCCAGATGAGTACAATACTCATAGATAAGCTTCGTCTTCTCTTCTTTCGTTCGCGAGGAAGATCCTTTCCCTAAGCAAAATCACCTATGCCGGAAAATGAACCAGACCTGACCCCATGCTAGCCTTGACCTGGAAAAGTTTTAGTGATCAAGGCAGGGGATTCAATAACATCAGTATAGAAAGAATTAACTGCTCGCTGTTTCTCGATTCGAAGCAACATTGAGTAAGCCTTATTCAGATCTGGAAGCGATTCCATAACTAATATTTGAGAACGAATCGGATCATATACATCATTAAGCCCCCATGAGAAATTGCATAACCTTGTCCTCATTGTCATTCGCAATGACCGACTGACCAATTGGACATGGACAGACCATCAAAGGTTTAACATTCAAATAATAATCCTAAAGCTGCTTCAATTTAGAGAAATAGATCTGAATTGAGTCAGTACCTTTGGTAATACTACAGATTTCACGTTTAAGCTGATAAATGAGTGGTCCATTCGATTCACCAAAGCGCTTGGAGATTTCATCTCAAAGTTCCTTCGCATTCGCAGCATATATGAAATCCTTCACAATATCCTTATATAACGAATTCAAAATCCAAGAGGCGACCATGAAATCAACCTTCTGCCAATCCTCAAACGTAGACGAAGTTTCAGCTGGAGCAGTAACCTTGCCATTACTGAATTCAAGCTTCGATTTAGCTCCGAGTTCGATTATCATTGCTTTGCGCCAGGAGAGAAAATTTGTACCGTTTAACGGATTGCTTACGAGATTCATACTAGGATGGTCGGAATTATGGAGCTGAAATGGATCAGTAGCAGTAAGTGGTGGGCCTGTAGTGGCCAAAATGGTAACGGCGATGGTTAAAGGAGGCCAGATGGAGGAGGAATTCCGACCACCGGCAGGTAGCGGCAGCCATTCGGAAGATCAAGGTGGTTTAGCCATGGGGATAGAGGATCAAACCTAAGCAAATGATACCGTGATAGTAGTAAGAAAGCTTAATAGCTATAACTGTTTCATATATTAGAAAATATCTCATACAACTCAAAAGAAAATGAAGGTACAAGTGGCTATTTATATAGCAGTAAGTGAACTAAGGGAAGGTATGGGACCATCTAGAGATTTGTTGAGGTGGAATTGAGTGCTGATGTGGATACTCTACATCATGCTAATAATATGAGCAATGCACCTCACATGAAGATACTTTCCCTTTGCAAAAACACACCCCCAACAATGAACTTGGCTTTCAAATAGACAACACATTTGTCATTTGAGCTAGCATTATCAACAATAGTAGAAAACACCTTCGTAATTCCTCATTCACGCAAACAACTATCTATTGCTCTTCCTAGTTCTTCACCCCTATGACTATCAATATAACAAAAAAATATGATTTTTTTGTTCAATTTCCGGTCAATGTCAATATAATATGTAGTGATGCACATATAATTGATCCTTTACAATGAAGTCCAAGTATCTCTAGCAATATAAACACTTTGATCAGACCTTTTAAACCAATTTGCAATTTTGTCTTCTCATCAAGAAACATTTGATAGCAATCCCGTGTGATAGACCAACGAGATGGAATCTTAAATAATGGTTGTGCAACAACCATAAAAGTGACAAATCCATCTCCCTCCACAAATTTGAATGGGCGTTCATCAACAATTATCATGTAAACTAACTTTGACCTAACATTTAATTGATCAAATGACCAGTTTTTAAGACTACCCGCCCCATTTCCTAATGGTTGCAAAGACAGTTGTGCTTGTTTTGTGCCTAAGTTAAGTGGATATTTTTTGCAAGTAGCCATGTGACCATTCAAAGTAGTAGTGCCATTTATATTCTTGGGATCAGAAAAATATACCGCACTACAATAGTTGCACTTCGTTTTTTTCCTACCATAAGCTTCATCAGTGAAAGTGGTGAAGTGATCCCATGCATCAGACCTCTTTTCCATAGGCTTCTTCTCCACACGCTTCTTTTTCCATGATCTTTGTTTGGATTGCCTTCTTTCCCGTGGTCTTCTTTTGCGTTGACTTTTCTCTCTTTTCTTTAGTCGTGCTTGCTGCCATCGTCTTATGACTCTTACTTCCAATTCTGGTTCTGGAGGAAGAAGCATTGCCGGTGCTTCTTCATTGGTTTTACCTTCTTGTGATTGTGGCATACTATTATCAACCTGAACTAGAAAAAACAAGTAGTGCAAAATAAGACAGTGATAAATGAAAATTTAGTGTTCACATGCAATCCTTCTCTCCCCTCAAGATAACATATGTACGTTCTGCTGGTTTGGCTTCAAAAAATTATTTTACATATATTTTTTAACATGAATTGATAAAATAATATAGTTCATGTGGTACACTGAAAAGTACCATGTATGCATCCAGAGTGCAATTAAAGCGCCAACAAAATGTACTGAGGGCAAAAAAGTGATTGTAGCTCCCATAAGAGAAATTTTTTAAAGAAAGCTGGTTATGGCAAATGGGAGAAACTCACCTATATGTTATTTTTACTTCTCAATATATTTCATGTTATCAGTACACACAAAAAAAAGAACATCAATATTCAATATAAATGCATCTATGATTATGCTTCCCTATTCTAATAAAGTTTCCTTTCTGAATACATCATTATATGAGTGAGTCAGAACCCCACACTTGGAACTTATTAATTACATTTTTAGGTATTTCTACTTTTTAAATTTTTATTTTTGGATCATTTACAACTAAAACATCTCCCGTATTCACATTTGTATATTATACCAGTTAATTTATTTTTATACACCAATTTAATGATGTATATTATTAATGAGGTATATATGCGATTTTATAAACCGTCCTATAATGATGTTTCTTTATTCTTTCAAATTCGGTGTTCGTACTTTAGATGTGGTTATGTAGTTTTATTTGTAAAGCTCGAGTTTTTGGTTGTTATGGAAGCCAAAAAATAGTGACCATTTTCTAAGTAAGTGGAGAATACAAGAATCTAGTTCTGGAAAATAAAAGAAGGTAGTATTACGAATGGTGGAGTTATAATTATGTCGATCTGGTTACAGGGATGTAGATACTCCAACAGGTGAACCTTCAAGCTTCCTAATCCTATGATTCATTGTAACACATGCCTACTTTATGATCAAGCTCAATAAATTTGTCAAAAATTGTATTTGAAAAAATAACAAATTGTTAAGATACGTGAGGGGATGTCATTGGATCTAGTCGTTTTAGGAATTCCGAAAAATGTTAAGATACGTCATTACAACTCAAACTGTTTAAACAATGCCATTAAATTATGCAAAATCTATTTGTTGGTTTTGTTAATCAGTAGGAAAATAGAGTCCCAACAAAATTAGAATCTTTTCAAAGTTGGAAGTGAAAGCATCGGATAAGAAACATACCTCCACATCCATAGATGACTTGGAAATTGAAGATCAGAAGCGGGAACGGTAGTCCGACAGAGGATACCTCCATACGCGATGGAGAAGACGATGGAAAATCAGATTTACTAGGAAATAGGGAAGAATAGCCTATCTCAAGCCTCCAGCAGTGTAAGCTGCCATCCTGCCTCTTGAAGTCTGTTCTTTCCCTCCAGCGCTGGGGAATGACTTGGACAGAGGATAGATTCAATGCTAGAAGTTTTCAGAGCTGAGTTAGGACTACGTCATGGGTATCTAGTTGTCAGCTCTAGAACTCTGATACTTGAGCTGGAGCGGTAATGGTTCCCTAGAGATGTAGGGAGTAGAAGACTGAAGCAGAGCTTAAGGAAAGGAGAGCTGATGCTCTGCTCTATGTTCTGAAGGAAACCCTCCTCTGCATGGCAGGATATTTCACAAAACTTGGGGACCAAGGCAAATGTCTCTATTCTCCCGACAACAGTACCTACCACGGCTCGCTTTTTTGACAAAGGCACTGTACTTTCTGGTTGCGCTGCCAGGTACAGTAGAACACGTGTCACAATAATATTGGGAGCAGCTGAAATGAATCATTTGCCCCTAACCCTAGCAAACAGTAAGTATAAATAGTGCTTCATTCCAAAAATTACAGGTTACACACTTTCTCTCACTAAAATCTATTATTTCTCTATTTTTATATTTTGAAAGATAAAAACCTGACTTGAGCGTCGGAGGGTCTTCGCCGGGACAACCCTCGGGTCTATTTTGCAGGAGATTGAACACACAAAGGAGAGGTGAATCAGCCCAATCCTTCCATCCATTTACAATATTAGCATATGTATTTCCTTCAATTTATGTCTATTTAAAACCTATCGAGGGCTGTCTTCATCAAGCCCTCATCAACTGGCCCCGTATGTGAGAAACTTGTGGGCTTAAGGTGTGAGAGCTCTCATTCCCCTGAAAATACCTCATTGAGCCTTTCAGGCACAGCGCTAATTTTCCTGAAAAAACTATTAACCCGAATTGTTTTATTTGCATAGTATGGCTACTCCACGAGATCTCACTGCTGCCTTCGAAAAGGTGGCAATGGGCACTGACCTTTATAACGCCAATCTCAGCCTCCCAAGGGATACGCTAATCGAAACTGTGGCTGGGGCCACACCCACTACTAAAGGGGGAAGTGGAACTACTAAAAATAACCCCATGGAAGCCCCAACCATGACCTTCACTGTTGCGGAGCTGAATGGTCTCATTAAAATGGTCGTAGAGAGTGCTTTGGCCAATCAGGGAGGGTTGTCTGGTCCCTCCCCAAACTTCATCCCTGCGAAAAACCAGGGTCTAGGAGAAGGCCCAAGGAAGCAACCTATCCTAGTGGAGGATCCAACCCATGCTGAAGTGAACTCGTCTAGGGGGAAGCAACCTACACTACAACAAAAATTGTTAATTACTACGCCCAAAAGACAACGGTTTTATGCAATAACCGTAGTCTTTTAGCGCTCAATCGTGGTCATTGTACAAACCGTAGTGTTTTATATTTTTTTCTTCTCTAAACGACTACGGTTCCGCAAAACCGTTGTGGTTTAACCGTAGTTGAATACCTATTTTTCGCTAAAAGACTACGGTTGGCAAAATCATTGTGGTTTAATCGTAGTCGAATACCTATTTTCGCTAAAAGAATACGATTTTCAAAACCGTTGTGGTTTAACCGTAGTCAAATATCTATTTTTCGCTAAACGACTACGGTTCGCAAAATCATTGCGGTTTAGCCGTAGTCGAATACCTATTACATTATATTTGGCTTCAATTTCCTCCAACACAATTTTCCCTCTTTCATTTTCTTGTCGAATACCTATTACATTATATTGGTGACATATCTAGTATTTTGAAGTTAGTTGTATACATATTAATAGATTATTGTTTGACATTCATATACATATATATATATATTATGTATATATTATGTATGTATATATATATATATCTTAAAATATACAAGTAAATTTTATTGTTCTTTTTTATATTCATATATTTTTTAGTCGGATAACAGCCGAACACTGTGAAGGGTGTTCGACCAAATAAGAACCTACTGTCACTACAAGAAAAAAGGGTTGTTAAAATTAGAGGTGGCAATTCGGCGATCAGGCCTTGCCCGTCAAGCCAACGCCATATTTTGGGTCGTGTCGGGTCGGGCCAAAATTTGATCGGGCCTAAACTTAATCGGTCCGACTCAGGATAATCCCCTATAATTACTAAGATTATCGGGCCAGCCCGGGGCCCGTTGGGCTTTTAGCCCATTGGCCGGTTCGGGCGGATCAAACAGTACTTCGGGCTTATAATCCTATGGCCCAGCCCATCTGAAATATCGAGTCTACTGGGCTGGTCTGGCGAACCCGACTGATTTACCGCTTTTAATTAGGATGCTATTATTGAAATATTATAGTGAAAAGCGTTGTATTATCTACTATAATTTATCTAAAGGAGTCCTATTAATTATTTAAAAGAAAATGAAAGAAAGAAGGAGAAACAAATCCTAATTGAACGATAAAAGAAAAAAAAAACCCTAACCGATTTCTAATCTTCTTCGTGCTCACCCTGCACTCTCTCTCTCTCTCTACTCATTTATTTCTCTCACTCTCATTTTCTCTCTAATACTCATGATTCCTCTATGCATTTCTCTCCTCTGATTGATCCAAAGTGTTGATCAATTGTCATTGCAATTGCCGCCTACGACAAGTTCTCCACCGTCTATCCCCTATTTGACCTTATTGTCGAGAAATGTGACATTAAAGTCATAGCTGATGCTGTCGCCTCCGCCGTTGGATTTAGTACTGATGCAAAGAGGGCAAGATACGAGAGACTGCCCACAAGCGATGAACGTGTTGCCTATGCTTCTGATTCTTCTAGGCTTCGTGAACGTACACAGAAGGAAGCTAGTAGACATAGTAAAGAATCTGAAAGTCAAGATCCTGGCTCGATGATCTCTTCTAAGAGGAGTCTAGATGAGTACAGTGGCCGGATAAGTGAGACGGTATCTATTTCCTCGGATCCCATGTCTTAAGCTTCCGTGGATATACAAGTTATGACTTCATTTAAAGTTGAATGCTCACAATATTAATGAGTTCTAAGGTGTTGTGATTGTATTACTGATATATGGTTACCCATATTATTGGGGAATCAAAGCCAAACATGCTTCTAAATCTACTGAGTTGTTGAAATAACTTGCCCTGTTCGGATATTTACTTTTTTTATTTTCATGTGGTAACTCTGGGTGATAGTACATTGAGGGTTGAGGGAGTAAGCCACCTGTATGTCAAACTTGTATGTTTCTTATGTGAAAAATGTCTTTTGAGCAATATCTAGGCATGTTCGAAAAAACACCCCAGCGAGGGAAAATATCTCAATGACTACTAATGGGAGATCTGATGTGTGATTGTGTCGGACGTCTTTCTTTCGTCAAGTTGATGTGCATGTTGATTTTCTTTGTTGTCTACATCAGGAAAGATATTTACTTCCAAAATTTTATCAGTTCAATCTGCACTTAGCTCTCTTTAAGAGGCACTATATATTTGCATTGGCTCAAGACAGTATTGAAGTCATACAATTCCTTGTTATATATTTAATTGAAATGTATAGAATCTCAATTATGATTATTAATTTAATGATCTTTTCTGCCAAAGGTAGCTACTAGTTCATTAGCATGGCTACGGAGTCAATCTCTATATATGAGTTATGACACAGCTGGGATTTAAAGCCATTACACACACACACACTGATACATGCACTTACACATTCACAGACATACAATATATATATGTATATCCAGTTAACTAACCTTTGTATTGTGAAGTTCCATGAACAGTTAGAGCATTAAGCAACCTGCTGACCTGAACTTGTTACATTTATGTTTTTTGGTGACAATTTATGTATTATGGTTTTCTCTTCATGTCCTATTTAGGATTGAGAATTGCTATGCACTTAGCTGCCTTTGTTTGGTTTTTGAGTCTTCTTCATACTTGAAATGAAATATAAGATATAATTGATATATCAATAGCTATGTTGTCCCAAATGAAGATCATAAAATAAAATTTCAGGAATGTAGAATCCATTTTGTGTACTTCTGTTTTGCCACCAATATAAGTTGCTATTGATTTGTCCGGTTTTTAATATTGAGTTTGTTCTTGAGTGCATAAGGGTGTCCTATTTATTGACCAAGATGTTCACTCTAGAAAGTCAATAATGAATTGAAGTATCATAAACACTAGTCGAAGTGTTGAGATTAGATTTGGATGAAGGAAGCCAGGCTGTCAAGACTTATGATTGTATCATGGTGCAAGTGCGTGTGAATTCCAATTTAGCCATTTCATTTCCATTTGACAATGAGACTCAATTTTGCTTGAATTTATCTAAAGGCACATCAACTTACAGTGGCATAAGCAATTTTCCTATGTTTACAGAACATAAACCAAGAATTTACACTTTAAAAAGGGGATTATATGACCACTATTCAGATTCTCGTAATGGGCCATGATTATATTATATATGTAGCTTCCTGATAAAATAATAATTAGAGCATAATGTACCAGAACTTTTGATAAGCAATAGCATTTGGAAAAGGGCAGGTGAGTGAAAAATGAGAAGATGCAACTATCATGGGTCCATAGGAAGTTTTTAGTTGATGAACCGGAAATCTAGCTTGTGTTTTTCTAGATTGCTATCGGTTTGCTCCCACATTTTCTGTACGATTTTACATTGCATTAGCTAGTTTGTTAGGTTCACTGTGTATATTTTTTGTGCATTTGTTTCCGTTGTCTATCCTTCCCAGTGAATTATTTTATTGTGTTAGCTTGAGTGAGTTGGTAACCTTTTGAGCAATTTTTTTTCTTTGTATTACAAGAAAAAGATGTTAAATACAAGGTTCTTTGTATTTTAGATTTTTCTTGTCAGATAAGCATGGAGTCTATGATCTATATATTTTGGCACCACATTACATATTTAGATTTAACATACTACTATGTTTATGACAGATATATTTGGACGATGACAACTGCTAGCTGTTGGAGCCACTATTGCCCCGTGACTATTCTTTTCTCAGCACGACACAACTTGTATGTCATTTTTGTTCAGAACTTACTTTTCTTAGTATTATTTTGTTCAAAACTTACTTTTCTTAGTATTATTTTGTTCAAAACTTACTTTTCTTAGTATTATTTTGTCTAAGAAATAGAATCAGCGTGATTTTGTTTCCAAAAGGCAAAGAAGACACACCTGATTTTGGGCCCCTACGAGAGGTTGAGACTTGGAAAAAGTGACCGTTGATGCTGTTGGTGCATCAGTGCAGTTCATCATTATAGAAAGACGCATGGACATTTTTTTTTTTTTTTTTAATTTCAGTACTAGTTTATATGTAATTTTTCGATGTTTTGCACTTTAGATTTAGCTGTAATGATGATTGTAAATGTTTTGAGATATTTGAAAGAATTTTATAATTAATATAAAATTATTTTTACAGTTATTTTTATGATGAAACTATGATGTATGTCTAAATGTACATTTATTTCAATATTAGAATTAAAAACATAAACTACAATTGTGAAAGGGTACCAACTACCATTTTTCAAATAGAGTAATATCTAAGACAACGGTCGTAAATCGTTGTCTTTTACTTTTAATAACTACGGTTCAAACCGTAGTAAAAGGAAGTTCCCAACCGTAGTCATAGATACAATAATCGTAGATGCCACTAGAATGACTACGGTTCCCAAACGTGGTCTTTAATATTAACCACTACGGTTCTGAACCGTAGTTATTTGTAGAGGGTCTACGACTACGGTATGTACTACCATGGTCATTTTATGTCTTTAACTACGGTTTTGGACCGTAGTGTTAAACATTTTTTGTAGTAGTGCTATGTTAGAGCAGCACAACCTAAGGGTACAGAAGATGCTACCCAGGGGAAGGGCCCTGCCCCCTGTGGAGGAGAGGCGGAAACGACGGAGTATGATGCAAGCTATGCTGCGACGGTGATACCGTCAACCAACAATTGCAGGCTCTCCAGAGAGAGAAGGAGGATCTGCGAAGAAGCAGAGAGGCAAGTGTGCATCGTCCCTTCAGAGCTGTCAGCTCTTTGTTCACAGAAGAGGTGTTGGCTGACCCCTTACCTTTGCACTTCAAGCTATTGACATATGAGTATGAGGGAACTTCAGATCCTCATGATCATCTACTGAGGTTTGAAAATAGAGCACTGTTGCATCAATACACGAAAGGAGTTAAATGCAGAGTCTTCTTAACGACGCTGACTAAACAAGCTTAGCAGTGGTTTAGTCAGTTGCCGGCAGCATAGGTCCCCTCCTTCGCTGAGTTGTCATCACTACTTTTTCGGTTCCGGTCCAATTTTGTTGTCCCCTACTTTTGTCTCATTCTTTCTTAATGTTGCTGCTTTGAAAAGTCAACAGTTGTGGCTAACATTTTTCACTTCATTTTCATTATTTTTTTCGTTGAAGGGCCTGACTTCATGGGACTTGATGGACTTCTTAAATTTAAAGTGGATATTAAAGCCCAAAGTTCAATTTAACATAAGAAATATTAGATTAAGTAAAAAAATATAAAACTTAGCAAAATAAATAAATATTGTCAAAAAAATGTACTATTTACAGGGACTAAAATATGTAGAATTATGTATTTATCATGAATTCTCTGGCTGACGCACGCGTCGTGCACAACCTGAATTTTCATTTTCTTGCCCATTTCTTCGACCTGTTTCCTCCCATCGTACTTTTGGCTTATTTTTCCTGCAAAAGTGCTTGAAAATTTAATTTTTCGACGAGAGCAAGAAAATACAAAATATATAACTAACGAAAACTTAGAATACACAAATACACAATAGAATACATATTTTGAGCATGTTTTTCATACTAAAATTCACTACAAGAATTTTTGAAATAGACAACAGATTTTAGCTGTTGTCCAGTTATAAATAAGTCTGTTATTAATAGTGTTGTTGTTAAAAGTACAATTTTAACTACAAGTAAAAACCGTTGTCTGTTCCATGGACAACAACACTTCATCTAACAGACATAATCTGTTGTCTTTGTTAATTTTAACTACAGTTTGTATCTGTTGTTTAATCTTAAAACCGTTGTTTTTGTTAGTTTTAGCAACAGTTTGTCCCCGTTGTTCTACAATTTAAATCGTTGTTTATTTAGTGTTTATTTGCGAATTTAGCAGCTCCTTTTAGCTGTTGTCTTTTACCCGTTGTTCTTCATTTTAAATCATGTCTATCTAACAGATAATTTATTAAAAATAATTATAAATTGAAAATAATTACCCGTCTCTCAAATATGCATTTATAGATCAAAATAAATCTCTCCAATCCAAGATAAAACATGATTGTGTAATATCTAAAAATGTGCAATTCATAAAAAAAGATAACAGGTGTACTCCTTGCCACTTTACGCCACAAAATATTAAGTAATTTGAATCTAAGACGACTTCTAAAAATGTTTGAAACTCCACAACAACTTCTTCAAAAGATATGTACCTTCTTTGCCTTCCTGCCAATGGAAATATTATAAACGAGTACGTTAACAAAAGAATGAAGTCGAAGCATCAAGACAAAACATAAAAAAAAAAAAAAAAAAAAAAAAAACATTATAAATTGATCTCAGATTTCTAGAATGAAATGTAAATTGAAATGGTTTCTCTTAAACTACAAATATGCAAATTCTATAAAGAAAACTCGAAAGGGAAAGTGCAAGTTCACAATTATGGCACAAGCACGTCATAAAATATATATACCCTGCACTATTTGTGATATCCAAACAACCTTCAGAATAAATTCTAATAGGGGTGGGTTCGGGTCAGGTTTTTGCGTGTTTCGGATTGTGTGGTACCCGATAAAGAAAACTTGATCTTTCCACCGATCTTGCGGGTACCCGCTCCCGTGGATATCGGATTTTCTCAAAGCTACTTTTTTGGGATTGAATCTGTTTTTGCTTCTTTAAGTTCTTGAAAGATCTAAACAATTATGGCTAAATTTTTTAACATAGGGCACCCGAAAACCCCCGTCCGGACCCGACTTAAACCCGAGAGGCACGGGTCGGGTAAAACCTGAAACCCGCACGACTAGAAAATACCAAACCCGATTAGGTAAACCCCATGCGGGTTTGGTCGGGTACCCGAACCCGCCTCTTGAAAGCCCACCCCCTAAATTCTATCATCACTCAAATTAATAATTCAATGTGAATTCTGCTTGCATCCCCTGTTTAATCGTACCCACCATGACAAACTAGCTTAATGCATAATTCTAACAAAGAAACTCCAACGAATTGAGAGAATGAACCCAAAGTTCACCTGCTTGTCTTGGTAATTTTTACCCCGGTAATGGTTCTCTTCTGCACGCTGCAACAACTCCATCCTTTCACGTAATCTCCGGTCAGATGGTACACTTGAATTTGTTACACTCTTTGCAATTTCTACTGCAAACAAATGGAAGTTTGTAAGCTAAATGAAGATTGGTCAATAAATACAGATACCATGATCACATTCTAAAACTATCACAAATATGAGGAGATAACTCCTTCAGCAGTTACTTGTCAAGAGGGTGCCAGAGAAAGTAATATCTTTTTTTTTTTGTAAGACAGAGAAAGTAATATATATGCAGGTTACGGTTGCTCCCAACCTAACTTTGATGTGGAAACTGCACACTCTTTGATCCACTAGGGGCAGATTTTAGACATATTCTTTTTTATTTGTCTATTAAAAAAATTGTGGTAAATGATTTTAGGGGGAGGGGTGGTGCCCCCCTCCCCCAACAAAAGAAATGATTGGTTTCCATTCAAGTCACCCCACAGACACACACACGCACACATCATAAGGAGCCTTCGCCCGCTTCATGCGATGGATATGATTATCTGCCAGGCATATTAACAACTCACACATCACTGCAAGTAAGTGTTGGAAAGAAGTCACCATAGTAAAACATATTGGAAACAAAAGATCATTGCCACATCATGCTGCCAACTTGATGTAGGAGAGGAATTCGGGGACAACATACTGCAATCTTTTCGGGTAGAGGGGGAGGCTCTTGAATAGTGACAAATGTTAAAATCCCTTTAAGACAACGGACTTAAACAATTAAACAATTAGGAAGGGAAATTGTAAAGGTTTTTTTCAAGCTATAAAACAAGATTATCATCATCTTATAAGAAACTGAAATTTTATCAATTAGGAACGAGAAAAAAAAAGTTGCGCATGTCCAATGTAATGCATCACCATTGAAAAGTAAGAAAATAAGAATTGGGTTAAATGCTTCGCCTTATCCAAGAAAGATGAAGATGGTATAGGAAACACTCGTGCAACTATTTGAAACCTCATAATCGGCATACTTCGTATTTTGTCATGCCATTGATAAGTTATTAATAAGTGTCAATCCGAGATAGTCATCTTCCAACTGACAATTATAATAATGCAAACTAGCAAATCATATAGCCCCTGATATCATAACGTAACCAACTATGGAACACGAAAGCATACACCCTTCATTGAATGAACTTTCTTATGGGATTATGACCATTTTTACAATATCCTGAAGCATTTGCTTCAAGAATGAGTACCGTGGTAGCCAAATTACCTACATTGGGAAAAATTGATTCAAGTGACTTAATTTCAAGGAGAATCTTGATTTAAATGACTTAATTTCAAAATTTGCATCTTCTGCTCATCACGGCAGAAATTGGACTGAAGAAAAAAAAAAAAAAAAGAAAAAAAGAAAAATGAACAACTTGGCTTGTTCTATGACTTCCACAACATCCTTCCATCTATATCAGAAGGTATATACTCTATCTCATAACTTATTAAAGCGCACTTTACTAGGGAAAAACTAAACAACAACGTCCTGCAAAACTCGGTATATAAGAGACTGAATCAATGAAGTTGGAATATATTCAAAAAAAGTATTAGCCACGAATTGTATTTATCTACAATTCTATAAATTATTAGGCAAAAAATGATAAATTAATCCACTGTACAATGATTGGTATCAAGTGTAGGGATTCTCTTTCTCCACATGGCTGCATGAAACACATTTTTGAAATTTAAGTAACAGTGTTTTTTTCAGTTACCATTTACCTCATCCACACAATTCTAGGTCAAACCTATAAAGAACTATAAATTACACTAACCATGGTAATTGGCAGCACTTACTGAATGATATTAGGAAATCCCGACTTCTAACTTAAATGGAACGAGCAATAAAAACAAGCAGCGGATAAACAAGTGATCCTTTTTCAACAAAGAAAGAATCACTAGACCTGAATACAAACAAGGAATCTGTAACCTGCTTATGTATATCCGTGATGACCCGTTTCTATGTTGAGAAGTGATAGCACTTGTAAGCTCCTCCAAATATTTCGAAACTACGTTAGGATGTCTGCATGCATCGCAAGACTTTGCGCATAATGATGCTGGTACCTGATTTACAGAAAAGATTGTGTTTTTTTACTTCGTATCAATCTTGAAAATAACCCAAAGTGGATTATTGATTCATCCAGTGTCATACCTCTTTCCTAAAGCATTCAAGGATCTTTTTTCTTCGGCATCCAGACTCCTCACAGTATTCAATCATCTAGATGCAGCACATACCAAGGGCCATCAAGAAAAGATAGAGAAGATCTCTATGAGGTATACACCTATTTACCTTGTGAAAGTTGGCTAGGGATTTCTTGGAGGAATCGTCCTCCAAGCTTGAAGAACGTGACTTCTTACTTTTACCATTACCAAGGATAAACTCCTGCAATATTCTCACTTAAACATAGAATGACTTCATTCTATACTAGAAAAGTGAAGAAATGATTCCATGGGAAGACAATAAATCACCATTTTTCTACGATCATCCACTCCATAATACATCAGACTTTGAGACGGCAATTGATCACTACCAGCTCGACCTGATTCTTGGTAGAAGGCTTCCATGGACTTGGGGATGTTAAAATGGCAAACAACTCTGACATGCTTTCGATCTATGCCCTGAAATTATTTTACTAATGTCAGATAATGCTTAAAACAAATGACAGAAACTGCTTAAAACAATAGCTTATTACCAGCACAAGAAATTCCATTCTTAGATAGGTGAACAGCCAGATCATCACAAGTTGTGCGCACAAGGCAGTAAATAATAGCACAAATATTTCCATAGGATTTGAGATAATTACAAAGATCGGAATATGGATCATGCAACAGATCTTTATAGCGAACTACATGATGAATAACAGAATGTTAGAATTATCTAATCCTTACTCAAGAAAATGCACAAAAAATATTCAACCACCATAGTAGCGCCCTCATTGAGAGGAAAGGTCTGTTATGCATCACACTTTATTGTTGACAGTCCTTCTTCACTACTTGCCCATGAGTTTTAATTTTTTTTCCCCATAAAAAAATCAAGAAATGTTGTACCATAAGCATCTGTCGTGCCCAGGAACATGAACAAATATATTTTCTCCTTTAGATAAACAAATGACATGGTATGCATCAATAGGTAGACAGAGAAACTGAGAGAGAGAACTATAATTAGGTAATCAAATCAAGCTATGCAAAAACTTACCCTCAAAATAAATATTTGGACGATTAAATGAAGACTTCAAAACAAGAGGGTTTTGCAAACTCAAGGACTCCACCACGTCCTCTTGAACCCTGCAGAAGTATCAAATCCAGAATAAAGGCTCTACTCCTTATAAACAAAAAATTCAAAGGCTCCAGTTTCCAGATAAATTTAATTGAGACATACAAAATACATTTTCTAATTTCTTATCCCATATTCATAACTTCAATGAAAAAGTAAAAATCGTGTGTTCAAGCACAACACAACTATCTGTTTCTATTGTTGAAAGAAATACTACTATCCTGAATTATTAGAATCACTGAAGAATTTTTATCATGATAGGAACAGTAACTGGTAGTTTTCATGGGCAGCATATCTGATCAAACTCACTTAGGAACAGCTGTAGCCGTCAAAGCCAAAATTGGTATGCCGGGCAAATGATTCCTCAACAAAGAAAGCTTTCTGTAGCTTGGCCTAGATTATTGAACAATTGAGGAAACAATTTAGAAATACTGAAATAGCTATAGTACAAGAAAGCCCTCATAATCGAAGAATTCATATATAAGGAAATAAATATTCATGTTTGCAAATCGAGCATCCATTTGCAAAGTTATTACACTAGCTACTTCCTGTTTGCAAATCAAGCATCAGCTTCACCGCTTCAGGATCTGATACAACAACAAAATACAAAAACGAAAAGTGGAATGCACATGAGACACTTTGAGATAAAACAACATAAAACAGAGAGCAGAAAAACATAGCTACATATAGTACTTTCCTACTATTTGTTATTGTCTCACATCTTTTAACATTTATGCAATAAAACTCCCTATATTCGAAACAGAATCACTCCAGCATTGTTGTTTCTTTCGTTTTTAAGTGAGAGCACATAATTCCTTAATCTCAACCGATCAAAGTCCTACTAATTCAGAAATTCCACCTTCGACCTCAAATTCAGAAAATCCAATTCACAAAATAGAGGACAAACTCTCAAACCCTTCGATAGAGAGAGAAAAAAACCCGTAGGACTACACAGAACCACAATCCGCGAATAAACATACCTGACTGAAGCAAGAGAAGTGGAGGTGAAATATGATGATGATTGACAGTGCATGCAAAAATCAACCACCAAAAACCAGCAAAATTCTACTGAAATCCTTCGTTACTTTTGTGAAATTCCACTAAAATTGTGCTTTTGCGAGAGAAGGGAGAGAACAGAACGGAAGAAGGGCGCGCTCTTGCGCGCTTTTCACACTTGGGCTGATTTGGGCTTTTCTGATTTGTGCTTTTCTGATTTGGGCTTATTCTAATTTAAGGGACTCATAGATTGAGCTGAACGTTGGCTGTTATGAGTTGGGCCAGAGGATAGGCTGTTAATTGGGCCAGAGGTTATTAAAATTGCTAAGGCTGTCGTTGGGCCAATTCTCATCAGATGTCGTTGGCTAATTCTGTCGTTGGGCCAATAATTTTCTTTTATTTTTTTATTTTTTATTTTTCTTTTCTTTTATCTCCAATGATATGCTCCCAATAATTTTTTGGGATATAAAATACATAAAATGTATATGTGTGTGTATATATATAATTGGAAAAAAAATTGTTCGGTTAATTTAGATGTAGATAAATATTATTTTATTTAATAAAAAAATTGAATTTTACAAATATTGTATCAGTTTTTTTTTTTTTTTTTTTTTACCAAACAATAAATTTTGAAATCTGTTCATTTTAAATTCATTGGCAAATCAAATTCCTCCATCCAAATGCAGCCTAAGTTCAAATAAGCCTTTTAGTCTTAAAAAAATAATAAAAGAACCCAGGCCACAATAGCAAGTGAAAGCACTTAAGTGGATCAATAAACCACCTCACATATACCATATGAAATTTCGTGATAATTTTTCCCGAAAAGCGAGACTAGAAAACATTTTCAACATCAATCAAAAGGCCAAGTCTAAAATAATTGTTAAAACATTTTGCAATCGAATAATTTATAGTGATTAATGATGGAGCCTAAAAAATTTAATCGGGTCAGGTCGAGCAAAAAATTAATCTGACCTAAAATTAGTTGGCCCGTCCCAACTTATTACCCTATAATAACTTAATTAGATTATCAGGTCGGCCCGATAATTTCAATGAAGACTAAATAAAATGCAATAAATAATAAAATGCAATATATAAAATAAAATGCAATCTATAAAATAAAATCATAATTATTATTTTATTTCAAATATATTATTAATTATTAAAATTACATTGAAGAGTTTATTAAAATAATAATTTTACAACATAATAAAAGTATTGTAAATTAAAATGCCTTTTTTACAACAGTTTTGCAAAAATGTTGACACTAGTGTTGTCTATTGGAGCAATGTATTGTCAATAAACAATAGATTTGGGCAACTGTCGTTAAAAATGTTGTCTATCTGTGGAAAAAAGCGCTAATAGACGACAGATGTTGAAAACAATTGTAAAATTGTTGTCTATTAGCGTGTCTGTCGCTAATAGACAACAGATAGCGGTAAAACTGTTGTTAATTGATGAATAGACAACACTGTTAGGAAAAACTGTTGTCTTTTAATTGTTGTCTATTTATGAAATTGTTGTAGTGAAAATATCGTTTGTCCATCATACCTCTTGATCAAAGATCAAGATCTTATGGTTCAATTGTATCATTTTTCGAACGTTCACTTCCTTTCGTTCGAACCTGTTCCACTAGAACAAAAATAACTTTTCAGGATACCTTTTCATCTAATAGACACTTCTCCATTCATGCCTCAAAATTTCAACAATCTCTCACTTGATTGGAGAAGCCGTCGACAGTGAATTTAAAGGTAGAATTACTCAAAGAATGATCAATACCATCTTTCCAAACCCAATTTCTAAAAATCCCCCATATGAACTGTTGAAGAAATAAGGTGTTACAGGCTTATAAAAAGTGTTTCAACACTTTCTGCAACACATTATTTCTATATTTTATTTTTTATTTTGTCTTACAGTTCCTTTTCGTATTTTATTGTTATATATATATATATATATATATATATATATATATATATATATATATATATTGTCAGTTTTTATTATCTAGAATCATGTGGAAGTTAATTTTTCTTAAGTAACTTCCAAGGGAAGTTTCTATCCAAAAGATAACTTCTAAGGGAAGTTATTATCCAAAAGTAACTTCCTATTCATGATTCTATACCTACAAATTCGTCTCTCTGTCTATCTATTGATGTTTTTCCCTCCATTTCTCTTTCTCTCTCTCTCCCACGTTTTTCTCACTCATTGTAACGATTCTGTAGATGTGGACCTCTATAAATACAAGCCCTATGAAGAGAGAAGTTGAACCATTTTGGCAAGGTTCCTGCGTCCTACAGAGTGTCTTCAACACCTGCAACAACGCCTCAAGTTTTACACACACACACACACACACTCACCTTTTCTTGTGGGTTGTGTGATCTATGTATGGGGACTTCTGTGTGTGTGTGCAAGATAGTTTGAGGAATTAGATCAGTGGTGATTTTTCTTTTCATCTTGGTCTATGTCATTTGGGGATGTATCGGCAATGTACTCTTTTATTGGGTAATAAATTTTGACTCAAGCTTTTGAATTGCTTGAGATTAAACTTATTTCGTCCGTTCTTTGTTTGTCTTTTTGTTGTGTTTGTTTGATTCCGCTGTTGTTTTGTTTGCTCTGCTATTTTATGCACAAACGAACCCAAGGTGTCCTTGCGCAACACTTCGTATTCTACCCGGATCAAATTCTTTCAAGTGGTATCAGAGCCCACACTTGATGACACTAAGTGGGATCCTGCATAAGAATCATGGAAATTCTGGGTATTTTAGTTTGGAGAAGTCCAATTTTGGAGGATTCCAACTATTCTATATGAAAGGTCAAAATGCATGCTTTAATCAAATCTTTTTCTAAGTGTGCATGGAGATCCACTTTCGTAGGTTGGATCCCTCCAAAATTTGCCAAATTTTGTAACGACCCGCTTCTAGATTTGACGGACTGTCCCCACAAACCACCACAAGTCTTTTCCAGCGCGCTTTGTCCTCACTCACGCGCACTCTGAGAAACGTCTCAGGGGTCACCCATCCCGAAATTACTCCAGGCCAAGCACGCTTAAACCTTAGAGTTCTTTCAGAATGGGCACCAGAAAAGAAGATGCACCTTGGTGGTATGAGTAGCACTAATCAATTCTTTAAGCTCTCTTCAACTTATGCAGTCCCATACCTACATAGTCTCGGAATGGCCCACATAGCCGACTATACTGTCCCATACCCGTACAGTCTCAGGATACCCTCTTTTTCGGGTGTAGGATCGGTTCGTTCATGTCTCCCTTCACCTAGAAGCCTGTCAGGAGCCGCTCATTGTCCGTGCCTTCTTCTTATTGCACCGGAGATCACTCCCCGCCCTCGTCGGTCCCGGGCGTCACAAATTTGATGATGATTACTTGATAAGAACAACTTCAGTGAAAGAAATAAAGATGATGATTCAATCTCCAATTCAAGATGGAAAATTTTTGTTCATTGAACTCCAAAGAGAAATCCTACCAAAGGAGTGTACAATCCTTTGTTAGGATATTTGAAGGTCAAGGTCGTAGTCGAGATCAGTAAGAGAAACATTTTTGTCGTGGAAATCAGCCTCAAGGACGAGATGGAAAAGATAAAAATCATGAACAAAAAAATTCAAGAGGTTGAGTTCCATACAACCTAGAGAATTTTCGGATTATGACACTACTTTGATAAAGGATGGGCAAATCTAGTGATGAATCTTGAAGAAGAGCACGAGAAAGATGTTGTAGGAGCATGCTGCATTGATGATTAAACTCGAATATATAGGTGCTACAAAAGGTATCACAACACCTTCCTCAACACTTTCAGAAGATGAATTGCAGAAGGTGTCACAGAAATCCAAAAGATGAAGATACATATTATGATCAGTTGTAGCAAATCTTCTTGGAGAATGCTAAATTGATGAGGAATTACAATAATCAAGAATTAGTATTCACACAAAAGGATCACAAGTTTGAGAAGATAAAACTGAGTTGATGCAAACATTTGAGGTAATTCATACACAAAACTCAGGTACTTCTAAATTCTATGATCTTTTGTCATCTAAAATGCATTGCAAGACTGATCTTGATTATTTTTATTGAACTTCATACCATCTTTGGAGTAAATGTAGTTTTCGATTTTGTTGAAAAGTGTGATGAATTTATTACTACTTTTGAATTGTGAAAATTGTATTTCTTCAAATCAATTTGATTTTGATTCAAATATTTTTGAATTGACTGAAAATCTGAAAAGTAAAATATTTGAGAATCAATTTCAAAACACACTTTTGTTGTTGGTAATAAAGCATAGAAAATCGTGTTGAATGATAATCCTATTTCCTTTGATTAATTTTCAAATGGAAAATAACCAAAGGACAAAACCTTCCTGTGTGATTATTGTTCATTCCATACAAATTAGCTCTTATTGCTTTATAAAATGAAATATATTTCTTGTGTAAGATTTGCTGAAGTGTTCTCCAAAGTGTCTCAAAACCCTGTCCAACACTCTAGAAATTAAAAGTTTATCTATCTAGTAGACCCTCAAAGATGTCATGGGCTGATGAGTATTCTTATGTTATTTATATTTCTTTGAGTGTTTATATTTCAGGTTCATGGGATTATGATAGCCGTTATCCATGTCATACGAGATAAAAGGTTATCTCAAGGATTCTGAAGAATGTTGTGGAGGCAGATTTACTTCTGGATGTGGTGCTATAAGAAGAATCATGGGCATAGAATCCTTAAATGTGGAAGACTCGCCACACCTCGTAGTGATATCTTTCATATTAAGGGATTAAAGGCTAACTTGATTAGTATTAATCAGTTCTGTGATAATGATTCTTTCTTTCAAATTTGAGACAGGTGTATGCACTATTTTTAACTTTAAAAATAAGTATGTTTTGACCGGTATAAGAAGAATGAACCATTGTTGCTCATTAAAGACAAAGTACCTTGTCATTGTGCTCAAATTGCGACGTGCAAATATGGCACCAAAAGTTTGCACATGTCAATTCTGGAAATTTTTGTAGGCTAGTAAAACTTGAGGCTATTAGAGGCCTACCCAAGCTTGATGGTAAGATTGTTCATGTGGTTTATGCAAAAAGGGTAACCTATCTGAAGTGTCTCACAATGTGTTGACACACTTAGTACCACACATGGGTTTCGAATCTTTTCACATGATCTTAGTTGGGCTAAGTGAGGTTGATATCTTGGTGAAAACATTTCTTGTGTTAATAACTTTTCTGGTGTTACATGGCTTGATTTTTTATTTTTTTTGGAAAAGTCATAAACTTTTGAAGTCTTTAGAAAGTTATTTAAAATGATTTTATACATGCATAGAGTCATAATTTCTAGGATAAAATATGTTCTTGATAGGATTTTTTGAAAATCTTATTTTACTTCTTTTGTAATAAAAGGGGTATTTTTAAAAAATTCAATGCCTAAAACCTCCCAATAAATTTGGATTGTTGAATGGAAAAAAAACTAGATTTTGTTTTGATTTTGGCTCATGTTGCATTATGAGTATATTACTTTATAGTATATCACTTTATGAGTATAGTCTATTTTAGATTATGGTGTACTATGATTCCTGTGAAACTCTCAAAAGGAAGGGACCAAATCTTAAATAGTTCGATTTATTAGGTTGTTGCTATATTCAGAATGATGGGGAAAATACGGGCAAATTTGAAGTAAGTGTGACTAAGAACATTCTCTTGGATATCATATAAATAGTCTTGTTTATAGGGTGTTTAATGTTAAACTTGTTATCCAAGAAATTGTTAATGTTGTTTTTTATGATCTTTCTGATCGTGCGAGGTAAAAGAGGATGATAACATTCAGAACCTGTTGGATGTAGATTAGTCTACTGAAACTACTTCTGAACCTAAGGTGTTGCACCACCTATTGCAACACCTAGTACGACACTGAACCAGAATGCAACAACAAATTCAAAAATTGATGTAGAATAAAGCTCAGAAGATCACTCTACCAGGAACAACATATTTACCATTGTCCTCTTTTAATAGAATACAAAGGGATCCTCCTCTAACTCAGGTTTTTGGTGATGATGGAGTAAGAACTAAGAGGAAAAGATAGAGTATACTACTCTAACATGGTAAGACTTTTTATGGCTCACATTTGTATTCACTAAGGTAAGGTCTTGCTATTTCTTGTCTAACATTGAACCAAAGAATGTGATTGATGCTTCAAATGATATTTGGATCAATGTTTTTCATGATGTGCTAAATTGTTTTGAGAGATGATGTGTGGGATCTAGTTCCATGTTTTGAAAATCTCTTTGTAATGGGAACAAAACGGATGAGTTTGGTAATATAACCTGCAATAAATTCAGATTTGTTGCTTAAGGTTATGCAAATGTGAATGAAGTAGACTTTGATGAAACATTTTCCAACTTACCTGAACTTGAATCTATTTGGTTCCTACTTGTTGTGTCTTATTTTCACAATATTAATTTTCACCAGATGGTTGTTGAAAGAGTCATTTTGAATAACTATTTTGTTGATGAAACTTTTGTTGAACAACCCATAGGACTTGTTGATCTATATAATCCTAACTATGCTTACAAGCTTAAGAAGACCCTATATGGATTTCAACAAACTCCTATGGCTTGTTATGAATTGACTTATTCTTTGATTTAACTTTGTTTCAAAATAAGGTAAAATTGATTAAAATCTTTTCATTAAAAATGGAATTGAAATTATTGTTGCTCATTTCTTTATAGTTGATGCAATTTCTAATTCATCATGTAAAATATCATGAATGACTATGTGCAGTCTATGTCAATATTTGAAATGAGCTTAGTTAGTGACCTTAACTTCGTTTTTGGTCTTCATATTTAAAATTGCATGAAGAGATTGTTAGGTCACATTCTAGGTATGCCAGATTTTTTGTGAAAAGGTTTACCATTGAGAATTCGATGCACATGAAAGAACCTCTCTAGGATCCTGTTAGAAGGTGTGTCAGAAAGTGTTGTAGAAAGTATCGATGACACCTTCTTTAGAAGTATGATAGGGACCCTTCTGAAAGCCAACACACCATATGTTTGTTTTAGTGTCTTTGTTTATGTTAGGCACCATACTAACCCTTGAGTATCTCGCTTAAATGTTGTTGAAAGCATTATTTAAGTTTGTGGTACATTTGATCTTGGAATATGGTTTACTAAATACACTAATACAAAGGTTATGGGGTTTATTGGCTGAGTTTTTGTGAGGATCTAGATGATTGAAAGAAAAATTCAAGGGGGTTTCCATCTTGGATCATTGATAGAACCCCAAACCACACTCACCCACCAAACACATAAACTTAGGGTCCCATATATTTATATGATTTGGTGGGAATGAAAATAATTCGGAAGAAGCACATTGTAAGTGAGAAACGACTGACTTATACTTTCACTAAGATCTTAGACTTCTAGAGATTTCTTTCTTGAGGAAATCTCATGGTTTGCGTGTTCTGTAAATAGCGTTGTAGTAAGTGTTATAACACCTTGTACATTACTCTTATAATAATATCTTTTTCATGAATTTTTTTCTGGTCTTGCTTTTATTTTATGTTAACTAATATTGAGTTTTCAGAATTCTTTGATTTATGAATGGGTGAGTAATGTTAAAAGTCTTAATTTTTTTGTGAATTTTAGATTGTTGTCACATTTTCAAACCCTTTTTAACCTTATGGATTTTCTTTGTGTCATCACCTTTATTTGATTTTTTCTTTCTCTAGTCAGATTTTTCTTGGTGAAGACTATTGGTCCAAGGTTATGTAAGTCTCATCTTTCTGATATTTTCATATATGGAGTATCATCTTGCAAAACATGATCTAGAAATTATGATCAAAAGTGTAGTAGTGCAAGGTGATGGATCACTTGGGAGTCAACAATTTTTTCTTGATCTACAAAATAGTTTCTAAGTATTTCATTACTCACATTATTTTCACGTTTGATCATGTCTAACTTGGATGATGAAGTGACTAACACTCTTAATGTACATAATTTTTTTTTTTTTTTTTACTATATTGAACTCCATATTATTTTAGGGTCTAATTATTTTTGGAGACCATGTTCTAAAATCAAGTCCAAGCCCGTGATTTTACTTAGGGAACAAGTTATAGTCCAATTAGGAGTCCTAAAATCCTAGAATATAATCTATATATATACGGGATTCCTCAATTGAACCAATATCACCACCAAATAACCTTATTTTATCAGTAAAAAATTCTTTCATGTAATCCCAAGTATTTTCTTCTACCGACTTTGGGCCTAAATCTCAACTCCTTCAAATAGACAGGTATTTCGTTTTAAATTTTGTTCTCTTGTCTAAATATTTCCAAAAATTATGAAATTTTACTATGTTGTGTATTTATTATTCCTATGATATTATTTAAAAATCTTAAGTTCATTGAACATGTATTTTATTTTATATGATTTTTATACTACTTCAATACATAATCTGAAAATTCCTCTATTTCGATTTATAAAATTCGATTTATATATTTATACCTCTTAATTTTTTTTTTTTTTTTTTTTTGGAATGTTTCCATATACGTGTTCTCTATCTTCTTGAAAAATTTCAATAAGATCCAACTAGTAATTTTTTATTTACAAAGCTTTCACTACCTATAAAAGGGAATTGTAAATATAGATATAAGACTTACTTGTTATTCTATTAGTTAGTGTTAAATAAGCTTAAGTTAGTTAAGTCAGCTCATTAGTGAACAAAGTATAAGAGGAACAGTTCATCCTCATTTTACATTCATTCAGTTATCTGTAAAAGTCAAAACACTCATGTACATTTTCTCTAAGCTTCGATGAGATATTAATTTTTGAGTTTCTACATGGTATCAGTTACCAGACGATCTTCGTTGTATTATTCTTCGCTTCCGATTCGATCATCGATTTCTTGGGACATTTTTCCCCAAATCAACATTTAATTTCTTCGTCGATTTCGTTGATTCGTTCTTGATTAACAGTCTCCGTTAATCTTCTTATTGTTTTTGGGTCGATTTTTTTGATTGATTGTTGTCGATTACCAATTTCTACGGTCAATTTCTTTATTATCATGATCATGGAGCTGAATCCAACCCTAAATCCGTCTTCCCCCCTGGCTTTAAGTCCGAATGACAACCCAGTGGTCGCAATCGTACTTGATCCGTTAACTGGATCTAACTTTCTCTCCTAGAGCAATGCTGTGAAGCGAGCCCTAAGTGTGAAGAACAAGCTCACGCTAATCGACGGCAACCTCTCTTCTCCATTTACTTCCAATGATGTTGTCGTCCTCTCTGCTTGGACGCGCGCCAATGATTTGGTGCTCATGTGGATTCTGAACTCCATCCACGTCGACATCAATCGTTCTCTTGAGTTCTTCACGATCGCGAAAGATCTGTGGGACGAGCTTCACCTCAGGTATACTCGATCTGATGGTACGCGTGTTTACCATCTTGTCAAGTCTCTTAGTTCAATTACCAAGGGTTCTAAATCTTTAGTTGCCTATTACAATGCTCTTAAGACTCTGTGGGATGAGTTCGTCAGTTATAGTTCTGTTTTAAGTTGTAAATGTGGTAATTATACTTGTGACCTCTCTAGGATTGCTGGTCAACTCAAAGAAAAGGATTGTGTAATGAAGTTCTTGACTGGTCTAGATGATACTTATTCCACCATTAGGAGTCCTTTGCTTATGCAAGACCCCCTGCCTTCTTCAACGAAGATTTATTCTGTTTTTCTCCAAAAGGAAATCCCAAAGAGAATTGAGTCATCCCTTGCCTTGTGTTGAGAGTGACACAATTGCCTTACTTGCTAAGAATGCAAAGTACTTTAGGGATAAGAAGAAACCCATGATTTGCTCCCATTGTGAGCAACCTGGACACACTATAGATAGGTGTTTCCAACTCATAGGTTATCATCCAGGTTGGAGAGGTCCAAAAGGCAAGAAAGGCAAATCTACAAATTATTTGAGTACAAATTCCGCTAATACTATTTGAGCAGTTCCTAGCTTTTGCTAAAAATCAGAAGTCAGCTGACCAACCGCATTTGGTTGCTGGTGCTTTTGCTCAAAACCATCACAGCTCTATTCCTTCTGTTGGTGCTTCTTCAGGTAACATTGAAGGTAATCACAGTTGTTTATCTACTATTTCACATTTTGTATCATCAAACTCAGTATGAATACTTGACACTCGTTCCATTGATCATATGATTCATGAATCCTCTTTGTTTACATATCCATTGAAACCTACTTTTGTTACTACTAAACTACCAAACAATGTAATAACTATAGCTACTTCTGGTGGGGATGTTATTCTAAATGATAATCTGGTCCTGCAGAATGTTTTATATGTTCCAAATTTTACTTATAACTCACTCTCTATTTCTCATCTCACAAAGCATCTTACTGCATTGTTAGCTTTGGAGCCTCACATTGTATATTGCAGGACAATGTAACAAAGAAGATGATTGATTTTTCTGAGCAAGAGGGTGGTTTATACTTTCTGAGATCTTCAAACTCTGTAAATGTTGTTCATGTTTTTTCCTTTGTAAATGTTGTTCGTAACACTGATACTACTTCTAGCATTTGGCACCATAAGCTTGGGCATATCTCTCCCAAGAATTTGTCCCTTATAAGGAATTTAGGTGTAAAAGTTGAGCTGAATAAAAATGATTGCATGATTTATCCTTTAGCTAAACAAAAGAATAATTATTTTCCTATTTCAACTTCTATTTCAAGTTCTATCTTTGATTTAGTCCACGTAGATGTTTGGGGTCCTTTCAGCACTGTCTCTGTTGGTGGTGCAACATATTTTCTCACAATTATTGATGATTACAGTAGGTGCACTTGGGTGTACATGCTTAAAGTCAAATCTAGTGTAGGAAAATGTTTAGAAAATTTTCACAACATGGCCCTGACTCAGTTTAACAAAAGGATAAAGGTCATTAGAAGTGATAATGGAACTGAATTCATTTTAACTGAATTTTATCACAAGAATGACATTTTACACCAAACGTCTTGTGTTGAAACACCACAACAGAATGGTGTGGTTGAAAGGAAACACCAACATCTCCTACAGGTTGCTAGATCATTGCTTTTTCAATCTAGTTTACCATTGAAATATTGGAATTTTTGCATCATGACTGCTGCACATTTAATAAATAGAACTCCTTCTGTAGTCCTTGAGAATCTCACTCCTTTTGAAAAACTATATGGCAAACCACCATCATATGATCATTTAAGAGTTTTTGGATGCCTTTGCTTTGCAAATACTTTGACATCAAATAAGCACAAATTTTATCCTAGAGCACAAAAATATGTTTTTATTGGATATCCTTTAGGAACAAAGGGTTACAGGTTACTTGAGATAAACACTGGAAAAATTATTATTTCTAGAAATGTTAAATTTTTTAAACTATTTTTCCCTTTATTGATAAAGTGGCTGTTGACAAAGTTGTAAACAACATGCTTCAAAACCCTTTCAATGAATGCTTGCCTTGTGTTGATGATAATACTTGTCCTCTTGTTTACACTCATGGATCTCTCATAGAAGAACTCCATGACTGCTCCACCGACAGTTCACACCCACCACATGAACTTGATAGTGATTTTGTTCACACAACTTCTCCACTTGATACTAACCATAATGTGCATGACACTCCTGTTGATAACATCCATGACATTTCTGCTGATTCTTCTACATTACCTCCTGATATTACTAGAAAGTCAACAAGGCAGAAAGTAACCCCATCTTACCTCAGCTTATATCACACAAACTTACCAGAATCTTTAAAGCATGGTTCCACTTCTGCAAATCTAGTTGCTCACACAACAAGGTATCCAATAGTTGATTATATATCCACTGACCAACTCTCTGAGAAGCATAAAGGATTCACTGCTGCCATAACTCAGATTGTTGAGCCAAGGACATATAATCAAGATAATAAGGATGTTAATTGGCAAAACGCCATGAGATTGGAATTAGATGCTCTAGAAAGGACTAAAACATGGTCTTTAGTTCCTCTTCCAAAAGGTAAGCATACAATAGGGATGCAAATGGTCTATAAGATTAAATATAAACCTGATGGTAGCATTGAAAGACACAATGCTAGATTAGCAGCAAAGGGTTACACACAACAGGAAGGTTTGGATTATTTTGACACATTTTCTCCTGTTGCCAAAATAACCACTGTTCGAATTTTATTATCTGTTGCTATTTCAAAAGACTGGTACATACATCAATGTGATGTCATGGGGATTTAATTGAGGAAGTATGCATGCAACCCCGCCCCCCCCCCCCCCCCCAAGATATTGCAAAACTGATGATAAGAGAGTGTGTAAGCTCAACAAATCACTATATGACCTAAAACAGGCTTCAAAACAGTGGTTTGACAAACTTACACACACTCTTAACAGCTTTGGCTACACTCAGTCTAAAGCTGACAACTCTCTCTTCACAAAAGCATCTAACAATTCCTTCAATGTGTTACTATGTTATGTTGATGATATCATTCTGTCAGGTAACAACATGGAAGAGATCAGCAAGGTAAAAGCCCTATTACATGAAAAGTTTACAATAAAAGATTTAGGAGTTCTAAAATACATCCTTGGCATTGAGGTTGTAAGATCAAAATCTGGTCTACAACTATGTCAAAGGAAGTATACCCTAGATCTCTTAAATGAAACTGGGTACTTAGCTAGCAAACCGTGTAACACACCTATAGATTCCAAAAAAAAACCTTTTCTCATGTTGTTGATAACATCCTTGATGAACTTGTGGGAAAACTACTATATCTCATAGTCGCTAGACCAGATTTGTCTTATGCAATACATACACTATCTCAGTTTATGAGTAACCCCACCAAGTCACATTTCATTGCAGTCCATAGAGTCTTAAGCTATCTTAGGATAACCATTGGACAAGGTTTATTTTACCCTTCTTATACTAATCTTAAACTATAAGCATTCATAGATTCTGACTGGGCACGTTGTGAAGAAACAAGGAGAAGCATAACCGGCTATGCAATGTACCTCGAGGACTCTTTGATCTCTTGGAAATCCAAGAAGTAATCAACCGTAAACAAGTCCTCAGCAGAAGCAGAATACAGAGCTATGGGTGCCACAACCTCATAAATACACTGGGTTGTTTATATACTACAAGATCTCAAAGTCAAATTTCCTACACTAATACCAGTCTACACTGATAGTAAAACTGCCTATTGTATTGCTCACAACCCCGTCCTTCACGAGAAGACCAAACACATCCAAATAGACTACCACTACACCCGATAGAAAATCAAAGAAGGACTACTGAAGATCATTTAAATCCCTACTGAGAAGAATCTAGCAAACATACTCACAAAGCCTTTACCAAATGCAGCCTTTCAAGATTTAAAATCCAAAATGGGCCTTTTGAATATTTACTCCCATTTTGAGGGGGTGTATAAAAGGGAATTGTAAATATAGATATAAGACTTACTTATTATTCTATTAGTTAGTGTTCTCTAAGCTTAAGTTAGTTAAGTCAGCTTTGATGAGATATAATCAATGAGTTTCTACACTACCACTGCACAGAATTTTCAGTTTCAACAAATCCGAATTCAAAAATTCAGAATCCATAGTTATAATTCTTAAAAAATTCCGAAATTTTAATATGATCTTTTTACATGTGTATATTAGCTATTGATAAATGTTAAAGTTATCCCTAGTTGTTTATAAAATAAAAACTATTTATTTATTACTATGCAACAAATCAATTTCTACAAATTCTCTATTTCTTTCAAAATTTCCTAAAGTCTCCATGAATCCCTAAATTCCCAATTTCTAAATCTCATATATATTTAAGAATAAGATAGGTTTATGAGTGTCTAAGTGGAAGGAAGAACGAGACTATGGAAAGGCTGTGGACAATAGGACATCTTGCATCTACATTCCAAGTTTCATCCTTTTTAAAGGTGGGGATATTTCTAAACTATGGGTTGTTTATCTATTTTAAATGCTTTGATTTTGATGTTAGGGTATAGGAAATAGGGATGCTGACTTCCAAGGTATGGAATCGAAGATTCAGTAAGGCGGCGAGCAACTGTGCGTTGTTGTATGGTAGTCAACAGGTGACACACGTCGTGTATGTATGCGTTTAGGTCAATTTTAGGTGTGTATTTATAGCATTTACATGCATATATGGTCGAGAATTGCTTATATTGGTTACAATAGACCATTTGACCTTTTTTGTGGAGTTTTGTTAATTTTAGGCCAAAATATCGAGTATATGACAGATTAGAGACGAAACGGAACAAGAAGAGGCGAAATGGCCCACGATGGGCCCAAAAACAGAAAATCACATTTCTGGGCAAGAAGTGACGCGACCGCGTCACTAACGTTCAAGGCCGCGTCGAATTGTTGCTGCAACATGCTGTTTCGCTCTATAAGCCCGACGAGGCCGCGTCCGGAGGATTCAAGAGCGCGTCATTTAACATGTTTTGAAAGACGAAAATCATCGCAACACGGCCGCGTCAAGCACATTCAAGGCCGCGTCAAATTTGTTCCAGAACTCCAAATCGGGTTTAAGTTGGGCTTTTTGCCCTAATATTTCGATGTTTCAACCCATAACTATAAATAGGTCCCCAAACTCGCGATGTAGGGGGGACACTCCATAATCTCACATACACTTAGAAGAAAAAGTAGAAGACTTGGAGGACGAAGAAGACAAAGATTGACAAGACGATTCATTCGGGTTTAGTTAATTATTTTCTAGTTTTGTTTTTTATGATGTTTTCCATGGAATATTGTATCGAATTGATGCTAGGCATGAGTAGCTAAGCTATTCGTGTCCTAGGGTTAGAAAGTAGGGATTTTTACAATAATGTTTGAATGATGTTTTAATTTATAGACTCCGATTTATGTATTTATCTCTGTGTTTGTGTTTCTAACTGAATTTAGACTGGCCATCTAGGTTTATTAATCTCGTTTAAAAATTCCGCTTCAAGATGAGGGAATTGTTATCAGACGTACGACATAGAGCGCAGTTTTCTATGACTGTGTAGGCATTGGTTTATGAGCTTTTGGGAGTTGTTAGGATTAATTGACTCGAGAGGGTAATTATCTTAATTAATCTACGATTTAGTCGCTTCGAGAGAAGGGCTAGGTTATTTGAGTGCCGCCTAATAAACACTAGAATCTGGTTTAAAGGTCTATAAGTTGAGCAAATTCATAGTTGAAGTAAGTCCTGAAATCGAATCCCTAGGATACTTTCTTGTTAATTGGAAACCCTTGTTGTCTGATAAGTCATACTTAAGTAGTTAAGTAGTTTAAGTTCTTTAGTTTACTTAAAAACAGCCTTGCAATCTTAGTATCTAGTTAGGATATTCCTAGATAATCGGGGTATCGAACTACCTAACCTATTTCTTGTGGGATCGACCTTGACTGCCACTACTCTACACTCGTACACTTGCCGTAATTAGGGGTTAGAAAATAGGCTTGTCAAAAGGCAACATGTTAATTACATTCTATGTTATGCTATGTGATGTGCTACATTATGCTCAACAGGCAACAGGGTTATGCTATGTTATGTGCTGGCTATGCTAACATCTATTTTACAGTGTGTTGTATGCATTCTCTTTCAGTTTCTACAAGCCATCGAAGCTGGTTCGTGGTACGAGGAGGTGGTGGATGTTATGGTCAAAAGGTTATCAAAGATTCAAAGAATAGCTTCTAAATTTATTTTAGGTCAAAAAGTGATTTATACCGATGTTTAATTTTGAGTAAAAAGGCGGGGGGGGGGGGGGGGTGTTCCTATTGATATTCTGGTATAAAAAGTTTTGAGTCAACTTATGTAATTTTATTCAAATTACGCTTCTGCCAAAATATTCTATTTAAAGATGTTTCAAATTGAGTGTTTTTTCCAAAATTATGTTATTTTACAGTCAAATTAGTCTTTTCAATTGATCAGACAAGGTTTATAAGTTCAAAACATGTGATGTAGCTCACATCCCTTTAAAAATGCATTTTATTTAAAGCTATGAAAATCGGGGTGTGTCACTTAACTCATCTAGAGCATAATTTGTTCATTGAATTTCAGTCTAACTCTTCACCTTCTCTATCAATTCCTAACATTTCATCTTCTTTTGCAGATCAAACATTGAAATCCATATCTTCTCATTCCTTCAATTATTCGCTCTGAATATGCAGGTGTCAAAACGGAGGTGTGACACAAGTTGTTGCAACACATTCTGTAACATAAGCAGTTTCAGGCAAGAACTTGAGCATTGTATAGTCTGAAGAAGCTTCCATTCCAATTTGCCCGAAGAACTTGAAAATCCACTCAATGTTGAAATTCAATATGATTTTGTCTTCATTATCAAAACCTAAGGAATTTATTTGGTTGATGAAAGACCAACACATGTGAAGAGTTTTGTGAAAAGCGCGAAGAGGAAATTCTAGACACTTACTGAATCAGGTTATGGATAGAAAAAGGTGTTACAGGAGGGCATGACTTAAGTGCATTAGAGAAATAGGCTTAATCTGTAGAAAGTGATGCAGAAGATGCTACTAAAGGTGTTGGAACACCTATTCCAACAACTTATCCATGAAGTTCCAGAAGGTCGTCCGTATAGTGCTATTGAAAAATGTGACATCAGTTGTTCACAATGACAACACCATTCATGATGTCCTTGAAGAAGACACTGGTATGAAGACCACATTGGCCGACTTCATAGTTTCTCTAAAGAAAGCACTCAACATGAAGACTCGTTCTACTCCCTTGTATTCTCTATTCATTAGTGTGAGTATGAAGTTGAAGAACATACGAAGAGGGGAAAGATGAAAGTAGTGAATAAAAGGAAGATGAAGAACAAAAAGTTGAGGAAGAAAAAGAACCATGTCTGGTTGATCAATAAGGTGATGTTTCTGGCAATGAACCACTAAGGTATGAATACTTACTTCATTTTATATTATACTAAAATAGTTGATAGAAGATGGAGTATGTTATGAGGATATGAAGGTTTAGTTGAACGAACATCCATTATGTCATTCGTGCAATAAGAGTTGTTTGGCTTGTTGAGTAAGTTATGAAGGGAAATTCGCATGATGATGAAAATTGTGGATAGAATTTGTTCTATTAGGTTTGGTGTCAACTAAGTGCAGGAGAGGGTTTATGAAAATGTTCCATATCATCAGTTTCTTCTTTGAAGTCTCATTGGTTGATGATAGGTCTTAGAAAACTCCCACATATCATTGTTAGTACCTCAATTGGAAGTGCTACAACACAGAGGGCAAAAACACCAACTCCGCCATTTCATCACTCGCTTCTAAATGATACCCTCCACAAAACTATTTTCTTCATCTGATCTTCAAATAACTTCATTGCCACTCATGAACACATCTGTTGTTGTAGAAGATAAGTATAGTTTATTTTGCATAGTTTTTATACTCTTATTGAAAATTATACTGCTTATATTTCCTATGACACCTAACTATTCTATTTGTGAGAAATGTTGATTAGCCTTGGCATGAATCTTTCAACAAGTTTCTCTGGTAGATATGACCATTAACAAAGATGAAATTTTTGTACCGCCATTATTGTTCTACAACATGTTCCAGATAATGTTGCAACACCATCCTCAACACCAGTGTGTTGAACGGGATCTTTCTTTCCATTAAAAAATGAGGGAGTGTACCGAATATGCTTCTTGGACATAAATGGTACAGAAGTTCAGAATGATGCTCCAGAAGATGGAGTCTTTAGATGTTTTACGTAAGGAAAGTTAATTAAGGAGGAGTGTGACTGTTTGAGTCTCAACACTCTTTCCTTGTTACTTCCATTGTGTTTTCTCTAACATCTTAGATTTTTGCTTTGTTTTGTAGGTTTTGTCAAGTAAATAAAAAAAAAAAGAGGGAGATTGTTGGAAAATGGTGTGGTGCAATGTGTCTCAACACAATGCTCCAACACTTTTCCTATCTCAAACTTTTGTAAATATGTTTTTACCTTACTAGAACTTCATGTTTGACTAATGTTTCTCTTTTGTTATATGTTTGCATGTTTTTATCAGTAAGACAAAAAGGGGGAGATTGTTGAATAAATAAGGTGTTACAGAAAGTGTTTCAACACCTTCTACAACACATTATTTCTGTATTTTATTTTTTATTTTGGCTAACTGATCCTTTTTGTATTTTATTATTTTGCTTTTATAGTTATTTCATCAAGTATCGATGATTTAGCCCATTAGCCTTGTGTCCATTGCAATTGGGTTCAAACCCATTATGGTTCAATATATGTCCATGTTTTAGCCCAATGGTCCATCTAGTTGGACTTATGTCCTCTTTAAGAACAATACCACTTTTGGACTTCTTGAGTCCATGTGGACATCTATTTAGTTAAGTGCATTTTTTGTCCTTTTTCCCTCTTTGAACCTGTAACTTTTTGTAATTTTAGGCTTAAAATAAATGACCCTGTAGTTATGCGAATTTTCCATACCATAACCGCCCCATGGCTAACTAATGTGGAATTTTAGTTTCCTACCCCGACTAACAATTTCTCCTAAATAAATTCTCAACGAGTCCCAACTTTATAGGCCTACTCAATTTTTATTTATGCTAGAATTTTCACTTTGAGGGTAAATTTGGGGCCTAAATGCACTTTAGCAAATTCGTATTTTACATTATAAAGGACCAAAAAATATGACTCCCGAAATTCATATACGCCCTCGAAATTGAACCAAGCCTAATATTTCAATTGGCTATAGGTGCACTGACCTTCTTTATTTTGAAGTTTTTCAAACTTCTTCTTGTCACTCAAACATATCTAACTATTCCTTTTTTTGTTGCCAACCACTTTCGGTCAAGTCCAAAAACCCATGATTTGATTAGGCCCACAATTTTAGTAACAAGACACTGAACAAGACCTCAAATAAAAATGCATTTGGCCCCCACATTGCATATATATTGTTTGGAATGTAAAACCTTCAGTTTTATTAAACTCTGTATATTAGGACATTTGGACCTCAATTATTACATTATTTACTAAGGCAACATACAAATATTAGGCCATTTTCTTTTGAAATAAATCTTATTTCCGAAGCCCGAATATATTGGGCCATTTTCTTTTGAAATAAATCTTATTTTTGAAGCTCGAATAAAGGAACAAAACTTCCATGAGGGGCTTACAAACCCACCTTAGAGCCTCAAATAATTCCAAATAGCCTATGTGGCTAACTGGTGGAAATCATGGGCTAATAACCCACTGCATCATTGCTAGTTGACAGAAACGTTCCAAAGAAATCAGGAAATATTGTCATCAATAAACATGTCGATTGAAGAAATTCATCTATTTATCTCTTACCTTTGGCTAGGGTGCAAGAACTCCCGCTACTTTAGCCCCGTTGTAACTGTTTTTAACACAATACAGTCGTTGCAACTCTTAGCGGTTATCGCTATTATAGCAATGCGAAGGTAGTTATATTGTCCATCGTGATTGCCTCTGTAATCATGAAGAGATATAGCAGCTTTGTGTAACTGTGGACCAGTGCCACTATCATGGACGATATACTAAAGTTGTGACCCGTAAAATACTACTAAAAGGGTGTTTGTGAGACTGTTATCGATACACTTTGCCATCATGATATGTTACAGTCATTTCGGCCATACGGTGTTTGGTCTTGAGGCTACCACATCTGTGCTGTAATGGTCAAGTTTGTTAAGTGTGGATATTCTATGTTAAATGGTGTGTTAGGATTTCAGAACCGGATCAAGAAATTGAAGAACCGGGTTAGTGAATCGGGTTTTAAGCTGAGGAAGAAGACTGGGTCATTCTGGACCGGGTTTGGGGTAGTTGAGCATAACTGCCACTTGCAACGGTTATTATCCGTTGCAAGGAACCGTTGTAGAAGGCCCGACGTAACAAACTTTCAGCTGGTGCAACTATATCGGTTACAACTTTCTGGTGTTGAAGATTCGAGCAACAAGCCATATATAGAATTGAAGCTCTCAACAAGGCAATTATTATTCTATTTCTTTCCCTTTCATTCTTGTAATCAAGTGAGAAAATTTCTAGAGCTAGGGTTCTTAACCTAATTCTGCGCCAGAATTGGGGGTTATCTAGTTTGAGAGATATTCTTGTAATTGCTTGTTTATTTGAGTGGATTGAGGTGTGTTGAACCTCCGTAGACGTAGATCATCTCGATCGAACCAAGTAAAAACCTTGTGCATTCGTTTTACTTTTCTTGTTCTACGCGAGTAGGAGTTCGGTCAGTTCTCGCCGAACATCCATTGTGTGTTCGGCGTCTGTTTCTGATTTGGCCGAACAATCCTGAGTTGTGCGGCGTGTATTTTGGCCGAATTCAAATTTATGATTTTATGTGTGTGAGTTCATAACAAATTGGCGCCGTCTGTGGGAATCTTGCTCACACACACGAAGAGTTAAGGAGAATGGCTGGAGTTAAGATGGATGTGGAGAAGTTTTCAGGTAAGAATGACTTCTCACTTTGGAAAATCAAGATGAATGCAGTGTTGGTTCAAAATGGTTTAGATTCTGCACTCCTCCCCCTTGATCAATGGTCTGATGCTGAGAAACCAAAGTTCTCAGAAGTGGATAAGAAGGCTCTGAGCCTGATATTTTTGTGTTTGGGTGATAAACTTTTGAGGGAGGTATCAAGGTGCAAGAATGCAGTAGAGGCATGGGGAAAATTGGAAGAACTTTATCAATCCAAGTCAATATCAAATAAACTGTTTCTGAAGCAGAAATTGATGTCTTTCAAGATTAATGATGATAAGGCCATTTCTGATCAACTTGATGAATTTGTCAAGATGATTGAAGAACTAGAAGACCTGGGTGTGAACTTGGAGGATGATGACAAGGCTTTGATGGTGTTGAATGTTCTTCCAAAGTCCATGGAAAGCTTCAATGATGCATTGATGTTTGGGAGGGATGGAAAGGTCAGTTATGAGTCTATCCTCTCAGCTTTGAAGACAAAGTGTTTTCAAACTCAGGGAGATAAGGGTTCTACTTAGGCTAGAGAAAGCTTGAACATAAAGTTCAAGAAGAACAATCAAAAGAAGAAGTCCCAGGTATCCAAGGATAACAAGGCTGGAACTCAGAATTCAAAGAAGAATGGAGACTGGGTTGAGAATAGAAAGTGTTTCAAGTGCAAGCAAACTGGACACTTGAAGAAGGATTGCCCACAAAAGAAGAAGAAGCAGGACAATCAAAGGGCAGAAGTGGCTGTGACTGAACATCAAGATGATGCTCCTGAAGTTCTAAACATCACAGATACAAAGATGGAAAAGGAATGGGTTCTTGATACAGGTTGTTCATTCCACATGTGCCCAAATGAATTCTGGTTCAAAGACTTAAAGAAAGAAGATGGTAGATGTGTGCTACTGGGTAGTGACCACTCCTGCAGAGTTAAAGGCACAGGATCAATTCAGATGAAGGTGTATGATGGAGTCATCAGAATCATTTCAAAAGTGAGGTATGTTCCTGGATTAAGAGAAATCTCCTATCTCTTGGTTCTCTTGTGGAAAGCGGCTGTTAGTTTAACTCCACAGATGGGTATCTTCATATCACTAAACACAACAAGCTGGTAATCAAGGGAAGGCAACACAATGGCCTATTTATCTTGATTGGTTCTCCTGTGATAGGTTGTGTTGAATCTGTGACAAGTAGAGAGGATTTCATGAAGTGGCATAAAAGGTTGGGTCATATTGGAGAGAGAAGGTTGAAGGATCTGTCCAAGAGGGGTATAATTGGTGAAATAGGGAATCAAACACTTGAGTTTTGTGACAAATGTGCTTTAGGAAAGGCAAAGAAGCTACCTTATGCTAAAGGGGTTCATTCTACTCAAAAACCACTTGACTATGTACATTCTGACATGTGGGGACCTTCAAGGACAGAGACACATGAAGGAGGAAGGTATTTCATGTCCATCATTGATGATTACAGTAGAAAAATATGGGTATATGTCTTAAGGAACAAGAGTGATGCATTCCTTAAGTTTAAAACATGGTTGAGCCAGGTGGAGAATCTAAGAGGGAAGAAATCGAAACATCTTAGGACTGATAATGGCTTGGAATATCTATCTACTGAGTTCACAAGGTTTTGTGAAGATAAGGGCATCACAAGGCACAGAACTGTCCCAATGAACCCTCAACAGAATGGTGTTGCTGAAAGGTTTAACAGGACTGTGCTTGCGAGAGTTAGATGTATGCTGATTGATGCTGGATTACCCAAATCTTTCTGGGAAGAAACACTGAACACAGCATGTTATTTGATAAATAGATCACCATCATCAACTCTAGGATTTAAGACTCCAGAAGAGGTTTGGAGTGGAAAGGTACCAAACTATGATGACTTGAGAGTGTTTGGTTGTTTGGCTTATGCTCACATCAGGCAAGACAAGCTTGATGCAAGGGCACAGAGGTGTGTATTCCTAGGATACCCTGAGGGTATCAAAGGCTACAGGTTATGGTGTTTAGAACAAGGAAACTAGAAACTCTTGATAAGTAGAGATGTGAGATTCAATGAGGCTGTGATGGGATACAACTCTACTGGAAGTCAAGAAGAGGCTGATGGTGCTATAGAATCTGAAAGAATTTCCATTCAGGTGGAGCCTACTGATGAAGAGAAATCACCAGAGAACAATGTTCCAACTCAACCAGGTAATGACAGTTCATCAGAAGAGGATGAAGACCAACCTGAGATTTCAATCTCAAAACTTATAGTATTTGTAGGTATCAATTCAATTTCTTCAAGTGAACATGAAGTGTAGTAGAGGTTGAGTAGGGTCAGGAACCGGGTCTGGGTTGGGAAGAACGGGGATAAATTCAGTTCAGATTTGGAAGTTATTTGATGAACCGGGTTGGCAGCGGTTATAACAGAAATCCGCAACGGTTTTGGACTGATGCATGAAAAACCGTTGTGGAAGACTCGTAGCAGTTTGAAAAACAATTGCAACTGATTTTTGATTCCAGCTCCCAGGGTTTCTTGCTTCGAGTTTAGCTTGTTATATACATTTGTTCAACATGTAAAGACGAGTGGGAACACGTAATTTTTCCTCTGAAAACACTACTCAATCATTAGAATTAGAGAGCTAGGGTTCTTGAGCTCAATTCGGATTGTGAATTGGGGCTTCTAGTTTTCTGGGTTGTTTCTTGTAATTGATTGTTTAGTTGAGTGAATTGAGGTGTATAGAGCCTCCGTGGATGTAGATCACATTGATTGAACCACGTAAAAGCTTGTGTTCTTCATTTTATTTCCAATTTTTGCGTTCGGTTTCTAGTGGTCGATTTTCAATCTGTTTTTCATTCGTTTCTGGTTTGAATTGTTGTTTGTGTGTTATAAGTGTTCTCAAACCTTACAAGTGGCGCCGTCTGTGGGAAACATACACACAAACGCGAAGAAGAAGAAGAATGGCTGGAGTAAAGATGGATGTGGAGAAGTTCTCTGGAAAGAATGACTTCTCACTCTGGAAGATCAAAATGAATGCGGTGCTGATTCAAAATGGCTTGGACTCTGCCCTTCTTCCTGTTGACCAATGGCCTGATGCTGAGAAATCCAAGTTTCCAGAATTGGATAAGAAGGCTCTGAGTTTGATATTCTTATGCCTGGGAGATAAACCTTTGAGGGAGGTTTCGCGGTGCAAGAATGCAGTGGAGGCATGGGGAAAATTGGAGGAACTGTATCAATCAAAGTCTATATCAAACAAACTATTTCTGAAACAGAAGCTAATGTCTTTCAAAATCTCTGATGATAAAGGTATTTCTGATCAACTTGATGAGTTTGTCAAGATGATTGAAGAGCTGGAAGATTTGGGGGTGAATTTGGAGGATGATGATAAGGCCCTGATGGTGTTAAATGTTCTTCCAAAATCCATGGAAAGCTTCAAAGATGCACTGATGTTTGGAAGAGATGGGTAAATCAGTTTTGAATCCATCTTGTCAGCATTGAAGACCAAGTGCTTTCAGAATCAGGGAGAAAAGGGTTCTGCACAAGCTGGAGAAGCCTTGAACATCAAGTTCAAAAAGAATTTCCAGAAGAAGAAGTTCCAGGGAGTTAAAGACAATAAATCTGGAACTCAAAATGTAAAGAAACAAGGTGACTGGGTTGAAACCAGGAAGTGTTTCAAATGTAAGCAAACAGGACACTTGAAGAAGGACTGTCCACAAAAGAAGAAGAAGCAGGAGACTCAGAGGGCAGAGGTGGCAATGACAGAGCATCAAGAAGACATCCCAGAAGTCTTAAACATAACAGACACCAGAATGGAAAAGGAATGGGTACTGGATACTGGATGTTCATTCCACATGTGCCCAAATGAATCATGGTTCAAGGATCTAAAGAAAGAAGATGGAGGATGTGTATTGCTAGGAAATGATCATTCCTGCAGAGTCAAAGGCACAGGATCAGTCCAAATTAAAATGCATGATGGAGTCATCAGAACTATTTCTCAAGTGAGGTATGTCCCTGGATTGAAAAGAAATCTTTTATCCCTTGGCTCTTTAGTGGCAAATGGCTGTCAGTTCAATTCCCTAGATGGTTATCTTCACATCACCAAACACAATAAGTTGGTAATCAAAGGAAGGCAACACAATGGCCTGTTTATTTTGATTGGATCACCTGTGATAGGATGTGCTGAATCTATGATAAGCAAAGAAGATGTTATGAAGTGGCATAGAAGACTGGGTCATATTGGAGAGAAAGGGTTGAAGGAGTTATCCAAGAAGGGTGTCATTGGTGAAATGGGGAATAGAACACTGGATTTCTGTGACAAGTGTGTTATGGGAAAGGCAAAGAAACTGCCTTATGCCAAAGGGATTCATTCCACTCAAGAACCCCTGGATTATGTACACTCTGATATTTGGGGGCCTTCGAGAACAGAAACACATGGAGGGGGAAGGTACTTCATGTCCATCATTGATGATTATAGCAGAAAAACCTGGGGTGTATGTTTTGAGAAACAAGAGTGATGCATTTCTCAAGTTTAATACATGGTTGAATCAGGTGGAGAACCTAAGAGGGAAGAAACTAAAACATCTTAGGACAGATAATGGCCTAGATATCTTTCCACTAAATTGACAGAGTTCTGTGAAGAGAAGGGCATCACAAGGCACAGAACTGTCCCCCTAAACCCCCAACAGAATGGAGTTGCTGAAAGATTTAACAGAACTGTGCTGGAAAGAGTTAGATGTATGTTGATTGATGCTGGGTTACCTAAATCCTTCTGGGAAGAGACAATGAATACTGCATGTTATTTGATCAACAGGTCACCATCATCAACTCTAGGATTTAAAACTCCAGAAGAAGTGTGGAGTGGAAAGACACCAAACTACCATGACTTAAGAGTATTTGGTTGTCTAGCCTATGCTCACATTAGGCAAGATAAACTTGAAGCAAGAGCACAAAGATGTGTATTTCTGGGATATCCTGAGGGCATAAAAGGCTACAGGTTATGGTGCTTAGAACAGGGAAACCAGAAGCTACTTATAAGCAGAGATGTAAAGTTCAATGAAGATGTAATGGGATACAACTCTACTGGGAGCCAAGAGGAAGCTGATGGAGCTGTGGAACCTGAAAGAATTTATGTTCAGGTGGAGCCTAATAATGAGCAGAGACCACCAGATGAGAATACACAAGCTCAGCAAGAAGATGATAGTTCATCAGAAGAGGAAGAGGGTCAAACTGAGATGGCAAATCTCAGAACCCATAGCATAGGAAGAGATAGGCCAAGAAGACAAATTCAAAAACCTGACTTCTATGGATTAGCTGGCAGTGTATTTTATGCACTGAGTGTAGCAGAAGACTTGGAGTTTCAAGAGCCTAGTAGTTTCAAGGAAGCAGTGAGTTGCAGTGAGAGTGAATACTGGATAGGAGCCATGATGGAGGAAATGGAATCCTTAGAGAGAAACCAAACCTGGAAGCTTGTAGACAAACCAAAAGGGCAGAAACTAGTTAGCTCAAAATTGATTTTCAAGAAAAAGGTGGAGGCTGGAAAAGCTGATAAGATCAGGTACAAGGCAAGGTTGGTTGCCAGAGGCTTCACTCAAAGGGAGGGCATTGATTACAATGAGGTATTTTCTCCAGTAGTGAAGCATTGCTCTATCAGGTTACTTCTATCAAAGGTGACTCAAGAAGACTTGGAATTACAGCAGCTAGATGTCAAGACAGCATTCCTACATGGAAATCTGGTTGAAAAGATATACATGAAGCAACCTGAGGGCTTTGTGATTCCTGGAACTGAAGAGAAGGTCTGCTTTCTCAGGAAGTCCCTCTATGGGTTGAAACAAAGTCCCAGGCAGTGGAATAAGAAGTTCAATGAGTTCATGATGGGTGCAGGGTTCATTAGAAGCTTATATGACAGTTGTGTATACTTTAACAGAGGTTCAAGAGCTGAACAGGTGTTCCTGTTGTTATATGTGGATGACATGCTCATAGCCAGCAAGAGCAATGACAAGATACAACAGCTGAAAGGAAAGTTGAATTCAGAATTTGACCTGAAGGATCTAGGGGAAGCCAGGAAGATTCTAGGAATGGATATCATTAGAAGGAGAGAGACTGGAACATTATGGCTATCACAGAAGCAGTATCTGGAGAAGGTTGTGGAGAGATTCCACATGCATGAATCCAGACCAGTAAGTATTCCAGTAAATCTACAGACAAAGTTATCCAAGGATCAGTGCCCAAAGACTGCAGCTGAGGAGATTCACATGAAGAATGTTCCATATGCTAGTGGGGTTGGCAGTTTAATGTATGGAATGATATGTAGCAGGCCAGACTTGGCCTATAGTGTGTCTCTTGTAAGCAGATATATGTCAAATCTTGGGGAATCACATTGGGAAGCCTTAAAACAGGTGTTAAGATATCTGAAGGGGTCTGTAAGTATGGGATTGAAATTCCAGAAACAAGATGTAAATACCACACCTTTGGTAGGATATGTTGATGCAGACTTTGTAGGGAATCTGGATACTAGAAAATCCATTACAGGGTATGTTTTTACTTTGTATGGTACAGCTGTGAGTTGGAAGAGTGTGCAGCAGTCAGTGGTTGCATTGTCAACAACAGAAGCAGAGTTCATTGCATTAACTGAGGCAATCAAAGAAGCTTTATGGCTTAAAGGAATTCTTCAAGGACTTGGGAATAAGACAAGGATGTGTTACTATTCAGTGTGACAATCAGAGTGCTCTTCATTTAGTGAAGCATCAAGCGTTTCATGAGAGGTCTAAGCACATTGATGTTAGACTTCATTTTTCAAGGGATATCATTGAAGCTGGATCTGTTGAAGTCAGGAAAGTGCATACTTTGGACAATGCGGCAGATTTTTTAACTAAGGCAGTTCCTAGAAGTAAGATGGTACATTGCTCAAGCCTGATAAGGCTCGAACAGTGTGGTTAATCCTGGAAGAAGAGAAGACAGTAAGAGGTGATGAAATGCACTTGAATTCATTGAGGTGGAGATTTGTAGGTATCAATTCAATTTCTTCAAGTGAACATGAAGTGTAGTAGAGGTTGAGTAGGGTTAGGAACCGGGTCTAGGTTGGGAAGAACCGGGATAAATGCAGTTCAGATTTGGAAGTTATTTGATGAACCGGGTTGGCAGCGGTTATAACAGAAATCCGCAACGGTTTTGGACTGATGCATGAAAAACCGTTGTGGAAGACTCGTAGCAGTTTGAAAAACAATTGCAACTGATTTTTTATTCCAGCTCCCAGGGTTTCTTGATTCGAGCTTAGCTTGTTATATACATTTGTTCAACATGTAAAGACGAGTGGATACACATAATTTTTCCTCTGAAAACACTATTCAATCATTAGAATTAGAGAGCTAGGGTTCTTGAGCTCAATTCGGATTGTGAATTGGGGCTTCTAGTTTTCTGGGTTGTTTCTTGTAATTGATTGTTTAGTTGAGTGAATTGAGGTGTATAGAGCCTCCGTGGATGTAGATCACATTGATCGAACCACGTAAAAGCTTGTGTTCTTCATTTTATTTCCTGTTTTTGCGTTCGGTTTCTAGTGGTCGATTTTCAATCTATTTTTCATTCGTTTCTGGTTTGAATTTGTTGTTTGTGTGTTATAAGTGTTCTCAAACCTAACAGTATTGGTAGAGATAGACCAAGGAGGCAAATCCACAGGCCTGATTTCTATGGACAAGCTGGGAGTGTTTACTATGCATTAAGCGTAGCTGAAGACCTTGAGTTTCAAGAGCCAAGCAGTTTCAAGGAAGCAATCAATTTCAGTGAAAGTGAACATTGGATAGGGGCCATGATGGAGGAAATGGAATCCTTGGAGAGAAACCAAACCTGGAAACTTGTAGACAAACCAAAGGGGCAGAAGTTAGTCAGCTCAAAGTGAATCTACAAGAAGAAGGTGGAGGCTGGGAAGGCTGATAGAATCAGATACAAGGCAAGGCTTGTGGCAAGGGGCTTTACACAAAGGGAAGGCATTGATTATAATGAGATATTTTCTCCCGTTGTGAAGTATTGCTCTATCAGACTACTTTTATCAAAAGTTACACAAGAAGACATGGAACTACAACAGTTAGATGTTAAGACAACATTCCTGCATGGTGATCTCATTGAGAGAATATACATGAAGCAACCTGAGGGCTTTGTGATTCCAGGAAATGAAGAGAAGGTCTGTTTTCTCAGGAAATCACTTTATGGTTTGAAGCAAAGTCCAAGGCAGTGGAACAAGAAGTTCAATGAGTTCATGATCAATGCAGGTTTCATAAGAAGCTTGTATGATAGCTGTGTATACTTTGATAAAGGTCCAAGGCTTGAACAGGTGTTTCTGTTGTTGTATGTGGATGACATGCTCATTGTCAGTAAGAGCATGGACAAAATACAACAGTTAAAGGGAAGATTGAGCTCAGAATTTGACATGAAGGATCTTGGAGAAGCAAGGAAGATCCTGGGGATGGATATCATTAGAAGAAGGAAGTCTAGAACACTTTGGCTCTCACAGAAGCAGTATTTGCAGAAGGTTGTGGAGAGATTTCACATGCATGAGTCCAGGCCATTAAGTATTCCAGTTAGCCAACAAACCAAGCTATCCAAAGAACAATGTCCAAAGACAGAAGAAGAAGCAATTCACATGAAGAATATTCCATATGCCAGTGGTGATGGCAGCTTGATGTATGGAATGATATGCAGCAGGCCAGATTTGGCCTATAGTGTTTCTTTGGTAAGCAGGTACATGTCAAATCCAGGAGAGGCTCATTGGGAAGCATTAAAACAGGTCTTGAGATATTTGAAAGGCTCAGTCAGTTTAGGTCTGAAGTTTGAGAAGCAAGAAGCAAATGTTGTACCTCTTGTTGGGTATGCTGATGCAGATTTTGCTGGGAACCCGGATACAAGGAAATCTGTTACAGGCTATGTCTTTACCTTGTATGGGACAGCTATATGCTGGAGAAGTGTGCAGCAACCTGTGGTTGCCTTTCAACAACTGAGGCAGAATACATTGCCGTAACTGAGGCAATCAAGGAAGCTTTGTAGCTCAAGGGAATCCTCAAAGACTTGGGGATCAGACAAGGTTGTGTCACCATTCAATGTGACAACCAGAGTGCACTTCACTTGGTGAAACACCAAGCTTTTCATGAGAGGTCTAAGCATATTGATGTTAGACTTCACTTTGCAAGGGATGTGATTGAAGCAGGGTCTGTAGAGGTGAAGAAGGTCCATACCATGGACAATGCAGCTGATTTTCTTACAAAGGCGTTACCTGGGAACAAGGTAGTGCACTGCTCGAGCTTGCTGAAGCTTGAACATTGCACTGAAGTAGCTTGAAGAAAAGAGGCAGTGATGAGGTTATGACACACACTTGAATTCATTGAGGTGGAGACTTGTGATGTAATGGTCAATTTTGTCAAGTATGGATATTCTATGTTAAATGGTGTGTTAGGATTTCAGAACCGGATCAAGAAGTTGAAGAATCGGGTTAGTGAACCGGATTTTAAACTGAGGAAGAAGACTGGGTCATTCTGGACCGGGTTTGGGGTAGTTGAGCATAACTGCCACTTGCAACGGTTATTATCCGTTGCAAGGAACCGATGTAGAAGGCCCGACGTAACAAACTTTCAGCTGGTGCAACTAAATCGGTTACAACTTTCTGGTGTTGAAGATTCGAGCAACAAGCCATATATAGAATTGAAGCTCTCAACAAGGCGATTATTATTCCGTTTATTTCCCTTTCATTCTTGTAATCAAGTGAGAGAATTTCTAGAGCTAGGGTTCTTAACCTAATTCTGCGCCAGAATTGGGGGTTAGCTAGCTTGAGAGATATTCTTGTAATTGCTTGTTTATTTGAGTGGATTGAGGTGTGTTGAACCTCCGTGGACGTAGATCATCTCGATTGAATGACGTAAAAACCTTGTGTATTCGTTTTACTTTTCCTGTTCTGCGCGAGTAGGAGTTCGGTCAGTTCTCGCCAAACATTCATTGTGTGTTCAGCGTCTACTTCTGATTCAAGTGTGGATATTCTATGTCAAATGGTGTGTTAGGATTTCAGAACCGGATCAAGAAGTTGAAGAACCGGGTTAGTGAACTGGGTTTTAAGTTGAGGAAGAAGACTGGGTCATTCTGGACCGGGTTTGGGGTAGTTGAGCATAACTGCCACTTGCAACTATTATTATCCGTTGCAAGGAACCGTTGTGGAAGGCCCGACGTAACAAACTTTCAGCTGGTGCAACTAAATCGGTTACAACTTTCTGGTGTTGAAGATTCGAGCAACAAGCCATATATAGAATTGAAGCTCTCAGCAAGGCGATTATTATTCCGTTTCTTTCCCTTTCATTCTTGTAATCAAGTGAGAGAATTTCTAGAGCTAAGGTTCTTAACCTAATTCTGCGCCAGAATTGGGGGTTAGCTAGTTTGAGAGATGTTCTTGTAATTGCTTGTTTATTTGAGTGGATTGAGGTGTGTTGAACCTCCGTGGACGTAGATCATCTCGATCGAACCATGTAAAAACCTTGTGCATTCGTTTTACTTTTCCTGTATGCGCGAGTAGGAGTTTGGTCAGTTCTCGCCGAACATTCATTGTGTGTTCGGCGTCTGTTTCTGATTTTGGCAGAACAATCCTGAGTTGTGCGGCGTGTATTTCAGCCTAATTTAAATCTGTGATTTTATGTGTGTGAGTTCATAACAACATCAACTAGCATTTTATCACAGTTTTCCAGTTTTAGTGTGTTATAAGCTGTAAATGTCATGAATGCATTTCTTTGCATCTTAACCCTAAAGACATAAAAAAATATTAAATAATATAAATGAGAAAAATTCTCGCAAGTCCTTGAATAACGCTCTTGTCTGAATTACGAAAATTTTTGTTGAGGTCCATGTGAAACATCAAATTGTGTACACCTCTATTATATTAATAACTTAAATAATTATTTTATTCTTCCGTCGCTCTTCTAAAACTGAGTCCTAGAGTAATCTTGAATAAATAATGAAGTATGTCAAACCAACGACAATAACCAAAGGCGCTGCTTGGGAGGCAACATGAGAATATGACCGGATTTGGATACTCTACTCTACTCCTTTTGTCTAAACATTTCGTAATTTAGCATGTTCTGTTTTCTAGTGTGTGTGTGTGTGTGTGTATATATATATATATGTGTTGCAATATTAGTATGCAATTTGCTTTTTGGTAGAATGCAATTTGTTAAATTGCATGAATGGGTTAATTTTTCTTTTACTCAACATTTGAATCTTACTTCGAGGATAATGTATGGTTTAAGTGTGGGGAAGAGAAAGTAAAAATTGAATTTTTTATTTTATTTATTTTTACATTTTGTTGCTATTTTAGGCACTTTTAAACACATAATGCATAAATTAGTAATTTTCAATATCTTTCAAATGCATGAAGTGTATAACCATAAGTTTGAAACATTTTGCTCTGAAAGACCAAAACATGATTGATAAATGGGCTAAATTCTTGTAACCGGTTGATTATTTTTCTTAAAATTAGTAGTGACTATGTATGGTAGACAGAAAGTGGTGAGATTTTGAGCTTAATGACTGATATATATCTTATCCAGTCTCATTTTCTTTCATGTGTGATTTGTTTCATGTATGTGTATCCCTATAACTTGTATTATTCTCCTCAAGGCCAAATTTATCACATACATTTAAAATAAAAATTATTAAGGCATTTAGGAAAACACTTGAGCCAATACAAACCTTACCAATATTTTGCAGTAATGAGCCAATTTGAGCCTTTTGGCCCCTTTTTATTTTTGCTTGTCTCATTATGAGCCTCAAACCAAGTGATCTATTTTTCCTCATGACCTAGGGATTAGTAGAGTGCTTGAATTTAAAAAATTTGTGGATTTATTTAAAAAATGTGTGGATTGTTGTCAAACTATGGACACAACGCGTGGTATTAAAAAACAAAAGAGAGTAACAACTTGAGGTACCGATCTGGAAAGAAAATTGGGCGACCTTAAAATCTATTGACTGTGTGTCATGGTAGGATGGAGCATTATATCACCTACTTTAGTCGATTATGACACAAGTCTATAAAAAAGTACAAAGTGTGAAAGTTTTCAAGTTTTTGATATGGTGTTGCTTTGCTCTTCTAATTCAAGGGGATTTTACCACCACATTTTACTACCGAACTTGCCTCTAAGAAATCAAAAGTTCTCGTAAACCATTTTCCCCATTTACCTGAGCCCTTAAAAACCTTATAATACAAAATTCTTCCCATTTTATTTAGCCCAAAAAGTCCTAACAATTTATGTGATGTATGTGTGAAGAAATGAGAAGACATGCAAGCGTATGGTGGGTCGAGTTTATGAAATGAATTTGAGTGAAACACTAACCCTTTTAAACACATGAGTGAAGAGTGAATTATCTTGTGAAGTCTACCAACATAGTTGACTCTTTTCTAAGTGATAAAAATGATGAGTAATTGAGCTTGATATTGTTGAAGTGCTATGTGTTGAATTTGAGTGAAACACTAACCCTTTTAAACACATGAGTGAAGAGTGAATTATCTTGTGAAGGTCTACCAACATAGTTGACTCTTTTTTAAGTGATAAAAATGATGAGTAATTGAGCTTGTTATTGTTGAAGTGCTATGTGTTGAATTGATTCATTGTTTCTATACTTGTAAGTTATACATCTTATGCATTTGATAGAAGAATATGGAAGTTTTGCTCGAGGACGACCTAGATTTAAGTGTGGGGAATTCGATAAGTACATCATTTTATAATATTTAACTTAATTTGGTTCATTTTGTTGCATTCTCTAATAAATACTATAGTTATTGCTATGTTTGATTAAATTTAGGCATTTACCCAACTTATCTTTAAATTTTTTTTTTATTTATTTAGACTCAATAATTAGGTTTATTTTGTTCAATAGAAGTGAAGACCACTAACCACTCATTTTGAGTGGAAACTAGTAGCCCATTAATATAAATGAGCCTAAAAGAGTTCATTAATTAAGGATAAGTTTGAAAAAAAAAAAATCATAATTCACATGAATTGTTAAATGCTAAATACATTTTCTATTACTCTACAGCACACAAATGTTGAACTCAAGTCTTACTTGCCTAATGCATAAAATAACAACCCGTGAAGAGTAGATAATAAGAAGAAAAAAAACACATAAACTTTGACTAATGATGACAGCGACATAACAACAGCTGCAGCAGCAACTTGTGATCGATAGCAGCAACGATTGAAATGATAAAAAAGGCTATCATCAATGAAAGAAGCAACAAGTTGCGAAGAAAACACCAACGACTCATTTACAAGAAAAATAGCAAATTGACCTCAAGTGGACAGCCCCAAACTAGCTAATTGACAGCCCTAGAACTTCTTGAAGATGCAATTGGATGCCTACATTTATTTATAAATAGGAGGAAGAGGGAGAAGATTATAAAAGAATTTAATACAACAATCAATCTAATTTCTGAAGAAGAGGTAGAAACTCAAATACCTATCCTATTAGGGTTTCTTCTTTGTAATCAATTGAGGATGTAAGGGATATTAAACACATATTTGGGAGTGTAACATGAGAAGAAATCTATCGAAGATAGGCTAGTCCGTTGATGATAGAAGGAGGAAATTTTCCCCTTTCGAAGATTCGTAGAAACAACTCAATAAGGGAAAGATTTCTAGTACTATTTGTTATCAAATTTCTCTTTTTGTATCTCCTAAATATTATCAATACTATGCCTCTTATACCCCTCTAGAAATATAGCTAAATTAGATGTCAATATGTTTATGTTTTTGCACATAAGGTGTTTGATGTTTTGATCGAATGAATACACAAGTTAGTTTGATGTTCTTGTTCAAATTGTGGTTATTGATCTTTAATTCCAACTCTATTTTTCATGATGTTGGATCCATTTTAGGAGTGTTAACTGGAGTTGTTGCTAGTTTGTTTGCTTTTGGCCTATTTCATATCAAATGAAGACAAGTAGCAATTAGTTTAATTAACAACTGTCACATGGTCTTGATTTAAACTAGAAAATGACTTGATCTAGCGAGTTTTACTTCTTGTTTAATTTGCTAGTGTTGACGTATTCCCAAACTTTATGCAATTAGTCGAATACTTGTTAATTGAATAGTAAAGGTTGACATGGTTAGATTAGTTAGTATTGGAATTGTCCTAAAATAATTCCAATTATATAAGAGGGATTATGGTGAAATTTTAGCCACTTATTATTCTCACCATCAACATATCAACTGATTTTATATAATTCATCAACATCAAACTTTACGGTTATTAATCTTAAAATTTGCTTGTGTTTCTTATTTCTTGATTTCTCTTGTAAGAAGGTAGTGTTAGAATTATTTATCTTTTATTAGTTAATTCTATTGCTAAACACCCGCTCTACGTGTGTGTGAACTTAGACTGGTCATCGAATTATAATTGTTTTCAATATTTTTGTTAGACCAACTTTATCTTCAATTGGTTCATATGATTAACTTGTTTCGAACCAGTTTGTCTAAAGGAAGATAATAGCATTTATATAATTTCTTATAATTTCCTTACTTGTTTCGAATTTGCCAATGTCGCAGAAGTGTTAGACCATGAAAATTCCAAGCTTGTTTCTAGCTCTTGAAATTATACTTTTATTCATTGTTTTGATGTTGAAATGCTGAAATTATCAAGGGAAGATCTAGGACATACCTAGACCTCATCTTGAGGGTCATTCGAGAGTCAAAATCTTACTTGAGCTCCCATTTTGCATCCTCTATATTTTGGACGATAATTATTCAAAAATTCTTGTCTAAATAAGTATTTAACTTGCAATGTAATGGTGTGAATAAAACTTGTAATTTGGAATTTATTTTTCTATTATTTATAGTTCGTAATTGGAGTTGAATTTTGATCTACGTTTATTCTAAAATTAAGTAAGCAAAACTCTCCTCGTGGGAAATGATCCTTTTGTACCATATACTATTTTGTTAAATATTGTGGGCTAAAAATAGGTTAAAGTTGCAGCAATAACGACACGTTACAAAATTTTTGGCGCCGTTGTCGGGGAAAGTTGTTTGTATACTTAATCTTAGAATTAATATAAATTTGAATATCTCCTTGAACTTGTGGCTAAAATTATTTTTTAGAAGCAAATTGAAATGATTAAATGCTTGAATATATGTACAATTCGCTTGCATTATCAGATTGACAAAGTATATTTTTATATATTAAAGTAGTAGTGCTTATTAATTTACTTTTCACAATATTTTTTATTTCCTTTTTCTATTCACTTTCTTTTAATTTACTTAGCTAACTTATGAGGTTTTCTATGTTCTTGAAAGGTTCATGCCATTGAGAAGTGGTAGGATAATCGAAAAAGATGATACATGTTGTATATACATGCATTTAGGTAGTTTTAGATAGATATTTTATGAAATTTGCATGTATAAATGGTTGAAATATGTAATATTCCTCGTATTGAGCATTTTAATATGTTTGTGAGTGTTTTCGAGTAAAATAGGTAAATACATGCCAAAAGAGAAATCGAACAAAGTCGGGAGAAGAAACGAGTAAAGAACGAGCAAAAACGGACGAAAAGGGCCAAGGAACGGTTCTGAAGAGTAAAAATGGTCCTGAACCGGATTTGAATCAGAACGGCCGCATCAGTTGGATGTGGCTGCGTCAAAAGTGGCTTTGTTTAGCCTGTGAGCACTGTGAAGCGAACACGGCCGCGTCAGAAGAACGGCCGCGTTCGTAGGTTGGTTTAAGTTAAGTTACACACGATTTCTCCTAATTCGACCCTAATTCAACACTACATGCCCCAAGACCTATAAATAGAGGTTTCAAGACTAAAGAAACACACAATCATCATTGGAGAAATATTTGGAAGCTAGATCGAAGAGCAAAGAAGTGACGAGACGACGATCTAAGAGCGAAATTCGGGTTTTACTATTTATTTTCTTTAGTTATTTTTCCAGTTATGTTTGTCTATGGATTTAAGTGGTTTTTTACTTTATTTATGAGTAGCTAAACACCTATTGTGTTCTAAGGTTAGAAAGTAGATTGTGAATGACTATGTTTTGATTTTATCTTTAATTCTAGACTCTAGTTTATATTTGTTTATCTATGTATGTTTTATGTACCCATGATATGTTTAAATTGATCACTTGAATGATATCTACACATTTAGCGATTTGGCTTCGAGAGAAGGGTCTCGTTAATAGATGTATGACACATAACATAGTTATTAATATTGTTCAAGAGGAGTGAGATAATTACGTAGGCATTGGTGTAGGAACTTTAATTCCACACTCCATTATAGTTGTTTATCTATGTGTTTGTTTTGTTCCCATGGTATGTTTAGATTGATCACTTAAATAATATTTATAAGTTTAACGATTCAGCTTCGAGAGGAGAGTTTCGTTAATAGACTCACAACACATAGTGTACTTATCAATATTGTCAGAGAGGAGTGTGATAGTTACGTAGGATTGGTTAAGGGACTTTTGGGAATCTTTAGGTTTGGTCGACTCGAGAGGGTGAATATTCCTATTTGATCAACATTATAGTAGCTTTGAAAGGAGGGTTAGTCAACATAAGCACTGCCTAATAAACAATATTATTGGTTTAAAATTCAGAGTTTTAGGTAAATCATACGTAGTAGATTGTAACTAAAATCGAACCCTAGAATACTGTCTTTTATCTGATTTATTCCTTCGTGACTTCTTGTTTCTTCTTTGAGAGTTGTACATATTTTATTTGAGAGTCTAAATAAGGTTGGCCTATTATAATCGGGGTATTAATTTGAACATAGGAACCGTCTCTGTGGGATCGACCTTGTTTGCCACTAGCTACAATAGCACCGTACACTTGCGATAACACTAGGGTTAGAAATAGTGTATCAAAAGAAATTGAAGGAAAACGGGTAAAGGAAGAAGAAAAAGAAATAAAGGATGATATGGCTAATCGGACACACAAGCAGCTATCTCAACTAAATATCAATGAGCAAACCATTGAGTATCGTGTTCCCAGAATTGAATGCTCTCAAGCTGAACTCAAGTTTTCTGAATTTACTTCCAAAATTCAACAGACAGGCAGGTGAAGAACCTCATAGGCACTTGAAAGACTTTTTAGTTGTTTGTTCTACTATGGGACCTGATGGTGTTGAGGAGGAGCAAGTGAAATTACGTGCATTTCCTTTTTCATTGCATGTTTAGCTAAAGATTAACTTTACTATCGTCTATCAGGATCCGTTACTACTTGGGCAGAATTGCAAACAAGCTTTTCTTGAATTTTTTTGCCCACAAGTAGAATTGGATCCATTGGAAAGAAATATGTGTAATTAAAAAATATTTCTAATGAGTCATTGTATGAATATTGGGAATGACTTAAACGGTGGGGTGCTAGTTGTCCCAAACACCAAATTAGTGAAAAATTATTGATTCAATACTTTTATGGAAGTATGTTACCACATGATAGATGTATGATTGATACTGCAAGTGGAGGTGCTTCAATTGATAAGATACTTGCACAAGCTAGATAATTAATATCTAATATGGCCCAAAATACACGATAATTTGGAACTTCATGATATAGGACAGACTAAGAGAGTTAATGAAATGGATATTAGTGTTGTACAAGAAGAACTTAGAGAAAATGTGAACTTGTCTCGAAAATCACTCCAAATCAATAAGATTAGAATAACCTTCCAAATTGTAAGCGTGCAATTTGTGAAAGTGGTAGTATAAAGAGTTATTGTCTCCATAGGGAGGGTTTCTATGTGAACTAGCTAGGCCATTAATCCGATATAAGTTTAGCATTTCGATAATTGATTTGATTATAAGCTACTAAGTCAAAGTAAGCAAAAAAATATAAATCAATCAATGAAGAATGTTCCTCGATGTTTTAATTTCGCCCAAGCTAAATGGGATTGATATATCAAAGACGATTACAATACATTGTTTTGAGTTTCATTGTGATTGAATTACCAACTAAAAGACATCCCTATCAGGTGTAATTCTAGGAAATGGATTGAGGTGTCCCTAATCCCCTAGAGATATAGGACTAGACGAGATCCTATGTAGACTACCTACACGAATCAGGAAATATATATTGATCCCAGGTCCATGGGGTCTATGTTACGAAAGGCTAGGTCTTATACCGACTTATCCCACATTAAAGACCGATCTGAGGGTGTAATTACTACACACAAGCACAAGACAATTTCGTCAATCTCAAAGTGTGGACCCTAGATTCTACGTCCTTTCCCGATATAGCTTCTCCCTTGGGTCTCCCCTACATCGTTAAGGTCTCAATTAGTATAATTTTCCAGTTTCAATCCTCCACCGGTGTTCTAAGGCGTAGTTTTTAGCATCTATTCTCACATTAGGATCCAAATTGAACAAGCCTTGAACGGAAAGCAACTTTGAGCCTAGGGGTTAAAATGTCCTCTTCCAAATGCACAACCAAGGATTTCGTTTGTTAGGCTATCATATGACAAGCTACGGTTAAGCCTATGGGTTACCATATAGATCCCTATAAATCATTACATATTTATTAAACTCTAACCCTAGTAGGTTACCACAACTCACAACAAATCAAATAATCAATCAACTATTCATCAGCTCCGAACCTTGGGCTACTCCCCAGCTTCGGGAAACAAAAGCAAAATCAAGAATCATCATCATCAAGCAAGAAATAAACAAAATTGAATATAGAGAGAAAAGGGATAAGAAATGCTCAATAACGGAAGTATTCTTGATAGACTTCAATAATGTTCAAGGTTATCACAAGCCTTTTGAGTATTCTTCAAATTCTTCACCAAAATATGGTTTTCCCCTTTGAATAATAAGAGAAACGCTAGCTAAAAATATAAAGAACTAGTAGAAAACTAAAGTTACTAGAAATTAAAAGTGAGATAAGTTGTTGAAATGACTTAAAAGCAGCTGAATATGACCTTTTAGTAAGGGTACAAATGTAAAAGACCAAATGAGGGTGCTTGAATTTCATTTAACTTGCGTCGAACTTCTTGATCGAGCTTGGTTCGTACTTCTCGGTGATTTTGAAAATTTTTCATCCAGAATTAGCCTTTGACTTGAACTATAAATGTGTAGGTCTTCATCTCGGCTACCTTAGCATATTGAATCACTACAATCCGACCTTGGACGGAGAATGTACTGCTGATATACGAAATTGCGGTGTCTCGACCAAACAACAGAGGTAGCTGATTTGTGTACCACACCCAATACCGGTGTGGTACCTAAAATGGTACTCCAATACAGTAGGCTATACCGATACTGGTATCGGTGGAGGTACCGGCGGCGGTACTCGTCGTCTTGCCCAACATTCAAATGTCAAGCCTTTCCGCCTTCCATCGTGCATGTCATTTCCGTTCTTTGCCTTTTTTACTCCTTTCCACTCATTTTCTCGATTCGAATTCTTCACGACTTTTGTAAATGACTCGAAGACATTTGATTTAGGCCTAGCTCAGGCCCAATTATAGTGCACTTGGGCCTTGGTATGCAGGATAGAATTGGAAATTATATGCAAATGGCTTCACTAAGCTTCCAGATTTTCCTAACCTTCAAAATACAACTAAAAAACAGCCGAAAGCGCATAGAATCATATCAAAAAAGGAATTTGATTTGAAAACACACTTGTACATGATATTGTACTTAAACGTATCAATCAATCATGATTCTCAACAATATATGAACTTGGAATATGTGAGAAAAATGATCATTTTAATGTTCATCAAAACGTTCAACAAATAGCTCACTTGACTATTTATTTTATACGATTGATGCTTGTCCTACTTTGCCAACAAGCTCCTACATATAGAATATGTACTGATTCATCTTATACTATTGATGCTTGTCCTACTTTGGCGATTAAAGGTGTTAATGCTATAAGAAGTTTTGCTGGCCAAACCAAAGGAAATATGACCCTTTTTCTAAAACTTATAATAAGGGATGCAAAGATAATCCTAAGTTGAGATATGGCCAAGTTAACTTTAGACCGACCAATTACCTAAATATGAATCTACCCAAAGCTTCTAACCGTTCCTTAGAAGATATGGTTAAACAATTGACTACCTAAATAGGTCAATTCATATCCAAGGTGTCTAATACCAAAAGAAGATTGATATTGTTTTGCAACACCTAGACAACCAAACTAGGCAAGTTTTCACATCTTTAAGTAACATAGAAACCTAAATGTCAGGTAAACTTCCATCCCAACTCATCCCCAACCCAACAGAGAATACTAAGGCCATAACATTAAGAAATGGGGAGCAATTAGAAGAAGTTAATAGTAAAAGGGTGGAAATTGAGAAAGAACTAGGAGTGGAACTTAAGGATATGGGTAAGCGAAAATGAAAAGAAAAATGGAGAGGGAGTAAGCTTAAGGAAAGATGAACCAAATCATAAAGACCTAATTTAGATAAATCCCACTTTTTCCCTCTAGTTTTGCTAAGTCAAGAAAAAGAAGTTATGGACCAAGAAATCTTAAAGATATTTAGGAAGGTAGAAGTTAACATACCTCTCTTGAATGCTATTAAACGTGTTCCCAGGTACGCTAAATTCCTTAAGGATATTTGCACCAACAAAAAGAAATTCAAAGGCTCATCGAAGGTAGGTGTGGGTGAGAATATTTCCGCCATGATTCAAACAAAAATTCACCTAAGTGCAAGGATCTAAGTATGTTCACTATACCTTGTAAAATTGGAAATATGAGGTTTGAAAGATGCATGCTAGACTTAGGTGCTTCTATAAATGTAATGCCTGGAACTATTTATATTTCTTTAAATTCAGGACCATTAAGCAAACAGATGTTTTAATTCAACTAGCCGATAGGTCCAATACATATCCAGTAGGAATACTTGAATATGTCTTAGTTCAAGAAAATGAATTGGTATTTCCTGCTGACTTTTAAGTTCTTGACATGGGTGATGATTCATCTAATAATGTGTTATTACTCTTAGGAAGTGGTACACGCGTTTATTTATGCACTTTAAGTCTGTTAGAGTGATGAATTGTGATGTTTGCGTGTAGAATGGAGAGTATTTGGTTTGTTTTAGTGCTGTTGGACAATTTGACGTTTGTGTTTTCATTTTGAGCTAAATAGGTGATTTAAGGCTAAGTATTCGTACTCGGCCGGATGCACAACGAGGAAATGAAGTCCGGATGTCAAAAGGATGGAAAAATTGCCGGAAAATAAAGAACAGAGTACCGCGACCGCGGCGAAATGGCGCGGCCGCGGTCCAAGTGAAGAAATAAGCGGAAAAACTCTGGACAAGTAGCGCGGCCGAGGCACACTTGCGCGGCCGCGGCGTGCTGTTGGACCAAGAGCGGGCGGGGGCGCGGCCCTTGAGCGCGGTCGCGGCCTGTTAAGGCGGTTAATTAATCCTTGGGCCACAGGAATTCCGTTTTAAAGCCCAAAATCAACCCAAATTGACTTCCTCTATAAAAAGGGACCCTTATGCTCGGAAATAGGGGACTTGAACATTAGAAGAGAGCAAGATTGAGAGATTCCGAAGGGGACGAGCAATCAAGATCGGCAATACTCGGGTTTTCTAGTCCTTAAGTCTTTCAATTATGTATTTTCAGTTTAATTTATCTTTTGTCACCGCCATGAGCGGCTAGTAGGTTATTTTAGTCCTTAATCGAGTCGAACCCTAGTTGTTATTATTTTGTGATATTTACGGTGATTATTAATCAGTTGATTTCTTGAAACGTTGTTATACTATTTGTTTATCCTTCAATGCTTGTGTGTTTATATGCTAGATTGATCACCTAGGATTATAATTGCATAAGTAACGCTAGGTTATAATCGTAATACGTAATTGTTACGAACCTATAGCCACTTAGTAGCGAATAGTGAGTGATATCGCTAGGGTAGTATATAGCTCGGTCTGAATGGGTCCGAGCTTACGAGGTCCACACCGTGTCTATCCCGTTATCCTGGTACTCTAGGCGTCCGGTTAATGAGATCCAGAGAGCTTATTCTGAGGTCACTCAACTGGATAGACTAACCAAAGAGCTTGTTTTGGTTAGTTAAACATAAGGGATAACGAGGTTAGCAGAGCTTGTTGCTAACCTCGGGGTAGGAGTTTTAAGGATAAAATTGGTTAATATTTGCGTCTATCACAGGGTAGTAATAACTAGGGGGAGATAAGATTAAGGGCTGGGATTCGTTATTTTATAAGTAGAACAAGTCATAGTTAATTTGCTTAATTTCTGTTTTAGTTCCTTAGTTAATATACATCAATTCATAAACCCCCATTATTTATATATTTATATATGTTGCTAGTATTAGGATTTACTTAAACACTAAGAGTCTTCCTGCTCCCTGTGGGATCGACCCTACTTATCACTTCTACGAGCTAGAGGGGTAGCTAGGTTTAATTAATTTTACCGCATCGCGACAGTGCGGTCAGGAAGGCTATCCTTGAAATCATCTAAAACAAAGATTGATATGCATGAAGGTAATTTAACCATGAAATTTGATGGGGAAGTGATTAAGTTCCATATTTTTTATGCAATGAGATATCCTAGTGACATCAATAATGTGAGTTCTATTGATACCGCTAATATTATTGATATAATTGTGCAACAATTTTTTTTTATCTTGATAACATGGATGAAGTACTATGTGAACTTGAATTTTCTATTTTTCTTTGTTAAAAAAGATGCAAATTTAGAGGAATTGAGGTAACTTCGACTTCTCTTGCTTTATCACTCACTTCTTATAAATTGTTGCCTTCTGTAGTACAAGCTCCTAAATTAGAACTAAAACCCCTCCCCTCTAATTTGAAATATGATTTTCTTGGTAGTGGTGAAACTTTGCCTGTTATTATTTCAAATTCTTTAGTCCTACCCTAAGAAGAAAAATTATTGGGTATAATAAAGCAACATAAAGAGGCTTGTTGATATTAAAGGAATAATCCCAACCTTGGGTATGCCATAGGATGCTAAACCTGTTAGCGAAGCACAACGTAGGTTGAATCCTCCTATGACAGATGCACTACAAGAAAAAATCAAATTAGAGGTGGAAAATTCGTCTCTAATCACATGATATATGGTCTCTAAACTAAAGTAGTGACAGATTTCAGAGGAAATGACTGGTCTCTATAATACTTGTCTCTAAAATTTAGAGACCAATTACGGGCTCAAAATTTTAGTGACAAAATTTATGTCTGTATTGTGAAATTAGAGACCGAATTAGCAATATAATAAAGATGGATTATATATGTCTCTAATATTTTGTCACTTGTCAGATACTGATCATTTTTTGCCACTTTTAGTCACTATTCTACTTCTCATTCGTCCATATTTAGTGACCGATATTATCCGCTAATAATTTCCATGTCTAATATAAAAATTTGTTGTAGTGATGTCATGAAAAATGAAATTCAGTGGTTAGAAACGGGAGTAATTTATCCTATTTTCGATTCTAAATAGGTTAAGTCCAATTCACGTAGTACCTAAGAAGTGTGGAATCACTGTGATAGAAAAAAAGAAAAAAAAAAAAAAACTTGTTCTTATTAGAATATCTAAATCGAGCTGCTAGAAAAGATCACTTCCCATTACCATTTATTGATTGAATGTTGAAAAAACTAGTAGGACAAGCTTTCTTTTGTTTCTTAGATGGGTACTCGGGATATATTCAAGTTGTTATTGCTTCGTAAGATAGGGAAAAAATGACTTTCACATGCCCATTTTGCACATTTGCATTTAGGAGAATGCGTCTTGGACTTTGTAATGCACCCAGTACCTTCCAAAGATGTATGATGTGCATATTTCTGATTTAATTGAGCATAAAATGGAAATATTTATGGATTATTTTACTATTTTTGGTGGGTTGTTTGTTTTATGTCTCCATAATTTATCTCTTGTTCTGAAAAGGTACATCGAGACTAACCTTGTATTGAACTTTGAAAAGTACCACTTTATGGTTGAACAAAGTGTATTTTTGGGACATGTTGTGAGCTTTAGTGGGCTAGAGGTTGATAAAGCCAAAATTTAGGTAATCAGTTGATTTCCTTATCCCAGTAGTGTTCGTGAGGTAAGATTGTTTCTTAGGCATGCTGGATTTTATAGACACTTTATGAAGACTTTTCAAAAATTGCATCCAATTTATGCATGTTGCTTGGAAAGGATGTTCCATTTGAATTTAGTGATAAATGTAAAAAGGCTTTTGATGATGTAAAACATAGATTGAATTATGCTCCTGTTATTCGTACCCTTGATTGGAATTTGAAATTTGAAATTTGAAATAATGTCTGATGCTAGTGAAAAAGTAGTAGGATTTGTGTTAGGACTAAGAAAAGACAAGGACCCATATGTGATATATTATGCTTCTAAATAACTTGACACTGCACAATGTAATTACACTGTGATTGAAAAAGAAATGTTTGTTGTTGTATTTGCATTGCAAATGTTTTCGTCTTACTTAAAGTGATTGTCCATTCTGATCATGTTCACTTAAATATTTGAAGAAAAAGAAATAATCAAAGCCTATACTTTTGATATGGATCTTGTTATTGCAAGAATTTGATTTAGAGATTAGAGATAAGAAATATGCTGAAATGCGAATCACTTGAGTTGAATTGTACATAGAGATGATTTGCCAATGGTTCTGGATTTTTTTCCTTGTGAGAAATTATATTCTTTTGAATGTGGAACCATCTTGGTATGCTGATATTGTAAACTATTTAGTATTTAGAAATTTCCCATATGAATTGACAAAAGCTTAAAAGGGTAAGATAAAGGCTGAATCGAAATATTATTTTTGGGATGGCTCATATTTGTGGAAATCTAAATTCAATCAAAAAATTAGAAGATGTGTGAATGAGTTCGAATAAATGTGTATTTTAATGTTTTGTCATAGTTATGACGCTGGAGGTCACTTTGGTCCGAAAAGGACCACTCATAAAGTGCTCGGATGTGTATTTTATTAGCCTACTTTGTTTAGAGATGCATGTTTGTTTTGCAAATCTACTAGATAGTGCCAAAATATAACTAACACATCACCAATGAATGAGATGCCTCAAACAGGTTTTTGTTTGCAATTTTTTTTATCGATTTCATGGGTCCATTCCCATCGTCTTTTGGTAATGTTTATATCATTTCTGCCTTTGATTATGTATCTAAGTGGCTAGAGGCTAAGGCTTTTGAGTATGATGATTCTAAATGGCATACTAAAAGCAATAATTAGTAGACGTGGTACTTATTTTTGTAATAAGTTATTTGGTGCTTTACTTGAAAAATGTCACGTCACACATCGCGTTTCTACTGCATATCACCCCAAAACTAGTTGGCAAGCTGAGGTTTCTAATTGGGAAATTAAACAAATCTTGGAGAAAATGGCTAATCCTAATAGGAAAGATTCAAGTATACGATTCGATGATGCTCTTTGGGCTTATAGAACAACATTTAAAACTCCAATCGGCATGTCTCCTTATAGGTTGAGTTTTGGAAAAGCTTGTCACCTAACGGTTGAAACTGAACATAAATTATATTGGGCGGTAAAACAATGTAAGTTAGACTACATAAAAGCTGGAAAAGAAAGAAAGTTACAATTGTATTAAAAGAACTAAGATTAGAAGCTTAAGACAATGATAAAATATACAAAGGAAAATCCAAAGCCTTTCATTATAAGATGTTATCGGATAAAAAATGTTGTTATTGAATTTTAGATTTGAATTATTTCCAGGTAAGCTCCGAAGACGATAGCTTGGTCCCTTCTGTTGTTACTAATGTGTTCCCTCATGGTGCGTTGGAAATAAAAAGTTTAGAAACTGACAAGATTTTGGCCACAGATTGAAGCCGTTCTACAAACAATTTCGAGTGATGTTGATTGAGGAAATTATTTTAGAGGAATCTTGAGCAATGAAGGAAATATGCCAAGCCAAAGACAGTAGCCAAAGGCGCTGCTTGGATTCTCCACTCTTCTTTTTGTCTGATCTATTTCACAATTTAGTATGTTTTATTAGTATGCAATTCTCTTTTTGATAGAATGCAATTGATAAAATTCATGATTGGGCTATTTTTGCTTTTATTCAACATTTGAATCCCATATTAAGGACAATGTATGGTATAAGTGTGGCAAAGACAAAGTGAAAATTATCTTTTTTTTTTTTTTTTTTTTTTTTTTTTATAAGTTTTGCAGTTAATTCTTAAGTTTTCTTGTTATTTTAGGCACTTTTTAAAACATATTTTTGCATAATTTAGTAATTTTGGGAATCTTTCGAATGTGTGAAGTTTATAACCATGAATATGAAACAATTTACTCTAAATACCATCCCATGATTTTCTTCGAATTTGAAATTTTGGAGTAAAATCGGTTTCTTGATTTCCTCCGCCTTGTGTTGTTCTTGAATAACGTTTATTCGAAGGCCGAACGGCTTGATTCTGGATTGAATGTTGTTTCTTGATGATTTTGACGAAGAACATCTTCGAATCTTGAAGAATGTCTTAAAAACTTCAAGAACGTTTTCAAATCTTCAAGTGCTTTGAGTCTTCTGAACTTCTTAAAGTTCTTCCAACTTCTTGAAGCTCTCAACTTGTGTCTTTGATGAATGAATAGAGACATCCTTTTATAGGTTTGGAGAGGAGCTCTTTCCATATTTCATTTACCATGCGGCCTATTTGATTGGCCACCCTTGATTTGATGGGCTTGGCCTGATATGGTTGGGCTAGGCCTAATTTGGTAGGGTCTAGCTTGACTTGGCCTGATTTGGTTGGGCCAAGCTGACTTTTGGGCCTTTTTATTTGTAGAGGCCCTGTTGACTTGACTGGACCTTTTTCGATCTAATTGGGGCATCTTGCCAAAGTGTTGGTAGATAATTTATTTTTGGCCTATATTAAATATCAATTATACTATATACTTAGGAATTAATTTAATTAAATTCCTAAGACATGAATAATATTTCTTTTATTGATATTTAATTAATTTCTACATGTCATCATTTGTTTGGACACAAAATTTATTTATCTACAAATGCCCCCTCGCGATATGTTCACGGATGTCGCGTCTTGAAGTGAATAGATCGTGAAATAAACTTAAATGATACATTTTTAAATTGGACTTTGGAGAATTGCATGCATAATTATTTGAGTCGAGCAATCAGAAAGTGCTCAAATTTATGGGCGCTCCTATTTACTTAATCAATTGGACCAAAGAATAAACCCAATATTCCTTTTGTCAACAATTCCGGTGATTTTGTTTTTAATAACCGAGACATTATTGACTCCTTTCCATCAATGAGTTCCACATTCTTGGTCGAATGGCCAAGCCCACGTGGAAGATACTTGGCTATCTGCAAGTTTCTATGAATCTCACTTTTCTTCTATTTCTAATTAAATTCTAATTGGCCTCTCATGCAAATTGGAGCAGCCAAGTTCAAACCTTTTAATTCCCAAGTCAACTTCCATCTCTTTCCGCCAATATACAGAAGATTTCCCACCATTTTGGGTTCCACCTCTTCCCTTAATTAAGGCCCAAATCAATTCATATCTCCTCTACTAGTATCAAAACGAAAAGGAACAACTTTGTGGTCGCTGATTTATACTGAAAATAAATAGATTTCCTGGGCCAGGCAGACCAATACCTCCAAGTAATTGTTTGATAAAAACGTCCTTAATTTGCCCAGATTCGCCCAGCATCAGCATCACATGAGCTCTTCGGATTTGGAAAATATTTCCTGCTTGTCATATGCATACACCAGAGTTATATTTGGATGTATATTCTCCCTCTTTCCAAAGCAGCTAAATTAAGGAAACACAATCGTATCTCTTTGTTCCGTTCTCCCAATAAGAATTTTTGAATTATGTATTCAAGATTCCCAACGTAGTATTCTCACCCCCTACAGAATCGATGTCTAACAGTTTGCGGACAGTGGCTTGAGCTTCTCAAGTCCTTGAGCGCCATCATTGGAGTTGCATCAATCTTATTCAGGTATACTTTCAATCTGGTATAAACACTATGACTCTCAATCTTGTATATGTGTATGCTATCATATGTTATCTATTCAGAAACATGTGCATGATTATATAGAAGACTTGCAAATCAAATTTTCACATATATGCACACATATGCACGCCATATTTTCCTGTTCCCTTTGAATTTCTTGCTCCTTTTTTATGTATTTCTCTCGTTCTTACGATCTTTTGCAGACTTGATCGTTGGACAATCCACTATAATATTGAACCAGCGGCAGCGGGTCTGCATCTTCTAGTGTGGCACGAGCTTCCTCTGTTCTCTTGGTTTTAGTTGCATCAGACACATAATTTCATTTTTAGTGTCAGGTATAATTACTTTCTTTTTCAAATGTAGACCCTATGTGCGTTTCCACTGAATTTGCTGGATTATTTGGTTAGTAGTTTAATTTCTGAGGGTAGTATATTATTTCACCATCTGAAGCTGATCTCTTCGTAGATTCTATGTCTACCGATTAGCCGAATACCACGATCTTCTTTCCGTGATTTGAGGCCTTGCTCTGATCTCCCTAAATTCTGTAGAACTCTCCTTACGCAGCAAAATCCGGATCCTCCAGGTATCATCGTTAACTACTTTGGTTCTTGATGAGTCATCCCTCTTAGCTTTCTTCATGTTTATAATGACAAAGTTCAAGTCACCCATTCTTTCACTCTTTTTTTTTTTTAGGCTGAGACTACGCGCTAGTTTATAATGGTGTATTTCAAAGATACCATTTCCACGAATGGAGAGGAATACTTGGTGATCCTTGACGAAAAGTATCATCCTGTGGAGGGAGGAACCCACTTGGTGGTAGACGAACCCATTACCGGCAGCCATTCGAAGCCTTGGCCAAAGCTGACCAACTCTCTCTATATCGGTGAATGGTCCCAAAGCATCACATTTGGCAAATCAAAGGCATGGAGTCTACAAGCAACTCATTATTATCCTACGAAGGAGGTGGATCCGTTGCCAACCTTGGGATGACAGATTATCGATGGCAAGTCAAAATGGGGAGATGCCATAGAATTTTCCGGCAAATTCTGCTACACCAAGGGATATTAGGAGTGGATTGAAGACGTCCTTAGTAGATGCAAGTGCCTGCTCAACGATGAAGAAATTTATAACCCTGTGTACGCGTCTCTTTTCACGTATGGTTGCAACTCTGAAATCATGAAGGCTTTTTGTGAGGCTTGGTGTCCATTGACCAACACTTGGCTTACATCATTCGGGGAATTATCGATTTCTCTATGGGATTTGCATACTTTATCAGGCATTCTGATGAATGGATTTCCTTATGACGAGGTCGTACCAACAACATTGGAGCTTATTGGGACTGATAGAGCTGGAAACCTCTGCCTTCCTCGTAGCTGAAAATATCTATTTCACGCATACCATCTTCTTGGTAGAGATGCAAATGGAAGCCAAGTGTTGATCGAGAAATGGATGAAGTTTTGGTTCAAGAAAGCTAGTGAACCTCCCTCGCAAAAAAATTCAAAGAAGAATAGATCGACGCGTCCCAAGCTAACCCACAATCCGCATGGTGACTTAGAAGTATCCGAGCAGTGGACTTTGATGGAGGATTCCTTGTTCAAGAAGCTCAACATTGAATGAAAACAGCCGGAAGACACATATTTCGCCGCCTACCTCCCCTGTTGGCTTTGCAAGTTTTCTTTCCAGGTGATGATATTAGCTTGATACGACCAAGCACTTTCAAGATGGCGAGCATGATCGCAGCGGGAAACATAATAGGCCTTGCAGTCCCTGTTCTAACAAGCATGTATCGAGGTCTGAACAAGATTTCAAATCTCGCGAGACCCTCGAGAAGTCGATCAACTTTCCCCGTTCATTTTGTTTATGCTTGGTTGGCGGAATACTTCGAGACTCACTTTTCAATCACTCCCGGAGTGGAAACGCCCGCAATGGTTACTTATTCTGGTGAAGGTGGTGCAAGCCATTTTAACCCCGACGAGGCACGCAAAAGAACCTTTAAAGGAGATTTGGCTTTATGGACATGCAACATGCTGATCAAAAGTGAAGACTTCTTGTATGTTGATGACAACCGATCAAGGGGACGTGAGTGGAGATACTTCATAGCTATTCACTCCAATTACCTTACGTGGCGGCAAGGCGAATGATTCTTTATTGAGCCTTACAGTCCTCATCGTTTTAGTCATCAATTTGGATATCACCAAGATATTCCCGGAACACTCAAGCATGATATTCGAGAAGCTTCTCTTGATAAAGGAATTTATTATTGGCGGCTTTGTGTCCTCAATAAATTGATGTCTAAGGCATACCTACGATGCGCACCTCAAAGGACAAAGATTGTCTATACATCTGATTACAAAAAATGGTGGAACCAGCTCCATGGGATTTTTCTTGAAGACAACATCAAGTAGCTTATCGAGCCGAAGCCAAGTGAAGTACCTTCGAAGGGTAAAGAGCACATTCATGTAGATGCCCCCAGTGCCGAGAATGATCGAGATGCCACACCTACAATTGTCATCCATCCCGAGCTAAATGATACACATTCGGTCGAGCTTATTGAGTTGAGTAAAAGAAAAAGCAATCCAAACTTCTTAGATGAAAGTGATAACAAGAATGACGACCGTGATTGGAAGAGGACAAAGAAGGACCTTCATCTTTTGAAGCCCGCTGAAGGATGTACAAGTAATCAACAAGATGCTAAGGATCTTACGGCTATGGTTCCCTATCTCTTATTTCTTTTGTTTTTTGTTGTACCATTCTCTTTTGTTAAGTTTTTAACGCAAACTTACTACTTGTCAGGCGATCAGAGATGTCTTCGACTCCGACAGTGTGGAAGGTCAAGGGTCTTCAATGGCCAAGTCATCAACTAGGACTCCTTCTCAAAAGGCAACACAAGCAAGGCCTGCTGCAATATCAACACTTGAAGGTGACAAATTTGTCCCTGACCGTTAGAGTAAATACCTTCAAGAGATGGGGGATGATCTTCGCGAGAAGGTTTTATTGACTCTTTTTTATTCCATGTCTTATATTAAGGAAGGAATTTTCTACGTGCTTAATGAGATGAAATGCTTCAAGAAATTTGATTTCTCCGGCATAGAGAAACTATGGAGAGGATTGTTTGACAAGGCCGCCACTTACGGCAAGATTCGATCGAAGTCTTTTGAGAGGGTGATGAAGGAACTTCTCAAGCGGCAACTTTTCGAAGCCAAAGATCTTCTTAATGATGCCAAGATGAAGGAACTCAAGGAAGCTAATGAGATCAAATCCACCAAATCCGAGTTGGAGAAGGTTAAAAAAGAGCTCGATCATCTCAACGAAAGGTAGAAAAGCTTGTCGGAGACCCTCCATCAGCAAAAGCAGTCCCTCTCAGGTACTAGAGCCGAAGTCCGTGATATTCAAGAAGAGATTCTTGCGATCAACAACACTCCTCCTTTAGATGACGAGGTTGTTGAGAATTTGAAAGCATCGAAGCTCGACTTGAAGGCAACGCGAGAAGAAATGAAGAATCTTAGCCCATTTCCTTAGTTTGTTTGAGCTTTCTTTATTCTTTTGCTTTTTTTTTTTTTTTTTTTTATGTAATGAATATCCAAGACTTTATGATAATAAGAAGGTTGATTTTGCTTTTCTGTTGACAATCTCTTTTAGTTTCTTTGCTCTTATTGGCTATGCATGTCGATCATTCACTTTACTTGTGCTTGAGTTAACCAACATAGAAAAGAGGAAAAATAATTTATGACTGAACTTAGAAAATATCTAAGCTGCCTACGTACCTCTTTTGAGGAGGATCAAGTCAAAACGTAGTTCAATTTGCCAGTTTTGTGCTTGTTTTTTTTTTTTTTTTCTGGAGGGGGGATCCACTACAAGAAATCACACATTTTGTGACGAATTTTTTCTTGACGCACAAAATTTTGTCACTTTTTATTGTTTAATAGCGACGAATTTAATTTTTGTCGCAAAAATATTATTTCTGTGACAACTTTTAATTTGTCATTTTTAATGATTTATATCATCACTAATATGCATATATCATGACGATGACTAGAAATGCGTCACAATAATTTATAGTGATAGAATTTCGCACCAAAATTATGCAGCAAAACCTTTTTATGACAACTTCTCAATAACTGGTGACAAAATTTAGTGTCAATAATTGCTTTCTTTCATGACAACGTTATATATTGTCATTAATTATTCAAAGAAATTAATGACAATAGATTTTTGTCACCAATACTTATATTTAGTAACGATGTGAATCATTTTGTCACCACTTTATTTGAAGACAAAATAATATATAACTTACAATGATTTTTTTCGTCATAAAATATTAATTTTATATGACAAATTATTATTTCATTATTAATTAGTTGTAGGAATAAGTGACAAAATTATTTTGTCTTATTTTTTTTAAATTTGGTGATGATAGACAATAGTCTGTCATAATTTAATCTGTGTTAGTATTATATTTTGCCATTAATCTTTTGAAAAAAATTATTGACAACAATTCTTCGTGTTAGTAACAATGAGTGTCAATTCATCTCCTTTTTATTTAATTGCACATAAAATAAAATTATTTCGTCACAAATATTATATTTGGTGACTATGTAAACTATTTCGTCATAATTGAATATGAAGGTAGTTTTACTACCAGAAATATAGTTTTCAATATCGAAAATTTTGTAATAAAAGAAAAATTCATTACCAAATATATATATTATTATAAATAAAAATAAGAATAAAATTAAAGTGAAAAAAAAAATATTACATGAGTTACGGAGGTCGACTGCTCGCCCGACTAGCACGCCTAGGTAGACCAGGGCCGGTCCTAGTCGTGATCGGACCTGGGCCCCTATTTCTTTTTCATTGTAAAAATAAAAAAATAAAAAAATAAATGAAGCTTTTATAATGCTAAAAATATTTATATCAAAACATAGAAAATACAAAAACTTATATGAGACCGTCACACGGTGTAACAGGCAAAAATTGTTACTTTTTGTATTAAAAGTATCACGCTTATCTGTAAAAATATTACTTTTTTTTAACAAAAAAAAGTATCACTTGCGAGGGTCTAATTTCTTTTCGCAAGGGTCTAACTATTTATATGAGGAATCGAGAAACATGTATTTATATTAATCAAATTTATTTTTTCCGCGAGGGGCTAATTTCTTTCCGAAGGGTCTAACTATTTATATGAGAAATCGAGAAACATGTATTTATATTAATCAAATTTATTTTGTGGACTGAATCTTGAAAAAAGATATTGAGGCCCAACAAAAAAGTCCCCACTTCGCAGCAGATTACAAAATTTCTATAAAAACAGAACAGGGACTCGATCCCGCGTCTGCAAACCAACTCAAGCATTACCCAACCGCTGGACCACTTACTATCAGTATGCTTAGTTTGGCAAGCAGTATATATATAAAATGTATGTATATACATATATATACACAAAAAAATATTTCGGGCCCCTAAAAAATTGTATTTTTTAGGGCCCGAGTCGACGGACTCTTTCGACTAACGGAAGGTTCGGACCTGAGGTAGACAGAATAAAAAAATGACGATTTTGGCTATTAAGCTCACTACCAATAACTAATATTGTAAAAGTAGCTATACACTAGTCAGATAATAAACTGGGGCCTAGCGATTAGTCTGGGCTGATCGGGCGGGGCTGAGCGTTTAGACAAGGCACTCCCTAACAAAGGGGTCCGCCTATACACTACAACATAAATGGCCTTATGTAACATTTTGTTTGTAACACTTTTAAAATTTTGACTTTTATGTAACACTTTTGTAACACTTATGAATATGTAACACTTCTATGTAACATTTTTGTAACACTTATGAATATGTAACACCTTCATGTAACACTTTTATAATATGTAACACTTTGGATGTAACACTTTTTAAATTGTAACACTTTTAGGTAACACTTTCAAATAAGTAACACTTTTTAGGTAACACTTTTGTATAAGTACACTTTCATGTTACACTTATAAATAAGTAACACTTTTTAGGTAATATCTTAAATAAAATTATATATTTATTTTATTCTAAACTAATAATCATATTTAGATTTATTTTCTTACGTGTATTTTGAAGAACTAGAATCTTTCAATTGCTTATATTTTGTAAAATGATTTTTTGAGACAAAGATTTATAGAAGTGTTACATTTTAATTATCGTAATAAAACATCGTAAGAACACTTAAGGATTTACTTATTAGTTATCTAAAATAAATTTTATTAGTGATTTTTTTTTTTTTTTTTTGTATATAGATACATACATTGTATTTTACTAAACAACGACAACGGAATTTTGTAGTTTAACAGTTTGAATATATTTTTAAGCGTTAAAACATGGGCTTGAACCATTTTGCCATGTCTTTCATGTTCCTAAGTTTATCTTATATTTAATTATTTTTTTCTATAAAAGATAACACAAGTAATTAATTACTTAATTTTAAAGGTGATTTTAATGTGTCCTAAAGTAATCTACAACAAGTAAAAATATAAATTGTAATTGATTTAAATGTTAGTGTCTTAAAATGTATATACAATAATTAGATGTAACAAATTAGTGTATATAAAATAAGTATATATATATATATATATATTGGGAACAAGAAAAATAAATGAAAATTTTGTATGAAATTAGATAGTAGAATAAGCTAAATAAAATCAAGTTATGTTGTAGTTTGATGGAAATTTAATCTTGAGAATATTTTATTGATGTTATGGCAAAGAAAATGGGTATATATAGTGTTTCTTACAAAATCAGACATAATAGTTATTACAGTCTAGCGGTTTGGCCTTTACAATTAAAGATCTTGCAGGCTTACAACCTGAGTTCGAAACCCAGCTATGACAACATTGAACATTTTTTATATTTTTTAAAAAGTGTTACATAAAGGGTTATAAGTAACATATTTTAGTGTTACCTTAAAGTGTTACAATTTAAAATCTAATGTAACACTTATGAAAAGTGTTACCAAAGATCATCAAAGTGTTACTTTAGACTTTAGGTAGCACCGACAAATGCATCACCAATAAAGTGTTACCAAAAGTCTATTATAACACCTTTCGGTATATATGTAACACTTTTCGGGTGTTACATAAAGCATACTTATGTTGTAGTGCTAGTTTTAATCATTTTGTTTTATTTTTATTTTATTTTTTATATCACAACTCCAACATTTTAAAAATATTATATCATTTAGTATATAATTAAACATATCATAATGTATAAACTGTAACTTGAAAAAAGTTTATAAATTACTAATAACAATAAAAATAGAAATAAATACTTGTGCCGATTATTGAGACTTAGCGACTAGTCGGAGCCTAGGGAGACTAATGGGCATATAAACGTAGTTAGGCGAATAGTCGGCGCCTAAGCGGCCGATTAGGTGGTCGCCTAGTTTTAAATTCTTATTTTTTTATATTTTTATTTTATTATTTATATCATACCTCTAATATTTTAGAAATATTATACCATTTAATATATACTTCAACATCATAAAGTATAAACTATAAATTGATAAAAATAATTAAAAAATTATATAAAAATTATTAAAAAATGAAAAGGAAATTTGGGCCTCCCATGCTGACTAATCGTCCGACTAACTTGTCCAGATCGGAAGTGCTTAAAACTTCCGTTGAACACAAAATCGGGTTGGCAAGACATCACCTAGCAAATAACCATAACTTGAGAAAAAAAATTACTAAAAAATAAAAATAAAAAAATAGTCGTGTTTGGAAATAGTCATATTTAAAAATCCACAACTTTTTATTTTTATTCAATTTGATGAAGGTACAACTCTTTAAAAATCATTAAATCTTACTTAACCGATTTATTTTATTTTTTAATTTTACACATTCAATCATATGAGTAATTCATGAAATAAAACATTTTAAGTTTTTTATTTGGACAAAGAAAATAAGATATTGATATTTGAAACATACTTTTTATTTTTAAAAAATAATTTTTTGAAACAAAACTCTTTTTATGAAATAGAAGGAGTATCTTATTATATAATAAAATGGAATCCTCTATAAATAGTAGTTTTAATATTTTCACACCTACTTAATGTTGAAAATAGCAATTTTATGGTAAGATTATAATCACAAATTTTATGTTAAGATTATACTGGAATCTTACCATAAAATAGCAATTTTATGGTAAAATAATAATCACAAATTTTATGTTAAGATAATAAAATGGAACCCTCTATAAATAGTAATTTTAATATATAAGCTCTTTTCGTTTATTATAAATATATAAATTTACATATTTTATTATATTACAATATAATTATATAAATATATCATTTATATTATATATTCGTGATACACTAAAAATCCGTGCATCGCACCATGGGAGAATTCTAGTTATATATAACATAATATATGATATAGCAGTGGAAACTATCCTAAATAATATATTCCCTCCGTCCCGTTTTAATTTACACACTTTCCTTTTCCGGCTATCCCATCTTATTTTGCACACCCCAAAATGAAAAGAAATCTTACAACCTCCATCCTTAAAATCTCCACCCTCAATCTTCACTTTTGAAAAAGTCAACTAAAAAGCCAAAAATAATTTTTTCTTAGTATATATGCCGGAACAAGTGTGCAAATTAGGTCGAGACGAAGGAAGTAATAGATATGATATAACAAATGAAAATAGACTAAATAATATAAGTATACCACATAAATTAACAACGCATGTGGCTCGAATGATAAGTGGCAAATTTTCCACTAAATTAAATAGAATACTCTTGTTAAGAAAATAGAAAAAGGGAAAAAGAAGATTTTAGGGAACTATTTCCCGACTAAAAATAATGAATTGAAGGGTTTTCTTCTCTCCGCCCATCATAGCTATAGAATCCGGAATATCTCCGAATGTAGCTCTTCTTTCTCCACCATCGTTCTCGTCTCCACCGCAACTCTTTTTGCAATTAACAGGTAAGTCTTTGACCCCAATGTTCCATTTTCTATCTCTTTATTCAACCCTTTGATTTTCTTTTGGGTTTACAGTGCCACTCGTCTCGTGTATTCATGAATCGGATCTTCATCATGGTTTGTACACCACAATCTTCGATTTGATTATCGGGTAACTTGAATCTCTTGTCCACTGCCCTTCCTCTTTATACCCTTTACTATTATTAGATTTTTGGAATATCAATTGTTTGTGGCAAAGTATTAGTTCTTGGAACATCAATCGTCCATTGAAATGTTTGAATTCTCGGGATGACATTTTTAGAATTATGTTATTAATAATTTGTTTGTGTGTAGATAATTTTATCTCCAAAATTGCATTTGAACATGCTTTACATATATGCTCTCCATCAGTGTGGTCTTTTTGCTTTTAATTTCAGTTGAAATTTCTTGTATTGTGTTTTCTTCCAATAAGTTGAGCTAGTGGGAGCTTTTCTGTATGTGGTTTCAAAATGTTCTAGAGTTATCCTTCAATCCGTAAGTTAGGGGATAATTGGATTGGGATGTAGTGGTATGTACCATGTCTGATGGGGCACATCCATGGACGGGACATCCAAAAAAGTATTTTAGTTTAAGGGTATAGTAGTTTAGGATGTGCATTGGAAATTGTAAAAGGTGTGTTGGAATTTGTAAAAGGTGATGTAGGTAATAGGGTGTAGATGTGGAGGGATGGGTCATCCGGTGTAAAATGAAATACATTGAGGATGGCCCATGCCACATTCGGATGGGGACATCCCAGTCCAATTATCCCCTTAGTGTTGATATTTTTAAGTTAGTGTTGTTTAATATATTTAATGGATGTTTGGTAGTGTTATGTAGGGGTGAGTACGGATCGGTAAACTGACCAAATCAAAACCGAAATTCGGACCGGGTTTTGGTTATACATTTTTGTGAGTTTTGGTTTCCAGTTCAGTTTCGCTTTTGTAAAGCAGATAATCAGTCTGATACGAAACCTAAAGTAATTTTCAATATTTTCATATGTTTTCAGATTTTTTATTTATTTCCTATTTCAATGACTATTGGACTTCAAAATTTCAATTTTAGACCATTGGACTTCAAAGTTTTGGTTTTGTGACATTTGACTTCAAAATTTCATATTTCATTTTCATTTTTTATGTTTTTATTTGTAACTTTTTCTGTTTCTTTGTTTTAATTAAGCTTTGTTTCTCGTGATACTCTTGCTTATCTGCTTTCGCAGACACCGTCCAGTACAATCATTATTTTAGATTCATATGGCCTTGGCAAGTTAAATTGATCCGATGAATGATTTTCCCTCATATGCTTTACATATGTCATTTCATTTCTTGGTGTTATTATTTTAGGTTCTGAACCTCCTGTATTGTCAAGTGTTCTCTGATCCATTTTAAAAGTACTTGTAGAAAAGCCACCACAAAGTGCAATGTAAGATATAAAATTGCGAAGTTTCAGGCATATGCATATGTAGGCTTGTAAACTAAGGGCCCACTTGATTGGGGAGTTTAGGGGTAGGGAATGGGAATGAATGAGGACTCATTTCCATTTATGGTGCTTGGTACATAATAAATAAGTTAATCATTAACACCTTTTATTAACAATTTCCCCCACTTCATTCCATTGTATGATTGACCCCTCATTCATACTCATTACCATTGTCATTGATTGCAACCAAGCGGGCCCTAAACTTTATTGCTTATAACTTTTTATGTTTCTTTTTCTACTTAAACTTAAAACTTTATTTCAATGTGAAGGTCAAATTAAAAGGTCGTAGTTTGGGTTCTAAATTTCTATCCACAAAAAGAAAAAGTAAAAATAAATAAACATTTAACTAAAACTTAAACCGAAAAATTAAAAATTTTCGGTTTTAACTGTGCTTTCACTTTCCCAAACTAGCGAACCAAAATTTTGGTTAAATGAAAGGTCGTTCAGTCAGCCCTAATGATAAGGGTTAACTTTGATTTTGGTGGAATCTTAAAATTTCAGTTCCCTCCATTTGTGCTCAGCGGAAAAAAGAAGAAGAAATTAACAGCTGGTAATGTTCCAACACTGCTATTAAATTTATGAGACTCAAGTAAAAGTTATGGTATAGTTATTAATGTTTGTTGATGAGTTGCATCAAAGTGATTCGAGTGTCTTACCATATAGGTTTGGTGAGATTTATTGTAGTTTTGGTGTTTTAATTATAATAAGGCTATTATTCAAATTCAAACTCTGAAGTTTCTGTACCTAAGTCAGTAGCCAATAAACAAGAGGATGACACTCGTACTCATTATACTGCAGCCATTTATTTACATGTGTGAGGTATCAAATAAATACCTAGTATATGAATTTTTGCAGCTTTTTGTAATAGCTTTGCTAGTCTGACTTTCCCCCTTGAGTGCCCTTTCAAATTCAGGTATCACTACAAGAAATTTGTCAAATAGCGACAATTAATTCCGTCGCTATTCTGTCGTTAAGAGGTGATAGCGACCAATTAACGACAGAAAAAGTTAGTAGTAATATGGCTAGTCGCTATGAATACCGACGGATTGTTAGGTCCGTCGGTAAAAATTACGACTGATTCATGACAGAATGCCGACAGAAATTTCCAAAAAAAAGTTTACGCAATTGCGACGATCTACCGACAGAAATATTGTCGGTACACTAATCCGTCGGCATTTCACGACTACATTCTGTCGCTAATCTGTCGGGAATTACCGACAATATGGCCTGTCGATAATTTATTCTGTCGCTAATCAGTCGGGAATTACCGACAATATGGCCTGTCGATAATTTATTCTGTCGCTAATCAGTCGGGAATTACCGACAATATTGTCTGTCGCTAATTTATTCTGTCGCTAATCTGTCGGGAATTACCGACAATATTGTCTGTCGCTAATTTATTCCGTCGCTATCTTGTCGCTAATTATTAAAATATTTAGTCGCTATTTTGTCGCTAATTATTAAAAGCTTTAGTCGTTATTTTGTCGCTAATTATTGTTGTCGTTATTTGGTCGGTAATTACCAATATATTTTTGTGAGATCTGTTATTATTTTCTTTTGTAGGTAATCTGTTGGTAAATATTCAATTTCAAATATTTTATATTATCAGCGCCCTACCTTTTTTATTTATATATAAAATATTCGGCAAAATAATTAAAAATCACCCAACACAATCTAAAATAAGTAATTCAACGTCCGAATATGAATTAAAGTCTAAATATCCCCACAAATCAACAACGCATGTTTAAAATTCAATCTCAACATAAAAAAAAGATGTACCGAAAATAAGACAAACACTCCAAATTCAAAACTAAAATAAACTCACATAATAAAGTGCAAACATAAGTCAACTCAACACTTCATCATCTCCATCATATGCCTAGGTCTCTATCGTGAATCAATCGCATCAAGAATCGAACCTGCTCATCTGTCTCATTCTGTCGTGCAGAAATTTCATCGAACTTCTTCTGCATCTCAGCACGACCCTCAGCAAGGCCCTCAGCACGACCCTGCTCTCGGGCACGCTCTATGTTCCTCTGATGTGAGCTCACCGAGGAATCATAATTCCCAATGCCATAAGTACTTTGTTTCGTAGTACCAGCACACTCCAAGTAATGCTCATCAATTTTTTCACGACGTTGGGTCTCATCAAGAGGACTCTCATCAGATAAATCAGGATCCTCAGCAATACGAGCCTCCACTTCCAACTAAGAAAATAACAAATAAACATAAAAAGACTTTTTCAGAATAACAAGTAGAGAATCTAAAAGAAACACAATCTAACCACACTTTGTTAATATTATATACGTAGGTAGGCATAAAGATACTATGCATCACCTGTAAGAAAGATATTAAACATAGCAAGTACGACATCAAAACATTTGATGTTGAAAGCTCATACCAGCAAAGAAGGTTTTGCACTCACGAATATGGAGACAAATAACACATGAATTATCCAATGAAGTTCAAAATCATACTCATTTATATGTTTGATAACATCATTCCTATCTTCATTCTCCTAGTCCATCATAATGCAACTATATACAATTTAAGTATTATAGATTTCAGTCACTATTAATTTTGCTTACCGCCACATTCTCTGAACGCTGATCCACCCACTTGTTAGTTTTTTTATTCCAATGCAACACCTTGAATACCTCAAACTTGGTTGGTTTCCTTCCAAGTGCCATTGCCTGGTAAGACACAAAAGACTTATATGTTAAAATATTTTATAATACATGAATTTATGTATTATCTCTATTGAAAGTAATTATATACCAATGCTCTAGCGTGACCATCAGCTGACCTAGACCCCGCTGTATGGAGAGACATCCCCGACCCACTCCCACCGACCTCACTCCTACGATTCTCCGACATCTTCCGATGTTTATCTTTGAACTCAGGCTTTTCCCACAGTTTCCACAAGTTGTCCCAAGTTGATTGAGAAACATAACCAGGCTTTTCTTTATAATGCCTCAGCCTAGACATGAACTCAGCATACTGCTCAGCAACGTGGTGTCCCCAACACACTTTAATCAAGCCCTCAATGTTCACATCATATATGAAATGTTTCTACAATTGCAATAACAAATTAATATGAAGGAATTAATCTAGTTCAAATTATTTTATGAATTTATTTACCTGAAATTCCCTCCAATAAAACTCCTTCGTCACTTGAGAAACTTCTTTCCAAGTATAGCCCCCCGCATCCAATCTCTCCTTAAAGATATTAGTCATGACTTGTGAAGTATTATAACCTGGATGCAACCTGTAAAAAAGAAATTTAATACAATAAAGGAAGAGTCAAAAGGTGAGCAAATGGAGGAAGCACAAGGTTACATAGTAGCATAAAGAATTCCTGGTTTAGTATGCCTCGTGTAAATCGAGGATTATACATCCACTCACGGCTTGTACTCATTTTCAATAGACTGTTTAGATAAAGATAATATGAAAATTAAAATGTAGATAAATATAATATGAAGTTGAGCTGAAATGATGCAAGAGATGACAATGCATAAAGTATCTATTTCAAATTACCTAGACATTATTATTGAAGACAGCTCCAAAGGGAACATGCATGCTAGGGACTTAATCAATTAGTCTCATTATTGTTCTTTACTCAAGTATTATTAGTATATGTTTTCTCATGATCATGTTATACTCGAGATGCCCATCTAACTTTAAAGATTCATAGCACAAATCAATCTCAGGGCAGTAATTTCAGAGCAAATAATAGCACAAATAGGATCTTAAAATGGCTCACAGGCCTTCAACACGCAGCAGTAATATTTTAATTTTTAATATATTTTTATCACTTCATAATATTTTATTAATTTTACCATATTCTTTTTCAAAACAAACCTTAGATATATAATTCATACACCTTAATTTTTTTCTTTTTTTTTTTTGGTTTCGATTTTTCACACCTCACTTAATCCATAAATAAATATAAGCTAAATGCTTAATAGAGGAAAAATACTACCTATCAAAGAATTTCACATCACTATTAGATTACATGTATCAGCCCAATAAGAAAATGATTCAATTGAACTGGACCTACCTACTGATTTCAAGATTCCGTTTAAAGAAAGGAATGCACAAACATGGTGTAGATAGACAGACCTTGAACTTATATGCCTTCCGCTCCACCAGTATCACCTTCGCGTCATTTCCGGCAGTAACAATCTGCAAAATTTGAAACACACACACACACTTGACATGAATATCTAATAAGTCTGTCATTTGACTTATAGCTTGTCAAGATATGTACTGATTAATTGCATATATATATATATATGTATGTATATAAAGCCTAATGAAGAAAGAAGATAGATGCACACAACTCAGTTTTTAGATACTTAAAGCTATTTAAAATGACTGATCAGTCTTCATGAGCCCTGTTTTTGTTTCTCCGAATGCCATTATCTGCATTGAACCGGAACGGGATTATGTATAGGATTGCACTGAACTGACTGTGGTCTACAATATGTAAAGCCATGAAACAACTAGCCACTGTGTTATCTTCTAGCGAGGAGATGTATCACTGTCCATAATTAGGTAGAGAATCATGAACTTTAAGTAATCCGAACACTAAACTAATAATCTAATGCACATTATATATTGCCTATAAAATTTCTATTGTATATTTGTTCTATCTCCATATGGTTTTACTTTTTATTTTAGAGTTGAATTGTTCGTATACATTATCACACCAGGTTGCTTTCTATAGATACTTGGATGTCTTTCCCTTCTCTTTGTTGTTCGTCTACATTTTGTGTAGTGATCCATGTGGTAGGTTTCCTGATATCATTTTTAGTTACCATTAAAACCAAGGTCGCTCACAGTAAACTATACAGAACAAGAAATACAACAGTGGGGTGAACAACGCAAGAAAAATTACCCATTCAATGCAAACATGGAGAATTGTGGGTAAGAAAGTCTTCTTTTTAGAAGTTAAGAAAAAAAGATGTGAAAGAAATGGGACCATGGGTAAACTGCATGGCTGACTCGTGGACTAGACTCCAATTCCATGGCACTAAAACCTTCCCTATATAACATCCTTATTCACCCCACCCACAACCTGCTTCCACCTTTTCATCTGGTATATATATCCCTCTTCCTTCACTAATCTTCTACCTACATCTTGTTATTATTCTTCTGTCTCTCTTTCTGCAGATATATGCACAAGAGGACAAAAATGGCGCATCATTCTTGCTGCAACAAACAGAAAGTTAAGAGGGGTCTCTGGTCTCCTGAGGAAGATGAAAAACTCATCAACTACATTTCCACCTATGGCCATGGCTGCTGGAGCACTGTTCCAAGACTTGCTGGTTGGCACTCTCTCTCTCTCTTTCTTTCTCTCTCTCTCTGTCTCTCCCAGTGCATGCATTCTGACAGAAACATACACACACTCTCTATGTGAAATATACAGGACTGCAAAGATGTGGCAAAAGTTGCAGGCTGAGATGGATCAATTACCTGAGGCCTGATCTCAAAAGAGGCAACTTTACCCCTCAAGAAGCTGCTCTGATCATTGAGCTCCACAAACTTCTAGGAAACAGGTCCTTTCTTCTTCTTCTTTAATTAATTCAAATGTATATCTATATCAGATTTGCATGCATATATACTCACCTCTCTCTCTTTCTGCAGGTGGGCTCAGATAGCAAAGCATCTTCCTGGAAGAACAGACAATGAAGTGAAGAATTTCTGGAATTCAAGCATCAAGAAAAAGCTGTTGGCTGCTTCTCAGCTTTCTCCCTCTTCTGACAACTCATTCCTCTTTGATCCAATCCCAAACCCCCAAACAATCCCTAATTCTCTAACCCCAACTTATCCAGGGTTTGATATCATCAACTACGACCCTAATTTTGCCCTAATGGGTAATTTAATCACTACCTCACCTTAAAAGTCAATTACTGAATCAACCTTCATTTGTTAAATGAAGAGATACTGAGTCATAGCACTGTATCTTATCAAAGATAACTCCCACCATTGCATTTTATTTCTGTGTATGCAACTTCATATTCGTAATTCCAGAATAACTTCATTCATAACCATTCATCAGGACACAAAGGAGCAGAAACAAAAACAATGAAACAGAGGTTCTTTCTAATCCGTGCATGAAACTGCAGTAAATACCAACAGCAATACAGAAGAGGATGAACCTTAAAAAATCTGATTTATAATAAAACCTTCATGCTTCAAGCTAGTAGGATTACTACAAGTGCACTGTGTGAACAGATTCCCAAGATTTCTCTGTACTAAAAAACTAGCTTTTAGATGAAAAGCAGCAGAACTAAAATACAAGCAATATACAGCAGTATTCACCTTGATACTATATTGGCCGAGTGAAACAGATCTCCGTGTCTAAGTTCAGCAACAACCCGCAACCGGCTAAAGAATCAAAATTAGAGAGTGAGTATGCATTACAAAACTGGGTCTAAGATTATACAAAAACAGAAGTGTTTATCCACAACATCAGCTCGACAAAGTGAATAATATCTCGCCATCGTGTTCAGAGGAGATCTTCCTGTCAGCCTAAATCAGTTTTCTGACATTAGGATCAGTTTCTTCTTTCTATGTTGATTCTATTAGTGAAAATTCACAATCTTATGAATCTGATAAGAGAGAGAAATAATTACCTTATGAAGCGAGTTGGCAGTGATCCTTCATCAATCCCATGAAGAATTGATATAAACCTGATAACCCAATTTGAGTGCCCTGTCTCTTGCGTAGTCTTCAGCTGCAGGATTGCAGTCAAACAGCTCCATTACAGACAACAAAGCGGAGTACAGAGGAAGAAGTGATACTTACAGTGCAGCAGCAGCAACAAAGCTCACCCTGGCTTTTTCCAGCTCCATTACAGACAACAAAGCGGAGTACAGAGGAGGAAGTCTAGCCCTGAGTTGGTAGTGTTGCACCTACTCAAGAAACTCATTAATTGAATAATATATAAAGTGAAACAACAATACTTTTGGACTGCTCATTTGGACAGATATACCTGAAAATGGAAAAATAGAGTAATGGATGTGTCATTTAATCAACATTATTAATAAATACTACTCAAGCAAGGCGTTTGATGCGTGATGTAATAAATATCAGCATAATTTGGGTAAGTTTGGACCATTTCGAGCAGTCGAACATGTAACGAGAAGAAACTGATTTTGTATAAATGGCCTTTTATTAGTCCTATAGCCTAACAAACAGCATTTCCTCTGATCATTTAACTACTGGAACATCATGAAATAATCTTCCACAAATTCCTTATGTACTGTTTTCTCATCATCACAAGAGCATCATCCACAAATTTTCCTAGTTTTATTTCAGTTATTTACTAAAATTGCAGATTTTGTGTTACTGTTTTATAAACCGAGTACTTTTCAAAATCAATAGATTTCAAAATCAAGAAAATCAGATAAGAATTTTTCTTTTATATCAGATAAGCATAGTAGGCAGAATCACAAGAATCCTCTCAGAAATCTGAATCCTGTAGACTGCACACAGGATACTGCATGTACTTGCAAGTTTAAAAATTGAGGGGAGAGCTATTATTTAAAGTGGCAGTGCAATTATCCTAAACAACTAGAAATTACAAATGAAAATTGTAATCTAAAATTCAACTATATATATTCTATATGAAAGAATACGTCTTAACAGTTTCTACTTGGAAGACCATTTGGCTATATTTACCCAATCAGCTTATATTGTTCATCATTCATCCAACCAAATCCACCACATTCTAGACCTTCCAATATTCACTAGATTTTCAAACAGTTTGGAGATTATAGACAAGACAATTGCTCGATTTTTAGTCGCTTACCTGCATGAAGCATAGTCCAAGGAAAGGAGATGTTTAATCATCCTCCAGTGAGACAACGTGTTTGGAACATCCCTTGCATATAATAGCGAAGCAACTCAGATAATAATTGGGGAAAATCAGATCAGATAAACTCTTAACAAATTGGGGAAAATAATTGTGTTGAAACATCACCTGATGGACTGCGTCTTCTTCAGATGGAGGCGAGAGAGAGAGCTGCGGGGCTTCGGAAGAGCGAGCTGCGAGCTGCGAGCTGCAGGAGATACTGGGGGATAGAGAGAGAGACAGCTGGGGGAGAGTGGGAAGAGAGAGAGAGAGCTGAGGGAGAGTGTTAAAGCTGGGAGTGTTAATTAGTACATTAATTATATAATTTGGAGTTAAATTATATCTTAGGGATTTTATTTCTTAAGTAATTTTCAGCTGATTTTTTAATTTATATTACCGACCAAAATTTGGTCGGTATTTAGCGACTACTATATCCGTCGAAATTTTTCACAAAAAAAATTACGACAGAATTATATTGGTCGGTATGATTTTGAAATTAATAATTTTGATTATATTTTAGGGGTGTTTAAAATTAATTTCCTTAATTTTTTTTCAGCTTATTTTTAATTTATACTACCGACTAAAATTCTGTCGGTATTTAGCGACTACTACATTCGTCGATATTTTTTACAAAAAAAATTACGACAAAATTATATTGGTCGGTATAATTTTGAAATTAGTCGGCACTTTTAAAATACAAAATTTACCGACTGAACTTTTTCTGTCGGTACATTTCTGTCACTAATTGGTCGGCATGTTTCAAAAAAAAAAAGAATTACCGACTGAATTATATCCGTCGGTAGAATCCCGTCACTAAATTGGTCGTTATTTTGTCGCATAGAAAATTAGTATATTGGCCATAAATAGCGTCGTTAGTCTGTCGGTAATCTGTCGACGGATTTTAATTTTGAATTTTATTTATATTTCTGTCGATATATAGTCGCAATTTTGTCGGTACTTAACGACAAAAAATCTCTGTCGCTAAAATCGGTCGCTATTTTAAGAATTTCTTGTAGTGTATGTACTAATAAATATTTTTGGTTTATTTATCCTTCGAAATAATTATACATTTTTTTATATATTAAACTATAAACTTTATGTACTTTTCTCCTCTGTTATTTTTGGTCTTTGCAGATTTGATGAGTGGTGGAGAAGATGATGGACGAGGATTTTCGTCATTAGCATTTTGCAGAGTGAAGTTTGGAAATAAATTTTCAGAGAAAATTTTGCATTTTTCCAGTTAGTCATATTTTTTTAAATGATGATTGTTAGCAAATTATTTTGTATGTTAAAAATTGTTCTTATTTTAGGTATCAAACCTGGATGTTTGACACTTTTTGCTATGCCTAGTATTTTTGCTTATTTTACAATTTCTTTTGGCACTATTTAGTTTTTTATATATATCGTTGCATATAAATTCATTTAACATCATATACAAATTTATTAGATGATGGTTTGAAAAAGTTGTCACTAAAAATTAATTATCCGTGACAACTAGTGTGTCATTATACATATATATAATATGATGATAAAAGTATTTTGCCGTCACATGTCACTCTATAATGACAAAATGTAGTCGCTATATTTAATCTTTAGTGTCGATTTATATTTTTGTTACCTATACAATTTTATGGTGACAAATTTATGTCGTCACAATTTGTACTCATTTAGTGACACTAAATTTTTTGTGACTATTTGTCACTTTACAATGACAAAATATATTGTCAGCATATCCAAGTATTTAGTGACATACAATTTTCGTCATTGTGACACAACATGTCGTCACTACTTGCACTCATTAGTGACGAAACTTCTGTCACTATTTTTTAGTCTTTCCTAACCTAATATGTTGTCATTATAGATATTGATATAATGACGATAGATATTTTATAAATATAAAGTAATTCTATTATGACAATTTATTATCAACATGACGAATAATGAATATATTTGTTACGACGAAAACGCCACCAAAGTTTGATGAGTCGGGTAATACATTGATTTTCGTCACCAAATTTGATATTTTGAGGACAAAAATAGTTTTCGTCGTCTTATATGTTTACTTTCAATGATGAAATAAAATATAAGATGACAAACTTTGGTTGCTAAAAGTGACGAAATAGGTGTCACTATAAGTTATAATATATAGTGACGATGACATTTAACGTCATTAAAAGTCATACTTTTGGCGACGAATTCAAATATTGTCACATATACCTAATACCACGGACATACAATGACAATCGTTGTGACGCTAAAATTTCGTCACCAAATACTTACGGAGACGAAATATGAATTTTATATGACGAATTTTATCGTCACTAAAACTCAAAATTCTTGTAGTGGGAGGGGTTGCCGTGCATAGTTTATACTCATGCGGGCTAGGAGTGACTATTCCTTATCGACTTTAGCCAAAGTGGGGTAAGTTAGCATTTTAACCACATTCTTTACCTTTGGTGGTTTCCGTGCACAGTTTATACTCATGCGGGCCAAGAGTTCTTTTTTTTTTTTTGTTTTTTTTTTCTTTTCTTTTGTTTACATCAGGTTCAAGCGTAGTAGCATTTCAAAAAATTCCCATTTATGGGACCAACTCGTACGTCGTCTTCAGAGATAAATTTGTAGGCGCCATTTATGTAGACTTCTTTCACCACATATGGTCCATCCCACCTTGACACGAACTTATTTTCAACCCGATGTGTAGTAACAATGGGTCTTCTCACTGCAAGCACCAAATCACCAACATGGAAGGAACGTGACCGTACTTTCTTGTTGAATGCTCTAGAAAGACGGGCTTGGTAGCATTCAAGTCTTTGTTGCACTTCCAACATTTTCTCATCAAGGGCCTCTAACTCATCAAGGCATAAGTGCGCATTCTCGTCCTCAGTCAAACCTTCTTGCAGCTACCCGAAGAGAAGGAATTTGTTTCTCCAAAGGGATCACTGCTTCCACACCATACACCAAAGAGTACGGGGTAGCTTGAGTTGGCGTCCTGTAAGTTGTTCGGTAAGCCTAAAGTGCTTCTCCGATCCTCTTGTGCCAATCTCGCTTTGACTTTCCAACGACCTTCTTTAGTAGATTGCACAGTGTCTTGTTAAATGCTTCGGTGAGTCCATTGGTGGCCGCGTTATACATTGATGATTTCCTTTGTTTAAAATCAAACTTCTCACAAAGTTTATCAATCAAGCTATTGCTAAAGGCTTTTCCGTTGTCAGTGATCATGTAGCGAGGAACTCCATATCGGTAGATGATGTTGATGCGGATGAAGTCTGCTACATTTTCTTTCTTCACTTCTTTCAAAGGCACTGCCTCCGCCCATTTGGAAAAGTAATCCGTTGCAGCCAAAATGTACAAGTGACCTACAGAAGACTTTGTCAAATGCCCAACTACATCCAAGCCCCAAGCGTCAAATGGCCACAAAGCAACAGTGGGATGCAAAGGTTCAAGCGGGTGGTGGATGAGGTTTGCGGGGAACTAGAATGCTTGACATTTCTGGGCATAGTCCATGCAGTCTTTTACCATTGTTGGCCAATAGTAACCCATCCTCTTTATTAAAAAATGCACCTTTGGGCCCGATTGATGGGCACCACAGATGCCGGAATGAGCTTCCTCCATAGCTCGGATGGCTTCATCATCGCCTAAGCACCTCAAGAAAACTCCATCAAAAGAACGCCTATAAATTGTGCCTTTAAAGTACATGAAGCGAGGAGCACGGCGTCGGATATCAACTTTTTGCTTGGGATCACTTGGTAACTTCTCATACTTAAGGTAATCAACAAGCGGTTGTCGCCAATCCTCTTTCTCAATCTCAAATACTTCCACAACATGGCTTTCTTCCTCATCGTGGCCTTCACCTTAAAAAATTGGCGATATGACCCATCTTTGGCATATTGGCACGCGAACTTCACCTTTCGATATCGCTATTGCGGCTGCAAGCTTTGCTAAAGCATCAGCTTGTTGGTTTTATTTTCTTGGCACATGTAACATTTCCACATCATCAAGCTAAGCTACAAGCTTTCGGGCGTAAATGAAATATGAAAATAACTCTGGCTTCTTAACCTCGTAATCATCAAACACTTGATTGATCACCAACTTAGAGTCCCCATACACTTTGAGATACAAATGATTTGCGTCAACTGCCATCTCTAGTCCCAGGATAAGCGCCTGGTATTCAGTAACATTGTTGGAGCAATTTTCGATTAGCGTAAAAGAGTATGGCAACACGTCTCCGTCGGGTGTCACGAACACAACCCCGGCACCAGCCCCTTCTCTGTGGGATGCTCCATCAAAATACATGTTCCATGGAGGGGAGATATCAATTGCCAACACATCTTCATCTGGTAGGTCATCAAATAATTCCCACTCGGCAAGGATGGGGTGATCAGCCAAGAAGTTCGCCAAGACTTGTCCTTTAACCGCCTTTTGAGGGACATATACAATCTCGAATTGTTGCAGCTAGAGGTACCACCTTGCTAGTCTATCAGAGAGAACCGGTCTAGACATGACATACTTAAGCGGATTTACCTTTGAAACAAGACGAACAATATGAGCTTGAAAGTAGTGCTTCAAATTTTGAATTGCGAATATGAGAGCCAAACATATCTTCTCAATGGGTGAATACTTGAACTCATTTGGTGTCATCATTCTACTCAAGTAGTACAAAGCACTCTCTTTTCCAACATCATTCTCTTGTGCCAGCAAGGATCCGACTAAACGCTCTTGGGCAACAATGTAGAGAATCAATGGTCATCCAGGTACTTGTGCGACTAGCACAGGCGGCTTCATCAAGTAGGCTTTGATGCTCTTGAAAGCATTGCTACATGATTCATCCCATTCGAACGAATTACCTTTCTTCATGAGGTGGCTAAAAGGCTAACATCGACCAGCTAAGTTTGAAATGAATCTTCGGAGGTAAGCCAACTTTCCTTGCAAACTTTTAAGTTCGTGGATGTTGCAAGGCTCGGGTATCTTTAGAATTGCATCAATCTTCGCTTGCTCTATTTCAATGCCTCGGTGGCGAACAACAAACCCAAGAGACTTTCCCGACGTAACTCCGAATGCACATTTAAGTAGGTTCATCCTAAGTTGATATCTTCTTAGGTGTTCGAAGACTCTTCTTAGGTCATCAAAGATTTTTTGCATTGCCCTTTGGTATGTTGCACCGGCATTCTTCAAACCGATAGGCATCACCTTATAGCAGTATATCCCTTATGGGGTTCAGAATGTTGTGAGCTCTTCATCTTTAGGCGACATACGAATTTGATTATACCCAGATGATCCATCCATGAAGGATAAAGCTTCATGGCCCGTTGTAGCATCAATCATAAGTTCGGCGATAGGCAATGGAAAGTCATCCTTCTGGCATGCTTTGTTTAAGTCTTGAAAGTCGACACAAACTCGTATTTGACCATTCTTCTTCCTCACTGGGATAATGCTAAAGATCCACGTAGGGTACTTGACTTCTCGAATAAACCCCAATTCAATAAGTTTATTCACTTCAACAATCAAGGGAACTAACTCCGGTCGGAATCGACGTTGAGCTTGTTTGACAGGTTGTGCCCCCTTTCTTATTGACAACTGATGAACTGCCACTTTTGGGTCTAAACCCAGCATCTCTTTGTAGGATCATGCAAATACATCCTTGAATTCACTTAGCAGCCCAATGTATTCTTGCTCTTCCTTGGTTGTCAACAAGGCACTTATGAAGATAGGTCACGGATCGTTGGTTGTGCCCAAATTAATTTCCTTCAACTCATCAACAGTGGCTTTGACGCCTTCTTCAAGTTCAAGTGGAGCTTCCTCAGCATCTTCCTCTTCCACTGGAACGTCTCCACAAAGAGTTATGTGATTTGATGATGTCACTTGTTCATTGACTTCTTTAGGACTTCTGAAATCTATGCGCGTTCTTATTTGTCCGTTTCTCTGTCTCACCTGGACCATGCACATGGTGTTATTTGTTTCAGTGATAAGCACTCTCCTAATCAGCAAAGCGATCTCTCTTTGTTGGGCACTTTCAATATTTTGAGAAGTTGTGTAGTGGATGCTAGCATTAACAAATTTTGAGGAAGCCACGATTTCTATATCCTCCTCTTTGTTGCCTTGAATGCGAGTCAGAATCACAGTCTGCATTTTAGCCATCAGAACGCTTCCTCATGATATAGTCAAGGTAGTGCGACGTTTCATTTGAGAATCAAGCTATGGAGTTTTTGACTGATATATATATCTTAAAAAATTAGTAATGACTGTGTATGATAGACAAAAACTAGTGAGATTTTGAGGTTACTGACTGATATATATCTTCTCCAGTCTCATTGTCTTTCATGTGTGATTTCTTTCATGGATTTGTATCCCTAGAGCAAATTTACACATACATTTAACATAAATGATTAAGGCATTTAGGAAACCATTTGAGCTGATACAAACCTTACCTATATTTTTTTATATGTTGTTGTTTTCCTCTACTAATTTAATTTTATTAAAAAAAAAAAGAAGTAAAAAGTGTGAAAGTTTTCAAGTTTTTGATATGGTGTTGCTTTCCTCAACTAATTCAAGGGCTTTTACCACCATATTTTACTACCGAACTTGCCTCTACAAAATCACAAGTTCTCATAAACCATTTTTCCCATCTACCTTAGCCCTTAAACACCTTATAAAACAAAACTTCTTCCAATTTCATCTATCACAAAAAATCCTTATGATTTATGTCATATATGTGATCTTAGTGGTAGAGAAATGAAAAAATATGAAAGCTTATGGTGGGTCGAGTTTATTAAAAGAATTTGAGCGAAACACTAACTCTTTAAACACATGAGTGAAGTGTGAATTATTTTGTGAGGGTCTATCAACTTAGTTTGCTCTTTTTTAAGTGATAAAAAAGCTATGAGTACTTGAGCTTGTTTTTCTTGAAGTGTTATGTGTTGAATCTGATTCCTTGTTTCTATACTTGTAATTTATGCCTCTTATGCATTTGATAGACAAATATAGAAGTGTTGCTCGAGGAAGACCAAAATCTAAGTGTCGGGAATTTGATAAGAGCATAATGTTATAATATTTAACTTCTTAATTTGGTTTATTTTGTTCCATTTTCTTATCAACATTATAATTATTTACTATGTTTTTATTAATTTTTGGCCTTTACCCAACTTATTTTTAATTTAGACTCAATTATCGGTTTATTTTGTTAACTATAATTAAGCCCATTAACCACGCACTTGGAGTGGAAACTAGCAGCCCACTAAAATATAAATGAGCCTAAAAAAAGTCCCTCAATTATGGATAATCTGAAAAAATAGACCATAATTTGCATGAATTGTTCAAATGCTAAATATATTTTCTATTGTTGTCCAACATACAAATGTTGACCTCAAGTCTTGTCTTTATTATGCCTCTCATACCCTTCTAGAAATATAGCTAAATGAGATAGTAATATATGTTTGCGTTTTTGCACACAAGGTGTTTGATGTTTTGATTAAATGAATACACAAGTTAGTTGATGTTTTTTATCTTATTATTGATCCTTAACTCCAACTCTGGTTTTCATCATTTCATGTCTATTTCATGGGTGTTGATTGAAATTGTTGCTATTTTGTTTTGTTTTGGCTTAGTTCTATTCAAATAAACACAAGTGGCAACTAGTTTAATCAAGAACAGTAGCATGGTCTTGATTTATACGTGACTTAATCTGGTGAGTTTAACTTCTTGTTTGATTTGTTAGGGTTGACCTTTTCTTCCAAACTTTATGCAAATAGTCGAATCCTTGTTAATTGAATAGTAAAGATTGACATGGTTAGATTAGTTAGTATTGAAATTGTCCTAGAATGATTTTGATTATATAAGTGGGATATGGTGAAATTTTCGGCTACTTAAAATTCTCGCCATCAACCGATCAACTTGGTAGTATAATTCATCAAAATCAAACTCTACGGTTTATTAATCTCAAAATTTACTCTTGTTGTTTACTTCTTAATTTCTCTTTTAAAAAAGATATTGTCAGATATTATATGTCTTTTATAGGTTAATTCTATTGCTAAACACCCCCCTGCTTGTGTGTGTGAACTTAGGTTGGTCATGAAATTGTAATTTTTTTCAATTGTTTTGTTGGACCAACTTTAGGGTGTATACTTGAGCTTCAATTGGTCATATGATTAACTTGTTGATATTTTTTCGGACCAATTTTTCTAAAGGAAGAAATAACACTTATATCATTTTGTATAATTTCGTTGCTTGTTTCGAATTTGCCAGTGTTGTAGAAGCGTTAGAACATGAAAATCCAAGCTTGTTTTTAGCTCTTAAACAATCTATTTGTATGCATTGTTTTGGAATTGAAATGCTAAATTTATCGAGGGAAGGTCTACGACGTACCTATACCTCATTTTAAGGGTCATTTGGGAGTCAAAATCTTACCCGAGCACCCCATTTTTGTACCCTCTATGTTTTCGACGAAAATTATTCAAAAATTGGTGTCTAAATTAGTCTTTAACTTGCAATGCTATGGTGTGAATACAACTTGTAATTTGGAATTTATTTTTCTATTATTTATAGTTCACAATTGAAGTTGGATATTGATCTATGTTGATTCTAAAATTAAGTAAGCAAAACTCTCCTCATTGGAGATGATACTTTCTTAACATATACTATTTTGTTTAATGTTGTGGGCTAAAAATAGATTAAATATATAGCAGTATCAAAATGGTACCAGGATTCGTACTCTGCAGTTACAAAGTACTAACTACTAGGAAATGGGTATTTAAATTGCTGGAGTGAGTGAGCCACTACTTAAGATAGTGGAGCGGCTGGCTGGAGGTTCACCTCTTAATAGACCACTACCCTATTACTTGAAGCCATGCCATTACCCTCCACTAAGTTGAAGCTATAAAATCTTTATAGGAGTTGAGACGTATAAATAGGTGTATATGTCCAACATTTGGTACACACAAATCTAAGTTTTCCAACAAAACATGCTACATCTCATACTCACAAAGCATTTGATTGAGTAATAGCCTATGACATTTGTATAATGCTTAGCTCTTGGAATGTACGACTTTTTAACACAAAGTGATGGAGACAAATAGTAAAAGGGTAAATGTATGTATTTAAAACTGTGTTATCCAAACATGATGGCATAAACCAAACCCAAAAAAGCTAATTGGGCTAGCCCATGTTCTGGAGAAACCCTAGCACTCCCTTGAATAAATAAACACGAGTTGTCTGTTGAATCTTTCAACTTCATCCTTCTTACCTTACGCACCTATCCCCGTCCCACGTCCCCCTATGTCACATTTTCAAATTTAGTATTTCATTGGTCTTTGATTCCTTTGGAGGTGATGATAAGATGCATAATTGTAGCTTATTATGAGACCTACTTTGTTTAAAGTAAGGATAATTACTTTTTCCATACGTCTATCTGAGCTACAAACCTCCTCTCCTCCCTTTTGGCTTCTCCCTCTCTCTCTCTCTCTCTCTATTTTTTTTTTTTTCTTTTTGGATGATTTAATATATGCAAAATGTTCAAAAGTGAAAGAAAATTAAGTTGTATCAAGGATGTTCCTAGTGATAATTTTACTATAACCATGTTTATTTAGATGATTTTCTGACGAAAGGCTATCTCGGTAATTCTCTAAAGGGATGCTGCTATTTTTTCCATATAATTTATTATTCTTTATTTTTCCCCTTTGATGAACTTTATCAGCGCTTATATTCAGATCAACCTGTTTTCCAAATAATTTTATCTGTATCAATATCTTTTTTTTTTTCTTTTCATTTCTTATGTAACCAATGCTTGAATGTAGGAAAAGACGGGGAACTTCATAGCGCCGAATAGGATCTTCATGTATATATGACTATTAGGAAAATAATCCTTCACCGTGTCTTGGTGATAAGTTGTTCTTCAATATATAAATCAATGTAAAGATACAAAGATATTACAACAGATACGAATAGATGTACTATATCACATATTTATAAGGAAAGTAACAAACTATTCTAATAACTAAATCAACATGAAGTTTTGTTCCGTGGAGAGAATATCACTAACACCCCCCTCAAACGAGACGTGGTGTTTGGATTCATTCGTAGCTTGGACAAGAAAAATGTGAAAAGAGGTCGGGCTAAACTCTTCGTGAAGATATCCATGACTTGAAGATTAGAAGGAATAAATTTTGTGTCAAGCTTCACAGAAGAGACCAATTATCTAACATAATAATATTCAATATTGATATGCTTCGTGCGCTTATGAGCCGCAGGATTTTGACTAAGGAAAATGGCACTAGTATTATCACATACAAGTAATGGGAGAGCAGGGGGAAGAGCGTGAAGTTCTCTTAGTAAGTGCGCCACCCAAACAATCTCAGCCGCTACATTTTCCATAACTCGATAATTGAACTCACAACTTGAATGAGCTACTATCCATTGCTTCTTAGCACTCTAGAATACAAGGTTTAGGGTAATAAAGATAGAATATTAATAAGTGGAACGTCAAGTCTTAGTGCAACGGGACCAATCAGCATCAAAATAACCAATTAAAGATGAATGATTATCGCAATCAAACGAGATCCCATAGTCAAGTGTGCCCTTGACATAAAGAAGCGACCTTTTAAGTGCCCGAAAATGGACAAGAAATGGTTGTTGCAAAAATTGACTAACCAAATTAACCACATATGACATGTGGGGACGCATGATAGTGAGATATTGAAGGGCACCAACCAAGGAGCGATATAGCGTAGGATCAGGAGAAGGGGATCTTGTTCTAATGAAATGTTCTCTAGCTACAAGCAGAGTGGAAAGAGGCTTACGATCCGCTATATCAACTCGAGTAAGAATATCTGAAGTATATTTAGTCTGGTTGAGAAACAGACTGTCAGAAGTATAAGTAACTTCCAATCTAAGGAAGTAGTTGAGCCGCCTAAGATTCTTGATAGTGACTTCCTGGTTAAAGTGAGAAATGAAGGAGCGCAAGAGGGCATCATCATTTCCTGTAATAATTATACCATCCATGTACACCAAGAAATAAAGCAAAGATCCACTTATGAAAATATAGAGGGAAGTGTCGGACAGACTACAATGAAAACCAAGCTGGAGAAGAAAATCCTTAAATTGTTGAAACCGAGATCATGGAGCTTGCTTGAGACCATAAAAGAGCTTTCTTAAGGCAACATACATGACTCAGAAATCGGGAATCCAAAAAAAATTGTGGTTGCTCCATATAAATAGGTTTATAATGAATGTTATTTAGAAAAACATTCTTGACATCCAGTTGATGAAGTGGCCATTGTAGCATAAAAGCTAAGGCAAGAACTATGTGAATTGTGGAGGTTTTAACTACTGGACTAGAAGTGAGATTATAATCGAAGCCAGGTAGTTGGGTGAAGCCTTGAGCAACCAAACGAGCCTTATGTCGATCTATTGAGCTATCAGAGAGATATTTTGTGCGAAAACCCCATTTAGAACCAACAACATTAACACTGGGAGGTCGAGCAACAAGATACCATGTATTATTAACCCGAAGAGCACATTTCTTCCTCCATGGTTGCAAGCCATTTCAGGTCTTTAGCAGAAAACTTAAAACCCCATGCCTCCATAGGGTTGATGAGAGTTGCAACAAGACCTGTAGTGACAAAACATTGGAAATGTTTCGGGGCTTGAAAATTCCAAATTTTACCCTGGTGGTCATAGGATGAGAGGAAGTGTCCACTGCTGAAGAGGGAGAAGGGGAGATGGGCGAAGGACGAAGGCACCTACGTGGGAGGGGCCTCGGCAGGAGCTAGTTGGGGTGGAAGCTAGACATGTATGCCATGCAAAGGTGATAATGGGGGCGGAGACTCATGATAGGATGCACAAGCAACACATCTCCATCACACAGTGTGCATGGGCATGAGAATACGATTGAATCAGAATACAATGGTGGGTTTTGCGGATTAGGCAAAGAGAAGATCGAGGGCTCAAGAAATTCTGAAATGGGCTATTATGTCGTGGAGATTTGTGATTCCTGACCAGAAAATGGAAAATAATGTTCATCAGATATTGCATGGCGAGTAATATATGTCCGAGAAATAGAAGGATTAAAACAATGAAACCCCTTGTGATTAATATTGTAACCAAGAAAAATGTAAGCATCACTTTGATGAGAAAATTTATCGAGGCCATAGTTCTGTAAATACGGAAGTACCCAACAACCAAAAGGATGGAAGTTGTCATAATTCGGCACTGTGGGAAATAAAACCTCAAATGGAGATTTGCTTTGAAGAACTGATGAAGGAACACGATTTATCGTGTACACAGTTGAACTAAAAGCCTCAACCCAATAAATAGTAAAATATTTGAATGAAAAACATTGCTAGACCCATTTTAGTGATATGTCTGTGCTTGCGTTCATCACGACCATTTTGAGACTGTGTGTAAGAGCACGGCATACAATGGATAGATCCATTATTTTGAAAAATGAATGAACCTGGTTGTTCGTGAACTCAGTGCCACCATCGCTTTGAATTATTTTAATACGGCGATGAAATTGATTGTGTACAAAAGCAACAAATTTCAATAGGACATCATAGAAGTTGGATTTGAAACATAAAGGATACAGCCACGTCAAATGGGAGAAATCATCAATAAAGATAACATAATACTTATAACCATCGACCGAGCAAATTGGCACAGGGCCTTACAAATCACAGTTAATTATATCCAATACACGAGAATCAAGTTTTTCATTAACGATAAAAGGTAAATGATTGTTCTTAGCAAATTGACATGATGAACAAATAGTTGGTTGAGGCAAAACCGAAGTGACAACCAAACAACCATTTTTATGTAACAACGAAGTAACATCAAATAATTATGTCCTAATTTGGAGTGTCACAACTCAAAAAGAAGCTTTTGGACACTAGGAACGAGCAACAATCAAAGCAGAAAGTCTAGTATCCATCTTGTAAAGATCATCCACACATTCACCTTGAGCCAGTACTTTCCTTGTGACCTTGTGCTAAAATGCAAAAGAAGAGTCATCAAATAAGATATGAACTAGATAATAAGACGTCAATTTGCTCAAAGATATAAGACACTTGGTTAGACGAGGGAAGACCAAGACATGTAATAAAGTAAGATAATGTGACATAGTATAAGTGCCAGCATGTATAATTAATAAAGAGTCACCATTACCAACAATGATCCAATCAGAGCCGGAATAAGGCTCGTAATGATCTAATGTTGAGGCGGTAGAAGTCATGTGTGCAGAAGTACACGAATCCAAGTGCTAGTTGGAGGGGGGAGATGCGTCTTTCTCCCCCTTTACAATCTCAAATGGCGTTGTCCAACTTACTCAACTTCTTTCCCAAACACGGTGGTGTACTGATCTTCATCGACTTAAACTAGCACCTCCTTATTCCTACCAATACTCCCCCGCTTCATATGACTTTCCCTCAAGCCACAATATGATTGGTATTTGCTCTTCATCACCTCAAAGTCTTCCCACGTAGCCTCCTCAGGCCGATACAGCTACCGGACCAACAACTAAGTAATTGGCCATTATTTCTTTTCACCTACCGTCTTTCCAAAATATGTACAAGTTGCAAAATCATCTTGCCTTCATCGTCCATTTGTGGTAATCTTGGAGAAACTCTATCATCAGACCCCTACTCTACCCTTCAACAGTGAGATGGTGCCTGGTGGTAATTTCATTTTGTAGGCCGCTGGACTTATAACAGCAGCAACCTCAAAAAGTCTAGCAAACTTGGGACTTAACTTCCATAGTTTATGCTTTTGTATAGAGGTTTGTCTATATGGCTTGAGCTTAAAGTATACCTAATCTCCCACTAGGTATACCTTATCCCTCCTATTTTTATCAGCCTATTATTTTCTACAGACTTGAGCTGGCTGCAAGAACTCTCCTTCTATTGCATATGTTGCCTCTCCTATAAAGCTACTTCCACTCCCACAGCTATAATAGGGATTTCTGCACCCAAAGTCAAAAGAATGAGTTTATACCCATACAAGGCCTAAAAAAGAGTGGATTGTAGACCAGAATTATAGGTATTGTTGTACAAGAACTCAAGCAATGAGAACCACTTAGCCCAATCTTTAGGAGCCTGCCAGACATGCATCTTAAATATGACTCCAAGCACGGCTTCACCCTCTTTGTTTGCCCATTAGTTTGAGGGTGATAAGAGGTGCTCAACATGTAATTGTTGCCAAAAAACACTTATGGACAATGGATCCTTATGCTAGGCAACCTATGTAACCTGTAAACTGTGTTAATAAACACTTGAGCTACTTTTGTTGCTGTAACAGGATGTCGTAGAGCAAGAAAATGAGCATATTTGGTATATCATCCACCACCCAAATAACCTCTTTCTGTTTTATTGGAAAACGAAGCATGAAACAATTGAAATATCCTTCCTTGCTCTATCTAGTATATTTAAGGATGTAGAAGCCTAAATAGCTTTTGTATCTCATGTTTATTCAATTGACAAATATGACAAGAGAAAACTACCAAGTGAATTGTCTTCTTGATATCTGGCCACCGGAAAATGGATTTAATTCTTTGCCAAGTACCTTTTTACTCCTGAATGACCTACTTTTGCCCAAGCGTGCATAAACAAAGTTATCTTCATCCTTTACTCAGTAGCCCCACCAATGTAAATCCTACCGCTGAATCTTGGAATTCCTCACTCATAAGTATACTCCCTCACATTCTATGGCTGTAAGCTTAGCTCCAAAATCTTCTCGCCCACCAATTGATCGCCTTCTTAACAATTTTGAACTTCTTCCATCCATTGTGGTTGCAGTATTGTTAACATGTTGCACTCCCCTTGATTTCTCCTTGATAATGCATCAATTGTAACATTATTAACTCATTTCTTATATTCAATCTTGTAATTAAATCCCAAGAGCTTAGTGATACACATTGTGTATGCATGTTTTTAGGCTTATTTAGACTAGGAATTAGATAACTTTTGAATGCATTATAGGTCTACTTATTTTTAAATTCATTATCTTGTGCCATTTGATTTGTGTGTGCTTGTTTTGTAGTAAAATACGTGGTTTTTAGGCCAAAAGTTCATTTAGACGAGGTCCGAAGAAGAAACAAGCGAGGAAAGTGGTGAAATAATGAATTTCAAAGAACGTGGTGCCAAAAGACCCACTCGGTCGAGTGGGAATGGTCCCACTCGGTCGAATAGAAGAGGAGAACAAGAGGAAAATTCAGAGGACTTACTTGGCTAAGTGAGGTTGAGTCACTCGGGCGAGTGAGATTGAATCACTTAGTCGTGTGGCATGATGGGAGTCGTACTCGATCGAATACGAGTAATTTACTTGGGCGAGTGAATGGCTCGAGAAAAGATTGTAAATTAAATGTTGCAGGTTACTCAGGCGAGTAGAATCATTCTACTCGGGCGAGTAGATTTCTGGGCCTGTACGGATTTTGTTGTTTGAAGCCTAATTTCGGCCCATTATCACCATTTTCCATCCCAAACTATAGAGGGAGGCTTAGACATCAGCTTTTATCAGTTTTTCTATTATACAAGATTCAACCATTGGAGTAGAGAGCAAAAAAGAAGAAGATGAGAAGATCAGAGCAAGAGCCTGAGTCAATTTTACCACTGTCATTATAACCGGACCGGAGATGAAATCGGTTTCATTAGTAGCTAACGGTTTAACCGGGGTCGGACCACTTCAGTAAAAAATAAGAAAAAATAGAACTACGACCGGAAATCATATTAGTACCTATTCCCGAGTTTAATGCGCGAACCTCTTTGTACATAGGATAGGAACAAGACATCAGCCTCTTGCCTTGGTAGAAGCACCCCTGCTACCCCAACTACTAGAATCACAAATCACAAAACCGGTCTAGAAAGAAAAGCTACCGGCAAGCAACTAAACACCATAACCGAAATCCTTATCGTGGCAATACGGTGCCTTCACAAAAAGTTCTTGACTAAAAAGCTATTAAAAAGAAAAAGGTTCATAGAATGATGAGTCGTGCGGCTAGCCATGGTGAATTCCTTCCATATCTTGGACGTCGTTAGTCTAACCATCATAAAAATCATATAAATCTAATTCATTTGCAGCTTATTCGAAGAGAAAGGAAGGGGCACCATTATCCATATATCTCGTATTCTCCCTTCCCCGATCCGCCGATCTTAAACATTTTACATTTTTATAAGGCCATGCTACATATATATATATATATATATATATATACATATATATATATATATATATATATATTTGCACGGTTATTAAGGATTAACAAGATAATTGTATTATAAAAATAAATAAACTTCATGACAATAAAATATAGTAATAAATTAACAAATGAGGACAAATTTTACTTTGCTCCTAATTTCTCGAAAATAAACATAAAAAGGAAAGGCAAATAAATTATCTGTATCTCAACAATAAATTCATTAAAAACTGTGATATTGTTTCACATGATCACATCCCTATCTCCTCCACTTCTTTAGATCCTTATCCCAACCCCACTTTTCCCTCGAGCCTCCTACTTCTCTATCGCAGATGTAGCAGATGAGATCTATTCTACCAAGACACCCACCAACCATCTTTCTTCTCCTCCTCCGTCTCACTCTCTCATAAAAATAGTAAATACATCAGATTAACAATCAGAAAGTGGATGAGATTGATGCATGTAACACTTGTCTTGAATTATTCTAGATGCCATGTTGTTTAGATTATCTTTGATTTGTGATTTTTCTTGTTATGGTGGAAGGAAGGAGCCATGCATAGATCCAGACCCAGAAGCTTATCTTTTTCGCCCCTTCTTGAACATATCTAGAAACTTCTTCTTCTTTTTTTTTTTTTTTTTTTTTTTTTTTTTTTTTTTTCTTCCTTTATTAAAGAACTGGTTCTACCAGTTTCAGTAGTTTCGATTTTTTACAGTTTTGTGTGGTTGAAAGCGGGTTCCCCCGGTCCAACAAGAAATCTGGTTACATGGCCCCTTTCGTACCGGACAAGTGGCCGGTTCCGGCTCAAACCGGTTGAACCAAATTGTTTGGTCCGATTATAGCAACACTGAATTTTACACAATTTTGGGTTTTATTAGTTCTTCGTTTTCAAGAATTGATATTGAATGTTTGTCTTTATATATTTAGTTTTGTTATTTACGAACATGAATGGCTAATTTCTTTGCAGTATTCTAGGACTAGAAAGTAGGTTACAATAACTATTTGTTCTGATTGTTTTGAATTATTTAGACACCATTCCAAGTTTTATCTGTGTGGTTGTGTTTATTCTTGGATTTGGCAATCTAGCTAATTGTTAGATTCAACTAGCTTAATAGTTTGTCACCTAAGAGGGGAAAATTATTAATAGGCTTACGACACATAGCAAAGGTATTCAGTATCGACTGAGAGGTGTAAAATATATGTGTAGGCATTGGTCTTGTGATCTTTTAGGAGTTACATATACAATAATTAGTCGGAGACGATAATTATTCATATGTAATCTACACGTTAGCATCGTCCGAGAGAAGGGTTAACTAGATAAGTAATTGCCTAATAAAAACTGGAATTCGGTTTAAAGGTCTAGATAATTAGGATAGTCTGGCATAGGGACGTTGTAATTGAAATCGAACCTTTGGGACGTATCTTCATCTGATTCATCTTTCCAAGTTATTGTTATCTATTGCAAGTTCTTTAGTTGATAGTTTAAAATTGAGCTTAAAACCCAACAATCTAACTTCATGAGTCTAGATAGAGTTGAACTGTTAGGATTAGGGTATTTAATTGGCTATTGATCCGATCTGTGAGGGATCGACCTTGCTCACCAATATTTATAGCTGCGTCGTGCACTTGTGGTCGTACTAGAGTTCAGTTTTAGCAAATACTTGAGGCTTTCTTGGTCAGTTTATTACAAACTGTTGGTGTAGCAAATATGGCCTCCACTTATCTAATGCCATAATAATTGACAAGAATTCCTTCTCATATATTGAGAGCCCCAAATTCTTGGGCCTCAAAGCTTTTAAAAATGTAACGAGATGCCTGTAGTAAGGTAACTCCAATTCCACTGTAACAAGCATCCATTTCTACCACAAAGACCTTGTTGAAGTATGGTAGATGCAACACTGGTGAATTAACTGTTACTTGCTTCATCTGTTCAAAGTTGATTACATTTCTTCACTCCAATTGAACATGCCCTTTTTAATCAAGTTAGTTAATGGCCTTACCATAATTCTATAGCCTCTATTAAGCTTCCTAAATATGCAGTCAGACCAATGAAACCTCTTAGCTCAATTACTAATCTAGGAGTTTGCCACTCTGCCATGGCTATTGTTTTTTTCCTGATTAGTGGACACTCCTCCTTCATTGATCACATGCCCCAAATACTCTACCATCTTCTGACTAAAGGCACACTTGGAAGCCTTTGCATATAATTGTTGTTGCAGCAACCTTTCCAATACCAACCCCCCATATGTTTCTTGTGGTCCTTGATATTTGCACTGTACACACGTATATCATCAAAGAAGAGGCCCCTTAGGTACTCCTTAAACACTGCATTCATTAATCCTTGGAAGGTTGCAGGTGCATTAGTGAGCCCAAAGGGCATCGCCTTAAAATCATACAAGCCATAAAATGTCACAAAATTTGTCTTGAGTATGTCCTCATCTTTCATTCTTATTTGATGACGCTCGGCCCTGAGGTCGATCTCAGAGTATCCTTGCTTTTCCCAGTTCATCAAGAAAATTATCAATTAAGTGTAAAGGGTAGATTCCCTTCACTATCGGTCAGTTAAATCTTCTATAGTCCACACAAAACCTCAAAATCCCATCTTTTTTCTTCACCAATAGTACTGGAGAAGAGAGAGGACTCATGTTATCCTATGTGATCCCATTCTTGAGGATCTCTATTGATACGCAAATTTTGTATCCAATCAAAATGCGTCACGTAATAAAATATATGTTGAAAAATAATTTTATATTGATTATTTTATTGTTGGGAATTGATTAAATAAAATTTATAAGTTAAAATCAATTTAACGGTTGATTTACTATAATATTTTATTGACCAATTGAAAGTCATCACGTGTCAGAACGATGCACATATCACTAAATTAAATAATATTAATTTAGAGAGATGGTAATAGACATCAAATTGTGGAGGACCAATCAAATTGCTCTTTTATGAGCCTAGTCCATCAGGGTTCTTTATCCTACAATTGTAAATAGGGCCTCATTTTCAACCAAATAAGACAAGTCAAGAAGCAAGTGAAAATTTTCAGAAACTCGACATTCTTCAGCGTTCTTCAAGACATTCTTCAAGAAATCCGTCAAGAAATGGCATTTGATCAGAGATTAAGGTGTTGCGTCCCTCCTACCGACGTTTTTGAGTTAGAACTTCGAAGACATTCTCCGTTGTTCATCAAGATTTTCAAAGGTGTTCTTCGAGTATTCATCCAAGCACATCGTTTAATCCAAAATTAAGCTTCCAAGCCTTTGGATTAACGTTACTCAAGTCAAAGTGCAAGACCGGGGAAGATCGAAGTCAACTCTGAGTTTGAAGGAATTATACAATTGAAGAGAAGAATCAAAGGAATTTTAGAGATTTACTTCAAATCTGTATTAAATTTGATACTTTTGATTTTGTAATTATGTTTTCGTGTTTATTCAATTAAAACACAAAATTTGTTGTTACAATTTGTTTCACCAATTTCTCAATTTCTAGCCTCTACAAATAGGGATATCTATAAGGAGGTACCTTGAATGGTTCTGCTTCTTCTTTTAGAACCACAGGATGATCAAACACCCTGCTTGGAGGTGACCCTTCAGGCTCTTCAAACGCCCTTTATTACTCCAACAACACAGGCTCCAGCTCTGCTGCCTCTTACATTTGCCCAAAATTGACTCTAGTTTCTTTTCTGATTTCTCTACAACAGATATCATGCCCAAGCATCCAAATAAAGCTCCCTTTCCTTTCGTGTAGGCCTTTACAAATTGGTTACCAGTCATGGCTTTCAAAGTAATCTCATATTATATCCCTTGCAATGTAATGTCCCATTCTCCTTTCTTAAATTGACTGCTATTCTCAAAGTCGAATGTAACTAGACCAAGATGTCTTAGGAGGTCTACTCCCACCACCATGTCGCAACCTCCTAGTCCCAATACTCCCATGTAAGAGATAAACTTACACTCATATTTCCCATTCCAGCTGAGAGCATTTAGAGTCGCTATCTATTTTCTCTCCATTACCACAATAACTAACAAAGGCTTGGTGTACTCAATTACACAACCTATTCTCTTTGCAGCATTGTTATCATTGAAGCTGTGTGTACTTCCAATGTCAATCAAGACTGTCAGTTTATGTCTCCCTGCCTTCCCAAAATCTTGATCGTATCAGGAGTCATTTGTCTTGCCAATGCACTAGCTGATATCAATAAGTCCTTTGCCTCAGGATTTTGCACTTCTAATACCATTTCTTTCTCATTCTCTTCTTGGCTAGATTCAATAATTATCACAAATAATTTCTTACATTTATGTCCAAAGTGGTAGGGTTCATCACACTTAATACATAAATTCGTCTTCCTTATACCTTCTGGGGTCATCTTCCTTACAGGTGTTATATTCTTCTCCAGATCCGTTTCCACTATCTTATGATTTTGTGTAGCAGTACTGTTTCTCCAATCCCTAATATTATAATTGCTTCTTCCCACAAGTTTCCGCCCTTCACTCATTGTACTCAACGACAACATGTTCCCTTGCAATTTCCACCGCATTCCTCAAGTCTTGTGCTTAAGCATCTCTACCATCCTCTCTATTTCTACCCTTAAACCACTGAAAAAGCTATTAGTGTAATAGGTTTTTAGTGCAAAAGGATTTAGGGCAAACATGTAAACCTACAACTTCTTGAATATCATGATGTATTCTTGAATACTACTCCCTTACTTCAATTTATTGAACTCCCCAACCAAATTTTCATTATGAAAATTTGAAACTTCCTGATCATCATCTCAACAAATGTTTCCCAGCCTATCTCCTCCTTCCCATGTACATACTCTCCGTACCAAACATCTTCCAACCTCATATGCATTGTTGTAGTCCCAACCTTTTCAACATCACCCATTAGATTGAATCTAAAGTACTAGTTCCTCACCCACTATCTCGAGTTTTCTCCATTAAATATGGGGAAATCAATTCTTTTGGGTATCTCAACTTACTGCCCCCAATATTATCCTTCACCGTAAGTTTACTTTTATTTGCAGTGGATTCATGCAATCAATTAGATTCACCAAAATCAACGGTAGCAGGAGCCTTACCTTTATCTCCATTGGCTTGCAATCCTCTAAACAATTTGTCAATCCCCTTGAATCTAACTCGCATTTCTGAAGCTCTCTAGTCTGATTGACTCTGTATCCCCTCTATTAACTGAGTCAAATGCTCGACCTGAGTCTCCAAATTTTCCACTAGATTTTCCATCCGATTTTCCCTACTGGTATGACTCTAGATACCACTTGTAAGCTTTGAGCTTAGTAAGAGAAATTATTCTCAAGATTTATATTCAGTTTCCACGATCATCCTCTACAATCCCTCCCTCTCTCCTTTATTCTCAATTCGAAAACAGTTGCAACTGTTTAACAAACTTACAAAATGACAAAGAAAGAAAATAAAGGAAAATATGTAACACTCCTTAAACATGTCCTTCTTACCATTTATAGTCTCAAACAATGTCGTCCAACTTACTCAGCTTCTTTCCCAGTCTCGTATTGATCTTCAATGACTTAAACTACCACCTCCTTATTTCTAAAAACACTAATAGCAAAAACATAAAAGTAAAATCAAATTACTACTTCTACTCAAGTGAACTAATTAATTTGAATAAAGGACACAATTCTAGCTAAAACTACTGTCCGATTTCTTCGTCCAGTTTTCTAGCCAACTTTACTGGACGATGTCTCCTCCTCCACATAATTACTTGTCATTGCCCTTACTTTCAATTGAGCAAAGGGGTTACCATTAAAGAGATGTTAACGGTGTTAAACTGTTGAGTTTCATAGTTTTGTACCTTTCAGGACTCTAATTAATGAAAATATCTTTCGGATCTTGAACTGATAGTTGACACCTCCGAGACCTGACCGCAAAAACTCCTAATAAAAAAAGGTTGACATTGATGATTGGCCAACCCAACCTCCCATTTTTCTCTTGGAGCAACACTTGTGTGCATGTGATGTACAATAGGCTTATTGTATATCACTATAATTTAACACATGGACTCCAAAAAATCGCTCACAATATGTATATATTTTTTGCGTCCGCAGAATACGCGACCCGGCGGATCGCGCAATTAATTAATTTTTTAATATACAGTTGTTATGTTTAAACTAATAAGACTGCGTTTAATTCACAGAAATACTTGATGGTCTGGTGGTAAGTCCTCATCACATCAACTATAAGATGATGGGTTCGAAACGTAGCGCCTCACTTTTTTTTTTACATCTTATTATTATATATTAATAATTAAACATTTATTACATATAAATGTGTTGTGTCTTGATGGCCTAGTATATGAAGTATAAAGTGTGAGGTCTTGGGTTCGAAACTTGTAAATGTTTTTTGTACTTTTTTTATATATGTGTTATATTTTAATAATATGAATTATAAAATTAAGATTGAATATGCTATAAGCTAACAATAATTATACCGAGAGTAGGAAAAATGAATATACATGTGTTGTGTTTATATATTAATTTATAAAATTAATATTAATAGTAATAAAAATAAATATACGGATTTTTTTTAATATATATGTGTTATATTTATTTGTTAATTTACAGAATCAATAATAGTAATTATTACAAAATTAAGATTGAATATACTATAAGCTAACAATAATTATACTGAGAGCAAGAAAAATGAATATACATGTGTTGTGTTTATATATTAATTTATAAAATTAATAATAATAGCAATAAAAATAAATATACAGAAAGAAAAAGAAAATTATACTATTAGGCAACATTATATATACTATAAGGGAATAATAATTATACTGTAAGTAGGAAAAATAAATATACAAAAACAAACAGAAAATTATACTATTATGCAACATTATATATACTATAAGCTAATAATAATTATACTGTGAGTATGAAAAATAAATATACAGAAATAAAAAAAAAATACTATTAGGCAACATTATATATACTACAAGCGAATAATATTTATACTGTGAGTAGGAAAAATAAATGTACAGAAACAAAAAGAAAATTATGCTATTAATAAATGAAATTATATTTTTAATCAAGATAGTATATACTATAAGAAAACAATAATTATACTATTAGGCAATATAATATATACTATAAGAGAACAATAATTGTACTGTAAGTTAAAAGAATTAATGCACAGTAGTAGACATAAAAATTTAAATTGTAAATCAAAACGTATACTATTATGTAATATGATATATACTATAAGCATACAATTAATATAATGTAGTCTGAAAAAATAATTAGAGTAACATACAAAACAATAATAAAATTGAAAAAAAATATTTGTCAACAATAAAATAAATAATTAATGTATACTACTATTAATCAAACGCGGGTTTTAATCCCTCACCACCACTCCCACAACATTATGCATTAATCATCTAGGGCCTCGTCTCCTTTGGGGGATTGGGGGTGATAGGACAAATTCATCACCCCTAATCCACTGTCTACTACGTCTGATAAGTTACCCGACTTATACCCGGGCCCGGGTAAAAAATGGTCAACTGAGGATAAAATGAGGGACTCCTATCCCTCCTCTATAGGAGGGATTCAACTTGTCCTGGTGATTGTTGCTAATTGAAAGGCTGAAATTACTCTTTTCTTGTTATCATCTTTTTCGCACGAGGCACGTCTTCAGCTCTCAATAGCCCCTGCTCGCGCAGCTCTCACTTCCCAAACCATAGCCTGGCGATTGTCGTATATTCCTAATTAGTCGGAACAGATTTTGCGAGCCGTCCTCATTATTTTCCGGATCCGGAGCAGGTAGTTCACGATTAGGAGATTTTTTGTCCGGGTCGTTGTTAGCTTCAGACGTCCTCAATCTTTGTAGATTTTGCAGGTTAAGCTTTTTTTTCCAGTCAATCAAAATTTGTCGCTTATGGAACTTATATGTTAAATCAGTTTGTTGAGAAAATTGAGATAACGACGGAACGAACAGTTGTTGCGGTATGGGCGTCGGTGCACTCTTGCTTCGTGCGGCTGCCATGGAGATGGAGAAAAGAGTTGCTTGTAAAGAAGAAGATGGAATGGCGTGATGCAGATTTCACTTGGAATCTCAGTTTGTTTCAATTAAAGAGGGTATAAATGTCATTTACTAACAAAAGTGAGATGGTGATAGAATACATATCCCAGCTAAATACTTGAAAGGAGACATGGTATAAACAATCCCCCTTTAGTCCCAACCCCCATTTTGTCCCATAGTTTGTCCCATCCTAAACTTGTCCTAACCCCAAAGGAGACGAGGCCTAGATGCGTTAATCATCTAGACAACCTTCTCTTTCAATAAGCAAGATTTGTTTTATTAACCTCTCAACATCATGCATTAAACATCTAAACCATCTCCTCTTTGTTTTTCTTTTTAGGGAATAGACCACCTCCTCTCGGACTTGTTGCAGGTGTAAGCATCCAGGATGGAGAAGTCAACCGCCAAGACACGCTATAATATGCTTAAACAAACGTGTTTTTATCAAAATATAGTGTTCTTGGTATTAAAAAAAAAGACACGATCGACGAGTTGTGCACAACCCGCGCACAGAGTCAGAAAAATCCGGATGTGACATAAGTTTTATTGTGCATTACATGTACACAGTATTTGCCTTTTTTTTTTTTGTCAGTTTAGTGTCAATTTAACCTGTTTTTCTTTTGTGTCAATTTAGTGTCAATCTTAAGAGGGTGTTTGGCTGAGCTTATAAGCTCCTAAAAACATCTTATAAGCTGTTTAGGAGCTTATAAGCTCTTGCAAAGTGTTTGGCAAAATAAGATGTTTAGGAGCTCATAAGATCAAAAAATAAGATCTAAGAGCTTATAAGATCTAAAAAAAATAAGTTGCTTTATCCCAACTTATTTCCATCTTATTTTTTAAGATCTTAATTATTACACTCAAATTTTACACACATTTCACACACTTACACACACTACACACTCTACACACATTACACACATTTCACACACAACACACACTTCACACACTACACACATTTCACACACTACACACACAACACACACTTCACACACTACACACGCTACACACACTTCACACACTACACACACAACACACACTTCACACACTACACACTATTTACACTTCACACACTACATACATTTCACACGCTAATCAAAATGTGCGTTTAATATTAATTTTTAAATCAAACCCCAAATTTATAGCTAAATCACTATATTCAATTGCAAACTTATAAGCTCTTTTATCCAAACACTTTGTAAACTTATAAGCTCCTTAAAAATGACATCTTATAAGCTCTTGAAACAACTTATAAGATGTTGGAGCTTATAAGATGTTTAAAATAAGCTTAGCCAAACACCTCTAAGTTCCTAACCATCTATTTTCAGGTTTGGTCGTGGCAAGTTAGTCGGGGTGTGTCGTAGCTCACAACCAACCGGTAGCCGAATTGTACCTCATCCATCGGGCGTTGTACCTTTAGCTGCCGATTTGTGGTGCTGGGAAACGGAACGGCTTTATAAGTCCACGCCAATTCCATCTTCTTCCTTACCGGTCGCTCAAATTCGGAAAAACCCATGACTCCCAAATTGAATTGAAACCAACTAACCAAAATATTAACTGATTTTTATGTATAATTTTTGGTTTATGAGTTGTTCTTAAGCAGCTGACGATTTTATAGGGGCATGGCGTTACGTGCTAAAGGTGAGATGCAAGGCTATCATAGGCATATATGCACGCCGAAATTATTAAAACTATTGTTTGGTGTAATCCTTTTGCTGTTAATGTGAATTTGCTTGCAGCCGCATGATTCGCTGCAGTAGACTTTTTGTTTTTTCCTTTTTTTTTTTTTGGTTGTGCGGTTATTTTCATCCGCCGAATTTGCCTAGTTATGCATTTGTAGAGGCTAAATTACTGAACGCTGTTTTTGACAATTCTTTATAAGTATCTGGATAACTTGATTTAGCATTCAACTTCTGATTTCCATATTGATCGATATTTGTCAATGCGTCGAATAGCTCTTTTCTCAAATTGGGAGTTTCTGATATTCCCCAGTCTGGAAATAAATGAATTGTTTTCTACCGAAATACATAGTGAATGTAAAGGTCTTTGTATTGTTGGACTTATGATTTAGGCCTCCCATATGGGCGAAGCCAAATCAGTTGTAACTTCCTCATTTGCCTTTTGGGTTCTATTTATCCTTTTTGGTATTTCAAAAGTACAATGTCTTCAGACTTTTTGAGACTTATGATAATTCAGAATCTCCAAATGTGGAACCCAACCCCATTTCCCTTTTTCTGAAGTCGAGTTCAATAAATTTGAAGACCCCATCATGCTACTGATTTGTTTCGCTTATAGGGATAAGCTACTAATACTATGATGTTCTGTATGTTGTGAGTTTTACAGTTCTGCAGAAGAAAGCTGAAAAGTTTGAATTAAAGAAATTGCAGCTTCTTGAAATTTCGAAGGAAAGGGTATCTGCCCTTGAACCCCTGCTTCAGGATGTTTATGCCAGTCGGCGCCCAAAACCAACTGACTATGAAGTTCGAAAAGATTTAGTTCGTGTCTTTAATGAGATTGCTAAGGAAATTTATGGTAATTATTTGGCCTTGTATATTTTTCATTTCCATATAGCACTTTTTGGACATAAAAAAATTCCTTCTACTGCTATTTCATTTTCTGGATAAGCCACTGTTGTGTATGCCACTTCTTAGTTTTTATTGATCCCTCGTTCTTTTTTGGTCATATAACAATCTCTACTCCCATGTTTTTCACTTCAATTCTTGCATGGTTGCTGTCTGGTTAGTCCGATTGTCTGAAACGTGATATTGTAATCTCTTTTTGTTCCATTTCTTTTCAGGCAACTCAAATGATATTCCTGTTGTGGTGGAATTTGGTTCTTTTGTCATGGATCTTTTCAGCACCACCAGCGATCTAGATCTCTCAGTAAATTTTCGCACCACTGCAGTTCCTTTTCCGCGTGAGAAGAAGATTCAGACATTGAGAAAGTTTGCAAGAAAGCTGTATGCTATACAGAGTATAATTCCAGCTTCCAACTTGTGTGGCTTCTATACTCTGTATTTCATTGTAGTTTCAAAGTTCAAACACATCTTTTATTTGTTCTTTAGCCTTGTTAAATTCGTGTGTGCAAATAAAACATATAGCTTTAGAAAATATGCGTATCTTTAAAGGATGTCTGTGACTGTGTAGTTCAATACTGTTATTTGAAAGGCTCTTCTTGGAAACATGACGAACTGTAGATAAAGACACTCTTAACATATGTAATACATATGTTGAAATGCAAATATTTTAGGCGAATTTTCATATCCAGTTAGTAAGAAGGACAATATGGATATCATCAGAAGGAAACGAGTTTCCTGAAGGAGTTCCAATGCATATCTAGATTTTTATGGTTCTTATTGTTTTGGATATTCCAAAGTTCAACTTACCCATATAACTATTGGACATCTCTGAACTTAGAACCAATTTGAGAAACTTGTATCACTTGAAGTTCACCCAGTTTAAGTTGGATTATTTTACAATTCAGTTTGTTCTTTTGCCTCATGTTGACCTGGTTCAAGTGGGATTGGTTGTCACAATGGATAGATCATATCAGCTCTTAAGTTTAGGTTGCTCAGGTTTTTATTGTTTCACATGTCTCTTTATTTTCAAATTGACAATCAAAATTATCAAAATAGCTATAAGTTCATGCAGTTCTATACGAACAAGGGAGAACTGATGCAGAAATATTGAAAACAAAAGTGATATTCCATAGTGAACGTTATTCCAACTTATTATTCTGAGGAAGGTCCTTTCAGTCTTAATTATCTCTGGGTTGCTGTGTTTATTTAAATTATGGCCCGTCTTGCTTGCTATCTTGATTAAAACCATCTCTTTCTGTAACTTTTTTGGATTTCTTTTAAATATATCATGGATTATTTGTTTCAATTTTACCATATAATTTAAAAATTAGTTGGAAAAATCTCATATTTGCATTCCTTTGATTTAGGTAATGGCCATGTTTCTGGGGTCCTTCCAATTACTACAGCCAAGGTGCCTATTCTTAAATGTGTTGACCGTGGAACTGGAGTTGAGTGTGATATATCAGTTGAAAATAGAGATGGGATTTTGAAATCACAAATTATTCACATTATCTCATCCATTGACGAAAGGTTTAAGAAGCTAAGTTTTTTGGTAATATGCCTTCCTCCAAGTCTTTTCTATTGGTTTACTATGCCATTAACCTTCAGCCTTTTGTTATCCATATTCAACCTTCCAGTAATTTCTTGTTTACTATATGTTTGGCTATTTTGGTACTCTAGATCAAGTGGGGTATACTGCTTTAATACAGTTTTAGTTAGGTGCTCTAGACTTCCAAGTTTTATTTTGGTGGGAAGGTGATTATAGAGCATGTAGATTTACTGGGGCATGGTGATGTATATAGACAAAATGTCACCATTTTAAGTCTGTGCATAAAGCTCAAATAGGTTAGCATCTGATTTTGATCTCAATACTCACACTCTCACCTAACGGCTGCGGTCATCTCATATACCAGCTGAGATTATTAAGTTCGAAATGCGACATTCCTTCAAGTTTTACTTGGAATTAGAAGATAAGGACTGTGGTGGGAGAAATAAGGAGAGAACATGCATTTGAACATGTAATGCTCCGAAAATTCCCGGTCGTTGCCCGGTGCCTTTGAAGAAATAGTTCTTTCAAGAGACCCTACAATGAATTTGTTTTTTCAACCTTGTGTTTGTCCTACTTAGTGTTCTTGGTTCGTCTGTATCATCAGTTTCTTTAGGCCCGTACATTATGAAATTCGAAATAAACTCCTCCAAATGTCTTTTGCACCTTAATCTTGTCATGTCTGTTTCCTTGTTCTCAGTCCATCTTTCTTAAGGCTTCTTTCTGGAGCTGGAATTTGTACTGACCTATGCCATTTGATCTGAATTCTGAAATGACAATTTATTAATGGATTTAGTGCTAAGAAAATGATAGAAAGAAATAGTCGTGGACAAAGCAGTGGTTTGCTGACTTATATTGTACCATGGTGAAGATTATGTCGGAATCAGCATTGTTTGAAAATCGCTAATCGCTAGTACCCACTTTTGATGGATGAAACGTGGAGTTTAAAACTGTAAGTCTGTAAAGGATGATACACCAACACATTAGACAGAGGCAATAAATTGAGCTATAGTAAAATTCATAAATGCATGCTGCCTTCGAGTAGTTCAGATGCCTCGTAAAGAACCATGATGGACACACAGCAGGGACAAAAAGTAGAAAATCCTATCCTTTTAACCTTAAAACACCACATTCATTAACTTTGTTGTACAGCACAGTAAAATCTTCATTTGTGGGAGCATGAGGTCAGGTTTAAAACAAGTTAGACAATGGTTTCTCTGAACTTGCTATCCACTCACATTTAGCTCATGACAGTTTAGTGTATGGTTTTAATGTCAGAAATTATATATACATTCCCTAAGTTTCTCCTTAAGAAGTTATCCCTGCATCTTCTAATGGGCATCAACTGATCTGTCTGCACAGATGAAAACTTGGGCGAAAGCTAATGGCATTAACAGTTCAAAGGATAAAACCTTGAATTCTCTCTCCTTAATACTCTTGGTTGCTTTCCATTTGCAGGTATACTCTTAGGAGCATATTATTTTTCCTATTTTATTCCCATGTTTCTTTTTGCGTTTGACCAAAATTCTTTCAGTCTTTTGCTCTGTGGTTCCCAAAAAAAATAATATAGAACTCAGCCATTTGTATCAGATACTAAAATAAAAAGGTTGCCTAACCAAAAGTGAAAATTAAAGCATCAATCATAAATTTAGAAGGTTCTTCCTTGCTATTTAAAGCCCCACTAACTGTTCTTTACCAAGTTTCTTATTCTTTATCAGGTTTTTCTTTTCTTCTTCCCTGCAATCAAAATTCTCTAGTCAAATCTGTTTGCTTTAAAAAGTAATGGTATGCAAGTTTAATGAGAAGGATTAAGACGATAAATTAGCTCACTAACGGTTCACAATATAACACAGAACTCAATGAAGAAGATGATAAGGATGATTGATTATAGAGATTTCGTCATTCATGTTGTCATTTGCGGGTTTTGGAAAATATGTTTACCAGGCTTTTGTATTGGACGAGTGAGCACACGTTTTGTTTGGGATTGCCATTTGATGCAACTAGTCTCTTGAATGAATCCTAGCAAAATGAAGCTCACATTTTTCTAATGAAAGACAATTTATTTCTTAATTAGTTCCATATAGTTACATTCATTTTGCACTCAAGTTTCCTGATTAGGTTAAGTACAACATATAATTGCCCATCAAATAATTAATTGTGTTTTAGCAATGTAATATAGATTATTCTCCCTGAAATTGTACCCACATCTGTGTCAAGAGACTTTTCGTATTCTTATTTGGTGTTGCATCACTGACAGTAGTATGAACATATTAAAGTGGAAGCATGCCTTGTTTCATGGTTAATTAAGATCTAGACTGGGAAATATTGTGTTACATGCCTTGGGCAGATTTCTTTCTTCTGTTTATTGGTTATCGTCCCTTGGGAAATTGAACTCTCTTTATTTTCTAACAACCTCAACGGGATTATGTTTGACATATCTGTTGCTCTTTGTTTGCTTTAGCATTATATGTTCCGTGCGATGTGCTTACTGTTGATGGTTTGTTCTTCAGTGAGTAATAATTGATCTTTGCAGATGCCTTGGTTGTTAAGATATTTTATTTTATTTTATTTTGTCATGAGGTTTTCGATCATCCATAGATGTTCTTTCCTTTGTGGTTGAGTATTACTTACGGCAGTTCTTATTCAATAAAAATCTATACTGATTTTTGCTTGTCGTTTCAAGTTTTTCTCGCAGTTATTTTCGAGGCTTTTCCCAATTTTAATTAACTTTTCCCCTCTTTGGTGCACTTTGTTTTCTCCCTGATCCTACCCGTCCTATATGTGCAGACTCGTAATCCTCCAATTCTTCCTCCATTTTCTGCCATTTTTAAGGGTAAGTACTCTGAACTGACCTCGTATTCTTGAAAAAACTGGGTAGCTATGGTTCCGTGTGGTTACCTTGTTATGATCTCAATGCTGTCACTATCCCTGTGGTTGGTACCCACTTCCCTTACTTCCATCGTAATTGCTCTAGGTACAGTAGCATTTGTAGTGTCGTGCTGAGAGTTTATACCTGCACTTATTATTTCCAACATAGCATGTATTTCTCTTGGAATTAGTATCGAATTTTCAGTCTGTCACACAAAGATGTGGACGAATGCGCTGATAATGAACTTACCCTTATTTTAATGGCTGCTTCATGAACTCTCTCTCTCTCTCTCTCTCTCTCTCTCCCTCTGTTTTCTTTCTCTCTCTACAAATGTGTGTTTCTTTTCTCAAATTATTGGTAATCATACATTACTTGCATGAACTGATTTAAGAAAATGCTGATCAGTTGCATCATGTGACAATAGTTGCAGCTTCATTTTCTGTCATCTATTTTCCTAAGCTACTTTTAAATCCCTATCATCTAGATGGTACTGATCCTGCAACGGTGGTGAAATCATTGTCTGATTTTGTAAATTATGGGCAAAGAAACAGAGAATCTGTTGCTGAGCTCTTTATCACTCTACTAATAAAGGTACTGCTTGCTTGTATTATGGCAGTTATTCACTAGTATTAGGAGGAATGCATGTCTCTTTATCTTTAAACCTCTTTGCGAATTGCGGATTAAAGAACATTAAAGAATTGCGGATTTTCTTTGCTTTGCAGTTGTCTTCTGTTGAAAAACTCTGGGCAAAAGGTCTTTGTGCAAGCCCATGCAGGGGATCTTGGATATCCAAAACCTGGTCCTCCAAAGTTGCCTGTATCAGTGTAATTACACTTCTTTTCTCGTATTCGAACATTCTATTTTCTTAGACGGATGAATATAAGGTAATTTTCCAGCTTTCCACAGGTGGAGGATTTTACTGATCAGTCCCAAAATGTCTCAAGGGCTGTGGGACAAGCGGAAGTGAAACAGATTTACAAATGCATCGACATATCTCTTCGGTATATTTTCGCCTTCATCAATGGACAGGTTGGAGTCAAACTGAAGGATCTTTTGTTTGGGCAAGATGGGATGACTGGATCAATTCCAAGGGGTATTTCGAATTTGCCCCCAATCGCAGCATTGCCGGGAGTTACTTCTCAAACGAACAAAACTACAAGAGTAGTAACTGGGAAACGAAAGAAACAAGGGCAACAAGCTTTGCTGCTCGAGTCTAGTTTGGCAAAGAAGATGCGGGCGGATGAGGGTTGGAGAGGGGTACCCGATAGAAGCTGGGGCCCACCGCATGTTGGAGGCTGGGATGAGGTGTCTGCAGGGGGGTGGGAAAGAAGTGAGCAAACTGGTACAAGAGGTTGGGTAGTAACAGAGCAACCTAGAGGAGGAGGTTGGGGAGGAAATGAGCGACAAAGTTTGTCAGGTTGGGGAATATCCAAGCAACTAAGTGCAGGAGACTGGGGACGAACTCAGCAACTCAGTGGTGGAGGCTGGGGACAAACTCAACAATCTGATGGTGGAGTTCGGGTAGGGGCTCAGCAACTCAGTGGTGGAGGTGGCTGGGGAGGAACTCAGCAGGCTGGTGGCGGAGGTTGGGGACGAAGCCAGCAATCTGGTGGTGGAGGCTGGGGTGGAACTCAGCAACCTGGTGGCAGTGGTTGGGGTGGAGCTCAACATTCTAGTGTAGGGGATTGGGGTGGAACTCAGCAACATAACACAGGAGGAGCAGGGCGAAGCTCTGATCCTCTGAGAAGTACCGACAACTACATCCGAAGGTATTAGAACAGAGACGTGGTAATGTGAGCTCATTAATGTGTGTGTATAGTAAATAACATGTGTGTGTAGTCCTAGTGCTAAATTAATTGCAACGAGTATTAATAGCTATTCAGTCAACTTGCATCTTTGCAACTGTTTGTCTTAACTATTCCTGTCTTTGACTAAGTTGGTCTGTACCCCTGGTTTCTGGATCGTCCTTTCAGACAGCGTGCGTGCACACACGCACACACAGTGTTGACAAAGGTAGTCACTAGTTATGTGTTCCGACTGTTGTATTATCAGAACTAATTTGTAGTCTATGTTTGTATGTTTCCTCTTCCTGTCCTACTTTCCAGGTTTCTTTTGCATGTAATTTGTGCTTATGCTCTTTAGTTATTAGAAAGGGTACAAGAGTTAATTCTGATATCTGCTTCTGTATTCCAAAGTTCTCATACATCGAATCAAGCACACACTACTAAAGTATTAAAAAGGCCTAGCGACCAACTTCACTACCGTAACAACGCGAATTAACACTATGAAAAATATGTCGCTTGGGGATTCTGACCTCTGCAGAGCATGCGGTGCAGGGTACTAGAATGATGTTTCAAAATGAAAACGGTGTCGTTTTGATGTCCTGCATGCAATGCTGAGGACCAATTTCTGTTGTCTTTTGTTAGATTGGAGGATGTATAATTTTCAGCTGGTGCGACTTTGTGTGGATAGCTGTAAAATGTTTATGCGGGTGGTGATGGGCTCTTTCTCAAGAGAATGAGCAAATGCATAATTATTTACATCAACTTTGTGGATAATGGTATAGAATGCCTTAATGGTACACTTTGTCTCCCATGATTTACATTTTCTCATAACATGATATTTCTATTTACCATTACATATTAGGATTCATAGGCCGTGTTTTAATATGGGGATGCTGAAGTACTGTAGGCTGGGACAATAAAGTGATAAAAAAATGTTGGGGTAAATAAATTAGTGTTTGGTGTTAGTTGGAAATTGAGCTAGGATTTGTATGAATTATAAAAGGTGAAAAATGTGATGTAATGTGTGGAAAAGTTAGTTAGAAAATGATTGATTATTAATTAAAGTAGGTTTGAGAATTGTGTTTGAATTATGATGAATATTATAATTATTGAATTATGTTTTGTTGTATGCTAGTTAAATTATTATTTTTGAAATAATATTGTAAAACATTTTATTGAAGTTATATTGCATAAATGTGAATTTGAAAATAAAACTCCGGCCATTTTTTTTGTACCCTTTTAAATATTTTTGTATGTATTTTGTATATATATAAATTAAATTATCATAGAGAAACAAACAAGACGTTCTCATCTTCCCCCCTTGTCCTTCAAAGATTTGTACTTTCAGAAATCTTGTAGGCCTCATCAAATGATTATTCGGGGTATAATCAAATTATAAATGCTCCGTAAGACCAAAAGGAAACTGCATTTGTGTGCCCTTATGGAATATTTACTTTTCGTAGAATGCCATTCGGGCTATGTAATGCGCCTGCTACTTTTCAACGATGTATGATGGAAATCTTTAGTGGACTCAGAGAGAATGTTATGAAGGTTTTTATGGATGATTTTTTTATTTTTGGGTCGTATTTCGACCATTGTCTCGATAACCTTTCTCTAGTGTTGCAGCGATGTGAGGACACTAAATTGGTTTTGAATTGGGAGAAATGTCACTTCATGGTAAGAGATAGCATAAGATTTCTGCTGCAAGTTTAGAAGTGGATAGAACAAAAGTAGTCGCAATTGAGCAACTACGACCTCCAGCAAATGAAAAAGTAGTAAGAAGCTTTCTTGGCCACGCGGGGTTCTATCGAAGGTTTATTCGTGATTTCTCTAAAATCTCTAAACCTTTATCTCATTTGTTAGAAAAAGATACTGTGTGCAGGCTTTTGAGACTCTAAAGAATGCATTAGTATCTACTCCAATATTGATCACACGGGATTGGTCCCAACCGTTCGAACTGATGTGTGACGCAAGTGATATGGCTATTGGGGCAGCTTTGGGCCAAAAGAGAGATAAAATCTTCCTCGTCATCTTCTACGCCAGAAAGACCCATGATTCAGCTCAAGCTAATTACACCACTATAGAGAAACAGATGTTAAAGGTCGTTTATGCATTTGATAAGTTCCGATCCTACTTGATTGGAGTGAAGATGACAGTGTATACAGACCATGCAGCTATTCGGTACTTGTTCGACAAGAAGGACTCGACGCCAAGACTCATTAGATGGATCCTTTTATTGCAAGAGTTCAATGTCGAGATCAAAGACCGGAAGAGGTGTGAAAATGTGGTTGCGGACCATTTATCTCAAATCACAAATGAAGCTGACACAGAAGGGCAACAAGAGGCAATCAAAGAGACATTCTCGGATGAGTGTATTTTGGCCGTAGACGAGATGCCATAGTATGCTCATATAGTAAATTTCTTTGCATGTGTAATACAACCACCCGATTTGACATCTCACCAAAAGAAGTTCTTTCATGATATTAAATTCTACATATGGAATGATCCTTACATGTATAGAAGATGTTCCGATACAATCATTCGAAGGTGTGTTCCTCATACTGAAGTGAGGGACATAATTAGTCAGTGTCACTCGTGTCCAAGTGGGGGCCATTTTTCTTCAGCTAGAACAGCAGCAAAGGTGCTACAAAGCGGGTTTTATTGGCCAACAATCTACAAGGATTGTCATAACTTTATCATTCAATGTGAATCGTTGCCAACAAACAAGGGGCATTTCAAGAAAGCATGAGATGCCTCTCACAAGCATCATTGAAGTGAAGATATTTGATGTGTGGGGTATTGATTTCACGGGACCCTTTCCTTCATCTAAGGGGTTCCAATATACACTACTTGCGGTCGATTACGTCTCATGATGGGTTGAAGCAATTCCGACCCAAACTATTGATTCAAAGGTAGTGATCAAATTCCTTCAAGAAAACATCATCACAAGGTATGGAGCGCCACGAGCTTCACTTAGTGATGGGGTTTTCCACTTCTTTATTAGCCAAGTACGGAGTGAAGCATCGAGTAACTACGTCATAACATCCTCAAGACAATGGACAAGTGGAGTTGGCGAACTGAGAAATTAAGAAAATTCTCAAGAAATCAGTGAGTGAAAATAAGAAGGATTAGTCTACTAAATTAGATGATGCACTATGGGCATACAGGACGACATACAAGATCCCTTTGGGACTTTCGCCGTATCAACTTATTTTTAGGAAATCATGTCACTTACCAGTAGAGTTAGAACATTGCACTTATTGGGCTGTCAAGAAGTTGAATTTTGACTTCGAGGCAGTTGGGCTATCTCGTATTCTCAAACTCAACGAGTTGGACGAGTTTAGAAGTCGAGCGTTCGAGAATTCCAACTTATACAAAGAGCACACGAAGAGGTTCCATGATTGCATGATAAAGAATTGACAATTCAAAGCTGGTGACCAAGTCTTATTATTCGATTCGCATCTGCGAATATCTCCGAGAAAGCTAAAATCCAGGTTGTCGGGACCATTCACGATCAAGATTGTTCGCGCCTCCAGAGTAGTAGAATTGATAAACAAAGAAGGAGGTACTTTTCTTGTAAATGAACAAAGGATAAAACAATATGAAAAGTTGGAGTAAATCAAAATCGTGCATGAAGCGCGGTTGACAGAGCTAAACTAAAACCGAAAAGGTCTCCAGGCTTGAGATGTAAAAAGAGGCGCTTGTCGGGAGGCAGCCCGATGTTTTTTTTTCTTTAGTTACATTTTTCATTTTTTTATTTTATGTGTGTTTTTAGTTGTTTTTGAAGTTTTAGGAACCAACAAGATACAATATTGACAAAGCAATGGAATGGACTAGCGATAGCAAGAAACGGAAGGAAAAAACGAGAAGTTGTCCAAACAAGGGCATCGCGATCACGACCGTGTAAAAAAAGGCCTAGAAAAAGAATTCTAGACTAAGGAACCATCACGACCGCGACAAATTCAGCGCATAAAACCTATTTTTGGGTTAAGCCATCACAACCGCGATCAACAGTTCTCGCGACCGCGGGGAAGATAGACAGGTTTAAAATCGTGAAAATCAGGTTTTGCCTCTCACTTTTCTCTTCTCCTCTTTTGTGCAAAACATATAACGACACACTCACAAATCCAAATTTCTCATATATACACCATAGAATCACACACCATCACTCACAAACACAAGCAGACACGAATACTCATCAATTTAACCAAGAAATTTCGAATTGAACAAACCCAATTGGACGAGCTTCGGGCACTTCCAATTTTTTACTTTCGGCTAAACTTCTCTAGTAAGTACGGCTAACCCGAGCTTTTCTTTATTGCAATTAATTTTTCATGCCTAATTATTATTGAGGATCATCGATTTTGAATGTGAGAAGTGTTTGTTCATGAGTTGAATTGATTTTGGCACTTGTAGTGCATAAAAACCTGATTTTGTAGTGCACTTGTAGTACATGCCTAATTACTTGTAGTGCACTTGTAGTACATGAGATATGTTTCATTGGGTCATAGATTTTAGACATAATTGGTGTGAATTGAGTATGAAATTATGTCTTTGATGTTGATGGGAATGGGTGTAAATCAATAAGATTACAGGTAACATGTTATGTTCATGTAGGAATTTTATCGAGCATGTTATGGGCGAGACTTGATAGTAGCTTTTTCTTGATTTTGTTACCCCTTTTATGTTTGTAAGTGTGATACGATGATGAATAGTGTATATTTTACATGTTTTGGTGATCATATGATTTGAATTTCACCATAAACATAATTTGGGGGTTAAAAATTAAGTAATTTTGCTAGTTGTTGCTAGAGTGTAGATTATGTTCGTAAATAGGATTGAATTACTCTTCGAGAATCAATTATGACTGAAAACAAATCTTTGTTGAATACAATTGATTTAGTGCTAGAAGGTAGTTTATGATTTATTGACTAAATTGAGTGTTGAGAATTGGTTTGTTGAATTGGGTGTGTGTAGGTTCACCAAAATGGCTCCTAAGAAAGCAAGTTCCAGCCATGGTAAGGGCAAGCAACAAGTTTTTAATGATGTTCCATCACCGAATCCAAACGAAAACCGAAGTCTATTTGGGTTTGCTTTGGAAAGGGAAGAGCATCGGAGTCTATTTGAGCATCTCCGTCAGCGCCAAGTTGTAGCTACACGGTTTAACAATGATGAGCTCGCAAGAGCCATGGGGATAAATGATAATATAAAAACTTTTCTTATAGTGGAAGATTTGCACAAATTCATGCGGACAAATCTAACATACAAGAGGTTGACGATGGAATTTTTTCACACATTTTCCATCACTGTGGCAAGTGACCCGCATGATCGTCGACCGAACAATATCACCTTTGAGTTGATGGACAAGCAGCGCACACTGACATACACCCAACTGGACAGGATATTCGGCTTCCCTAGAGCTAACACAGACAACCCACTTAAAGTATTCAACATTCAAGAATTTTGGGTTCTACAGACAGCTGCTCCTCCACTTCTGCAACCTCAGACGTATGTGGCGAATAGTGCCAAAGCCACCTGGATTCGAAACCCGGTGATACGTTACCTTCAAAAGATGTCGGCTCATATTTTATTCGCGAGAAAAGAGACAGGTGCCATGAGACAGGCTAAGCTCCAAATGATTTGGAATATGCTTCATCAACATAAGGCTGATAATGCAAAATTATTGATGAAACACTTCGAAAATGTCATCGGAAGCAAAAAGATAACATCATGATTGGAGGGTTGATCACACCCATTGCCGAATTCTTTGATGACATTTCTTTAGAAGACATGATACTGGTGAAGGGTGAAGTCCAATTTACGTGGGAACTTTTGGAGAGCATGTAAGTCATGGTGATGGGGGAAGATGGCAAGGTTCCATATGTTTATCAAAATGTGGGGCAATATCTTTGGCTCCCCTACGTAGAGGCAATGACCTTTGTAACTACCAATGATACACTTAACTTGGCCATGTCCTCCGATGAATATTTTGCTCATTCCCAAATGCCGGACTCAGTGGTGTTTCAATTTAGGCAACCCGCTGAAGGAAGTAGCAGAGCTCCTCAACCATCAAAGAAGAAGAGGTCGGTAACCACTGTTGCATCATCGTCTGAATAGAATGAGGACGTGGAGGGGTTAATCACATCTCTCCAACATGGCGTCAAGCTATATCATGACAAGGTGCAATCACTTGGCACCCGAAAGGAGAGGCATTGAACGAAAGTACGAGGGGCGGTGCAAACAATCAACACCGAACTGACCAATCATCGGATCATTTTGAACATCCTCCTCGAACGAAGTAATGAGGTACGTACATGGTGACAACAACAAGACATTCGATAGGGATCGTGGGCTCAATAATGGGAGCAACATGGCTTCCAACCATCGTTGCCACCACCATAATAGACTGTGGGTTCGCACCAAGGCATACCACTTTTTTCCTCCAAACATTGGCCTTTAGCCAATTTTGGGGGAGAGGATGTACCATGGGATGTCTTGGTCGCTAATTATTTTTTAGTTGCGGTTTCTATATTTCTGTTTGTCATTGCTTGTTTCGTTTGCTTGCTGCGTTTTAGTTTAATTATTGGGTATGTGTGCCCACTTGTTTGCTTTGGTTGGAGTTGTTGGGTCTGTGAACCCGTTTATTTGAGTTTATTGTTAGTTGATAGTCATGTTGGGTCATAATTTCAGTTGTTTGTTGGAGTTTAGGAAAAAAACCCGAGTCTTTGGTTTATTGATAAGTGATATAAAAAGAAAAAAATAGGGAAGGATAGATACTGGTGAGTTAATGATGAGATGATTTTGAGAAAAAAAATTGAAAATTGGCACATAATCGAGCATGATAAGTAGTTTGAGACAAAATTGAGTTTGTTATTAGAATATTTGATCAAAATAAGTCATGTAAGTTTTTAAGCCTAACTTGTACTCCCAATTTTTTGGAGTAACTTATGCATTCTTTTGGTGTGAGTTGATTGGATATGTATACTTATCTCTAGAACTTGCCTCAGGTCTCTATTATGAATGTGTCGAGTATATATTGTAGCTTAGAATATGATCTTAGGCATTCTTACTTTTAGCCTATTTTGAGCCTTTAAATGTTTTCCTTTTTACCAGAAGTTCAAAAAATTTCCCTAGTTAGCCCATTTGAGCTTAATAGCCTTTTTTTTTTCATAGCCCTACATTACAAGCTAAATACCTTTTGATTTAAACCTTTGGCCTTATATGAACTAATTGAATAAGAGGGAGGAGGATTGCAAGGTAGTTGGGTAAAATTTTGGGAATAAAGTGGAAAATTAGGGGATATTTGAAGAATAAAGGGAATGAGAATTGATAGGTGAAAAGTCAAGAAAAATAACCTCTCCTATTGTGTTTATTTGTGATAAAAAACAAAAAAAATAAAAAAAGGGGAAAAATCAGAAAAGAAACAAAAAAGTTCGTTGTATATATGTCTTTTAATTGTTCTTGTTGAGGAGAGGTTAGGAATTGAAAGTGCTTAAGTGTTTGAAGTTACTTAAGAAAAATCGGGTAGTCCAAAAAATGTGGTACTTGAATAGTAGCACGAAAAAGCACTTGGTTGTAAGTATTTTTGTGGTGTGAAGAAGTTATTTTTTGTGGGATGACCTGCTAAAATTTGAAGAGTGAGATTGATTGATTATATTAAGGGGTAGTCGGGTTAAGAGTAACTTGATTAGTCCAACAATAGTCACTTTTATCCAAATTTATCCTACCTCACCTTAAGTCTACGTTACAACCGAAAACAAAGACCTTTTTTATTCTTTGTCACAAATATCAAGTATGAGGTCTAATTTAGACGATTGACAAGCCTATGGTAGACGATGCATATTGTTCAATTTGAGCGAATTAATGTCCTTATTTAAACACATGAGAGATGAGCGAAACACTTAACCAGTAAGTATCAAATTGTTCAAAAGTTTCAAGTCTCAAAAGTAATTGATTATGCTTTATCACAAATGCTCAATTGTACTGTATTGCCTGGTTTTTTGAGAAAAATCAGCCTAAAACTAGAGTCGTCATCTCATCACCCTAAACATATGTCAAATCCCATGTGTCCTTGATTATTTTCTATTTTTGTTGTTCGGGACGAAAAACGGTTTAAGTTAGGGGGATTTTGATACTCTTTAATTATGCATGTATTTAGGTCGATTTAGGAACATATTTTATATCATTTACATGCATATTAGGTCGAGATTTGTTTATATTGGTCATATTGGGCTATTTAACGTGTTTTTTTAACTTATTTTGAAAGTTTTTAAGAGTATTTAGGTTGAAAAGTCGTATTTTACGATTATTGGAGGAAGGAACAAGTCAAGAAAGGGAAAAATCTGTTTAAAACAGAGTTGGACCGAAATAAGCCGCCGCGACTGCATCACTATGGTGAGCGACCGCGACAAAAGATTTCTGGAAAATGATTTTTGGAGCTGACACTTGTCGTGACCGCGAAAGGGTTACTCATGGTCGTGACAAAAATAGTGGTTTTAAGCTGTTTTCGAAGAGATTCGTCACGAGCGCAACTTCTTGCGCGCGACCACGACAGAAACCCGATTTTGAAGAAGAGTCCTAATTCAAGTAGGATTTTGATCCTATCTCCCAAGAATCATCCCCAACTTTATAAAAAGGACTTCAAGCTCGAGTTTTAGCAGACAATTCTGAGATAATTACATACTCGAAAATGCATAGAAACAGGGATCGAAGATCAAGGAGCAACACGACGAAGATCGACAATTAAATATTCGGGTTTAGTTTGTTTTATTTTGGATTTAATTTTTAATGACGTTGCCTATGAATGTTTATTTGATTTGAATACAATTATGAGTAGCTAAACACATTTATGTTCTAGGGGTAGAAACTAGGTTACGAAGAATGATGTGTTGATTTTTACCGTTTAATTCTAGACTCCAATTTATGTGTTTATCTATGTGTTTGTTTTCTTCTTATGATTTAGTTTAAATTGATCACTTAATTTAAATATACAAGTTTAATAGTTTCACTCCGGGAGGAGGAAATTGTCAATAGACATACAACACATAGCGTAATTGTCTGTAATTGTGTAGACATTTGTTAAGGGTCCTTTTGGAGTCTTTAAGGTTTAGTCAACGTGGAAGGGTGACTAAGTCAAATAGATCAACAATCTAATCGCTTCAGGAGGAGGGTTAGGTTTACTTGAGTGTCGTGTAATAAACACTGAAATTGATCTAAAAGTCTAGAATTTTAGGTTAAATTATACATCAGGATCGTAATTGAAATCTATACCCTAGGATACACTTTAATCCATCTAAGTCGGTCTTAACTATCAAATCTTTGTTTTCCAAGTTATTTGTGGTCTAGTTAGTACTTTTATGCAAATTAATATGACGTTTTACAAACAACCTTCACTATTCTAGAGTCTAGTTAGGAGAGTCTTAGATTATTCGGAGTATCAAACTACGCTTAGAGTCCCTGAGGATCGACCTTTGACTACCACTACCTACACCTACACCATATACTTGCGGTAAAACTAGGTTAGAAATAGTGTATCAGTTAACGTTTCAAATTTGACAATTCTGTTCATGTGACCTCCTATAACATGCTAAACAATCGGTTCATGCTGACGTTGAAGTATTGTTTGTGTTTTTAAGTTTGGTCATTTTCTAAAATGCCTCCTAACTTTAAAAAAATTGGTAAAAATATCCTGCAACCGGATATAGCAGGTGACACAACCGGTCAAAAGCTGACGTGGCATTAAATATTTATTTTAAGAAGCTGATGTGGTATTGAATTTTTTTTTTTTTTTTTCTTTTGTCTTTTTATTACTTTTCTTTTAAATTATAAATGAGGATGATAAAAATAAAATATTGATACACAAAATTTAGAATTAAACTAACTATATAATCTTGAAAATATTGTTAAAAAACATATAAAAATTAATTTTATAATCTTTATAAATCAGATTTCTTAGAAAAGTATGAAAAAAAATGAGAAATACATTCAAACATACAATATATATATACACAGACATATATATACACACAGACACCGCCACCGCCGTCTACGCCTACCGCCGCCACCGCCGCCGCCGCCTACACCTACCGTCTCCGCCACCACCACCGCCTCCCACCACCACCGCCATCATTGCCACCGCCTCCCACCACCTCCGTCGCTATTAATTAATGACTTCGAAATTCTTACTGATTTTAATCCTCCGCCACTGCCTACCTCCTCTACCACCTCCTACCGCCTCCACCACTGCCTACCTCCTCCCACCGCCTCCGCCACTGCCTACCGCCTCCCTCCACCTCTGCCACTGCCTACCGCCTCCGTCGCCTCCGCCACTGCCTACCACCTCCGCCGCCATTGATGACTTGAGACTGAAATTGGGTAATTTGGGGCTAAAAAAGGATTGGGGATGGGGGGTGGGGTGTGGGGATAGGGTGTGGGGTAGGGTTTGTAAGCAAATCAAATATTTTTGATTCGATTCGTGATTCGAATTCGATTAAGATGATTCGAATTCGAAAAAATCAAATTCGAATTCGAATACGAATTAATTATAAGATTCGAATAATATTCGAATTCGAATTCGAATATAGTTGTATTCGATTCTAATAATTCGAATATTCGATTCGTTTATAATATAATATATTCTAAAAATTAAATAATACATATAATACTAAATATATATATATAATATATTTCTATAGCTATATATTTAAATGAATTTAATATATAATATATATTATTTAAATTTATAATTGAAAAAATTCAAAAATAATAATATTTAAATATTTAAAAAATAAATAATATATATAATATAAAAATAGAAAAGAATTTTTCGAATCTCGAATCGAATCGAATAGTTCAAATATTTCTCACGAATCGAATTCGAATCAGCTATTTAAATTCGATTAATATTCGATTCGAATTCGAATTCGAGTTTATATTTACGAATTCGAATCGAATTTCTTAATATTCGGTTCGATTCGATTCGTTTACATCCCTAGTGTGGGGTGGGGATTTCCACATTATATTATTATCCAAATAAGCATGCTATTACACACTACAACGACACATGCTTTTTTTTTATATAATACCACATAAATTAAAAACGCCATGTAATATAGCCAAATCATCTCAAATGAGCCACGTCAGCTGTTACCGGTTATGTCACCTGCTATACCCGGTTGCAGGGTATTTTTACCAATTTTTTTAAAGTTAGGAGGCATTTTAAAAAATGGGCCAAATTTAAAGGATATTTTCTTAAATATGACAAACTTATGGGATATTTTTACCAATTTTCCCACAACCTATAGCCGGTCATAGGGCATTTTCACCAATTTTTCGTAAGTTTGAAGACATTTTTAAAAACTGGTATACTTAGTGTCCTAGTGTCCTAGTACCTAAAATCAATCTGAAAAATTAGGACAATATGGTGTGGTATGAATTTTTTTTTTTTCAGGACAGTTCAATTCAGAATTTTGGATATGACAAAATGGTTCAATGTGGTTTATATAGTCGAATATTTTCTGTCTTTTGAATAACATAGTCAAATTTAACAAAATATAGGCATCTAACCAAAATAAATAATTTAATTATGTGAAATTTATTTCCAATTCACTAACTTGTGCTTTGAAAATTATATAAGGGAAAATTGGTAAAAATATCCCGTAAGTTTGCCCTAATTAAGAAAATATCCTTTAAGTTTGGCACTTTTTAAAAATGTCTTCTAACTTACAAAAAATTGATAAAAATGCCCCATGACCGGCTATTGCAGGTTGCCCATCCGGTCATCCATGAGCTGACTACTTTTTGTTATGTGGCACTTAATTTTTTTACTTTTTTTTGTGTTTTTCTTGCTTAGTCACTTATTAGAATGGTAAAGAAATTAAAAAAAATATGTGTGTATATATATATATATTAATATAATATTAAAATTTAGATATAAATGATAATTAAATTTATATATTATTTAAAAATTCATAATTTTAAATTCTAATATGAGAAATTATTTTAATTAATCTTTAATATATTATTTTGAATTAATCTAGATTATAAAATATATAAAATATTCAAAATAAATTATAGAATGATTTAAAAACAAAAATATATATAGATATATGACTACTAAAAGCTTTAATATTAAATTAATTTTTTAATTTTATCTATAAAATCAGTAAAATTATTTCAGTAAATCTTAAAGTAACTTGAAATTTTTTAAAATTAATTTATAAAAGTAAAATTAATTTTTAGAAGAGTCTTAAATCTTAAATTATTTTATATATCTAAAAATAAATTATAGAATGATTTATAAAATCAGTAAAATTATATATCTAAAAATTATCTTAAATTATTTTATATATCTAAAAATTATCTTAAATTATAAAAATCTAAAAATTATCTTATATTACAAAAATCTAAACATAATTTTTAGATATATAAAATAATTTAAGATTTAAGACTCTTCTAAAAATTAATTTTACTTTTATAAATTAATTTTAAAAAATTTCAAGTTACTTTAAGATTTACTAAAATAATTTTACTGGTTTTATAGATAAAATTAAAAAATTAATTTAATATTTAAGATTTTAGTAATCATATATCTAGATATATATTTTTGTTTTTAAATCATTCTATAATTTATTTTGAATATTTTATATATTTTACAATCTAGATTAATTCAAAATAATATATTAAATATTTATTAAAATAATTACTCAGATTAGAATTTAAAACTATGAATTTTTAAATATTATATAAATTTAATTATCATTTATATCTAAATTTAAATATTATATTAATTTTTATATATATATATATATATATAATTTTTTTTAATTTCTTTACCATCCTAAAAAGTGGCTAAGCAGGAAAAACACAAAAAAATTCAAAAAATTAAGTGCCACATAAGCATAAAACAGCCAGCTCATGGATGACCTGATGGGTAACCTGCTGTAGCCGATCACGGGGCATTTTTATCAATTTTTTGTAAGTTAGAAGGCATTTTTAAAAAGTGTCAAACTTAGAGGATATTTTCTTAATTAGGGAAAACTTACGGGACATTTTTACAAATTTTCCCATTATATAATAACTTAAAACAAGGTTTCTTCAATTACTTATGTTAAACTTGACTAACTATAGGATTACAGATGATTTAATTTTAATTCATAATTAAATTAATCTTACTGGGATAATTTATTTTTCATCCGGTTATTTAGTTCATTGCATGGCATTGCACGGTTCAATATGGGTTTGTGTTTGGAAATATTCAAATCCATATCGAAAAATAATCGATTCAGTCTGGTTCAGAAAAAGTCAAATGGTCAAATGATTTTTTCGGTTTGGAACTAGTTTGATTCGGAATCTTGTTCAATTTCGATAATCTCCAGGTCCCGTGCACAACATTAAATGACATCATCACTTACTTGCATGTCATGTTAAAAGATAAACAAAATTTCCATGTTGTTAAAAATTGAAGGAAAATGTAATTACAAAAATTAAAGATACTTATTAAAATATAAATATATGATATTATTTTTTTAATCTGAAATAATTACTAGAAAAACAATGTATGTAGAATAAACAAAATCTGATAAATTATTTATTTTAAATTTAAGAAAAAAAGAACTTAGATATACCAAAATTCTTATATAAAAATTATCAAGCTCTTAATATTATTTCACACTTCTCAATAAAATAAAATATTTTTACTCGAAAATCATTCATAACAAAAAATAAAATAGAAATATAATTTACCAATCCCCAAATCGATCCCTCCTCTTCCACCAATCTCCTTAATAGAGAAGCCTCCATTAATCTCCCCCTCTACCAAGAAGCTTCCCATTCCAAACCATCCTCACAAGTAAAGTTGTTAAAGTACATTACAAAGGTATAATACAAACCTTTCTTTTACAAATTAGTTAATCGGATATAACACATATAATAATTGATTATATGACGATGTATCTGATTTACAATAAATAAATTTGTAAATAGGGTTTAATCGTAAAACTAACACACACTATGTTTTAAGAGTCAATAAATGTGAAAGAGATTTGAGCTTAATTTTGTAACAACCCGATTTTCTAGTCTAATTTGAGAAATTATAAATTAGCAAAATATTTAATTTATTTATTTAGAAACAATATTTTTTTTTTTTAAACCAAGTCATTACTAAATTACTACTTTTATAAAGTCTCCAATTTGTCATATTCTAATATATACTCATTAAGATACATAAAAAAAATAACTTGACAATATGCATTTTCTGAATCCTTGAAAAGTTTATACATAATATCAATTATTTGCAGCGGAAATTAAATAAGACTAGTTGAACCAACAAAACTTAACCTGCAATTTAATTAAATTAGAAGTCTAGCATAAATCTCAATTATTAATATTATTATTATTCTTATCATCATCATCATCATCATCATCATCATCATCATCATTATATATATATATATATATATATATATATATATATATATATATATATTTGAATAAATTATAACAAGTAGTAACTTAATCAAAATTATTTCTTAAGTATGCACCTAGTATGAGAAATCATTAATGAAATTCAAAATGCCATCAACTATATTTTAAAATTTTAATAACTCCAAATATACTGATCAGTCGCATAGTATCCTAATATTCACCAATTAATTGTTCAAACATATGAAATAAACTGACCTAAGTAACATAACAATCTAATTCAAATAGTCAAATATCAAATTTAAATAAAGTTTCATTACTTAATAGATACCACTATATGCTTCCCCGGCTCCGTCTCAGCTTCAATCACTCTCTCCATTTCTACCTGAGGATCAATAATGGGCTGGGGTGAGCTTCTTTTAGCTCGTGGGAGTCACAGTTTATTACGATAACCATAAAGACAAAGAAGCATACAATGTAGCATTTATTAAAATGATGCGCTTGTATTAGCAAGACACAGAACACTAACTTGTATTGGCAAGTAGTATATTGATAATGAGCTAAACTTGTATTGGCAAGTAGCATAATGACAATAAGTAAAACTTGTATTGGCAAATAGCGAATTGTAAATCACTTGTATTGGCAAGTAATAATAAAATAAAAGCACACGTATACAATCAAGTAAATATAATTAAAGCAATAAATAGTTCGAACCCCCACCTGAAAAAGTGTGATGAGTGATATGCAAATGCTTGTATTAATTCGTAGTCCTAGTCCCGTACTCACACTGCTCGACTCCTACAATTAAACTAGGAAATCATATATATATATATATATATATATATATATAATTTTAATCAAAACAAAAAAAAGGTAAATAAAAGAAGAAAGGTTGTATAATGTTGAAAATAGGATATAAGATAAAAGAAGTTGAAGTGATTACATGGGTTCTTGACTTTATTTGCAAAGGGAGAACTAATCTGATGAGGGGTTAATGGCTTGTTTTGCTTTTTTGATAAAGGAGTTTGTAAGTTAATTTGGAGTGGGCCAAATTGGTGTTGGGCTTGGCCAGCAACAGAATTAGAGTTGAATATTTTCATTTCCTTTCACTTTATCAAATTCGCAGCCTTTTCCTTCAACAAATCTGATTCTTCTTTCTTTCTTTATCGCGACTGACCTCTCCTCCACTTTTCTTTCTGCAAAATCAACCCAGACCCCGACTGCATCAACTTGGCGGCGAAGGATCATTAAAGTGTCAGAGAAGGAACAACAACCTACACCAAGTGGACGACCAACAACTCTTCGTCGGCTTCGTCGCGCTGCTGGGAACCAGATCAGAGGAACACCAGGAGGGCTTTCTCCTTCGTACCTCAATCGGAGCAGGTGATTGTGATGTGGGTTCGAAGAAGAGGACATCATTCTTGCTTTTAGGTTTTAAATTTAAAATTTGCAGTTGACTGTGGAAGAAGAAGTGGCGTTTGACATGGGGTGGAGGGTTGATGTTTGGCGTTTTTCCGGCAGAATCTCACCTGAAATACTGATTAAAAGGGTAAAAAAAAAAAAAATCAGTAGAAATAGAGTAGAATGAATTTACCTTGCTCTGTATTCTGATTCGTGCCAAAAAAAAAATTGTCTAGAAGTGAGTTAGCCCATTTATACAGACTATCTTTTAGTAGTTAACTCCCTCTCCCTCACCTCACGTTTTCATTCCCACCATCTTACACACCAACACACGTTCTATCAGGCTGAAGAAAACTGTTCACAAATCCTATCTGCTCTTTATTGGGTTTGGGCTCAATTGATTGGGCCCATCAATTGTCATATGGGCACAAATTATTGGGCCTAGATGTAGATATGAATGAAATGAATATATGTAAATGGACCTATAATAATTAAAATGAATGGGTCTAAATCACCATAAATGGGTCGGCCCAATATAAATGAAATGATAATCAAAATTCACAAAATATTTAAATAAATAGACGGAAAAATTTCCCGGGCGTTACATCCCACCCCTGTTGGAAAAAATTTCGTCCTCGAAAAATTAATAACATACCATGATTATAAAAATCAGGATATCGCATGCGTAACTCCTCCTCGCGTTCCCAAGTAGCTTCTTCAACACTATGATTTCGTCATTGGACCTTGACGAGAACCGTTTCTCGATTTCTCAATTTCTGAACCTTTCTATCAAGTATCGCTTGAGGGTATTCAACATATGTCATCTTCATTCACTTCCACTATGGAGTAGTTGATGATGTGCCTTGGGTTGTGCACATACTTTCTCAGCAAAGAGACATGAAAAACATTGTGCACACCCGAAAGTGCGGGCGGCAGAGCTAAAAGATATGCCAAGTTTCCACTCGGTCAAGAATCTCAAACGGGCCTATGTATCTTGGCCTCAACTTGCCTCTCTTACCAAAACGAATAACACCCTTGGTCGGGGCTACCTTGAGAAATACTTTCTCTCCAACATTGAACTCAAGATCTTTCCTACGCGTGTCCGCGTAAGACTTTTGGCGATCTTGAGCTATCTTAATCCTTTCCCCAATCTTCTCTACCACTTTAATCGTCTCTTCCAACATTACTGAAGCCTCAAATCTTCTCTCACCTACTTCGTCACAATAAATTGGAGACCTACACTTTCTTCCGTACAATGCTTCATATGAAGCTATGCCAATAGTTGCATGAAAACTGTTGTTGTAAGCAAATTCCACTAACGGCAAGAGTCGTTCCCAATTATTTCCAATGTCCAAAACACATGCTCTCAACATGTCCTCAAGTGTTTGTAATGTCCTTTCTGACTGACCATCAGTTTGCGGATGATAAGCTGTACTGAAATTCAACTTAGTTCCCAAAGCTTCTTGCAAACTACCCCAAAAACGTGATGTGAAGCGAGTATCTCTGTCCGAGACGATAGAAATGGGCACTCCGTGTAACTTCATAATCTCTTGGATATACAGTTGGGCATACTGGTGCATTTTGAAACTCATCTTTACTGGGATAAAGTGAGCTGACTTCGTGAGTCGATCCACTACAACCCAGATTGCATGATTTCCTCTTTCCAATCGTGGTAAACCCACCACAAAGTCCATAGAGATGTGTTCCCTCTTCCCCTCTGGAATCTCAACAGACTTCAACAATCCTAAAGGACGTTGATGCTCAGCTTTCACTTGCTGAAAAATGATACATTTTCTGACAAAATCGGCAACATCTCTCTTCATACCGTCCCACCAAAACATTCCTCTCAAGTCTTGGTAAATCTTTGTACTGCCCGGGTGAGCGGTATATGGGGTATTGTGTGCTTCTTCCAATATTATTCTCTTCAACTCCGTAATATTGGGCACACAAATTCTCCTCTCAAAATACAATGTATCATCCTTAGACAATTCAAACCCTTCGCCTTCTCCAAAAAGATATTGCTCTTTCATCTTGAGTAGAAATGCATCTCGAGTTTGACCTTCCTTAATTCTCTCATTTAGAGTCGGTTGTACCACTAAAGCTGCTAAGACTGAATTCACAGACTTTGGTGGTGTAACTATCTCAAGGTTCATCTTTGAGAATTCCTTGACTAGTTTCTCCTCCCTAGTAAAGGTACTGGTCAATTCTCCTCTTGCTTTGCGGCTAAGTGCGTCTGCTACCACGTTAGCCTTCCCGGGATGGTAGTGAGTAGTACAGTCATAATCTTCACTAACTCTAACCACCTCCGTTGCCTCATATTTAGCTCTTTCTGTGTGAAAAGATACTTTAGACTCTTGTGATCCGTGTATATTTCACACTTACCTCCGTAAAGGTAATGTCACTAAATCTTCGAGGCATGAACTACTGCAGCAAGTTCTAAGTCATGAGTTGGATATTTCAACTCATGTGGCTTTAGTTGCCTTGAGGCATAAGCAACTACCTTGCCATTTTGCATCAAAACGCATCCCAAACCTTGCTTCGATGCATCACTGTAGATCACGAACTCCTTCGTTGGATCAGGGATGGTCAAAACTGGTGCAGTAGTGAGTTTGTGCTTCAGTTCTTGGAAACTATTCTCACACTTCTCGTTCCACAAGAACCTTTCTCCTTTCCATGTCAACCGAGTCATTGGAGTAGATATCTTCAAAAATCCTTCAATAAACCTTCGGTAGTAATCGGCGAGTCCTAAAAAGCTACGCACTTCATTAGCATTGGTTGGTGTCTCCAATCATTGACAGCCTCAATCTTTGCCGGATCAACCTCAATTCCTCGAGCAGTGATTACATGACCAAGAAATGCAACTCGATTGAGCCAAAATTCACATGTACTGAACTTTGCATACAACTTCTCCTTGCGAAGTGTCTCGAGAGCAATTCTCAAATGTTGTTCATGCTCGGTTTCATCCTTCGAATACACTAGTATGTCATCTATAAACACAATGAAAAACTGATCCAAATAGGGATGGAAGACTCGGTTCATTAGATCCATGAAAACCGCAGGCGCATTACTCAAACCAAAAGGTATTACGACAAACTCGTAATGATCGTACCTCGTTCGAAATGCCATTTTTGGATATCACTATCTTTGATCTTTATAGGTGATAGCTAGATCTTAGATCGATCTTTGAGAACACTCCAGAACCTCTAAGTTGGTCAAACAAGTCTTCTATCCTTGGAAGAGGATACTTGTTCTTTATCGTGAGTCGGTTAAGTTCACGATAGTCGATACACATCCTCATCGAACCATCCTTCTTCTTCACAAACAATACTGGCACACCCCATGGTGACACGCTCAGTCGGGCAAAAGCCAAATCAAGCAACTCTTGAATTTGCACCTTCAACTCTTGCAATTCCTTCAGCGCCATTCTATAAGGGGCTTTTGATATTGGTGCTGCTCCAGGCACCAAATCAATTGTGAACTCCACTTGTCTATCCGGTGGAATTCTTGGTAAGGTCTCGGGAAAAACATCCGGATATTCTTTGACAACGGTTACGTCAGCTACTATCTTCTCTGAGGTTTCTACTCCCATTATATTCACAAAAAATCCTTGACACTTCCCTTTCCTTAACAACCTCACCGCCTTCATAGCTGATATAACGCGTGGACCTGTATTGCGTTTTGCTCCATGGAAGGTGATCTCCACGTTGTTTGGTGAACGTAATGTTACTCTTCTTTTTGAACAATCTATGTCGGCCTTATACTTACTTAACCAATCCATTCCAAAAGTCACATCAAAGTCACTCATAGCTAGCACGTAAGGGTCAGCTAAGAGTGTATGTTCAGTTATCTCTACAGTTATACTATTAGCTATTGAGTCAGCAATAACCGCTTTACCCGAAGGTATGCTGATCTCAAGTGGTTCAGAAGCTTTAATACATTTATAGCTAGTCATAGCATGAAAATTCTTAGAGATAAAACTATGGGAAGCACCGGTATCAAATAGTACAAAAGCAAGAATACCAGGAATTGTTAACGTACCTGACATAGTTCCGGTTTCACCCTTTACTTCCACCTCAGGTAGTCCGAACATACAAGCTCTTCCGCCCGATCCCTGATTCTGAACCCTCCTATCACGTACACTCTTCATTGGGCAGTTCCAAATCATGTGACCTTCTTCACGGCAGCCAAAGCATCTAATCTGCCCTTGTAGACACACTCCCATGTGCTTCTTTCCACATTTGGGACAAGTGGGATTTTCACCTTGCCCTCTCGGCCTAGGCGGCAACTCTGCCCTACCTTTCTTCCCACTGGTATCACCACTCTGGCCTTGCCACTTCCTCTTGTTCAAATTCTCAACCGGTGACACACGTGGCCTTTCCATCTCAAAACTAGCGGATATGTCCTCTGCTCTTATCACAACCTCTGCATATGTCATATTCCCATGTCCAGAAAGGTGATGGTGAATCTGGTGTCTTAAGCCTTGACGGAACCTTCGTGATTTCTTTTCAGATGTATCCACTAGGGTAGGAGCAAAACGGCACATCTTATTAAACTTCCTCTCATACTCGGTTACTGTCATACCTCCATGAGTCAAATCCACAAACTCCTTCTGCATCCGGTCCTTGTAGATGCGTGGATAGTACTTCTCCATCACTACCTACTTAAACATAGCCCAAGTAAGGGCATTCCTCTCCTCCACCGTCCTTATCCTCCAATAGTCATTCCACCACACTCTTGCATCTTCCTTGAGTTGGAAAACAGCACATGAAATCTTCTGGGCCTCCGAACAGGCCATATACTCAAAGATGTCCTCCAAAGTCCTGATCCATTCTTTAAGTACCTCAGGGCCCTCGTAGCCATGAAATGTAGGAGCCTTGAACTGATTGAACTGGCTTATCACCCTGGATTGCACTTGTTCAGGCGTTGCAGCAGGAGTGATGGTTGCTCCTTGAAGGAGAGCCGCTATCCCAGTAAGTAGTTGTTCGGGATTAGGATTCGCAGCTTGAGGGGCAGCTTCTTCAGGTGCGTTCCGAGCACCTTGAATGGGTTCACGTGGAGCAGCGTTCGGGTTATCAGTTCAATGAGCCATTGTCCTGTCAATGGTTCACCGATTTGATAAGTTATAGGGATGCGAGAAATGGGATAAGATAGTGATAACGTATAATAATACTAATAATAAAACAACACATAAAGAATAAGTAATGGGATGAGATGAAATGAAATGAAATGAAGTGAATGAAATGATTAATTCAAATTGCTGATGATCATAACCCATGTGTGAAATGTCAATGTTTACAACTGAAAAGGAAATCATGAAATAAACAAATACAACTAAAATAGGGAAATGCAATACTATCTAAGTTAAAGTGAAATAACGTCTAGGCCTCATCATCAGTGCTCAGGATCTCAATGACTGGTATGGGTGGTGGAATTTCAATCCATGAAATGATGTCATCATCAGAATCAGCCTCGTAGTTGCCCATTTCGGGCTCCTCCTCCATGGGCTCTAGCTCAGGCTCGGGCTCAAGCACGGGCTCAAGCACAGGCTCGGGCTCAGGTAAAGGTGCAAGTGGAAGATCCTCATCCTCGTCTGTCTCATCATCATCATCGTACGAAATCATGTCCTAAGAAAACCTCGTCAAAAGCTCCCACGCCGTGTACTGAAATCCATCTATCACTGTTTTTGCCTCTAGGTTCCTCGCTTGTGACTGGTTCCAACAGTCAAGAATAGTGTCGTTCCAGTTCTCAGGTAAAGCATTGGTCAGGTGGTTGACCTGCTCTACAATAGATCCTTCCCTTCCAGAAGCATTCCACCTCTCCATTCGATTAATTATGTAATGGGGTGCGTTCTCAGGAAGTCTGGGATCGTCCCACCAATCAGCTCGTGCCAAAGGGGGAGGGTGAACATGAATGGCGGTGCTCTTACGTGCTGTCTGTCGTGTGCGTGCCATGCTAACAATAATATATATATATATTTATATATATATATATATATGTATATATTGGGTTATGATAATGCAACTATAATGAAACATGTACACAATAATACAATGACTGAATAATGTATTGATTTATAATGGATTGAGTGATTGTATTGTAATATGATGTGAATGATTGAATGCATTGAAATGGATAATTGAATGTGTACCCTGGAACTGAGCCATGAAGTAGAGACGGCCGAAAGCATATGGTACTTGTGATAATAATTTAATTTTAATTCAGTCTATTTAACATAAAAAATTAAAAAGAGACGGGTCTACAGAAAAGTAAACCGCACTCTGATACCACACTGTAACAACCTGATTTTCTAGTCTAATTTGAGAATTTATAAATTAGCAAAATGTTTAATTTATTTATTGAGAAACAATTTTTTTTTTTTTTTAAAACCAAGCCATTACAAAATTACTACTTTTATAAAGTCTCCAATTTGTCATATTCTAATATATACTCATTAAGATACATAAAACAAAAAAAAAAATTAACTTGACAATATGCATTTTCTGAATCCTTGAAAAGTTTATACATAATATCAATTATTTGCAGCGGAAATTAAATAAGACTAGTTGAACCAACACAACTTAACCTGCAATTTAATTAAATTAGAAGTCTAGCATAAATCTCTATTATTATTATTATTATTAATTATTATTATTATTATTATTATTATTATTATTATTATTATTATTATTATTATTATTATTATTTTATTTTTTATTTTTTTTTATTTTTTTTTTATTTTTACTTTTTTTATTTTATTTTTTTAAATAAATTATAACAATTAGTAACTTAATCAAAATTATTCCTAAGTATGCACCTAATATGAGAAATCATTAATGAAATTCAAACATGCCATCAACTATATTTTAAAATTTTAATAACTCCAAATATACTAATCACTCACATAGTATCCTAATATTCACCTATTAATTGTTCAAACATACGAAATAAACTGACTTAAGTAACATAACAATCTAGTTCAAATATTCAAATATCAAATTTAAATAAAGCTCCTTTTGAGGAAGTTGTGTTTAAGTTAGGAAGTCATAGTTCTCGTTCTCCTCTTCCTTAACCTCTTCTTGCTCCTTTAATTCCTCCTTTCGTACTACTTTCACCTTTCTTCCCTAATTGAGGAATTTATTTCTACTGGGCTGCAATACAAACTCGAGGGTTCTCATTAATTTTTAGTGCCATAGGGTAATTGAACTTGATATGGTGGGATGTCTTCATCATAGAACGTTATTCCTCTCCTTCTCCGTATCCTTTCATCATTCTTTTCATCTTTCACTCCCCTTTGTTCTGAGATGGCATTGCATTTCTCTTCAGGGTTTTCAATATCACTTGGGAACTTTCATTATTGATTATTGCTCCCGATCTTTTCTGCTAATTGACCTATGTGTGTCTCTAAGTTCTTCACTTGGGCTCCTATATTGCCCACATTAGTGCTCAGTTGCATTATTTTGCCATCTAGCTTGTTTATCCGGGCCTCAGTCTTCCCGTTCTGAGCTCTTGTCTCATTCATTAATGAGGTAATCATTTCTTCAATTCTTCGCTTCTTTGGTTCTTCTACTACCCCATTATTATCATTAACCCGGTGATGGATGTAGTGCATTGTTTGGGTTAGCATAAGATAAATTAGGATAATTTCTCATCCCAGTATTGAATTTATTGCCCATTTGATTTGGCTTACAGTTCGGATTGAAATTCCGATTGCCCATGTTGTTCATATAGTAGGCCTCCTCCTATGCACTATCCATGCACTGTACCCCTGACTCATCATTACCTCTTAGTGGATGATATATATTAAAGTACACCTTCCTCAACCCTAAATTTCTCAATGGGTTGAGGGAAGGCAGAAAGTCAAACATAACTTTGTTGGGCCCATCCTTAATGGATTGGTACCCCCTAAGTGTTGGGCCTCACTTAGATATTAATTAAGCTGTGTATTATCGTATCAGGTCACTACACAAGTCGGAAGCATAACCCAACCCAACAAGAATGAGCATGACTTAGTTTTTGCTCAACGTTGGAATGATGTTTATGGATGTTGTCTAGCCCTGTTTTTTGAAATTTTTTACTTAAGGACCTGAATTTTAGAAAATATCTCAATTCGAGGCTTGAATTTCAGGAGTTCTCAATTTGGGGCCTAAATTTGAAGTTTTTCTCAATTAGAGACGTATTTTTTTAATTTTATTCTCAATTCAGGGTTTTCATATTGAAAAATAAGACATATTATCCGATGTATGAAAAGGGCCAGTACAATATATAAAAAAAATCAATATATTCCTTACAAAAATGTCAATCTACTCCATACTGAATCTTCTGTATATGTTTCCTAATTTTCAAGATGTAGGTCCTGAATTGAGAATAAATTTCAAAATCTAGGCCTGATTGAGAAAAACTCAAAATTCAGGCCCTGAATTGAGAACCTCCAAAATTCAAGCCCCTAAATGAGACATTTTATAAAATTTAGGCATTCGATTGAAATTTTGCCCTTTATTTTTTGTTTATAATATTTCACGTAACAATTAATTTATGAAAAAGTTTATGGATGAGATATTTATCTAGGTTTGTTGCTCCTATTTGATTAAGATGATTCAACCTCTTAAAGCAACAACTTCGTTTCTCTTTTAATTGTTGTTTTAATGGAACTTATTTAACTCACTACAAGTGAATGCTTCTAATTAGGCAATTTCTTCAAATTTAATTCCTTTGAATTTTCCCCCTACAGATGCCATTAGTTAGGTTCGTGCTGATACGCCTACGGTTGGAGCAAGTTAGGGCAGGCTAAGCGAATTTTAACATACATATTCCATATATATGTCGAACACAATCAATATTTAATCTCATAATTTTTGTTGTTTTGTCTAGTAAATTTGTAACGCCCGGGAAATTTTTCCGTCTATTATTTAAATATTTTGTAAATTTTAATTATAATTTCATTTATATTGGGCCGTCCCATTTATGGTGATTTAGACCCATTCATTTTAATTATTATAGGCCCATTTACATACATTCATTTCATCCATATCTACATCTAGGCCAAATAATTTGTGCCCATATGACAAGTGATGGGCCCAATCAATTGAGCCCAAACCCAATAAAGAACAAATAGGATTTGTGAACAGTTTTCTTCAGCCTGATAGAACGTGTGTTGGTGTGTGAGATGGTGGGAATGAAAACGTGAGGAGAGGGAGAGGGAGTAAACTGCTAAAAGATAGTCTGTACAAATGGGCTAACTCACTTCTAGACATTTCTTTTTTTTTTTTTTTGGCACGAATCAGAATACAGAGCAAGGTAAATTCATTCTACTATATTTCTACTGTTTTTTTTTTACCCTTTCAATCAGTATTTCCGGTGAGATTCTGCCAGAAAAAGGCCAAACATCAACCCTCCACCCCCTGTCAAACACCACTTCTTCTTCCACAGTCAACTGCTAATTTTCAATTTAAAACCTAAAAGCAAGACTAATGCCCTCTTCTTCGAACCCACATCACAATCACCTGCTTCGATTGAGGTACGAAGGAGAAAGACCCTCCTGGTGTTCCTCTGATCTGGTTCCCAGCAGCGCAACGAAGCCGATGAAGAGTTGTTGGTCGTCCACTTGGTGTAGGTTGTTGTTCCTTCTCTGACGCGTTAATGATCCTTTGCCGCCAAGTTGATGCAGTTAGGGTCTGGGTTGATTTTCCAGAAAGAAAAGTGGAGGAGCGGTCGGTCGCGATAAAGAAAGAAAGAAGAATTAGATTTGTTGAAGGAAAAGGCTGCGAATTTGATATAGTGAAAGGAAATGAAAATATTCAACTCTAATTCTGTTGTTGGCCAAGCCCAACACCAATTTGGCCCATTCCAAATTAACCTACAAACTCCTTTATCACAAAACAAGCCCATTAACCCCTCATCAGATTAGTTCTCCTTTTGCAAATAAAGTCAAGAACCCATTTAATCACTTCAGCTTCTTTTATCTTATATCTTGTTTTCAACATTATATAACCTTTCTTCTTTTATTTTACGTTTTTTTTTTTGTTTTGATTAAAATTAATGTTTATATATATATATATATATTAAATATGATTCCCTCGTTTTATTGTAGGAGTCGAGCTGTGTGAGTACGGGACTAGGACTAAAGATTAATACAAGCATTTGCATATCACTCATCACACTTTTTCAGGTGGGGGTCCTAACTGTTTATTGCTTTAATTATAATTACTTGATTGTATACGTGTGCTTTTATTTTATTATTACTTGCCAATACAAGTGATTTACAATTCGCTACTTGCCAATACAAGTTTTGCTTATTGTCATTATGCTACTTGCCAATACAAGTTTAACCCATTATCAATATACTACTTGCGAATACATGTTAGTGCTATGTGTCTTGCCAATACAAGCGCATCATATTAATAAATGCTACATTGTATGCTTCTTTAGGTTTATGGTTATCGTAATAAACTGTGACTTCCACGAGCTAAAAGAAGTTCACCCCAATCCATTATTGACCCTCAGGTAGAAATGGAGAGAGTGATTGAAGCTGAGACGGATCCGGGGAAGCATATGGTGATATCTATTAAGTAATGAAGAGGATCCAACGAGTTTTTCTATTACTTTCTCTATAGACAACAACGAATTTGAAAATGTTCTTTATGATCTAGGATCTAGCATTAACCTCATGCCATCAACCACTTATAATAAATTGAACATAGGGAAGTATAAGCTAACATCTACCACTATCCAAATAGTTGATAGATCCCTATTAAGCATCGTGGGAGTAGTGGAAGATGTGCTTCTGGGGGTGGGCACTTTAATTTTCTATTCGACTCCACTATCGTAAATATTAAAGAAGATAGCACATTATCCTTATTGGTAGGAAGACCATTCTTGGCTACAAGTTAAGCAATTTTTTATATGAGAGAAAACATGATAACTTTTAGCGCTAATAACCAGAAAGTTACTTTTGGAACAAAAGGTAGTCGATAGTCCTAAAACAAAGAGGGATTGTCATATATTGGAGGAGATCACCGATTTAGATATAGATACAGATGAAGAAAATGACCTGATTGTCCTAAAACTAATAAAGGATGAATATGTTCAAACTATTAATGATGAGTCTTTGGACAAGTACTATTAATCCATGGGATCAATTTTAGAAAATCTTTAGCAGAGACAAAATTAGGATAGGCTGACAGAGATAGAGAACCACCAGACTGAATATGTCAATAATGAAGCCATGAGAAGAATAGGGATTTATGATGATGTTTGTGTTATATTCCATCGCCAAGGATGGGGCACGATAATGCAAGAAAGATGGTCGGCATATCCTTGAGTGACTATGGAGATAATGAGTACTTTTGAAGTACTACGAGAAGTGATCACTATAAGCCTATCAGAATCAGGTTCCATCTAAAAAATTAAAATTATGAACTAACCGACACTAATCTAGACGAGATTTATGGGGTGAAGTGTTCAAGGGCATACTTAGAGGCACCCGAATATGATAAGCAGAGTTTTGGGCTAGATTAGTGAATATAACAGATGGAGTAATGGATCATGACGAGAAAGAGGACAATTACTATAATATTTGGAATCCAGTGTTTCGATATATCTAGCGAGTCTTAGCCCACATAACTTGCGCTAGAGATCCAAATGTCAATGTAAGCGATAATGAGCTATTTATCATGTGGTGTATGGCGAAGGTCGTGCCTTGCAACCTCAGAGCACATTTGATTGACCAATTAGAAGTAGCATCAAGAAAACATAAAGGAAGGATAAAGATAGGGGGTGGCAAGGCGGTTAAAAGTAGACATTTCCGATTGGGATGAATGGAAACATCACTTATAGCACAAAAAATGGATAAGAATTTCCTAAGAATCGACAGGATTGGAAGGTTGTATTTAACCCAAAAACTAAATGAGCCATACTTTCCTTTGCAGAAAAACTCTAACAACTGCATCAGATGATACTGCAAATTGGCTTCTGAGTGAATGGCCACACATATATGCTGCAGAATGTGAACTGCCAAAGAAGCCATTTATGGGACCCAATAACTATGAGATCAAAGAAAGGAAAATGAAGGAATCCGGAGGACAACTGAACAAGAAAACACCTCCGGTAAAGATTGATGAAGGAGCTTGGGGTCGGACAATCATCGTTCGACGTTGATTTTGATAAAATTCGGTAACACGTCTAGCTATAAAACATAAAAATGTAGCACTGAGTGGGAGACAACCCACTATTTTTTTAATTTTTTCACTTTTAAATTATTTATTTTATTTTCTTTTATGTTTTTATATTTTATTTAGTTTTGTAGAAGACTAAAGAGTAGGTACAAGGAAAATAACAAAGATCCTTATTGAAGGGTTGAAGAATGACCAAACTTGGAGTAAAAATAGACAAAAGGAAAGAAAAAGAAAAGTAGAGGATGCAGAGAAGCAAATGCACGATCGAATGTACCACTTATTTGGCCGAGCAACTGCTGACGTTGTGGAGCAAAGTACTTCGTACATAGTTACACAACCGAGCAACCTATACCCTGACTCGGTCGAGCACCCTACGTTGACCCATTTACACGATCGAGTTAAGACAGGCTGCTCGGTCGAGCATAAATCCCTATCACACATGCACGATCGAGCAACAACACTATACTTGGTCGAGCTTCCTGCCTTATGAGGTAGCCCTAGTTTTAAACACAAATTTTAAAAGAGGGCCTCATACTTACTTAATCTTTTTGAAATTCCTTAAGTTCTTAAGCATTCTAGCACTTTGATTCCAAAATTCTCTCAATTCACACTTTCACTTAAAATAAATTACACCTTTAGATTACTTGTCGAAAGTAAAGCATTTTAGTCGGTTTAGTTTTTGGATTCGGTTAATTTCATACTAGTCGATTTTTATAGCTCTTTTTTTACTTTAGGACTTGTAAGGTATGTTCTTTTCTATTCCTATCTATGTTATCATAACATTTATATGTTTTGAATTTCTATTTTAGGAAGTAGGGTATCTAAATGTGATTTATTCGCATAATGTGCATATTATATCTTGTTTAATTAAATTGGGAATATGTTATGCATAGCTTTGCAAGTTTGATTTCAAGTTCATAAATAGGCCTATTAAAAATTGTTAGTTTCATTTATTGAATTGTTATCTCACTTATATATTAATATGTGTTATTAATTAGTCTGATTGATTGTGTGGAGCGGGGGATGCTTAGAATAGTCTAACACTTTGGAATCTTTAGTTGTATAAATGTCCCAAAATAGAGCAAGAGGAAACACAGTTGGAACCTTAAACTCTGCATCTCGTGTATACAAAGTTAATAAACCCGACTACTATGGGTTTAGATTGGACTTCGCTAAGAGGGTTATGTGGAAAAATTTAGCTTGACGGGCAGTGGGAGTCACGAGATACCCTACAGTGGTGACCAGGAGAACCTCGGTATTCACGAGGACGTGTCGGCTCTGGTAGATAGGGTTGGATGGAGGGTTGTGTTAAATGGAGAGAAAATTTAACTTTTTGTCCCAAAAGGACACGAGGCTGTTTCATTTTGGCCCCAGCCCTAGCAAAAGTGACCCCCAAAAAATAATTAGTTGCACTTCTGGTTCCAAATCCATTTTTCATTGCAAGATTAGTCCCATGTACTAGCACCTTTTGTCCCATATCGTTAAAACTAACATATTTTAGCACGAGACACTCACGTGACTGTTTAATGACATCATAAACCAGCTCTAAACAAAAAAGAAAAAAGAAAAAGCGGAAATAATCGCGTTTTTTCCCTTCAAACAAAACACCCCCAAATGAAGTCCGCGAAGAACCCTAATTCACTAATACCCACCAAATTCTCCCAAATCAAGTCCGCGTCATCTAGGTATTACGCTAAGCTTTAAAAAATCTGGGATGGAATTCTCAAATTTCTCGATGATCAGCTCATTTCATCTGCTTCTGAAGCCGGCAATTCTAAATTCCCAGGTTTGCTTCTCTTTTTCCTTTCTTTTTATTTTTCTATTCCGATTTACTTCTGCTTGTTCTTGTGCCGAGTATCTGAGATACGAGTAGGCTGCCTAATTGTAAGATAACTCAATACTGGTTCCTTTATGTCTCCAATTTGGTTGTATTTAGTTGTAGACAAGTGAGAAATTGTAAATGCCCGTTTTTGTAAATTACAAAAGCATTTTGTCTGGTTAATCTGGTTGTTGGATGAAGAAACGGGATGGATAAAGATGGTCGATTTTCAGCAGCAGTAGTACGTTGTTGAACTCGAGAGAGGAGAACCTTATTGGCTCCATCGTAAGAACGACAGGGCGTCCTCTGGTAAACCTAGATGATAGTGAGGTTGTTGGAATATCATCATGGAGGTCAAAATGAGCGTAATTTTTTAGTCGGGTTTGTAATGCCTGCCTTGAGCATCCACTATGTTTTAGACTATGCCAACACAAAAGGCCCTTAGGATCTAGTTGTAACGGATCAATGGATTAGCTCACATGTGATTCCTAAAGATTAGTTGGGTAAGTTCTTTCTAGTGTCCATATAGAGCAAATTTATGTAGTACTTGATAGCTTTTTTAGATAGTTTTATTCATTAACTTCATGTAGAATTGGAGATGATGGTGAGGGAGTTTGAGTTTGTTAATGAGTTTGTTGCCTGAAATCTTAATTGGTTAGATAATTCCCTTTTTCTCCAAATTGGGTATGTTTTGATGATTAGGTAATAGAGGAGAAGAAATGAGTTTTTTAATGAACTGGGTTTAATAGAGGAGAAGAAATGGGTTTATGTTGTGTATATTCTTGAAATGTGACTAGGTATTTTGCGTTTTCGAAATAAATAATGATGATTGCTTGGTAGAATTTGTATGAAATTCTTACATTTTGGAGTGAGATATTTGTTCGCTGGTAGCGTTTTCTTACGTCGGTGAGATATTAGTCGATGTTTTTAATCCTTTGAAGCAATGGACAATTGTTCAAATTTGAATACTAATATGTTTTGTAAGAAGCTTCAGTCCTCAAAATCTATCCAATGAGTAAATATATAATAAATTTTCATTTGGAATGAACAGATTGATTTTATAGCAAGCCTTTTAAGTGTTAGACTCGTTCAGGAGCATATCAGTCCAGCTATGCTTAGTGCAGTACAGAGCCAGGTATTAAACTATCTAATTGAATCGATCATCTTTCTGTTAGTCCTATATATGTTTTACTACCTCAAGTTTGTCCTGTATCAGATGGGAGAAGTTGAAGAACCGTATGAGGAAGTCCCCAACATTTTTTACAGAGGTGGGTATATGTCCATAATTTCTGCTCTTAATAGCAGTATTCAACTTAGACTTGGGGATATTGCCAATAAATTCCTGCAATACTGATTGTCATAGATTATTTAAATTGGTAAGTTTTAGATCATGTCCTACATTTTGTTCCGATTGGCATGCACATTCGCAATGACAGAAGACTTCTGAAAATACTAGCTTATCCATGGTTATTAGATTGGTCATTCTTAGTCAACGAAAATTGAAGTTGTATTGTATATATCACAATCACCAATCTTTTCTTAGAGTAGTATATAAACTCGTATGTGCATAGCACCCTAGATTTTGACTCTAAATTACTAGTTTTTTCCTCCAACAACATATTTTTCCTTCCAAACATGTTATACAGAGCACGGGACCAAAAATGCTATTTTGTATGGGACCAAAAGTGTTATTTCGCGTGGGAGAAAAATTGCTAAAAATTTAACTGAAAATGTGACGGAGAGACCAAAAGTGCAACTAAATTTTTTTTTTGGGTCACTTCTGCTAGGGTTGGGACCAAAATGAAACAACCCCGTTTCCTGTGGGATAAAAAGTGCAATTTGCTCGTTGATTGGAAGATGGCACATGTATATGGGCCTGACTTTGAAGTTTCTGAGCACCTTTCAGGTGACCAGGAACTATTGCTACATACCATAGGACATCACCTTCCGTCTGTTGAACTGACAACACACGACGACCATGGGTGATTTAGCTACGTGTTTTAACTTCCTGACACCTTATATCTAGGAGGCACTGAGGAGGTTAATGCCACTAGGGATGCCAGAGAGAGAGAGAGAGAGAGAGAGAGAATCAGATGAAGACATCCTTACTCCAGAACCCAATCATGAGATATCTGCAGAAGGTGCTCGCATTGACCGTCTTTGCAAGGAGGGAGACCAGAAATGCCTAGTTAGATGAGCTCTTCGTGTTGTACTATGCCCACGAGGGGCTACAGGTGGATGGAGCGAGATATCTTGCTTTTACATTCCAGCGCATCCTCATCTTTAAGAGAGGGCAGATTATGATAGGAGGCATGATTATTGTCATGGCGTAGTACTTAGAGGTGGATTGCATTGGAGATCCTACCAGGTAGTCTCGATTCACGATTCCAGACCTGGTGAGCATGCACTACCTAGAGGGAGATAGTGCACGAGTAGGGTGATAGTGCACGAGTAGGGTGATATCTATTCATCCAGCCTCATGGGAACTGGTTTGAGTTGCCCAACTCTACCCTCACCACATTACTACCTTAGGAGAATGATAGGAACCTACTGATGGACTCCCCTACACATCATCAGATAGCCAGGTGTAGAGCACCTCAGCTTGCCCTACATTCTGATGAGATCCTTGTTGCCGCCATCAAGGATGAGGATGAGCCGTTAGATTTGCAACATCAGTCGGATCCTGCTGCTTCCAATAAACATCTAGAGCACCGGATGATGAACTTTGAGTTTCAACAAGGCCCCACCTCAGTAGACTTCAGAGATAGTGGACCAAGATTCGCCAGGAGCTGCAGTCCCAGTTGGAGATCTTTGACGAGCTCAAGGCATGTCATGTATCTTAGCAGCACTGATATTATCATCCCTTACCTCCCCCTCAACCTTAGCTCTTTTTCTTTTTGAGTCAGTAAATCCATCCACAGTGTACAACTTGTGAAACAAGTTTGGGAAGGAGAATGAGTAGTACACCCGTGGAATATTTTTCATTTTTTCCCTTTGTCTTCGTCCTTGTCCCTATTGGCTTTGTAATCATTAAGATGTATTTTGCTAGTTAATTATTCGGCCTGTAATAGATAGTAAAAAATTGATTTATAATCTGAATTATTTAATTATTGGGTTAGTAATAGTTAGTAAATTATTTATGTATAATCTGCATTGCCGCGTTTTTAAGGATTGTTTTATTGCTGCACATTTAAGTTTTTGTAGGATAGGATAGTCGAAAGAGGCGTGAAGCTAGTAGCTCAACCAGCATAATAAAGGAACATGGTGACGAGCTCGTGATGAGCCAATTTGCTAGATAAAATTAAAAATATGCACATGTAGGACAAAGACAGACATAGAGATATGGAATTAAAGCTAGTTACTTTAGGTATTGATTTAAAGCCTGAGCCATAATTTGAACTCCAGATTTTAGAGTATTATTTGCTTTTTATTTGTGAATGTTTTGTTGATCATATCATATTATATTCCATAACTTGCCTTGAGCCTGTCTAGATTTGTCTTATGTATATGTTTGGAAAATTATCTTAGGCGTTCTTTACAGAAATATTTTAACCTACTTTAGCCAAATCTTCTTAACTAACAAAACACTTTAAATTTTCCTTAGTCAGCCAATTTTCAGCCTTGGCTTTTCTTGTTAGTTTTTATTCAAGCTCAAAACCAATTTAGCCTTTTTCCAATTACTTGGACTATTTGAGTAGAGGAGAGAGGGAAAATGAACGATAGATGCATTGGGTGATTAGAGGAGAATAAGTGGTGGGAAAGAGTCGTGATGATCTTTTGAATTGGAAAAGGTTAGAATAAAGATTAGATGATTTTGGTTGCCTAAAAACCGAGATTGCTAAGTAGGTAGGGGTATAAAATAGTACACTTATGTCCCTACATTGTAATTTTCGTACTAAAAAAACTAAGGCAATCAAGAAAGTCTAGTAAGAACTGTTCTTATTAGAATTTTTTAATTAAATAGGTAGTATTATAAATAAAGAAAAGAAAACAAAGGAAAGTGCGAAGAATGTGGAGACCACAAGTCGGTCACTCACAAGACATAAACCAAAAACCTTTTCATGTCACAAGCTGACAGATAAAGGTATCCAAAATAAAAATGGCTACGGAAAATATAAGCAATTACAAACAAAGCCAATGTAGTGCATAGCAAACTGGAACTTAACGGATTTGCTGAAGAGAATAGCCGGTTTAGGAATGTCATTGAACATACTACAGAAATCAAGCTCCCAATCAAGTGCCCAATGTCACGAAACCCGAGCGTGGGGGAGAACCAATGCTCCTCACATCGGCGTGAGTCCAGATATCCCTAGGAGGAATTTCAATGTCATAGCTTAGAGCAGTCAAATCTAGAAATATGACCCCGACGATAAATTCCAAACCGTGTAATCCCTCACCAAAATCGAAAGTCCCAGCAGTAATATCCAAACAAAGCGACCAAACAATACTGACAATAAGACCTACGGTCTTGCTTTGCAGTCCAAAAATAATCTTGCGCAACATACGATTGTCAACCAAGATTAATAAATAAGAAAGTGCCCACCATATTCTACTGATATCACAAAGTTACCACGAGATTGAACAAACCAATATCAGCCCATGGTTAAGTCGTCACAAACCAGAAAATCAGAGATATATCAAAACACGCAAAAAGACGCACAGGCCTTGGCGAGAATCCCAGAATATCAAACTAATTCAGCAACCACCATTCCAAGAAGGTTCACTGTCCGTCAAAATCAGCAAATCAAGGGAACTTGGACTACGAAGGCGTCTAAGGGAGAATACGCTGTTTGAAAAACCAGAGATTGTACCAGTTCGGTCGGTCCGGTTCTAAATCGCAAGCGGGTTCGGGTCGGACAGAACCCATTGTGTCACTACAAGAAAACAATATATTACTAACAGATTATTGTTGTTGGTAACTAAGAAAATCTGTTGGCAAATATAGTTACCAACAGATTACCAACGGTTGCCTATTGGTTCGTAAATTGCTTGTTGGTAAATTTTACCAACACAATAATTTAGTCCGTTGGAAAATTACAAATAGACTACAAACGGAAAAAAATGATGCCGTTACTAAGTTACCAACCAATTAACAACATAATGCCAATGGATAAAGATAGTACCGTTGCTAAGTTGGCAACCAATTAACAACAAAATGCCAATGGAAAAAGATGGTCTCGTTGCTAAGTTGCCAACCAATTAACAAAAAAATGCCAATGGATAAAAACGGTGTCGTTGCTAATTTACTAACCAATTAACAACAAAATGCAAATGGATAAAAATGATGACATTGCTAACTTACTAACCGATTCACCATTGCAAAGTCCTTGCTAAATATTTCATTGTTGGTAAAAAATATTTATATATGGTTGACATTGCATTGTTAATCTGTTGAAAATTTACCAACATATTGAAATATGTAGGTAATTTTTGACATAAAATAGTTGATAATTCGTTGGTAAAATATTTATGGATTGGTTGCTATTTCATTAGAATTTTATCAATTAATTGCAATTCACTAATGGATAAACTTTATGAGATTTTTTAAAATAAAAAAATTAATAATTAATTGTGATTAATTGAATCTGCTGGTCGAATTCTATTTTTATGAAATACATAAATTTCATATATATAAAAACACGCATAGGGTATCAATAGTCAATTTTATAGAATAATAATAAAATATATTTTTATTATTTAATACAAAAAAAAAAGAAAACAACTGCAACTAATTGAAAAAAGAACTAACATAAAAGACCAACACATAAAACTAAGCAAAGATGCCTAATGAATGAATTCATCAAAATATAAAAAACATTCAACATCTCATTACAAAGGTACAAGAGGTAATGTAAAACACAGAACATCCAATAAAACATAAACCTAAAGAGAAGATCCTAATGAACTATAGTGTTTCTTTGAATAAAGACACTTGCAAAGATAAAAGACACCAAACGTAACATACCTAATGAAGTCCAAAAATATAATATAAAAAAGATACTTCACGAAATCCATCATCCATCTACTCCTCCTGAAGATGATCATAATCCTCATCATAGTCATCATTAGTTGGGTAGGGATCGGTAGGAGGTGCTGAAGTTCCACCTCCCATAAGCCTTTGTATGAGACCCTCCATCTCCTGCTGCTTCTGCCTCAACTCCATCTCTACTTGCTGCTGCCTCTCCCTCATTTGCTGCTCCATTTCATCTTGTCTTTGTCTCATCTCCTCTCGCACCTCCTCATAAAGTTGAGCTCGAAGTTGATCGCAATCTAATGGTGGAGTTTCAGATGAGCTGCAATTTGGTATTGCAGCTGATGGTTTGCTTCCTAATCCATAAACCCGCTGCTTCTTCAGCGGCCCAACAACTTCATAATATATAGAGGACAAATCAACAGTCCCTGAAGAATTATCCTCGTTATCGGTCTGGTTTTGTGTGGTAGCATTAAAGCGCGCCATAACCTCTTCCTGCAAAGATTAAATTTCTCAAACTATGTAATATAAGATGCAAACAGAACAATCAACAATATAGCAACATCATCATCATCCTTACATGTTATCCAAGTGGGTGGAAGTGTTTTCAGGTATGCAACTCTAGGCCTACAGAAGCAAATAAGTCATGAAGACAAAATGTTTTTCATTGTCAAATAAACACCTATACATATATATATATATATATATATATATTTTTTTTTTTTTCTTTTTTTTCTTTTTTATGCATACTATTGGGGGTTGGATGTTGCAAGGAGAACAGGGGAAAACGAGATTCATATGATTTTTTTATATATCTACATATGAAGAATGATTCCCAAACTTCCAACAACAAATAGAGATAAAACAACTATCTATTTTTAATAATGCTTAATAAATGGTATACAAATCAAACAGTGCATATTGCCAACTAAAACAAAAAAAAAAACCAAATAAATAACTAAATTTCAAATCCAAGTACTAAAAAAACTATAATAATCTCCCCATTAAACTAAAGAATATTAGGCATGCAATACTTCATACAAATGATACATCTTACAAACTAAACAACATCAAACGTTTAAAATAAAAGATCAAAACATCATCCATAATCAACTTGCATTAACATTCTCTGACCGCTTATCAACGAATTTTCCATCTGCCTTCTTGTGTATCCTCACGAAAACATCATAGTCAGTAACAGGGAGTCCAAGCTCTTTAGCCTGGAAGTATGATTGTACCACTTAAATTAGAACATATTATCACATTATTTATATAACAAACTTTAAAAATTCAACATAAAGATCGAGGCAATTAAATTTCCTACAAGAAATATGCTATGATCTAAAGCAGATCGAGAGCCCCCGCAGTGTCTAGATGGTCCATCGCCATGCCCTCCAACGTCACTCAAACGATTTTTTGATGCTTGTGAACGCTTCTTCTTGAATTCTGGAGTATTCCATTTCTCCTGCCAACTGTCCCATGTTCCTTGGGGAACATCCACAGGGCGTTGTCCTGATTTTCTCCACTCACAAAGTAGGCTAGAATAACGTATTCTAGCCCGCTTCTCAAAGATGTTCCGAACCACAGACAAGTCTCTATCAAACGAAAAATGTTTCTACAATATATATATATATATATATATATATATATATATATATATATATACATATATTATATATATATATATATTTTTTTTTTGTTGGGGTTAGTCATGATTGAGCTACGACCACTAACAGGTAAAAAGACAGAGATCTTGTCAAGATTCAAATGTAATAAGGAAATTTGAGTCATTACTTGCATAATCAAGAATATAGAATTAGAGAGCACTAATGCATCTTGCAACTTTTACAATGGAGAAAATTATATATGTAAATATTGTTGTACAACTATTGCTAGTCAAATTTTCTTCCCTTCTTTTGCTTATGATTAATGTATTCCTCTATATAACATTAAGTTTTATGTGGTTATCAGTTGGCCTAATTCCCACACATCTTTTAGTGTTACTTTTATGAAACTCATCAAAATCAACCCAAGTGATGAACGGGCAAATGCAAATTCTCCAGAAAAAAATCCATTCATCATCTCCAAATCTACATTGAAAATGAAATTTCAGATTTATATATTTAAAAAAATACAAAACCTCTATTAGCTCAGTGCATGTAAAAGTGTGAAGCAAAGCAAGTCAAATTACATAGATATTAGAGCAGGCTTACACTTCCTATCAACAAATATCTAATAGCTGCCAGATGATATAGCAAGAATTCGAGAACTTATCCACATATAATGTTTCAACTAATTATAAAGGTACTCCTTAGGCAAGTATAAATCAAGTTCAATTCACATGTTTATCAACAAATAACTACTAATGCTTGCAAGTTCTCACCCGACAAACACACACCATACAATTCTTAATCAAAACATCAATCCATTCAAAAAAGATTATAAGCGACACCACACATGTAATAATGAAAAATGTTACTCCAATAACTAAAATACATGTAACAGTTCAAAGAATACACGTAATGGTACTATTCAAAGACATACATGCAATGAAAAAGGTAAATGCCCCTCCTAGTAAATTTGTATATGTAGGAATACCTGAAATTCATTCCAATAATACTCTTTAGTTTGGTTGGAGACGACTGACCAAGTGTATCCTTCCTTGTCAAAGCGTTGTTTTATGCACTTCGTGATCTGCCCCGACGCAACATGTGAAGGCGTAAAACTGATCTCAAAAGAAACAAAATATACACGTCAAATTATTAGTTAGCAATAAAAATATATAACTAATACCCCAATATTCACTATAAGCCAACTATAAATATCAATGCAAAAATTTAACTAGTTAAAATATATTATTTAAAACATCAGATTATTAGCTTACATTTTGTTAGCTATCTTAAGTAGTGGCTTAGAATTTCTTGTAGAAGCATTGTCTGATGAAATTTCCAGTTGATCTCCAAGATTTGTTTCTGCAGCTGAAATTGCAGGTGATCCCGGAGCCTCCTCATCTGGAAGCGTCGTAGGTAATGGTGCAGAAGTAGTTGATGCACGTGGCTATGGCGGTGGTGGTGCAGTCGAAAGGCTTCCATGTCCATTTCCTCTACCATGGCCTTCTCCGAAACCACGTCCAGTTGGTCTTTCTATTTGTCCATTTCCTCTGCCAAAACCATCACCAAGCTCATTTCTTCTACCACAGCCACCTCGAGGAACAATACCAAGTGTACGCTCTCCATTCCCATATTCATATCCATGGGCAATTGAACGGCGTACATCCCCTCCACGGCATAGTGAATTTCCTCCACGACCAAGTGAATTTCTTCCATGACCAAGCGAATTTCCTCCACTCCTTTCACCTCCACCAGACAACCCTCCAACCATTGTTCTACGATAATTAGCATTTGAACAATTTATTCATAAAAAACTACAACAATCTATTTAGAATGCAACCTTTAAAAAAGAAAAAAAAAATCATAATATAGAAGATAAGTAACCCAAAAGAGACACATATGATTGTTGATACCTAGTAGAGGATGTGAGTGCTACATAGGGTACTTAGTGGTGCAAGTCTCAATTATACAACATGAAAAATCTTGTGCAGGATGACTTTCAACAGCAGTGATGATACACAAAATATGCATAAATACGAGAAGCCACACTTCAGATCAGATGTCATTTTCACTTGATTTTTATGAAACATAATCATAACACATGAACTGTCGAGCATTGAGATGTTCACCTATTATGAATAGACAACTAAACCTATACTTTCATCTCTTATGAACAGGCAATACATACACATAATTAAAATGATAATATTAACTAGAAGCCATTACTTTCAGAGATTAATATGAATAATTTATAAACTCTTGAAACCCCACAGATGCAACTATTAATTCTTCAACTAAACAGAATCAATACATAAGTTAGTAAGAGGAACATATGTAAATCAATATGAATAATTAATCTAAAATATTAAAACCCTAAGCAGCAGGCGTGAATTAAAATCATAAGAACATGAAGAAGTTAATTGACCTAGTAGATTGGAAAATTAGACGAAATACAAAAGTACCTTCTTGCTGCGTTTTTGTGTTGGTGTGATGAATGAAATCATTCCTATTCTCCATCTTATATTGTTCCCCAAATTTCTTCCTCAATTGACAGCCAAATTCACCCGCCCAAATCAAATCGTATCCCTTCGAGATTCAGTTATCGCGAGAATCAGAACCGCTATTAAGGTTAGTGGGTGCCGGAGTTTTGCAGAAAAATTTGCGATCAGTTTGGGTAGGTGATGGGTGCTCCAGCAAATTGGATATATGCGAAGATGGGCTAGGGCTTTGTGGCTCTGATTCGATCAGTGTATTAGTTTTAGTTTTGGTATCTAGAAGGATTTACTTGTCCTTTACTTTTTATTTATGTGAATGTGAATTTTTTCTTTTATCTTTTTAAACCATTGTAAAATTGAAATCAAGATTCTAAATTACTATAATAACTCTTCTTTTGTCTGTTACGTTGTAATTGTATATGTAATATATTATTACTATTATTTTCATATTAATAGGTATGGCCCAGTAACTCCGGGTCGGGTTAACCAGAAGAACGAACCCAGCAACTAAGCCGGCCCAGAAGCACGCACGAGCGAGCCTAGCACAACCCAGTCGCGGCATATTTGGAAAGTGAGATCATGGGGACCTCCTCCCAACTTCCATGCAGATTGGTGGGTGAAATTGTGGGGATTCAGTTAAGGTTTTGAATTGTATAGTATAAATAGTAGAATTGTACTCAGATTGAGGGTTCGCACTTTGTACTCCAAAACTACAACGTGTAAGATTAAAAAGAAGATAGTGAAAAACACCTCGGCAGGTGATTGTTTACGCCCGTGGACGTAGATCTCCGGATCGAACCACGTATATCTTGTGTTCTTTACTTCTTCTCGCGTTTGGTAGTGTGGTTAATCGGACTATACTTCGAATTTTTGGGATAAGCAGATTGCTCTTTATCAATTGGCGCCGTCTGTGGGAACGATTCGAAAGAAAACCCTAGTATACTTCAGCGTCGTCACAACCACTGTGGTGAATACTCGTCGATCTGCTAATCCTACCCGGTCCCGTCACAATCCTCCTGTGGACCAGAATCCTCCACCCCGTCAAAAAAATCAAGATCCGCCCGCGGAGCACGTTAACATGCAAAATCTCCCTCCTGCCAATGATCCGGCGCAAGTTAATCCACCACCTGCCCCCGAGTTATCGCAGGTGCAACAAGCATTTCTTCGGGAGCATGCCGCTCTATTCCAAGAATGGAATAATCGGCGCGCCCACTCCGGTGAGCGCGCCAACAATGGCGTCGACCAGGGGGTGAGAAATCCGCCCCGCGATTAATCACGTGAATTGGATGAAGATCCACCTCACCGAGCGAGGCATGATCGTCGTTGACAGCGGTCAACCTCTCTAGCGGACAACCGCATCTCTAATGGGTCGAGACCCTGTTACGCCCACGAAGGCGTGGATCGTTGCAGACCTGTAGACGCACCAAAGCGTCCTCGCTTTGATAAATCCCGTGTGTTGGATCCTCTAGAACAAGAACAAGCCCAATTTGCTGCGGAGCTTGACAAGGTGTTGGGTCTCGATGCTGATGGGAAGATCATTACCCGGTTCTCCGAGGAGATTCTGGCTACCCCACTCTCCGAGGGGTTCAAGCTTCCCCCCGTGTCCGTCTACAACAGCACCGGAGATCCAAGTGATTTTCTAAATGCCTTCAAGTATGCTATGTTCAACCGCAATTGTACACCTCACCACTTGTGTAAGGTGTTTCCTGAGTATCTCCAAGACGAAGCTAGACTTTGGTTCGATTCTTTACCTCGGGGCAGTGTTACCTCTTTTTGGGATCTCGCCGAGCAGTTTTGGGCACATTTTCATACGCGAGCAAAACCCATGGTCACCTTGGCCGATCTCATGAATCTGGAACAGCGAGATGGGGAGACTGTTACCCAATTTCTCGATCGCTTTACCGCAGAAAGCCTTAAAGTTGGTAGCCTGTCTGATGATGTTATCATCAATGCCATTATGAATGGCCTTCGCCCCGGGCTGCTTTATACCGAACTTGTCCGAAACCCTCCTACTACGACCCGGGCTCTTTTCAGCATTGTATGCAGGTTCGCCAAGGCTGAAGAACAAACCCGCCGCAAGCGCAAGAAACAGGCCATCAAACTGCAATCGGATAAAACACAAGCTGGGACCAGTACCCGGCCTAGTGCCTTCACTCGCCTAAGCAGAGGACGTTTGGAACCTCGCGGAGATATCCCTCAGCTTACACCACTTACAAAATCAAGGACAGAAATCCTTTCTGTTCACAAGAATGATCTGCGACCGTGCCCATGGATGACTGCTCCGGCAGAGAAACGTAAACATGACAAGTGGTGTGCGTACCACCATGATCATGGACATGACACCGAAGAGTGTCGCGAACTTGGAAAAGAAATTGAAGATTGTTTGAAGAGGGGTTTCTTACGGCAATATGTAGCTCGGACCGAGGACAGGTCTCGGTTAAACCAAAATGGAGGCTCACAAAAAAGCCGCGGAGGCTACAACGACCGAGGTCCACGAGAAAACAGGCCTCAGTGGCAGAATAACAGGTCGGGGTACAACAACTATGCTCAACAAGACTAGGGAAGCCGTCAACAACCTCAGTTGCTGCCGCAACCACCTCCTCATGGAGGTCCTGGAGACAATCCGCCCAATCATGTTATAAATGTGATCTATGGGGCCATTCCAACTGGGACTTCCCGAAGTGCCCTGAAGGCGGAAGCGCGCAGGCCTCCTCCCGAGGAGCCATGCCACAAACACCTCTACAAATCTGAAACTGTAAGTTTCACTGAAGAAGATCCTGTTCCCGAGCTCACCCCACACACTGACCATCGTAGTCGATATGGCCGTGGCCAATGTTACAATCAAGCGAGTCTTTGTTGACAACGGGGCCGCAGTCAGTGTCATATTCGCTGATTGTTTCCAAAAAATGGGCATACCTCGGGAACAACTCCGACCGGCACCCGGTCCTTTACAGAACTTCACTTAGGACGAGGTCCAACTTGAAGGAATCATCAACCTTCCCGCTTCGCTTGGTACTTATCCAGCAATAAAACCATCTTCGTTGATTTTTATGTGGTAAACTCTCCATCTCCATACAACATGATTTTGAGCCGAGATTGGCTCACCCCGGCGAAGGCCGTTTGTTCCACATACCACCTCGCACTAAAGTTTCCTACACCCCACGGCGAGGTGGCCATCCGTGGCAATCAACGGGTCTCTAAAGAGTGCATGTATGTAGCACTTAGGAAGGCGACGAAGGTCCCTCCCAAGCCACAATTTCAAGTAGCCACCTCGGCTCCTACCTCGGATTCGTCTGCATCACTCGGGGACGATACTGTTAAGGTGCCGCTTGACCCGGCTAAACCGGAGCAGACTGTTACAGTCAGCGCTGTAGACACCCCATTGCTACATAATGCCATCATCCAGACCTTACGCGAATATTCTAAAGTTTTTGCGTGGTCTCCCATTGATATGCCAGGGGTCTCTCCAGACTTCATTACTCATAAGTTAAACATTGACCCCGGCGTGAAGCCCATACAACAAAAACGGAGGCAATTTGCTCCGGAGAGGAACGCAGCCATCCGAACCGATGTTCAACAGCTCCTGGATGCAGATATCCTGTTTGAAGTACACTATCCGTCCTGGCTCTCTAATCCCGTGATGGTGACGAAGTCCAGCGGGGCATGGAGAATGTGCATTGATTTCTCTGATCTCAATAAGTACTGCCCAAAAGATTGTTATCCTCTGCCTCTCATCGACCAAAAAGCCGAGGCCATCACTAGGCACAAGGCACTTTGCTTTCTAGATTTATACAAGGGATACCATCAAATTCACATGGATCACCGTGATGCCCTCAAAACGGCCTTTATCACTGACTTCGGGTGTTTTACCTTCAAAAAAATGCCCTTCGGGCTCAAGAATGCTAGAGCCACATACCAACGCCTTATGGACCACGTCTTCCGAGATCAAATCGGTAGAAATGTTGAGGTATATGTTGACGATCTTGTTATTAAAAGTTCCTCCCCCACCACTTGTATACAGGACATTGCCGAGACGCTAAGCGCGTTGCGACGCTATAATCTACGCCTCAATCCGGCCAAGTGTACCTTTGGCTTTGGCTCAGGTAAATTTCTAGGATACTTGGTCTCACAGCATGGTCTCCAGGCAAACCCAGCCAAAATCAGAGATGTATTGGATCTTCAGCCGCCGAAGATGGTGAAGGATGTCCAGTATCTCACCGGTGGTCTCGCGGCCTTGAATCGTTTTTTGTCTAAGGCCGCGGAGCGTCAGCTCCCATTCTTCAAAAATTTACGTCAGGCAAAGAAATTTGAGTGGACTCTGCAGTGCACTGAAGCCTTCGAGGCTTTAAAGCAACACATTAAGCAGTTGCCAACTATGTCCGCGCCTCCAGAGAGCCCCTTTATGTATATTTAGCATCTGTCGAGGAAGCAATTAGCGCGGCCCTCGTCTGCGAGGATCGTGGGAGTCAGGAACCCGTGTATTTTGTGAGCCCTTCAAGGGGCAGAGACCCGGTATTCTGTGGTAGAGAAAACAGTGTTGGCCCTCGTCATGGCTGCCCGCCGCCTGCGGCCCTATTTCCAAGGACGTGAGATCAGGGTTCTCACTAATCACCCTGTTCATCAAATCCTTGTTAAGCCCGATGTGTCAGGACGTCTGGCTAAGTGGGCCATCGAACTCAGGGAATATGATATTCAATTTCTACATCTCCGGGCCATCAAAGGCCAAGCCCTTGCGGATTTTTTGGTAGAAGCACCATTCCCTGACCCCGGTTTGCCTGCATATGACACTACTCCTAATCACTCTAATCCCGAAGCTGAAGCCCGCAAGTGGCAATTGTACGTGGATGGAGCCTCTGCGGCCTGAGGCAGTGGCGCCGGGGTCCTTCTCATTGGTCCCGATGGTGTTGAAATCAAGTATGTCTTGCGATTTAAGTTCAAGGTGACCAACAACAAAGCGGAATATGAGGCAGTTCTTACTGGGCTTCGGCTCTCCCAATCCTTTGCAGCTTCGCATATCCAGCTTTTTACGGACTCCGAGGTGGTCTCTAGTCAAATTAAAGGCGTTTATGCAGCCAAGGATGATACGTTGAAAAGGTACCTCGCTTTGACACTTAAGCTTTTGTCAACTTTTGCTTCGGTTGATATCCAGCAGGTGCCTCGCAAAGAAAATGTTGAAGCTGATGTTCTTAGCAAAATGGCCTCCGCGGTCCCGACCAACATGTCTCCGGACATAATCGTCGAAGATGCTATCCACCCTTCCATACATGAGGCAACGGTTTCTGTATTAACTGAGAGCAGTCCCAATTGGATGACTCCAATCATCCATTATCTTTGGGATGGTACACTGCCTGATGATAAATTACTCGCTCGACGGATAATTCTTAAGCCACCAAAGTATGCACTCCACGACAAAATCCTGTACCGACAGTCATACTTACAGCCGAGTCTTCGCTGCCTTGATCCAGTCCAGGCTGACTATATTCTTCGCGAATTTCACGAGGGGGCCTGTGCCAGCCATATTGGCTCGCGGACTATGGCCAAGAAAGTCCTTCGGTGGGGATACTACTGGCCCACATTATTTAATGATGCCCATAATTTAGTATCAAAGTGCGACAAGTGTCAGCGACACTCCAGAGTGAAGCATCTTCCCCAAACCGAGCTTACTGGCATACAAAGTGCCTGGCCGTTTATCCAGTGGGGAATCGACATTGTAGCCCCATTTCCAGTCGCTCCGGGAGGCTTAAAATTTCTTGTGGTTGCAGTGGATTACTTCACCAAATGGGTTGAAGCCGAGCCCCTCACTGCTATCACCGGTCAGAACATCTTGAAGTTTGTCTGGCGTAATATCATATGCCGCTTCGGCATCCCGAGCGCCATTATCTCAGACAATGGCAAACAGTTCGCCAATGACCCCTTCCGGTCCTGGTGCGAGGAGCTACACATCAAACAAATTTTCACCTCGGTCGCTCATCCTCAAGCTAATGGTCAGGTCGAAGTCACCAACCGCACCCTGCTTACTGGTTTAAAGAAGCGCTTAGATCAAGCTAAAGGTCTCTGGGTCGAGAATCTTCCGCAGGTTCTCTGGGCCTATCGTACCACGCCGCAAACGTCAACCGGAGAAACCCCATATAGCCTCACTTATGGCTCTGAGGCTGTCATCCCTGCTGAGGTGGGGGTACCCAGTCCCCGGCTCGTTACCCTCGATCCCGAGACTAACGACGATGCTCTCCGTACTAACTTGGATGAGCTCGAGCACCACCATGATCAATCTTTCATTCAACAAGCAAAATGTAAGCAACGAGCAGCTTAGTATTACAACCTCCGGGTTAGGGGTACTCAATTTACAATCGGAGACCTAGTACTCTGGTTAAATTCTGCCAGCAAAGCTGCCCCCGAGGGCAAACTGCATGCCGCCTGGGAATAGCCATACCGCGTCATTGCCGTGCATGCCTCCGGGAGCTATCAGTTAGCCCATCTAGATGGTACGCCGATACCTCGAACATGGCATGTTACTAATCTACGGTGTTTTTATCTATATTTCCCGATCGACATGTACCTTTTCTACCTTTACATTCTTTGTACGTTATTTCGTTTCCGTGCTATAACATCTTCTTTTTATGAGTCTCTTTGTATTCTGAAAATTGTTCCGACAATTACATTAAATAAAGTTTTAACTTTCAATACATTATCGTACTTTCTTCTACGCCGCGGGGACGCCCCGGTTTAGACTCCTTATTTTCTGTCTCCGGACACACTGGTCTCTCGCCTGATCCGTCTGGAGAGATCAGCTTTTAGTCCTCGGACATTTATTCCCTCTTGACTGTTTAACCGGGGAGGTCATTCACTCCCGCCTGATCCGTTCGGGGAGGTTCTATGCCTTGTTCTTACAAGGGCTTATTTACGTATTGTACTCCCGAGTACTAATTACCTCATTATTTTCATAATGACAAGTCAAAATAGTTTAAAATAGTTGCCTCATGATCAAACATTAACCACTTTTATTTAATATACTTGTCAAACATATCAAAAAGTGTTCTTTACATATACACACGCGTTATTATAATAGCCACGCATTATCTTCGGCCTCCGAGCCAATACTCCGCGCTTCGGCGTTGGGGTCCATCCCGGGAGCTTCTTCGCGTCCTCCGGGATCTGGAGGTTCCTCGGCTTGGGACTCCGGTTCTTCCCCGGCTTTGACTTCCTCTACGCCGAGGACTCACTCTCGGCACTGGCCTTGGAATGTCACTCCTCCCCCGGCCCCGAGGACTCGGTTGAGGCGCTGGTCTCGGCGTGTTAGCACATTCTGCGGGATCCCACTCCGCGGAGTCCATTACTTCAATATCCTCGGCTAACTTCTCAACCTCCTCCTCCGCAACAGCTACCGGGGTCTCCTCCCCAACTGCCACCGGGGTCGGCTCTTGGATTATGATCCCTTTGTCTTTTCCCGCCGTTCCCTTTTTACTCCTCCGTGGAGCCTTCGCGATCTCCTGGCCCCTGCTGGAGCTTGCAATATATTCTTCTGCAGTACGGCGCCACCTGCCGCGGCCTCTCAGGCCCCTCGTACATATTCAGGAGTAATTCTAGTACTTCCCGCTTTCTCACAAGCTCGGAGGAGTCTGTGTGACCGAACGCCATCAGCGCCGTAAATTCCTCTTGAATCTCAGTTATGCGCTCCTCGACCTCCTCAAAAGTTAGCAGGCCGTACTCCGTCAGTATTCGCTCATATTTCTTTTGGTGGATGATGACGCGGTCTAGTTCGGCGACCGTCAACAAATATTTCAGCTCCCGGTCTCTCGCCTTTTCCACAGCTTTGGCCCTTGCCTCTTCGGCCTCCTTGGCCATTCTCTCCGCTACGGCCACCCTCCTCTCCAACCGAGGAGCCACTTGTTTTTGCAGATTATCCTTTTCCCCGCGGAATTAGTCTAAAGACTGCATGAGTTTCTTTATTACGTTATGCAGCTCCTCGGCATTCCCCTGTTTGCAGCACACAATCAGTACTCGTATGATATTCTCAAACCAACGACAAATCAGTAACTCAGCAATTTTGACAACAATCGACTTCATATTCAAAAAAGACAAGTGTATACATCGTCTACAGTCATTACATCAGAAATACAAGTTTTTCCTATCATCTATTATATGAACAGTTCATCAAAATTGCGGGGAACGACTGACCTCCCCTTGTTCGTCTCCTTCAGCTGCCTCCGGCACCTCCACCTCAACCTCGTGCTCTCCCTCCGGCAGTTCTTGGATCACCCCCGGGTCACCTCCCGCTGCCTCCGCGGTGATTTCCATGCGCGGAGGTGGATCCTTGTCTCTGGGCTCCGGGATGAGTTCACCCCGGCGAAAGGCCAAGAACTCTTCGTCTTGATCCACATCACAGGCAGCGATCTCCTCGGCGCTCAGAATCGTCTTCTTCTCCGCCAGAGCCCACACTAAGGGCCACTCCAGGACACGACCCAGTGCGTTGTAATACGCCTCCTCTACAGTGCCCACGGCGTTGAAATCATATCCGAACTCTGGATGATAGACGTTCACGTTCGGATAGATTTCCTTGACTTTCTCTAGCAGCACTGACCGTGTTGTCGTGTCCCCGACCGCGACGAAGCTTGTCTGATAGTCGAGAAATGTGCTGGTTTGCAACAGTTTCTCTACAAATGTCTTCAACACGGCCCCCTGGCCATCCACTACGACCGCCTCCTTGGCTTTCATCTCCGCCCGCAATTCTGCCACTTCGCCGTGGAGCACCCCGGCTTCTGCCTCCACCTCGTGCAGCCGCGCCACCTCATTCTCCACCAAGGAAGCTCTCTTACGTGCCTCGGACAGGTCATGAGTTAACCTATCATTCCGGGAACGCAACTCCCTCACCGCTTCGGCTAGCTCTTCCTTGGCCTCTCTCTCACTCCTTCGGCCGAGGTCCATGATCCCCTGAGCCAGACGTAGAAGCTCCTCGACATCGGGCCTCTCCAGACCCGTCACGTTTGTGCGCCCTTGCCTCTTGAAACACAAAACCAGTAACAAACATTAGAAGAAAAAAAAAAGATTCAACAGCAGTTTTTCACTCCAGCAATGGTTACAAATGCTTTACCTCGGGGATCGACTCCGTACGCAGTCTTTTGGCCGCTCCCGGGGGAGTCACAGATGGCTCCGACCTCCTCTTCGACCTTGGGGTCGCCCCCGCGACCACCACATCTTCTTCTGTCCCTTCCGACGGCCTTGGACTCGGCGACGCTCCACTTCTAGGTGCCACTTCAGCTGCAGTTCCCTTCTTCTTTGACGCCTCGGGCACCGCAGGGCTTCCCGAAGTCTCCTTTCTGAAGCGTCCCACTGCAAAAGAAATTCGTGGTTAATCCTGTGCTAGTTGCAGTCAGTTACACAAATTTAAAGTTCCTACCTTCCTCGGCTGCCTCGGCTGCCGACTCCTGCCCCCGGGTGGGATCCCCCTCTGCTCCGCCCGAGTAATACGGGCTTAACCTTGCCTCCTCCAGCTCCTCCTCGGTGCAGAGGGTCTTGAACGTACCTACAGTCCGGAATTGACTTACAACCTCCGGCTCCGGCTCTGCCACCGGGGCATTATCTAATACCTCCTCCGTCCTCCACCTCGGGAGGACCACGCCAGTCTTCACATAAATAAATTTCTCCTTCCAACCCTCCACCTTACTCGGGTTTTGCACCTTAAACCCACCTCGGGCCCTGGGGCTAAAGGAGTACCATCCCTTCGATTTCCCGAAGGCCTTCAGTTGGAAGAAAAACCTAAACAAATCAACGTTTGGTTCCACCCCGGCATTCTTACATACCACTGTAAATCCGACAACCTGCCTCATGGCATTGGGTGCTAATTGACTCAGGGCAATGTTATAATACCTCAGCAACTGCACTACGAAGTCCCACAGGGGGAATCTAATTCCTATTCTCAGATGGTCTATATACACACTTATGAAGCCCCTCGGCGGGCAGCAAGCTCGGTCACTAGGCTCCGGCACTATGTATTCTAAGTTAAAAAGGGAAGTAAAAGGTTGGAATCAGGGCTTCTGTTTGCACCCGCGTCATCCGCATTGCCTCCACGGCCACCTCAAAATCCTCCTCCAAACACTCACTAAACCCTACTGCCCGGGTGCCGGATTCCATGTCGTCTGCCCTATATACCATCCTAATTACTCTTCTTTCTGGAATGATATAACGCAGGGGTGGTACATCTAACGGGGTTTTATCGGTTCCTACCTCCCTAATTGAAGATGAAGACGATGAGGAAGACATTCTTACTTGGTTTTGATTTGAGATGGCTCACAAATAGCACAGATGAATCTCCTTTTTTCCTGCTCTCTGTATCTTGCAAGTCGGGAATGAGAATAATGAAGTTTACTGTGCAGGCCTTCTCTATATATACTCATCCATCAATGGCTCAGATCTGGCCTTTTCAAAGTGTGTGTCTCAAATTCGCGCGTGGACGTCACGCGCGTTACAGTTACCAAGGCGCGTGGGAGACACGCTTCTTGGAATTCTCAAACGCGCCACTTCACATCCCTTTGCCTAATGATGGCGCCACCAATCACATCAACCTCACCCTTCCCCAGGAAGTTTTGGGTCTCACTCCGGTGATCCCTTCACCTCGGGTATTTTAGTTCGGCCTCGCCAAACCTTACGACCCCGGGGATACTCCATCTCGGCTCCGGTCGACCCCACGACCTCGGGGATACCTCAGTTCGGTCAAGATTGGTCCTCGTGGAGTCCTTCACTCCGGGGATGCATCATCTCGGCTCCGCTCGATCCCCTGACCCCAGGGATACTTCGGTTCGACAAAGATAGCATCCCTCCTTGCTAGCTACGTCCTTACATCACTCAACATCGGCGCCTGTTACACCCTGCCCTACTTTTAACTGCAGCTCCTGCCTCGCTTCGGCTGGTGGGGGGCATCTGATAGGTATGGCCCAGTAACTTCGGGGCGGGTTAACCCGCCCCGAAGCAATCGGGCCCAGAAGAACGAACCCAGCAACTAGGCCGGCCCAGAAGCACGCACGAGCGAGCCTAGCACAGCCCAGTCGCGACATATTTGGAAAGTGAGATCATGGGGATCTCCTCCCAACTTCCATGCAGATTTGGTGGGCGCAATTGTGGGGATTCAGTTAGTGTTTTGAATTGTATAGTATAAATAGTAGAATTGTACTCAGATTGAGGGTTCGCACTTTGTACTCCAAAACTACAACGTGTAAGATTGAAAAGAAGATAGTGAAAAACACCTCGGCAGGTGATTGTTTACGCCCGTGGACGTAGATCTCCGGATCGAACCACGTATATCTTGTGTTCTTTACTTTTTCTCATGTTTGGTAGTGTGGTTAATCGGACTATACTTCGAATTTCTGGGATAAGCGATTGCTCTTTATCACATATATTGGTATATGAAATTCAAAGTTTTTCATAATTACAAAGAGAAGAATACACTATATTAAATTATCTTTTAGCTAGTGTAATATAATTAGCTATTAACGATTTTTTTTGTTTGTATTACAATTACAATTAACATTTTCAATGAGTTTCATAATTATATGTGGTAATTCAGGCAGCCCGGATCGATTTGACATAGTTCGTAACGCCAACGTCATATTTCGATTCAGGTCAAAATTTCATCGGATCTAAATTTATTCAGCTAGACCTAACCTATTACCAAATAATATACTAATATTATCAGGCTGGCTTGCGGGCAATCTGACTTTTAGCCTACTAGGTCGGGCCAGTTAGGTCAAATAGTACTTCGATCCAAGATTTTTATGGCTCCAATCTAAAATATCGGGCAGAACTAATTTTGCCACCTCTATTAGTTACTATGTCTCACCCTAAATAATTAACATTTAAAAAAGTGTCCAAAAAAAAGAAATACATATCGACAATTACACTCTCAAGTAAAGATGTCAAAATAAGTCCAAACCCGAAGATTTAGTATTTCGAAACATTTCATTCTATTTTTGAAAATTTTATATCTATTGTGTAAACTTAAGAATACATCGATTGATTATTATTAAATCATATTTAAGTCAGATAATATTAATTAATTATTTTATTTAATTACATTGTATTAACATCGACTAAAACACATTTATATAATAGCACATTTCCATCGGACCGAGAGGGGGGGGGGGGGCAGTGTCCCCTTGGTTCCATGTAGATCCGTCAGTGGGTGTTATAAAGAAAAGGGTCAATTGCCAAAAACAACCTGTATTATGAGCCTTTTTTACTTTTGCAACCTAAACTTTTTATTTTTTCCGATGACAACCTGTACTAATTGTTTTTTTCGATTTTCAACCTCAGGCGATATTTCCGGCTATATAGGCCATGTGACTTGCACATGTTCCTTTTTGACTAATAAGATGGCGACACGTGGTGACTAATAAAATATTAATAAATATTTTAAAATTTTCAGATTTTTCATTAATAAATTCAGAAAATTAAAAAAAAATCTGAAATTATTTTAAAAATTCTAAAAATTTATTTGAAATTAAAAAAAATTATATATAATCGAAATAATAAAATAAAATATTTCTGTTATTAATTAAAAATTCTAGTGATTCATAAAAATTCAGAAATTTCATTTATAAATTTCGAAAAAAAAAATTCTAAAATTAATTTGAAAATTCTAAAAAATTATTCAAAATTAAGAAAAATCATTTAAAATTAGAAAATTAAAAAAATAAAAAATTCAGAAATTTCATTAATAAGTCCAGAAAATTAAAAAAATAAAATAAAATAATTTTAGAAATTCTAAAAATTTATTAATAATTCAGAAAATTTTATTATAATCCCAAAAATTAAATTCATAAAATGCACTTCTTAAATTTATTCATACTGGAATATACAAAAGATCCCTTCTATGTTATACTAATTTTCTACAATATATAATTATTTTTTAGTATTTAAAAATTAATTTCTAAAACATTTTTTTTAATTTTCTAAATTTTTAAATTAACTTTATGTTTTTTCTTAATTTTAAATAAATTTTTTTAGAATTTTCAAATTAATTTTAAAAATAATTTTTATTTTTTGAATTTATAAATGAATTTTCTGAATTTTGAACGAAATTTTAAATTAATTACAGAATTTTTTATATTATATTTTGGACTATAATTTTTTTTTTATAAATTTTATTAATTTTTTTGGAATTTCTAAAATAATTTCAGATTTTTTTTTTTATTCTGGATTTTTTAATGAAATTTCTGAAAATTTTAAAATATTTATTAATATTTCATTAGTTGCCACGTGTCGACATCTTATTGGTCCAAAATGGAACATGTGCAAATCACATGGCTTATACAGCCGAAAATATCGCCGGGGGTTGAAAATCGGCAGAAAACAATTAGTACAGGTTGTCATCGAAAAAACTAAAAAAATTAGGTTGCAAAAGTAAAAAAGGCCGATTGTACAGGTTGTTTTTTGTAATTGACCCTAAAGAAAAATAGAGGTGAGATTCATTAACATTAAGATTCAAGATAAAATAAGTTACAACATATTTGAATATACTATCCTAAACATATAAATTTATGTGTAATTCTGTCAGATTGTTAATTTGTATGATCATTAGGACTATATAGCAATATGAAAGAATTAAGTTTATAAGAGGTTATTATCTTATTATTATGTGAAACAATGATATAGTCTAAAGGCCTAATTTGCACCACAAATTATTATATTATGTTACTTAGTTTAGTGAAAATGTATGAAAATATTCGTTTGTACAACTTTGATTATTATTAGAAATTAGCAATCCGGACAATTTGGCAATATAGTTTATTCATGTTGCTTCAGTGGCTATGATCGGAAATTTCTCTCCCTAAAATACCCTTTTATCAAAATACACTTCGTATGTTGTTTTATTAGGTGAATTGTATAAGTGTACATTTATTTTTTAGGTTCAATAATTATTGACCCGATGATCTTTTAGGTGTTTAGTCTAATTTTCTTTTTTCGAATGTAGTGTAGTCTTATATTTAGAGATCAAAACCGTCAATGGTAAAATGACAAAACCTTACAAATCATGTGATCTGGAAAAACTTATATAAACAATTAATCAATATATTAAGTTATATCAATATGTTAAAATATATTTAGACATATAATATTATACATATATATATAAACATATATACACATAAAATAAAATAATCATTACCAAAAGCTAACTTTTAGCTTATTTAGTGACTTTATCACTGATTATCCGGGTTTCTTGAACTATTCAATGAGCTAACTTAGAGGGTGTTTGGCTGAGCTTATAAGATCCTAAAAATATCTTATAAGATGTTTAAGAGCTTATAAGCTCTTGCAAAGTGTTTGGCAAAAAAACATGTTTAGGAGCTTATAAGATAAAAAAATAAGCTCTAAGAGCTTATAAGATATAAAAAAATAAGTTGATATACCCCATCTTATTTCCATCTTATTTTTTAAGATCTTAATTATTACACTCAAATTTCACACACTTACACACACTACACACATCTCACACACTACACACACTTCACACACTACACACACTTCACACATTACACACACTATACACTCTTCACACACTACATACATTTCACACACTAATCATAATGTATGTTTAATATTAACTTTTAAATTAGACCTCAAATTTAGATTAAATCATTATATTCAATTGCAAGCTTATAAGCTCTTTTATTCAAACACTTTGTTAACTTATAAGCTCCTTAAAAATTATATCTTATAAGCTCTTGAAATAACTTATAAGATGTTAGAGCTTATAAAATGTTTTAAATAAGATTAGCCAAACACCCTCTTATTAAAATCCCATGTTTCTTGTTTCTTTTCTAGTGATATTATCATTAGTGCATAAATGTTAATTTTGGAGATGAAAAGGTCAGAGGAATAACTGTAAGATGTAAAGACTACATTCTCTTCCCCATTATTTCAATCACATGCTCTTCTTACATCTGTTTGACCTCAGTTTAATGGTACCAAGAGCTCTAGCTAGAAAATGATGTTGCAGGGGCTGATTAAGATACAAGGTTGCCACCATAATAAGATTAACATTTTCTCTCTTATATCCACTATCTTTTGGTTGCAGATTAAATTTAATGAAGGCAACTGAAAACATAAAACTGGGAAAGGTAATGCAGTGAAATAATAACTAAGAATTAGCATGAAAATGAAGCTAGAAATTGGGAGAGAATATCATCAAAGACAAAGGATACGACCCAACTTAAATGAAGCATAATTTTGATGGAATACTTATTATGCAGTAAGAACTAATCAACAATGACTAAGTTGTACCTATTTGACACAATATATTAATCTTAAACACCAACATTCAAAATCTTGATCGTTTACGCAATAACACCATTGCAATGTCTAAAATATCAAGGAACCACCACAACAGAGAAACTCAAGAACAAGAGCATTAGGAGAAATCAATAAAATACAGTAATGCCTAGAGTGCTTGAGCTAAACTTCATATTGCCTAACAAAAGTATCAAAAGTTGAAGAGGCAAAACTTAATAGAACCCTATGAAAACATAGAATCTGAATATATTTCCATCATCAAGTAACATAAAATAACTACATTCATGTCAAGACTTGAACTGCTAATGTCATCCCTAGTATCGACTAATACCCCAAAATGGAACAACACCATCAGTATAACCACCGAAAGGTGTCCTTCCATGAGCACTCCAGCTCAGACTGGTACATTGTATAACCTGCAGCAAAACAAATTCATAATTTCAATTGTTATACAATAAAAAACTACAGAATTGATACATCTGGTTCCACAAATTCAAAAGAAATATCCAAGGGAGCTACTACTTAAGAAGCATATGTATAATATACAAATAAATACATATGCCTATTTGCTTGATATCTGTCAAAATCAAAAGCAAACTAATGATGTCAGACAAGCGAGTAATTCTTTCAACATAATTTGTGAGTTCACAATCGCATTTCGTATGATGCTTTTAAAACATACTAAGAATAAGTTAAAGGGTTTGAATAAAGTGAGACCACAATACTTGTATATCAAATCTAAGTAATAACAGTTCTTGACTATAATTATGTCAAGTTATGAACTTTTATTTTTCACACATAGTTTGGATACTCTGCTCTTGTCTTTAAAATGGCTTGAGATTTCAACATGTTATATTTTTAGTTTATAATGAGGTCATTTTCTAAACTTTGATTTCACCACATTAGGAGATGTTTAAGGCACTCCCAAACTGTTTCTCTAATGTTATGGGAAATATGTAATGTGCATATAAACTAGCACAATCTACTCTAAGAGGTGGAAAGCACAACAGTTTCCAAGTCAACAAAAATATAAGAAGTCTACAATCCATGTTGCTTGCCTGCAACTCCTGCAGCAGTCTGAAAGGAACTATAAACTGTGAGAGACAAGCATAACGATATAGTAAGTTAATACAATGTGAAAGTGGCGCGATAAATTTTTTCTCGTCGGATCTGCATTTACATTTTCGAATGAAATGAGAACTAGAAAAATAAGTGAAGGATACGCACAACTTATTGTCTCTATTATCCTCACTACAATGGCCTTAATTGACCCTGCTTCTATTTGTTCAAGAGCCACACCAAGAAATACCAAAATAACCCAAAAATTAATCATTATAAAAAGATAACTTCAACATAGTGGTACAAATTCATTCAACGCACCAGCTGCAGTGTAAACCAGGTTTCATTAATTCAATACTCAATGCCTCTACTATTGCACATAAATAAACAAAGAGAAACTTATTCTACAAGTGTTAATGCAACTATAGATAGGCGTAATTGAAAATCAGAAACTAAGGAATTTAATATGCAAGCTCCCAACAACAAAACAAAAATAGAGAATAAGATATTTTAGGCAATTCTATGTTGAATGATGTTTTATACTCCTTCTGCAGAGTGTCAGATTCTTTTGTTCAGTAGAAAAAATTTAGTCGACATACCTTCAAGTAGTAAAATGATCGACTTACTTAGTCGCATTCAGTGTTGATTGTTTCATCGTCAATATCTTCATCTTCTTCATTCGAATATAAGATTTCTTCATCTGATTCAATGACTGGTTCATCTTCTTCTTCAATAGCATCATCTTGAAGATCTATGGATACACCATTTGGTTCATTTAAGGGTGCTACTTCTTCATCCATTTGTATTTGATTGCGATGATGGACATCAATATCATCTTCTTGAAATGTTGGCTGATCATTTCCTGTAGTAGTTTCGGTGAGATCCACAAAGGCCCTAGATTTTATTTTGATCACAGCCCTCCAGTTGGTCTTCTCTCACCTTAAAGTAGGATAATCACAAAAGTACACCTGATGTGCTTGCATAGCTAACACAAATGGTTCGTATCTGTTAAACCTCCGTTCATGGTTCACCTCTACAAGATTATAATCTTTATGGACCTTCGTCCCCAAGTTCGGAGAAGGGTCGAACCAATCACACTTGAATAATACAGTTTTTTTAATTGGTAAGGCTGGGTACTCTAACTCAATTACTTCTACCAATCGGCCATAATAATCACTCTCATTGATACTTAAATTAGAGCCTTTAATAAACACTCCACTATTCATCGTAGCTCTCATTGAACCGTGTTGTAGAGTATGAAATCTATAACCATTGATATAATACCCGTGATATGATATCACACTTTGCAATGGGCCTTTTGCAAGATCCTTTATGAACTTATTAGAAATATCATTAGAAGGATCATGTGCCTGTATTTTAGGACAACAACAAAGACAATCATTATAAAATATAATAAATACATAAAAGAATAATTTTCAGTATACTTACATATGCATCAAACCAATCTGGGAATTTATTTTCCAGTTTGTCGTTAACTTCAACCTCCATTATACTTGGTTGATATTGTTTCAAATAGTCATTGTATGTTCTTTATGAAAGAAAACAATATGAAAGGAAAAGATGACGATAAGTTAATATAAGTATGAACATAAAAAGATATCCACCAAAAGTAAAATTCAATATTCATCACTAACCTGATGAATGGTTCTACTTCCAAGCAATTTAATAAAATATAGCTTCGAGCATCTTTATATTCTTCATCAGTCATATATCTTGATTTAGCTTTTCCGAATGGTCGCCCAGGATATTTGAATATTGATAGATTCCTTTGTTGCTCTTCACCTCCTTCCTCTTGGATACGAGCATCATCATTGCGTGGAACTTTTCTATGTCTTGTGCTCACATGGTCCTCAAAGTAGTAAGAACAGAATGATGTAGCCTCTTCCACTAAATATGCATTGCATATTGATCCTTCCACCTTAGCTTTGTTGTTCACATTGTTTTTCAACTTTCTTAAGTACCTGACATTTATAAATTATCAAAAATTTGCTTTAAACATAATACCATGGATGAAATTCTTTTTATTACCTTTCGAAAGGATACATCCACCTATATTGTACAGGCCCTGCTATCTTTGCTTCATAAGCTAGATGTACAAGAAGATGCTCCATGGAGTTAAAGAAACATGGAGGGAAAATTCGCTCGAGCTTGCACAAAATTACAGGAATCTCTTTTTCTAATCGAACCATATCTTCATTTCTTATAGTAGTAGCTGTCAGCTCTTTGAAGAAGATACTCAACTCTGTAAGTGCCTTCCAAACATTTAATGGGAGTAGCTTGCTAAATGCAATAGGCAATAATCTCTGCATAAACACATGACAGCCATGGCTTTTCATGCCATATAGCTTATGTTTTTTCATATCTAAACACCTCGCCATGTTTGAAGCATATCCATCTGGAAATTGAAGGTTCTTCACCCACTCACACAAAGCTTGTTTCCCCTGTTTGTCCAATGTGTAACAAGCTTTTGGATATTTTCCTGTTGATACGTTCCTTGCCAACTCAGGACGACGACAATATTCATTGAACTCTTCCCTTGATTTCAAAGTGTCTTTTGTTTTTCCTTCTACATCCATAACAGTGTTAAAGATGTTATCAAATACATTTTTTTCAATGTGCATCACACCTAAGTTGTGTCGAATTAGGTTTGAACTCCAATAATCAAATCCCATAATTGGCTCCATTAATCTGATTGGCATCTAACTCTATGACTTTTATTATTCCCAATTTTTCAATCTATTCCAATATTTCAAATCCAGACTTCACCGGCTTTGCAACCTTGACCACTTTTTTGTTTTTTAAGAATGAGGTTTTGTTCTTTCGAAATGGATGGTCTACTGGTAAAAATTTGCGATGATTGTCAAACCAAGACTGTTTTCTACTCTTGAGAGAGTAAATGCATCTGAGTCCTCCATGCAATACGGATAAGCTAATCGACCAGCAGTACTCCAACCAGATAACATCGAATATGCAGGAAAATCGCTAATTGTCCACATAAGAGCAGCTCTAAGTTGGAAGTTTTGTTTCTTGGAAATGTCATATGCCATTACACCAACCTCCCACAATTGTTTCAGTTCCTCAATAAACGGTTGTAAGAATACATCCAATTTATCTTTTGGGTTTTCAGGCCCAGGAACTAATACAGTTAAGAACATGTATTACTCTTTCATACATAACCATGGCGGCAAGTTGTAAGGAGTTACTATTACTGGCCATGAAGAATATTGTGCTCCCGATTGTCCAAAAGGTTGAAACCCATCAATGCAAAGTCCCAATCGCACATTACGTATTTATTTGCAAAATTTGGATACGTTTGATCAAAATGCTTCCAAGCAGGAGAGTCTGAGCAGTGAATCATAGCACCATCTTTGGTCTCGTGCTCTGCGTGCCACCTCATTTCTTGAGCTGTAGCATTAGATGCATATAATCTTTTTAGTCTGTCAATGAGAGGGAAGTAGTGCATTTTCTTATACGGAACATTAGTTTTACGTTTCTTGTTACTTCTTTGGCTAGTGCTCTTAAAACGAGGATGCGCACAAAACTTGCAACTACTTAGTTCACTATCTTCACGCCAATATATCATACACCAATTTTTACAACAATCAATCTTTCCCACAGGTAAACCTATACCTCGTAGCAACTTTTTAGTGCTATAGAAGTTCTCAGTCACCGCATTATCATCTGAAAGAATTTCTTTCATATATTGGACCATTTGATCAAAATTCTTTTCGGTCATATGATTCTCAGACTTCATGGTCATAACTCGAGCAACATGTGATAACAATGTATGGTTTTTACAACCGGGCCATAACTCCTTATTTCCAGCACTAAGCACATCATAAAATTTCTGAGCTTCTGGGTTTGAAGGTTCTTCAAAGTCAAGGGAAGTAAAATCAGGAGCGGCAGCATCGAATACCATAGAGTGATATGCTGTTGAAGCATCCGTGGCATTCTCGCTGCCAAATGTATTTCCACTACTACTGACATCCACATTTGACTCCCCATGGCAATCCCAAACATAATAATCAGGAACAAATCCATATTTAGCTACGTGGAACTTAACTGTATCTAAAGCATGATACACTCACGGTTACATGGACACCTGATTTTATTTCCATCCCAGAATTCTGGTTGCTAGCATATTCAATAAAATGTTGCAAACCATTCATAAATTCTTCATTTAGAATCCCATTTGTGAACCTTTCATACATCCATTGACGTTCTAATCTCATTTTTAGTAAACCTGTTGGTGTCAAAGAACTAACAAAACTGTATTTAGACTAAAGATCCATCATATAATTTACAGAAATTGGTTAAGGTCAAATGATAGATATAATTCTTGATAAACAAAAATATGCATCCACTTAGACAAATCATAGTTATTACGTTCCAGAAAAATAAGTAATCAAATAAGCCGTCATTGCACTACAGGCTTGAGATCTTCTGAAGAAACAAGCAAGAATTGAACAAATTAAGCTACACTTACTAAGAGACTTTGACGACTTCCAATTGGGTATGGCAGAGATTGGCAACAGAGTTGTAATTTGGGTGCCGACGAAATTCGCGAGTCGAAGAGATACCACAACGGAGTTGCACTTTCTACAGGGAGATGGTGACAGAAGATGAGATTCAAGCAGGGACAATTTCAACGGCGGATTTCGACGGCCGATTAAGACGAAGAGATACCACAATGGAGCTGCACTTTCTACGGGGAGATGGTGACAGAAGATGAGCTTCAAGCAGGGACGATTTCGACGGCGGATTTCGACGGTGGATTTCGCCGGCGGATTTCGATGGCAGATTGTGGTAGAAGAGTTATTGCTTTTGAGAAACGGGGTAAAAAATCATCTAATTGCATTTGACTTTTACGATTTTGTTTAGCTAAAAAAGTCCAAGAGATTTTTTTTCTTTTTTGAACTTAAACTTTGGGTCCAAGATATTGTTTACCTAAAGAAGTTCAAGATACACGAGAGTCTAGTTAATTAGGTCCTTTTTTATTTATATCTTTGGGTTCTTTATGTTTTTATTTACTTTTCTTTACACTTTTGAAACTTTAGATAAATAGAAAATACTTACTATTTTATAAATCTAAATCACACATATTATGAATAAAGGTATTAAAAAAACTAATACATTTTCATGAAAAATTATCCTTGACCTGAATTAGACGGATCTAAGTTCCGTACAATTGGTGCAAAAAATACCTACTAAAATATAAAATATGTTTGATAAATGATTAAACAATAGTAAACAAAATATAATGAAAGATATACCTAGCTAAAAGAAATATAGAAATCATCATCCATAAAATATGAAAATTATAAAAATAAAAAATAAAAAATAAAAAATTAACCAACTCTTTTTTGAAATTATTATTAGAAATTCATTAGAGATTATCTAAATAAATAAATGCAAAAAGAAAAAAGAGAATTATTTTTCAGAGTTAAATAATGTTTCAGATTTTATTTATATAGTTATGTATATACCTTTAAACATCTTTTTTTATTATATAACCTATCCAATTTTATTTGTATATATCAATTGCAAAGAGATCTGATAGTTGACAATTATTGAGTGACAAAGTCCGTTGATGATTACGAATTGGAAGTAATATCTATTAGTAGCCAACAATAAAATTCATTATTTATGGGGCAATTTTTAAGACGAAGTTGGATTGTTCAAGTGGTAGAGCATCTACTACCTAGACCTTTGGTCCTGGGTTCGAGTCACTGTGGGGGGGCGGGGAGGGCTTTTTCTTTGTTCTTAGATTAGGAGAAAAAAGAAATTATGGGGCAATTTTTAACTTTCATATGTTCGTTTGTAATCACAAACATCTGAAATTTGTTGGCAAACTACCAACAAACATATGTTCGTTTGTAATCACAAACAGCTGAAATTTGTTGGCAAATTACCAACAAACAAAAAACTGTTGGCATTTACCAAGAAATAGTAGATCCGTTACAAATACCAATAAATTGTAAATTCGTTGGTGATTATCAACAACATTTTTAGTTGGTAAAAACATTAATATTCCTTCTATTAAATATTACCAACGACTTGCATCAATCGGTAAATTCCATTAGTAATCTATTAGTAGTTAGTTGCTAAGGTTAGCGCCAGCTATGCCAACAGATCTCTTCCGTTGAGCAGATCTTGTTGCTAATCTGTTGGTAGATCAGTCACAAAATTAACCCAACATATACGGTTGCTAACCATATGCTATTTCGTTGGGAATTAACAACGGATGCCACTTGTTGATAAAATCCGTTAGTAAATCACAGTTTTCTTGTATTGTGTCCCAGACCCTGTTCGCAGCAGCCAAGCAAGAACCCGCTTTAGTTCTGATCCAAAAGTAAAGATACAGCTTGCCAATGCTTGCATGTCTGCTTGTGCAGCAAATCGAGCAGCCCCAAAGAGAAATCAGAACAGGCCAAAGCAGTGTCAGTCGGAAAAGGCGCACAGGCCTTGTGAGAAATCCCAGAAAATCAGAAATGCATAAACCTGAAAATCTGGAAGAAAGAAGGCAGGAATGAACCCTGCTATATCAAACGTGCCGGTTCACCCATCCCATACCGGGTCAAGTCGATAACCCGGTGCTAAACCCGTGATGTAACAGATGCATGACTCAATTTATCCATATACTTATCCCAGCTATACCAAAGAGCCAACATTACAAAAAAAAATAAAGACCTTTTTAATTCCAAGCTACATATATTTGAGTGTGATGAAGAGCTAGAAGATGTGCAAGCATATGATATTAGTCTCATCAGCAAGAAGGATTTGATGATTTTTTCCAAGAAGAATCTCATTCAGGAAATGAATGATATATCCCTACAGAAGTGTTCTCATTGCTTGGCAGGAAAGCAAACTAGAGTGCTTTCAAGACATCCACTCCTTCACGAAAACCAGTTATACTCGTTTTAAATTTTATGATATTTGTGGTCCCATGAAAACAAAAAATCTTGGTGGTGCTCCTTATTTTGTGACTTTATATAGATGACCACTCAAGAAAGACCCGGGCTTATACATTGAAGACGAAGGACCAAGGGCTTGAGTTTTTTAAGCAGTTGCAGGCCTTAGCTGAGAGGCAAATTGGGAGAAGTTGAGATGCATCGGAACAGATAATGGTGGTGAGTATTCTGGTCCATTTGATTAAGTATTGCAGACAACAAGGCATTCAACATCAAAAGACACCTCCCAAGACTTTGATCACTCCATATTTTACATGATTTTTTTGCACATATCCATAGCTAAAATGGTGCATTATTGCATAAATTAGTACTTCTTAACCCATATTTTCATATGTTTGGCGGATTTCCCTTGTTTGTTAGTTTTGTTGTATTTGCAGTACAAAACAACATATTTTTTGTAGATAATGGTGAAATCACAAGTCCAAACGGATAAGAGAAGACTTTGAAGGAAGGAATTGAAGAATTGGACCCAAATAGCCTTTAGGTAGGCTCAAGATGGAGTGGAGAAGCCCAAATGATGAGCAAAAAGAGAATAAGAAAAATTGTCAGATGCTCAACCGAGCAACCTGGACTTATTCGGTCATGCATCCTGCGTCGACTTAATAATAATGGTAGACAACGAGCATTTCCTCGAACGAGAAACCATGCTCTATTGGGTCGAGCAAAATAGTGAGTGTTCCTAGAAAAGATGCATTTTTATGGGATTTATCCTATTTAAAGCTCGGTCCAAGCCTATTGTTGTGTACTCTTATAAATAGCCAGCCTTAGAAATTATTTTGGGAGCATAAGATACATTAGTAGAGATCAAAAAATTAGGATCTTAGTTTAGAGTTAGTTTTTACTAATTTTCTGCAGTTAGTTTAGAGCAGTTTCTAAGGAGCCAGAGAAGACGTCGGAGATTCTTCCACCAGAATTCGTTGGTAATCATAGTATTCTAAATTTTATTTTTATTTTAGTTTTTGTTATTGTCTGACAATGATTTTATTTATAATAATTATTTTCATTTATATTATGATGGAGTAGTTCTTTTATATCTTAGGAGTAGAAAATAGGTGTTAATTACAAATGTGAATGGATTATGCATTCTATAATTATATGTTCTTGATGTTATTCTATGGTTGAGTTTTTATTGATGTTAGGATGGACTGATCACCTAAGCCTAGCACTCTAGAATCACATACCCAAGATTGTTCTAGAAGGTGAGGGTGTTGATTGGCAAGCAACACATGACATAATACATATATATATATATATATATATATATATATATATATATATATATATATATATATATATCAAGATTGTTGCGGAAGGTGGGGGTATTTTCTAGGCATTTTTGGGATTTAAACACTTCAACTGGGATAGTTGTCCGTTGGCTATAGTCCACACCTTAGGCACTTTGAAAGGAGGTTTAAGAATGTATATTCGCGAAGCAACATAACAAATAGTCATATTAATTATAGTTATACATATAAGTTTGCATATGCAAATTTCTATGATTGCACGGTAATTAATTCTAAAATCTATATCCTAAGATAGCCTTTAATATCAATTATCTTCATTTAATCATCAATCGCGTGTTATTGACAAGTCTTAGCTAATTTTAGTTATTCTCTTGATATTATCTTAGTGTCTTGATACTTAGTAAGCAGGGCTGGATCAAGAAAATTTGGGGCCTGAGGCGAGATGAGATTATACTTAAGTAGAATTCATTTCATTTTTCTTGCTTTTTCAGCTGCAAAATTGCTTATTAATGTTTTATAATCAAGATGCTCTAGCATACTACTTTCGATGGACAATATACTTAATCCATTCAAAATCTCTTGGGACATAGTTGATCGTAAATAAGATTTTAATAATTTTAATTTTGAAAAACTTCTTTCGGCTGAAGCAACGGTTATAGGTACTGTTAATAATATTCTATAAGCAATACAAGTATTTGGAAATGAATCTAATCTTTTTACATAATTTAATATCTCAATCGGTGTATTAGTTTTATGTCCAAAATTTCTTTTAACACTTTTAGTTCTGAAAATAAATCAAGTCCATCAATATCTGAATGTTCATTAAAAGTTAAATAAGTCTCGAGATTAAGACAAGACTTTTTTAGTTCATCGTCTTTAAAGTTTTGAGAATGTTCAAATCAAATAGAAAGCCAAAAATAGTTTCATATTCTTTAAATTGCTCAAATCTAGTTTCAACAGAAGTAATAGCGAGATCCATTATGTATATAAAATACTCAGTTTCAAAAGATCTTTTAGCTGAATGAGTAATCTCTTCACTATTACCTTCATCAAATTGTTTTTTCCGATAGACTGTACGTTTTTCACGAAATTCAGCTACTATATTCAATTCTTTAGCAATTTCTAAAGTTGAATTTATAGCCAACTCAAATCAATTTTCTCTATATTTCTTTAAATAAGATATAAGACCTTTTAATTGGTTAATAGCAACATCAATTTGCATGTCTTTTGGATTGTAATGTTTTACTAACAGAATTGACAGCAAATAATATGTCATACCAGATATTTATAGCAACTAAGAATTCAAAATTTTCAATCTCATAATTTACTAAACACATAGCTTCACTTTTAGTTTTGCCATCATCACTAGATTTTGCTAATTGAACTAGAGCATTTCTTATATTTTGAGTTTGAAACTTAATAGCTTTAACACTTTCAATTCTACTTTCCCACCGAGTTTGAGATAAGGATTTTACAGAAAATTTACATCCATTATCCTGTAAAATTTTCCATCTCTTAGTAGACGAAGCAAATATAGAATATATGTGTTGCAATACTCCAAAAAAGGAGATAGCTCTATGACAAGAATTAGCCATATCACATAAAACTAGATTCAAATTATGACATCCACATGGTGTATAAAATGCTCTAGGATTTATGTCTAACAACCTCTTTTGCACTCCTTGGTGTTTACCTTTCATATTTGATCCGTTATCATACCCTTGTCCTCTTATATCATTAACATTAAGTTCATATTTTTCTAATACATTTATAAGTTCATCAAACAGGCCTTTTCCCGAAGTATCATCTACTTTTAGGAACTCCAAAAAATATTCTTCAACTTTAACAGGGCAACTAGAAGTGCCAATGCATCACAAAATAATAGTCATTTGTTCTTGGTGGCTTACGTCAGGGGTACAATCAAGAATAACAGAAAAATATTTCGCCTCTTTAACTTTTTTTATTATCATTTCTTTCACTTTGAAAGCTAACAATTCTATTAATTCATTTTGTATCACATGACTTAAATAATGACATTGAAGTTGACCATGTTGAATACGTCTAACATGTTCTTGCATGGTGTCATCAAATTCAGCAATCATTTCAATCAGACCTAAAAAGTTACCATTACTTTTCTCATATATCTTTTCATTTTTGCCTCAAAATGCAAGATTATTTTTAGCAAGGTATTTCACAACAGAAATAATTCTTACCAAAACTTTTTTCCAACGCTCCTTTTCCAAGTTGATTTGTTCTTGTACATGTTTATCAATAGTCTTGTTCTTTTGCAATCTAATCTCTAAATCAATCCACTTACTCATATTAGTAATATGTTCATGACTTGTTTCATGAGCTTTTATTTGGCGGCCTAAATTTTTCCAATCTCTACTTCCTCTATTTACTAATTGGCCTGTAGTAGACTTTGAATAAAATAATTTACAACAAAAGCAATAAACTTTATATAAATCTTTTGAATATACCAACCATCGTCTGTCATGTTTTTCTCCATTTGATAATATTTGTGTGTAGAATATTATTGAGAAGCATCTATTATTTTCGTCAGTAGGGAAATCTAATTCATTATATCTAATTGGGCCTTTTTCTACTATAAGATCTCTAAAGTTCATATCGATATCTTTCCATTGCTCGGGATCATATATGTTTATAGATATTGAATTGGATATTTCTACTGAAGTTGAAGTATTTTCTACAACAACTTTAGGTTTATTTTGTTCATCACTAGAAGGTTGATAGACATGTGGTTCTTTTTTACTATTGTCAACTACATTGTACTCATCGTCTCTTTCTAGTTCAGTTTCATCTACCTCATGATCTTCAACTAAATTTGATGAATCTTGTTTTCTAGTTTTAGTGACAAATCTATCTAGTGCCCCTTGCTGAGATTTAACTAACATTTCAGCCTTTCTCTTTTTCAATGTTTTCTCCCATCCACTTGCACATTTTTTATTAGACATGATATTTTATAAATTTAGACTATAACAAAATCAAAATGTAAAGATAACAAACAAATCAGTAAATATAATAACAAAATACAAATTAACAAATGTCCAATAGTCAAATAAATCAATCAAAACATAAAATTGATAACAAATTCAAATAAAAATATAATATATAAAGTTGCAAGATGAAAATATAACACCTGATTAAAAGAAAAGAATAGGAGAACAGCCTGAGGTTGAGAGCAGAAAAATCGCAACAGCAGAATGTGAGAATGAACGCGGCAGCAGATGAGTAGAAGCAGAATGAAGATGAAACGCAATAATTTTAGGTTTTTACTGATGAGTAACGGTAATATCCTTTCTTTTTTTATATATATAAGCCTGTGGGCCTGGACTAAGAATGAGCCCAGGCAATTGCTTGCAGGCTGCGCAAAACATTTTTTTTATATATATATAAGCATGTGGGCCTGGACTAAGATGAGCCCAATTCGAATTGCTTGCAGGCTGCGCAAAACAAAATTTGACACCAGTGGGGCTCAAACTCGGGCTTATAAATTCAACACCCAACAGCCTAGCCGCTAGGACAACCTCCTGTTTATGACATTAATACAATGCATATATATATATATATATATATATATATATATATATATATTAGGGCCTATAAAGATCTTGGGCCTGAGGCACCTGCCTCAGCTGCCTTAAGAGTCAACCGGCCCTGTTAGTAAGTGGGGTAACAACCAAACCAATCATTTATTCGATCCACCTAGATATTTAAGTATTAGGAACACTGTAGTAATTTAATTATGTTCATATTCACTAGTCTCTGTGGAATACAACCTTGGTTGCCACTAGCTACTACTACCCCTGCTTGCAGTTTAGCTAGTAGAAATTAGAGAGATCAGACTCCTCAGCTGAAAGGGCTTGCATAAAGGATAAACAGGACACTGGTAGAAATGGTAAGATGTTTGCTTTCAAAAATAGGTTTGCCTACATCATTTTGAGGTGATGTTTTGAGTACTAGTGCTTGTTTTGAATCTTACACTATGTATTCCTTTCGAGTTTGATGTTCCAGACAGGGTTTGGTCAGGTAAAAATATTTCGTACAATCACTTGCTGGTCTTTGGTTGTAAAGCTTTTGTTCATGTTCTAAAAAAATTAAAGCTCTAAGCTTGACCTGAAAGCGCGACAATGTGTGTTTCCTGGTTATGGCCAAGATGAGTTTGGTTACACGTTTTCTGACCTAGAGGAGAATAAGCTTGTTATAAGTTGAGATGATGTGTTCATTGAGGATCAAACCATTATGGATATCGAGAATGTAGTTAGAAAAATGTTCCTACATATAGTGGTGACTTGATTGCTTCGGATTAAGTTGTGATCATGGTCTAGTATAATATGAAAAGGATAGTCATGAATTAGGATCATCTTGATGTTGATGATCCTGATGTTCCTGCATAAGGCGAGATAGATGATGCAAATCAACCATTGCCCCAACCAGATGTTCTGGAACTGCATGTTGAACCACCGGAAGAAGTACTAGACCTCATAAACCTAATACATTGTATTCTCCTGATGAGTATGAGCTTGTCTTTGATATGGGAAGCCTGAATACTATGATGAAGAAATTAAGGCTGAGCACAAGAATGAGTGGCTGGATGCAATGCAAGAAGAGATGAAATCTTTGTATGAGAATGACATATATGAAGTGATGAAACTACTTGAAGAGAAAAGAGCTCTGAAATGAAAGTGGGTATACTGAATAAAGCAAGACAAGTTCACCTCAGTTTACAATTTAAAGCTAGACTGGTTGTCAAGGGCTTCAATCAGAAGAAAGGAATTGATTTCGATAAAATCTTCTCTACAGGTTGACCATATGGATGTGAAAATCACTTTTCTCCATGGTGTGTTGGATAAGGAGATATACATGAAGCAGCTTGAAGGTTTCAGGTTGAAAGGAATAGAAAATTATGTTTGCAAACTGAAGAGAATCATGTATGGCTTGAAATAAGCACATGGGTTGTGGTATCAGAAGTTCGAGTCCGTTATGGGGATGCATGGCTACCGAAGGACTACTTCTGATTATTGTGTATTGTTCATATATTTTCTAATGATGATTTTATTATATTATTACTCTATGTTGATGACATGTTGATTGTTGACAGGAATGCTTCAAGAATTGTCAGGTTGAAGAAAGCACTTGAATGAATCATTCGCCATGAAGGATTTGGAAAATAAAATTCTTGGCATCAAAATTTTGCAGGATAGAGAAAACAAGACATTGTACTTATCACAGGACTAGTACATTGAGAGTGTTTGAGCTATTCAATATGAGCAAAGCAAAGTGGTTAGTTTTCCACTTGCTACTCACTTTAAGATTGACGCTCATCGTACCCCTTCTATTGATGAAGAGAAAGAAGCAATAAGGAGTTCCATATGCTTCAGCCATGGGAAGCGTGATGTATGCAATGATGGGCACTAGGCTAGACATAGCTCATGCAGTTGATGTTGTTAGCCTTTACTTGTCTAAACGGGAAATGAGTAATGGAATGCAATGAAGTGGATCTTGAGATATCCATGAAGTACTTCTAGTATGAGACTCACCTTCAGAGGTAGAAAATCGGAATTAGTTGGTTGCACTGATTCATATATGGATACTGGAAAATCTATTTCATACTGGATCACATTTTCAAGTGGCGCAGTATCATGGCAATCAAGATTGCAAATCGCAGCAACGAAAGCTTGTAAAGACTTGTTGTAGTTAAAAATGTTTATCGAGGAGATTGGCCTCAAGTAGGAGAGGTACATAGTATTTGTGATAACCAAAATACTATCAATCTCAATAAGAAATCCACATTTAATTCAAGAACGAAGCATATAGATGTGAGATATCATTGGATGAGGGATGCCACCAATGATAAGTTGCTTCAACTTGAGAAGATTCATATAGATGATAATGATGGCAATATGATGACAAAGGTGTTATCAAGGGACAAGCTTGAGATTTTCTGTGAGATAGTCGGAATGGCTAACTCCTCCACATAGTAGGAAAGAGGGAACTTGTTGGGTTGGGTTGGTTTCCAACTTGGGGAGTGGCCCAATACCCGAATTAATTAATGTCTAAGTAAGGACAAACACTTAGATTATCATTATTTCCCTAATAGATGTGGAGTACTAGCAGTCATAACAGTGAATGAGAGACCAAGATAATTAGAGAGAAAAGAAAGCATGATTTTTCTCCCATTTTTGGAGATTTACCCAAACTTGGAGATTCAACCATTGGATCGAGCACAAATTTGGGCAGCATGTTTATGACTTGTTAAGGTACAATCTGAATGGTGGAGATTGATTTAGAATTCTGTATCGCTAGAAAAAAGCCATGGACATCAGTTGATGTTTCAGGATTTCTTGTCTGCTTAGTCTAGTTCAAGAGGCTATTACAAACAACCTAAACGTTGGATCAGGCTGAGTTTCTATCATCATTTTCAGCACTCATAGAGCTATATTCTGGATGATGGAGATTGAGTTTTGATATTGCGAGCCTTATGAAAAGTTGCAATAAGAAGGGTTGTTTTTAGGAGAGTCTTTCTAATATTTGTTTGTTGTCAAGATTTCATTATCGTGATACATTTGTGCTTGAATATCTATGTTGACGGATTTTAAAGTTGGTATACTCCTCCTAGTTGGTTATAGTGGAGATTTTGGGTGGACTTAGGTCTTGTAGTTTTTACTCCTCAAATTCGAGAGGTTTTCCACGCTAAAATTGTTTGTGTTCATTGTGTTGCTTGGTGCATTATTGCTTGCTTCCTTTAGTTCCTACTGGGATCAAACAATATATGGATGATTATATTCCTATTGTTTTGTTGTTCAATTAAATAATTAAATTGAACTTGTGTGTGTTAATCCCAACAATTATGACTAATGTGTATATGATTTGTGTTACAATGACTTACCACCTTACTAGTACACATTAGAATAGACAAGCCACTTTTTCGAATTTTAAAAACACCAATTCTTGAAACTCATGTAATCGATCAATATCTCAAGTGTAGCATTTCATTTTTAGTTTACCATTCATCCAAAAATTGGATGAGCAAATTAACACACTGAATTTTATCTACTTGAACGCAAATTAATGAAAAAATAGACCGAGTCCACTAATAAGTAGAAAAATGTGCATTACTTAGGTTGTTTAGAATGTGATTCTATTACATTTTATTAGTATGTACTTGTAATTTTGCTACTTATTCGCACTTTGAATTTAAATATTTCAATTATTTGTTTTCATGTTAATACAATGACTTTAGAATAATTTTGGAGTTTATGAGATGCATTTAGGCCAAGAATTGACAAGTGAGGATGATGGGCTTTTGAAGAAATTATGGGCCAACACATTGGATTCATGGGCTGACATTAGATGGCTCATTGTCAAACCCAGGTCCATGAAATAGGAAATATCGAGTGCCCTTCTTGGCAACAGGGAAGTATTAAAAAGGATTAGATCAATTTGACAAAAGGGACACGAAAGAGGTGACATAAGTTAAAGACGCAGAAAAAGACATAAGAGGAGAGATTGGATTCGGCGGTTCCAGAGTTTTGGTTACTCTTTCTTTTTCTTTTGAATTTAGTTTTATCTTTGTACTTTGAAAGAAACAAAAATGATGATGCATAGCTAGTATTATTTAATACCAGTTCGAAAGGTTGTTGAACCCTAACTCACTATCTAAGTTGAATAAACCATAATTGTTCCTTATATATTCATATATTTGTTTATTTCGTTTATGATCAGTGATGCAAAAAAAGGCCCAGACAGCTGCCTAGGCACTAGGCGCTTGTGGCCCGACCCAATTTTAAGAAAATCGACACTGAAAGACAATTTTACCATTAACCGCCGCCTAGGCGGGCTAAGCGGCCAAATCAGCTAGGCATTTTTGTTTTTATTTTATTTTCATTCTTCAAAACAACGTCGTTTTTACTTGATGTTGTGATCGAATATTATAATCATTAAATTAAATGGGATGTTAATTATATCATAGTTTTATAATTGATATTTCATATATCAAACACTTGGAATTGTAAAATATAAATAAAAAATTATTGAGTCAGCTAGGCGAGCCTAGGCGGCGGCTAAGTGGTCTAGGCACTAGGCGCCACAAAACGTCCACCTACTGATTTCTGACTTCTGCAACCTTGTTTACGATACATTGATAATCTGAGTTAATAGGGCCCGTTACGTTAGATTATCATGATATCAATTTCTATGTTATAAGATCATAATCCGTAGTTATTGTGATTCCATATTCACATATAGCAAATAACGATTACATCATTAAGAGTAGCATGAGTTTAGATTATTCGGATCGAGCTTATGAATTCAGAGTCTAGCTTGTCCTATCGTCTTAGTAATTAAAGTGTTTAAAAAATTAAACCTCTAGAGTTTATTTTAGGTTGTTTGATTAAGCAGGGTTAATTAGAGAGCTTATTTTAGTTAACTAGAATTAAGAGAAGATTCAGATTGACATATCTTGTTGTCAGTTTAGGGATAGAGAATTGCGAGATAGGTTAAGAGATACTTAATTATTTAGTGAGATTATGAGGAGGGGCATTTTGAGACCTGGTGCTTTCCTCTATTGGTAACCTTCGAAATTTTTATCTGTTTTAGCTCTTTAACATATCAGTGCGGCAGTTAATTAGTTTAATTAATATCCAACCAAAATCCCCCCTATTTTATTAATTAACACTCTAAACTTGATTAATTCATCCACTCCATGTGGGATCAACTCTTACTTGCCACTACTACTAGTTAGTAGAGGTAGAGATAAGGTTATTAATTTTTGCTCCCCCATAACACGATTATTTACCTTTAATATTGAAAATTGACTATGTTTAAAATTCACAGCTATAATGAACGAGATAAAATATATACATATTACTCCATGAGTTTGCCTTAAAAATCATTTATTGTCCTAAAAAAGAATTATATTTTAAAAGTTAATGTCTTACTTTATTAGTTAAAATAAAAAATTAAAAAATTAATTTTTTTTAAATAAGTTATATAGTGTTTAGTAAAAAAAATTAAAAAAAAAATAAAGTCATATTAAAGAGAATTTGTAAATTTATAAGATTGTACATTCACCAAATTGACCTTTAAGAAAGAGGATCTCCACGAGACATGATTTTTCTTTCTTATTTTTGGAACGAGAAAGTAGAAAACTGTCTTGATCATTGCCACTTGATAAATCCAAAATAATCATATCAATAATTGTAAGATAGGCAGAGAATATAGAGGTTTTATTCATCTGTAAGTATGTTTATAAATGACGAAATACATCACTATAACAGAGATGTTGTACACAATAACCGTCACTAGTGCCACGTCATTATCACTCAACATAAGCTAATACTTATAAGTATCTACTTTTTTCCATGTTGCTCCTTCCAGTGTCTTCTAGAACTTTCTGGTGTGTATGAGAACATTATTACTCCAACACTCCCCACCCCCCTCCCCCAACCCCCGCCCCCTCAAGGTGGAGAATGAAGAAAGTCTCTCATTCCTAGCTTGAACAACATATTCCGAAACGAGGCACCACAGACAAATTTGGTAAGGATGTCAAAAACTTGCTGGTGAGTAGGAAGATATTTGACATTGAAAAAACCGGCTTTATACTTGTCATGAACGAGATGACAATCAATTAATCTTGAGATGCTTCGTTCGTTCGTTAAAAACAATATTAGCAGTAAAATAATGCGGCCTTCAGTACAAGATATTTGAGTCTTCGTGACGATAAAATTCGTTATATAAAAGTCATATTTCGTCACTAGAAGTACTTGTTGACGAAATTTTAGCGTCACAATGATCGTCATGGTATGCCCGTGGTAATAGATATATGTGACAATATTTGAGATTCATCATAAAAAATATGACTTTTGATGACGTTAAATGCCATCGTCACTATATCTTATAATTTATAGTGACGCCTAATTCGTCACTTTTAGCATCCAAATTTTATCATCTTATATTGTATTTCATCATTGAAAGTAAATATATAATGTGACGAAAGCCATTTTTGTCGTTAAAACATCAAATTTTGGTGACGAAAATCAATATCATACCCAACTCACCAAACTTTGGTGACACTTTCATCGTCATATCTATATTCCTCATTTTGTCATGCTTAAAATAAATTGTCAAAAAGAGTTAATTAAAAAATTCCTTGTTTTATCAATATCTATAATGACAACACATTACGGCAACAAAGACTATCAATTCGTGACAAAATTTCACCATCACTAAATAGGTACAAATGGTGATTACGTATTTTGTCACAATAAAATTGAATGGAGTGATGAAAATTATATTTATCACTTAAACTTGAATATGCCGACGATATATTTAGTCACTGTAAAGTGGCATCTAGTGACAAAAAAAATTACTGACACTACAGGAGTACAAGTGGTGACGACTGAACCATGTCACCGTGCCATTGTATAAGTAACTACAATATTTTATTATCAAAATTTAAAATATACAAAATTGATTAGCATTATAAAATGACAAATGCATCATTAATCTAAATAATGCAAAATCAATAGTGAATAAGCAAAAATACTAAGCATAATCAAATCGTTTATTATATTAAAGAAGTGTAAAACATCCAACTTTGATATTTAAAATAAATAGCATCTTTCAGAACATAAAAAAAATTACTCTCTTGTAATTATCATGTAAGGAAGGAAACATGAACACCTAGAAAAGTACAATAATTTAAATCCAAAACCTCGTTTCCAAACTTCACTAATTTTCATGCTCTAAAATGCTAATGATAGAAATCCTTTTGCCCTTTAGCGTCTTCACCAATGCACCAAATCTAAGAAGGCCAAAAAAATAGACAAGAAAGAAATATATGAAGATAATTATTAGATATCAAAAGAAATGAAAAAATGTAATTATTTCAAATGAGAAAGTAAACGAACCTTTTAGATATTTGGGAGTTGTGCTCCAATAATATCCAAATATGTTAGTTAACCTTGTTGAGCTAGCTAGTCTTTTAAATCAGACCCTTTATCCTGAGATTATTCACTTGGATTTCATAATTTTGCTATCTTAGATATGAAATATTATAACTAGCATCTTTATTAACAAAATTTCTTTCTCAGCAATATTTTAACAAATTTAGGTTTCATTTTCACCAACCAAGAACCGCCAATTAGGAACGACGAAACTTATTACATAAATATTTCAATAATTTAAGCAGTCACTACAACAATTCTTGTCGTTTGCTATAAATGAGCGTTGTTGTATCTGGTGTTGTAGTAGACCCCTACCTACCACAACGGTTGTGATTGACATTTACAACAACGTCCGTTACAACGCAGCTTAACCGTTATCGTTTGTTTCACAACACTTATTGTTAAAAACAGTTATTAACCGTTGTCGTTTGGGCCTTTACAACAACAGTCATTACAAGTATTTTGGACCGTTGTGGTTTAAATTTAGAATGTAAAGACGACGGTTTTTTACCGTTGTCGGTTAACCTTTATAATAGGGTTTGTGGTACCTGCTATTAGGTATTATTTTCCTGCTTTAATTTTTTTAATATTTTTAAATAATAAATAATTCAATAAAATACATTACATAAAAGAGAAGAAAAAAAAAAACTAAATAAAATAATAATGATAATAGTCAATCAACAGAACTAGGTTATGAATTTCTAAAACTACAAAATGAATCTAACTAGCCCCAATTCTTTTTAGGGTTCTAACTAGCCCCATATTTCAAACGAAGCAGCATTATTCACATGTCAGTCCCAACAGGAGTAATAGACCCAAAGAGAAACAGCACCGACATCCAAATCATGCTTTTCTTCACTCCGATCACCTTGATATCCAATCGACAGGTGTAACTCAACAAACTATTACCTACCAGTATCCAGAGTTGGTGGTGTTCGACTCCACCTCCTCCTTGGACTTCTCTCCCCTGCCATGAAGAAGAACCAGTGCTCAGTCTTCCCTTTTGCAAAGATCTCCACAATGCTTTACATTAAACTCTCCATAATGTTTGCATTCAGAAATGTGATAGCAAAACATAAGCTTGATCACAAAATTTGGTTACACAGGTAATCAAACTAAGCTACACTCAAACTTGAAGTCTTATCTATAAAATAAGTGTAGGAATTCTAAATGATTTCTAATTTTTGAAACTGGAATATATTCATCACACTAAGCGTCAAATAGATTAGTGGCTCCTCATACATGTTTAGCCAATTACAGAAAACATACCTTGAGGTTCTTCGAAGCTGCTTGAATCCGACTTTTAAGAGCTTTGATCTTTTTCTCTAAATCCTTAACCTACTTTCCCTATTTCCAGCGTGGTCATGGATTGACTTTTCCAAAGACGATATTGTGGCCACACATTCTTCATAATGAGCTTTCTTTTCTTTCTTGGCTGATTTCACTTCCTCTAGCTCCTCTGCAATCCTCTTTACTAACTCCCTGAGCTATAGTACAACACAAAGAAGAAAAGACATAAATATCTGACATTGGAATCTGGGTTTTTGTATAAAGAACTTTCATATGCTTATCAATGCCAAACCAAAAAATTGAAGAATGCTACTTTAAATGCTAAGCACAAGCACAAAGTTCAACCTTATGATGCTCATTTTGTTTAACCCTGTTCTTAATGAGTGAGAGATCGTGTGACATGATTTCCAGCTGTGCTTTAAGGTCTTTGAACTTTCGCTGAAGGGGAAGAAGCTCGCTAATCTGATGTAAAGACCTAGAAAAAATAGAATGTTCTTCAAGTATCTTTAAAGAAGTGCATGCTTATGTTTTTCCTAGCAGCACAGCTGGGTAATAATTCATTTTCAGAAGTCAGAATAGTAGTCTTCCCACCACAACCCCCGTAAATGGATTTGTCTAAACTCAGTTACTTATGTAAGAGCATAAATGTGGTCTATAGTGTCTCTCAAGCCAATAACACCATTGCCATGCTACTCAAATGTGTGTAGAATCTTTCTTAATCAACAATGATAACATAAGAATAGAAGAGCAGAATCACTCATAAAAGGTTGTTTGAGATATCCTGGCAAAGGTAAATGCTTGCTTGGTAAACTAGACAATAGAAAAGGGAAGTATGATTTTATATGTGGAACCGAGAGTTATGAGACATAATAACATACACAAACGGGGGCAGTTGTGGGGGTGGGTGCTGAATAAAAACAAAAGAATTGCACGATTATTTTACTCACTTTTATATTGTGCATTAGAGCAAACTCTAAATCATGATTAGAATATATACTGATGTCATATTTGCATAGACATCTCTTAGATACACAACCATACTCTTGCATTAGTCAAAAAAAATAAAAAAGTACAGACGTTCAAAATAACCTGAGCATCAATTTGCGACAGTCGGTTCTGATGAGAAGAAAGTTTTGATTCCGCCTCTGCTAGAGCATGAAGCTACCTCAGCAAGTCACCTCCACCTCTGAAATTATGACGAAATTTTAGACCTTAGTTATCTGTTAAAGTGAGAGTAAAATATATGAAAGGCATTGTTTAGATTGGTTAATGGATAATTGTAACCCCAAAAGGAGCATATCATCTACTTACTTGCGACTACCACTAGCATATTATTTCTTAGTAACTTATACATGCAAACTACTGGTGAAACAGTTCACGAACATTAGGCTATTTTTTAATTCTAAAAAGTGACCATTTTCTTTATAAACTTAATTATTTGTTGCAGTTCTCCTAAAAGTTTGAAGAGTTAAATAAAATTTATTCTTTTATCTCTATCATTCTTAAATCTATAACTTTTTTCTTTTTCTTTTATTTTGTTACACGATAAATTCATATTCTATGGTCACTATATACTTTTAATTTTAAAGATGGGTAAAAATGACAAATATTTCCATACATAATCTATTTAATTGACATGTATTTTGTGGAATAAGGAAATAATCAATTAAATTAGATAGGTTGTTCAGGGTAAAGGTTGAAAGAGTTGTGGTTTTTTTGGTAGAGCAACATTTTTTTTCTTAAATAGAGGGAGTATGATTTATGTTAGGACCCATGTTCATATTTCACATTCTGTATCACCCTAAGTATGCAAAGAAATGGTACGACAACAAGAAGTAAACATATTACACAAATTTAGACTTTGCAAAGTTTGGTAGAAATTGTTACGAAAAAAACAAAAGAATGCACTTACATGTGTAAGGTTATCTTAGCCTCCCTCCTGTCGGAGTCATACTGCCGTGTCGAGGGGCGGCAGCCAGTGGAGCCACGAACATGAACAAGAGAGGTGTTTCAATTATATTGTGGTCTCCGGCTGCATGAGCTTATCTTTTAGGGGTAAACAATGCAAGGGTTGAAGGTGATACAAACCCTCATGACTTTGCTCGGCAAAAATGAGATGCATGCTGGAAATGTTGAAGTTATAGCTCACCCGTGCAATCGGAAATGTCTTTTCAACAGGTACTTTTAGCTTGCCAGTGGCAGATTAGTTAATAGTATACATTAAAGACTTCTTTAAGAAACGATTTAGTTAAACAAACTCCTATCTTGCTTGATCTGGTAGTCTTATCAAGATTCAAGGGCAGCCGCGAAAAAAGAAGAAAGAGAAGATCGGATTGAAAAAAATCTGGAAGTAATATGGGCATGACAAGCATAAACAATTAACTTGTTAGCAAGTGTAACAGACAAAAAGATCAAAGCAACCGGATTAGTGATAAGATCAAGTGTAAATGAACATGAAGGAGTCAAGATTAATGAAGGGTTTATGGTGGATCTCAAGTTTACCATTTTCAGACCAAAAATTGTCCTGATCATGCAATGAGAAATAGTGTACATAATCCTATGCCAATTGAGTCTATTAATTGCCAAAATCGGGTGATGTATCTCCTTATCAGAGTTACGTGCACTTTTCCTAACCACATACCTGTATAGCCCAAGTCCTTGATTTGATCGACCCTTCTAGCCTAACATAGTAAACTACAACATTCCGAAGTAAGATAAATAAAGTCAACAGCCTGTCAACAATTGCACTCAGCAAGACCATGTCACACTTCTCAATATCATATATGACTTCAAACTGAGCTACGAGTTGCTCTAAGCATGAGGGATTGCAATTCCAGTTGATGCCTCTTGAAAAATATAGTTTAAATGTTTGGACTAGATTGAATGTGAATGCAATATTATAGAATAAGAAATGAACACAAGACATTCCGATTTGCCCCGAAATTGGCCCAACTTTATTTTTCTATTATTTTATTTTTTAATCTTTATGTTTTAAATAGAGGGCTCGATATTTAATTTTTAGAGGAAAAAAATCCCTACATATTTTTTATAATTTTAATGTAAATAAACAAATAAAACAAGCATATTTTATTATAAATTTGAATATTTAATAGTTTTAATTCATATTTGTATAGAATTTGGTATTAAAAAAACTTTTTTAGGAAAAAATGCATACAATGTATTGGGCTGAATTTGGCCCGGTAACCCGATGGCCTGAGGATGGGCTAGGCTGAGTTAGCATTTCAGCAACCGAAAGAATCTGGTCCGACCCGGCCTGATTTTGTCTACTAGCTCGACTGAGCTGGACTGGCCCCGCCCGACCCTTTTGACAACTGTACATTGGAGTAGGTAGAAAACCCACTAGCATCAAGTGAAGTTCATGTGTTTGACCTCTGCTAAGCATAATTTTATTTTAATTTTTATTATGATAATAATTATTAAAAGTAACCAAAATCTTATCTAAGTACCTAACTTAGCAGGTGGGATTGAATTCAAGTGTGGTCTTCGTTTTTTTTTTCCAATTTTGGTACTTCTTTATGTATATGATTATTATATAATTACCAAATCATCAAAACACTAGCCTTGGTAGAATTGATTGTGTGCCATGAAAATTACATAGAAGTTCGGGTTTCGATTCCCCAACGCAAATTGATTATGTTTTTTTTTTCTATTTTGAATGTTTTAAAAATTATATATAAGAATTTTGGCACATATGAGAATAATTAACTAATAATAAATAATAAGCAAATATTATTTCATCATACAAAATTGACGTGGGACAAATTAGTTGTCACTAAATATTTTATTTAGACAAAAAATGGTTGAAAAATATCTAAAATAAGCCTTCAAATAATTATGTTTCACCATCTGTTACAGTTTGGTGCTTCATCTTGTGTTTCACCATATTCATCAACTGAACGTGTATTGGATGATGTCATGAATTAATATGTGTCACATAATGGATTGAGTGTTATAGAAGATGAAACACCTACTATAATAGAGTATCGGGATTCAAAAAAAGAGAGATTTTGTTTCAGTTGACTGCACATTTTAAGAAGTAAGAAAATAAAAGGCCTTGAAACACAACAGATCAGCAACAGAATTGGTGGCTATGAAACATGTAGGAGGTCTTGGGTTCAAATCACATAGGCATATATTTTACAGATTTTAACTTTAATTAAACATGTTATATATATATATATATATATATAGTAATTACTAATCAATAGTAGGAGCTTCGGACTTATTGGTAAAAGTTTGAGATCTTTTATTCAAGGTCTTGAGTTCAGCTATTTGTGCTATTTTTTTTTTTTTTTAAGTTTTCCTAGTTCGCATCTCTAATGGATAAATTAATGGCCATTATCAACAAAATATCTCAGACGAAAAATTATCATCATGTATTAATTACTATAACGCAACCAAAAAATTGTAAATATTTTATTGATGATATCGTATTCGTCACCATAGTGCAACAAAAATATTAAATTGTGACGAAATAGCTTATATTATCAAAAAATATACTCCCTCCGTCCCAGCTAACTTTGCATACTTTCCTTTTCGGTCCGTCCCACTTAACTTTGCACACCCTTAAAAAGGAAATCTCTCTCACAATCTCCACCCTCGAAATCTCCACCCTCAATCTCCACCTTTAAAAAAGTCAAAGATTCCCCAAAATCTACTTTTTCTTAACATCCGTGTCAGGTCAACCGTGCAAAGTTAGCTGGGACGGAGGTAGTAACATTTGTGACGAAATAATTTTGTTGTCCTTTTGATTGAATATAAAGGTGATGAATTGGTACACGTCGTCACTAAATATGAACATCCACGACAGAAGAATTTTGTCCCTTAATTTTTTAAAACATTAATGACAAAATTTAATGTTGTCACAAATTAAAGTATAACGAACTAATTGTCCATCGTCACCAAATTTAATTAAATAATATTCCCTCCGTCTCGTTCAGTGTTGCACGTAGGGTCAGATACGTATATTAAGAAAAAACTATTTTTTTGCTTTTAGGTTGACTTTTTCAAATGTGGAGATTGAGGGTGGAGATCGTAAGAAAAATTTCTTTTTAAGGGTGTGCAAAACTGAGTAGGACGGACCGAAACGGAAAGTGTGCAAAACTGAGCGGGATGGAGGGAGTATGAAATAATTTCATCACCTATTCGCACAACTAATTAATAATGAAATAATATTTTGTCAAAAACAAAATTGTGATGATAAACCTTGTTGTAAATTAATAATCTTTCTGTCTTTTTATTAAGTGGTGACAAATTTATTCATATTGTCACTGAATATAAGAATTGGTGACAAAGAAAGTGTAGTCATTAATTCCTTTAAACAATTAGTGACAATATATGACATTGTCATGAAAGAATAAAATTGGTGACACTAAATGTCGTCACTAGTTATTTTAAAGTTTTCATAAAAAGGTTTCCCTCCAAAATTTTGGTACAAAATTCTATCTCTAAAAATTATTGTGACACATTGTCGGTAATATTCATAACATATGCATATTAGCGAGAAATTTCTTTTTCATAATGACAAATACAAATGTTGTCATGATAATGAATATTGCTATGACAAAAATTAAATTTGTCACTATTAGACAAAAAAATGTGACAAAACTTTGTGCGTCAAGAAAAAAATCGTCACAAAATGTGTGATTTCTTGTAATGCTTGTTATCACACCAAAGAGTTGTTGGAATTTCGGAGTGTGAATGAAAAAGTGTTTATTAGATGAAAATGTGTCTTGAATAGGTGTATCTTGAAAGGTGTGAACGTTCGAAAAATGAGGCAATCTAATTGTAAGATCGTGACCTTTAGCCAAGAGGTACATCTAATGGTTGTGATTGATCAAGTTGAAAGGGTGCAATTGCTCACGAAATAACGCCTAAAAGTCTATAAATAGGCTTCAACATTTACATCTCCAATTACCGAATAACTTGGCAGAATACAACGACAACTTCACTACAATCTGCATTTGTCATACTATGTGATTGTAGTATTCCAGTCTTTTAAGTCTTCAAGAAAGTCCTGAGTATCGAGTAGTTCGCCAAAAACTTGAGTTTCGTTGTGCTACAATTCTAAAGCTAAAAGTTATTTTGTCTTGGAGACGATTGTCGAAGACTGTGATGACTAGTATGCGGGATCAATATCGTCTTACAAATAGCGAGTCAAACTTGTGCCTCGACTTTATTAATCACGTCATTTTTAGAGTCATTTTCAAATACACCATTATTATCTTTTTTCCAACAATCGTAAGACGATATTTGCATTTTTTTTTAAGATGGCTTTGTTTGAAAATGGGTACCAAAATTCATAAAATGGTATTTGTGGTACGAATGATCACAAGTAGAAGCATTCCGAACAAATAGAATTTCACATTTACAGGTGATGTAAAGATCCCATTTTCATATATGCCCTAAATTGTAAATTGATTTTTTTATTATTTTCCTCATTTTAAGGAAATGAGATTCTGATGGACAATAACCACCAGAAAGACATGATGATATCCAATGCTTCAAAATTGACACGGTCGCAGTGACTCAACGACTAGAGGTGGTGGAAAATGGGGTGGAGTATCTACTCAAGGATGATGGTTTAGGTGGAGGAATTATTTGAAACTAAAATTTGTCTGCAACTATAAAACTCCAAATTTGGTAAAATCATACACATTATGTGTCGCTATATTGATCTCAAATGGTGAAGCAATGATTAAATATGTATCCCATCACTGGTCATCAAAACGTCGGAAAAGATAACTTGCGGTTAATTGATGAAACAATGCTTGTTAACTATGATAGAGGAGAAGCATCTTTTTTGTGAAAAATGGGAAATGGAATTGCATGACTAGGTGATGATGTAAGATGACACTTCTAAAATGCTGTAACGGACACATTTTTCAAAGGAAACACATTTTGTGAAATGTGAAATAGAAGTCAATGGTGGCATTCATTCCCAAATGGTCTACTAATTGAATTAGGACCTTGAGTTGCCACTTTGGGCTATGAAAATTGAATTGGAATGGTGGCCCATGAATTCCATACTCAGTTAATCGCATATGCTACTTGAAAATATATGTGGCCCAATTAGTATCGTTAGATATGCTTGCTCCTATTGGGCTCTACTTGATTAACTATGATCTAATTATTTATTAGAAAATGGTAATTCTGGACCATATAAAAAGGGCTAAAAATATAAAAGATGCCTTCATTTAATGAGTGGCGGTGGATATGGTTGCCTGCCTTCTGCATTAAGTTGGAATGTGCTCAATTGATATATTATGGGTAATTCATTTATGCTCCAACATGGGTTAGGTAATAGATAATTAAATCCAAGATGGTGACAAAGTCACTTGATGCATCTTTTTTAGAGATGTTTTAATTTGGAAGGGTTTGATAAAGCCACGAAAGTGGGCCAACGGATATCTTAAGGCACATATTGGGCCGATTAATGTGTCTCATGTTAGCTCTTTTGCCTTAGCCAAATTGGTCAGCAAAGAACAGTCAGACATGTCCAAGGGACATGTAGAAGTTTAAAGAACTTCAAACAAATCCAATTAAAAAATTGGGCTCAATTCGAGTTTAAGGGGATGAATAAATTTTGGACTCGGCTTAATTCAAGTTTGAGGGCCTGAATAAATTCTGGACTCGACTAAAAATATGAGGGCCTAAATAATTTTTTACCTCATATTATTGAACCTTTAAAATTGAGAAATGAATTTGCTAGGTTGCAAATCGACACCTAATTTATCGGATGATGGGAATTCTCGCATAAACGAAGATCGAGATAGGCCTTAAGAGAGTTGTGATTTCGGTAAAACTTTATTCTAGGAGAAAACCAATGGCAGTTGAAGAAATAACTATGTATTTTTTCGAACTACAAGATAGTAGTTCAATCTATAGATCGATTGCTTAAATTATGGCCTAGACACCCTAATATGGGAATTAAGCTTCCATAAAAATATCAAATGTTGAGGAGATGAAGTATTCCGCATAAGTGTTTGATGGTGGGAGAATACGGCCTTTCCACATAAATGTTTAAATGTTGGTGTGTTCATCTAAGGTAAAACGTACCCAAAGCCAGAAATTGAGGCCATAAGGCAGCTAATCTCTAATATGATACAGATCCATGAATAAAAATATTAAAAAAAAGATTAACTACGCTGCATGTGTAGGGGAATGAGTTTAAAAAACCCATACGCCAAGAACGGGCATTACTGTAACTCAACCATGATGAGTGGAGATCCCAAGAACTTGGTTCAATGAGACAACTAAGTTATGAATGGTTCATATGTGCAGTTGGAACTCGAATATGTTCCAGAACTTGGAACTCATTCAAACTCATTCTCAGAGACAACCAAGTGTTTTCCTGATGACATGTGGTGAGGTTAAGCTTTTGATCACTCCATACCAAATGTGGTGGGGTATTTCAGGCTACTCCAGGATTAAGTCCTAATAGGAGGTCACCTATATAAGTAAGAAGTGAGGCTGCTTCAAGTTAAACACTTATGAATCCAAGATATGGTGCACGGCCGAAATGGATACAACGTGAGAATTGAAATATATCAGAACTGTCATTGTGAATATTATGGTCTTGGTTTACACAAAAAGCTGGCAGTTCAAGACATTGCATTTATTGAGCAGCGATTAAACCCAATAGCATTTCACTAGGGAAGGTTCAAAGTCGAAAGCTACCTATCTCGATACAATGACGGTTAGTCGGGACTTTCTTGTGTGTCAGTCTAGAGTACATGCATTAATTGTCATTCATGTTGGGGATTTGTTAGAAATTGACGTAGGAAGGTTGGTGTTAACCAATCTTCGAGCAATTCTAATTCTTAAATTCCTTTCCGAAAACTTCTTCCATTCATGTTGGGGATTGTTGGAATTTCAGAGTGTGAATGGAAAAGTGTCTATTAGACGAAAAGGTATCTTGAAAATGTGCATTTATTATAGTGGAATACATGCGGACGAAAGACCATGAATGTTTGAAAAATTATGCAATCTAACTATAAGATCGTGACCTTTGGTCAAGAGGTACGATCTAATGGTTGTGATCGATCAAGTTGCAAGGGTGGAACTGTTCACGAAATGACGCTTTAAAGTCTATGCATAGGACTCAACACTTACATCTCCAATAACCGAATTACTCGACCGATGCAATGACAACTTCACTACAGACTGCATTTATCATCTTGTGTAATTGTAGTACTCGAGTCTTTAGAGTTTTCAAGGAAGTCTTGAGTATCGACTAGTTTACCGAAAACTTAAGTTTCATTGTATTGTGATATTAAATTTATCGTTCTACCTTGGAACGATTGTCGAAGAACGTGAGCACTAGTACGCGGGGTAATGTCGTCTTACGGACATCGAGTCAAACTCGTGCCTCTACTTTTCTAGTCTCGTCATTTTGAAATACACCATTATTAATTTTTTCCCACAAGAGTAAGGGGTTTAGGGACATGTTGTTGATAACCTCGAGAAATATAATCAACCCACTGTAGTTCGCAAGGGGAGGTCCTAAGGGCACGACATTCTGCCTCAGTGGAAGATCAGGACATAGTGTCCTGTTTCTTACTCTTCCAAGAAACCAAATATGAACCCAAGAAAATGGAATAACCTGTAATACTCCACCTTGTATCCTTGCAAGCTGCCCAATCGGCGCCACAAAATCTAGTGATTTGAAGGAAGCCATGAGAAGGACATAACGAGTCAAGAGAGGGGCATCGCTTTAGATACTTGAGCACATGAATTGCCAATAGACCAGTGATCAAAAGTTGGGGAACTAACAAACTGGCTGAGCTGATGAACCACATATGTGAGGTCAAATCTTGTAAGATTTAAGTATAACACTCTACCAATAAGGCGTCTGTAGGTATTAGGCTTAGGTTGGGAATCACCAACCTCAATTAAAAGCTTTATTACATGATAGATCCAAATTAAGCATAGTAGTAATAGGCAGAGAATATACAGGTTTATTCATCTAAAAATTTGTTTACAAATGAGGAAATACATATGTATCTATTGCGTTGTTGTACACAATAACCATCACTGGTGCCATGTCATTAACACTTAACATAAGTCGATAGTTATAAGTATCTACTCTATTTACGTGTTGCTCCTTCCGATGTCTTCTAGAACTTTCTGGTGTGTATGAGAACATTATTACTCCAATACTACTAAACCCCACAAGTTACAAGAATCAATATTGGCAATAAAAAAATTATTAGAATGTTTTTTTTTTCTTTGAAGTAAGCATCTCATCATAATTTTAATGAAAACATTATTAATACTTCTGTTGTTTTTATTTTTTTACAGCATTCAATACATCTATTTATACATACATATAATTTTTAAAAAGTAGCAAATTGATTATAACTTAATTATTAAACACCTTATCATCTATAACTTATAACCTCTCTCTATCAAAACTTGTTAGAAAAACAAAAGGAGAGAAGAGACGGACGTAAGCTACCAATCTGATTATATATATACTAATATATATTTTTAAAGCTTTAATTATATGTTTATTTGTTTATTAAAAGAAATGACTTGACCTGGTAATGTCCTTATAATGTCCACAACCAACTACAGTATCTACCGTGGGCCATACGATCAATAGGGAAGTATGGTCTAGCATCCAAAGTGGAGCCCACAATGTAGTTGTCCTCATGACATACGCCAACAAGGTTCCACGTAGATTGTTAGGAGATACCTTGTGCTTCGCATCTAGCCGTTGGTTCATAGTGGCGATGTTATAACTGGACAACTAAGGTGCAATTAACGCAATATCCGGCGTGTCCTTACCAAGTTGCCATTAGTTTCGTCTAGAAATTTAGGAAAAGTTGTTTTATTTTATTAATTCATTTTTCCAGCTACAAAGATGCATCATCATCCATGACATCATTTTCTCATTTTTTTTAATTATTTTAAGACTCACTATGTACATGTGTCATTAGTGTCATGAGGCTCGTAACTAGATTAATATTCTCCATACTGGAGCCATTTTTCAGAGGACTCTTTCCACTAATTTATTTTTTCTTTAACAATTATATTATATTTTGTTATTTGATATAAGAGTGTGACATTCAATACATTATTTAATTATTATTATATTTAAATGTTTATTTTTTTTCTTATGAGAATTATGCATTTTTTCGTAAATTGTGTCAATTATTATTTAAGTTTTATAAATAAGAGAGTATATTCATTTCATTAGGCTTTTCAAAATTTAATTTGGACATGATCTAAGTGCATTAGTCAAGCCAAAATCTATGAATTATAATTATCTGGCCTATAATAAATAAGTCAGGAATCTGTTTGAACCCATGGTAAGCCCGCTTTTGCCGATGGAATGGCGTTTAGGGTGTTTGGGGGTCATTTGATTTCCTGAATATTTATTATGGTTGACGGATTTTCAATTTGTAATATATTCCTAAACTCAGATTTGTAATAAGATTCGTCTTCCTGACAACAAGATTCAAGATTGAGTATCATATGGGGTATGTATGCTTGGGTGCTATTATGGTATCAGAGCCATGGTTTGATAATTTTATCTAGGGATGATATAATTTAACACTTTAAGAAAATTTAATGTTTCGACAAAATAATTCTATAAAAAATAGTTTAAATATGGAGTATGATACACCTCAAAATCTTGAGTTATTAAACAAATGGACAATTCCAAAAATTGATCCTAAAGTAATTTATAAATTAGGAACTTTTGAAAAACTTGGTTTTAAACAAGTTGTTAAAACAACTGAAGAATCTATTTCTATTAATAATGAAGAAGTAATTATAAAATTACTTTCAGAAAAAGATATTTTACCTTATAAAAAAGAATATAAATTTTTACATATTGGTTTAGTGCAAATTGCTTTTAAACCCTTAACCTTAGAAGGACTACCAGAAAGCTTTATTGCAGCTTTAAGAGATGGTAGAAATTTAAATTGGAAAAAATCTTTAATGGGAATAATCCAATCTAGTCTGGCTCATGGTCCAGTCTATTTTGATGTTTATCCAAATTTACAATTATCTTTAACTGATATAAACATACTTGATGCTTTGACATTAAATGTTAAAATTCATGGTTATGATTATTCTTTAGGATCTGAAGTTATATGTATTTGTTACAGAATATATTATAAACCTTTATTTACTTTGAATCCTCATTGTAAAATAAAGGATAAGCCTGTTAATGAAACAATTTTGATTGAGACAAATTTCAATAGATCTAATATTATGACAAGAAGATCTATTAAATGGGAAGAAATTGTGTTTCCAGAAAATTGGATTATTGAAAAAGCTGTAAAACCACAGCCAACTATTTCTTCAAAATTATTGAATGTTTTTCAAACTTCTGAAGGAACTGTTAATATACAGTTTGATAATTTTATAAAAGATAGATCTCTATCTTTAAAATCATCCTCTATGAGATCTTATATTTCTCCTATTGATTATACTGTGGAAACTCCTTCTAGAGCTTCTACCTCTCTAATAAGAGAGAATTTGAGAAATAATGATGATATAATATCTGAAGAAGATAGAATAAATGAATTGCATATTGGCAAAGATAATATTGTTAAGAGTGTCAATAGTAGACACATGGAGACAATGTCTGAAATGAGTTTTCCTTGATTTATGGATTTTAAAGCTCAAAAAATTGATTTTAGCCCTGGTTCAGAAGCCAGAAAAATTATTAGTGAAGAATTTAGACTTCCCAAATGGGAACCATTTAGAAATTGGTTTTTCGAAAATTTTAATAAAAAGGTAAAGCAAATTATACAAGAAAATTTTTATAAAAAATGTGAAGAAACTAATACTTTAATTTATTTGTTCCATGGTTTATGTCTACTTATGTAGATCAATATATTTCTGTTTTAGAAAGAAATTATAGACTAATGAATGGACAAATCATTAATAATGGTTTTCCTCCTCAAGAACCCTTTCAAATAGAAAAAGATAGTAATATATGTAATTTCCTTGCTTTTTCAAAATTATTTGAAAATGATGTTTTACAAGTAACTTGTAGTCATATAAATTTATTAATCAAACAAAATAATTATATGAATTTATTTATTAATGTTTTAGGAGAGCATATACTCTCACTTCATAATAAGGTTGATAATGTAATTTCTTTAATAAATAATAAAAAAGATAAAATGATTTCAAAAATTGATTTTGAAAAAGAGTTGATTGCTACTCCTAGTATACAACTTCCCCCAGAGATAAAAGATTTTAAATTAGAATCTTTGACAGAATTAGAAAAATTATTAGAAGAAAAATTTTCAAAATTATCCTTGAATACTTTAGAAAATGATTTTCAAAAAGATTTTGAAAATAGATCTGATTATAAACAGATTATTAATGATCAGATCAACAAAATTGAAAAATGGGCTGATAAGCCTAATCAACGATTTTATTATTATAGAAGACCAACTCCTATGGATGTTCTTAATGAAGAACAAGAATATATTTTGAATAATAGCTATAGTGGAAGAAATATTTATGAATGGAATATTGATGGTTATACTGAAAAACAGATTTATAATACTGTTCATAGAATTCTTATGTATTCTACGGTTTGTAAGAATAATGGTAATACCGATAAAAATATTGCAAAAATGATTATTGCAGGTTTTACTGGCCAACTTAAAGGTTGGTGGGATCATTATTTAACCCAAGAAAATAGAGATTATATTCTCAACAATATAAAACAAGAGAATAATATTTCAGTGGTAAATGCGGTTTATACTTTAATTATTAATATTATAGAACATTTCACTGGCAGATATTCTGATAATAGTGAACATATTCGTACACTATTACAAAATCTGAGGTGTAAAACCCTTACAGATTTTAGATGGTATAAAGATACATTTTTAAGTAGAGTAATGGAACTCCCTGAGAGTAATAGCTCTCATTGGAAATCAAAATTTATTGATGGATTACCTTATTTATTTGCAGAAAGAGTAAGAAATAATTTAAGAGGAAATAATGTTCATGTTCCATATGATAGTTTTACTTATGGTAAATTAATTGGTACTTGTATTCAAGAAGGTTTAAATTTATGTAATGAAATAAAATTGAACAGACAAATAAAAAGACAAAATTTGTCTGAGAAAAAACAATTAGGTCAATTTTGTGAACAATTTGCCATGGATATGCCTAGTACTAGTAAAACTAGTAAGAATAAAAATAAATATGATAAAAATGATTTTCTTAAATATAGGAAAAGAAAAAAGGCTTCTAAAAGAAAAATAGAAAGACACGCTAATAGAAAGCAAGAAAGGGAAGAAAGGAAAAGACAAAGAAATAAATTAATTATATGCCATAAATGCCAAAAGGTTGGTCATTATGCAAGAAATTGTTGGGTAAAAAAGAAGATTAATAATCTTCAAATTGATGATAATATCAAGGATATAATATCCAAAATATTGTTAAAATCAGATGATTCAGAATCAGAATCGGTTACAAAATCTGAATTAGATTCAGAAAAATCAGAATTATCTGATATTGAAAATCTAAAGGCTTTAGATCAAGAATCAGTAATATCTGATTCAGAATTATCAGATGCTAATGAATGCAAATGTCAGGATAATAAGCCTGATGAAACAGATGAAATTTATAGACTTTTATCTCAAATGAAAAATTTGGAGATAAATGTCTTAGATCATAATAATATTATGGATTTATTAAAATTAATAAAAGATCCTAATTTGAGATCTTCAATAATAGATCAAGTGGGTAATATCCCAAGTTCATCTAGTGATACTGGAAATAAACAAGAAAATAATAATTCTATATATGTTTCAGATGAACCTTATCTTATGAGCAAGGTTTATCAAATGCTTAAAGAAAAACAGAAGGATAAAACTCCTACTTCTTTAAGTGATTTAAGTATTGAAATTGATAATCTTAAAAAAGAAATTAAATTTCTTAAACAAAATAATAATGTTTTGGAAAAAAGAATTGATAAATTAGAAGGGAAAAATGAAATAATTATATCTGATAATAATGATGAAAGTTTTCTTAATAATATAGAAATGTTTATTTCACAAAAATGGTATGTAAAGATTACTCTTTTAATTGATGATTTTTATTCAAAAGAATTTATTGCACTCATTGATAGTGGTGCAGATTTAAATGTTGTACAAGAAGGACTAATTCCTACTAGATATTTCAAAAAAACAACACATTCTTTATCCCATGCTGGTGGGCAAAAACTTGATATTAGTTTTAAACTACCAAAAGCTTATGTTTGTATTGATAAAAAATGTATTTGTACAAGTTTTTTACTTGTAAAAAACATTTCTAACCAAGTTATACTTGGATCCCCCTTTATAAATAAAATTTATCCTTTTACTAAAGTAGATAATAATGGTATTATTGGCACATATGAAAATGAGCCTATAGTACTAAATTTTATTACTAAACCTTTTACAAAAATATTACATAATATTTATGATAATATTAAAGCAAAAGAAAATCAGCTAAATTTCTTAAAACAAGAAATTAATATTCTATCTATAGAAGATAGTTTGAAAAATCCTAAATTACAGGATAAGATTAAGTTAATTCATAATCAAATGTGTATAGACATTTGTAATGATCTTCCAAATGCTTTTTGGAATAGGAAAAAACATATTGTTTCGCTTCCTTATGAAGATAGTTTTACAGAGGATAAAATTCCTACTAAAGCTAGACCTTGTCAGATGAATTCTGAATATTTAGAATTATGAAAAAATGAGATTAAATCTCTTTTAGAAAAAAATATCATTAAGCCATCTGAATCAGCTTGGTCTTGCACAGCTTTTTATGTTAATAAACATTCTGAACAAGAAAGAGGAGTACCTAGATTAGTTATAAATTATAAACCTCTTAATAAGGTTTTAAAATGGATTAGACATCCAATTCCAAACAAGAAGGATCTTCTTGATAGACTTTATAATGCTGTTATATTTTCAAAATTTGATTTAAAATCTGGATTTTGGTAGATTCAAATTAATCCTACTGATAGGTATAAAACTGCCTTTAATGTTCCTTTTGGACATTATGAGTGGAATGTTATGCCATTTGGATTAAAAAATGCTCCTTCTGAATTTCAGAAAATAATGAATGATATTTTTACTCCTTATAGTGAGTTTATAATTGTATATATTGATGATATTTTAGTATTTTCAAAAAATATTGAAATACATTTTAAACATTTAAATATATTTAAAAATTTAGTAATTCAAAATGGATTAGTTATTTCTAAACCTAAAATGATACTTTTCCAAACAAAAATAAAATTTTTAGGACATTTTATTGAAAAAGGTAATATTATACCTATTAATAGAAGCATTGAATTTACTTCAAAATTTCCTGATGAAATTACTGATAAAACTCAGTTGCAAAGATTTTTAGGGAGTTTAAATTATATCTCTCCTTACTATAAAAATCTTGTAGAAGATACTGCTATCTTATATGATAGATTAAAGAAAAATCCTATTCCCTGGAATAATAAGCATACAGATGCAGTGAGAAAAATAAAAAATAAGGTTAAATATTTACCTTGCTTATCATTAGCAAATCCCAAGTGGGAAAAAATTATTGAAACAGATGCCTCAGATATTGGTTTTGGAGGTATTTTAAAACAAATTGATCCTATTGATAAAAAGGATTATTTGATAAGATTTCATTCTGGTAAATGGAATAATAGTCAAAAAAATTACGCCACTATAGCCAAAGAAATTTTAGCTATAGTCAAATGTGTTTTAAAATTTCAAGATGATTTATATAATCAGAAATTTATTATTACGACTGATTGCAAAGCAGCTAAATTTATGTTTAATAAAGATTTTAAACATGATGTTTCCAAACAAATGTTTGCTAGGTGGCAAGCTCATTTAGCCCCATTTGATTTTGATATTATATATAAAAAAGGAGAAGAAAATTCTCTTCCTGATTATTTAACTCGAGAATTTTTGACATAAATTTTTCAGGTATGTATTCTCGAGGAAGAGGATCTTTCCCTTATAGGGGAAGAGGCGGAAGAGGCCAAAATATTGTTTTGGCTCAACATGGCAAGCAGAAATTAATCTCTGCAAATATTGCGAATATTTCGCAAGAAATGACATATCAAGAGTATCTTCAATGGAAGAAAGATCAATCTTTTCAAAATGAAGAGAGTGCTAATAGTACTCCAGCTACTTATGCCAATATAGTAGAGACTGATGAGAAAAATCCTAATAAGGATTTTATTAAAAAAGAAAAAGAAAAAATGATATTTATAATCAGTAATACTGATTTAAAATGGGAAAATGATCCCTGGAAAATTTTAGAAAGATATCTTTCTAATCAAGGATCACCCTATGAGGTTTATAAATCTCGAAATTATTATGAGAATTTACTCATAAATAATGCATGTGAAATAACTCACATGACTAGTGGAAATAAAAATGAAGTTTATAACTTCTCAAAAATTATTATTAAACAACTAATTACAGTTGAAGAATGGGGAATTTCTCCATCAAGAGAAAAATCTTTCTCTTTCAACAATATTACTGTAAAATATAATTATTGGGATTATATCCAAGCTTTTGAAAAAGTATTCTTTTACAATAATGAAAAAAGAAAACATACTTGGTTGGTTAAAGTATGTGATAAAGTTTATAACTCTGAAATACCAAATTGGTTTAAGAAATGGTGGAAAATATTTGGACCAACGGAAGAAATTCTTCCAGAATTATTAATTGAAGATTTTAATAATTGGAAATATGTGAGTCCCACATTGGAAAATATCACTAATAGTGATAAATTTTGTACATGGGAAGCTCCCATGCATTTCTTTATTGAATTTTCAATCCCATGGATATTCAAATGGGATATTAAGGTTGGTTATACTGATCAAATTCCTTGCTTAAAAAGAATCTTTTATACAAGATTTTGGGAAAAAATGATAAAATTAGATCCCAGTACTAAAACCTTATTTGGTGCTGATACTTTGGATAAAATCCAAAAGATAATAAAGGCTTATAGCCAAGAGAAAAAGAAAAATAAAGAAATAGCCACTAGAAATAATATTTCTAGAAAATTAATGAAAAATGTGGATAAATTATCCAAAGAAGAAATTGTTGAGTTATATCTCAAACAAATGAAAAAAGAATTATTGGATGATTTGGATGATGAAGAAGAGATGGTTTCTGTCCAGAGTAATACTTCATCAAAAGGAATGTCTATAAACATGCAAGATGCACAAGATCCAGCTGAAGATATTCTTTCAGAAGAACAAATGGCAAAATTCTTCCAAGAATTGGATAAAAAAGGAGAATCATCCTCCAAATAAAAATCGGAAGATATGGAGAAATGATGTGACAAAAGAATAGTATATGTCATTATTAAATAGTATCAAACAGTAAATTCACTGTTTATATGTCACTGTCAAACAGTGTAAAACACTGTTTATAAACAGTAAAAATACTGTTTATACTTTTAATAAATGTATGAAGTCCGTGTTTGATGTCCGAGGGCCTTGTATATATAGACCACTTAGTAGAAGAGGACTGCATCCATCAGTTTTCCTTTTCTCTTCTTTCTCTTGAAAACTTCTCTCTTGTAAAATATTTCGAAGAAATAAAATTATCACTCTTGTATTGGTGCAGCTCTAAAGTATTGTAAGTTCTTTAATTTATAGTTCTTTTAAATTATTTACAGAATTTATTTTGTTGAAGGATGAGCCTTATAGGCTAAATCCTTAGTGTTAAATAATAGCACCCAAGCATACATACCCCATATGATACTCAATCTTGAATCTTGTTGTCAGGAAGATGAATCTTATTACAAATCTGAGTTTAGGAATATATTACAAATTGAAAATCCGTCAACCATAATAAATATTCAGGAAATCAAATGACCCCCAAACACCCTAAACGCCATTCCATCGGCAAAAGCGGGCTTACCATGGGTTCAAACAGATTCCTGACTTATTTATTATAGGCCAGATAATCAATCAACCTCTCAGATTCAACCTAACTTATTGATTCAAGAATTTGTATCATATAGTTATGTACTTTGGTACATTATAATATTAAGTCATAGAATGAACAACTTTATCTAGTTCAGACATAATTTAACACTAAGGATTTAGCCTATAAGGCTCATCCTTCAACAAAATAAATTCTGTAAATAATTTAAAAGAACTATAAATTAAAGAACTTACAATACTTTAGAGCTGCACCAATACAAGAGTGATAATTTTATTTCTTCGAAATATTTTACAAGAGAGAAGTTTTCAAGAGAAAGAAGAGAAAAGGAAAACTGATGGATGAAGTCCTCTTCTACTAAGTGGTCTATATATACAAGGCCCTCGGACATCAAACACGGACTTCATACATTTATTAAAAGTATAAACAGTATTTTTACTGTTTATAAACAGTGTTTTACACTGTTTGACAGTGACATATAAACAGTGAATTTACTGTTTGATACTATTTAATAATGACATATACTATTCTTTTGTCACATCATTTCTCCATATCTTCCGATTTTTATTTGGAGGATGATTCTCCTTTTTTATCCAATTCTTGGAAGAATTTTGCCATTTGTTCTTCTGAAAGAATATCTTCAGCTGGATCTTGTGCATCTTGCATGTTTATAGACATTCCTTTTGATGAAGTATTACTCTGGACAGAAACCATCTCTTCTTCATCATCCAAATCATCCAATAATTCTTTTTTCATTTGTTTGAGATATAACTCAACAATTTCTTCTTTGGATAATTTATCCACATTTTTCATTAATTTTCTAGAAATATTATTTCTAGTGGCTATTTCTTTATTTTTCTTTTTCTCTTGGCTATAAGCCTTTATTATCTTTTGGATTTTATCCAAAGTATCAGCACCAAATAAGGTTTTAGTACTGGGGTCTAATTTTATCATTTTTTCCCAAAATCTTGTATAAAAGATTCTTTTTAAGCAAGGAATTTGATCAGTATAACCAACCTTAATATCCCATTTGAATATCCATGGGATTGAAAATTCAATAAAGAAATGCATGGGAGCTTCCCATGTACAAAATTTATCACTATTAGTGATATTTTCCAATGTGGGACTCACATATTTCCAATTATTAAAATCTTCAATTAATAATTCTGGAAGAATTTCTTCCGTTGGTCCAAATATTTTCCACCATTTCTTAAACCAATTTGGTATTTCAGAGTTATAAACTTTATCACATACTTTAATCAACCAAGTATGTTTTCTTTTTTCATTATTGTAAAAGAATACTTTTTCAAAAGCTTGGATATAATCCCAATAATTATATTTTACAGTAATATTGTTGAAAGAGAAAGATTTTTCTCTTGATGGAGAAATTCCCCATTCTTCAACTGTAATTAGTTGTTTAATAATAATTTTTGAGAAGTTATAAACTTCATCTTTATTTCCACTAGTCATGTATGTAAAAATGAGATTAAATCTCTTTTAGAAAAAAATATCATTAAGCCATCTGAATCAGCTTGGTCTTGCACAGCTTTTTATGTTAATAAACATTCTGAACAAGAAAGAGGAGTACCTAGATTAGTTATAAATTATAAACCTCTTAATAAGGTTTTAAAATGGATTAGACATACTAAGGACCAAAAATTATTTTTGGTCCCATAAGTATTTATTTTTTTTATTTAGTCCCGTAAGTGCTGAAATGGTCCAATTTAAGAACAATTTTCACCGAAAAATACTAAATCAACTAGAAATAATCACGTGACCCAAATATTTAGTAAAATTCGACGACTCGTAGTAACGTAGCAAAAAATTAGCTGAGTTTGACTTTTTTTTTTTGTCAAATTAAATACAAAATAAAACTATTATCCATTCATTAGAGAATAATAAAATTATTTGTAAAATAATATTACACTATCCTAATCAAACATCAGATAAAATAGAGGACGATTTTCATCTTGCAATACACACAATCACATTTTTTTTTTTTTTTTGGAGGCTTATATTTTAATGGGGAATGTGATAGAAGATGATGATAAAACATCTTTTAATTGGGTTAGTGTAATATTGTTTTATAAATAATGCAATTGGCCTCTACTTTAATTGGGAATGAGAAAGAAGATAATGATAAAACATCTTTCAATTAGGTTAGTGTAATAATGTTTTAAAAAATTGTGATAGTGTAAAAATGCGATTATATGTATTTTCAGATAAAAAGTCGTCCTCTATTTTATCTGATATTTAATTAGGTTAGTGTAATATTGTTCTACAAATAATTCAATTTTTTTTTATAAATAACATGAATAATAGTTTTATTTTGAATTTAAATTCGATAAAAGAAAGTCAAACTCAGCTAATTTTTGCCACGTCATTACGAGGCGCCGGATTTTACTAATTATTTGGGTCACGTGACATGCACGTGATTGTTTCTAGCCGATTTAGTATTTTTCGGAGAAAATTATCCTCAAATTGGATAATTTTAGCACTTACAGGACTAAATTGAAAAGGCAAATACTTATGGGACCAAAATAAAAAAATAAAATACTTATGGGACCAAAAATATTTTTTTGCCAATACTAAGTCTTGATGAAAAAGAAAATATAGAATCCTACAAGCATATTAAGTCTTAGTGAACACGTAAATATGTGAAATAGAGAATTTTTCTTGGCAAATTTGAGGTATTGAATATCCAATAGTGTTGTTATAATCGAACCAGACGAAGAACCAGCTTCGCTACCGGTTGACGGTTCAACCGGTGGTCCGACCAGTATAAGTAAAATTAATTGTATTTCTATAATATTATATATGATATGCTAATTTTTGTAAAATTATGTACACTTTATGCAACAATAAGCTGTTACATACACCCAAAACAAAGAAAAAGAGATACAATTTTTTCTTAAAAGAAAAAGAAAATAATACGATTGATTTATCCTCTACTGGTAAAAGGTTGACCTATTCATCCCCAAATCCAATTCAAATTAAACCCCCAACTCACCCACCACCCACCCACTCCTCCCTAACCATACCTCAAGAAGAGAAATGTCAATAAAGATGACTACTCTCTCCAGCAGCCATATTGTTAGTGTATATTAGTTTTGTAATCAAGAACATGTTAATTTGTTAGTTTGCATTAATTACTCATATGCACATGCAAAGCATGTGGCTCAAGTAAGTTAAGCATTTCACCTTAACTTTATATATACACTTTGGAAACACTTTGTAAAATTAGTTTTTGAATATATGAATTGAATTAATATCTTTTATATAACATGGCATCACAAGTCAGGCAGTTTTTCCCAAATTCATATGTTCTTGAGTTCCTATTCAAGCAAGAAGTCGTTTCTTGTTTCTAGTTGAAGTCATCAGCATTGTGTTGTCTGTTGATTGATCAAATTCGTAGTTCATCAACTCGTTTGATGTTAGTTTTTCGTTGTTGGTGATCAAGTTGTGTTTCCAATCATCTTTGTGCATGTTTTCTCAGCATTTATGACTGAGCTTGTTCTTCCCACGTTCAATGTGTTGTCTTTGCAATTGGATAAGACCAATAATTCATACTGGAGGATTCATGTTACTACAATGGTGCGAACACATGGTTATGATGATTTTCTTTATGGCACAACTAGTCCACCACCTAGAATGCTTCAATCCATCACTCCAGCTACCGAGGGTAATGATGAAATCACTGTAAGTCATCCTAATCCTGATTATGAAAAGTGGATCAGGAAGAATCACTTTCTCATGAGTTGGCTTTTAAGATCAATAACTGAATCCATGCCAGGATATGTTAATCGGTCTAACTCTGCTTTTGACATCTGGAATATGTTCAATAAATTATTTTGGTCACAAAGCAAAGTACAGGTTCTCAATTTGCATTTTCAGTTAACTTCTCTTAAGAAGGAAAATTCTTCAATTGAGGAATATATCCTCAAGATGCGAGGAATTGTAGATGCCATTCAAGAAACGGGTCAAGAAGTCACTGATGATGATCTATGTTTGTATATCTTGAATGGATTAGGTCCTGAATATGAAAGTATTGTAGTCAATGTTACTACAAGGTCTGAGTCTATAACAATCACTGAATTACAGTCTCTACTACGCACTCATGAAATGAGATTAAATCAATAACATTCGTTTGGGATTGTCAATGTAAATCTTGCCACTAAAAGAGGTGTTTACAATGGAACTAATAGAGGAGTATTCAAACCACCCAATAGGGGTGGTTACAACAAAACAGAGGTTCTACTAGCAATAGAGGTGGAAACAATCGTGGTGGTTTTAGAGGAGGCTTTAGAAACTCTTCTAAGATGATTTGTCAGTTGTGTGCCAGACCTAATCATATAGGCTGCTAATTGTTGGGATAGATTTAATGAGGATTTTTTAGGGTTAGATCCAACAGCTATACAAGCAGAGGTTCAAAAGCATCAGGCTTATAACACTTCTGTCACAACTGATCAAGATCAAGATCAAGATCATGGTATAAAGGTTTTTTATGATGGTACATGAGTAGCTGTTCACATGGCTTGTCTTAGTTCTGTGAAAGGAATCTTGAAATCTGGTGGAGGTAACATAGACTGGTTCCTTGATAGTGGAGTTGCACACCATGTTGCTACAAGCATGGCTAGTCTCACACAAAAGACTCCCTACCAAGGGTCAAGTAAAATTATTGTTGGACATGGAACTCAAGTTCCTATTAACTTTATTGGTTCTTTTCATTTGCCTCCTATGTGTGATAATAAGTATTTGACTTTGAAAAATGTGTTGTGTGCTTCTATAATGACAAAAATCTCCTAAGCATATCAAAAAATTTAAAAGACAACAATGATTATATCTTATTCTTTTGCTTTTTTTTTTTCTGGTTAAGAAAATGACCATTCACAGGTTATTGCTAAAAGGTTCCCTTAAAAATGGCCTGTATCACTTAGACTCACCAGCTTAGTCTTTGTCAGGCAACACAACTGATTTAGTATCTCTTGATGATTGTTTTGTTGATTGTAATATGAGCATTTCCCATGGTTGTAATGAATTTTCTTCTGAATGTTGTAATACTGATTTTACAAGTTGTAAGAGCTCTTCTATTGATTGTAATTCTACTGCTGGTTGTAATTCTTGTTATGTTCAATGGCACAACAAATTAGGCCATCCTTGTCAAGTTGTACTAGCTACTATATTGAAACACATGAATATTCATTGCAATAAAATTCCATTTTGTGAGTCTTGTCCATCTGGTAAAATGCAAAGCATGTCATTTAATTATGTTGGACATCACACTTCTATTCCTTTTGAAATTGTGCATACAGATGTGTGGGGGCCTTCTACTTTTGTTTCCAATGAAGGCTACATGTATTATCTTCTTTTCACAGATGATTATATAAGGTATTCTTAGATTTACCTTTAACTCTTAAGTCACAAGTGTATCAGACCACAATAGATTTTATCACCATGGTTAAAAGGCAATTTGATTGTTGCGTAAAAAGTTTTCATTTTGATTTTTGGGGTGAGTTCAGAAGTTTGACATCATATTTCTAGGCACAAGGGATCTTGTACAGATACTCTTGTCCATACACACATGCACATAATGGGTTAAAAGAAAGAAAGCATAAGCATGTGGCTCAAACTAGCTTAACATTGTTATCTCAATCTAAGCTTCCTTTTAGTTTCTGGTGGGATGCATTGGCGACTTCCTGTTACACTATTAACAGATTGCCAACTGATGTTTTACACAAAAAATCACCTTTTGAGAAGCTATTCAAAAGATCGCCAGATTACAGCTGAAAACTTTTGGTTGTGCATATTATCCTTACTAAAGACCATACAATAATTTTAAAATGCAATTTAGAACTGATAAGTGCCTATAGTCTTCTACACAAAGGTTACAGATGTTTCAGTGCAACACGAAGAGTGCATGTTGCTAGAACTGTTAAGGTAGTTAAGGTCAATGAAGTTGATTTTCCTTATTGTTCTATGTTTACTAATGTAACTCTTACTGATTCTGTAACTATATCAAATGTTCTTTTGCCTATACTACTTATCACCGATACTAATGGGGATAATACCTGAGTTATCAGCTAGTACAAGTAGTTCATTAGACACAAATTCACACAATGCTTCTACAAATTCTCACAGCACATCTTCAAATCAAAACAGTTCCTCAGATAACAATGACTCAGGTGGCAACTTACCTCTTATTCCTTTCCAATAGTCACATCCACCAATCACTGAGCCTCTTCCAACTAATCTCCATGTTCAAAAAAACCATCCTCTGGTTACTAGATCCAAGAAGGGCATCTACAAGCCCAAAATCATCTCTACTATTGTAACAGCAGACAACACTGAACCATACAGTGTGACATAGGCCATTGCCTCTCCTAAATGGAAAATGACAATGGATGAGAAATAGAATGCACTTCTCATAAATGAAACTTGGCAATTAGTTCCTTATCATACTAACATGAATTTGGTGACTAATAAGTGGGTTTTCAAGATAAAATATAAGGCAAAATGGTGAGGTTGACAGGTACAAACCAGGCTTGTAGCTAGAGGATTTCACCAAACATCAAGAGTGGACTATTTCTCTACTTACAGTGTAATTAGACCCACTACAGTTAGGATAATCATGACTCTTGTTGTGTCCAAAGGTTGGCCAATTTAGCGGGTAGACATCAATAATGCATTTTTAAAAACTAAGCTAAAAGAAAAGGTTTATATGGTTCAACCAGAAGGGTATATTTCCTCTACCAATCCTAATTATATTTGCCAACTCAAAAAGTCTTTATATAGTCTTAAACAAGCTCCAAAAGCTTGGTATGACAGTTTAGAATTCCTTACTAAAATTGGTTTTAAAAAGTCTGTTGTAGATTCTTCTTTGTTTTTCAAAAATCAAGGCAACAATCTTACTCTTTTGTTAGTCTATGTAAATGATATTCTTATTACAGGTAGTCAAATAAAAGAAGTTCATTATGTCATAGATCTCCTAGACAAAGATTTTTCACTTAAAAATCTTGATGAGGTGAATTATTTTCTAGGCATAGAAGTAAAAAGAACCAATGAAGGATGTTTTTGAAACAGACTAAGTACATTATTAATCTGTAAAAGAAGTGGACATGATACATCGCAAATCTGTGTTAGCTCCTAACTGTACCAATGTCAAACTACATGTTAAATTATTAATGACAGTCCACCCTTTGATCAGCCCACTTTGTATAGAAAAATAGTTGGTTCTTTACAATATCTACAACTCATTAGGCCTGAAATTGCATTTTCCGTTAATAAGCTTAGTCAGTTTTTACAGGCCCCCACTGCTAATTAGCGGAAAGCTTGTAAACAGGTGTTAAGATACTTAAGTGGAACACTACATCGTGGGATTTTTCTAAAACATGTTACTAGATTTACTGTTCACAGGTTTGCTGATGTAGATTGGGCAAGTTGGATGATAAGAAGAGCACAAGTGGCTTATGTCTATCCATAGGAAGTAACCTGATTGTTTGAGATCCAAGAAGCAGAGTCTTGTAGCACGAAGGCAGAATACAGGGCTTTAGCTTTGGCAACCTCTAAAATTGTGTGGATACATAATCAACTTAAGGAAGTTGGCGTTCCTTCTATCAAACCAACAAATTATGATCAGACAATGCAGGGGCGATCTCTATGGCAAATAATTTTGCCATGAATTCTCGAACCAAGCATATTGAGTTAGATATTCATTATATCCAAGAAAAATTCAAATACAGAGAAATACAAGTGTGATATGTTCCTACTGAGTCTCAAACGGAAGACGTCTTGACCAAGAGTTTATCAACAAACAGGTTTCAGTTGTTCTATCAAGATATATGTTGTGATTCTCGACCGTTTATCATTTAAACACAAGTTTGAGATGACGATCTTACCATGAAGAGAAGTCTCAAGCTCAAAGTACAGTGAACTTTCAAGTGGGTTATTTTTTAATAGAAGCATGTTAGTGTATATTAGAATTTGTAATCAAGAACAAGTTAGTTAGTACTCCCTCCGTGCCGGCTTAATTTGCACACCTGCTCTGGCGCGTATATTAAGAAAAAACATATTTTGTGGAATCTTTGACTTTTTTAAAGGAGGAGATTGAGGATGGAAATTTTAGGGGTGGAGATTGTAAGATCTCTTTCCATTTTAGGGGTGTGCAAAATAGGGTGGGACGACCGAAAAAGGAAAGTGTGCAAATTAGGGCGGGACGGAGGGAGTAGTTAGTTAGTTAGCATTAATTACTCACATGCACATGCAAAGCATGTGGCTCATGTAAGTTAAAACTTCAGTTTAACTCTATATATACACTTTCTATACACTTTGTAAAACTAGTTTTTGAATATATATCAAATGAATAAATATCTTTTATATAACACATACCCACACTTTTCAGCATAGGACCTTCTAGGTTTATAGATTAGAGGACATCAAAACACTATCGTCAAGAAAGAGATATAACAAAAGCATAAAAGTAAGTAATTGCTGGATACAGATCTGTTCTTGAAAGCAAGGATGATGATTTAAATCTTCTTGAATGGGGTTGAGATAAGAATGGGTTCTCTCTGCAGATTTTGTTTCTCCAATTTCTCCTTTCACGCTTTCTTCCTTTCTTTCTCTCTTTTTCTTCTCTTTTTCCCTACTAAATCGGTTTTCTATGATTGTTTAGACACTGGTTTTACTGGTTCTACCCATTTTTTACCAGTCAGACTCTATATTTAGTTATACAATAATACTAGGATCGGATTTATGGTTGGTTCCCGGTACAACCTATTGAACCGGCCGGTCCGGTCCAGTTATAACAACATTGTATCCAAGCATGTCTTGTTTGATGTTCATACAAGGAAGCATAACATAAATAACAGGGTGATACCATATTACCAGTGCACATTTTGCAATGTTCTATACTATATGTAGAACATAAAATAGAACAATACAAGGGTTAAAATTTCGGGAAATTTCGTCAATATTTCGGTAAAATATTGAACTTTTCGTTTAATCGAAATGGAATTCTAGGTACTAGCTATGTCTCTTTATATTTCGTTGAAATTTTGGTTTTTATCGATTTCACTATCTATGATGTATATCTATTGTAATATTATGGAGAAATATTGGTGAAATATGGGTTTTTTTGGGTGAAAATCGTGAGGGCATAATTGGACTAATCAAAGTACCTTTTATTATCCATTCCCTCAAATATCACATGGAGGTCAAAAGATATATCAACAATATGGTTGTTTGGTCAATCCAAACTGTCTTATCCATGATATAACTGTTGGGAGAGACAAAGAAACATACAAGTGGCATATGCATGACTTTCTTTATAGAGCATATAACTTCAGATATTTTTATATTCAGACTGTTTTGTGAGATATTCTTTTAATCAATGATCAAGCATAATAAATTTAGCTTGACATTAGGTTCATAATTACATAGAGCTATATCAACAGAAAATTATTTCAACTAAACCATATTAAAAATCAATACTTTGATTCCCTAAAAATTTTATACTTTGATATTATTTACATTAAGAGACAAAATAAACATAATATAGTCTTATACACGTGTTATTGTGTCACTCTCTTTTCCTTATTATAACTATATAGATAATGATTGGCATGTATACACGCAATTTCTCCACTAATTGATAAATAGTCTCACAAAGAATTTTTTTTATTTTTATTTTAAATCGAAACACTTGCAACTCAACGCAACACATAATCATGGCTATTATGAATAGCTAATTTATTCAAGACTTTTAATTGCAATTTTAGTAAAGTATTTTCTCGATCTTTTGTTTCAAAATTCCACACAGATTCTTAAATACACACTTGCACGTATATTTTTAAACATAAAGGTTAATCACATCTACCATTCGTACTCCGTTTGTTTCACATAATTTATTACTCCCTCCGTCCCATAAAAAATAGGCATACAGTTTCTTTTACATAGATTAAAAAATGGCCGTTGATATCGTTAAAGTATAAAATTATTTTTTTTTTCTTTTTATGCCCATAGTTCTCATTTATTGTTTAAATATATTCGGTTCCACGGAGAATATCAAGATAGATAAATTAGGGGCAAATATGGAATGAACAATTAGTGATGTGCTTCATATAGTAAGTGGTATATCTTTATGGGATGTTAAGCATATCTTTGTGGGATGGAGGGAGTGCATTTTTAGTCTTTATGACCTAAACACATAATTAATCACGTCAACATAATATTTTCCCTTTACAAATAACTAATAATGTCAATAGATATTTTGTTTGCGTTCTTTTATTTGCACCACAAAGGTATTCCAATATGTATAATTTGTCATACTTTGTCTCTTGATTGAACTTTACATGTGATCTACTCTTTCTCTTTCGAAGATGGTAAAGTGTGTAATCACATACTTTAAAAGATATGGTTTAACACTAAGAGTTCGACGATTAATGTATACAATTGTGTATAGTTTGAATGAATTCAAAATAAAATATACTTTTTTTTGTTATAGTAAAATTCCTCGTTGTGGTGTGGTTGGTGAGAATTGATCTCTGGCCACTGACCTAGGTTACACGATATTCTAACAACTGAATAAATAAGACTTGTTACAAGTTACTAGTCACCCCCTCCCCCTCCACACCTACATTGCTTTGAACATTTTCCGCAGTATAAATATCTTAGTTACTGCTATTTTGAAAAGAAATTTGTATTTTAAATTAATTTGAAACATATACATGAATTTATTATATTCTATTTACAATATTTTGATAAAACATAATAATGACCATTTTCCTTTTTCTTTGAAGGATATTATAGGATGGATTGATCTAAAGGAAATGAAATTTTTAGTATGGATTAATCTAGTCACGCAAAAAGAAGGAATTTTGAATAGAATTTTAAAACTTTTTTCAAATAAAATCTAATTCTTCTAAGAAACGAAGTAGATCATAAGTTGGAGCGAAGTAGTAATTATATTTGAACCACCTCTTATTCTCATCAACTTCTTGCTTTTGGATGCATGATAAGTAAACCATAATAACTCAAGAAATATGGGTAAAGAAAAAACCAATATTGCTTATCATGGAAAAATGGTTCAATTGAACTTTTATCACAAACTAAAGCTATGGCAATCTTAAAATCAAAATTTATGCATCAACTTGTTGACAAAAGGACTTCAATATTACCTTATCCAAGAAAAAAATTATAGTAGATAAAAACTTAAAAGACAATAGTATTAGACGACATAATAAATTAGTATAAAAATGAAATCTTGTTAGGCCAAATTACCGTATTAATTGATATTCATAATAATTTATTAAGTAGGGAAAAAAAAATAAACACTTCAATATATATATGTATATGACTAACCATTTGAAACAAGTCAAACAAAAATAGTTGAAATTTAAATGACTTTAATATTATTTTAATTTAATTAACATATAATAATTTATTAAGCACGGATAAAATAAGCATTCTAAATAAATTATGATATATACAATAATAACCATTTAATATTATATATAATAAGGGTGAAACAAGCTAAACGAAAATTGGTTGAAAGCATGAGGAAAATATATTTCCTACCTCAATTTTGATTAAAACATCATCAAATTATTTAAGATAAGTGGGTAGTAACTATCATTAGATAGCTTAATATGTTTACGTGGTATAATCATAGCTGTCAAAGTCGCGCGCAACTGTTTCCGAGGGGGTCGCCTCAGCACCCAAAAGGCGGGCGCGGTACCGAAGGCACGCGCCTCCAGCGCCTCATCTTGCCTTTAAGGGGCACACCTTTAATACATCAGCCTTTTTTTCCATCTTAAATGCATTTTCTTTTAAGAAAAGGACACACTTTTTTTTTTTTTTTTAATATATTAGCACTTTTAGATATTTTTAGCCTTTAAATATATCTAGGGTTTCAATAATTTTAAAGACACAAGTACACAACGTTCTTCTCCACCAAACCTCTACTGATTTTGCTGCCTTCTTCTACTACCCCACTGAGAACGCCACTGACCGTCGCTTCGACGACTGCAATTATTTACTTTTTAATGTCTTATTTTAGCCTAATAATGAGGGAAGTAATATGTTTAGCAATAGGTAGTGTTTTTTCGATTTTTTGGAGGCTGCCTCCAAAAAGGCGCACGCCTCGGGCGCCACCAGGGCCCTTGCGCCTCAGTGCGCCTCGCGCCCTAGACAGTTATGGGTATAATATAACATTTCATTCATTTAGTGGGGTGTATAGTGTATAAGATAAGTGGATAGAAGCTGTCTTTTCAATTTGGGCATATAGCATATATGGGCTAATCATGGATATTTACCGGGCCCCTTAGTTTAGTAAAGATAAGATGTATGGAATACCTAAGTCTCATTACTTATTTACTCTATTTGATTGGTGGATTAAGGTCTTATTACAAGATTTAACCCACCTATTAACATGTCTGGTTGACAGGTTGGGATAGGATGTGGACACCAAATTTTTTTGGCCATACCGAATACTATTACCGAAACTTTCGATAAATGAAAATCAGTACCGATACCTACCAAAATTTTTGGTATACCAAAACATACCGAACAAAGGCAAATCTGGAGTGAACAAATTATTTGTTAATTGCGATTCGAATTGAAACTGATATTTTCACATAGCAAAGGAAAAAAATCTTCAATTACTCAAGCACAAACACATAAATATATACAACCAAGCAAATACTGGAAATTTTATTTACCCTTATGAAGATATGACAACAAATTGACATAGAAATTAGATCTTTACATCAAGTTATTGTTCTAACAATCCCAATAAAAAAATATATGAAACAAAAATGCTGATTTTGATATTGGGCATTCGCGACACCTTCAAACGGCTTCAAAATGTCGAACTTCTCACAACTCAACTATTTCTACGATCCTCAAGGGAAGTGAGATCTGAAACTGAAGACGTCTCTGAAGGAAGCGAGATCTAGGGGCCGTAAAGGGGATAACTTGTCGAACACGCGGCAGTAGCAAAAGAATAGGAACTAGGGAGGGGAGGTGCAGTAGCATATTAAGAACAAATGGGGGAGATAAACCCAAAATCTAAATTAGAGAGAGAATTGAAGAAACTAGAGAGAGTAAAAAAAAGTTCTGCTAAGCATTAGAAATTTGGAATGGGCTGAGAAGAAACTCTAAGTCGTGGGCCTTTAGTTGGGCTGACAAACTAATCCCACCATTTAATAACTTTAAGCCCAACAGTTCAATGATATCGGTATCTCGGTATATACCGAAATACCGAAATACCAAAAAATTAAAGAATATCATACCGATACGGTACCGAAAGTCTTCGGTACGGTACCATACCGTACCGAAAATTCGGTATACCAAAATTTTCGGTAATTTTTTGGTATGGTAAGTGAGGTATTTCAATATTTTTCCTCACCCCTAGATCGGGAGCCCTGTGTTTGTTAGAACCCGTCTCTCTAAACACACCAACCCAGTTGAATGGAACCCATGGGGGGTTGGGTTCCATAAGTGAACCAAAAAACAAGGGTTATATTAAAAGTTAACCTACCAAATCATTCAAGCAAACACAATATATTCATCCACCCATGTTTTGTACTTATCTCCTCGAAAGCCCATTGTGTTCTAAAACACGATGAGCTTTTGAGAGATACAAAACATGTAGGGGTGGGAAAAAATATCGAAATCCCGAAATACTGCATATACCGTACCGAAAAAATACCGAAAATACAGAAATTTTTTATATACCGATTTTTCAGTACGGTATGATACCGTTACCGGTATTTTTCGGTTCGGTACCGGTATAAAAAATTCTAAATTTTCGGTATTTCGGTATATACCGAAATACCAAAAAATATCGATATTTTCGGTATATATACCGAATACCGAAACAAATCGGTATACTGATATACCGAATACCGAAGGTCAAAGAATTGTTAATAGATTTTTCTTTTTTTTTTCAAGATTAATTATTCATTAACGTACCGTGTGTTTTGTCTTACCTTTAACCTAACTCAGAACCCTAATTCCCTTTCCAAATTCCCAATCTCGTCTCCTCCGTGCTGCGCCGCTGCCCCAGTTGTCAACTCCCGCCTCTCATCTTCTCCGCCACCACTCCACCATCGGTCGCCGTCGGTCGTCTCACTCCGCCTGCCTCCCTTATTTCTCGTCCTTTGTGCCACCACATACATCAGAATCGCATAATACATAGGTGATTGTGCGTAGTTCTTGTTGCTGAAATGTTTCATGATGTTGAATGTATCTCTATGAGTAGACTTTGCAATACTAACTATGAATTTAATTTCTTAGGAGGTTTTTGGGGGAAAAATGATTATTAAGTTTTTTTTAATTTCTTCTGTGGAATGAATGTTTTTTTTGGCGCTATTCCAGCAAATGTTATACATCAGAAATCTGAATAATTCATTCTATGCAAAATGGTCTCTATTTTCTTCCAATGAATTATCATCTTGGTTTGGCTATCCTTATGCTGCAGTTATAATCTCACAAGAATTTGTTTTGAGTTTTCTTAATCTAATAAGGTTCTGACTATGATAAGAGAAGATGTCAAAGGCTAACTTTTTTAGTGAACTTCTTATAACACCAGATATTGCACTTCATTCTTTAGGCTGACTTTGATTAGGAGTGTATTGGCAAACTGTGAATGTATTTGATTGTGTTCTGGAGAAAGAAGAGAATCTAAAATCAACAATTATAGTTAACTTTTTGAGTTTATAATTAGAAATTGGGATGTTGACTTTTTTTTATTTTTGTAATGTACGTGATGGAATTTTGAGTTGATGCCTAATAATTAATTTTTAATTATTATATTAGATAATTTTATTTTAAATGAGGGCATATTATCACCTGATGTTTTGGGCTCTAGTTATTAATTTATCAATTCAGAGGAAAAAATTAACACAATCTACTAATTGCAAAAGTAGAACAACCTATTAAAATTCAGATGGAAAAACCAAGTAAACCTGCATTTCATATATGTACTATAAATTCTGCAATATGTTGATCGGATAACTTTCATTATGTTGATTTTCATGTAAGACAGCTTGCAAAATCAAATGGAAAAGCCAATTAAATTATTGTGGTAATTATGACATAGAATAAAGCCCATCAGACCTAATAGCCCAATTTATTTATAAATTAATTACTAGAGCCCAAAACATCAGGTGAAAAAAACCAAAAACTTAAATGATAAAACTTCATTTGTTTATTGTAGGCCTTGAATAATTAACCCATAAGAAGATACACCAAATTTAATCTCCATTCCTTGGTGCACTCGAAGCGTTGTACACACAAATAAATGCATATTTGTGTGCATTTGAATAATTAATATTTGAATAATCTCCATTCATTATGCTTTTTAGTTGTTTTATTTTCCTTTCCATTTTATCTTTAGCCCAACCTACCTACTATAATCTTTTCATTTATCTTCAGTTGCATTTACTTTATACTTGTGCAACACTCTCTGATTGTTTGAATTATTTTTCAGATTTACGAATGGAATCGGAATCTTCAGCTTCATTGCCAAGTCCAAGTCTATCTGAAACACCAAACACAATAGACTCTGAAGCAAACGATGTTACTACAAGTAAAAAACGTCCAAGAAAAGATTCGGCAACAAAGCCTCCTGTACCTCCAAAAAAGAAGAGTCCTTATTGGGAGCACTGTGAGAAAGTGTCGAGGCAGTTAGACAATGACACCGTACAACCTTTGGCGATATGAAAATATTGTAAAGTGGAAATCCCGGTGACTTACGGAAGTACTATTGGGCTAAAAGACCACTTGGAGAAGAGGTGCAAGGCAAGTCCATTATACATAGGGAGTGGGACTGCGAAAGGTCAAACCGTGTTAACAAGTGAGATAATGGGACAGGTAAGTCCCTTAGTTCATCATACCTTTAATAAAAACGGTGTGAATTAAAGCTTATAGAGTTTGTAATTATTGATGAGATGTCTTTTTGGGTTGTCAAAGGGAAAGGGTTAAAAGGGTGGGTTCATGAACTACAACCGAGATTTAGAATTCCGGATAGGAAAAAAGTTGCATCCATTGTTTATGAATTATTTTTAACTGAGAAAGTCAAGATAAAAAGTGTGATTAGTGGCCATAGGGTAAGTATCACCACTGATACTTGGACCTCTATTTAAAACATAAATTACATGGTCATCACAGCTCACTTTTTGGATAGTGATTGGAAATTACATAAGAGGATAATTAACTTCACAAAAATCACTAGTCATGTAGGAGAAGAAATCGGCAAGATGGTTGAGGCTTGTCTTAGGAAGTGGGGAATAGAAAAAGTATTTTCAGTTGTTGTTGATAATGCTTCTTCTAATGATACGACGATTGATTACTTAAGAAAAGAATGAAAAGTGAGAATAATTTGTTGTTTGAAGGAAAATACCTGCATTTGAGGTGTGCATGTCATATCCTTAACTTAATAGTTAAAGATGGTTTGAAAGAGCTTAATGCTTCGATTAAAGCCATAAGAAATGCAGTTATTTTCATTCATTCTTCTCCCTCTAGGTTGAATAAATTTAGGGAGTTTGCCGTGCTAGCGAAGTTTGCTAGTACGTCAACAGTACCTATGGATGTGAAAACTAGGTGGAATTCAACTTATAAAATGCTTGATGTTGCATTGAAGTATAAGAGGGTGTTTGAAAGGATGGGTGAAGAGTGGTATCCTTTTATGAATTATTTTCATGAAAAGGATGATAAGGGGAAAGAAAGGGTAGGCCCTCCAAGAGAAGAGGATTGGGAGAATGCAAAAGCATTTGTTCACTTTTTGAAAAAGTTTTACGATGCCACTTTAGAGTTAAGTGCATCAAAGACTCCTACCTCTCACTTAATTTATCAATCAATGATTGCACTACAAATTGAGATTGAGATAAGGAGCGATGATCATTCGGATGTGATTCTTCAAAAGGTAGCAAGTGCGATGAGTGTTAAATTTAACAAGTATTGGGGGGATTGGAATAATATGAATGCTTTGATTTTCATTGCCAATGTTTTGGATCCGAGAAATAAGCTTTAAATTATCAAAGTAAGCATCAAGAAATTGGGAGGTACTAGTAGTGAGGTTCAAGAGTTTGTTGACAAGGTTAAAAAGAACTTGGTAAGTTTGTGGTCGGAGTACAAGGGGATAAATGATTCCTGGAATGTTGATAATCAAAATATGGAAATAGAGTGTAAAGGTGGAGATGGTACTAGTAGTGTAGGTGGTGGTCTTTCGGACGAATTGTTCAATGAGGTGGAAGCACAAAATGAAGTTGAGCAACTGCAAGAGATATCTAACGAGGTGGATAAGTACCTAATGGATGATATTGATAAAAGATCTAATCAATCTTTTAATCTTTTGCAGTGGAGGAAAGGAAGTGAAACTAGGTATTCCAGTCCTTTCAATTATTGCCAAGGATGTGTTTGCAATACCAAGTTCTACCGTTGCTAGTGAATCAGCTTTTAGTTTGGGCAAAAGGGTTGTTGATCCTTTTAGGAGTAGTTTGAGCCCGAAAATGGTAGGGGCATTGGTATGTACTAACGATTGGCTCAAAGCAAAGGACTTCAACTTTTATAAGGATCCAACAGACGATGACCTGGATTTGTATAAGGAAATCGAAGAAATTGAGAAGAGTAAGTTATTTTTTTTAATAAAGTTTAAAGTTCAATTATTATGCTTATCTAGTTCAAATAATAATAATTATGAATTTGTCTTTTCTAGCTGCAAATGTCATTCAAGACCATTCAAGATCTTTCACTCCGGCCTCCACTTTATCTACAGTATAACTTCGAGGTAAGATTTCTTTTCTAATTTTAAGTATGATTTGAATATTATTTCATGGCAAATTTAATCTAGTTCTTTGAGTTTGCTCCAAATTTAATTTAGTTCCTTGTCATTTTGCTCTAATTTTTGTTGTTCTGCTTTTTCAGCTCAAGTATCTATTGTAGCCGACTCTTAGGTTATTAGAGGCACGCCTTAGAACAAGAGTATAATTATGTTCATCTTTGTTGGGTTTTGAATTATTGAAAGACATGTATTTGTTGTTTTTAATTGAATTGTTGGATTCGGAAGTGTTGAAACTTGAAAGATACGTATTTGTTGGATTGTGAACTATATATATATTTGTTGGATTGTGAATCGTTGAAAGACATGTATTTATTGTTTTGAATTGAATTGTACTATATTTGTCTAAGGCAGGTATCATAAATTGATTAAAACTGAGAATTTTGATTCGGTATGGGCGGTATACCGATACATTTTTTAATTTCAGAATATCGAAAGATCGGTATAAATTCGGTATGAATTCGGTATAATACCGATACTGTATATGATTTCGGTATTGGTATGGATCGGTATGTGTCGAGTCTATATCAAAAATTCGGTATACCGAATTTACCAGTACGGTAACGGTATTCGTTATTCCGATACCGTATTTTTTGGTACGGTATTCGGTATATCCCAAATTTTTCGGTATGCCGTACCGACCCAGTCCTAAAAACATGGGTGGATGAATATTGTGTTTGCTTGGAATGATTTGGTTGGTTAACTTTTAATATAACCCTTGTTTTGTGGTTGGCTTACCCCATGCGTTCCATTCAACCGAACTGGTGGGTTCAGAGAAACGGACTTCTAATAAAAACAGGATTTCCAACTTATCAACCAAATATGTTAAAAGGTGGATTAAGATTTGTAATAAGGTATTAGCCCATTGATAGGTATGGCCCAATCTCCCCGGGTCGGTCTAGCACGCCGGACGGGTCAATTAGGCCCAAGAGCACATGCCTAACACAGCCAAGCCCACGCAGCCAAGCCCATTCGCGGCGTCTTTGGAAGTTGGGAAAAGATCCCCATGATCTTTTCCAACAGCCATGTAGATTTGATTGGCAGATTTATAGGGATTTTGTTAGGGTTTCTATTGTATAGTATAAATGGGAGGATTGTTGTTTAGTTTAGGGTTCCGATTCTGAATTCTAGAATCATTACTTGTAAGATTGTACTCCGGTATTCAAGAAAAGATAGTGAAACACCTCGAAAGGTTATTGCCTTCATCCGTGGATCTCCAGATCGAACCACATAAATTCTCGTGTCGTTTATGATTTTGCATGCTTGATTACTTGGGATTATTGATGTGATTGTGATTGTGATTCGTTTGATATCCGGGTTTTGGCCTTATCAATTGGCGTCGTCTGTGGGAAATGTTGAGAAGCAAACCCTAGCATCATCCATAGCCGAATTACGTCAGTCATGGTGAATACTCGCCAGTCGGCCAATCCAACCCGATCTCGTCGGAATCCTCCCGTCGATCAAAATCCCCCGTTACCACGCAGCAGATCCAGGATCCGCCTGCAGGTCAAGCAGACGCGCAACACCTCGCACCTGCCGATGCGCCAGCGCAGGTTGACCCTCAGCCAACCCCTGAACTACTGCAGGCACAACAAGCATTCCTTCGGGAACACGCCGCCCTATTCCAAGAATGGAATCATCGGCGCGCCAACTCCAGTATGCGCGCCGACAATGGCGCTAATCAGGTGGCAGGACATTCTCGCCAGGATCGATCTCGCGCACTCAATGAAGATCCGCCCGACAGAGCCAGGCATGATCGCCGCCGTCATCGGTCAGTGTCACCTGGGGAGAATCGAAGTTCTAATGGTTCAACCCCCACTATGCTGATCACGATGACGCAGACCGACGCCGACCTGTAGATGCAGCGAAGCAGGCTCGTTTAGAGAGGTCCCGTTTACTTGATCCTCTAGAACAAGAGCAGGCTCAAATTGATGCCGAGCTTGACAAGGTATTGGGCCTTGATGCTGATGAGAAGATAATCACTCCGTTCTCCGAGGAGATTCTCTCCACTCCACTCCCCGAGGGGTTTAAACTTCCACCAATGCCCGTCTACAATGGTACCGGGGATCCAGGTAACTTCTTGAGCACGTTCAAATATGCCATGTTCAATCGGAGCTGCACGCCGCATCACTTGTGCAAAGTGTTCCCCGAGTATCTTCAAGACAAAGCCAGAATTTGGTTTGATTCTTTGCCGCGCGGCAGCGTTACTTCTTTTCGGGATCTTCCTGAGCAGTTCTGGGCTCGTTTCCATACACGAGCAAAGCCTATGGCTACTTTGGCCGATCTCATAAACCTGGAGCAACAAGACGGGAAGACAGTCTCTCAGTTTCTTGAACGCTTCATTGCGGAAAGCCTAAAAGTAGGTAGCCGATCCGATGATGTTATCATCACTGCTTTCATGAACAGCCTCCGAGCCGGACCGCTTTACACCGAGCTTTCGCGACATTCTCCGACCACCACTCGAGCCCTATTTGGCACTGTAAGTAGGTTTGCCAAAGCTGAAGAGCAAACCCGGCGCAAGCGGGAAAAGTAAACTCCAAAGAAAACAGCCAGACAGCACGCAGGCCGGGGTTAATACCTGGACCAGTGCTTTCAGTCGACTTGGTAAAGGCAGGCTGGAGCCTCGCAGTGGTCCCCCTCAATTCACACCCCTTACACGGTCGAGAACAGAAATATTTCTGTTCATAAAAATAACTTGCGACCATGTCCGCAGATGACTGCTCCGGCAGAGAAGCGCAATCGAGAAAAGTGGTGTGCATATCATCACGATCATGGACACGACACCGAGGAGTGTCGCGAACTTTGTAAAGAAATCGAGGACTGTTTGAAGCGAGGTTTTCTCCGACAATACATCGCTCGGTTCGAAGACAGGCCTCAGTCGAACCAAAATGGGGGTACGCAACAAGGTCGGGGAGGTTACAATGGCCGAGGCCCAAGACAAAATAGACCATAATGGCAAAACAACAGGTCGGGGTATAACAGTTACCAAAGGCAAGACCAACGTAATCGTCAACAAAATCAGCCACATCAACCTCAATTGCTGCCACCTCCACCACCTCATGGAGGTCCTGGGAACAATCCATCGAATCATGTTGTCCAAGGAATAATAAATGCAATCTATGGCGCCATGCCAACAGGGACTTCCCGAAGTGCCCTTAAAGCTGAAGCGTGCAGGCCTCCCCCCGAGGTGCCACGCCGCAAGCGCTTCCACAGATCTAAAACAGTGAGCTTCACCGAGGACGATCCTATTCCCGAGCTCACCCCTCACACTGATGCCATCATCATTGACATGGCCGTGGCCAATGTCACTATTAAGCGAGTTTTTGTCGACAACGGCGCTGCTGTAAGTGTCATATTCGCTGACTGTTTCCAGAAGATGGGTATACCGCGCGAGCAGCTCGGGCTTGCTCCCGGGCCTCTATAGACCTTCACTCAAGGAGAGGTCCAACCTGAGGGAATTATCAACCTCCCCGCGTCGCTTGGTACGTATCCAGCGATAAAAACTATTTTTGTAGATATCTATATGGTGTCTTCCTCATCTCCATACATCATGATTCTTGGCCGAGATTGGCTCACCCCAGCCAAGGCCATTTGTTCCACATATCACTTAGCGTTGAAGTTTCCTACAGCCCACGGAGAGGTCGCCATCCATGGCAACCAGAGAATTTCCAAAGAGTGCATGTACGTCGCACTCAAGAAGGCAACCAAAGCTCCTCCTAAGCTGTAATTTCAAATAACCTCTTCGGAACCCGCCCTGGGTGCTTCCGAGCCACTTGGAAATGATACTGCTGAAGTGCCACTCGATCCTGCTAAAATAGAACAAACTGTTAAGATAGGCGCAGTTGGCATACCTTTGTTGCACAATGCCATCATCCAGACGTTAAGGGAATACCCCGAAGTCTTTGCTTGGTCTCCCCTAGATATGCCGGGAGTCTCTCCCGAGCTCATCACTCACAAGCTAAACATCGACCCTAATGTGAAGCCAATACAACAGAAGTAACGACAATTTGCTCCGGAGAGAAATGCAGCTATCCGAACTGAGGTTCAACAGCTCGTGGAGGCCGACATCCTATTCGAAGTTCACTATCCATCTTGGCTCTCTAATCCAGTAATGGTGACGAAGTCCAGTGGGGCTTGGAGGATGTGTGTTTATTTTTCTGATCTCAACAAACATTGTCCAAAGGACTGCTATCCTCTACCGCCTATTAACCAAAAAGCTGAGGCCATAACCGGGTATAAGGCGCTTTGCTTTTTGAATTTGTACAAGGGATACCATCAAGTCCATATGGACCGCCGAGATGCTATCAAAACAGCCTTCATCACTGATTTTGGATGCTTCGCTTTCAAGAAAATGCCCTTCGGACTCAAAAATGCCGGAGCCACCTATCAGTGTCTTATGGACCACGTCTTCCGGGATCAGATAGGCTGCAATGTTGAGGTATATGTCGATGACCTCGTCATTAAGAGTCATTCTCCTACATCATGTGTGCAGGACATCGCCGAGACATTAAGCACACTACAGCGCCATAATCTTCGACTCAATCCAGCTAAGTGCACCTTCGGCGTCGGGTCAGGAAAATTCCTTGGGTACTTGGTCTCGCAGCACGGTCTACGGGCCAACCCAACCAAGATCAGAGATGTACTGGATCTTCAGCCGTCGAAGACTGTGAAAGACGTCCAACGTTTGACTGGCGGCCTCGCCGCTTTAAATCGTTTTTTATCCAAGGCAGCGGAACGCCAGCTTCCCTTCTTCAAAATTTTGCGCCAAGCGAAGAAATTTGAATGGACTTCGCAGTGCGACGAAGCCTTGAAGCTCTGAAACAACATATCAGTCAGTTACCCACTATGTCAGCACCTCTCCCCGGAGAGCCTCTCTATATATACTTGGCCTCCGCCGATGAAGCCATTAGTGCGGCCCTCGTCCGCGAATACCATGGCAGTCAACAACCCGTGTACTTCGTTAGTCGAGCCCTCCAAGGGGTAGAAACTCTCTACTCCGTGGCGGAAAAAACAGTTTTGGCCCTAGTCATGGCGGCCCGCCGCCTGCGCCCTTACTTTCAGGGACATACTATTCGGGTCCTCACAAATCAACCTATTCGTCAGATTCTTACCAAGCCCGATGTCTCAGGACGTTTAGCCAAGTGGGTAATTGAGCTTGGGGAGCATGATATACAATTTCTACCTCGCCAAGCCATCAAGGGTCAAGCTCTTGCGGATTTTCTGGTCGAGGTCCCGTTCAATGACCCCGAGACAGTCACACGTGCTGAGAATACAGCCCAAACCGACCCCGAAGCCAAATCCAACAAGTGGCATGTATACGTAGACGGCGCCTCTGCTACCCGAGGCAGTGGTGCCACGGTCCTTCTCATTGGTCCTAATGGCATTCGAAGTTAGATATGTCCTGCGCTTTAAATTTAAAGTGACAAACAACGAGGCTGAATACGAGGCCGTCATTGCTGGGCTCCGGCTCGCTCAGACCTTTGGAGCTTCGCATATCCAGCTATACACGGATTCCGAGGAGGTCTCAAGCCAGATCCAGGGCACATATGCGGCAAAAGATGATACATTGAAAAGGTACCTGACTTTAACTCATAAACTTTTGTTAACTTTCACCTCGATTGATGTCCAGCAAATCTCCCGTGAGGAAAATATTAAGGCCGATACTCTCAGTAAAATGGCCTCCGCGGTCCCGTCAAATGTGTCTCCGGACATAATTGTCGAAGAAGCTACCCAGCCCTCAATTAATGAACAGGTGGTCTCTGTGTTGACTGATGCCAATCCCAATTGGATGACTCCGATCCTCCAGTATCTTCAGAGTGGCACTCTGCCCGAAGATAAATTGCTTGCTCGACAGATACTTTTAAAAGCACCAAAATATACACTCCGCGACGGGGTCTTATACCGTCAGTCATACTTACAGCTGAGCCTCCGATGTCTTGGCCCGGCCCAAGCCGACTATATTCTTCGGGAATTTCACGAGGGAGCATGCGCAAGTCACATAGGGTCACGTACGTTGGCCAAGAAAGTGCTTCGGTGGGGATACTACTGGCCCACCTTGTTCAATGATGCCCACGATTTGGTGTCGAAGTGCGACAAATGTCAATGGCACTCCCGAGTAAAGCACCTGCCACAAACCGAACTCATCGGTATACAAAGCGTCTGGCCTTTCATACAGTGGGGTGTCGACATTGTAGGTCCGTTCCCTGTTGCTCCGGGGGGACTTAAATTTCTTGTAGTCGCCGTGGATTATTTCACTAAATGGGTCAAAGCCAAGCCACTTACTGCCATTACTGGACAGAATATTCTAAAATTTGTCTGGCGTAACATTATATGCCGTTTTGGCATTCCAAGTACAATTGTATCCGACAACGGCAAACAGTTTGCCAATGATCCTTTTCGGTCCTGGTGCGAGGAGTTGCACATCAAGCAGGCTTTCACCTCGGTAGCTCACCCCCAAGCTAATGGTCAGGTTGAAGTCACGAACCGCACTCTTGTCGACGACCTCAAGAAACGACTGGATCAGGCCAAAGGTCTCTGGGCGGAGAATCTTCCGCAAGTTCTCTGGGCTTATCGCACAACGCCACATTCCTCCACCGAGGAGACTCCTTAGAGCCTCACCTACAGCTCTGAGGCTGTCATTCCTGCCGAGGTAGGGGTACCCAGCCCTAGACTTCTACACCTCGATCCCGAGGCTAACGAGGAAGCACTCCGTACGAACCTTAACGAGCTTGAACACCGACGTGAGGAATCCTTCATCCGACAAGCTAAGTGCAAGCAACAAATAGCTCGGTATCATAACAACCAGGTCCCAGGTACACAATTCTAGGTCGGAGACCTAGTGCTCCGGCTAAACTCGGCCAGCAAAGCTGCTCCCGAAGGCAAACTGCATGCTACTTGGGAAGGGCCTTATTGTGTCACTGTTGCTCATGCCTCCGGAAGCTATCAGTTAGAACGATTGGATGGCACCCCGATACCCCGCACTTAGCACGTTAGCAATCTGCGGCGTTTCTGTCTATAATTTCCCTTTTCACGTAATTATTCTTCCTTTAAATTTATGTACATGCCTTTACTTGACGGCACTTTATTTTTCAAAGATTACTTTTGTATTTTTTAAGTGTTCCAGCAATAACTATGAACGCAAGTTTTTGCTTTCGACGCATATACTGTTTCTCTTCTACGCCGCGGGGACGCCCCGGCCTAGACTACATGCACATTTGTTGTGTCAATCGTTAGCTGTCTCTGGACACATCTATCTCTCGCCTGATCCGTCCGGAGAGGTCCTAAACCTTGTCCCCGGACAAGGGCCACCTCTCGCCTGATCCATCCGGAGAGGTTATCAACCTTGATTCATCCAAGTGTTGATTCCCGCCTGATCCGTCCGGGAAAATTTATACCCTGTTTCCGAACAAGGGTTTATCTACAATATGTACTCCCGAGTACTCATTAATACCTTACTTACCATACATCATTCAAACAACATTTTTACATATCCATATACTTCAATTTGTACAATATACTCAAATTTTTCCTTCATATACACTTATTTCATACAATAACTTTGTCGTTTACAAAAATTTATTTTTTACAAAAAGATACTAAGGCACTACATATCATTTTTTGCCTCCTAACCAATATTCGGCACCCCGGCGCCGCGGTGTGCCCTGTCCCAAGCCGGAACTCCTCCGGGATCTGACAGCACTTCGGGGCACCCCTCTGCTCCTCGGGCCCCTTTGGCTGCCTTGCCCTTCGCGGTTCGGTTGATTCGCCCTCTTCGCTGGCCCAGACTTTTGTGCCCATTTGATTGGGTCTCATTCAGCCGGGGCCATTTCTTCGACTTCTTGAGCGAATTCTCGAACCTCTTCGGTGGATTCTAAGCTTCGCTCCGGCTCAGCTCCTGATCGCCCTGCCGGCCTTCTTTCAGACCTCGACCCCTGCTTACTGACCCTGCTCGCCACGGCGGTGCTCGGTTCCTCAATTATTATTCCACCAGCACGCGCTATGTGAGTTGGCCATCTTCGGCGTATTTTGGAGGTCTTGGTCTGACTGTTGCTCGCAATATTCTCTTCAGGGGTGCGCTGCACTTTCTTCCTACCTTCTAGATTTTGGTACATGCCGAGGAGGAGCTCTAACACGAGACGCTTCCTGTACAACTCCGCAGAGTTCGGATTCCTGAGGTCCATCAGCTCTTTTATTTCTGCTTGCACCTCGACAGTCCGAGCCTCAAGATCCTCGAATGTTAGCAGACCAAACTCTGTCAACATCCGTTCGTACTCGCGGTGATGAACATACATTCGCTCCACCTCGGCATCCTTTGATAATGATTGCAGTTTGAAGTGCAGCGCACTCTCTTTGGCTTCGGAGCGCGTCTTCTCGGCTTTGGCAAGGCTCTTCTCTGCCGCGGCTAGTTTTTTCTCCAGATGTGGCACAACATGCTTCTGCAAGATGTTCTTTTCACCCCGAAACCACTCTTGGGAACGCATCAGCTGCTTTATTACGTTGTGCAGCTCCTCGGTGCTCTCCTGTTAGCAGCGCAAATTCAGTACTATATACTATACATCTCATGCTACATCAGAGGCAAATCAACAACATTGTACCAACAATCACACTTCATTACCAAAAAATTATCACATACAATTTTCAGTTTACATACATCATGTCAGAAATAAACGATCAACCTACTAACTACAGCGTTTACAATTGTTCAAAATTGAGGGGAACTGACCTCCCCCTATTCGGTCCCCTCGGCTGCTTCTGGCTCCTCCTCCTCCTTCTCCAGCTCCTCTTCCGGCAAGGTTTGGTTGTCCCCGGCGTCACCCTCCGCTGCCTCTGCTGGAATTTCCATCCGTGGGGGGTGGGGCCCTTGTTCGCGGCTCCGAGGCAAACTCTCCCTTCCGGAAAGCCAAGAACTCTTCATCCTGGTCGGTGTTGCAGGCGGCAATCTCCTCAGCGTTAAGCACTTTGCCCTTCTCCGCCAACACCTTCACCAAGGGCCACTCCGGGACCTGTGCCAACGCCTCGTAGTACGCCTCCTCCACGGTGCCCACGGAATCGTAGTCATATCCGAACTCTGGACGATAAACATCCACGTTCGGATACACCTCCTTGACCTTCTCAAGTAGTGCGGAGCGCGTCGCTGTGTCGCCAACAGCCACGAACCTCATTTGATAATCGAGGAACGTGCTCGTCTGCATCAGCTTCTCCGCGAAGGTCTTCAGCAAGGCCCCTTGGCCCTCGATCACGGCTGCCGCTTTCCCCTTCAGCTCGGCGCGCAGCTCCGCCACTTCCCCGCGGAGCAGTCCAGCTTCTGCCTCCACCCCCCGCAGCCACGCCACCTCTTTCTCCACCTCGGAAGCTCTTTTTCGAGCCTCGGACAGGTCGTGCGTCAACCTATTATTTCGAGATCGGAGCTCCCCTACCGCCTCGGCCAGCTCCTCCCTGGCCTCCTTCTCGCTCTTCCGCCCGAGGTCCATTATCCCCCAAGCAAGCCGCAGCAGCTCCTCAGCCTTGGGCCCTTCGAGGCCCAGAATGCTTGTTTGCCCCTATCACCAAATAATCTGTTAGAAAGCTACACTCTGTTACGGGACAAATATCATTAACTGTACCTCGGGAGCCATGTCCGCGAGCATTCTCTTAGCCTCCGCAGGCGGCGTCAAGGAGGGCTCTAGCCTCTTCCTCGACCTCGGAGTCGAGCCAATCACCACCACCTCGTCCTCTGTCCCCTGTGATCGCCTTTGGCTCGGCGAGCCCGCTGTATCTTTCCTGAAGCGTCCCACTACAAAGACAAACACAGTTAGCACTCTTACAATCTAAAACAGATAGCATAAACATTAAAATGCCCTACCCTCCTCAGACGCCCCGGCCGACGAGCCCTGACCCCGGGTCGGATTCTCCTCTACTCCTCCCGAATAATAGAGGCTTAACCCTGCCTCCTCCAGCTCCTCCTCGGTGCAGAGCTGTTTAAACGCACCCACGGTGCAGAAATCGTCAACTGACTCCGGCTCCACCACCGGGGCGTTGTCCACAACCTCCTTCCTCGTCCACCTCGGGAGGGCCACACCCACCTTCACAAACAAAAACTTCTCCTTCCAACCCTCTACCTAACTAGGGTTTTTAACCTTAAACCCACCCCGGGGCCTCGGGCTAAACGACTATCATCCCTTAGCCTTCCCGAAGACTTTAAGCTGGAAGAAAAACCTAAAAATATCTACATCAGGCTCTACCCCGGCCCTCTTACATACTACCAAAAATCCAACCACTTGCCTCACCGCATTGGGCGCCAGCTGGCATAGTGCAATACCATAAAACCTCAAAATCTGAACTACAAAATCCCACAGCGGGAACCTAAGTCCCACCTTCAGATGATCTATGTACACCCCTATGAACCCCTTGGGTGGACAACAGGCTCGATCGCTGGGCTCCGACAAAATATATTCTAAGTTAAAAGGAAAATAAAACGACGGTATAATTGCTTCTACTTGCACCCGAGACATTCGCGGCGCATCCGCGGCAACCTCGAAGTCCTCCTCACAGCAGTCGCTAAACCCTACTGCTCGGGTTTGCAGTTTCCATACCGTCCGTCCTATACACCGTTCTAATTTTCCTCCTCTCAGGGATAATATACCGCAATGGTTCTGCGTTTAGAGGGGCTTCCGTCGTCCCCATTTCCCTAATCGAAGACGAAGACGAAGAAGAAGACATACTTACTTGTTTCAGATATTGTGGTTGCTCAAAGACTTTGCAAGGGTGATTTCTCCCGCTCTTTGTCTGTCGCAAATTGCAAATGAGAGTGATGGCAAACTTCCTGTACACGCCTGATATATATACTCAAGAATAAACGGCCCAGATCATGACCTTTCGAATTCTACGGTTTGGATATTAACACGCGCATCACAGTTACCTAGGCGCGTGGGGAACACGCGTCTTGGAATTTGAATCAACGTCACTTCAACTCCAGTTGGCTCTGTCACCTCGGGTGACCTTTTTTTTCCAACTCCGGTTGACTCTTTCACCCCCGGGGGTCGCTCAGTTCAACTCCGGTTGGCTCTTTCACCCCGGGGGTCGCTCCGTTCGACTTCGGTTGACTCTTTCACCCCGAGGGCAACTCAGTTCGACTCCGGTTGACTCTTTCACCCCGGGGGCACCTCACTTCGACTCCGGTTGACTCTTTCACCCCGGGGGCACCTCGGCTCCGGTTGACTCTTTCACCCCCGGAGGCAACTCCTTCGACTCCGTTACGCGTCCAGTTCTTTCTTTTACCCCGAAGAGCTTTTAGACCGACTCCGAAGGACTCTTCCACACCGCAAAGCTCTCGGTTCCCACACATCCGGTACTACTCCGCATCACTTTTGCTACAACAATTGCACCCCGGCCAACAGATGCACATTTTAAACCGAAGCTCCTACCTCGCTCCGGCTGGTGGGGGGGCATCTGATAGGTATAGCCCAATCTCCCCGGGTCAGTCTAGCCCGCCGGACGGGTCAATTGGGCCCAAGAGCGGAAGCCCAACACAGCCAAGCCCACGCAACCAAGCCCATTCGCGGCGTCTTTGGAAGTTGGGAAAAGATCCCCATGATCTTTTCCAACAGCCATGCAGATTTATAGGGATTTTGTTAGGATTTCTATTGTATAGTATAAATGAGAGGATTGTTGTTTAGTTTAGGGTTCCGATTCTGAATTCTAGAATCATTACTTGTAAGATTGTACTCCGGTATTCAAGAAAAGATAGTGAAATGCCTCAGAAGGTTATTGCCTTCATCCGTTGACGTAGATCTCCGGATCCAACCACGTAAATTCTCGTGTCTTTTTTTATTTTGCATGCTTGATTACATGGAATTATTGTTGTGATTGTAATTCGTTTGATATCCGGGTTTTGACCTTATCACCCATTAAATTCAATTCGGTTTCACTTTATGGGAAAACAAATCAGATCCAATGGAATATATTCCCTTTCTTTTCTGTTTATTCTTTTGTACGCGATAAAGAAAAAAACACGTTATAATTCACAAATTATGAATGTATGTCGTACTTATAATCACATCTGGGATAACTTTGTTGATAGAAAGAAGAAAACATAATGAGAATTAGAATTAAAATTCTTATCCTACAACTAAGGATAAGTTATCCAAGGGGGATGGTGAGATAGTTATCCCATGTTTTATCCTGAATTTCCCGGATTATCCCGGATAAAATGGATAACCCGCGATAAAAAATCTGCCAAAGTAAACATGGAATAAGTCAGGATAAAATTATATTATCCTGGGTTATCCTCCTTTATCCCCCGAAGTAAACGAGGCCTTATCAGTCAATTCCTATCCTCCAGTCCTCTCCCAACTGTACTGTCCTGTACATTGTTTTTGGTTAATGTTGTCCTGCAACGCCGAATATCTCACCGGCACCGGCCATCTCTAACTCCACGCCAACTAACCATGACCTCCATTCCCAACAGCCCCCTCTGTCTCCGCCGCCGCCTTCCTTCCTCCTTCGCCGCCGCCCTCCTCCCCTTCCTCTTCGTTCCCACCTGATCTAAAATATGAACTCACCTTCTTCTTTACTAATCACCCTCCTTACCGATGACCTTCTCTTCAAAATCCTCTCACTTCTGTCCGACGAATCCGACCGCAAATCCTTCCGTTCCACATGCAAGGCTTTCTACCGTGTCGACTCGCTCCACCGGACCCATCTCCGCGTTCTCCGACCTGACTTCCTTCCCTCTCTCCTCTCAAAACTACCCCGCCTCACCTCCCTCGACCTCTCCGTCTGCCCCCGCCTCGATGACGCCGCCGTTTCCCTCCTCCTTTCATCTGCCCCCCCTGTTTCGACCCGCCGGATGAATCGCCTGAAGCTGAGTCGCTGCTCCGGGTTGAGATTCCGGGGGCTGGAAGCACTGGTGGGGAGCTGCGTGAATTTAGAAAGCGTCGATGTCTCGTACTGTACCAGGTTCGGTGATCTGGAGGCTGCGGCGCTGTCCTCCGCGGCGGGGCTGAAGGAAATTAATTTGGACCGATGTTCCAACATCAGCGACGTCGGATTGGCCAAAATCGCGGTGGGATGTCCGAAGCTAGAGAAACTCTCCCTCAAATGGTGCTTCGATATAACCGATATTGGGATTGAACTTCTTTCCAAGAAATGTGCTCAATTGAAGCATCTCGACATTTCTTACTTGAAGGTGGTCTTTAATGTGTGTGTATTTGTGCGCCGTGACATACATATCTGTTGATGGGACTTCTTTGTATTCATCTTCATTTTGATTTGTTTAAGGTTTCGAGCGAATCATTACGTTGTATTAGTGGAATGGGAAGGGTCGAGATACTGAAAATGGTGGGTTGTGGATCTGTGGATGATGTGGGCTTGCAATATATTGCAACCGGATGTTCTTCACTTAAGGTTAGTTTATAACAAGTCATTTAAGTTTTAGATCTCAATTGTGATTCATCATATTTCTAAGAACTGCAAACGAGTTAACTTCTTTTCTAGGTTTCACTACTGATAAATATGAATTAAATTAATATTGTATGTAGAGGTAATCTTGTGCCATATTAGCATCATCTTGCACCAACATATGACATATCTATACATATATGTTGCCCTACACTTTAAGTTAGAGATTCTCCGAGAATCCTGTTATCAGTGGCACCATTTCCGGAGTTGTTGCTCCTGCTTGTGCATTATGTCGGCTACCTTTGAATGAGATCATAGTTCGAGTAAAAATTGTTTCTTTGTCAATGTAACAACAGTCATGATCTGTTATGTTACAGAAGGGATAGAGTTCAACCATTTTTGGTCTGAAAACAATAATTTGGAAATACATCTTTCCATCGACAAGCCTTGGCTACTGCCAGATGGTGGTGTATTCGTTTCTATATGAATCTCAAATCAATTGTTGAATGAACTCATCCGAACAATTTCAACGCTCCATGAACTCATTTTGTATTTTCCTCAGTCACGCATGTTCATGATTCTGTTGGCAATCTTGTATAAATTGTTTCGTACTTACTCTAACTTAACAATCTATACCTTGCTTTCATAGGAGTTTTAAATTGACCCTAATGCAAGACCTGAACTATAAACATTTGTTGACTGGACCAGAAATTATGTTAAAAATGAATATTTAGTTAAACTGCTAATTTACAATGCTTGTTTGGTCCCCAGGTACTGGATATATCAAGATGTGACAAATTTAGCCTGACTGCATTAGGTCTAGTTATCGAAGGACATAATCATCTATTCCAGCTTCATGCTAGCTACTGTTTTTCCGTAAGCAAGATTTAATTTTTAATTTATCTATACGAGTTCTTCAGAAGCTGAACAATTAGACATAACTGTGAATCTGGATTATCAGGAGCTGTCCACGACATTTGCATACCAACTCAAGGACCTAAAGAACCTGGAAGTTCTCAGAATCGATGGAGCTAGAGTTTCCGACTCTGCCCTTAAAATTATCAGTAAGAGTTTCTGGCTTTTGGCTGAAATTGGGCTCGCAAAATGCAAAGTGACAGACATGGCAATTAAGCAGCTTGTATCTGGCTGCATTCATCTAAAGGTACTTGATTTAACGTGCTGCAGTGACTTAACTGATTCAGCAATATCAGCGGTTGCACATTGTTGTCGGAATCTAGTATGTCTCAAGTTAGAGTGCTGTAACTTGCTCAGCGAGATGAGTCTAGACTATCTTGGCTCCCACTGCACCTTTCTTCAGGAGATTGACCTTACAGATTGTTCTGGAATTAACAACATTGGTAAATCTTCATACCCAAGACTTATGTAATAAATTGTGCTAAGTACAAGAATTACATTTTGGCTCCTACACTTGCTGTATTCTTTGTTTATTTATGAATTTTGCAGGCATGAAATATCTATCAAAATGTTCAGAACTTGTATCCTTGAAACTTGGACTATGTAATAATGTTTCAGACAAGGGATTGTCCTATATAGCTTCAAATTGCTCTAAGATTCGAGAACTCGATTTATACAGGTAAAACTGAGACATAATTAACCGATATTCGAGGGAAATACTTTGTGCGATAACCTAATTTTAATCTTGGTGCAGGTGCTGTGGAATAGGTGATGACGGTTTAGCTGCTTTATCACGGGGCTGCAAAAGATTGAAGAATCTAATTTTATCGTACTGTGATAGGGTGAGCGACAGAGGGATAGAGTGTCTAAGCTCCCTAGACGAACTGTCTGACCTAGAGATGCGAGGTCTTGTAAATATAACAGCTAATGGCTTGACCAAACTTGCTGGTGGATGCAAGAGACTAGCAGAATTGGATCTTAAGAACTGCGTCAACATTGATGATCCGGGCTTTTGGGCCCTGGCTAACTATTCCAGGAATTTGCAACAGGTAATTATCTCCGACCCACATGGAATAGTACATTGCAGAAGCAAATATCTGAGGATCCTGCTCAACATAAGACATTTGAACACACAAATTTACCAAGTTCTTTTTTTTTGTAATTAATTGATGGCGGGTGACAGATCAATCTGAGCGGGTGTGCAATCTCAGACGTGGGCCTGTGCATGGTGATGGGGAACTTAACTAGGCTTCAGGATGCAAAGCTGGTTAACCTTTCGAATGTATCTGTAAATGGTCACGAGCTTGCCCTTAGAGCCTGCTGCGCAAACCTCAAAAAGGTGAAGTTACTCGCGTCTCTCAGGCGACAGCTATCTGCACAAATAATCGAGACTTTAGAAGCTAAAGGTTGCAAGATTAGATGGGAATAGGGTAATTTATAGTGCTTTTGAATAGTAAGGAACAAGCTATATCTTTTTAACTTTTTCCACTCTATGGACCTTATGTATTCCGAATTTAGTTGAAACTTGAAAGAGATTACCATTAAAATTGACCTCAATCATGTGATGCTATAAGTAAGTATGTGGGTGTTCTTTTTAGTACAATTTCAGTTGGAATTGATCCCTTACAACTGGTTTGGGTTACAATTTACAACATACTCGTGAGCTTTAGACAAGTCCCTAGTAATGGATTATTTCGATGCATAAAAATATTTTCCTTTCACCTATTTTAGGACTTTGTTATCCATGATTTCTTCAATTAATTGCTTATAAGCCTACTACCTAAAACACCAGACTACAAAGCTCGATTCAAAGATAGATTGAACATTTTCAGTTTTCCAGTATTTACTTAATTGAATAAAAAATCCTTTAAATAAAAATAGAACTAACGATCAGGGCCTAAAGATCTCAAACATTCTCGGATTTAGTTCTATGTTCTTTCTCACACACACATAATTTTGATACCCGTACAAACTATGTAACCTCAGCAACTCGTGAGAACATGGTGATGTGTTAATGGTGTAGTTTATGTAAAAAAATTACCACATAAACGGGTGCTCATAAAGGTATTTACGATAATTCTACAGCATATCAATCATATATATGTATATAGCATCACTAATGTGTCGAAAATCAATAAGGTAGTTAAATAGCACTTCAAGTTATCTCAATGAATGAGATAATTATACATTAGAGGTGGACGTGGTAAGATGTACCCATTGATCTTAACATGTCTACATTTAATATGTAAAGATCTTATTCATTGAGATGACTTGAATTGTTATTTAGCTACTGTAAAAATCACTTTTTATATAAATGACATTTATTGAACAATACTCTTGGAGCTCGTTTACCTACATTTCAGTGATATCCATCTGGGCTTAAATAGTCATGTCCATTGAGCTTTTGAGGGGATTGATGTTTATTTATCCAACACATAATGTGGCGGAGAATACCACATTTAACAAGTGCTCATTCAGTAGTCAAACGTGTATAAGGAGGGATGTCAAATTGTAACAATTAATTCCGTAAAGATTACTTTTCCCATCTGTGCAAAACGACAAAACATTTCAACTGTTACATCTTTTGTCTCCCATTCTCCTCCATTCAAGGCGTCGTATCAGTAAATCAGAATACTCGTAGTCGGAGGACCGAACAAAAATACAGAGGTTCAGTAGTTCTAGGGTTATATCAGACCACTGAAATTAATTAATTTGCAGTCTAGATCGACATCGCAAGGAAAAACGAAGGGTATATACTACTAAATCTTACCGTCGCAGCTTAGATTAACGAAATTTTGTCTGGCCTGTGGAAACTTGAAAAGTTGATCTAAGATGCTGAAGGTAGGAGGAGAACTAATTTATGTTCAAACAAAAACTAAATGACCCAGTTTGGTAGCTTGGTGATATGGGTTTTGGAGATTTCGGATGGGCAGTTTTGTAATTCACTTCGTATTTCACCCAGCAATTGAAACCAACTTCGTGTGTTATCTCTATTATATCTCCTTTGGAGGGATACGTATCACGTGAACAGTAGATTTAGTAGGGGCTATTTAAAGGCCGAGTGATTTCTTAGCAATAGCCGACCATACTAGTAAATCTAGGACACACCTTAATTAAATGGTCATATCAGCCCTATTATTGGTAGGTAAACGAGCCCTTGTTGCATAAAATTGATTGAATGATAGGATCATGAAGATTGGAAGAGAAGAAAGGAAAGAAGACAATGAGAATTTTTAGAAGATCAAAGAAGGTGATCTTGTTCATCATATCAAGGAATCAATCAAGGACAAGACAAAGAAGGAAGGTCAAAGCTTCCCAACTTACTTCCAATCACCCACAACTGCTGGAGAAATATTGATTGAAGAGCTGGAAGAATGCAGTATAAAGAGTTAACAAAAAACATTAAGATGTATTGAGCTTTGTAGAGTGAAACACTTGAGTGATTCATCAGAAGCCTGTATTTCTTCTATTGATGTTTGAACTATGAACGAACATCAGTAGATCATTAGATATAATTCGGGAGAGTTGTGTCTAGTTTATTCAGGAGAACACACTGGTCACGCTTCGTCGGACGTGCCAAATTAAATTAGTATATGTATAGATGAATATATATATATATATATATATATATATATACTAAACCTTAACCTATAACTCCAACCAGTAGAGCGATAAGTAAGGGTCGATCCCATGAGGAACGGCAGTCTAATATTGTTTCGATATGTCAAGCAATTGTAAAATTCAAATAAGAACAAAAGCAAACAACGAAAGCAATAAAGGTGGGGGGGGGGGGGGGGGGGGGTTGTTTGTCAAACTATAAACTATCAATAACTATTAGGAACAACTATTTAACTATGATCAACTAAGCTCAAGATTCAATTAACAAAAGATAGCAAGATAGGTAGATTGATTTTTGGATTTTTAAAGTATGATTAAAGTATTCAACCCTTGATCAAGTATCCCCTTGTTTCAAACAATCTATGTAATTAATGTCATTAATCAATTGGTTAGCTATGGAATACCTACTCCAAGATTGATAACAAGCTTTATCAATCTAATTGTCTCTTAACTATGATTAATCAAAATAAGCTCTTCAATTAATCCTACTCAACTTATCAAATCCTAAAACAAGCTCTTTAAGAATCAATAGTCGAGTGCATTACGAATTAAGACAGCGGAGTAGATTCGACATAGAACTCATAAGCTCGTTCTAGTGGTTGAAATCTATGTTATCCCCAATAAAATGAATCTATTATTTGCTACCCGGGAATTGAACTCATAACAATTACGGATTATAAACTCAATTCTAGCAACACACTAACAAAAATCCAAATGGGCGATCAAACTACAATTCAACTCATAAGTGTGAATCAACAATCTCAAATAACATAGAAAATTCCAAAGACACAATCCAATCGATTAACAACCGTAGAAATTACATAAACATTCTCAATTCAAGGTTCAACTAAGGATCAAGGGCTGAAATAAGGGTGCTAGCCACCCATTACTCCTAATACAATCAGTAAATCAAAGAAAATATAATTAGACATGATAAAATTGTCGAAGAAACCAAGAACTTGGGTAGAAGGGATGGAAAGCCTTCAATCTTATTCCCAATGTAGTTCTTAAGGATGATGGAGGCTGGAAAATATGTTATTCAATGTCCCCAGGTAGGTTAATTTCGAAAGGGAGGATATATATATAGGAGAAGAGTTGTTACTTCAGTTTAAGGCAAAATTGCGTTCGGAAATTTAAAACAAGGCAAGGAATCTCGGCCGAGATGCAAGTGTGTCTCGACCGAGACGTGAAAAGAGGCTTTTTCAAATTGTGCATCGAGGGGTGATCTCGGCCGAGATGCACTTGAAAAGGGAAATTTAGGGCTTTTTAGGGTTTGGATTATCTCGGCCGAGATCGGGTTTCATCTCGGCCGAGATCTTCATCTCTTGAGTTTCTAATTTTTTCCCTGGAGAGGTATCTCGGCCGAGATGCAATATCCGTCTCGGCCGAGATCTTCAATCTCTCAAAATTCTAGGGTTTCCCTGGAGAGGTATCTCGGCCGAGATTTGTGTGTTGTCTCGGCCGAGATCAATCCTTCAGCCGTGTCCCTTGTTGCCTCGATTGATCCATCGACTCCGTGATCGTTTGATGTTCTTTTTCGATCCTTTTGCACCTGTTTGAACACATAAATATCACAAACACATTATTTTGCCCATGAGAATACAAAAGCACCAAATACACGTGATTATGCACATTAATGACATTAAAATGGCACTAAAAATGCCCTAAAGTGCGTGCACGGGACACGTGTACCACACACAGAAGCTCGGGAGAACCTTCTGGGTATAGATTGAGGGAGCATCTGTACCAATAATTCCATATGGGGGACCAGAAGGATAGGCTCATACTTAGGGGGAGTAAGTATAGAACTTTAGGAGGGATTCCTATATGTTTTATAAGTGCAAGGTGTACTTTCGTTGTTGTACTTTTCCATAAGATAATGCTTTTAGAGGAAGAGGGATTCTTCCTCGAAACTTTATAAATCAATTTGATTCTGTTCAATCTAGTTCATACTTTGTAAGAACTCTTAATCATTGTTCTTTCTACTTAAAAACGTTGCACACACACATAAACTCTGACATTTCAATTGGCACCAGAGTAGGTTCCAGTTTTTTTAAACAGGTAGATCATTGGACTTGTAATGTCTTATATTGACTAGCTATCGATGTGTCCCCCATATTTAGATGGGGCAAATTACTCATATTGAAAATCAATGATGATAGTGTATCTTCAATCAAAGAGGTGCTGACATCTAGTTGAGAAAGGATGAGAATGGCTACAAATAGAAGATGAAGAAAAGAAAATGATTCCAAAACCGAAAGAGTCTTTCAATAAGCAAGAAAGACAAGAGGCAGAGGCAAACTATACTGCCCTATTTGCACTACTTGCCTCAGTGGATCAAATGCGTCACAAAATGATTGTGAAATACCCTACAGCTAAAGATGCCTGGAGAATATTGCAGAGCCAATACAAAGGAAATGCATCAGTCAAAACCTCCAAACTTTAAAAACTATCTCTACAATTTGATAACATCCACATGAATGAAGAAGAAAACATTGAGGTTTTCTACACTTGTTTCCGTGTTGTCGTGAACGAGTGTTACATTCTTGGCGAAAACATCTCCAAAGAAAGGTATATCTCAAAAATCATGAGAACTCTACATGCACACTTTAGAGAAAAAATCACGGTGCTAGAATCCTTTATGAAAATTAATGAAATGACGTTGGATGATCTTATGGGAGAACTTCGAACATTCGAAATCAACAATGGCTATTATACAATCAAAGCCAAATAGATCATCCTGAAAATTGAAGTGTCCCAAAAGGCGGTAGAAGAATCTAGAGATCTGGATACAGTTGACGTTGCAGATACAATGGTTTTATTAGCCAAGAACTATGGAAAAATGGTGAAGATGTTCAACACCCCCAAGGGACCAGGAAAAAACTTCTCTGGAAATAACAACAAGAACAAATTTGAGGAAAAAATCTGCCTTCGAAACAAATAGAGAACAGGAAAGAAAGCAGCCAATGCCAAGAATGTGAAGGGTTTGGACACTATCAAGCCAAATGTCCAAATTTCTTGAGAAAGAATAAAACATACAAAGCCACCTGGAGTGACTCTGGGTCAGATGATGAGACTCGAGGTGAAGAAAGAACTCAACACAACAACAATCGTGTTGCTTGCACATCTTTAAGAAATCACGTGGGCCTTGTGGTGAATGTTCGAACTTCCCAAGAACTGAACATGAAGTACAGTGGAGACAAATTAGATTCTGAAGACTCCTCAAACGAATCTTGTCCCATAGCAGAACAACTTTCATGCCATGTATGAAGAAGTGAGGGCAAACAAAGCAACTAGAATCATTAAATCTCGTGAGGCGAAAGTGAAAATTTATGAAAAAAGAGACGATCCAAGCACCTCTTCTCAGTCTAAAGACATGGCATCAGTCAAAACAGCCATCTTGGAAAACAAGCTGAAAACAGCTCAATAGATAATCGAATCTAAGGACATTTCAATAAGTTCTCTAAAACATGAAATGTTTAACTTACAATAGGTTAATGAGGACAAAGAAAAGGAGATCCATATGCTTAAGAATGAGCTTACCAGGGTGATGAAGGAGACCAAAGGGACCACAACCAGCTGACCCAACTACTCTTCCTCACAACGTAAGAAGGGATGAAACGCGACCCACGGACCAACCTTCCAGTAAGAAAGACAGAGGTAATGAGGTAAGAGAAACAACTCAGTTTTTTTATTCAAAAAATGGAATTGGTCTATTTAAACGTTTCAGTCTTGTTCGGACAGTGTTGCAACATTAGAAACCAAATCTTGTAGTTCAAATTGACAATGAAACTCCTGTCCCTATCATGTCCGAACATTGAAAGAACTTTAGATTTGTTCCTACCTGCCACTACTGTGGTGTCAAAGGTCATATTCGTCCTAATTGATATAGGATGCAGTATGATCTTTATACTGGTAAAGTAACACTTCGAGACATATATAAAGTTCACTCAAGAGGAAATCAAAATGCAACTCCTAAATATAAAATTGATCTGAGAAATCACAAGCAACCTAAAGTTTAGGTTCGAATGAAAAGAATAGTTCTGTTCTTACAGGAACAAGGACAATTGATAATTGTTACTTATTAGATCACGATATCCCTTGGCATCCCAGTACCATGAGTGAAATGAAAACTTGGTATAAAAAACTTGGGCATATTAACTGTGATAATCTTGTTAATTTGTCAAATTTCAGGTCTGAAAATGGTTGTGTCACAGAGGAAATCACTCAGGACGTGCACAGTTCCACTGTTGTTCTTTCTCTGAAAGAACCCAAGACTGAAGTCTCTTCAGTTGATGGAGTCACTGAATCTAAGAACACTATCTCTCTCTCGACAGGTGAGGCCGAATGCATTGCTGATGGGAGTTGCAGTGCGTAACTCATCTGGATGAAGCAGATGCTCCTGGATTATGGGTTTGACTTCATACTATAAATTTGTTTTGTGATAACACCAGCGGAATAAATATATCTAAAAATCCAGTTCAGCATTCTCGAACGAAGCATATTGACATCCGATATCACTTCATTCGAGAATTAGTTGAAGAGGGAACAATAATTTTGGAACATGTTCCTACACAGGAATAACTGGCCGATATTGTTACCAAGGCACTTGATTCAAATAGATTTTTGACATTAAGGAAGTCTCTAGGAATATGCACTACATAGTTTATTTTCTTGATACCTATAAAAAAAAAAAAGAAAAAAAAATAATTGCATTGCATTTAAGACTTCTTGCATTTAGGCATCTGTGGAATTCATGCATACTCTTCTTCAAGATCTTAATCCTTACTGCCCATTGTTTTGTTGTCCAAAAGGTAGCAAAAATAATTTTCTCCGACTCCATCACTTTCCATGTATATTGTCATAAAGAGCTACCTTCGGGAAATGATGTTGTGAGCAAATAAGTTTCATGCACAGAAAATGACCGAGTGTGTGAAAGCTAATGAAGAAGAGTGTATCTAGTGCAGTAATGTTCTTGAAGAGTTCATTTGATTGTGTTGCACTTCAAGTATCAAGAAGTAGTGGGGTAGCTTTCAGGCGAAAATTCTGATGGCTCTAAGCGAAAATTAATACTTACATACATCATCAAGTACTGGGGTAGCTTTCATGCAAAAATTTCGATTGCTCTAAGTGAACAATGATGTTGATAATCATGGAGTGGTGGGGTAGCTTTCGGGTGAAAATTCTGATAGCTCTAAATGAAACATGATTTGTCTTCAAGGAACCCGCAAAGTAATGGAGTAGACTTCAGACGATAATATTTTTGTTGTCTCTAAGTAAAAATTGGCTTCCACATGCAACACAAGAAAGGGGGGGGAGGGGGGGCAAAGCATAAGGTGTTGTTCTTTATGAGTCTTTACGTTGGTTATGATCCTCATTGAAAATTAATAACTTGTTTACTGAATAGGATCTTTGCCAAATATGTGGTGCAACAAGGACTGATCTTAAAGATTATTTTTTTTATACATTTGCATAATTAGGCATATACATCACTTCCTTATTTTTCAAGAATCCGATTCACATATTTCTTCCGAAATTAGTCTAGTGTTCCTTAAATAAATAAAGGCCTAAAGATATGTTCCTTAATTATCTTGATTCCCAAATCTTTTGAAAATATCCAGGTGTCACATCACATCTTTTCCGCGCTTATCTATGACTATATATGTGCCTCTTCGACTTCACCCTCTTCGACTTTACCCTCTTCATCTCTCACTTTTACTTTTCAAAGCTTGTGCTAGGGTTTTCTTAATCTTGCAGCAATCATAAGACGCGCAAAAGAGGCAACCAAAAGGAAACGCTCTGCCCCTGCTCCGGTAGTTCCGTCAGCAATCGACGCTGCCAAAACTCTCATTATGGACTGATCGGTCCTCCAGAGTACGAACTTGTAGAGGACATGAATGTAGTTGCCACTACTATCACAGGAAACAAAGTGACCAAGTGGCTGAACTCAGGTCTATCCGATGCGATCTCACACTCGAAGGCAATGTGCTTCATAAGATTGGGATGCAGAACTGGACACCAACTACTCACATATCCTCTCTCAAATCCACCCAAGGAGTGTTCGTATTTTGCATTTTGACTGGCAAAACCTATTAGTTTTGGTGAGCATGCATTTCAGGCGATTTTTGAGTTTGCAGGTTGTCCTGAGCCAAGAAAGAAACTTCCTTTTCCCAGCCAATGGGTCATCATTTCCAAGCAAAAGGTTCTCATTAAGATAGACGTGGTGATTTCCTCGAGCCTACAGAGTCTCCATTCCCAGGGTCGCCCTGAACAATAAACACTCACACTATGGCTCAAGATCCTTCTCGGATCGAACCACAATCTATTCCAGGGCAGTTGGAACAATTTCGGCAACAACAGATCACCACTTTCGATGGCATGGCCAAAATATTTTGCGTGCTCTCTCCCATCCTTTGCATTCCAGATCGAAAAAAGGGGGAGAAAATGACTGCTGAAGCTACTGAAGCTGGAGGAACTGCCGAAGAAGAAGACAAAGAGAAAGAAGGAACTCTTTAATATGTTTCTGTTTTATGTCCTAAATCTTGTTGGTTTGGGCTGAGCCCCTGGACAACTTACTTGCCTGTTTCTGTTTGTTGGTTATTGCTTTATGTATATCTTTTTTACTATTTTTTGCAGGGTTAACTGCAAATGAACCAATTATGACTGATACAAGTCTTGCATTTATCTGACTGATTGATTCACCATTGGGAACTCACTCTGTCTTGCAGGATTAACAACAGTACTTTCGAACTAGAATACCAAGGGGGAGATTGTATAAATCACTTTTTATGTAAATGACATTTACTGAAAAATACTCTTGTTGCATAAAATTGATTGATTGATAGGATCATGAAGATTGGAAGCGAAGACAGGAATGAAGACAAGGAGAATTTTCAGAAGGTCAAAGAAGGTGATCTTGTTCCTCATATCAAGGAATCAATCAAGATCAAGACAAAGTAGGAAGGTCAAAGCTTCTCAAATTACTTCCAATCACCCACAACTGTTGGAGAAATATTGATTGAAGAGCTGGAACAATGCAGTATAAAGAGTGAAGAGAAAAAAAGATGTATTTGTAGTGTGAAACACTTGAGTGATTCATCAAAAGCTTAATAGAGTCTAAATCTCGTTGGTGACTCTGGGATCAATCGCCTCTAACGCATTATCCATATCCAGATTCTCTCCAGCTAACTCCTCATAATATTTTTGGAACACTCGAGATATTTCAATATCTTTCGTCCCAGTCGTTCCCCCATCATCAACAATATGCTCAATCAAATTTCTTTTTCAACGACCACTCGCCACCCGATGAAAAAATGTAGTATTTTTATCCCGCCCCTCCTCCAATTAACCCTAGCCCGGTGGTGCCACATTGCCTCTTCCTTCTTCATCAGATTTGCAATTTTATCCTCCAACACTGTCGCTTTATTCTAGGATAATGGCACGAGCTGTTGCAGCTTATCCAGGGCCTCCTTACACGTTTTTATTTCGGTAGAAAATGTTGCCAAAGTGGGATGATTCCTACATGCTCAATGCACTACCGGACTTTTCAACCTTCCTTGCTACCATGCAGGCTGAAAGAGCAGCCTCATTATCCCGTGCATTCTTAATGACATCTTGGCATGATGTATCCTGGAGGCACATAGTCTCGAAGCGAACGAGTTCAACCTGCTTTCGGGACGTACACACTAGAGCTCGAGCATCTTTACATATTTTTCAGCTCATCATGATCAGGCAGTGATCTGATTCCTGCCAAACTCTATTTTCAACCACATATGATGGGAATTTTACGATTCACTCGATATTACCAACACATCTATCCAATTTTTCTTGGAAGTCCTGATCATCCGTTTGACAATTAGTCCATGTAAAGTTGTAGCCCGCATACCCCAAGTCATCTAACTCACAATGGGATAATGTCCCGAAATAATTCCATCTTAGACATTCCTCGACTCCGTCCTCAAGTCTTTTCAAAGCCGAACATAATCTCATTAAAGTCCCCAATCATGAACCATGGTTTGCTCATCTGGTGGTGTAGTTTGGTTATGAGTTCCCAAGTAAGATACTTCGCTTCTTCTTCCAGACAACCATAAATTCTAGTTAAGCGGCATTACTCTGTTACTTGCAAATTACCAATTAACACGTCGATGTGGTGCCAAGATTTCGAATAGCGTGATATCCAGTTGATCTTTCCATAGCCGTCCCAAACTGCCACTTCTTCCCTCCCACTCATATCACAATCTACTACAATAACATTCTTATAACCACAATCAGTACCGATTTCCTCCATCTCAAAAGCAAGCAGCCGTGTTTTAGAGAGAAAGATAATCACAGGGCTTTTTTTTTGCAGATTTCCCGCTTCAGGTGTCAAACTGTCCGGGGGCTCACAAGCCCTCAGCAGTTCCACCCTAAGAAACTCATTACGATCGGCGAGGGTTGCTCTCCTATAACCTTCGCTGTTGTATTCTCGTAAAAAATCTACACACTATCCTCATCAACCTACTTTTGTTTCTTTAAAACCAGTTTCATCATCTGAATCAATTATCATATCTTCTTGTTCATCGATCAACCTCTTTTGAGGTAAATTTTGAGTCAAAGTTTCAGGGTTTTGTGTTTATCCCGAGCACTTCTCTTCTATGACTTATGCTTTGCGTTTGTCGGGCTTGGTTTAGGGTTAGTAGGCGGGGGTGATATGGTTTCATTGGTTGATATAGTTTCTGGAATAGCCTTATGGTTGGGGTGGTAGGTTTTGGTTACAGTATAGTAGTGAGGGATATATTGGGCCATGTTGGCATAAGATGGGGCGGCTTCAGTGGAATTAGTGATCTGTTGGTGCGGGTTACTTTTGTTTGCTAAGGTGGACTTAGTAGTATGGGTAGTGTATTAAGTGGTAACATGGCATGTATCCGAGGCATGAGTAGTGGTATTCAGCGTTTTCGGCTCATGCGTGTAGTTTGCATGACCAAGTTGGTTCGCGTTCGGCATCATTGCGGAGATTACTGTAGGAGTGGGTATGAGATTGATATAGACTGGCAATTTGCTCGAGGGAGGGATGGATTGCATGTATATGTTGTTGGGGGGCAGTATAATGATGGGTAGTGATGTGAGATTCAGTCATTGAGGAAGGGTTATAAGATGTTGGTTGGAGTGATGGGTCATTGGTTGTGTTTTCATCCTCTGGATTCTCATTGTTTAGTAATGTTGGGGTTGGTCTCGGCTTGGGGAGGTTAGTGTTTTCACGTGATTTACTAGTTTCGGGAGTAAGTGTAGTTTGTAGGGATGTGGTAAGGTCAGTTATATCAGGATGTATATATAGGTAATGGGTGGGAGTATTAGGTGAAGCTGGGTTTTCTGCACTGTCGTATTGGTTGTAAAGGTTCAGACTGGTAGATTTAGTAGTCATATCATTTGTTGTATTCATGAGGCTAGCAGTGAACAAAGATTTACGAGTATTACTAGGGGTAGGGGTATTCATAGATGTGAGGTTTTAATGTGTTTCAATGGAGAGGCTTTAAGAAATGGACCATAATGTGTATCTCCTGGCTCCAGGCTCATTTTTATCATAGCTATCACATGATTTGTACCATTGACCGATGATCAAACAACAAATGCAACAGACTAGTAGGTTCTCATATTTTAACAATAACCACATGTTCTGCCCCTGAAAAAAGATTATAATTCCTCAAAGTAATGTTCTGGTAATATCCGATTCACCTTTAACCGGAGGAAGCGACCAATAGTCGTGTCTTTCTCAAGGTTCCATTGCTCCAACTTCCCAATCTAAGATGCAATGGCTTTGAGGAATTTTTCATTGAACCCGGATACAGGAACGTCATATGCTCGCACCCAGAACGAACCATGTGAGATTACTATAGTGGATGGCTAGTCACATCCCGTTAACTCCTTCATCGTAAACAAATAACCATCGAAGTTCCATGGTTGATTCTTTAGAACCCAGTTTTCCTCCTCCATGTCCTCAAATGAAAAAAGGAAAAAATTGTTTCCCCACTCTCTAACCGCCACTCTTTCCTTCTGCCGCCATGCCTTAGTCATCACCTCTAGAAGATAGAATTTATTATACGGCTTCACCATGCATAACCTGCCCGTTATACAATAGTTACAGGACATTACTGGAACTGCCTGATCATTGCCACCCTCATCTAAATTGACAACCCTAGCTTCACTATTTGTCGGATCCTCAACCGCCGCCATAACCCCTACTCTAACCTCCGAATCTGGAAACGAAGTAGGGATCAAGATAACTGCCAATACGATCGAAGATGGACATGTAAATCCTTGCCTGCAAACCAAAAGAGACGCAAAGAAAAGAACTCAGGATCTCAAGGAAGTAACATTGACGTATTGAGAAAAAATAAAGGAAACGGACGAACAATCGAGGAGATTGGATGTCAACGCTGATCGCGAACTGGGGGGAAACTCTAACCTAGACCTCTTACGGGAGAGGAACTTCTAAAGTTACTCACCTACCTACATTGAATACATGAAGCACAAATGGATATAGGAAAATATTTTACAAGCTCTACTTTTTTATCCATAAGATTTTGTACTTGTTTGTTTGCACATGCGACAAGTTTTTTTTCTCATTATTAATTGTACAATTCTAAAATACTTATAAGAATTACAATATTTTCATCACATATTATTAATTTAATAAGATACATTTAATTATATTATACATTACACGGATGTAGGTCTAATTTAGTGAAAAAGCGTTACTCCCTCCGTCCCAACTTATCTTGCACAAGGGGGTTCGGCACAGGTATTAAGAAAAGTTAATTTTTGGTTGTTTGTTAAATTTGCAAAGGTGGATTGAGGGTGGAGATTTGGAGGGTGGAGATTATGTTATAACTTTCCTTTTTTAAGTTGTGCAAGATAAGGTGGGACAACCGTTTAAGAAAAGTTTATAAGATAAGGTGGGACGAAGGGAGTACAATATTTGTAGCATAATAAGGGAGAGCATGCATATAATTGAACTAGGTTATAACTAAATCACCTTTGGAATGAGTTTGTAATTGTATATACTGCTATTTAAGGAAAGGGATCCATCAAATGGACACATTGTGGCTGGCCACAAAAAAATAAGAATAAAAAACAATGTAAATTAAAGGTGCAAATACCACTCCTACCCTTACAGCTTTTGACTCCAAAAGTCAACACATTTTGGCACTAATCGTTTTCCCCCATCAAATTCCCGCCTTCGTATGTACAGTAGGTCCCGCCCATTTTATTATTATTAATATCTTTTCTTGTTTACTTTTGGCTATGTCTAATAATAGAAGAATTTCCAAAATAAGAAAAAAAAATGCCATTAGTTACAGATTATTTCCCTTACAAGAAATAATAATAAAAAGCGCCATTATTTTACAAAGAAAATAATATTTTGTTGGTTGTGTAATTATTATTGCTAATTTATTTTATCCACAAATTAAGAAAGTTTATGTTGTAACGCTACTCTATCATATTTTTTATTTAAACAATTCAAGTAAACCTTTTATTTTTTTCAAATATTGATTAATTCAATAAAAAAATTAATAATAAAAAATAAAATAATTATTTTTTTAATTTTAGAATCCCTTAATTTTTTTAATTTCTTTATGTTTTATTACATAAGAATAATGGGTTAGACAGTTGATACTTGTTTAATCGACAAGATGAAACGGGGCAAATAATGAGCATTATTTGATCAGATGCCTATAATCTAAGTCAAATCGTATAGTGGATACTTGTTGAGTCGTTAAGCTGAGACGGGCCAAATAGTGAGTATTAGTTTATCAGATAAGCCGAACCGAGTCTAATAATGGATAATTGTTGGCTCGATAAGCTAATCAAGTCCTGTAGTGGATACTTGTTGACTCGATAAGCTAATCAGGTGCAACAATGGATACTTGTTGAGCCGTTAAGCTGAAACGGGCTAAATAGTGAGTATCAGTTGATTAGATAAGCCGAATCGGGTTCAATAATGGATAATTATTGGCTAGATAAGCTAATCAGGTCCTATAGTGGATATGTGTTGACTCAATAAGCCAAAACAGGTCAAATAGAGGATGCTAGTTATTCCAATAAGCCGAATCGGGTCAAATAATGGATATTTGTTGACTCAATAAGCCAAATGGGTCCAATAGTGGATGCTAGTTTATCCGTTACGCCGAATCAGATCAAATAGTGGATACTTGTTGATTTGATAACCCAATTGGATCTAATAGTGGATACTTGTCGACCCGTTAAGTCGAAACGGGCCAATAGTGAGTATTAGTTAATCTGATAAGCCACATCTGGTCCAATATTGGATAATTGTTGGCTCCATAATCCAATATGATCCAATGATGGGTACTAGTTGAGTCGTTACACTGAGTTAGATGATTCAGACCAAATAGTGGATACTTGTTGACTCGATAAACCAATCGGGTCCAACAATGGATACTTGTTGAGCCGTTAAGCTGAAACGGGTCAAATAGTGAGTATTAGTTGATCTGATAAACCGAATATGGTCCAATAATGGATACCTGTTGACTCATAAGCCAAAGTTTTTAAATTCGTGATTCTAATTTGGATCGATTGACGATCTACAGAATAAGATTTAGAATCGCAAGATTCTATAAATTATGCAAATATAAATAAAATATATATTTATGTATGTATATACATCTCAAATATGCTTATGTATATTGAAGTATCTTAATGATGGTAATGCAGATGATACGAGGTGTTAAAGTGCAGCAGCCAGGTACAAAATTGGAGAGCAAGAAGCTGGCAAGAAGAAACATACGCTACTTGGCCTTGCTGGTAATAGCTCTTCACTTGCGCCTACAAAAAGTTGTAGGATTTAATAGAAGAAGAACAAAAATGGACCCTCAAATGGATATAGTTACTTGTGTTGTTGAGTTCTCGACGTCGGACAATGTGTAAAGGGCTAGGATTTGATTATATTGCCCGATGAGGCTACAAGAGAAAAGGCAATAAGTCATTGAGAAGTTCTTTCACTAGCACATCTTCGGTTCCTCCAACTTTAACCTCAATTAGTTCTTGCTTTGTTATTAGATTTAAGATTGTTCTTTGACCATGTTGCATATTTTTAGTCACTTCACCTAACTTTTAACTCTTTAACTTTTTTAAATTCTTTTATCTTTTATTGATAAATCCCATTACTTTCTTGTTTGTGCAGTGAGGAAATTTGGAGTAACTGAATTTGTGAACCCCAAAAGAATATAGCAAGCTTGTTCAAAAGATCGGAGGTGAACCATCTATAACTTTTCTTTTATTAGTGTATTTTGAGACTTTATTGATATATAAATGTGCGCTAATTTTCAGTTTCTTGTAGTTCCTTATTCTGAAATGTTAGTTGGTTGTTGTCTTTGAACTATTTCAATCTTACATCCACAGAATGTTATTTGATTATTTACTGTGTGTTTGGTATTGACCAGAATGTTACTAGGGAAAAACTAGCTAAAAAAATTAGATATTTGATCTTCTATAACAAATTTGGATATGATTTCATCCATGTTTGTTTATGGGGTTTCAGATGCAATGTCACAAGACTCACAACCCCAATTATGTAGCAGACTTTTATAACTTGAATAAATGTTTGTATTTCCATAATGTATGTGGCTTAGGCATACTTTAATGCTTTCCTATCACCCTAATGTGTAACACCACCATAAAATTTATTTTATTTGGTTTGTGCAACAACAGTTTAGGGCGAGAATGGAGACCATCAAGGCTCAGATGGAGACGCAATTGCAGTCTCCAAGTTCAGTCCCAAGTCGGGAGATAACAATCACGTTGTGTCACTTTGCCTCGATTCATCCAGCTTCATATCTTATAAAAAAAAATAAAAAATCAACTGCACATCCTCCTACTAAGACTCCACATGTTTTTTTTTTTTTTTTTTTTTTTTTTTTTTGGAGAAGTTTGAGACTCGAAATGTGAACGATGTGGTATTTTATAAATTTGGATCACAACTTAGATAAGTTTATAGATTGTTAGATTGTGTCAAGACAATCTACGAATTTTTCTGAGGATAGTAGGTTGATGGTTGGCAATACATACTATTGATGATGTGCAATATAACTCTTTAAAGTGAATTTATTTTGTTTATATTAGTGTGCGCAACATATTAGTTAGCTCCTACTAAAAAAAAAAGGTATTTGTATATATTTAGCAACATAATTAAAGAGGGATTTCGGTCTCAAAATGGTTCCCCATGGTCATTACAGTCACAGAGCATGGATTTAGAGACCTTTCTCAACTGGATAGAGATTGAATCTTTTAGTTGCTAAAATTAGCAACATATTCAATATCGATTACTAAAAGATAGAGACCAGCTTTTTTGAGACAAATTCAATACGATGCTAATTGGTTTCTAAATTAATTTAGTGATGAAATTTTAATGATTAGAGATCGATTTTTCCGTCTCTAAATTGTAAATTTCTTGTAATGAAAATAAGAGACTATTTGAGCGTATTAGCATTAGCCGTGGCATACATAGAAAAAAATACCAACATACCCGGATAACATTGAGACAACAAATGTATAAAAATCAGAAAATCAACAAACAATATACACATATATAGATATAGATAATCAACAAACAATACACACACACACACACATATATATATATACACACACACACACACACATATATATATATATATATCAGCAAACCATATTGATTGCATGGTAGCGGGACTGAGAGGGACATGGCGACTAACTGGCATATATGGCTTTCCTGAAGAAGTGCATAAACATCTAACGTGGGAGCTACTACGAAAGCTAGCTGAGGGTAACCAACACCCTTGGCTATCTGGAACGAAATCCTATATCAGCACGAAAAGGTAGGGGGAAGAAATAAGGAGTCAAGCAAAATGGAGGCATTTCATAATGCTCTTATGGACGCTGAGCTGGAAGATCTTGGTTATGAGGGATTCACTTATACCTGGACAAATGGAAAGAAGGGGACGTCGAATATTCAGGAACGCTTGGACAGATTTTGTGGAAATACGGAATGGAAAGGTTTATTCCCGACATATGTAGTCGAACATCTTAATCGCCGCAAGTCGGATCATTGTCCAATACTGATCTCCTGTGAGAGGAAGCAACGGCAAAACGGAACAAAGCGGCCGAGACGGTATCATTTTGAGTCAATGTGGATCCTGGACGAAACGTGTAAAGGGGCGGTGGAGAATGGATGGAACTTAGGATATGGATCAAATGGGGCCAATGGTTTACTGGATAGAATCAAACAATGTGGAGAACATCTCTCATTATGGGAACAGACTCATTTTGGCAATGTGACGGCTAAGATAAAAGTAGCTGAAGAAAATCTGAAGAAAATCCAAACTGAAACAGTTTCCTCTGAAATGTTAGATAGATTATCGGATCAGGAGAGGCTTGTGGAAGAGCTACATACAAAGCAAGAATTAATGTGGAAGCAAAGGTCAAGAGTGAGTTGGCTGAAGGAGGGGGATCGAAACACAGCATTTTTTCATCAGACAGCGAATGGCCGAAAGAAAAGAAACCACATTGAGAGGGTGAGAGCATCGAATGGAGAGTGGGTTGACCAGGACGACGAGATGGCAAAGGTGTTTACCGAATATTTCCAGCATCTGTTCAAAGCTACCGATCATCTTAATATGGACCGAGCGGTTGAAGCGGTGGAACAAAAGGTAACATCAGACATGCGGAATAAAATGGCAACACCTTTCACCAATGAGGAGGTCTTAACAGCCCTACAGCAAATGCATCCAACCAAGGCTCCGGGTCCTAATGGTATGCCTGCTCTTTTTTACCAAAAATTCTGGAATTTAATTCAGACTGATATACTTGAAATTGTATTGGATATTCTGAATGGTCATACTAGCCCAGCCCCCCTAAATCACACTTTTATTGTTCTCATCCCCAAGAAAAAGAAACCGGCCCTTGTTACTGATTATAGACCTATTAGTCTTTGCAACGTTATTTTCAAGATCATAACAAAAACAATTGCTAATAGGTTAAAAACAGTGCTTCCCCATATAATCTCTTATAATCAATCTGCTTTTGTGCCCGGTCGACTTATTACGGATAACGCGTTAGCTGCCTTTGAGATTTTCCATGCTATGGGTAGTAATACGGCTAGGAAAAAGGGTAGTTTCGCTTTCAAACTTGACATGAGTAAAGCGTATGATAGGGTGGAATGGATTTTCTTAGAGAGGATAATGCTCCGACTGGGTTTTGATTGGAATTTTGTTGAGTTGATAATGAGATGTATTTCATCAGTTTCTTTTTCAGTGTTATTAAACGGTAATCCAGGAACAGTGTTTCATCCGACAAGGGGTCTTCGACAAGGAGATCCGTTGTCGCCATATCTATTTCTGTTTTGTGCAGAGGCTTTCTCCGCCCTGATCAGAGACGCAGAGAGGACAGGTGTTTTACATCCCCCGAGGATATGCAGGAATGCTCCCTCAATCTCTCATCTGTTTTTTGCGGACGATAGTATTATCTTCGGAAGGGCCAATCAGAGGGAGGTGGAGGTTGTGGGTGATATTATTCGGAGTTATGAGGAGGCTTCAGGTCAGTTAATTTCGCTAGAAAAGTCGGAGGTTTGTTTTAGCAAAGGAGTGCCAGAGGCTATTAAGGAGGATTTGGTACAACGTCTGGGGGTCAAGGAGGTTGAAAAGCATGCAGTGTATTTAGGTCTGCCAGCTACTGTTGGTCGCTCAAAAGAGATGGTGTTTAGTGGAATTATCTCTAGGGTGGAAAAGAAACTTAAAAACTGGAAAAGCAAGTCATTATCAAATGCAGGGAGAATCGTATTATTGAAGGCAGTAGCACAAGCAATCCCTACATATGTTATGAGTTGTTTTCGGCTGACGAATAATGTGATCAGAAGAATACAATCACTGTGTTCAAACTTTTGGTGGGGCCAAAAAGACAATGAACGTCGGTTACACTGGAGAGCATGGAAGGAGTTGTGCCGGCCTAGAGAAGAGGGTGGACTGGGTTTCCGGGACTTAGAGGCATTCAACCTGGCGATGTTAGCAAAGCAAGGATGGTGGTTAATGACGGATGAGGGCTCCCTTCTATCCAAATTACTGAAGGCCAGGTACTATCCCAATTCAACTTTTCTATCTTCTAATATTACTCAAAATCCGAGTTATACGTGGAGAAGTATATTAGAAGGAAGAGAAGTATTAAAAAGGGGTATAACTTGGAGGGTGGGGAAGAGGTCAGAGGTGAGGGTATGGGAGGATAAGGGGATTCCACGAGCACCGAATTTTAAAGTTCGAACTAGACAACCGCTAGGATGTGAGGTTCTAGTAGTTCGGGACCTACTAAATGAAGAGGGAGAGGATTGGAATAGAGAGTTGCTATGGAGTTTGTTTGCGGCTGATGAAGCAGAAAGAATCAGCAGAATACCGATTCATGCTATGGGGAACCATGATCAAATAAGCTGGTTTTATACATCTAATGGGAAGTACCAAGTGAAATCGGGATATAGAATAGCGAGGGAGTTGGTAGAGGGGACTGAGGATGGGGAAAGGGGCGGTGAGGTGATGGAGAAATTCTGGAAATGGATTTGGAGTCTTGACATACCCCCAAAAATTAGTGTATTCCTATGGAAAATTGGGCAAAATATCTTGCCGGTAGCAAGCGGTTTAGTGGGAAGAGGGGTGGATGTGGACGTTACATGCAAGAGGTGCGAGGCGCATGTGGAAACATGCGAACATTGGGCGTGGGGATGTGATTGGAGCAAGGGCTATTGGCGAGGCAGTCATGTTGCTAATCTGATAGTCCAACCAGAGGAGATAGGATGCACTCGTGAATGGCTACTGGACAGTGCTGCGGGAATGGAGAAGGAGAGACAATGCACGTTGGTTATGCTACTATGGATGTTATGGCGGGCCCGAAACATTCGAGTATTTGAAGGAAGATTACTGGACTACGCAGAATGCTACAAGGTTGCTGATTTGGTTCTACGTGAGTATAGAGTCGCAAGCTCAGTCCGCTGCAGACAAGAAACAAGAGCTGTTCCAACCCGTTGGCGAGCTCCGGAGGTGGCGGGATGGAAGCTGAATTCAGATGCGAGTGTGGTGGAAGACAGAGGCACGGGGTTGGGTTTTGCTATCCGTGATTCAACTGGAACGATATTGCAAGCAGGAGCAAAATTGATGGCCCAAGCAAATGATATCGAGATTGCCGAAGCGATGGGTGTGTACGAAGGAGTCCAAATGGCGATACGATTGCAAGTGAAGAGGTTAGAAATTGAAACGGATAATGAGGGACTTTACCAAAGGCTTCGGTCGGAGGAGATAAGTTTTTCACATGTGGGAGCGATTGTCCAGCAAATCTTATTGTTATTGTCTTCTTTTGATTATGTTAGTTTTTCTGTGGTAAGACGATCGGGGAATTGTTTAGCCCATGGTCTTGCTTCGTTTGCTTTTTCGTTAACTTTCCCTTATAGTTACTCCGGTCCTGTACCGGCAGAACTAGAATACTTGGCTGTTTTGGAGGCGGTTGCCTGATCTATCGAATGATTTGGGTTCTCAAAAAAAAAAAAAAAAAAAAGAGAAAGAGGAGAGGGGAGAGGAGAGAGAACAAAGGGGAGAGGAGAGAGAGGATAAATTTTTTAAATAAATGTTCCAATTTCAAATTTGTACTTCAAAAATTTTGAAAAGCTACAGTAAATAATTTGAATTGTTCAGGAAAAGTTTTGACTCTAATAAAGGGTATATATGATAATTAGCTAATATCTATTTATTTTGATTTTGATTTTCTTTTTCCAAAATGTGGCCAGCCACATTGTTGCCAACCATCATTTCCCTTAAGGAAATGAGGAAAATTAGATGTAGTTGAGTGGCTGAAATTAAATTAGCGGTTAACAAAGTAACTATATTTAGTGAATGATTTGAAGACCTAGCTTTTCCATTGGCATTGCATATCCGTAGCGAACTCTTTGGTTTACGTTGAAAGGCTCCGCCTTTATAAATCGCTCTCCCTCCTTTCCCATTATTCATCACAGACCTCTCTCCATTACATTCATTCCCTTGGAGGAGGTCATTCAAATAGCCTTCTCCATCACATTCCAATCCAACCCAATAAATCGATCGAATAAAATAAAAAATGAAGAAAAAGGTCGCCACAGCCTCTGTGTGCTCTTTACTTCTGGTGGCCATGGTTGTGGCACTTTGCTACAACCAGAGCGAAGAAAAATCGGAGGGTGGAGATGTTTCAGCCTCTCAAAAGGCCATCACCAATCTATGTCAGAACACTGATTATCAGGACACTTGTGCTAACACTCTCAAATCTTCCAATTCCAGCGACCCTAAGGAGCTCATCGGGATCGCTTTCGAGGCCACCATCAAGCAGATCACCGATGTAGCCGACAACTCCACCCTTCTCGCTGAACTGGAGAATGATCCCCGTGGCAAAGCCGCCCTTGAGAACTGTCGCGAGCTCGCCCACCGCGCCGCTGACGATCTCAGGAGATCTTTCGCCAAATTTAATAATTTCGATCTGGCCGACGTCGGAGGGGTGATGTCAGATCTCCAGATATGGCTCAGCGGTGCCATTACCTACCAGGAGACCTGCTTGGATGGCTTTGATGGCGTACAAGGCGGGGCCGGCTTGAAGATGAGGGAGTTTCTTACCACTTCCATGCAGATGACCAGCAATGGCCTTGCCATGGTCAACGGCATCTCTGACGTCATCGAGTCCCTCGTCGGACAGAACTTTAACAGCCGCCGTCTACTGTCTGAGGATCTTGGTGACGACGAGGTCCCCAGCTGGCTCGAATTTAACAAGAGGAAGCTTCTCAAGTCCTCTAAAGATAAGATTGTGCCGGACCTTGTTGTGGCTAAGGATGGAAGCGGCAACTTCACCACCATTAATAAAGCTCTCCTTTATGTCCCCAAGAATGGTAATAAGACTTTTGTTTTGTACGTTAAAGAGGGTGTTTATGAAGAGCAGGTCATGATTAATGGCACCATGAAGCATTTGATGCTCGTGGGTGACGGCCCTACCAAGACCAAGATCACCGGAAGGTTGAACTTCATCGACGGGACCAACACCTATCGCACCGCCACCGTTGGTATGTGTATATACAAAAAATTCTATTACAGTATATATTCATTTTTCGTATTCCAATCGGATTGTTTAATGCTGCAGCTGTTCAAGCGGACCATTTCATGGCAAGGGACATCGGATTCGAGAACTCTGCAGGTGCAGAAAAGCACCAGGCGGTGGCCCTACGTGTGAGTGGTGACATGGCAATCTTCTACAACTGCCAAATGGACGGATACCAAGACACTTTGTACGCACACACATATCGTCAGTTCTACAGCCACTGCGTGATCTCAGGCACCATCGACTTCATCTTCGGCGACAGCGCGGCCGTGTTCCAGAGCTGCACATTGGTGGTCCGAAAGCCACTGGATAATCAGCAAAACATCGTGACCGCCCAGGGCAGGAAAGACATCCGCCAGCCCACCGGACTGGTGTTGCAGAACTGCTCCTTCGTAGCCGACCCCGAATACTACCCTCTAAGGTTCAAGAACAAGGCATATCTTGGCAGGCCATGGAAGGAATATTCTAGAACTATCATCATGGAATCCTTCATCGATGACTTGATCGACCCAGAGGGATGGCTGCCCTGGAATGGCGATTTTGCCCTGGACACCCTCTTCTACACAGAGTTCAACAACAGAGGACCTGGATCCAACAAAGAACACAGACTGAAGTGGGCCGGTGTTAAGGAGCTTCCAGCCAAACGGGTGAAGCGCTTCACACCCAACAGATTCATCGACGGTAAGCTGTGGGTGGAGCCTACCAACATTCCTTATGAAGGCAAGTTCGTCTTCAAGGTGCCTAAGGCTGACCCAGACGTCGACTACTCCCCCGTCGGCCCCGAAGAGAACAAGGATATGGGGAAAGTTAGAGACAAGGCTCATTATGCACCTAAGAAAGACGATGACAACAAGAAGAAAGACGATGACGACAAGAAGAAAGACGATGACAAGAAGAAAGACAATCCAGCTCCAGTGTCACAAATAGCAGCGGCGCCGTGGATGGAACCATATGCTCCAGCTCCCATGACAAACTCGGAGGCTCCGGCGCTCAGCCCCGTTTCACAGCCACAACCCGGACTGCGCGGTAGCAGCAGTGTTCTACATGCTTTCAATAGGCTGTTGTTCAGGGGATGGTAAATTAAGGAGTTTTGCTTCCGATCGATTCATCTTGTTTGTTCTGTTCAATGTCTCGAGTGGTGGTAGTAGGGGTTTTTTTTTTTTTTTTTTGTTATTGCTAATAACAGACAGCATTTGAATGTAGTTTAAGTGCTGCCATAACTGAAATTTTGAGTTAGCGTCTTCTCTATGAATTTTTTTACTATTTATTTGTATTTTTTTAAATGTAATTTATTAATGTGGTTAATACCTAATCTCTTCGGCCATAGTCAATACGATCAGGTTTTGCCCTAATTACATCATCTTCTTTTTCACTTCGTCCTTTTCTGTCTCATTTTTTTAATCTCTGTAAACTTACTAAGGTAAATGTTTCACATGCCAAAAATTTTACTACCTCCGTCCCGACTTAATTTGTCTACTCTCATCGAACCCAAAAATTAAGAAAAAATATACTACCTCCATCCCACTCTAACTTTCCTACTTTCCTTTTCAGTTTGTCCCAACTTAATTTTTCAGCCCATAAATGGTAAATTTCTCTCACAATCACCACCCTCAAAATCTCCATCCTCAATCTCCACCTTTGAAAAAGTCAAAGATTCCACAAAAACTGTTTTTTCTTAACCTCCGTGCCCGGTCAAAGTAGGAAACTTAAGCCGGGACGGAGGGAGTATTTTTTTGAAATCTTTGACTTTTTCAAGGTGGAGATTGATGATTGAGATTTTGAGGGTAGAGATTGTGAGAGAAAATTATTTTTTTGGTCTGACAAAGTTATTTTGGACAAACCAAAAAGACAAGTAGACAAATTAAGCTGAGACATAGGGAGTAGAAGATAAAAATTCTATTGTCCGGATTAAATAACTCATTTCATATTTACCGTTATTTACTGTATCTTGATAATCTCCATATCAACAAAATACATTTAAACAATAAACAAAATATGGGAGCACAAAAAAAAAAGTAAATTTAATTTTAGGTTGCAGCTATTCGCAGCCCCACGAAATTTTTTTAACACAGCCCACTAATTTAATAAATTAAAATACTATTATAAATTACTAAAACACCCTTAATAACTATAAAATATAAATAAGTAAAATAATAATGAAATTGAAAGATAAAACTAAAACATCTTAACTTTCTTCTTGGTGTCATCTTCAATCAAATCCCCAAAACTTCCCATCAACTCTAACGTCTTCAATGTTTGACAAATGGATCGCCACCTAAATAACAACTATGGATCAATTAACATGGACAGAGTTTCCTCATTTTATTTATTTTCATCATATTTCCATCTCTCAGTTTACTTATTTTTCCCACTATTTCTTTATTTTTCTTTTTTCTGCTTGAAAAGTCAAAAAAATTAAATAAATTAAGGCATTTGTATTTTCTTCTTGTATTTCTTCACTTCCAATAACATTAATCACAAAATTGCTCGCAGAGGGAAAGAATTGCAAGTATTTTCTGATATTTTTGGTTTGGGGGACAGCGGCGTGGAGGGTAAAATGGAGAAGGAAACTGACAGATTTTTTAATGTTCCCATTATTTTTGTTTATAATAAATTATTTAAATAATATGATTTAATAAGAGGCACTACAAGAAAAAAGGATTGTTGCGTCCATCGTATTTGCGGCAACAAATGTTGACGCTAAATATAGTCTTTTGCGACTACTAATCGACGCAAATATAAGTTCCTAGATTGCCGCCTCAACTCTTAATTGCGACGACATGTTGTCGCAAACAATCATGTTATTAGCGTCAACAGGTACTCGCAAAAAGGGCTTCATGTATTTGCGTCGACATGTTGACGCAATAGATCATAAATTAGTTTTTTTTTATTTTTTTCTATTTTAGTTGAAAAGGATAGTTGACGCAAATATCTTATTAGTATTTTTATATAAAATTAAGAAAAGGGTATTTCCGTCAACTATGTAGCGTCAACTCGTTGTTGTCGCTAATACCTATTATGCGCGAAAATTCAATTCCTTCCCCTCTCCAAATCTAATTCCCTCCTTCTCTCTTAAACCCTTTTTCTCCTTCTAAAAAAAACAAAACAAAAAAAAAAAAAAAAAAAAAAAAGGGAAATCGAAACCCTGAGGTTCAGCGGCGTAAGGGCATTCCAGAGATAGGTTGCGCGAGTAGTGCCGTTTCAGAGGGAGGATTAGAGCGGGCCGTTTGTGCAGTGCCTGTTATAGTGTGCGATTTCATCATTGGTCTCTCTTGCTTGCTTATCTTTAGGTGAGTTTTTATTGTTCAACAATATGTTGCGTAATCTGATTATATTGTTCAATGATGTGTGTTGATTTCAGAATAGTTTGTTGCTAGTTTATGATCTTTCTTCTTTGATAATCCCCTGTAATTTTGTTTTTATTTTCTTCTGGGATGAGATTCCCTGTTCATAAATAAACAGATTTATCAGGCCCAATGTTTGACCTACCTAACATTGACATTTGTAATATTCAGAAAAACTCACGCACTACCAATATTTAGTAATTGATAAATTAATGGGTTGGGAGGGTGATCTGTTCGTATGGGTTGGGAGGGTGATCTGTTCGTGTGGCTAGAATAGGATACATGCAACAAAGTTAATTTAGAGATGATAATTGTAAAAGTAAGGCATAGGCACCAAAGATGAAGAGTGAAAAAGCAATGATGAGTGGTTTGTAAATCCCTCCAATCTGAGCCGCTAAAATTGTAGCCAAACAGCACAACACTCAACCTAATAATGTCCCAACTCCACGGTTTATGCATTTGCTCAATGTAGCACCTGAGAGAATAGACACATTATACACAGAGATTAGACAAAGAGAAACAGAGAGACAGCAGATAGAGAGGGAAAGAGGGAAGCTGAGACCTGCATAGATGATGATGCTGTGAATAATTCTCCTTTCCATAATCTTATTAAATGATGATACTCATTTCTCTCCACTCTGTTTTATTCCATCCATAATTGACTTACTTCAGTTTACTAGCTACTTGAATGCCAATTCTAATATATATATATATATATATATATATATATAGTGTCTGTCACCCTCAATATTCAGAGGGTGGTACGGGGTGGGCTCCAATTGGTTGGCCAAGATTATAAGAAACACGATTTAAAATAAAAAAGACTGCTTATTTACATCAACCTTATGCATCCATTTCTTATTCTACCTAATATAGATTTCTAATTTATGCTCCATAATTTATAGATTAAATGATTTATGATTGATTATTTAGAGTTCAACGTCGAATTTTTATGTTCCTTTAGGCTATGTTTGTTAAAAAGAATTAAAGAGAACTGTTTATATGGAAAAAAATTTGATATTATTTCCAAGCTACGCTTTTTGTCTTCCAACATCTCAATTACTAATTACTTATTCTATACATACTCTACTGCTCATTATTATCATTTGTTGAAATATTACAACCTCACTTTTGTTAAGAAAGGAAAACTGAATTAAGCTCTACTATGTTAAGGTTTTAAATTGCTTTTAAGAAAAATGTAGGAAGTGTTTGAAATAATAAGTGATTTATACAAAAGTAGAAGTTGTATTGTTTGGAAAAGGTGATTTTAAATAGAAGTTGTATGTGTAAGCATAAAAAGTATGTGATCTCCTTCCATCTTTTTCTTGAAATAAGTTATTTTAAATCGTTGTTAAAGCATAAGCAGGTATTTAAATGAGTGGTTTCTTTTGGTTGAAGAAAGTCGTAGGTCAAACGGAGTTTCTGTGTGAAAAGATAAAGGGGACATCTCCATTTCCTATGCTAATTAGATTTCTTATGTTCTTGTTACCAAGTTTTTATCTTCCTTTATAGTTTTATAAGTTTGGAAGCTATATAACCAAACTCTAACCAAATTTGGGAATGAATCAGAATAGTATAAATATTTGAGGAGAGATAGGGTTAAAGGGTTGGTGTTTATATTTTTATTGTTTAATATAAGATATAACATTATTAATAACATTGCACATGTATAGATAGTTTGATATTTCAAAACGTAAGTGACTTGGTTTTATTTATCAAAGAATGTTGCTTGATTTTTTCCTAATATCTTTTTATATTTTATTTATCTTAGTTCTTAATCATTATTAATAACAGTAGTAAACTTATCTCCAAAAAGTGCATTCCATAAAGAAATAGGTTAGCTGTTATTGTAATTTTAATAAGCTAGGGCCCAACAGATACACAAATTAATTTTTTTATTATTTTTTTGGCATGGAAGATAACTTTGTTCTATTCTAGCATTCTGAATTGTGTATGTTGGTGATGATAACCTATCATATGATCAAAAACTCCAGTGTCTGTCTGTTTACAATTGTTAGTATTATTCCTTTAGTAGATTACACTCATCATCACTCGCTACACTAAATTGTTACACTTGGAACAAATGCTTCTACAAAATATGGTGGAAATGACAAGTATGTTTCTACATAATCTATTTAATCTAGGTGTTTGGTATTTAAGTAGTTTTTAGCTTAAATATGAAAAGAAAATTATATAATAATTATAAAAAAAAAAAAAAAGCTAAAATTTAATAAAACCATATAAAACCTGTTTTATGCTTTTAGGAGAAAACAACTATTTTAAAGTAAAAGTTGTATATTGCTAAAGATTCTAAGGAGTATTTTTCTAATTGTTTATCCACCTAAGTGACCTTTTATTTTTTTTTATGTACTATTTCCTTCGGTCCATTTGAAGGTGTCGTTTTTATTTGTTTGGAAAAATTAAAAATTGGTGGAAATGACAAGTATGTTTCTACATAATCTATTTAGGTGTTTGGTATTTAAGTAGTTTTTAGCTTAAATATGAGAAGAAAATTATATTATAATTATTAAAAAAAAGCTAAAAAAATTAATAAAATCATATAAAACCTGTTTTCTGCTTTTAGGAGAAAACAACTTTTTTTAAGCAAAAGTTGTATATTGCTAAGGATTCTAAGGAGTATTTTTCTAATTGTTTATCCACCTGAGTGACCTTTTTTTTTTTAAATGTACTACTTCCTTCAGTCCATATAAAGGTGTCATTTTTATTTGTTTGGAAAAATTAAAAATTGGTGGAAATGACAAGTATGTTTCTACATAATCTATTTAATTGGGTTAAATTTGATCCTTTTTTTTAATTTTTTATCAACTTCTATCTCTATTTATTGTTTCGGTCTTGTTTTCTTTTCTTTTTTCTTTTTATTTTGCCTTCTATTATTAATTTGTACTATATAATGATTTTAATGTTTTTCTTATTCTTAGTTTAGTAAAAAAGAAAGATGGACAAGAGTATTTTACATATAAAAAATCATTTATCAAATGATTTTTGAGCTTTGCAAGATTTTATTGAGTACGCTAAGAATTATGTGGATTCGTCTGGACACATAACGTGTCCTTGTAAGAATTTCTTGAATAAGAATATGTTGTCGGTCAAGGATGTTGAGAAGCACATATTTCGATTTGGGTTTGACGTAACGTACACTAAATGGGTGTTTCATGGTGAAATGCCTGACTCACCGCTACTTAATGATCCAATCGTAGAAAGTGAAATGGATGATGAGATGGTTGCTGTTTTGAATGATTTCGGAGGAGGAGCTCAAACTTCTGAGGTAGGGGGTGAGACATTAGCTGATGAGGATGATCAAATGACAAATGAATTTGAGGACCTCTTATCTGAGCTACACGTCGAGTTGTATCCAGGGTGCACCAAGTTTTCTTCACTCGACTTTTTAGTGAAGCTGATGCATTTGAAAGTTCTTTATAAGTGGCCGAATGAGTGTATGGATGCAATATTGAAGTTGTTGAAAGATGCACTCCCTGATGGAAACATGTTGCCAAGTTCTCACTATGAGTCAAAAAGGAAATTGAGTAAACTAGGATTGGGATATCAATCTATTCATGCATGTAAATATGATTGTGCATTATTTTGGAAAGGTAATGCCAATTTGCACGCATGCCCAGTCTGCAGTACAAGTCGTTGGAATAATAAGAAAGGCAAAAAAGTACCATGGAAAGTACTTCGTTACTTTCCCTTGAAAGATCGATTGAGACGACTATTTGCTTCACGTCACACTGCTAAAGAAATGACATGGCATGAAAGAGGTCAATCAAGGGATCCTGATCTAATGCGTCATCCAGTTGATGGTAGAGAGTGGAAAAAGTTTGATAATAAGTACCCCGACTTCACCCATGAATCGAGAAACGTTCGATTGGGATTAGCAGCTGATGGTTTTAATCCATTTGGTAACATGAACTTATCATATAGCATGTGGCCAGTGGTTGTGACTGTATACAACCTACCCCCATGGTTATGCACAAAAGACCCATACAAGTTTTTAACTTTTTTTATTCCAGGACCAAATGCCCCTGGAAAGGATATGGATATATTTTTGAGGCCTTTAGTTGATGAGTTGCAAGAATTATGGGCTGAAGGGGTGGTCGTCCGTGATGGTGCTTCTAATACTTGTTTTCAGATGCGTGTTGCGCTCCTCATGACAATTAATGATTTTCCTGCTCGTAGTAGTTTATCTGGTTAGAGTGGTCAAGGGTATTATGCATGTCCATCATGTAATGTTGATACCCTAGCCATGCGTATACGAGTAAAATTTGTTACGTTGGGCATCGCCAGTGGCTTCCTAAAAATTATGCGTTGTAGAATAATAGAAAATTTGATGGTGATGTTGATAAACGAGATCCTCTCCAACGAATATCTACAGAGGAAATGTTGGATCAGTTACAGAATATTGGAACTAGAGTCCCTTGTAAGCATGAGAAGCATGGAGGTAAGAAGCGAAAACGACAACCAATAGAGTTAAATTAAAGCAAGAAGAGTATTTTTTTGGGAGTTACCTTATTGGTCTTCATTGTCATTGCGTCATAACTTGGATGTTATGCACATTGAGAAAAATGTTTGTGATAGTTTGTTGGGTACAATTTTGAATATTGATGGGAAAAGTAAGGACACAGACAACGCAAGAATTGATTTGCAGAACATGAGGGTACGACAAGAGCTACATTTATATAAAGAAGGAGATCGGTGGATGAAACCACATGTTGCATATACATTAAGCCCGAGTGATTGTACGAGGTTTCTTGATTTCTTGAAAAATGTCCGATTCCCTGATGGATTTGCTTCCAATTTGAGAAAAAATATGATTGACGAAAACAAGAAGATTGCGGGGCTGAAATCACACGATTGTCATGTTATTATGCAGCGGTTATTGCCTATTGGTATCTGACCATTCATGAAAAAATAAATAGTTGATGCCATCACTGAGTTGAGCAATTTTTTTCAGCTGATATGTTCGAGAACATTGAGGATTAGTGATCTACAAAAGGCTCAAGAGGACATTATTGTTATTTTGTGCAAGTTGGAAACGATTTTTCCACCAGCTTTTTTTGACATCATGGTCCATTTGACGATGCATTTGCCAGAGGAAGCCATCCAAGGAGGGCCTGTTCAGTTAAGGTGGATGTACCCAACCGAACAATTTCTCGGATCACTAAAGAAATATGTTAGGAATCGTGCACGTCCTGAAGGGTCAATTGCGGAGGCTTATATTGTTAATGAAGCATTGACATTTTGCTCAATGTATTTTACTGGCATTGAAACTAGATTTAATAGGGCGGAGAGGAATTGGGTTGACAATGAAAATCAAAATGCAAATAAGATTTCTGTGTTTCGGTCTTGTTGCCGCCATATTGGGAAGATGACTGCTAAAAAATTAGAGAACGCTATGCGAAACAAAGCCGAGTGGTATATTTTACAAAATTGTCCAGAAGTTCAAGAATACATCAAGTAAGTCTTATATTTTTAAGTATTTTTTAATTAGAATTCAACCTTACTTAAAGTCTTCTGAACTTGTTTCTTTAACTCATTGATAACCAGTGACCATATGAATGAGATCAAGCAACATAACTTAGCTAGCTCTCTTGATGAAATACAATTGAGGGAGTTTCCATTATGGTTTCGAAACAGGGTATAACATTACTTTTATTTTACCATATATAATTACACACTTATTACCTAAAAACTTACTTACTTTTCAGATGTTTGCTCTACATGAACGACAAGCAACAGAGGCAACTGAGCAGTTAGTTTCCCTTGCATATGGTATAAACTTTATAACAAAGCAGTATCCTGGATGCGTAGTTAATGGAGTCAAATTTCTAACGGCAAGTCGAGATCTTAATAGAGTAACCCAAAGTAGTGGGGTTTCAGTTAAGGGACCTGATGACCAAGTTTATTATGGTCAAGTAGAGGATATTTATGAATTAAGTTATGGAGGCGATAACACTGTCACTCTTTTCAAATGTAAGTGGTTTGACACCAACCCAAGAACAAAGAGAGTTAGACAATACAAAAATAAGATAAGTATTTGTACAAAATATGTGTGGTACGAAAATGAGCCATTCATTCTTGCATCTCAGGCAGAACAAGTGTTTTATGAGGATGATATATTTAATGGTCCACAATGGAAAGTTGTGGAGCATTTCAGGCACAGGCATGTTTGGGACCTTCCTCATACAGAAATCGATGATGTGATGATAGTTCAAGATAATGAGTCATCAGGGATTGAATTGTCTGTTGAACTTCCAAATGTTGACACAATGACGTGGAATTCTGGAAATGTGCCACCATGTGTTGTCAATTCTGATGTGGGAGCCATATTAAAGGACAAGCCACCGACGCAAGATAACTTTATTAATGATGAGGAAGATGAAAATTTACACGAGTATAGTGAAGAGAGTGAAGATGACTCTACGAGTAATGATGATGATATAGATGATGAGGGGGTGAACATTAGTAGCGATGACGAATAAATATTTTCATTACTTTTATTTATGCTTTGTACTCTTCTTTTCTTTATATATGTTTATCATTTATATTTTAAAGTGCATTCGTTGGCTACATAGTAATTGTATCCATGGTATGTTGGATTGCTCGATCTATTTATATATTTTGTTATCTATATTTTTCTAATGATTATGATTTCACCTCTAACTTCTTTTTTTATTCTTAAATAAAAGTATCTTATGGCTGGTCCTGTAGCTACTTGTGCTGGATCATCTGGAGGAGCACAACCTCCACCTGATCCTAATAGATTGCCCGGGCATTGTGAGTCAGGTAATAAATAATATATATTATATTTATAATTCATATTATATGACTTCAAAATTATTACTAATACTTGTGTTGGAGATTGTGTAGCGCCTGAGGCACGTACTCGTACTCAAGAGAAAGGAAAAAAGAAAGGTAGGGGGGTTGCAAAAGGAGAGGACATCATATCTGCTATAGCGAATGGGGGAAAAATGAAAGTTGATTTTGACATGGATGGTAAAACGTATAAGGCAATCGGCCCTGATGCTAACTGGTGGCAAAGTGCAGTAGGGATACATACTCGAGATTGTTGTGATCCATTTTATGATCAGTGGGCAGATGTCCCAGGCCACCAAAAGGCTATGATACGACAACGTATGTTGGTAAGCATTTAAGTAATAAATCAAAATTTATGTTTTGAGAAAACTATTCTACAATCACCTATCTAACATCTTTGATATTTTAAGGATTGGTTTGACTTGAATTTGGATGGCATCTTACGTAAAGTACTTGATCGAGATGCAAATGAGTGTTACAATGATTGGAAGGGCACCCTATCAAGATATTTCAAGAAGAAGGGAGGTATGCCGACAGTCTTAAATCATAAGCCTCAATCTGTACGGAACGTTGAGCAATGGCGACGATGTTGTGAAAGATTTAATTCCCCTGAATTTCAGGTTTATTAAAAGATTATCTTCAGTTATATTCTAGTTTACATTATTATTCTAATACGGAATCATTTGTAAATATAGAAAGCATCAAAGAAGAACTTAGACAATCGTCACACGACTGAGGATACTAGCTCACATGGTCGAAAAGCATATGCGCGATACCTCAATGACAAGGTAAGATAATATTTAGTTTATATTTTGAATGAGAAGTTGTTCCTTAGTAGAAATGATATGGGGTACATAACAACAAGAATGTGGGTCCTATATGCTTGTGGCTTATGTCTATTTGTAATTGAAAAGATAAGCAAAAAATCTGACATGAAAAAGATGATATATTATGAAAGAGAGTGAGGGAGAGAGTGTAGTGTCTGTATATATATATATATATATATATATATATATATATATATATATATATATATATATATTTTGAATTCTTAATTAAGCTGGTATTTTTCGCTTTTCTTTTTGGAAGTAAACTTAAGCTGGTAAGTTAACAAACTGCATAATAGAAGAGATCGTTTTTAGGATCTCGATTTCTAGTTTCTACTGTTATGTTTTATGTTGTTCAAGGAAGAGATCGTTTTTAAGTTTAAAATTTGTCCACTTGTTGGCATTAAAGTGATATATTGCTCGTTGGTAGGTGAACCCCGAAACTGGTGAGTCATATTCTCCCATTGAAAATTGGAAAGATCAACGCACTCGTGGGGAAAAATGGACTAATGTGGAATCACAACATAGATATGTAAGTACTTTATTATTTTTTTATATGAAATGTTGTGTTAATCTTAACAATAACATGGTGTATATGTGCAAATGCTCAGGAAGGGATGTCAGAAGACCGTCAAACACAGCTGGCGTCATGATCCGCTAATGAGAGAGCTATAATGGACAAAAATCTAGGAAAACGTAGGAAACGTTTGAGCAGACAAGGCCCTACATTGCGTAAGTCAGCATTTCGATATTCAGAGAGTACCGAGTCGGCAGCAGAGTCATCCAGTTTATCAAAGGCTTATGCAACTATTCGGAGAATGGACAGTGAGATGACTCGATTAAGGGAAGTGTTGGCACGCTATATTCCAGGCTTCCAGATTGCCCCACCGGATGATCGTACATCTTCATCAAGTGATAATCCTGATTGTGATGATGAAGATGCAACTAATTTAGAAGATTAGATGTGTTTAATATATTATGGTGATATTCTGATGTAGATTTAAATCTTACTTTACATTTGACTGTGTCTTTTGTGGTATTTTATTCTGGGTATAAAACATATTTGGCTTTTGACTTGTCTCTTTTGTGGTATTGAGCATAAAAATGACTTTTTTATGCGATATATTGTGAATGCAAACAGGTTTGAGCTAAAAGAATGGAAAATTCATATGTATATATATGCTTCTTCTTTTTTTTCAAAAAAAAAAAAGGAATAATTTTAGCGACGAAAAGTTGACGCAAAAAAAAAAAAAAAACGAGAGCAAAAAATAATATAAAAATAAAAGATATCTTTTGCGTCGACATGTCGACGCTAAAACAAGGAGCAAAAAAAAATTAAAAAAAAATATGTTTTTGTGTCAACGGGTTGACGCAATAAAATCCAAGAAAAAATAAAATGAAATAAAATAATTGTGTTTGCGTGAACATGTTGTCGCAAAAGATCACAAACAGCATAAATGCAGAACCACTTTTAGCGTCAACAAGTGGTCGCAAATACGTTAATATATATAGCGACAACACATTGTCGACGCAAAAAAGCTTTTGCGTCGGAGCTTTCGTGTCAAATCAATAGCGTCAACTTGTGGACACAAAAGAGTTTTTTGCATCGACATACTAGTTTTTGCGTCAACAGATTGTTGACGCAAAAACCTTTATTTCTTGCAGTGAGGGTAAAATCAATATTTAGTGAGTTGTATTATGATATTTGTAATTACTTTTTAATATGAGTGAGCTACGTTGAGAAGTGGGTTACGTTAAGTAATTTAGTAGGTTGCGAATAGTCGCCGCCAATTTTTTAACCATATCAACATCTTAATATGTATGAATATAATTCTAAATCTATCTTTATAATACACATAAAGTAGTATATATTTTAAGAAGTAACAACAATTTAGATAACTATCACACTAATAACTATAAACCAAAGCCAACAACTTACTATGCTCTTCAAAATGATCAAATTCTGAATCTCCACCTTCCAGCTTTTAAGAGATTTGCTAGTTTTTTTTTTTTTTAATTGAGACTTTCGTTAATCAATGTAAATCGTTCAGTACAAAATTTTCTATCCAATCTGAAAAATCAGGAGCTATCTAAACAATTGGATTGCCTGAAGAAAAAGAAAAAAACAAGCGGACTATGTGTCAACAAGTTGGCTCCACGAGATCAAATAGCATCAAATAAATGCTAAATATTACTGGCGAAAAGACCAGTGGACTAAGATCTATTCCTTACTCCTTTCCCCGTGATTGCATGCACAGCAAGCAACGGATTTTGATGATGGACACAGGCTGAAGCGAACTTGACAATTGGAGCAGAAAACCAGTGGAAGACCAGAAAAGGCCGGAAAAAGATGTACATAGACGCAGCGAAGTCTCACGCTAAAACTCTAGCGGAGAGGCATGGTGGATCTTCCATTATTTCGAAAACTGAAAAGAGAAAAAATAAAACAAAAATTAAAAGATGAAACCTTCCCTCATTCTTCCATGAGGGAAGAAGACGGCGGCTAGGTTTCTAGATTGAAAATCTTTTAAGGGATTCGCAGTTAAAGCACAGTTTCTAAATAATTTAGAATTTATGTTTAAGGAGATATTCCCTTCAATATAAACGTAAAATGATTTACCACTTACCATAGGAAAATCAAGTTTACTAATTTAGACAACTATAATATCGTTTATTTCTCTCACGGTCTCATATAAATATTTAATATATTAGTAATAAGAATACTACTTCAATTAGGGATGTTAAACGGACTAGCCTAGCAGTTTCAGGCTAAGTCGGGTCACGGTTAAGTCGGACTATTTTTAGTGGGATGAGATATGATAAACCTAAACTTAACAATATCGATTTTCGGGCTAACCGGACTACTATCGAGCTACGAGTCGTAATTTTAAAACTATAAATTTAAATCAAAAGTTATACAAAATATGCTTGAATATGATGTATTCATTGTGGCACTGTAATTCAATTAATGTATTTCGTTTCCTATATAATTAAAATCAATATTTATGCATAATCTGATGTATCACAAATTCACCTTGGATTTTAGTCAACACTGTGACAGGAACATTTGACTTTTTCTTACAATAATTTGTTTGTGTACATGATTTTGATCTTCATTTATTTCCGAAATAAAAATAAGTAGAGCATTCTTTTAAATGGGCATAAGTTTTATAGTTTTTTAAAGAAAAAGTGCCATGATTTAAAATGTTAATTGGTGTTGGTAAAGTGTTGAGGAAAAGTATGTACATAGAAGCACAATGAAGAAGAATAAAAAAATACAAGCACGCACAATTTTCACTGCAATCGGATTATAAAAAATGCTAGTTAAGCCTAAAAAGAAACAGAAATAGTTGGTGGCTTTTTATTTTGTGTTGTTCTTCTCTTTCTTATATAATGCAGTAGATGGATGACTTATATACTACATAAAGAAATAGAAGTTGCCTCGAAGAAGTGACGCATAAAATCAAAATAGAAAAAAAAAATATGAGAGAGAGAGAAAGAAGTTTCAGACCAGCCCAAATAAACCGCGGATCTAGCGGTTCGGGCCAAAAAGCCCAGATGTTTAAACGGGCTACAAAATGAAAGCCCTTACCCTGACCTTTTTTCCGATTAAATGGAATGGATTTACAGGTTTTGGACCATTGTAATATTCCTAACTCCAATGTATTTCCAATTGATAGAAAATAGTGATAAAATGCAACGTGAATAACTCATCCATTTGAATTAGATCAGTTCAATTTATGTCCATAATTTAGCTCAATGCACTAGCATTCATCTACTTGAGCTTAATTCTCATCAAGGACAATATTATTGTTGAACTACTCGAGCCCATGCGATAACAAATAATGAGTAGTATATTATTCTACTTTAGGCTTCTACAGGCCCTTATGGTTTTGCTTTTGGGCTTGCCCCAAATGACCTCGTTGTGTTTGAGATTTTGCAAATCACAATTGTCCCCATGTCTAACCGATGTGGGAATTTGGTTTCCTAACTAAACCAATATTTTCTTCTAAAATAAAGCAATATCGAGGTCCAAGCTCTGTTTGCCTGCTCAATCTTTATTTATGTGATAGTTCACATCATCCAATTACATTTAAGACATCTACATCCTAGTAGGCCCCAAAATTAGTCCTAACTTTTATTTAGGACCCTCACTTGAATCAAGCACAATATTTCAATTGATTTTAGTTGGATCGGACTTTTTTTTAAGATCTTCAAACTTCTACATGCTCCTTGGATAACTATTTCTTGTCTTTGCTGACCACTTTTGCAAGCCCAAAGATTCAACTTTCTAAGGTTAATTTGGGCTTGCTAATTTTCCATCCTTCAATGAGAAGAACAATTAGCCATAATTTAAAGCAATTAGGCAAATTGAATCTGTAAATCACTTATGAAAGGATGAGTAATTTAAACCATTCAAAATATTTTTCGGCATGGCCACTCACACTACACAAAAATATCGACTTATGAATGTTGGAAAATCTTAGGTTAGTAGGTGTAATATGAATAGCTATTGCCCCGTCCTTGGTGCTTACAGTTCTACAACAATCGTCTCCCAAGATACAAACCACTCGGTCCTTGTGATCGTAAAAAAATACAATAACACGTAAACCAAATAATATCCCGAACTCTCCTTCGGGACAAATGAATAAGAGTGAACAAATTTCAGAATATTTGATTGATATCGACTTATTTTCGCCAGTATTAAACTTATGTTGACCAATTTTACTAACTAGTACGAAATGTAAATTGAGAAAGTCTATTTATAGACTTCAAGACATCATTTCATAAATGGTGCATCCTTTCAACTTGATCAATCACAAACGTTAAATTATATCTCTTGATCAAATATCATGATTTTATGATTTAATTATATTCTTTTTACATGTTCATGTCATTTCGCTCGAACCTATTCTATTTGAACGACACAATTTTTCAGTAGCACGTTTTCATCTAAAAGATATTTTATCATTCACATCCCAATATTCCAACATAATTGATGACCTATACAAATATTTTAACGATTGAAAGATTTTAGATAGGCTTGGATAACCAAATAAATCTATATGATGCATTTTGCCACCAAATTGTCGAGTATATCAGTTTCATTGATTGATTAGTCAGCTTCATCATTGAAAATTATGTGAATGAGATATATAAGGCATTTCACGGATTAGACTTTTTTATGGTAAATAGTTGCAGACTTCATCGATCAGGACCACAGTAAATAGAAGAAGGAGGTTATCAACCACAAGGTTTGCCTGGCTGATGCTGAAAGTATCCTAATGATTCCGCTTGGAGATAGATTGAGAAAAGATAGGATGATGTGGAGGTACACTAAATCTGGAAAATATTTAATACGAACGGCTTATCATGTAAAGGTATCTCGTTTTCATCTATTGGGGAGAGTCGAGCTAGCCCAAGCCAAATAACAAAAACTTGGCCGCAGATTTGGAATACCAACACATTTCCAAAAGTTAAGAATTTCATATGGCAGGCATGATTAGACTACGTTCTAACACAGGTTCGACTTGCTCAAAGGGGGTGGATCCTGATGTAGTGTGTTTACTTTGTGGGTTGAAAAATGAAGCACATGATCATCTTATCATGCGGTGCCCAGTGACACTAGATATCTGGAATGAAGCCCGATTCGAGTGGATTGTCGCATCCGAGTGTACGAGTTTTCGCCAGTAGCTGGGACAAGAGATGGAGAGGAAGAACCGTGAAAGAACTAGCCTTCTAGAGATTACAAGGATACAATTAGTAGTCAAGACAAAGACAAATAGATGTTGCCCATGAAGGAGGAGATTGAGTCACTTGAGAAGAATCATACTTGTGTTTTGGTGGACAAACCAGAGAAAAAAATTTGTTGAGCTGTAAGTGGATTTACAAAAAGGAAAATTAAAGTCACTGATATAGAAAGGATAAGATTTAAAGCTAGATTTAAAGGGTTTTACTCAAAAAGAGGGAGTTTATTACAATGAGATCTTCTCCCTAATGGTAAAACGTTATTCCATAAGAATTTTTTTATCTTTAGTAACTCAATCTGACTTGGAATTAGAGTAGCTTGATGTAAAAACTACATTTCTACCTAGAGATTTGAAGGAGAAGATTTATATGACTCAACCAGAAGAGTTTGTGCTCCTAGGAAATGAGATGAAAGTCTGTCTTCTACAAATTCTTTGTATGGACTGAAACAAAGTCCAAGACAGTGGTACCTCAAGTTTGAAAGTCATATAAAACTTATTGGAAATCTAAGTGTGATAATTGGGTGTACTTGAAGATTGTGGAAAAGAAAGTGTTAGTGTATTTACTCTTGTACGTGGGTGATATGTTGGTTGCAAGTAAAAGCAAGAGGGAAATTCAAGTGTTGAAAGAAGAGCTTCGATCAGTAATTGAAATTAAAGTTTTAGGAAATGCAAAGAGAATGCTTGGTATGGATATTCTGAGAAATATGATAGGGATGACCCGGTTACTTCGGGCCGGGTTAATTCACCAGTTCAGCGAACACGCCAGCAAGCGCGAAGGCCCAGGCCCAGCAGGCCCAGCAACACGCATTCGGTACGCATTCGGTCCAGCGAATCAAATCTGTTCCATGAATCATGGCCCATGATCTTTTCCCAACTGCCATGCAGATTTGGTGGGCAAGATTGTAGGGATTTAGTTAGGGTTTGGGTTTAGTAGTATAAATAGATGAAAAGAACTCTGAATTAGGGTTCGGATTTTGTCTTCTGTAACACGTACTGTAAACTCAACATTGGAGTGAAAGAAACACCTCGGCGATTGCCGTTTTCTCCCCGTGGACGTAGATCTCCGGATCGAACCACGTAAATTCTGTGTTTTTATATTTTGTTCTTGTTAAGTACTGTTGGATTGGGTGATTACCGGATCGCGCATTATCAAATTGGCGCCGTCTGTGGGAACGACAAGGCAGTTTTTACGTTCGCATTGCATCCAAGAATCATGGTGACGACTCGTTTGAATCAAGCCCGCCGTGGAGATCATTCCGATCAAGATCCGCCCGTGGATCAAGTTGCACCGCCGAGGCAATTGCCGGAAGCGAGTGTATCCAATCATCAGGGTAATCAAAACCCTCCACCCCCTCAAGATCAGCAAGACCCTAATATTGTTGTTGCTCAGCCACCGGTGAACATTCAAATCACCCCAGAACTGCTCCAGGATTTCTTACAGGAGCATGCGCATGTCCTACAAGATTGGGCAGTTAATCGCCTACGCCCAGCGGGGCCTGCCGCAGAACCTGTTAGCCATAATAACAGTCCTGGGATGCTTCCACCTCGCCCGCGTGGACAGCGGGAACCGGGCTATCGTGGACGTCAGGATCGACGGCGGGAACGACCTGGTTCTTCCGAGGACCTGGGGAGTTCAAACGGATCACGACCTCGTAATGAGGAACCAGCTGATGTGGATCGCCGTCGTCCACTTAGTGCGGCTAAAAAAGCTCGCTACGCTGACTCTCATGCTCAGGATCTCCAAGAGTATGAGCGGGTTCAACGCAACGTTGAACTTGACAGAATCCTAGGCCTTTATGCCAATGGAGAGATTATTACGCCGTTCTCTTCCAAAATCATGGCCATCACCCTTCCCGAAGGGTTCAAACGGCCTGCTATATCACCTTACAACGGCACGGGAGATCCGGCCAATTTTCTTGGCACTTTTAGGCACAGTATGCTTAGTCATGATAACATCACATCCCTTCAGTACTGCAGGATTTTCCCGGAGTACTTACAGGATGAAGCTCGGGTCTGGTTTGATTCTCTCCCACGAGACAGCATATCCTCATTCAGAGAACTCGCCGAGCACTTCTGGGCAAGGTTCGAAGCCCGAGCGAAGCCCATGGCCACTCTGGCCGACGTTATGAGTATGGAACAACGGGACGGCGAAACCGTTACTCAATTTCTGGACCGTTTCACAGCGGTAAGTCTCAAGGTGGGAAATTGCCCCGACGATGTGGCCATCAACGCCTTCATGAATGGACTCCGCCCTGGAGCACTCCACACCGAGTTAGCTCGGAACACCCCGGTCACAACTCGAGCACTGTTCAAAACAGTGTGCAAATTTGCTAAGGCTGAGGAACAGACGCGACAGAAGCGTGAGAAGCACGCAATCAAGCGACAGGCCGACAAGGCGCAAACTGGTCCCAGTGCGCGAACTAGCGCATTTTCACGCTTAACACCGGGGCATTCAGAATCCCGAAGTGCAATTCCGCAATTGACTCCACTGACGAAGTCGCGGGCTGAAATTCTTTCACTCCACAAAAACGATTTCCGACCTTGTCCGCGGATGACAGCGCCTCCTGAAAAGAGGAACCGTGGAAAGTGGTGCGCATACCACCGAGATCACGGACATGAGACAGAGGAGTGCCGAGAACTCGGCAAGGAGATTGAGGAATGCCTCAAGAAAGGGTTTCTGCGGCAATACGTTGCGCGAACCGGAGACCAACCTCGGGCAAACCACAATGGGGGCTCGTCTCATCACCGCGGAGGTTACCATGATCGAGATAATCAACAAAATTGGCCACATTGGCAGAATAATCGGCAGGGGCCCAGTAACTACGCGCGACAAGATTCTGGCAATCGCCAGCCGTCACGTCACCCACTTCCACCTCCTCCTCCGGGAGGACCCGGGGACAATGCACCCCCCCACGTGATAAACGTGATATACGGAGCCCTACCCACCGGGGCTTCACGACATGCCTTGAAGGCAGAGGCTCGACGTCCTCCTCCCGAGGAGCCACGCCACAAACGCCTCCATCAGTCCGAAACTATCAGCTTCACGGATAGGGATCCGGTTCCGGAGATAACACCCCACACTGACGCTATTGTCATTGACATGACTGTAGCCAATATAACAATACGGCGGGTCTTCGTGGACAATGGTGCTGCGGTAAGCATCATCTTTGCGGATTGTTTTGAGAGGATGGGGATCTCCCGAGAACAACTTCGACCGGCCCCCGGGCCATTACAGACATTCACCCAGGGTGAAGTCCGCCCGGAAGGTATCATTACTCTCCCAGCATCTTTGGGGACTTATCCGAAGATAAAAACTATCTTTGTGGACTTTTATGTGGTGAATTCTCCTTCACCATATAATATGATATTGGGCCGAGATTGGCTCACCCCGGCAAAAGCCATATGCTCCACGTATCACCTCGCTCTAAAGTTTCCCACTTCGCATGGTGAAGTGACCATCCGTGGCAGTCAACGGGTCTCAAAAGAGTGCATGTATGTGGCGCTCAAGAAGACTGCTAAGGTTTCTCCCAAACAGCAGCTTCAGGTAACATCACAGGTTCTGGAACCTCGGGACCGTACCCCATTGGGGGATGCCACTGCACAAATCCCGCTAGATCCGTCTAAGCCGGAGCAGACAGTAACAGTAGGGGCTGTGGACGTGCCATGGCTACATCAGGCCATTATCCAGACCCTGCGAGAATATTCCGATGTTTTCGCATGGTCTCCTCTAGACATGCCCGGAGTCTCTCCCGAGGTGATTACCCACAAGCTGAATATTGATCCTAGTGTCAAGCCAATCCAACAGAAGCAGAGGAAATTCGCTCCGGAGCGAAATGAAGCCATTCGAATTGAGGTGAAGCAACTCCTAGATGCGGACATCTTGTTCGAGGTATTCTACCCCTCCTGGTTGTCCAATCCAGTAATGGTAACAAAAAGCAGTGGGGCATGGCGGATGTGTGTCGATTTTTCCGATCTTAATAAGCACTGTCCCAAGGACTGCTATCCTCTGTCCTCCATCGATCAAAAGGCCGAAGCCATTACGGGGTACGTGGCACTTTGTTTTTTGGACCTGTACAAAGGCTATCATCAGATCTTTATGGATCCACAGGATGCTATCAAAACGGCGTTTATCACTGCCTTTGGATGCTATGCTTTCAAGAAATTGCCCTTCGGGCTCAAGAATGCTGGGGCCACCTATCAGCGCCTAATGGACTTTGTCTTCCATGACCAGATAGGTCGCAATGTTGAGGTTTACGTCGATGACTTGGTCATTAAAAGCTCCTCCCATCCTTCATGTGTGCAGGATATCGCCGAAACATTGCGCACCCTGCGGCGTTATAACTTGCGACTCAATCCGGCAAAATGCACTTTCGGTGTGGGCTCCGGGAAATTCCTCGGATACATGGTTTCGCAAAACGGCTTGCAAGCCAATCCAGTTAAACTCCGTGATGTATTAGACTTGCAGGCCCCAAAAACATTCAGGGAAGTTCAACGCCTTACAGGTGGCCTAGCGGCTTTAAACAGATTCTTATCGAAAGCAGCGGAGCGTCAGCTCCCATTTTTCAAGATCCTGAGGCAAGCGAAGTCCTTTGAGTGGACTCCAGAGTGCACCGAGGCTTTTGAAGCCTTGAAACTGCATATATAGCAGCTGCCTACTTTGTCAGTTCCTCTCCCCGGAGAGCCACTGTACTTATATCTGGCATCCGCCGAAGAAGCTGTCAGCGCCGCTCTTGTGCGCGAAGTGGAGGGGGTTCAACATCCCGTATATTTTGCAAGCCGGGTGCTCCATGGAGCCGAGACGCGATATTCAGAACTTGAAAAAACCGCTTTGGCTCTTGTTATGGCAGCTCGGCGTCTTCGGCCATACTTCCAGGGGCGTGAAATACGGGTCCTAACCAATCACCCTATACGCCAGATCCTTGTGAAACCCGAGGTGTCCGGGCGCCTTGCTAAGTGGGCAATTGAGTTAGGTGAGTATGATATCCAGTTCCTCCCTCGCCGAGCAATTAAAGGTCAAGCACTTGCTGACTTCCTGGCCGAAACCCCGGCAGATAATCATGAGTCCTCCGCAGACAATGATGCACCACACCGCGTCACACCCACCCCTCCACCACGGATGTGGCAACTATTTGTAGATGGAGCATCCACAGTCCGAGGAAGTGGTGCTGGGCTGCTTCTCATCGACCCCGAGGGCGTCGAGGTCAAATATGTCATCCGATTCAAATTTAAGGTGACTAACAATGTAGCAGAATACGAGGCAGTCCTCGCCGGGCTCCGGCTCGCTCAATCTTTAGGTGTTCGTCACTTAGAGCTTTTTACGGACTCCGAGATCGTGTCTAAGCAAATTCAGGGGACTTATGTCGCCAAAGAAGAAACAATGGTCAGGTACCGCGCTCTAGCACTCAAATTCATATCAACTTTTGATACAGTTATTATCCGGAAAATCCCGCGTGCTCAAAATTCCAGGGCAGACACACTCAGCAAGTTGGCCTCCGCGGTCCAAACTAATATATCTCCGGATATCAAGGTTGAAGACCTTTCCCATCCAGCTATTCATGAGGCTACAGTCTCAGTACTGACCAACAGTGATCCGAACTGGATGATTCCGATCATTCAGTATCTCCAAGATGGGATTCTACCCACTGACAAGCTACGAGCTCGGCAAGTTGTGCTCAAAGCCCCCAAATACTCCCTTCATGATGGAGTTTTATACCGACAATCGTACCTACAACCGAATCTTCGGTGCCTCGCCCCTGCCGAGGCTACTCAAGTTCTGCGAGAGGTTCATGAGGGGGCCTGTGCAAGCCATATCGGTTCCCGGACTCTAGCAAAAAAAGTCCTCCGTTGGGGATACTATTGGCCTACCCTATTCAACGATGCTCACGACTTAGTGACTAGATGCAGCAAGTGTCAGCTACACTCCAGGGTGAAGCATTTGCCACAGACCGAGCTCACCGGAATCCAAGGAGCATGGCCGTTCATCCAATGGGGCATTGATATTGTTGGGCCTTTCCCTGTCGCTCCGGGAGGGTTGAAATTCCTGGTTGTCGCCGTAGACTACTTCACTAAGTGGGTCGAAGCCGAACCGCTTACGGCTATCACCGGACAGAACATTTTAAAGTTTGTGTGGCGCAATATTGTTTGTCGCTTCGGCATCCCGAGCACTATCATTTCAGACAACGGTAAACAGTTTGCCAACGATCCATTCCGCTCATGGTGTGAAGAGTTCCACATCAAACAGATTTTCACTTCGGTGGCTCACCCTCAAGCAAACGGGCAGGTTGAGGTCACCAACCGGACCCTTCTCACGGGAATAAAAAAGCGCCTGGATAATGCCAAAGGTCTTTGGGCTGAAAACCTTCCACAAGTCTTATGGGCTATTCGGACAACGCCGCACACCTCCACCGGGGAGACTCCTTACAGCCTTACTTACGGCTCCGAAGCCGTTATCCCCGCTGAGATCAGTGTGCCGAGTCCTCGCCTCCTCACACTAGTTCCAGATGATAATGACGAGGCTCTTCGCACAAATTTGGATGAGCTTGAGAATCGCCGGGAACAAGCGTTCGTTCACCAGGCTAAGTGCAAGCAGCGAGCTGCCCAATATTATAACCTCCGGGTCCGAGGTACTCAGTTCAATGTCGGGGACTTAGTCCTCCGACTCAACTCGGCCAGCAAAGCTGCCCCCGAGGGCAAACTACATGCTTCATGGGAAGGCCCCTACCGAGTCGTTGCCACGCACGACTCCGGCTCTTATCAACTTGAACACCTCAACGGGACCCCGATCCCCCGAAGTTGGCACGTCACAAATTTGAGACGCTTCTATCTGTGAAAGCCACACCGCAAGTACTATCTTTCCTTTTATTTCTTTTTTAGTTATTATTTCCCTTTGTACTTTTGAAGTTTGCTCCGGCACTTATTACTGAATAAAACATCTCGGTTTATGCATCTCGTTGTGTTTTTCTTTACGTTACGGGGACGCCCTAACACTAACATATGATCGTTGTTAGTCTCCGGACCATCACAACTGTCCCTCGATCCGTCCGAGGAGATTCACATTTAGTCTCCGGACTCGTATCACTTTCTCGTCTGATTAATCGGAGAAGTGTTTTCTCCTGCCTGATCCGTCCGGGGAGACATTACTCCTGCCTGATCCGTCCGGGGAGACATTACTCCTGCCTGATCCGTCCGGGGAGTAACCTATTCATACTGTGTTTCCGAACACCAACTTAAAACAGTTAACAAGTTCCCTATTATGTTCCCGAACACCCGATTAAAATGATTTGTAACGAATTACTTTCATTACACCAGTTTGTACACATTACAGCAGTTATCATTTTTCGAATATTACATAACAAATGGTTTTTTACATAAAACTCAAAAGAAAAAAAAAAAAAAAAAAAAAAACAAATAACAACAAGGCAACAGATAAACCTACTGTCTATGGCCCCCGAGCCAATACTGCGCGCTTCGGCGCTGGGACCCGCTTCCCGGTCTGTGTTTAGTCCTCCGGGATCTTGAAGATCTTTGACCTCGGGCTCCGGCTCTATTACCTTCTTGGGCTCTGGCTCGGTCATCCCTTCGCGGTTCCCTTCGCCGAGGACTTTCTCTAGGCGCTGGCCTAGGAGCTTGACCTCTGGTCCGTTCTCTGCTGGTTCGTTGTGACGTGGACCTCGGGGTTTGAGCCCATTGCTCCGGGTCCCACTCCTCCGGGACCATCGCCTCAATCTCTTGCGTCAGCTCATCGACTACCTGTTCCGCAATCGTCACGGGTTCCTCTTCAGTTATAGTCACCGGAGTTGGCTCTCGGATGACTATGCCTTTGCTCTGCTCAGAAGGCTTTTTCTTGCCTTTGGTCTTCTTTTCCTTCCGAGGAGCTTTTTGCGTACTTCGGTCCTGGCTTGTGCTCGCAATAAACTCTTCAACAATGGGCCTCCGCCTGATTCGGCCCTTTAGCCCTTCGTACATACTAAGCAGCAATTCCAGGACTTCTCTTTTTCTCACCAGCTCCGCGGACTTGACCGAGCTCCCCGACATCAACGCCGCGATGTCACTCTGAATTTCAACAGTCCGCTCTTCTACTTCTTCAAAAGTTAGAAGACCGAACTCGGACAAAATCCGTTCATATTCCTTGTGGTGAACGCGAACGCGGCTCATCTCGGCAGCTGTGGTTCGATACTTCATCTCGAAGTCTTTGGCCCTCTCATTGGCCTCGACCACCTTCTCCTCTGCCGAGGCTATCTGCTTCTTCAGCTTCGGCACTACTTGCATTTCCAGACGGTTCTTCTCTCCGCGGAACCACTCAAGTGATTTCATTAACTTCTTTATTGTCTCGTGCAGCTCCGCGGTGTTCTAGACAGTTGGTAAGAATCAAACAAAATTACTCTCCAACATATAAGAGTTGAATACAGTTTGACAACAGACAATGGATTACGTAAATGAACAGATTGCAAGGGTCCGAAAAGAGGAAATTGTATTTCACATTGCCAAAGTACAATGGGTCAATTACATCATTCCTATCATTTCTACAAATTTACAAATTTAAATTTGCGGGGATCTACTGACCTCCCGCTCAATTGCCTCAGTTTCCTCGGGCAACTCTTCTTGATGGCCCTCAGGCACTTCGGCATTTCCCCCTTCGGCTGCTACGACGGCCTCGGTTTCAGCGGGGACCTCGGCTTCCATCGGTGGGAGGGGCTCGGTGTTTTGGGGGGCTGGGACCAGTTCACCCCTGCAGAAGGCCAGGAATTCAGCGTCCTGGTCCACTTCGCAGTTCGCGACGTCTGCGGCCGTTAGGGGCTGTCTTTTCTCTCCGAGTGCGTTCACCAACGGCCACTCTGGCAGCTCCGTCAAAGAGGCGTAATAGGCCTTTTCCACCTCGGCCGCTGCCTCAGGGTCATACCCGAATTCTGGACGAGTGATGTCCACATCCGGGTATGCCTCCTTCACCTCTTCCAGCACCATGGCTCGGGTGGCCTTATCCCCAATGGCCACAAACTTCGTCTAGAAGTCGAGGAAGGTCGTGGTCTTGAGCAGCTTCTCGGCGAAGGTCCTCAGCAGAGCCCCCTGCCCCCCCACCACGGCTGCTTCCCTAGCCTCCATCTCTGCCCGCAGCTGCATCAGCTCTCTGCGGAGGCCATGATTCTCTGTTTCCACGCTGCGCAGACGCGCGACCTCGGACTCAACCACGGCAGCCCTCTTGCGTGCCTAGGTCAAGTCGTACGACAGCTTGTCATTTTTAGCGCGAAGTTCCCGCGCTGTCGCAGCTAGCCCTTCCTTGGCCTCTATTTCGCTCTTCAGGCCGACCTCAATTATCCCTTTGGCCAGCCGAAGAATCTTCTCGGCATCTGTGCTATCAAACCCCAGCATACTGGGGATCGCTTGCCCTCCCTGGATAAGTTAAACACAACGAAGCACAGGAATCAGACCTCGGTTATACACCTCGCATCTATTCAAGTAATAGCAGCGTCTATGAATGTTACCTGAGAGCTCTCCCCTGTCCGGGGCCTCTTGGATGGTTCCTGCGGCGTCCCAGTGGGCTCCGGCCTCTTCCTCGGCAATACAGGAGACCCCGCCGGCGTCACCCTCTCCCCCGATCCCGTCGATGGACGCTCAGCCGTTGGCACTTTTCCCTGGGAAGGTACTTCCACGGTTTTCCCCTTCTTCTTGGCCGCTTCCGCCTTGGCCGGGCTTCCCGAGGTTGGTTGCTTTCCGAAGCGTCCCACTGCATATACATCCATGGTTAGTTCTCTACAAAATGACAGTTTAAGCAACAAGACAGAGAAATCCTACCCTCTTCGGCATCTCCATTTCCCGAATAATATGGGCTAAGCCCAGCCTTCTCCAGTTCCTCCTCGGAACAAAGGGTTTGGAATGTCCCCACTTGCAGGAATATGTGCCTCGTTTCGGGCCCCGGATTCTCCACGGGAGCGGAATCCTGCACCTCGTCACTCCTCCACTTCGGGAGGGCTATTTTATTCCTAACAAATATGAACCTCTCCTTCCACCCCTCTACTTTGCTCGGGTTTTGAACCTTGAACCCTCCGCGGGCTCGAGGACTAAAGGAGTACCACCCCTTAGACTTCCCGAAGTTCTTAAGCTGGTAGAAAAACCTAAAAAGTTCTACAGTTGGCTCTATCCCGGCCTGCTTACAAACTACCGTGAATCCTACCAACTGCCTCACCGCGTTCGGCGCTAATTGGCAGAGGGCAATGCCGTAGTATCTTAACAACTCTACAACTATACCCCACAGCGGCAGTCTCAACCCTACTCTGAGGGGGTCAATATATACTGTCATAAACCCCTGCGGGGGGCAACAGGCCCTATCCTCGGGGGTAGGAATTATATAATCAAGGTCGAAAGGAAGATAAAATGATGGGAGCTCCCTCTCAAGTTGCCCCCGCGACATCCGTAAACCTATGGAGGACACCTCAAGCTCAACCGCCGGACATTCGTAAAACGATATCGTCCTGGTATTACACTCTAAACCATCGACTCTGTCTATGGTTCTTATCACATCCCTCTCCGGAAAAATATATGATATAGGGGGGATATCTAACGGATTATCCAAATCTCCCACTACTTTGACCGAGGCCGAAGAGGGGGCAGAAGATGAAGCAGATGAAGAGGATGACATACTTACTTGATTTGAATTCGAAAGGATGGATTTGAGAAATTTTTTATCTTTGATGAATCACAATCGCAGTGTTCCTCTTTTTCCCGCTTTCTATAACAGATGATGAAAATGGAGAAGATGAAAAGTTACTGTGCAGTTATTCCTTATATAAATGCAGAAACCGACGGCTCTGATGCAGCCTATTCAAATTAAGTGCTGAGGATTCATGCGTGCTCTTCACGCGCTTTACAGTTACCGAGGCGCGTGGGGAACAGCTGTCTTGGAACTCGCAGAGCGTGTCACTTCACGTCTCTCTCTCTCATTATGACGCCGCCAATCACATCAGCCTCACCCTTCCTCAGGATGATTCAAAACTCGCTCCGGAGTCCTCTTTACCTCGGCCATACTACCACAGTCCGGTGTTCCTACCATTTCGGCCAAACTACTCACTCCGGTGTACCTTCCACCTCCGCCAGATTGTAATATACTTACAACGCGTTTTTCGCTTCTGGGAAATTCGATATCTCATTATAGGTCCCAAACACTTCGGCCCAACTCGGCACTGCGTCCATTGACTGCCCCGCAAGGTCCCAGGGACGCGGACACACTCCGTCATGCACAACCACTTCGGCCTGCCAGTGACCCCGGTCTTCTTCCTTACAGTTCCATCCCGGTGACAACCGAAGCTCCTACCTCGCTTCGGCTGGGGGGGGGGGCATCTGATAGGGATGACCCGGTTACTTCGGGCCGGGTTAATTCACCAGTTCAGCGAACACGCCAGCAAGCGCGAAGGCCCAGGCCCAGCAGGCCCAGCAACACGCATTCGGTACGCATTCGGTCCAGCGAATCAAATCTGTTCCATGAATCATGGCCCATGATCTTTTCCCAACTGCCATGCAGATTTGGTGGGCAAGATTGTAGGGATTTAGTTAGGGTTTGGGTTTAGTAGTATAAATAGATGAAAAGAACTCTGAATTAGGGTTCGGATTTTGTCTTCTGTAACACGTACTGTAAACTCAACATTGGAGTGAAAGAAACACCTCGGCGATTGCCGTTTTCTCCCCGTGGACGTAGATCTCCGGATCGAACCACGTAAATTCTGTGTTTTTATATTTTGTTCTTGTTAAGTACTGTTGGATTGGGTGATTACCGGATCGCGCATTATCAAAATAGAAGTGAAGGTGTCATGTGGTTACATCAACAGGATTTTATAAAGAAAATTCTTAGAAAATTTAACATGCATGAGGCAAGATCAGTGTTTATTCCTCTAGGACAGCACTTCAAACTATCTGAAATACTAAAGCCTGAGAAGAAGAAGAAGAAGAAGAAGAAGAAGAAGAAGAAGAAGAAGAAGAAGAAGAAGAAGAAGAAGAAGAAGAAGAAGAAGAAGAAGAAGAAGAAGAAGAAGAAGAAGAAGAAGAAGAAGAAGAAGGAGAAGAAGAAGAAGAAGGAGAAGAAGAAGGAGAAGGAGAAGAAGAAGAAGAAGGAGAAGGAGAAGGAGAAGGAGAAGGAGAAGGAGAAGGAGAAGAAGAAGGAGGAGGAGGAGGAGAAGGAGGAGGAGGAGGAGGAGGAGGAGGAGGAGGAGGAGGATATTCTTTTTTTTGAGGAAAGGGAAATCCGATGTTGACACAGAGATTTGATATGTTGTAAAGGGAAGTCTAGAGAAAGCAAAAGTGAAATCAGCTAGTGCTCTGATACCATGAAAGAGTTCGCCTTTTCTCAGATAGGAAAGTCCTTCTCCATTAGATTCTGTTTTCAAGCAATAGATCTTGCTCATTTAGGAAAGGGCTTTCCAAGGAAGAAAGGCATGGGCATCGAATAGCGAAGAGAGGCGGCCATCGATCGAGTACTGAGCCCTAAAAAATTGGATTCTTTTTCTGGAATTGAAACCTCAACAAATTAGGTATTGTGAGAAGGAAGGATAATTACACTGCCCTCCTCTTTCTGGGACCCCTATCCTTGGCCATTACAATCGAGATTTGGGCGTACTCTCGACCCCTGCCTTAGTAAGGCAATCTTCGCGCCACCACCGTTCGCTCTTTCGTGCCTGACTTTTGAATTCCATGTGCTTCAGTTGCTGAGGAAGCGGGGTCAGTAGCAAACGAGAGAAGGAGGATTCCATATGCAAATGATATTGGTAGTGTGATGTATATCATGATTTGCACTAGGCCTGATGTTTCACATGCAATTAGTGTAGTAAGCAGATTTATGGAAAATCCTACAAGACCACACTAGGAGGCATTGAAGTGGTTATTGAGAATTATGGTATTGTATACAAGAAAACAGAAGGGTGGAGTGAGAATAGTTTGAAGGGATTTGTAGATTCTGATTATGCTACAAATTTAGATTCAAGAAAGTCTCAAACTAGATATATTTTTACCTTGTCGGGTTCAAAAATAAGCTGGAAACTAATGCTTCAGTTAGTGGTTGCTTTATCCACCACCAAAGCAAAATATATTGCTTTAACATAAGTTCTCAAAAGAGGCAGTATGGCTAAGGGGGATCTTATCAGAGTTTGGGATAGCTCAAGGATCTGTACAGGTAATGTGTGACTCTCAGAGTGCACTACATTTAGCTAAGCATCATGTTTCAAGAAAGATTCAAACACATTGATATGAGTTTGCATTTTGGGAGGGATATTGTGGAGAAAGGATCTGTGGTGCTTGAGAAAGTCAGGACATAGCACAATGTTGTTGATAAGTTGACAAAGGCATTAACTAGAGACAAGTTCCAATACTGTCCCAAGTTAGTGCATGTTATGCAGATGTAATTAGTTGGTGTTTAGGCCCTATAGTGGGGTATATCTAGAGGTTTTAATTTTATGTTGTTGAATGGTGTAGTGTTGATGTGTTGCTCTTGGTTTCGTTGATAGCCAAGGTGGAGAATGTTGAGAAAAGTTTTATGTGGCTAACAACTCAATTACATTAGCTAAAAGGAGTAAAGTTGAATCTAGGAGAGTGGAACAAGTCTAATAAAAGAAAGACAGCACACAACGGTTTAGAATGTGGTAAAATGGTTGAAACCGTTGTGGAAGAGGGTTAAAATTGTTGTCTATTTGTGTAGCAGATTTCTAGCTTATTTTCTTTCCTTTCTTGAGTAGTCTGATAAAGGGTTGGGATATGTACTTATTTAATCCGTTTTTTCATTCTCATTGTAACACATACTATAGCACAGCAACACTTAGAGAGAGAGATACAGTTTTTGAGAGATCAAAGTAAAGAGGAGTTGTGGGATTGACAGACTTACAAAGACAGCACATTTTATACCAGTAAGAATGACACTTAACATGGATCAACTTGCTCAACGGTACGTGGACGAGATTGTTAGATTACACGGAGTACCAGTGACCATCGTTTCGGACAGAGATACTCGTTTCACCTCTAAATTCTGGAGAAGTCTACAAACGGCCCTTGGAACAAAGCTCAACTTCAGCACATCATATCATCCACAAACTGATGGACAGTCAGAAAGAACAATACAGACACTCGAGGATATGCTCAGAGCCTGTGTACTAGACTTTGGAGGAAACTGGGAAACATATTTACCGCTGGTAGAGTTTTCCTATAACAACAGTTACCAGGCGACAATAAAGATGGCACCATATGAAGCACTCTACGGGAGAAGGTGTAGATCGCCAATTTACTGGGATGAAGTTGGAGAACGAAAGATTTTAGGACCTGAAATCATCGAAAGAACCATTGAAGTGGTAACTAAGATTCGAGAAAGAATTAAAGCCGCCCAGGATCGACAGAAATCATACGCTGACACACGAAGGAAGGATCTACAATTCAATACAGGCGATAAGGTTTTTCTCAAAATGGCACCAATGAAGGGAGTAATACGTTTCGGGAAGAGAGGGAAGTTAAAACCAAGATATATTGGCCCATTTGAGATTCTAGATAGAATTGGAGACGTCGCCTATAAGTTAGCGCTACCGCCAGAACTTACCAATATCCATAATGTCTTCCATGTATCAGTACTTAGAAAGTATGTCCCAGATACGAATCACGTTATTCGTCATGAAAATTTGGAGATCAATAAAAACCTCACTTATGAAGAGAACCCTATTGCTATCTTAGGAAGAAAAGTTCACACTTTGAGGAATAGAGAAGTTCCCTTAGTACTAGTACAGTGGAGTAGACATGGAAAGGAAGAAGCTACTTGGGAACGAGAAGATGAGATTTTAGCAAAATATCCGAACATCCTAAATCAAGTAAGTACAATTTCGAGGACGAAATTTTTAAAAAAGTAGGGGAGACTGTGATACCCCGAACCTTTGAAACACAATAAAATACATTGTTTGTATTTTAAAATATTTTTACCCATTGTATTTTAAATTACAAAGTTATTTGATTTATGATTTTATTTTAGAAAATATGTGTGACCGCGATGTACCAGGTCGACTGCACTCCTAGCACCGAAAGGATGAAAATTAAAAATATATAATTAACATCGGGTATAAGAAATAAGAAACATGTTTAATTTATAACATAACCTAACTAACTAAGTAAATAATATAATAATAATAAAAACAAACGTAAGCAAAAACTAACCTAACTAATTAATAAAATAATGGTAGGCAAAGCTTATGATCATAAGTGCATCAAATATTAATTCTATTAAGGTTATCCCACATCGTAAGAAAAAGAGAATGATTTATCCTTATTACACTATAAATAGAAGTGATCTCTTGGAGGAAATAATAACAAACAAAAGCAAACGTATATTAAAAGGGATTCCTTTAACTAGGAGGTCCTTATCAGTTTAATTTTGACAACGCTTCTACCGGTGTTTCGGAAAGTTGCCGTCTAGTATTAAAATCTTTTAAGGTATGTAATTTTAATAGCTCTTTATTTCTTATTGTCATTTATAATTTATATAGATTTAGGAATTTAATTATTTTCTTGATTTAAGTAGATTTATAAATTTAGCTATTTTCTTAAGTATGTAATAAATAGTTGTTGTTTAAGATGCATGTTAGTTAATTTAAAATATTTATTAATGTAGGTAATAATTTAGATTTAATAACATATTAGGCCTTTTTATCTAGGACTGTAATTTATAATAAGTTGGCTTATATGTTAGATATTGTAAAAGTAGACATAATTCAAGAATATTGTACCACACTTAATTATCTTTAAGATGTTAAATCAATAAGTAATACTAATTAAGTAAAACAACATGTACTTGGTGTAGTGCGAATCAGGACTTGGGACATACGCGAAATACGTACTTTATAGCGAGCAAAACAAGGTGGGTGACTGGGCCATTTGTAAGTATATTATGCTACTGAACCTGTACTTTATAAATATGTTTGCCTTCGGGCTTATGATATGATACCTCTTAAGTCGTAAGATTGGCTTTTGAGTGGGACTTGGGAGTCGTAAGATTGGCCCCCTAGTCTAGCAATATGGCTTTTGAGTTATAAGATGGACTCCTAAGTCAAGGATGTGTTTATTATTGTGCACCTTGTTAGTATAACTGCTTACTAAGTTCCCACTGAGTTTATACTCATGCCCATAATTTATTACAAATCGTCAGGTTAGTTGAGCAAGGTGGCGGGGCTGTTGCGGCAAAGGTCACCGGGTTCCTTCTTTTACCCGCAACTCAAAGATGTTTTTGCCACTTCTGTGTATATTAATAAGTTTATGTGTATGCAAATCCGGGATTTGCATTTTCTTAGAAACTTTGGCACCACTAGTGTAAATATGTTTTGGCAGTATCATATTGTCAATAAAATTTCTACTTTTATCCATTAAGTATTTTATGTCACGCTTTCGCACATTTTCTGATTTATTATTTAATCAAAAGAAAAGAAAATTTAGTAGCACTTTAATCCCGAGCTAATGGGATTGGGGCGTTACAGAGTGGTATCAGAGCGGGTCTACTTTTCTGTATACTTGATTTATAAAAGAAAACCAAGGGGAACCGTGACTTTGCCAACAGACCGACACTCGCTCCAAGGTATGTATATTTTATTATGAGTTTTATATAGTTCAAAAATGTTTTGTCCTCGAAACTTTTACTACCAATTAAGAAGCCAGATTAGAGACTGACCCATATTTCATCTTTATGATAGGATGGTTCGAGCAAAACAAACTGCTAGAAAAACAGTAGTATATAGACAAAGAATACTCGCTAACAGAGATCTACCACCTGCAATGTCAGTCTACCGGAGGACCAGACAGGGTGAATATCAGAATATAGGCGAGTATATAAATATATTACGGAGACGTCGGAACAACGCCATACAAGAAGGACATCATATTACTGAGTACGAGGCTTCTATGCGCTTAGCAGACACTGTCCTCCCAAATTATAGAGATGTTGCCCATCGGTTATTGGACGAAATGCTTACGATAGACTCTACGGCTGGACTGACAATTAATTATGAACGTTTTAGTGTCCGCCTCGCTATGGTTATTAGAGAACGTCAAAGGTGCCTCGCAATTGCAGACCAGATGGAAATGGAGGCAGAGGAACAGAGGCAAAGGGCAAATCATTATGACGAGGTTGCCGCCAACAAGCGCTTAGAGGCTATTGCTGACGAACGACTTGCCGAACGCACTAGGGATCGGGCGGAATACTGTCTCGAGTTTGCAAGATCGCAAAGGGAGGAAGCAGGTGTAGCAGACGAGGAGGAGGAGGACCCCTCAGAAGATACCGAACCCAACGAGTCCATAGGATCAGTCCATGATGAGAGCGTACCATCTAGGGGTCGACGTATGCGTACCCCACCAGCAGAGAACCAGGCGGGTCCCAGTAATTGGTTCTGATATAGTCGGAAACCTAGAGGATGTACATATAGTAATAGTAGATAGTTTTTGTATAATGATGTCTAGGTACATAACTAGATCGTAAATATCCTTTGGCAATAGGAATGTATATAAGTCATCCTTTGATCATGCTATCTTTTGCTTGTATAAGCATGATAGACTAATAGACTTTTTGTACGGGTTAGGGTATTAAAAACCAATGTACCTTTTGTATATATATATGGATATGTAAACCTAATATCTTTTATGTATATGTTTTGTTTACGAATTATTCGGTATGTTAAACAAAGGTATATATGCATATAATTAAGTGATACTTCTCTTTCTCCCAAAAGTATGGCAGCGCGAGGAAGGCCACGTAAACATGTGCAAAATGAAAATGAGCCATTTGTCGAGCCAGCTGCTGAGAGGCAACCTCCACCTGCTGTTGGAGTACCGGGAGCGGATTTTGCTCGGGAGTTCTTGAACTCTCTGCAGGGACTCATACAACAAATACCAGCTAACCAGAATATACCAAATCCACAGAACCAGGGTATCAATACTAATGTCATTATAGAGCAATTTCGTCGTTTTTCACCACCAAGATTCAGTGGTAGCGAAGGACCTATGGTCGCTGAGGAATGGATTCTTGAGCTTGAAAGAATCTTTGACCATATGGAATCAACTGAAAATCAGAAAGTTTCGTGCGCAATATTCCAACTTGTGGAAGATGCTGGACACTGGTGGAAATCACACGAGCGAACAATGACGAATGAACAAAAGCAAAACATGACCTGGAATGATTTTAAAAACATGATGATGGATCGTTATTTTCCACAGTCTATCCGTGACCAAAAGGAAATTGAGTTTGTCAATCTGAAGCAGGGAATTCTTCCAGTGATGGAGTATGAAAGACGTTTTAATCAATTATCTAAATATGCCCCACACTTGGTTGATACAGATGAAAGAAAAGCAAGACGTTTTGAAAGAGGTTTGCGTCCAGAGATCGGAGGTATTGTGTCAGGATTGAAACTACCTACGTACCATGAAACGTTTGAACGAGCACATATTGTATCCCTTAGCCAGAACTTAGAATACAACCAGAAACCTCAAGAGCAACCCGGGAAAAGGAAATGGGATTTTAGAAATAAGAATAAGACTAACCACTTTGTGAAGAAGGCAACTCCAAGGGGGGGACCAGGACCAAATGCTGTTCCGATATGTCCTAATTGCAATAAGCACCACTATGGGGAGTGTTTGATGGGAAAGAATGTTTGTTATAAGTGTCGTCAACCAGGACATAGGTATTGGGAATGCACTGCCACACAGACCAAGGCACCACAAAATGTTAATACACCAGATAAGAAGACAAGGAAGGCACGCATTTTTTCACTAGGACAAGATAAAGTGACCGAGGAGAATGAAACCATGGCAGGTATACTATTTGTCTACGATCTTCCAGCATATATTTTGTTTGATACTGGTGCATCACATTCTTTTATGTCAGAAGATTTTAAAAGAAAACTGGGTTTGAAAAGTAATACAAATGGAGAAGAATTGACGGTAAGTATTCCCTCAGGAGAAACTATTAGGACTAAGGATATTGTGACTGGTGTTAAGCTTTTAATAGGTGATCAAGAAATGGAAACTGATCTGTATGTATTAGAGATGAAATGTTTCGATGTTATTCTGGGTATAGATTGGTTGACCAAGAATAAAGCAACAATCCGATGTTTTGAGCGTGAGATAGATTTTGAAAGACCAATAGGATCCAAATTTACCTTTTATGGGGCCAAAACTAATACCAGACCGCGTATTGTGTCAGCAATGAAGGCTGTAAGAATGTTACGGAAAAAGGGAAGTGAAGGCTACCTTGTGAATATCATGGAAAATAATACTGGTAAGGTTACACCTGCTGATATATCAACGGTGAGAGATTATGTGGACGTATTTCCAGATGAGTTGCCAGGAATACCTCCTGATCGACAGGTTGAATTCACAATAGATTTGGTGCCCGGAGCTGCGCCTGTATCTAAAGCACCTTATCGAATGGCGCCTAAGGAATTACAAGAATTAAAATTACAGCTTCAAGAGTTACTGGACAAGAAGTTCATCAGGCCAAGTGTTTCTCCATGGGGAGCCCCTGTATTGTTTGTCAAGAAGAAAGACGGATCTCTTAGAATGTGCATTGATTATCGGGAACTCAACCGCCTAACAATCAAGAATAAGTATCCCTTGCCCAGAATAGAAGATCTTTTTGACCAACTGAAGGGAGCTAGCGTGTTCTCAAAGATCGATCTCAGATCGGGCTACCACCAACTCAAGGTCAAAGAATGTGATATTTCTAAGACAGCCTTCAAAACACGATATGGTCATTATGAGTTCATAGTAATGCCTTTTGGATTGACAAATGCACCCGCAGTATTCATGGATTTGATGAATAGGGTATTCCATCCTTATCTAGATCAGTTTGTCATAGTCTTCATTGATGATATCCTAGTATACTCAAGAGATAAAGAACAACACGAGAAACATCTTAGAACTATACTAGGTACCTTACGACAGGAGAAGCTTTATGCTAAATTTAGCAAATGTGAATTTTGGTTAGATCGAGTTATTTTTCTAGGCCATATTATCACGGCTAATGGAATCGAAGTGGATCCCGCGAAGGTTGAAGCAGTAATGAATTGGAAAGCTCCAAAGAATGTGAATGAGATCCGAAGTTTTCTGGGTCTAGCTGGTTACTACAGAAGATTCATTCAAGATTTCTCGAAGATCGCTAGGCCTTTGACTCAATTGACAAAGAAGAGCAACCAGTTCCACTGGACTGACGAATGCGAAAATAACTTTCAAGAGCTTAAGCAGAGACTCGTAACCGCGCCAGTTCTAACTATCCCTGACGGATCAGAAGGGTTTGTCATTTACACCGATGCCTCAAAGTTAGGCCTAGGATGTGTTTTGATGCAGCATGGAAAAGTCGTCGCTTATGCCTCAAGGCAATTGAAACCCCATGAGTTAAACTACCCTACACATGACCTAGAATTAACTGCTGTTGTTCATGCATTAAAGATATGGCGTCATTACCTCTATGGTGGGAAATGTGAAATTTACACAGACCATAAGAGTTTAAAGTACTTTTTCACACAAAAAGAACTCAACATGCGCCAAAGAAGATGGCTGGAGCTAGTAAAGGATTATGATTGTACCATCCACTATCATCCAGGTAAGGCGAATGTCGTAGCTGATGCACTTAGCAGGAAAAATGAAGGACACATGATCGCTCTACCAACACAACAGCAGCAACTGCTGACAGAATTTGCAAAGCTGAATCTAGATTTTGTGAAGTCAGGCCATACTACAGCTATGATCGCAGCATTAACCATACAACCTACTTTGAGAGATCGAATAAAGGTAGCACAAAGGACTGACCAATTCCTCCTCAAGATGAAAGACCGGGCAATTGCAGGAACCATCAAGGGATTCTTTGTAACACCAGATGGGACTTTAACATATGAAGGAAGATTATGTGTACCTAAGGATGATGACATAAGGAAGGAAATTCTTGAAGAGGGTCACAATACCCCGTACACAGCTCATCCAGGAGGGACAAAAATGTTCAAGGACCTAAAAGAAATCTATTGGTGGAGAAATATGAAACGATCAATAGGGTAATTTGTTGAAAGATGTTTAACATGCCAACAGGTTAAAGCAGAGCACCAACGGCCTTCAGGACTCTTACACCCTTTAGAGATTCCCGAATGGAAGTGGGAACACATAGCAATGGACTTTGTTACTGGACTGCCACGAACAGCAAGAAGGAATGAAGCTATTTGGGTGATCATTGACAGACTTACAAAGACAGCACATTTTATACCAGTAAGAATGACACTTAACATGGATCAACTTGCTCAACGGTACGTGGACGAGATTGTTAGATTACACGGAGTACCAGTGACCATCGTTTCGGACAGAGATACTCGTTTCACCTCTAAATTCTGGAGAAGTCTACAAATGGCCCTTGGAACAAAGCTCAACTTCAGCACATCATATCATCCACAAACTGATGGACAGTCAGAAAGAACAATACAGACACTCGAGGATATGCTCAGAGCCTGTGTACTAGACTTTGGAGGAAACTGGGAAACATATTTACCGCTGGTAGAGTTTTCCTATAACAACAGTTACCAGGCGACAATAAAGATGGCACCATATGAAGCACTCTACGGGAGAAGGTGTAGATCGCCAATTTACTGGGATGAAGTTGGAGAACGAAAGATTTTAGGACCTGAAATCATCGAAAGAACCATTGAAGTGGTAACTAAGATTCGAGAAAGAATTAAAGCCGCCCAGGATCGACAGAAATCATACGCCCAAGATTTTAGGACCTGAAATCATCGAAAGAACCATTGAAGTGGTAACTAAGATTCGAGAAAGAATTAAAGCCGCCCAGGATCGACAGAAATCATACGCTGACACACGAAGGAAGGATCTACAATTCAATACAGGCGATAAGGTTTTTCTCAAAATGGCACCAATGAAGGGAGTAATACGTTTCGGGAAGAGAGGGAAGTTAAAACCAAGATATATTGGCCCATTTGAGATTCTAGATAGAATTGGAGACGTCGCCTATAAGTTAGCGCTACCGCCAGAACTTACCAATATCCATAATGTCTTCCATGTATCAGTACTTAGAAAGTATGTCCCAGATACGAATCACGTTATTCGTCATGAAAATTTGGAGATCAATAAAAACCTCACTTATGAAGAGAACCCTATTGCTATCTTAGGAAGAAAAGTTCACACTTTGAGGAATAGAGAAGTTCCCTTAGTACTAGTACAGTGGAGTAGACATGGAAAGGAAGAAGCTACTTGGGAACGAGAAGATGAGATTTTAGCAAAATATCCGAACATCCTAAATCAAGTAAGTACAATTTCGAGGACGAAATTTTTAAAAAAGTAGGGGAGACTGTGATACCCCGAACCTTTGAAACACAATAAAATACATTGTTTGTATTTTAAAATATTTTTACCCATTGTATTTTAAATTACAAAGTTATTTGATTTATGATTTTATTTTAGAAAATATGTGTGACCGCGATGTACCAGGTCGACTGCACTCCTAGCACCGAAAGGATGAAAATTAAAAATATATAATTAACATCGGGTATAAGAAATAAGAAACATGTTTAATTTATAACATAACCTAACTAACTAAGTAAATAATATAATAATAATAAAAACAAACGTAAGCAAAAACTAACCTAACTAATTAATAAAATAATGGTAGGCAAAGCTTATGATCATAAGTGCATCAAATATTAATTCTATTAAGGTTATCCCACATCGTAAGAAAAAGAGAATGATTTATCCTTATTACACTATAAATAGAAGTGATCTCTTGGAGGAAATAATAACAAACAAAAGCAAACGTATATTAAAAGGGATTCCTTTAACTAGGAGGTCCTTATCAGTTTAATTTTGACAACGCTTCTACCGGTGTTTCGGAAAGTTGCCGTCTAGTATTAAAATCTTTTAAGGTATGTAATTTTAATAGCTCTTTATTTCTTATTGTCATTTATAATTTATATAGATTTAGGAATTTAATTATTTTCTTGATTTAAGTAGATTTATAAATTTAGCTATTTTCTTAAGTATGTAATAAATAGTTGTTGTTTAAGATGCATGTTAGTTAATTTAAAATATTTATTAATGTAGGTAATAATTTAGATTTAATAACATATTAGGCCTTTTTATCTAGGACTGTAATTTATAATAAGTTGGCTTATATGTTAGATATTGTAAAAGTAGACATAATTCAAGAATATTGTACCACACTTAATTATCTTTAAGATGTTAAATCAATAAGTAATACTAATTAAGTAAAACAACATGTACTTGGTGTAGTGCGAATCAGGACTTGGGACATACGCGAAATACGTACTTTATAGCGAGCAAAACAAGGTGGGTGACTGGGCCATTTGTAAGTATATTATGCTACTGAACCTGTACTTTATAAATATGTTTGCCTTCGGGCTTATGATATGATACCTCTTAAGTCGTAAGATTGGCTTTTGAGTGGGACTTGGGAGTCGTAAGATTGGCCCCCTAGTCTAGCAATATGGCTTTTGAGTTATAAGATGGACTCCTAAGTCAAGGATGTGTTTATTATTGTGCACCTTTGTTAGTATAACTGCTTACTAAGTTCCCACTGAGTTTATACTCATGCCCATAATTTATTACAAATCGTCAGGTTAGTTGAGCAAGGTGGCGGGGCTGTTGCGGCAAAGGTCACCGGGTTCCTTCTTTTACCCGCAACTCAAAGATGTTTTTGCCACTTCTGTGTATATTAATAAGTTTATGTGTATGCAAATCCGGGATTTGCATTTTCTTAGAAACTTTGGCACCACTAGTGTAAATATGTTTTGGCAGTATCATATTGTCAATAAAATTTCTACTTTTATCCATTAAGTATTTTATGTCACGCTTTCGCACATTTTCTGATTTATTATTTAATCAAAAGAAAAGAAAATTTAGTAGCACTTTAATCCCGAGCTAATGGGATTGGGGCGTTACACCTTGGTTAACAGTCCCAAATGATTAGAGACGATTAATTCTAGAAAAAAAAAAAAAAAACATGTATGATTGATTATTTCACGTAGGGAAATACTGACCACTCAATTTAAATGCTCCATAAATTTTCATATATAGTAGTTGCACGGATCTTCGGGTCAATAACGTATTGGTAAATTATGAGAAGTTTTTATGATGTATTTATACTAAAAGACATTACTTATTTTTAAGAAAAATATTACCTTCCAGCATAATATATTTCTTTCTTTCAATATAAACATCAATACGTGTTCATCATAATACTTTTTTCGGAACAAGTAACACCTTTCAACATTTTTCATAGAAACTGCATACACTTGCGGATCCATCCACAATTCATATTATATATACAAAGTTAAGATTCAAGTATAACTGGTGTACAAAAGAACTAATCTTAGAGGTTATATAGTTATAGGGGCATTAAAAGTTCTATAACCCTAAAATATCTCAGGTCCATGGTTATCCTAATTATGCTAGGTTTTGGGCTTAGTAGGCCTTTAGAAAGTTATAATAATTAGTAAGAAAAAATATCCTACTAGTAGATTGAGCCAATCTTTTGACATATACATGATCAATTGTATTTCCTCTTCAACACCATCATATTTTAGAAATAACATCAATATATATGTGTGTATGTCAAGCCAAATGCAAAGTTCATATAAATTTAAAGAATAGTAGTATATATTTTTTTAAAAGAATTTTTCACATTTTATTTACCCAACTATTCAATAAAGAAATTGGTTTTATATTTTAAGAAACAAAATACGGACCTGACTTAATTATAAAGGACAATCCACCTCGAAATTAGCACGTTTCTGCCCAAAAAACTTTTATCAGGTGGTCTCATTAAATTAACTAGAGCAGTGTGGGTGGGCCTACAATTATTTTCAACCACACCGCTACTACAATTAAACGTAGTTTTAGAGACGTTCTTTTTTACAAGGCAATTATTGTTACAAAATATTTTATAAAATAATTAAGATTACTTGTAAATTGCTTTTAGGGATAACATTTTGTTGTAAAAAACATTTTGGATGACTCGTCGTCTTAAATAAACTATTTGTGAGAACATTTTTACTCGCACAATAGTTTCACTATTAGTGATTACTACATCATGTCAAATAATGTATTTTTAACAATTTTTTAATTATTTGTATTTATGACGATTGTTAATTATTTGAGACATTTTTTGTTATCTCAGAATATCATTATGTTGTAGTGTTTCACCCAATTCGGAAAAAAAAAATTTGTATAATTTTATTTTATTAAGAGCTTTTTATATGAGTTTTTATTATATTTTTGAAAAGTTTGTATGAGTAATTATTCACTCAAACAATTTTGCAAATCATATCGAAGAACACTGTGTCATTATTATAGATACAGATTAAAAATAGTAAATTGGTGAAAATTACACTACATATATTGTATCGAGTATATACAGTTTGGTTTACATTAGAAAACTTTGTAAAAGCTCAAAAGTTGGCCCTACAAGAAAAATGGATATTTGCCATTACTCTTTTTGCAACTACAAGAGTGGTTACTAAGAATAATCCTTTTTGTAACTATTAGTAGTTATAAAAAATATTTCATACAATTTTAACCAAATTTGCTATAATATAGTAAGCTCTTTTGCAACTACTTGTAGTTACAAATACATTAGTAACTACAAAGTAGTTGCAAAAAGTAATTACAGATAGATTAGTAACTACAAAGTAGTTGAAAAAAAACTTTTTGCATCTTACTATTAGTGGCTACCTTATAGTAACTACATTTAGACATTTAGTTACTAAAAGTATTTTTGTGACCACTCTTCTTTTTTTGTAACTACATTTTGTAGTGGCAAAAGATTTTGATTTTAGTAGTGTCGTTTACATTAGTGTGTGTAATGTGTTTATTGTGTGCCGTGTGGGTATTGTTTGTAGTGTGTATATTGTGTATAGTGTGTGTAGTGTGTGTAGGTGTGAAGTGTGTGTGAGGTGTATGTATTGTGTGTAGTGTGTATAATGTGTGTATGTATGTGTAGCATGTGAAATTTGAGTGTAATAATAAAGATCTTAAAAAATAAGATGATATATATCAACTTATTCTTTAGATCTTATAAGCTCTTAGAGCTTTTTTTTTTTTATCTTACAAGCTCCACGTCTTTTTTTTTTTTCCAAACACTTTGCAAGAGCTTATAAGCTCCTAAACATCTTATAAGATGTTTTAGGAGCTCATAAGCTCAGGTAAACACCCTCTGAGTACAAACACACATATAGAGATAATTTATAAGGAACCTAACATATGCAGCTCAATTGACGGCATGCCACATTATCCTTAATTTAACAAATTTAATATATATATATATATATATATATATATATATATATATATATAATTGAAAATGAAAACCAACAAATTGAAACTGCAAAATCAGAAAAAGGCCATCCCCCAGATCATTACAAGAAAAGGTCTTTTATGAAAAATGTAAAGTTATCTCGAACAATAAGTTGTCGCATATTCATTATTAGAGATAACATGTCGTCACTAACTAGTCGTCAAATATGTCTCAAGTTTTTGTTCAACAAGTTGTCGCTAAAAGTTATCTAAATTAGAATAGGCTTAAATAAATTGACAACATTTTGTGACGACAAAGCATCACATTAACTTATTATGAGATGCAACAATAATCATCTCAAAAAATGTATCACTAAGAACTTTTTTATTGTAGTCCTTTTATCCACAAAAATATTGTTTGGATACATTGTATGGTTTGGCCTGCTGCATTTGTTATTCTTGCTATGGTGCAAGAATTTAATGGTGTATTTGTTACTATCCGGATTTAAGGATATCCCGATCCATCTTCATACCACTGCGGCTGGCAATGCAACCAGACCAATTCGAGGAGGAATCGTTTTCATGGGAAGGAAAATGGTGGAGATGATAAGTGTATGAAAATATAGGGTACAATGACGTTACAACTGATATTTTTCATTTTGACAATACTAGTACAACAACTTTTTCCAACACGGCACATTTGGACAGATATATATATTATTGCACTCAATGTGTTGCAACACAACAACTGAACTTGCAATTGTATAGTTTCTTACTCCACATAACTGGCAAACAAGATCTCTGTGACAATCTTTATGAACCTACAAAACACAAATTAGTACAAGGGGGCATTAGGGGTGAGTCCAGGACTTTTTTCGCGAGAAAATATGCCTCGCCCAAGTTCTTATGGTCACTGGCACAATGTCCCCAAGATACAACGGCTGATGTCTCAAAAGTAGTAGTACTCCAAACCTTTGAGGTCATGCAAACTGAAAAATGTTGAGAAAGACATGTCCCAACAAAAGACCATGCTCCTAAGGAATCTCTATGATACAACAAAGAATCCTATGAAAAACTCTACTTAAAGGACATGAAGAACTCCTATTCATAGTGCTCGACTTGTAGAGAATATTAATGTCCCTTGGGTAGTCGGGTTAGTGGCATTATGGGGTGTGTAACCTCCAACCACTTTCTCTAACGATATGTACACTACCCCCCCCCCCCCCACGATCTTAGGTAGTGGCCCCTTTAATTTCCAAGAATGAATCTAGACACAAATTTGTCCAAATTTGTCATGGATATCTAACAATCACAAGCTAAACCGGGTTGGTCCCGATTCAGTTCTTAAAAACCCGACTTTTCTGACTCGAGTTAACCACTGCCCCAATATGTGGATAGACATAATTTAACATTGCTATCATTAACCATCAATTTATGACTCATTGAAAATCAGTTTCTGGAAACTCCAAAAGCTACATTCATCCTTGTGAAACATACTTTTCCAATTTACCATCTAATTTAACTTGAATCAGATTAATGCCATATCTTAATCGGTTCAAACTTGGGTCGACACCCACTTAATTAAACCAATTTTCCAACAATCCCCGACATGAGTAGAAATTGATGCATGTATGAATGCGAACTCACATACCCAGTTCGCACGAGATAATATTGAATTACGAGAGGTAGATTGTGTCTTTGAACCTTCCTTAATAAGATAATGTCAGATATACTAGCATCTTAGTGGATGCAATGCCTTGAACTACTCCTCTGTGGTTATCGAGTCAACAGTGTTTACATAATAAGCCTCTAACACCTGTCATTCTCATGCTTGTGTTTGTTTCGGCCATGGACCAATCTTGGGTTAATAAGGGCTTCATTGAGATGGCTTTCATCGCACTTACATAGGTGGTCTCCTATTAAGAGTACCACGTGATAGTCCTCCACTTTTTGGGTTAGGAACCATTAAAAGTCGCATTGACTTAATTCACCACACTTGCAGGTTGCAGCACTTGGCTGTCTCTAGGCAATAGGCTCAGAATAAGGTTCAAGCGCACCACTGAACATTAATAACTTAGTTGTCCAATTGCACCAAGTCTCTAGGATCTCCATTCGTGGTTAGGTTACCGCTATGATTGTTCTTTATTGTGTGCATTCTTAGACTCATTCCTCTACACATGCAGTTTAAATGACCTCTCTAACTCTTAGTTTGTGGTACTACTTCAACACGTGGAATTTATTCAATCGAGGCCTACTTCAAATTCGGGCATTTTACCACTTAAAGTACATACTTGCACAAGAATATATTAACATGGAACTTCCTTTATGGAAGACTTGAAGCCTTTTACTTCTTCACAAGCTGAGCCATTGTTTCTATGTCAAAACATGTTATAGGCTCATAATTCGCACGTTCCATGTTAACTGATATCCTGTCATATAGATTAGCCTTTACGTATCAGCTAAGCTTCCATCCCCACAATTCACCACTCTAGTGGAAATATAAGATTCTCGCAAAATTTATTCATCCATTATTGGAACATGACTAACATTTTCGCTTGTTAAACTATTTCTAGGACAACTAGGTAGAGGTCATAATTTGATTTCCATTACCAAGTTGTCAATCTACATTACCAATGTCTCTTCAACCATGGTAAGATCAAATCAATATATTGATCATGTTTGAACAATCTCCCTCATTTCATGGAAAAGCCAATATAACCACGTATTGATAGCATTGTCACAGGGCAACGTTAGGAAACATATTAATACTTAGTTCAATAAGCAATTACTTGGCCAAATATTGGGAGAACTGTGATAGTAACCCTTGGTTTTCCTAGTCGTTCCCCTAGGGCTAACACTTTCACATGCTCGACGCTTATCTCAAACAGCTGAGCTTTGAGTTTGTTAGTAAATTTATGTTTAGTTTACATAATGACAAAACCTCCTGTAAGGTTGGAACCAATGCCCCCAGAAATTCTGTAAATCTTTGTAATAGATAGGGCTAGTTCTACCTAGGCAGAAGTCTCAACAAGCAAGCAGCAAGATCACCAAGGTTACTTGTAGCAACAAGCTCGCTATCGCAACAAGGAAAGAGATTCAGTGAGCAAGTAGTAAGGTTGTATATGCCCATCTAGCATACAACATTGCTTGCAGCAAGGAAAATACAACCAGCAGGAGTCATGTCCACAATGTCAAAGTCAAGGTCAAAAGTCAGGATATTCAAATTCAAATATATATCTAGTGGAGACTAGTTTAAAACCTTGTACTAACCATCCAGTAGCGTGGGGACACATCACCTGACGAAAATCAAAAACAACACTGGACACTGACACCAAGCCACAACCACTATGACCTACTTTCTGCGAGAAAGGACAAACGGCTCTTTGCCGTACAAGGAGCACTAAATGTCAACGGGATTATTTCTCTCTCTTCAACGAGAAGAAGTCCCAACTGCTATAAACAGAAGGAGATGGAAGACGAAGTAGAGGCTACCGAAACTCAAGCATTCAAAATTACTTAGCATCAAGCAATCAACATTCTTATTCAAAACTTCAAAACATACACTCCGATAATCAGACTAGTGTTTATGCAAAGTATACAAGAGCAAGATAGCAAGAACTAAGCAACCTAGTGAAGATCAAAAGCTGCAACAACTCTCAAGTCAAGCTAGCTCTCAAGCTTTACTTCGGACCTACTCCTTCTCAAATCAGAAAGCTTGCCCACTTCTCAACTGTATTAAACTTAAGAAGAAACTACTAAAAATTGAAGAAAAACTTTCATTAAAGCAAGCTCACGAAAGGTTTTTAAAATGGAGAGTGTTTGTTTGAATTCAGGATTCAAAGATGACTTGTGTTCCGAGGAACATGTGTACGACAGAGGAGTAGCCTTCCAAGGATAGGAAAAAACTATTGTAAGGAGTTAAGTTGGACCTAGACTTCGGAGTAGCAACATTGTACTGTGTGTAAACTAGTTAGTGAATTTTCCTGTTGTGTGAGGGAAGAGTCGATGTAGAACAATAACCCCCATCTTCCAACCACTATAAATATTTTGTCTACTTTTATAATAATTTTATTATTGTTGCTGGCATACTACTTATCTACTGCATAGATTTGTACAAAAAGTTTAAGCATAATTCGTTGCATGTAAAATTCCCTTGAGTCTTGCTTCTTGTAAGCAACTTCTAGCCAGTCTGATTTGTGCCTACTGCCTAAGTAAGCTTATTGTAGTAACTTTGCTGCAAGAACCAGTTTCTTGCAGTATGCAGCAATCTTGTGCTCAAAGTATTTGAAAAAAGATAAAATCAAGTTAGAGGTTTATCCATACCCCCTCTAAACCTCTACCACTTGGGACCAACAAGTGGTATCAGAGCAGTTGGTTTCACATACCAATGGAGACTTCTTCAACTAAAGCGCCCATGTTTTCCTTTGAGGGTTATGAGGACTGAGCCATAAGGATGCAAACATGGCCTCTATGCATGGCGAAATGTGGACAGTCATCACTGAAGGTCCACCAGTAATCATAAATATCAACACTATTGTACGAGTGGATGGAGAATATGAACCTCCTCCCATGGTTGAAAAGGGATGTAGTGAATGGACTATCGATGAATGAAAAGGTCAAACTTGGACTATCTAGCCAAAAATGTACTTTTTGCTACATTGGACAAGGGAACCTTCACTAAAGTCAAGGCATGCAAGACTACAAAGGACATTTGGGATTTGCTGAGGGAAATATGTGTAGGTTGAACTCTACTTCGAGAGAACAGGGTAGCTACTGCAACCATAGTGATAAATATCATCGAGAAATTAAATTTCTCGCGAATATATAGCGCCTTTTATACGGAACGTATTAAAACCAGTTCAAATCGCGGATTTCTCAGAATATCGCGAGATATCCATTTATTTCGCGAGAAGTATATATTTCTCGCAAGAAATTGGTATAACTTGTTCAAAATATAAAATGCAACTGGAGTGAGCGAGATTCAAACTTGGGTAACTACGAAATACACTGTAACCCACCACGCCACCATGAGATTTCTTGACCATCGGAAATAGTTTTTATTCTTAACACAAACTATAATGCAAAACTAGACTTTACCTCACACACAAAATTGTTTCTTTGTTTTTTTTCTCTTTTTTTTTTTAGACATAATGGTATATTCTTCAAAAGACAATCATACGGAAAATATAATAAATTAATTAAAACAAAACTAGAAAAATTTCCAAAACAAAGAAGCTAAATATTAAACTCTATGTTTTTCTCATAATTTAAACAGACTCACATCTTATTATTTTAACATATATTTTATTTTTAGAACCAAATATTATGAAGTCCCACAAATTACAACACAATTAAAAAAAAAAAATCTCAAAAGAAATCTATTTAAATAGTATAAACTATGAACATACATGTACAAATAGCACATCTAACGATAAGCGAAATATGTGCATTCCTATACATATAATGCTATAGGTTTCTGATAAAAAGAACTTAAAATAAAGGATTATTAATACAATTATCAAATAAAAGTAAAATTGAGTTGATAGATCGAATTAAATATTAAACTGATATGTTTAGAATTGAGTAATTAAAGTTAAGCTGAAGTTAATTAGTAAAAATAAGTAATTGAAAAATAAATTATTTAGTGTATTGAACCCGATTTATTCCCGAATAAAATCCGTATCTAGGTTTATGTGGAGAAATTTTCCCGATTTACTCCATTTTATTCGAATAAAACCCGAATGACCAATTATTAGTGATGCCGAATAATACTTGTTTTCGACATTTGTTCCTATGACTGCAACCCTGAGCTTTGAGTTCATCAAGGATAATCTTAGAGAGTCTCTAAACAATTTAGATACAAGATACACAGCAATTCTGAATGAGTTGGTGTCTATTGGGAAAGAGCTTACTCGGCAGGAGATAAACACCAAGCGGCTGCGAGCTCTCACATCGGGCTGGGATGTGAAGATCATTCCAATGAGCAGCTCAAAGAAGCTAGGTAAGAAGAGCACTTGCGAAATCTTCTCTAACCAAATCCTTTGAATATGACATTTATCGAAGAAGGAGAGAAGAAGAAGAGAATATTGCTATCACAAAAATCCTAGTAGCAAGCATCCCCTCACAACAACTCCAAATAGTCCTTGTAACCACCATCATGCCAAAGCAGCAATCTCATGTTGTTGCTGAGGAGGAGAAAACATCTGAAGAGATGGCTTTACTTATGAAACGCTTCACACATTTTATGAAGAAGCCTCCACAGGTAAACCCATCCATGCCTCATTACACCGGGCCCTCAGAACCCCCAAGGATAAGAAAGAAAGCTGGTGATCTTTGCTACAACTAAAGGAAGACTGGTCACTTTGCTAGGGAATGCCCATATCCCAAACTGCACAAGTATCCTTCGGATGTTCGCAAGCAAAGATGGGGTAGAAGGATGGAAGAGAAAGCTCAGCTAAAGGCTCTCTTGAGTGGAGCAAAACCTGTCAAAGTTGTTCCACTGTCTTTAAAAGAACCTACAGCATATGAAGATCCAGACTTCCACGGTGACTCTTCATACTCTAACAGTGAAGCACTCATTTATCTCATGGCAAAAGAGACTGATGATCATGACGAGGTACATTCTCCCAGTACCGCTTCAAGATTATAGATCGTTTACTCTAAAGCTTACTAATTTCGTTCAGATAGGTTATGGCTGACTTTCGACTTGGTCAATCAGTCATATAAAGAGCTAAAGGTTGAGAACATGCAGCTTCTTAGAGAAAATACAGTGCTTACAGTTGAAGTTGAGAAACTTACAGCTGAAGCAATTGACTGTTATTTTCTTCGAGACGAAGTAAGTAGTTGAAGATGTCTCTCACCCTTCAGGCTGAGAAGGAAAATAAACTGATGTCAACCATCATGTATGTTAGTAGATCATCAAGGAATCTAGATGAAATACTAGATGTTCAGAGAAACTTACCAGACATGACAGGGATATGATTCTCTGACATAATTTTTAACTGTCAAGCAGCTAATACATGTACTGATGTTCTAGAAGTAAATACGATTGAGTCTCACATGCTTCCCAAATAGTGTAAAGGTAAGTCTAGAAGGATGGAGAATATCCCTACTAGGAAACCTAGACTGAAGTCATGTTGTAAGGGAAAGTCAACTGCTGAAAGCACACTAGGCACTGATGCAGTAGGAAGTAACAGCATGCAGCAAGCTTTGGCTACTGAGTGCAGTAACTCCCTAAGTAGCCTAAGAGCTACCAGCAGAAGACTAGGCTTGATGTTTAGAGGCTTCCACGTAAGGCAAGGAGGAACCATTCCAGGTTACTCCAATCCAGGAAACAATCAACTCTGGGTACATCTTAAAAGGGAACCTTCCAAGGTATACTGTAAACAAATTGGCCCATAAGAACAGCTTGATGCTTCGAGTTTCAGTTACAAATGGGTTGCAAGAATGACTAATTCCCAAGGAGCTATTAAGTGATGGGTACCTAAGTCTACTTGATTACTTTGTAGGTCAAGTTTCCTACTGGACATAGTGATATCTAGTACATCGACAGCGGATGTGCTAGACAAATCACAAGCAACAAGAAGTCTTTTAAGGGATTTCAAAAAATGCAAACTACCCAAGGTGGTGTTTGGAGACAATGTTAAAGGCATCACCAAAGGTGTTGAAACTATCTCTAAAGGAAAAGTTAGCATAGCAGATGTCTACTTCATCGAGGGCTTAAAATATAATCTACTGAGCATAAGCCAATGATGTGACAAGGGACACTTTGAAGAGTTCAATCAAGGGAAATGCTTAATAAGAGATATGAAGTTCGACCAAATAAAACTCACAGACACTAGAAAGGGTAACACCTATCTAGCTAGTTGGGAGACTACTGGAGGAAAGCTCTCTTGATCTATAGCTAAAAGCACTCCTCCACTCAGCTGGTTGTGGTACAGAGAATGAGTCATCTGAACTTCAAGATTATCAACAAGTTAGCATGCAAAAGGTTAGTAAGAGTTACCATGATTGCTAAAGCACTACTGCCCAAGAGATTCTGGCTAGAGGCAACCAACATAGCATGCTTTCCTCAAAATAGATGTCTTATCAACAAAGATCTAAATAAGACACCATACGAGTTTTAGACTAGAAGAACGTCTAACATATCATACTTCCATATCTTTGGTTGTGGATGTTTTGTGCTGAACAATGGGAAGGAACATCTAAATGCCTTCGATGATAAATCTAATGAAGAAGTATTTTTTGGATACTCCTCAGTACGTAAGTCATTTAGAGTGTTCAACAAGAGAACATTGGTGGTGGAAGACTCACCACACGTGGTCTTTAATGAGCCCTGTTGTAACCCAGAAGGAATTGAAGGGATTTTATCAAGGGTAGAAAAGATTAGGTTGGAGAAAGATAAGGAACATGTCCCTTATGTGAAATACAGCAACCAATTCTTACTGACGAAGAGCCTAGTGTATATGAGGAAGTAACTACTGAAGGAATTGTGAACCCTACAGCAGAGGTTACTATACTAGAACCTACAACACAGCAAGGAGCTCAGCAGGATGTTGTGAATTAAGGCTTGGAGCCAAACAAGAGATGGTTAAGGGATCATCCTCCCACCCAGGTCATAGGGAGAATAAATGATGGAGTAAGGACAAGGAGATCCGCATCTTACGAAGTCATGTTCTCCTGCTTCGTATGTCAAACGGAACCTGTAACCATTGAAGAAGCTCTAAATGATCCTAATTGGGTTCAAGCCATGCAAGAGGAGCTCAATGGCTTTGAGACAAATGAAGCATTTCATTCGCGATCATGTTGAAAGAAAATATGTCAAGCTTGAAAAGATCCAAATAGACATGCAGTTAGTTGACATTTTCACTAAACCTCTGTGTGAATCAAGCTTCAATATGCTTCGAACCGAATTAGGGATGGTACTTATGTAGGAGAACCTCTGTAGGTAAAGTATGTTGCTATGGGAAGCATAAAACAAGTTTTAAAATAGTCAACTAAAAGTTTCTTGTAACCCTACTAGAGTAAGAGGAATGATGCACGTAAGGCACGATGATATGTTGCCTACTGCAAGCAAAGGTAAGGTAAGAAAAAGAGCAGTAGATAGCATGTGAATGCCTACAGCAAGAAACACAGTAAGGAGAACCCCAGTAAACTGAAATATGGTGATTCGTTGAACCTTACTATAAGTAACCTTATTATGACACACAAGCTGGAAGTATTTAATATCTACAACATTTAAAGTTTACTCCACTATTTACTAAAGCATTAATAAGTCCTCGTAGCATTTAGTGTGTTGAACCTTAAAAACTTTTCAGTTTCTAAAGTGGGAAATATTCCTTCCTTATCCAAACAAATCTTTCCCCACATTTAATGTGCATGTCATTTATTGCGCCGAAATTATTGCCTTTCAGAAAGGTAATTATGACAGTTTGTATTTGACCAATGCACCTATTAAATCACAGCCACTAATTCAAATTCATTTTTCCATTTTCCATCAATGAACGGATTTCTTGTTAAGTGAACCAAGAGCCGTTCTTGATTAGCTATAGTGACAGGTTATATATACCTAAACTTAGAAAGTGGGAAAAGACTTTTGATCATGGCTTTTCAAAAAGAAACCCTAAAAGATGCAAACAAACTCAGATCTTCAAAGGTTATCTTCTTCAACAAAGTAAATATGGCATCTACGAAATCCACTCCAACTAAAAAGTATGACTTCATCGAAGGAAGACTGGCATCTCTCAAGTATCTAAGGTTTCGGATGGCCTAGAGAAATAGAGGATCTCAGCTGATCGAGGCAATATGGTGGAAATTATCTTCGAATCATCTTACCTTCTTTCTTGGTGCCCACATACCAAGATATTCCAAATTGATGGAGGAGTTCTACAAAGCTCCAAGGATCACTCGCTTTCCCAAGGGTGAACCAACCACCATCACATGCATCGTTGGAAAGAGTATTGTTGAGATCACTTCTTTAGCGATCCCCAAGATCTATTCTATGCCGGAAGAAGGATTGACTTCAGCACAACTGAAGATCTTTGGTGTAGATCTACTGCTTAAATGCTGGAAGGTAATCATAGATGACCAGCAAGCAATAAATGTGCATGAATCCTGCACCAAGGTCACTTTCATTCCCGATTTTGAGTTTTTGCGATATCTATCGTCGGAGTATAGAGTGCATGATTGGGAATTATGATAAGTGCACCAGTCTCTGCTCCTGTATAATGATTGCTCTATCAAAAGAGGAGTTAGTGAACTGGCCACTGTTCCTCTTCGCTCGTCTAGTGGAGGAGATCAAGAAGATCAAGGGCCGCAAGAGCTACAAAATCATGCTCAACTATGTTCTGTATCATCTCAGTGTGGGGATTGTTGGTGGAGTGGAACTTGGGAAGGGTAAGTGGATAGGTGGTACGCAGAAGGTACCAAGCAAAGGATGAAGAATAGGGAAGGGTCACATATGCCCACATCGCTCCTGTTGGGAAGCGAAAGATGATAGTTCTGAAACCCCCTTCCAAGAAGAGATCTCAATCGTTGAAACCTCTAAATGAATCAATCATTTCTTCTGGTACCATTACAGAAGAGGAAGATGAGGAGAATGGTGCTGAGGAGGAGCCCTTACAAAAGAAACCAAGGAGGATGGTGAAAGCCCACCTCAAGTCCAGCATTGCCATGCAACTCTTTGATGAGCCTGAAGCCGCAATCTCCCCATGATCAACATCTCTTGATCGTGAGAGTCCACATAATGCAGGAGCAAGAGGTATCAACTCTTGATCCGTATAATGTTTTCTATATCCTGACTCTTAGCCAGAACCCACCCCCTGCCACTCCTGCAAACCAAGAAGAAGCAACGGATGTTTTGAATCAGACTAGCGAGTCGTTGGTTCAAGTAGAAAACCCAGTAGGTAGCTCTCAGCATACTTCAAAGGCAGAGGTCGAACCTCATGAAGTAGGGGATGAACAATGTGCGGTAAGAGATGAACTAGGACCTATTTCCTCTTCCCAACAACATGAAGAAGATAAGCTCATTATGGAGCTGGTGGAGGAGGAATGGAGCGATACTACAGATAGCGCTCCAATAGAGTAAGGTTGTACCTTTACATCTTAAACTGGGATAATTAAGAATGGGTAACCTATTGGCACAATGTAAAGACATTGCTAATTTGATCTCCAAGGACTTTGGTGATCACATTCGAGCAAAAAGAAGGGTTTGCCTATAGGAAAAGGTTGCCCTCAAACGCCCAGCTGACAACAGTGACTCTGATGGTGAAGATGAAACTAAAAGTGACAAGGTGGCTCGCTAAGTAATAAGGCACACCAGAACCGAAGCTCATCAGATGTACGAGGTTCCAGTGGTTAGGGGACCAGGAAGCTCGTCGCAGCAATCTACTGACGCTTCTACAACAGTACGGCCAACTGCTGGAGGAAGATCAAATCCCATTATCCTCTATTTCCAGGCTAGGCAGGGAATTGCCAATGAATCGATTGTCAGACAGGACACAGTAGACAAGGCAGCAATAGCTTCTCAGGATCCCCTTGAAGCTACCAAAAGCGCAAAACAAGTAGTTGAGGCAGATGCTATAATCGCCAATGAATCTGTTATTGATGAAGTGGTAATAGACAAGGCAGTAAGCACTTCACAAACCGTCGATGAACCTATTGTAGGAGAGATTACTTTAGACAAAGCATTGCCCATCTCTCACACACCAAGTGTACACCCGCCCGGAAATACACAAGGTGGGATCTCAAAAATAGTAGAAAATGTAGAGACTATTTAGCATCAGCACGCAACATAAGCAAGTGAAGAGCAGTTTCAACCAACCATTAACCTTGCTGAAGTTGCAATACCACCTGCTGAAGATCTTGTTCATACTGTTGCTAAGGTAATCATACTTGATGATACTCTAATGGACAGTTGAACAACATGAAGATGAATTGGATTACAATGATACCCCTTTCCAAAGTAATACAGATGAGGAGGAAGACTATCTATCAGAGGCTGAGGATGTGGAAAATAATTCAGCTGATGATGCTAGTTATGCAAGGCTAAGTGACAAAGCACCAACTACTAGGGAGGATATAGTGGAAAAGTTTAAGGCTACAGCTCATAATAAGAAGTAGAAGAGACTGTGGCAAAGTAGAAGGTTGATGCAGCTTGTACTGAGGCAAGCTTGGCAAATGAAGCAGCTACTCAGGCCACATAAGGAGATTTGGCTACGGAGCAAGCAGATGCTACCTGTACTGATGCAGGAAAAGCAGAAGATGCAGTAGCTCAGCCAAAGAGAACTAAACAAGATGTTGGAGTATAAAATTGGCCAGCAAGCAGGACCAGTTGAGAGGGAACGACAGCTAGTTAAGTTCATGCAACAACATGAGAAGGCCACTACTAATGGTGAGCCTACTGGACAATCTCATGAAGCAAAAAAAAAAATTATTGCTAGAAAAACAAATGTGGAAGAGATAAGGAGACCACTAGCAACCCCAATTGACAGTTCTGATGAAGACATGGATATTCGAGGGAGTAATCGATCATCTCTTGAAGAATTCTAGAGAGAGCTCAGAACAGTTCAATTTTGCTCGGTATTTTGCGCATACTAGAAACATATACTGAGATCAATCTTGATGATGTCAAAAAGGGGGAAGAGGAGGCAAGGGCAAGGCGTGGTGAGAGAGAGCAAAGAACAGCATGAGATGTTCATTTCTACTCAAAGAAGACAAGAACAAGAATCCACAGCGCGAGCACATCAATGGAGAACTCACGAACAACAAGAGTTTGAAAGATCTTTGTAGGATTCAGAAGAGAGAGTATGTAATATCCTTAGAAAGGAAGAAGCTGAACTCCACGAGATATATCTTGCTACAGGAATAGTTCATGATCCCCTATTCACAAAAAATAGTCTGCCACCTCAAGCGCAAGAAAGTAAGATGCCCCTCCTAATCTATCAATCCTCTCTAAGTATGAAGGATGGGTGTTGCATGACTGCACAGATAAGCAACTAGATGAACTTTGTGCTTATGAAATTACAACATAGAGAAATCCTACAGAAGAAGAAATTGATCGTTGGAGGATAGCTGAAGTTCTCAGATACTTTGAGTACCTACTGAGCGATGGCGCGTCGAAGAATGTCGAAGGCTACACTAGAGACAAGCTGAAGAGATATGGAGAACATTCCACGGAGTACTTCCATTCCAGATTGAGCTTAAAGGCTTACAATGGGAAAGATACAAGATCTCCCATTATGTTGAATGGTAGCTGATGGAAGATCTTACTCCTGAGGTGCAGCTTCAGTATATGAACTTCGAATAGAAGATGTATAGCGAATGGTCGAGGTACACTGAGACCATTCCTGACAGATCCAGAAGAAGCAGCGATTTGAGAGATGAAGACAAAGTGAGACACAAAGGCAAAAAGCATGGCAAGCAGCACTCCACAGAATGTCATTGGAAGAAGAATAAATGGTGAACTACTAGTGGGTAAATTTTTCTTATCTATGGCTCTGGAATTGTTCTTATTTTCCACATGATTACTGTAATTCTAATAGGGAGGCTTATCTAATTAAAACAATCATCATTCTTGCCAAATGATTACAACTCATAATCTTACATCATGCATGTTGCATTTTAAGTACCTTTTGAAGATTAACAGTTTATTCTAACAGTTTTTTGTTTTGTGACTTTACGTACGTTTTACGTAGAGTTTTGACAGCATCAAAAAGAAGGGAATTGTTAGGAAATTCATGTTTTGTTCTGATGATGGCAAAACCTCCTGTAAAGTAGGAACTAGTGCCCCAGAAATTCTGTAAATCTTTGTAATATATAGAGCTAGTTCTACTTAGGCAGAAATTGCAGCAAGATCATCAAGGTTACTTGTAGCAACAAGTTCGCTATTGTAGCAAGGAAAGAGACTGCAGTGAGCAAGTAGTAAGATTGTGTATGCCATCCAGCGTACAGAATTTCTTGCAGCAAGGAAGGTAAAACCAGCAATCAAGCAGGAGTCATGTCCAAAGTGTCAAAGTCAAGATCAAATTCAGGATATTCAAATTCAAAGATATAACCAGTGGAGACAAGTTTAAAACCTTGTATTGACTATCCTGTACCGTGGGGACATGTCATCTGATGAAAAGCAAAAGCAACACTGGACACTGACACCAAGCCGAAACCACTATGACTTACTTTCTGCGGAAAAGAACAAATGGCTCTTTGTCGTACAAAGAGCATTAAATGTCAACAGGATTATTTCTCTCTCTTCAATGAGAAGAAATCCCAACTGCTATAAGGAGGTGGAGGATGAAGTAGAGGCTACTGAAACTCTAGTATTCAAATTACTTAGCTTCAAACACTCAGTATTCTTATTCAAAGTTTCAAAGCATACACTCTGATAATCTACCAGTGTTTATGCAAAGTATACAAGAGCAAGATAGCAAGAACAAAGCAACCTAGTGAAGATCAAAAGCTGCAATAATTCTCAAGTCAAGCTAGCTCTCAAGCTTTACTTCGGTCCTAATCATTCTCAAACCAGAAAGCTTGCCCACATCCCAACTGTATTCAACTTAAGAGGCAACTACCAGAAATTGAAAAAAAAAAAAAACTTTCATTAAATCAATCTCATAAAAGGTTTTTGAAATGCGGAATCTTCGTTTAAATTCAGGATTCAAGGTTGATTTATGTTCCACGGAACGTGTGTACAATAGAAGAGTATCCTTCCGAGGATAGAAAAAAAATCATTGTAAGGAGTTAACTTGGACTTGCACTTCGAAGCAGCTAAGTTGTACTGTGTGTAAAATACTTAGCGAATTTTTTCACTATGTGAGGAAAGAGTGGACGAAGAAGGATTACCCCACATTCGAACTACTATAAATATAGTGTCTACTTTTTATATTGCTTTTATTATTGTTGATGGCATACTACTTATCTACTGCATAGATTTGTAAGAAAACGTTAAAAACGTATTCTGCTGCACGTAAAACTCCCTTTGAGCTTGCTTACTGTAAACCACTTCTAGCCAGTCTGATTGTGTCTACTTCTTAAGTAAGCTTACTGTACTAGCTTTACTGCAAGAACCAGTTTCTTGCAGTAAGCAGCAATCTTGTGCTCAAAGTATTTGAAAAAGATAAAATCGAGTAGAAGGAATAACCCCACATTCGAACCATTATAATATTGTGTTTACTTTTATATTGTTTTTATTATTGTTGATAGCATACTACTTATCTACTGCATAGATTCGTAAGAAAACGTTTAAGCATATTTCACTACACATAAAACTCCCTTGAGCCTTGCTTACTGTAAGATACTTCCAGCCAGTCTATTTTGTGTCTACTTCCTAAGTAAGCTTACTGTACTAGCTAGACTGCAATCTTATGCTCAAAGTATTTGAAAAAAGATAAAATCAAATTAGAAGTTTATTCATCCCCCTTCTAAACCTCTACCACTTGGGACCAACAAAGCTTTATTTCCAAATGTTATTCACATATTGAGACATTAAACTAAACATTAACAACAATCAAGCTATCTTTCAATCTCAATAGCTAAACTATATTTCAAGCTTAACATATCACCAAAATAAATTGATTTCAACATGTTCATATTTACAACCACAACCACAACCAACTATTCCGAATTGGGCACCATTTTAAATTTTGTTCAAATATGGTATTATCCCACTTTGGTTAGGTATAACCTTGTAAGGTTACCTAAAACCCCCATAAATTCCAACAAGTGGAAAGACACAAAACATATGTTTATGTCGCTAATTGAGTACACCCGTACCAACCAAGAGTCGATGTTGTGATACTAGATGTCAATGGTATCACTTTTTGTGATTTTTCTATTTAGCATTTTCATCATGGTTATCGTCAATGATCCATGTTCTCTTCTATCATCTTCTAGAAGGTGAAGATGGAAGTGGAGCAATCTTAAGTCAACATGTATTTTCTGACCTACTTTGTCGTCAAGGAGAAACAACAATATATTAGCTATCATATGATATCAAAATCATAAATAGTCAAAACGAATATTCAAATGTAGATCTTCCCTTGATCTTAACGAAATTCTCACTAAGGAAATAGTGTGATGGTGTTCTCTCTCTGTTAAGTTGTATCATCATGTAAATGAGGTCAGTATTTGTCTAGCAATTGCAGGAAAATACAGGGCTACAATGACGTTACAACTGATATTTTGTACATTAACACTACTAGTAAACAACTTGTTCCAACACTGCAGATTTTGACAGCTATATATTTTGTAGTTGATATCATTGCACTCAATGTGTTGTAACACACAACTGAACTTGCACTTGTAGAGCTTATTACTCCACATAATTAGCAAAATAGGATCTTCGGGACTATCGTCATGAACCTACAAAACACAATTTAGTATAAGGGGCAGCCGAGGCAAGTCCGTAACTCTTTTCGCTAGATAAAGTCACTAGCGCAATGTTCCCAAGATACAATTGTTGGCGTCTCAACAGTACTATAAACCTTTGACCTTTGGCGAACTGAAAAGTGTTGAGAAATTGTGCATGTACTAAAAATTACCATAGGCCTTCGAAATTTCTATGATATGTAGAATCCTATGAAAAACTCTATACAAAAGACATGAACTCCTATTTATAGTGCTCCACTTGTGAGGATATTAATATCCCTTGGGTAGTGGGGTTAGTGGTCTTTATGGGATGTGTAACCTTCATCCGCTTTCTCTAATTAAATGTTCACTACCCCACTATCTTAGGTAGCGGCCCCTTTAACTTCTAGATATAGATCTAGACACAAGGTTGTGCAAATTCGTCATGGATATCCAATAGTCACAAGTTGAACATGGTGCTTCTTTAAAACCTAAATTCGTTGAGCCGAGTTAACAACTACCCAAATAAGTGGCTAGACATAATTTAACATGTCTATCGTTAACCATCAATTTCTCACACACCAAAAATTAGTTTAAGAAATTCAAAAGCTACTTTCATCCTTATGAAACGCAGTTTTCCAAATTACCATCTAATTCAACTCGAATTAAATTTATGTCACATCTTAATCGGTTCAAATTCGGGTAGATACCCACTTAATAAAGCCGATTTTCCCACAATAAGGATATGATATGATTGTATATTTTATTATTTTATGATATATTTGATTTGATATAGTAGTTTATATATTATAATAAATGTTATGTTTTCTTACCTTTTATTTATAATCTGTTTAGGTAGTAATTAAACTGCTAGGAGGATTCAAGATTTAGTTTACGGGTATGTTTAGTAGGGCAATTATATATACACCACAATTTTTTCTTTACACGTCACAATTTCTTGCACACTACTAACTACTTTTTTTAATTCACATAATTTACTTTATACACTACCTAATATTCCATTATTACCCTCCAATCAAAATAAAATATCCTTATCTCCTCCCAACTCCTCTTGCTTAATCATCGTTCAACTTGTGATCTTCAAACAAAATCCATTATGATAACCGGAAATTACTCCCTCAGTCTGTGATCTTCAACTAATATTTATTATGATCATCGAAAATTACTCTATTTCTCTATTATCCGTCTAATTTGAACGTCCTTTTGTGTGAATCGGGATGAGTGGTGATTTTTTTTGGCAAACGGTGGTGTGGATGAGTTAATAGGGTATTATTGTCATTTTCTTCGTGTCTATTTTTGTCAAGAAAAAATAGTTGTGTAAAGAGAGGAAGTGAGTAGAATCACCATTTTAGATGATTGATTTTAATTATAAAAGAGAGTTTTTTTCCAAATATTAGTACTACATGTATTCATTGTTAATCAACGACTTGTTCTTTTATGTTGTTGTTCGCAAATATGTTCGCTCTACGTCACTGACCCAAAGAAAAAGAATAGAATTAATCACAAATATGCTCTCGCTACGTCACTGACCCAAAAGAAATAGAAGTTACGTTTGTTAATTTAAATTCATATTAATATGTGATGTTTATAAGTGAACTTTATAATAATGCGTTAAATATCTATTTGGCGGCGACATAGTCCACTAAATTTGTTAACACTCTAGTTCTCTATGCAACCCACTATTTTTATTTTTTTAATCATCAAACTTCTTAATAAGTCATATTCAACTATGATGTCCAAGCCACACAAGATTGAACACAGTAAACCATGTCCGGTCGCATAGTTCGACGTTCGCTTTTTTCAATCGCGGAGATTGAACAACGTTCAATCTATTTGATCATCGCGTCCGAACGACGGTTAAGATATTCGAGTTGTAGATTTGAATAGTACACTATAGATGTACAAAGTTTTACAGAGCACCAAAAACCAAACTTTATTTGAGCTTGTAAGACTTATTTTTTTATTTGACTTATTCATTCATATCTAACTAATTTGTTAAATTAAAAAATTTAAATTTCTTCTTAACATGATTGTTACTTTCTTTGTTTCTGTCTTTTTGTTCTGTTAATGTTTTAATTGTTTTATTTATAATATTTTATTTCGAATTGTATACTTTAATATCGATACGAAGTGGGAGTTTCTCATTGTTTAAATTTAAGTGGACGGTTGTTCACTCAAAACATATATAAGTAGACTGCAATGAGAACTGTATTGTATTGAAAAAATATGTGGTTACGAATAATCGTCGTCTCTCTATTATAGTGGAGTATTATCTAAACATTATACTCCCTCCATCCCATAAAAAATCTTCTTTAAAAAAGTACAACTCTTTACTTTTGGTTAATTTAATAAAGATACAACTCTCCAAAAACCAGTGATATCCACTTAGGGATGGCAATATGAGTTGGGTCCGTGTTGATGGGTTGGGTCGTGGTGGGTTCGTGGGTAAATTCTCCAAACCCAAACTCAACCCGCTAATTTCGCATGTCAACCCATTAGCCCATTTATACTCTGCATAAATTAGAAAATATATTGGTGTGTATTTAATTTTTACTATATACAAATTGCATATCATATGAAAATGTTTAAGAAACAAACAATATAAGGATAAGTCACAGCATAAGTGACAGCCAAAATGAAATTTCATTGGTTAACTTGGGCTATGTTTACTTAAGACTTGACTCAGTAGATTTAAGGACTCAAATTTCGATAAAGCACACTCATAAATTCCTTCAACCAGATTTAGCCCAGCACTCTTCAGCCTTAAGTAAACATACCCTTGATGTAGTTAAGACAAGACATATATTTACAATTAATAACATAAAAACAAATAGTTTCACATTCAACTTTCAACAAGCACATAGCCCACTTCACTCTTGACAAGACTCGGACCATAATATCTTTTGTTATTTCTCCAAAATTTTCTCACGATATATTTGCATTGAGAAAAAAATTATATTAAGATACAAATTTAGAGAAAAACCCATGATGCTTCTATCCAAACCCGCTTAAAGCGGATTGGGTTCGTATCGAATTAGCGTGTTGGAATCCATATTACCACCTCGATACGCACTAACACTTTTTATTTTTTATTTGACTTTTTCAATCATATATACCTAATTTGTGAAATATCTAATTTTTTACTAAAAGTAGTACGAAACATTAATTTTTGAAATAGAACTCTTATTTAAGGAAGTAACTTTTTTCAAAGGAATACTAAATAAAACCAATGCGAAAAAAGAAAAAGGTAGAAATACAATTGTCCAAGAAGGTAAATGTTTAGATTTCAATACACAATATAATTAGAGGGGGAAAAGAGAAGCATTAAAAGGAATAAGACCCATACCTTAAACAAGAAGGTGTATCATATATTAAAAATTCAAAATAAAAGAAAAGACAAGCTAAACTTCTACAAGTTGAGTGACTATGCTCTATCTATACAAACATAATGATACTATAAATCAGAACAATTAGATTGCAACAAGTTCTAGCTAGCCAAATGTAAGCAAACAAACAACACTTAAATTTATTCCCAATACTAAACAAATGGGGAACAGTCGGTTCTGCTCCAATTTACATATCTTTTCTCTTGCTAATCAATTGTAAGAAACTGTCACTAGGTTCCTGCTTTAAGGTTCTCCCAAGAGTAACGACCAAAACAGCTTATGAACAGAGAAAACAAGTGTGTAAGCTTTTCGTTCCACCTATTCAATGCCACAAACTTGTATATGCACTTAGCGATGTATCAGGCGCCTCCAATTTTCGGGGGCTGCCAATGTAAGAACAGAAAGAGAGAGAGAGAGCAGTGGATACTCAATTAAGTTCTAAGCTGAAGAAATGAGGTATGCTCATGTAAATAAATACCAAATAATTTCTGTAGAATTTCAGACAAATGTTTCACAGGTATATAGAGAAGAAAATAAGAGGTCGGTTTTACCTTTTTCAAAGGCCCCTTCAAATTAGAAGCCGCGGGTTTCAGTATCTCAAAAGAACATACTAGTGATTCATCAACACTCAGAAGAGCGCCTACATTGTCAAACTCTCCACCGTAATTGGGAGCTGAAAATATTGTAACCAGTCTTCTTTTGGCAAAGAACTCATATCCATCCTCCACCACCTGCATTAAACAAATAAGTAGATGCTTAATCTTCATTCTAAAGATAAGTTAACAATGACACACAACTGATCGAATAAGGAAATACTCCATACAGAATAAGGAATGAATGCATTAGAAAGGAAGTGATAATAGACTCAAAAGCCTGATTAAAATGGTTTGGACATGTCCGTAGGAGAACTTTAGATGCACCAGTAGGATTTCGAGAATCTTTTAACTCAAATCAAAAGGGAGCGCAAGGACCAAAGATATTATTCACAGGAAACAAGGGGGAACTAAAATATTAACAGGACATGTGCCAACCCCACTCAGTGGGACAAAAGCTTAGTTAACTGTCGTTGCTGACGCACAACTGGCCAAAGAATACAAAGATACAAAGCAAGACAGGAGATTCTAAGTTATGCATAATCATGACTTGGCAATATTAGGACCTTCCAAAGTTCCAATCCATTGGCACCAATACTTTGCAAATTGATAGCTTGATAAGCCCGATGAAAAGAATCACTTTATGCCAACTATATGCATGAGAATAAAAATTGTACGCTAGCCATGACTTGCATTAATTTTATTGATTGTAGACTAGACTTAGAGTGGCCTCCCATTATCCCAATTAACAAAATAAAGAAAGCAGAGAAAGAAAAAGAGCCTGCAAAGCTAAGAAGAGAATATTTACCTGATGACCCCGGCAAATGAGGTCCAAATCATTATTTTGCAAAAATTCTGCAACTGCATCAGGCCCAAAAACACAGGAAACACCTCTATCACTATCAGACCAACCCCGTACCCTAGGATCAGGATCCGACCAAAGCAAATCACACAGGAGACCAGCATCTGGAATGTCAGTTGGCCTAGAAATCTCATTTATCTGATCCAGTTGCTTTAGCTCAGGAGAAAGTCCTCCATGCATGCAAAGAATCTTTTCATCAATGAGGGCAGACACAGGCAAACAATTAAAGCATTCGGTGAATATCTTCCAGAGTCGAACATTGAATCTCCGCTTACACTCATCATAAAATCCGTAAATGCGGTTGATTTTGGCATCTTCATGGTTTCCCCTTAAAAGGAAAACTCTATCAGGATACCTTATCTTGTAAGCCAATAGTAAGCATATTGTTTCCAAACTCTGCTTGCCTCGATCAACATAATCTCCAAGAAAGAGGTAATTGGCAGCAGGAGGGTACCCACCATACTCAAAGAGCCTCAACAGATCTTGATATTGCCCGTGTATGTCACCTGTAAAAAAACATTTTATTTATGAGCACAAGAAAAAATGACGCTCATTGAAGAAACATTTCATGGCTATTAACAAACTTGAACACAATAGTTGATGAGTACATTCCCCAACTGTATTCAAGCTAGAGAGAGTCAGATTGTAACTTTAGTTAGTATCACCCATAACTTGTTGCATGTGCGTGCCTTCCCCGTTCAATTAATTCCTGCGCCCATCTTGTACTAAGGGGGAAGGGAGCATTTTAAAATGGCAAAGAGAATTATTGGCAAGTATACAATTGTTAAGCTCGGGCCAACAGTTGTGGGTCATGAGCGTGACTTAGGTTCTAAGTAGCAACAATTTCACATTCATCTTTGTTTTACCCAAACGATGAACCCAACACTTTAGATGAGGCTGTAACCATATATAAAGGACTAATTTCTGTCCTAAAACCAATGTAATATATTTATAAGGAATTTCTAATGTGACTTAATCGACTTGAAACTTCTTAAAACTTCTTATGGTGCGCCGAAGGGTTCAAACAAGGACAGCTACATAAACTTGGTGTTCTGCCCTCAACCTTTACTGTTGGTACTTATATAACAATTAATGATTTTTTTATAAGAAACAGAAATATAACAATTTAAGGGCTCACTTAAAGCAACAAAAAAAGAACAAATTTGAATAAGTCATTCCCTGATATTGACATTTAAATTCACTGATCCCCATATGTTGGGGACAAACTCTAGCATACTAGGTTCTACTTTAGAAGAGGGTCCCACAACCCTTCTAGCAATTTCACATTCATCCTTGTTAAAAAATAACTAACCCAAGTTATGTACCTCTTGCAGATCATAGTTTCACACCAATAAAAGTAAGATATTATACTAATGTAATCATGGGACAGACTCAGCTTGTAAACTTTCTTACGGTGCAAGGAAGGATTGTAAGGCGGACAGCAACAAATTTTGGTTTACTACCCTACCCTGTCCAATGGACAAGTATATCGCAATGACATCATTACAGGATTAATCAGAGCAGCAGAATGGGAAAGTGAGGTAAAATGTCATTTCGTGATATTGATCTATCAACCAATGTAACATCACTAGTGTGCACATGGCAGCTAGGAACTGGATGGATTTTTCTATACCAATGATCTTACGAGCAACAAGATATTTTTCACAATTGCACCCAATGAACCAAGTCAGAAATTTAATATCAATAGCTTTTAAGCATCAAATAAAGGCAAATAGATATAGAGACATAAAGAATAAAATTTAACCCATTGTCAAGATTTTTAACCATGTTAACAAAGCATAACGGCGTTTCATAATGCAGAGTTAATCATATATATCGAAATCAAAAGACTTCATAAGAAGGTATACCATCCTTCAATTGCCTCCTTACTAGTAAAACAGCTGAGTTATAGAAATTAATCCGTAATAAATAGTGTAGGATTGACAAAGCAATATGTATAAAATCTAGACATGAAAATTTATCATTCCAGATAAACAAATAAATAAATAGAAATTAGTTGCATGAAGCAACGAAAACATCATCGAGACCCGTTCCACCGCCCCCGGTGTGGTTGGTGGTTAGAGGGGACACCGGGTGAATCGCCAAATTCATCAATTGAATCCAGCAAAACAAAGATTATGACTAGCCTAAATTCCAATCCAGGAATATAAACAAAAAAGAGAAAAAGATATTCCCTTTTGTAGAGAAAACATGCAAAGGTAGATAAAATGAAGGGAAACAGACCGCAGATCCTAATAGGGGCACGAAGTTGGAGGAGATTGGGCTCAGAGAGGAAGATTTGTCGGGCGTTGACGCAGAGCTGGCGGATCTCGGCCTCGGATAGCTGGACCTGTTTCCCTCCTTTGCCGTCCAAGAGGCGCTGTATTATATCATCGAGCACCCCCTGTTCCATGGTTCCTTCTATTGTCATCATTTTCCAATTTCCCCCCTCAGAATTGAATTTAAGGCGCTATCTTTGGGGGAGAATATATGATTATGTTGAAGTTGATGGAATTTTGGAGAGAGAAATGTTAAAATGAAGACTGGTTATTTGGTTGGGTGGTTTGCACATTGTCATTACTGCTCTCCTCGTTTCTCTCTCACCACCCTCCACCCTCTTTTTTCCTATTTTCAGAAAACACAATTTTATTTTTATGTTACTATAATCTTAAAACTAATTGCACTTATTTCCAACTATAAAGACTTTATTATTTTAATCCAACATTTAAATAAAATTATAATATTAGTACCCAAAATTTTAAAATTCCATTTACGCTACTTGTATTTTATCTCTAAATATTCAATCTTTATGTGACCTGCCTACTACTACATCAAATAAAAATATAATTCAGCAGTTCTTACAAATAAAAATAAAAAGAGAGGGCCTGTCCTTCTCCTTCTGTTGTATTCACACACATTAAATTTCCTCTTCTTGATCTCAACCATTAAATTAATTATTACTCTTTCAGTCGGTTACCGTATGAAAATATAACAATTGATAAATAGCAAGCCCAAAAAACTAGCTCAATCAATTCTCCCTTTGTAATTGTCTTCTTCAAACTAGAAATTCCTAGAAATACTTTAAAAAATCAATACATGGTGGGTGAAGAAGTCTGCGCTCTTGATTGTGGGAAAAACAAATTTTCACAGATCACTAATTATAACTTTTTTTCAAAAGAGTCTTTCCCTATTTCCTACATATGCACTTGTGGTTTCTTTTCTTTATTACAACTCCTCATAGATAAATTTTACATAAAATTCAGTAATTTAGCCATTTAGTTATCTCATGATCAGGGACTCAGCCCTCAAAGTGTTGTTGGACTCTGTATGCTCTTTTATGTTTTTTTTTTTGAATGAAATTACCTCTAATCTTAATTTGTATTTCAATTTTGCAACCTCTAATTTTATAAGTTCTTTGTTGATAGCGCTGTTCTATAAGTTGGGTCAATATATAAATCTGATATAATTTTCCAAATTCCACCATTTCTCACTTTATCACTTTCCATGACGAACTAAAGTTAATGAATATGTATATTCATGTGAATTGTGTTTCTATTTCCGAAATGTGGTGCGTTCAAAGTGTAAGGACATATATTTTCATTATAAGGGAGAATAAAAAGAAGATAAAAGGTATATATCTGCCATTTCGAATTATAAAATATGCATCAAACTAGCCAAGAATTGGTACCACATGATTTATTAAACAATTCAAATTTACTTGTTAGTCACCTCGTGTAGTAGGTAAAAAATGATTGTATTAATGAAATGAATGTACTATAGAAATTCCTAAGAGGAGACGTTTTAATTTAAATTAAGATTAAAGTTCAATTTAAAAGAAAAAATAATTATAACTCAGTTGGTAAAAACATTTTATAACTCATCATAGTCCCACGAAATCCCTTCTCAATCAAGATTGTACTGTAAAAAAGGAGGTCGTTATTAATAATAATAATAATAATAATAATAATAATAATAAAAATAAAAAGTACACTATCAAAATACACACACACACATATATATATATATATATATTTATATAAGTTGAGGCAATTCTATCATTCACAATTTTCCACCTAAAAATTTTGTTTAACAATTGACCTAGCGCATAAATGACAAATTTTTCTCACAATCTTCATCCTCAAAATCTTCACTCTTATTCTTTACCTTTGAAAAAGTCAAAGGTTCTACAAAATTTATTTTTTCTTAGTCTCTGTGATTGACCAAGGTAGATCAATTAAACCGAAATTAAGGAAATATAATACTACTATAATCTCAAAAGTTCATAAAAATAAACCAATAAATAATAATGTAGTGACATTTTTATGCTGAATAAATTTGTTGTGAACATATAAATCTATTAACTATAAGAGATATTTATCAGTTAATTAAAATTATTTAATTAATTTATATAAAGCACTAAAATGATATATTTCATTCAACTTAACATTTATTTGATCTAATTGATAGTTTTTCTAATTATTTCATACATACTAAGAAAGAGTTTGGTTCCAAGGAGGTGCAGCCTTTTAGTTCTGATCAATTTGTGAAGGTACAACATTTTAAAAATTACTCCCTCTATTTTTAAATAAGTGTCTTTTTAGACAAATTAATTTTTTTTTAAATTAAGTGTCGATTTAGCACAAGATACCACTATTCTTCCAATTTTATTATAAACAACCTACTTAATTTATTGATTATTTCCTTATTACACAAAATATATCCTATAAAATGGATTCTATATGGAATTATTTATCTTTTATATCTATCCTTAATTTAAAAAAAAAAAATCTAAAAAAATACTTATTTTGAAACGGAGGGAGTATAATTTTTAGTTTACACGACTTCTTTTATTTGTTGATTTGACTTATTTAATCATATCTAACGTATTTGTGAAACTATAATTTTTATGTTCTATTTTAACTAAAAGAAAGAGATACTAATTTTTAAAATCTGGCTCTTTTTTAAAATAAAAATCTATATTGAAACCGAAATCTTTTTATGGGAGGGGAAAAACATTAAATATTATCATATCTCTTATAGTATAAATGAATATAGAATATTATTTTAGAAACTTGCAAAATCTAGTTTTATTAGTTCATGACTTGTATTAAGATGTTTAATGTTAAATGTTGTATTTTTTTTATGGGATTCTTCCCCCCATATAATTTTGTTTATATTTTCAGGTGCTTTTTGGATTCTCCATCTTTCTTTTCTTTTTTATGAAATTTGTCTTTTTCTAATCTTTTTATTATGCAATGACTTGGAAAAGTTGATCCTAATTATATGTGAGTTGCTTCAAATAACGTATATGGATCAAATGGACTATGATCCCAATTTATAGAATTCATGTGACTTATCCCACCAATTCTCAAAATGTTTTGCTATTTAAATGACTAGTAGTTACTCCGTGCAATGCACGGGAAAGAGTTTAACTTAATATTTTTTATATACAAAAATATTATTTAATTTAGTGCTAAAAGTGTAATATGTTGGAATTTGAATGTGCAACTTTTGTGTATGCGTGTGTTCTTGTTAGGAATGTTTTAATTGTCATTTTTACTCTCATAAATATATCCTCAATAACAAACATAATAACATCAAAATTCATCATAAATAAACAACAGGAATTCAAAAAATTCGAAATTAGTAGGTTTTCTTAAAAAAAAAACATCATGCAAAAACACAAAAGGTTTAGTATCAACAGACTATAACAAAAAATTACTGGAAAAAACTAATATAGATCATTCAAGTTTCTAAAAAGACATAAATGTTAACGAATTTTGAAATACTTATTTATACACGAACCTGTAGTAGCTTTCCCATAAAATATCAAAATCTTCAGTTATTCTTGATTCGTAACTCTAAAAACAACTAAGAATATACCACGATAGAAGATAGGCTTACTAAAGAGCAATCATAACCTGATTGCGAAAATATCAAGTTGTACCAACGTCAAGAAACTACGATTTTTCTCTCTCTAAGATTTTTCTCTCAAAAAAGCTACAACTAGGTCTCCCCTTCAATGGCCGGTGGCTGTTGCCGTGGCAGCCGCCGGCCAACCATCCGTTTATTTTTTGCTTTATTTTTCTGTTTTCACATTAATCATAGCTATTGATTTATCATCTATTTCAGTTTCTTTGTTTCGTCATTTACTATTTCCAGAAGAACTGTTCATTTGGTTGTCTCCGGGGCCATGTCTCAGATCGATACCAACAGGATATATATCTTAATCTCTTAGGGCCTCTGTTGGCGACTTTGCGGTGGCTGGTTTTAGATCTGTAACATCTGTTCGTGGTTTATAAGATCGCGATTTGCACGTCTTCTTCCTCGTCATTCTTCTGCGTTTCACGTTGGGGTGCCGGTCTGCTCTGGTTCCTCAGTGAAACCACCGTAAGACTTCTTTGGTTGCTGCTGCAACGCAACGGCGGCCACCGGTTTCTGGGTTGTTTCTAGAGGTCGCGTTTCAAGAGAGATTGGATCTGGTTTCGCTCAGAGGTCAAGACAATCTCGCCGTTCTTGACGGCCATGGTCGGCTCCTGGAGATGCAGCGCAGATTTGCTGAGTCAACTCAGTGAGGCGACTCGGTACCGGGTTGGTGGGTTGCTGAGTTGGTTGCTGCGAACTGGTTGACTGGTTCCAGCTTCACTCGCATCACAAGCGGCGGCATTTCTCGACGGCGGCTCGGCCTTTCTCGACGGTTGCGAACTGGGTTGACTGGTTCCAGTCGTGATATCAGCCGTGCCTAGGCTGAAGTATGTGGCTTTTCTTTTTCAATTATCGAAAGCTTTTTAACTGGATTTTGAATTTGGTGCTTTGGCTCGGCAATCCCGGATTTTATTTGGAGGCAGTCCCTCCATTGTGTTTAGCAGGGTTGGCTACATGTCATGATCATATTTTGGCATTTGATGGATTTTTTGGAATTGACTACAATTCCAACGCTTTGACTCGGCAATCCCGGGTTTTGTTTGGAGACAGTCCCTCCATTGTTTTTAGCAGGGTTTTCTACTGCTTCTTCGGGATTTTGATTTGTTTAGCTGGACTCTATTGGGTTAGTTTTGGAGATTTGTACACGTCTTGGGATTTGTTGTTGGGTCACAATTACAGATTTTACGGCTCTGAGCTAAGGCATTGAAATCCTCAGGGGAACTTTTAGACTCACACCGATGTGAGGAGCGTTGCTAATCCCCCACGCTCGGATTTCGTGACATAGAGCAAAATGATTGGGAGCTCGACCTCTGTAGTTTGCTCGGCGACAGTTCTAATTTGGTTCTTCTCTCCAACCGAACCGGTCATTTCCAGTTTTATTTACACTAAATTGGCTTTGTCTTGTAATTGCTTTATTTTAATTAGCCATTTTTAGTTTATTCTGGATACCTTTATCTGCCGGCTTGTGGCATGGAAAGGATTTTCGTTTGACCATTGTGAGTGACCAACATGTGGTCTCCACATTTCTTGTTCCCTTTGTTTTCTTTTCTTTATTTATAATACTACCTATTTAGTATATATCGTAAATTCCAGTAGTATCACAAACTCCCACTTTTGAAAATATAGTCTTGAAAATATTGAAAATAACATCGGAAAAGAAAGAAAAAGTCGGTATACAATTTCCCCCATTAGGAACTACTATAGAAAATAATAAGAAATCTATCAAGAAAATGTTTGTCATTTGAAACTTTTGCAGAAAAGCAAAAAAATATAATCTACAAATTGTTCCTCGGTGGGGACTTTGCAAAATGATCCACCAAAATCTACATCATAAACCTAGAAATATTTCTTTAATTATCTTCATAGAAGAAAGTAATTGCTTGCAAGATCTTCAATTCCTGAAATTCATACATGAACTATAAATGTGAAGCAAATCAGGGTAATGCTATTACTTATATAGTGGAGAATAGATTTCTCCCTAGCAATAATCAACCAAAAAAAAAAAAATAATAAGAAGTAGGTAGTCAATGTGGGGAACTTCCATAAGATTTTTTTTTTCTCCATAAACTAATTAATTAATGTAGTACTGCCTCCGTTTTTTTTAGTTGTCATTCTAACTAATTTATTTTGTTTGTAAATAGTTGTCATTCTAGCGATGCACGGGCTATTTTTTTAAAAAGTAAATCAATATTAACATGAACAATACTTTTTATTGAAAACACATTTTTATTTGATAATATATAACAAAAAATGGAAATGGTTAAAAAAATTTACAAAGAAAACTTTTGTGTTCTTTTGCACTGTTATTCATTCATTATCTCTTACTCCGAAAAATCAGTAATTTCCACTAATAAAAACACATTTTAATTTTTTCATGAATTTCTTACTCGTATCTTGTTCCAGTTTTTTTTTTTATTTTTTTTTTATATCTTGTCTCTATCAAAACATTAATATTAAATTATGATAAATTTTGAATAGACTACACTGATTGGTAATAATAAATAAAGCGAACATACATAATCCAGAATCCGATATCAGTTAATAGAATTGAGAAACAAATAATCTTAAGGATTATTCTTATATAAAATATTTTATTAGTTTACATAAACATCTTCTATTAGAAAAAAACATAATTTTCTTTTAAGGATTATTCTTATAATAAAATATTTTACTAGTTTACCTACAAAATATCCTCTATTAGAAATAAATTTTAAGAAAGACATAGAAAATACAATTTTATATAGGATGAACTGAATCTTCATAGTCCATATGATAAGCTCATTCATATAAATAGAGTTGGATTTGGATTTAGAATTTTAAAAGACATAGATGACTTCAAATCTTTCAATTTCCAATAATCTCTTATATCCATAAGAGGAGCTCATGAATATAAATAAAGTTGGATTTTAATTTAGAAAATTAATGGACTAAACTAATAAAATGTTTTATATAAGAATAATCATTAAGAAAATATATTCTTTTCTCAATCTTATTAAATTGTATTGCAAATTTGGATTGTATATCTTGGTTGTTTTTTTATTATTATTAATCAGTATGATCTATTCCAAAATTTATTATAATTTAATATTAAGATTTTGGAAGAGAGATGAGAGAAGAAAAAAACAAATGAAATTATTTTCGAGAGAAGAAATAAAACGGATAAAATACTTTACAGATAAACTAATTTTGGGAAAAAATAATATTGTACTGTGGAAAAAAGCGGATAAAATACTTTACAAATAAAATAATTTTGGGAAAAAATAATATTGTACTGTGGAAAAAAAACTAAAAAAACTGATTTTGTGGAATAAGAGGCGAGGAAGGAATCAAAAATATATTTAGCATGTTTTCTGTGGAGTGTGTTAGCTGACCGAACACATCATTATTGATATACAATAAACTATATATAGTTTGATACATTAATTTTTACAATTTAGAAATTCTTGAGATCAAGCAAGCGGCCATCCATTTGCCCTTTTATAGGAGTATAGAAAATCAGAAATGATATCTGAAAGATTTGAAAAATCAGAAATTATATCTGAAAGATTTGGAATGATCTGGACATTCTGTTATAAGATATCTTCGATTAAAGATTACATATTATTGTATATTAAAAAATTGATAAAATCACATCTATTTTTTGGTAAAGCTATGGTAATTTATATATTAATATACACATCATAATTATAATTTATATTAAAATAAAAATCCGGTCTATAATGAGTATTGATTTCGCTAATCATTCTAATTATGTGATAGTTCTAAATTTATATGTGATATCATTTTATAGTTGTTATCAACCAATCTGTATATTAAATTTATTTTGTTTATGAGATAATATTTTGAAAAATTTTCTGCAATAGTTCATGATAGTTGTTAAATGGGATATTTCTTCTTAAAAGTCTTGCGTATAGTAAACGTTTTCGACTGAGTTTTATCAAAGTTTAATTGTAAACATATTGTAATGACAAAAATGAAATACTGCCATAAAATTAGAATTTCAATTGAAGTTGATACATGAACTTATTTTTGCAGAAATTAAAAAACTGAATTCTGCTACAATAAAATCAAAATGAGTCTTCAATCTCAGCTGATCGTCGGATGAGTTGATTGTCTCTAATCTTTTGCCAATATTTTGAACGGATTGAGACTGTACGTGTTATAAACAAAATGTAAAGTTTAGGACAATATATGGACAATAATATAAATAATTCACATAACAGAAATTAAAAATATAGGTTGAATTTTTATATGATTACAGATTACCGTAGAAAACGATGATGGTATATAGATTTGAATTCTGCAATCATCAAACTTGTTTTCGCCATAATCAAGATTCAGTGATGCTGATATTTTCTTATCTTGATTTGCATGTAGTACTTTTGGAGCATCCATTGTGAAGTACCTATTAAAGTTTACCCATAATAATCAAGGAATGAAGGAATTATACAAATTTGCAGTAAAAAATGTAAATTGCGAAATGAACTATCAAAATTGACACATAATAATCAAGGAATGAAGGAAATATAGAAATTTGCAGTAAAAAATGTAAATTGCGAAATGAATAAAAAATAGAAATACCAGCTGCAAAAGTGATTCTCATTTACTGAAGACCTTATGTATTTATAGGAGCAATAATGTTATTGGATAATTTTTTATTTTTAAATTCGATTTTCAAAATTTTAAAAAATGTGCAACAAATTCTGTTATACATATATGTACAGATTTGTTATTGCTGAATTTTAGACGGAAAAAATATTCGAAAACTTGAATCCCGCTAATATCATTGGATTTTTCAAATTTCAAAATTCAAATTCACATCTATTTATGGTAACTATTAAAATGGGCGGAACAACTTACTAATTTCGGATGACTTGACTTATTATATATATATATATATATATATATATATATATATATATATATATATATATTTTTAGGGAGGGATACATAACTTCTCCAAAAAAAAAAAAAAATGTGATTTGATTTTTAATTTTTACCAAATTAGCTAGTTAAGGAAACCGTTTCCTCATTTATCGGAGTAAAAAAGTGTAGGTAAGTGGGCCAGCCATAAATTAAATTTTACAGTCAAATAAATAAAATAATTTTTTATTTCCCAAGTAAGTATATAAGTTGGGGGAGGAGAGAGGGGGATTAAATGTTTTATTTCCAGGTAGAAAAATAATACATTTTTTAGATAGTTGGAATATAGGGTTTGTAATTAGTATTTTTCACCCTAATTTTATGCGATAAAATAAATTTGTAGATTCATTTGCATAGTAATTTCGATAAAAGAAATAACTGATTTATTTAGGTATTGTAACATAAATAATATTGGTAAAGATTCATTCTAAAATATTATGGTTAAAGATTGATTTGCATCTTACGATTTGATAATTTTGTAAAGTAAATCTGGATACAACTAATTATTACTTATATTTAGGGACAAAAAAACTCATTCCAATAAATTCAGCAACAACTTCCCTAATTTTGCAAAAACATTACCATTACATATATATGTACCAGATTCGGAGATATTTTAGGCATATATTGTGTTCTTTTTTTAATTAAAAAATATTTTTTATTACCATATATAGTAAGCAGTTTGAGCGGGAAAAACACTATTTTTCAATTGCAGTATAAATCCATTTTATTTATATATATATAGATGAGAAATAAATTGTAAAAATTTAATCTCCTAGACAAGGTACCCATATTTATGGGACACACATATATTTTCCCCTTAACTATCGCAAGCGGCAATATATTACTAATTGTGACCACAACCAAGATCATAACAACAACAACCATAACTATAACAACAACATCATCATCATCATCATAATAATAATTAATATTAAGAACTGAACCGATTATTTTTTCGGTACGAATTTGAATATTCTCAATTTTTTAATAAAAAATCATATTGAATCGTACCGAACTGTACTGTACCGCTTAATCCAGTAAAATAACAATTTATAAATTAAAAAATATATTATACCTAAAAAATCAATTTAAATAAGAACTAAAACTATATCATCCATAATTTTGTAGTTAGTTATGTTTAACATAAATAATTAAAGGAACATTATATTTAACTATTGGGTTAATTACGTGAATATTCACGATCTTTTAGTCAATTATCATTTACAACATGACTTTTCAAACATAACATATAAATACGCCACCTTTATGATGTTTTCAATTCAATAAACCCGACTAAGTTTTTGACTTCAATTGCTTATGTGGCCCGAAATTTAAACCCCCCCCCCCCCCCCCGCCCAATTGAATACGTGTATTTCTGCGAATTCTTGTAACCCTTTATTATATGAAAAATCGTTAACCTAATAATAAAATGTTATCATCTTCATTTACTTAGATGTTTATAAATATTGTATGATTACATATATCTGTAGCTGAGATAGATAAATTTCGACACGTTTACAATTGGAGCAAAAAAAGTCGGGTGTGTTGAATTGAAAAAATCATAAAGATGGTGTAAATATATGTTATGTTTGAAAAGTCATGTTGTAAATGATAATTGAACAAAAGGTCGTGAATTTTCACGTAATTAACCCTTAACTATTATATGATTTTCAAAACACAAGTTAGTGATATTAAAATAAATTTGATGTAGTAAAATTATTTATTTTGGTTAGATGTAAATATATTTTTGTTCAAATTGAATCTGTTATTCAAAAGATAAAAATTCTCCAGTTATCCGAACTGAACCAAACAGAATTGAACCGTTCCACTATATTTGAAGCTTCGAACTGTACTGTCTCGAACAAAAAAATAATCGTACCATACCATCTCGATTTTTCGGATTAGTTTTGGGTACTCATTTTTAAAATAAACGAAGTTTGATACAAATTTTAAAATTTTAAAATTTCCAATCGATACCTTACAACGCATGGCCCTACTATTTAGGAGTTGTTATCATCATTACTATTATTTGAGGAAGTAATTTAGGAGATATTTGGTCTAAGAAAACTGAGAATATGAGTTTCACATTCCCTGAAGAGTATTTCGTTATTTTAAATTGAGTTTAATTTGAAAAGTAGGCGGATTTAAATATATTTAGACAAGGAATGTCTGATAAAATAAAATTTAGTGTTAGCATTACATATCCACATATTTAACTCATTTAGACTTACGGTAAAACTTAATATTTTTGCAGTTGAAAAAGAAAAGAAAAAATGAAAATAAAGCTTATATGCGGTTTCATGGTGGTTTGAAATTTGAACGGAATAAGAAAAAAAGAGTTTTTACGCAAAAGAAAGAAAAAGAAATAGCAAAAGAGATTTTTGCACTTTTGGTCCCACAGGACATCTCTGTTTTTCATTTTGGTCCCAGAAGTTGCAAAATGACCCCATTCGAATTGACAGTTGCAATAGTAGTCCTTCTGTTACGGAAAACGTTAATTTTTTTGCAAATTTAGTCCCAAACATTATATGCAGTTAGTCCCCTGTTCCAGGTGCAAAATTAGTCCCATTTATCATGCAAATCCAGTCCCAAACTGAATTCAGGTGCACAATTGGAGGGAAAAATGCATTGGAGGGAAACTCCATTCTTTTTGGAGCCAAAACCTGTTATACATATTATATATACTCCATACATTCATTTAAGGCTGCAATAAAACATCAAGCAAAAGATAGCACTCAACACTCAAGTACTAAACATGTCATCCTCATCATCAAGTTGGCAAAGACCCTATCCTCCTTCCCATCCCGGTGTTGTATGCCACTGTGGCAGAGCAACACGTACTTGGGCATCGACGAGGCCCAACAGCCGAGGACGAATCTTTTACGGTTGCCCGGATTGGAACAATGGCGGGTGCAAGTTTTTTGTTTGGCAAGATGAGGTGGAGAACCCATCAAATGTTCATAGGGGTGGTACTGCAGCTGAAAGAGTACTGCAGAGGGTAGATAGCTTGGTTGGATTGGAACGTATCCTAGCTCAAAGGGAAGGGGAAGCAAGCCGAGTGGTCCAAAGCACTGAGGCCATAGTTGGTGATATGAGGGAGGAGATGAGAAGAATGGATGGGGAACTTGCTGCTCTCAAGAGGATGATGAAGCTGCTTTTGTGTGTGTTTAGTGCATTTGTTGTTCTTGTTGTGGCAATATTGGTAGTTTGAGTGTGGATGGTTCAGAAAATGTAACTCAACAGCCTAGAACAAGTATCACTAATGATATTTATCAGTAATGTAGTTTGATAGTTTTTTTACAAATGTATTCTGCCTACTTATGATATCAATGCAGAAAATTTTCCATATCCTTAAAGTATTTTCATGCTATGTCACAGTTGAGGGTTAAACAAGAACAGACACTTACACACTAATAGACACTAGAAAAAGCCACAATAATTCTGCTGCCACAATCTAGCTCATAAACAGGAACAACAACAATTGATCTTAAACCATACCATTCAGTCACAAAAAGGCATTACATGTTTAGAATTTTAGAATTGCACAAAAAATTGTGTCCCAAAAAGTATGAAATTGGCAAAAAGCAACTCAAATCCCCACAATCTCACTTCTTATCCTTCCCTTTTCCCTTTTTTCAGCTGTTTTTTTCAAACTTGACATAGTAACAAACTTCTTACCTTTGGACCTTATTACCTTCATTCCACTACATTCATTTTCTGCAGATGGTGATGGTTCCTCTCTCCCCAGATATGAATTTGGCATGAATGACATAGGGGGTGGTGCTCTTATGTTAGGTCCTTTAGGCACTGGGGGTGGGCAACCTAGAGAGGTGGCCATTGTGTATGCCACACTCAGCTTTGAATTGGGTCTCTTATATCCAAGACCTCTGCCCATTTCAGATCTTTTCCTTGCCTATTTCAAACATTACATCATCATAAAAAATCAGTTTAAGTGTCTAAACATGTATACTTTAACATATTGAATCCAGTTTGATTCTTACAAGTGTTCTTCTGCCTTCTACTGTTGTTGGTTTTGCTGGTTTTGATTTTAATTTGGCTGCCTCTTCAATCTCTCTTAACATTGCTTCTTCATCCTGAGAAAGAGGTGGATACTCCTCTTGTATGTCCAACTCTTCAGGCTGGTTGCCTTCACCAGTCTTGGGGTCCTACACTCATAATTAGAGCAATTATTAGAATCAAAGCTAATGAGCATTACAAAAAAACAAAAGGGTATGAGGTGGCTTACATTATTGGCAGCAGCTGATGATGTTGATCCTGGAAATACTGATCCAAGAGATGCAACTTGAGCCTTCCTCAACCCACAACCCAGTTTGTTATGCCCTCTTTCCCCACAGTGCTTACAGGTCACTGTGAATGATTGCTTGGGCAATTTCTCAAGGCCTCCTTTAAGTTTCTTTTTCCCTTTCGAGTCCTCAACAGAAACATCAAACCTCCTAGCCTTCTTTGGTCTACCTGCTTTCTTTTTCCCAAAGTTTGGTGGCAATGGTGGTATGTAGCCTGTCTTTTTCCATAGCTCCTCACCATTCATGGGTTCAATATGATGAGCATAAACATTTTGATAGGTTTCAACAGAATAACATGAATGGACAAAATCTTCTGGATCTTTCCCAGCACAATTGATTGCTCTCACTGCATGTTTACATGGAATGCCATTGACATCCCATTTTCTACAGTCACAAGATTTGGCCAGCAAGTCAATAGAATATCTAGATCCATCAGAGCTATTAACTTCATACATGTATTCATTTGATTTCATGGGAATACAATCAGCTGAATCATCTATCATTTTTATCAAAATCTTCCTTATCCTAGGACAAATCAATTGTCCTTCCCATTTCCTCTCACATCTGTCCCTGTTTTTTTGTAGCCTAGACATACAGTATTCTCTGATCCACTCTAGCATAGTCAGGACCGGCTTCTCCCTAGCATCCAGCAAAGCTGCATTCCATTGCTCACACACATTGTTGACCAGAGTATCACATTTTCCAAAAGTATTAAAATGTGACCTGGTCCATTCTGATGGATGTTTTTTGTGTTTGAGCCATGCAACACACCTCTCATCTAACTGCCCAATCTGCTCCATTGCCCTCTCAAATGCTGGGACTGTTGTAGCTTTAGCTGCCTTCCACAGCAACCTCTTGAATTCATTTCCTCTAAAACCTGTCCTTTTCATATTCTCATGTAAATGCCTCACACAAAATCTGTTTTCAACACCAGGTATAACTCTTTCAAAAGCATTTATCAACCCTTTTTGTTTATCAGACATAAATGCATACACATCTTCCCTCTCACCCATCAGATCTTCCCTAATCAAATCCAAAAACCAAGCCCAATTCTCCTCATTCTCTACCCCCACAACAGCATAAGAAAGTGGGTAAGGATCATTGTTGGGGTCCATGCTCACAGCTGTTAGAAGCACTCCAGGTGAAGGCCCTCTCAAATGACAGCCATCAACCCCAATCCAAGGCCTGCAACCTGCCTTGAAACCTTGTTTCAACGCATGTAAACAAATATACACCCTCTTAAATCTATTTCCAGCTGGACTATTATCAACCTCAAGCTTCACTGTGGAGCCTGGATTTTTCTCAATCAAAGCACCAGCATAGTCCCATAATTTAGCATATTGATCAGTGCATTCACCTTCAATCATTTTCAATGCCTTCTGTTTTGCCCTATATGCCTTGAATGGTGAGATGTAGCAACCCAGTTTCTCAGTGGCTTCCCTTCTAAACCCCTTCACACTTCTCTTTGGATCAGCTCTGAATTCCTTCTCAAACTTCTCTGCCAGCCACCTTGAATTTGCATTGTCCACAGTGTATTGTTTTGGACATGTATGAGTCAAGTCCATTTGCCTGATCTGAAAAGATTCTTCATTCTTCACCTTCAATGCATTTATATGCCATTCACACCCATCTGCTTTGCATCTGGCATATATTCTTCTCCCATCATTGTTGGTGAATCTTGTGGCATGACCCACTTTGACTGAATAGCTGTTAACAGCTTGCTTGAACAGTGTCTTGTTGCTGAAGATCTGTTCAATCCTGAACACAGGATTCATGACAGAAGAAGCTCTAAACACTATAGAATCCTCACGGTTTGCTTCATCCTCATCACTGCTAATGGAATCAAAATCTGATTCATTGCTGTGTATGTCATCTCCAAAGCCTTCACTCTCAGATTCTTCATCCTCTTCATTACCTGTTATTGCTAGTCTACGCCCCAACCATTCAGCATCCAGGTCTACATTCTCTTGGTATATAATATCATCCAGCAAATCATCACAACTATCCTCTTTTTCCTCATAATCCTCATCCTCACTGCTCCCTTCAACTTCATCCAAATCAATAATTGCAAGCTGATTTCCCAGGTTAGAATCCTCAACTGTGTGTTCATGAGGTAGAGATGTCTTCTGATGGTGCTTTACCTTCCTTGGTTTTTTTAATAAAACTGTCTTCCTCAGGTTATCCACAAGATCTTCAACCTTATCACTCTCCTGCAGCAACTCAACCTCACCCTCAATCTCTTTCTCTTGGTCAGAAACTTCAGTCTTACTTCCTTCAAGGAAGAGTGTGAACTCTCTCCCCTTCCCTCTTTGTATGACCATCCACAGGTCATATTCATTATCCACTTCCTTCAACCCAATTCCTTCCACCATGCCATAGAACCTTTTACTGCCCATATAACCCAACTGTTCAGCCAAACCCTGCAGATACCTTATGCTAATACTTCTTGAATCTACACAATCCCAAGCAGAACAGGTCCCTTCTATCCACTTCAACCCCTCCCAGTCATTTACTACAACACCCCCATGTTTCAGTTTAAAAGTGTACCAATAAGGGGTACCACCTGTCAAATAATAAATAAAGTGGTCAAACACCCACCCACTCAATCCAAAGACCAATAAAGCCATAAGTTCAACAGAAAATTCATTAACAATGACCACCCCAACGCAAGTGGGACAGGCTGTACTGTTAAAGGGAGCCTATTCACATGGGTTGGACCACACTAAAGAACAAATGTATAAAGATGCAGGACACTTACCAACAAACCTCGAAAACATTCATGGAAAACTGGCTAAACACACAACAACACTACTACACAAAAAGTTGTGGAAAATGTACTTGAAAAAACGATCTCAACATCGCCTAATCTCTAAACAAATCTTGGAAGCACAAAAAAAAAAAAAGAAGTGAACAAGAAATACTCACGTTCTTCATAGTCTGGAGCTGGGTAGTGCACCATCCACTTCCTACGCATCACCATCTTGCCGATTTCGTTGCCAATCGTTGATTACCCCCGAAAATTTGGAAGATTGAAGCCAAATTGTGTGAAATCGAAGCTAAATTTGGGTGAGAAGAGTTAGGGTTCCAGAAATGGGGCTAAATCTGCCCGTTTTTTACCCCTTTTTTCATTTAATGCTTTTTGATTTAAAAATTATATTTATGACGTCATTTTAAATATTTAAAAATTGTTTATGAAATCAACAGACGGGCACATGACACGCACGTGGGTGAAACGTTATGCTGAAACAGTTTGGGACTAAATTTGCATTTTTTCTGGGACTACATTTGCACAAAAGGACTACTATTGCAACTGTCAATTCGAATGGGGTCATTTTGCAACTTCTGGGACCAAAATGAAAAACAGAGATGTCCTGTGGGACCAAAAGTGCAAAAATCTCAATAGCAAAACGTAAAAGTTGGCCTGACCAAAATACTGCACAACAATTCCCAATATATCCGAAAATAAACAACTAAGAAAATTGCTGATTTACTTCTAGTTTTGGCACACAATAAGGCTGCACATGAGCTAACTTTCAACCGCTTAACTACTTTCCACCATCTTATTTCACTCAATACACACAAAACGTAAAATTTAAAATAAGGGGATATTTGGATTATATTCACATTTCACAATACGCATACAGTAATCACAACCGACCAGTTCCCCATCTTTCCCATATTCATTAAATAAACTAAAAACATAAGACACTCGAGATGGAACAGGGAATAAATCAAAATAAGATTTCATTTCAGATAGTCTTAATTTGATACAACTACTTACTAACATCTCATTTTCAAATTTAATAGTCTTTTTAGACAAATCAGTGCACGCAACATGTAATATTTAGAAGAGCCCAATACACAGAATAAACTCTAAGCTAAAGTGCACACATCACATATCACTAGTTCAGTAGACTTAGATCCACACTTGATCAATTAATGCCACAACACTATCTTAAAAACCAATTCCAATTCACTAACAGGTTTCTCCAAGCCTTGATAAACTAGACAAGTTTCAACCGCCTGCCTAGAATCTCCATTTTCTACCTCACATAAGCTTCAATACGCAAATATAGTTCAATCTGAGTTCACCTGTAGACCGCAACATCAACCAACGTTAAGTCCAAATAATAAGGTTACAGCATGATTTGAGGATGTAAACTGAAATGTATTATTGAGGGGGAAAATGCATACCGATCTCGATCTGCTCCTGCTTCCGCTCGGGCTCTTGCTCCGACTAGCACTCCTGTCTTTGGATTTGGGAGGCTGCAGTATCAAAGGTTGATGATAGAATATACATTTCGTGACAATGGATTATTAATACGAATATTATCCAACAATCATGATGGTTGAGCAGGCTTGGCCCATACACAAGCAATGGGGACTGCATTTGGACCTCCCAAATACCTCACCGTAATCATAAAGAAGCTTCATACTCGGGGAAAAAACAAACAGCTAGCTAATCAATACTTACAGGTGATGCTGATCTAGACCTTGACTGAGATCTGCAGAGTTACCATCAACAACAAACTCAGAACTCAAGAATTCTTATGATGTTTCTGATCCAATTGAAATGCAAGAGCAATTATGGCATCCAAATGTGAAGTATGAGAAAATATTTGTTAGCTGCTACCTGAGTTGCACCAGCAGGTCACCTAACTCATAATTGACCAAAGAAAATCCCAGACCCAAGCATAAATTATATGCGAATATGAGTGACAAATTGTTCTTCCCCATGCTTCTTCATCTACTTAATGCACATGGATTTCAAACACTAGATCAAGATCAAATATCTGTTCATTCAATTTCTTCAAATCTTTCTCAAAATTTACACAGGTACAATACTAAAATGAAATTTACCATCTGGGTTTTGCTGCAGGTGCTCATCACCTATTGCCACAAAGAAATGAGTCGCGTGATATTGAGCACCGCAAGCCATCATGATCCTAACATGCAATCCTCAGATCGCCACGAAAAGCCAAATCTAGAAAACAGAAGGGCAATCTTCATAATTTTAATACCATATTGTTAAATCCCGCACATCCTTTTAACAAAACCATCCTCCTATTATTTTCCAAACTGGTGCACAGAGAAACCAAAATGGGAAGAGTTGTGAATTGCAAGTGCAATCAAAAGTATAAATATATTCGTCAGCTAGATCTCTTCCCATCCTCATACTGGCTATATTCAGATACCCGATATGACTGGAGCTTTCTTCTTCAGTTTGCTCAACATGCTATTTGTGATTTAAATTGATTTGCAATCCACTATCAAGTTTATTTCATGCAATTCTCACTTCCCACCATGGCCAAGTAACTTGATTATATATCATAGTTTATCTGAACTATTTCAGGCAACATCAAAGGAAACTAAACCATCATGTTCCAGAAACACAACATTTAGAACCTAAGATAAGGAAAGGAATTTGAGTTTGAAATCAAAACAAAAACACACACACACAAATTAAAAAAAAATAAAAGGGCATCAAGTGTATAACATGGAGTAAGACTTACCTTGATATAGAGCGACGAGGCGACCTGGATTCGGATCTTGATGCAACAGACCTCGAACGAGATCTAGATGAAGCACGATGAGGCTTCATCCTTGGAGAAGCACTGTCCAACAGTCGGCGTAAGATGTTTTTAAATGAAAAAAAGTTATTGGGAAAAATCATATTCAAACATCATGGACCTCTACCTTCTGCTCCTGTCCCTGTCACCAGGACTGCGACTAATACTTCTGCTTCTTGAATGACTCCTACTAGGACTCCGCGAATAACTGCGCCTGCTATCATACTCCTCCACCTATATTTAAAAGGTTCATCAATAAATTTGAATAGAATTCACCAAGTGGATTTCATCTGGACATACCCGTATATATGCCCGAGAATATTGATTTCGGAAGAGAGAATCATCAAGCTTCCTTATCTACACGTAAAAAAATGTAGCACATAACAGCAGAAGGCCATGCAAATAAATGTGGAATTGGCAGATTGTTTGGTTAGTTTCAAAGTCAAGTAAATTAGCTCACCGCATATTTCATGTCATCATAGTTGTTATAGTCAACAATTCCTCGCATGCCTTAACAAGAAAAATATAAAACCATCAATTTCACCGATTCAGACAAAAGAGCAACTTAAGCTCCATCAACAAAACATAGAAGCCGGCATGCACAAAAGGAAAGAAATACAAAACAAGATCAAATAACAAGGTGAATATTCTTCTACTTAAAAATCACCAGGGAGCTTGGAGACTATTCCATTTCAATGGTCCCCACCAAGAGAAGGTAGATCACACATGTGCAAACATCAAAATATTAATAGTTGCGTTTCATTCACCCAGAAACGAAACCAAACATCTATGTTGTGTTTACTTTGCCTTTTCCAAAATGGATTATCCTTCTTTCATGACGGTAGTTTATAAAATACAATCTACTTACCATCACGATCCCGATAGACTTGAGAGAAACATACATCTCCAGCTCTACGCATGTGATCCTACACCCATGAACAGAAATCAAGCACTGCATTAATACTAGCCAACAATTTATAGTACAAGCAGAGAACATTGTCTTACAAAAAAGGGCCACAAAAATGCAAAACAAGATAATTACCTTCAAGTCTTGCCATGATGCAGAAGAAGGAAGTCCAGTCACCAACACTGCAAATACAAAACACCTTCATGAATTTTCTGCCACATTTTGCTAATTCCAAAATCTATAAGATACGAATTATAGATATCATATTCATGCAAAAAAATTCAAACCCCGGTAGTCAGATCGCCTAGAAACTCCACCACGACTACTTCCACTGTTGTAGCTACTGTAGCGGTCATATGATGACGACCCTCGCCCTCCATGTGCTAGTTCAACCTACATATAGAAACCAATCCAAGGAAAATGATGCAACACAGCACCTAGCAACTTTATTATAACGCAAACAACATAGTAATAATATATCGGACCCGCAATCTACATCCATCAAAATTATAACCATCTCGCCCACGGATGGCATCTTCAGCATCACGAGGATCCTCAAACTGAAAGACAACAGAATTGAATCTTTCTTAGACCGAAGCACAAAATCAGAATCATAAAAATTGAAAACCTACAGGTTTTGCAATGAATAAATCCGTAGAGTGATCCTACTGCAGTATAGAGCTGTATAGCGCCATAAATACAGAACTATCTTTTTTATAGGAAATAAATACGAAACTATCTAGCTACTAATAAGACTATGTTGCCTCAAAACGTTGCTAACCTCAACAAACGCATAACCAGGAGGTCTTGGAGGGACTTTCATATCAATATCGACAATAGGCCCATACTGAAGGCAAAAACAATAAAAAAGCCATTAACAATAAGATGAAGTAATATCAAACCAAAAAAAGGGAAACAATAAAAAACAGAACCAGACCAACTAATAATCAAAAATTTGAATACTGCATTTAAGAAAACATATTTCAATTCTTGAGGAAAGACCATAAGAGATTAACAAACATAAAAACTAATAATAAAAACAAGAACTTGAAGATTAACATCCCTCGTCAGAGGTTATCTCAATTGAGAAAGAGTCAGATACAGACACACACACCAAAAAATAACAAAAAAAGAAAGTAATGCCTGAAAGAAGATCCCATATCCCAGGTCAATCAGCAACAATTGGTGTATTTAAGATGCTTTTGATGGAAACTTAGTCGGGAACTTTCTAAAGATTAAGGTAATTCAATAGAAGTCCAATGAAATTTTCTTAAAAAAACTAATTATATCACAAAATGAAAGAGAAGGTGGAGAAATAGGTGTTTCAACTGTTCAAAGATGTTATAAGACTCGCCAGGAAGTTCAATAAAGGAAAGGTGCCAGATCGTGGTACTCCAGATCAAATGTCACAAATCTTTTAAGAGTGCTATATGCCCATATAAGAAGTGCTGTAAACCTTGCAGAACATTGATCAATGGAAATTGATCAAAACTGTGTGAAAAGTGTTTCCCCTAAAACCCATAAAATTAGATGATTCTGAAATAAACCTTGTAAAACAAATCTTCAACTTCGCTCTCACGAATATCCCCTGGAAGATTGCCCACATAAATGGTTCTGCTTGATCGGCCCATCCTTCCTGAAAAGATAACAAGTTCATTTGTTAAAAATATAACAGAACTGCACATGCTAGTACAAGAATAATTTTTGGGGAAAGAGAGTAAATCAAGAGGGTCATTTCACTCCACTGCACACTAACAAGATCAGGTTACTAGTTGGCCAAACTTACAACAATTATATATGGTACCTCTAGATTTGCTATAAATTGGCCATTTTGCATCCAATATAAAAGATTCAAGAGAAACTCTGACATTAATCAGTATATCAAATAGAATTGTTTATACGTAGAGAGGTATTTGTAATTTTCTGTGGAGCTTTTGTAATAGATTTAATGCAATGCGTATGCCTAAAACATTGAAAACACTTCAGAAGTAAATATGATTTTCTCCCGTGATCTTCTCCTAACAGACACTTTACATTTTTTTATAACATAAAAAAATTAATGGAAGGTTCCAAATGAAGCAATTCAGGGAGATATAACAGTTACCCATACGAAAACATAATCAATAAATAAATCATCATCGAGCTCAATATTTTAATACTGCACGATCTTTATCTTTCAACTTTAAGGCCACTCACTTATCTTGGTCGACGGACTTCTTTTGTCTTCCTTCTGCGCTAGTATATCTTTTTTCCTACAAAGCTCTGTATTATTACAACCAGAGAGAGAAAAAATAATAATAACAATAAATAAATTATAAATAATTAATTAAATTCCTTGTAGACAAGTCGATAAAAAAATAATCCGGTACTTGTTAGAACATACAAGATTTCTATTCAAAATTTTCACGAACTAATGCACCACCCAGCGTGGCCTCGCAATCAGTTTTAAAAGGAAAAATTAATCCCTGTTGAACGTAAACCCTAGAAAATTATCTAAGAAAAAAAAGAACGTACCAAACCCTAGAAGATATCAATGTTTTTTGAGCAAATTAGAAACCGAAAAACTATTAATCGAGGATTTTTTCAGAACAGAGCGCCAATTCAAATCGCAGACATTTGTGAGAGAGATACCTTTCAAGTGAGGGTTTTGTCTTCCGGGAATGAGTTCAAAGTGATTAGAACGGTGGGGGGGGGGGGGGTTGATGAGTCTATTGGTTTGAAAAAATTAAGGGTAGGGTTTGGGTGCACCATGTGCACTATGGTGCAACACTCATATAACACTCCCTCCGTCATAAAGCATGTCATTTTAGACACTCTAAAAAAATTTACAATAAATGTCACTTTACCAAAAAAGCTACAATTCTTTTAATATTATCTTAAACAACCTACTTAATTTAGTTGATTATTTCCATATTTCACAAAATATACCAATTAAATATCAATCATTAATTTCTCCAAAAATAGCTAAAGTGACATTCTTTATGAAACGGAGGGAGTATTTTTTTAGTGTATTTAAAGTATGATTGATTTATTCATACGCTATGGATTACGCATACAGTATATCACTATCAGTATAAATGATTTACTCATATAGTGGTTGATTAACTGAGATTTGCTTATACAGTATTGTGGTGCACAATAAGCCTATTGTACACCTTGCGCACACAAGTTTTCGCCATTTGTTTATGGGATTCCGATCTGTATGAGAACGTGACAACTTAATTTAAATATTTTTATTTTTTTTGAAATAATATACTACCTCCGTCCCGGTATAATTTGCCCCATTTCCTTTTCGATTTGTCTCAATCTAATTTGTCAGTCCATAAATGACAATTTTCTCTCACAATCTCCACCCTCAATCTCCACCTTTGAAAAAATAAAAAATTCACCAAAATTTATTTTTTCTTAACCTCCGTGTCCCATCAAGGTAGGTAAATTAAGTCGGAACGGAGCTAGTATTCAATTAGATATGCTGGAAATCAGCAAGCTCTGTTTGAGAAACAAAGATTGGTGGGAAGACCAAAACATATTTGAATCTACATTACATTTAGAAAATGAAGCAAGTGAGTGGGCAACTAAGTTATGGGATCTTGGCAGCCAAAAATGCCTTTGAAATGTAGCGTAGCAATAAGCGTCTGGACGTCCTCAAGGATTGGAATACAATCCGCTGCAAAATCGACTTCACCATGAGACGCAAATATGATAGCTGCAACATCACTCACAAAGGAGAAATCCTTAAGAGATTTTTGATGTGCATGCAAGATAGCTTCACGAAGATCTAGGAACTCAGCAAGTTCCGGAGACGTAATGCTGCTGAAAGATTTAGCATAAGCAAACATGAATCTGCCATCTGCGTCAAAACAAACCACACCAACACTCGAACGTGATGTACGAAAAAAGACAGAAGCATCAAAGAAAATTGAAACACCCTTTGGAGGCTCCAGATTAGCATTAGAGTAGCAAGGAGGCAGTGAGTGACGTTCGGGCCAATTATTGGCTTTATGGAAATTCAGAAAAAACGTTGATGACTTGTGGAGAGGGTAGACCACCGGTTGTCCTCATCTCCGAAGAGCATTTAATTCTGATGCCACCACAATGAATGACATATAACAGCAAAAAATTCAAGAACTCCCTAATGACCAGACATAAGCAAATTACGCACCCAAATGTCGAAAAGTTGTTGTCTAAACTGCAAAATAAAAGAGTCGAGGCCCGCCATATGCCATATTTTCTTGGCGCATTCGCAAAGGAAGAACAAATGGGAAAGGTAGTCGTCGTCTCCGTCACAAAAGAGAATCTTCTTTGGACATGCACACCTCGACGAGAGAGGTTCTCGGGTGAAGGAAGTGAATTCGTGCAGCAACGCCATAGGAAATGGTGAATATGACCTGGTAGCGTTTTAGCTTCCATAGAGTTTTCCAGATAGGGTCCGCCCCAACACTGGCAAAGCCTTGATGATCCTCGGGAACGAGCTAGGGACAACGAAGGATTAGGTGGTAAGCTGATTTCGCCGATTGTTTGCCATTCCTTGCGGAATTCCACTTCCATGCATCCAACGCAAATGTGCTTCGAAGGGGGAGGCTCATTATAGTTTCAGCTTCCTGCACATAAAAGATTTGTCGTATTAGATTTGATTTCTAAGTAGTTGATTCCGAGTCAATAAAGCACGAGACGGTTGCATCTGGAGGAAGAACCGAGCATGGGGATGTGACACGGAAATGAGGAGGGGTTGGTAAGCAAGGATCTTTCCAGAGTTTGGTATTAAACCCCGAGTTAATACGCTGTCTGCTTCCATGCAACACAACATTTTTCCCCTCCATAATACTCCGCCAAGTACAAGACAAGCGGGAGCCCAATTCAGCTTCAAGAAAATTATGTACTTAGCTTTGAAAACCTGAGCCAACAAAGAAGAGGGATTAGTGTGTAAACACCATGCTTTGTGTTAGAACGCATTGCCAAATTCAAAGCATGAATATTTCGAAAGCCTAAACCGCCTTGAGATTTGCTTTTGGTAAGAGTATCCTAAGAACACCAGTGGATTTTTTTAGAGGCAGAGTCGTGTCCCCACCAGAATGAACGAATCATGCACCTTAAGTTGTCCAAGAAACCATCTGTAAGCTTAAAGCAAGTCATAGCGTAAGTGGGTATCGATTGGAGCACAGACTTTATAAGAACCTCTTTCCCCGCTTTTGAGAGATGTTTCTTCTTCCACCCATCGATATGTTTGAGTATACGGTCTCTAATGGAAGCAAAGAGTTCAGATTTATTTCTTCCAACAATACTTGGTAATCCGAGATATTTATGATTCTTGTCAATACGTGGGATATCAAGCAATGAACAAATGACATTAGTCGTCTCTGGCGAAGTATTTGGACTAAACATGGCTTGAGATTTTCCAAGATTAATCCTTTGGCCAGAAATATCCTCGTAGAGCCGGATCGCATAAAGCAAAGGATTTGCCTCCTACTAGGTAGCCTGGCAAAAAGAAAGGTGTCGTTCGCAAAGAATAGGTGGAAAATGTAAGGTGCGGAGCGGGCGACACGAATCCCAGAAATCTTGCCACAGATTTGTAGATCCTGTAAAATACAAGAAAACACCTCTGAGCATATGATAAAAAGGTAAGGGGAGAGAGGGTCCCCTTACCTCAAGCCCCGCTGAGGGACAACAACCACTAAGCAGAAAACACAAATAAGTGGACGAGATGCAAGTAAAAATAGTGCGAACAAATTTATCAGGGAACCCCATACACACAAGCACAGCTTAAACAAAGATGCACTCTACTCTATCAAATGTTTTACTCATATCCAATTTTACAAACATTAAACCAATTCTACCAGAATTTTTATTCTTAAGGAAATGATGAGTTTCATAAGCAATGAGAACATTGTCAATAATTAATCTACAAGGAACAAAAGCCGATTGAGATTCATAAATAACAGACAGGAGACCAACACGAAGCCTACTGGCAAGAACCTTAGAAGCAAGTTTATAAACTACATTGCAAAGACTTATTGGACGAAATTGAGAAATGAAGTCATGTTTTTTTTACTTTAGGAATCAGAACCATGTAAGTATTATTAACACTATGAGAGAAGGTGGAGCAATTAAGAAAAATCTAGCACAAACTTAGAAACATCACAGCCTATATGCCAAAACTAATGCAAAAAAAAAACAGGGCTCATATCGTCCGGTCCTGGGGATTTATATGGATACATCTGCTTGAGAGCTTTTAGAACCTCATCTTAGATATACGGTTGGAGCAGGTTGGAATAATGATCAGCACTGACGTGCTTTCGAATTCTCACAAGTGTATCAAAAATTGTGGGGCGAAGGATGGGAAGTGATGAAAATGTCCCTAAAGTAATCGGTAATGTTTTTCTCGAGCTCTTTCTTGTCAAAATGCTCAAACCCAGCTAAATCCTTGAGGGAGTCGATCCAGTTAATATCACGACGATGACTAGCGTGGCAGTGGAAAAATGTGGTGATGTGATCTCTCCCTCGTAATTAGTGGTCAAAGACTCACATTGAGAATACTGAATGTATTTTTTGTAGGCAAACAAAAAATATAACATTTTGAGTATTTCCCCAAATCTAGTTTCATCCTTAATCTCAACCTTAAATGACACATATCCACTATCAGTCCATATATTTATTCCCATAAAATATCCAACATACTGACACATATTGCTTGTATATGTAGTTAAGTGGTCTCAACTACTTACATAATTACTCTCTTTTAATTGTTTAAATGGAACAACAAATATATGGTTTTTTTATGTAGGTAGTGCATGCACTCTATGTGTATGTTTGGTTGGGGTTGGCCCAATTTTTGATGGGTTGGTCCAACCCCTTGCTATGTTTGTTTACACAGGTTGACCCAACCACCACAAATTCCAATACCACTTTAATCATAAAATTAATCATTATTAACAAACTCTTACACTAATCACAACATATTTTACAATTAAAAATTATATCCTACACTATAACCACTACCCCAACCACTCAAACAAACATCACTTTTTTACTCTCTCGGCCACTAACTTCAGCTACTATCCTCAGTCAACAGTACCCCAACCACTCTCAGCCCCAACCAAATATGCACTATGTGATGCGACACATTCACATGACACATATTAAAAAAAGTTAGAAATACTTTATACTTTTATTTTCTTCACACATGTTGTGAGGCGGGACACTATTCACATGATACTAACTTTATGGTATTGTTCTACTGAAGTTGTATAAATTAGCAATTCTTTCGGTAGGATATTAAGAAACCATAAAATTAGAATAAAAATAGAAGATTCCAGAGGATCACTAATTAAGCATGTTTAATAAATTATGAATTTAATTGATTCTAGATAAATTCAATAAAAGGTACCATATTTTTTTATTAAATATAAGAAGGCTAGGCATTAGTAGAGGCCATGTAAAGATCCATTCAATTTCCTTTTTTACCAATCTTAACAAGATTTCCACTTGGTATTATTATTTTATATATGTGTGATTTCTTCCAAAATAAAATTTGGTATACTTGAAAGAATCGGAGTTTTTTTATCAATATACTTAAAAGAAACTGGAGCATTCATTTCTATATAATAATAGAACATCTCAGTAATATAAATATTGACACATGTATAAAGTGACATAAAGAATATATTATGAAAGAAAAATGGTATTGAAAATGGAATGGTGGTAATATTGATTGGTGAATTTTAATAATAATCTGTAAATAAAGAATAAGTGTAGACCCAATGAGGCATGTAAGGTGAGGCAATTCATTTGTAAATACATGAGATAGGGTGGTTTTAGTTGATTTATTAAACGAAAAAAATGAATATAGGCAGTAAAAGCAAAAGACAGAAAAACATGATGAGCGAGGCAGTTTGATAACTATAATAGAAGAAGTTAAACGGGCAATATGTTGAGACCACTGTAGAACAAGTGACGATACATCATATACAATAGAAGAATTGTGTTGAAAACGAAGATCAATAACATACCTTCAGTATTGAGACTCGACTGAATTGAGGAAGAAAGATACGGATAGAAAATGCATTGTAGAAATACAGAGTAGCGACCAAGAAATACATAGTACCCTAGGAAGGAGATGATCGCACGCGGAAAAAAAAAATTCAGTTGAAAAGAATTTTTTCTATGATTATTTAAATAGTAAAAAATAGAATATAATTAACAAATTCCTTTTAGAGCGTAAAAGAATCGAGAAAGAGAAACAGAACCGGACGAGCTAGGATAGTTGGTAGAGTTGGCAAAATCGATTTAGTTTGATGGGCTGGTCAAATTCGCCTGACATTTTAGATGGATTAGGACATAGAAATTTAGGCTCACAAGATCATGGGTCCATACATGTTTAACTCAATAGGCCAAAAGTCTGACGGATCATGAAACGACTCGAAAATCTTTATATATTTAAGGGGATAGGTTGGGTTGGGGTCAATAATTATTTGCCCGATTGTATTTTCGGGTCCACCCGATCCGACTCGACATATGATCTTGGACCGATGGGTTGGGTCGGGCGGACCGAATTACCACCTCTAATAGCTGGCCTAATAGCCCTTATATATTTGATTTTATATATGTAATATATTATATATATATAGCAGAACTAGGATAGGGCTAGCCTTGAAGGCCCTTTTATATTTAATATTATTGTATAAGTTATTATAAAATACACAAATAGAGACAACGACCAAGTTAAGGTAAGGCTAGCCCTAAAGACCCTTATACATACGATTTTATATAGATTTTAAACACGCGAGCACGCACTATATATATATATATAGAGAGAGAGAGAGAGAGAGAGATTTTGGATCGGCCTAGCCCTACGGGCCCTTATGTATTTAATTATACATACATACATACATACATACATACATATATATATATATATATATATAAATAGAGAGATAATAGATCGAGCTAATGTAAAGTTGGGCCAGAACGCCATTTTATATTTAATTTTATATAGATTATATATATAGATTGATTGTATATGTTTTACACACACACACACATATATATATAATAAATAAGAAAGAGAAAACGTTATATATATAGAGAGAGATAGAAAGAAAGAAATAAAATATAAAGGGTTGGGTTAGGGTAGGGCTGGCCGTAAGGGCTCTTATATATATATAGATCTATATATATATTATGTATATATTTAATTTTATATATGTTACACACACACATATATATAAGAAAGACAAGGGGCGGGTTAGGGTAGGGCTAGCCATGAGGGTCCTTATATAAATTTATTAGATTTTACACACATAGAGATAATGAGCCGAATTAAGATAGAGCTTTTATATATATATATATATATGATCGGGTTAGGTTAAGGATAACTTTGAGGATATTTGTATATTTAATTTTTTATAGGTTATATATATATATAAGCACACAAACTGAGATAATGAGCCGGTCTTGGTTATGACTAGCCAGAGGGGCCTTATATATAATCTCATATATATATATATATATATATATATATATATATGAGAGAGAATGCATTGGGCTAGCCTTACTTTGAATATACATATATAGATATATATGTGTGTGTCAATACAAGAATTCATACATTTTGTGACGATCTTCTTCTTGACAAACAAAGTTTTGTCACCTTTTGTTGTCAAATAATGATGAATTTAATTTTCGCCGTAATAATTTTCATTATTATGATAACTTTTGTATTTGTCATTATGTAAAAGAAATTTCATTACTAATTAGCATATATCATGACGATTACCGGAAATGCGTCACAATCATTTTTAGAGATAGAATTTCGCACAAAAAATTTGGAGGGTCACCTTTTGATGACAACTTCAAAATATCTAGTGACGGTATTTAGTGTCATTAACTCTATTCTTTCGTTACAATGTCATATGTCGTCACTAATTGTTTAAAGAAATTAATGACTATTTCTTCTTTGCCACATATTCTTATATTTAGTGACGATGTGACTACATTTGTCACCACTTTTTTTAAAGACAAAAAAGATTATTATTTATGACGATGTGTATCGTAACAATCATTTTTTTTTTTGTGAAAAAAAATTATTTTCATAACTAATACTCGTACGAATAGGTGACAAAATCATTTCGTCATATTTAATTAAATTTGGTGACGAAGGGCAATTAGTTCGTAATATTTTAATTTAGGACAACATTAAATTTTATCATAAATGTTTAAAAATATTAACGGATAAAATTATTCCGTTGTGAATGTTCATATTCAGTGACGACGAGTACCAATTCATCACCTTTATTATTTTTCGATAGGACAACAAAATTATTTTGTCACAAATATTATATTTGGTGACAATGTAAGCTATTTCGTCACAATTTAATAATTTTGTGCGCTATGGTGACAAATACGAATATCATCACTGAAATATTTTCAATTTTTTTATAATTAATTTTTTGTTGCGTTATTGTAATTAAAACATGATGATAATTTTTCGCCTAAAATATTTAAATTTGTTGATAATGTTTTGTTACATTTGTTTTTTAGAGTGAACTAGAAAACTAAAAAAAATCATTATCAAGAATCGAAAATTAAAAAAATCATTATCAAGACAAGAAATCACACATTTTGTGACCTGTTTTTTCTTGACGCGCAAAGTTTTGTCACTTTTTATTGCTTAATAGAGACGAATTTAATTTTCCTCATAAAAATATTCATTATCATGACAACTTTTATCTTTTTCATTTTAAATTATTTTCATCGTCACTAATTTGCATATATCATGACGATGACCAGAGATACGTCACAATAATTTTTAAAGATAGAAACCAAATTATTTTATATAATTAGGTCCTAAACTTAAAATATTGGATAAATTATGTTAAAAATAATATCTAGAAAATTAAAGGAAGACTATCGTTGTGCTCCCCCTAAATATAATCAACTATATTCATTATAAAAGGAAGACTACCGTTGATTTATCACAAAAAGAAAAAAAAAATCAAGATCTAATGTTTTTATATTCATTATATTTTTGACATCTTTATCTCTATTGCTTATACATAAGCATACATTCATCTACTTCAAGTTAAACAATAGAAATATTTACTTTATTTAATTAAGTTGTATTAAAATCGACTAAAATAAACATATATAATAGTATATTATGACGGGGCAGAGGGAACACACATATATAATAGCGCATTATGACGGGGTCAGGGCCCCAACATGGGTCCGTCACTGGTCACAATCAAATTACTTGTTTTTTTTACTTTTACTATTTTTAATGATTATATATTTTTTCTTCTCACTTTTAAATCAAAAGCTACTTAAATACTAAATACTTTGGTTTGTCAAAAACACTTTTATTCTCAAATAATACCTACTTTTAATTAAAAATAATTTCACTACAATCTCTATACTAAATATTTAATCAAAAGTTAAAGCAAAAGAAAAATGAGTGAGAGAGAGATCGGTCAGTATGTTTGAAGTCAACCTGTATTCTTCTACTTGATTTTTCTTTTCTTACTGGCTCAAAATTTCAAAGCTCCACTTCTCTATGTCCCACTCCCCTACGTACTTGCCCAAAAGCTTCTTTCTTATTTTGTTTATGGACAAACCTTTCAATAGAACGGATTATGATCACTAACTCCCTGATTATTTTGTTCACCAATACAGTTTGTTGATTTAGATTAACAGTGTAAAAATCCTAGATTTTTTATGGTATATGGTTGTCATTGAAGAGTAAAATTAAATCTTCCCAAAATCTAAGGAATCATATCTTACCCAGCCGACCCAATCTCTATCTTCTATATATAAATATATATATATATATATATATATATATATATATTATTTTATTTTTCTTTTCTCTCCCCCTTCGAATATATATATATATATGTATGTATATATATATAATGTAAAACATATATGATCAACTTATATATATAATCTATATAAAGTAATTCTATAAGGGCCCTCAGAGCTAGAGGTGGCAAAATTGGACCAGTCCAATGAGCCGGTCCAACTAGTCCGATATTTTTGGTGAACAAGATCATAGAAATCTAGGTGCAAAGTACTATTTGTCCTGACAGACCCAACCAGATGGGCCAAAAGTCTAACAGGCCGCAAGTTGGCCTGATAATCTTAGTACAATATAGGAGGGTTAAGCTGGGTCAGACTAGCTTATTTTAAGGCCCGGTTAAATTTTGATCTGACCCGATATTGACGTTGACCTGATCCAAATTGCCACCTCTACTTAGAGCTAGGACTACCCTAACTATAAAAATATATAAGAGCACTTTGGGCCAGCCCTACCTTAACTCAAGCCACTATCTCACAACATGTACACATACTATAAGAAATTTGAGCTTTCGTGACAATAAAATTCGTCATATAAAAATTATATTTCGTCACTGTAAGTATGTGGTGACGAAATTTTAGCGTCACAACGGTCGTCATGGTATGTCCGTGGTATTAGGTATATGTGACAATATTTGGATTCGTCACCAAAAGTATGACTTTTGACTACGTTAAATGTCATCGTCACCATATATTATAATATATAGTGATGCCTAATTCGTCACTACTAGTATCCAAATTTTGTCATCTTATATTGTATTTCGTCATTGAAAGTAAACATATAATATGATGAAAGCTATTTTGTCATCAAAACGTCAAATTTTGGTGACGAAAATCAATGTATTACCTAACTCATCAAACTTTAGTTACACTTTCATCGTCACTACTATATTCATTATTTTGCCATGTTTATAAAAAATCGTCACAGAAGAGTTACTTTATAATTACAAAATACCCATCGTCATTTTATCAATATCTATAATGACAACGCATTACGTCAACAAAGACTAAAAATTAGTGACAAAACCTCACCGTCACTAAATAGGCACAAGTGGTGACGACATGTTTAGTCACAATAAAATTGCATGAAGTGTCACTAAAAGACTTGGGTATACCGACGATATATTTTGTTATTGTAAAGTGACATCATGTGACAAAAACCTTACTGTCACTAAATGAGTACAAGTTGTGACGACTGAAGATATTTGTATAAGTAACGGTAATATAAACCATCACTAAAGGCATCGATATATTTTTTCATTATAAAGTGACATCTGGTGACAATATATTTTTCGCCATAATATAAATATGTACGGTGACACAATAGTTGTCACGAATGGTTAACTTTTAATGATAATTTTTTCAAACCGTCATCTAATAAATTCTTTTCTGATGTAAAATAAATTTATATGCAATGATGCAATTCGTCATGAAAGTGTAATTTTGGCAAAAAAAAAAAAATGAAAACATCACCAAATGGATTTTATGGTGACATCTAGATCCGTAGTGAAAGTTTAGTGACACAATATTGTTTTACTTTATAAAATTGCAAATGCATTAAACTAAGCAACGCAAAAAAGAAAAATAAATAAATCAATAAGCAAGAATACTAAGTAGAATGTGATTATTTAGCATGTTGAAGAAGTTCAAAGCATCCAACATATATATGCGAAATAAATAAAATCTTTTAGAACATAAAAATCGACTTGCTAGTAATCATCACTTAACAAAAGAAACATGATTGCCTAGGATAAAAATAAAAATCCTAAATCGTACTTTCAAACTTCACTCATTCCATACTCCGAAATGCTAATGATCAAAACTTTCTCACCCTTCAGCTTCTTCACCAATACATCAAATCTAAAAAGGACAAAAAGAAATATATCAAATTGATTGTTCGATATAAAAAGAAATGAATAAAAATGCAATTATTTCAAAGAGAACGGAAGTACGATAACCTTATACATGTTTTAGAGTTGTGCTCCAATTCATTCCAAATAAGTCATAAGTTTGTTCTTAGTAGCACTTTGCTAAGCCATCTTGTCTTTTCACATTAGCACTTTGCTGAGCCACCTTGTCTTTCAAATCGGTCACCTCATTTTCGAACCTAGTCACTTGTGACTTGAGCTCATTCACTTGGATTTTGAAATCCTATAACTTCTCCCGTGTCTCTTAAAGTTCCTATTGCAGCCGTTGGCCGGTTAAATCTCATGATGCGTTATGATTGCTTTGTTTTTTGGACCATAATTACAGAACAAAAGACAGATAGACACTCTAAAAGAATTGACTCTGTTAACATTAGGCATGCCTAGGTAGGTAGGTGAATTGTCTAAAAAGATCATTTATCAATACAACATTATTTCAAACTATTCTGACGTAGAAAATCAACTACACACATCAGATTTAGGAGAATTTAGAAAGAGAGCAGATATATCTATTAGAGATTCAGAATGCTTGATAAAAAAAAACAATCATAAATATTAGACCCTTGAGAAGTTGATCACATTTAGGGTCTGATACTATATATGCACAAACAGAAAAATACAAGAGCATCTTAACTCAAAGACGAGCATCTTAACTCGAAGACGAGCATCCATCTCGTTTCCGATTTCATGCACCATCCAATAACTTTAAATGTATACAAAGCATATGACGAGACCATTGGGTTTTCTATGTTATCACGATCACCGGATTGAAGACTTTGGTATCACCTTAAAATTACACCAATCAGAATCTAATCTATCATTATCTTCTAGCACCTAGAGATTTGGACATTCTTACTTCTTAGAGTTTAAATACCTACAATAAATACCTAAAATCTAGGAGAGAAATTATGAAAGTAACGATGCCCAAATTAACATGATCTTTGTACTCCTATGGGATATATCAAAATACGTTAAATAAACAAAAAAAGCATCCACGTCAAACAAGCAGAAAAATTTGTATTTCAATATATTTATTAGTCATGCCGGTCATGTAGCTTCAAGATCCCTACACGCAATCTATTCGGGATAAGAAAACTAAGGAACTATTATGCGGTCTCGTTCTCTCGTGTCAATCGCCATCTTATTTTTGTGAACAATTGTATGGTCATCAACTAATGAACAAGCAATTAGAGTAAGACACTATAATTTTCTCATGCGGCTTCATAGATATATGGTTAGCAAATGTACCTTGACCGGCGATATTGCAATGTCTCACTAGAAATACACTCGATGAATGCGTCAATTGAATGAAGCACCAACCTTTGAATCAATATCTGAACAGTTCCACAGGTGTGAAAGGAATGGAAACAAAATTTTCTGGATATTCACTTTCACCACAAATGTGTTAACAACATGGTGCAACAACCCAAATACAAAATATAAATTTATTCTAAAATTTTAATTTCTTATTGCCTAACCATGTTACCCCTAATTTAACTTAGACAAGATGATACTAGTGAAAGTCACTTTAGTCGCTACCGATAAGATCCATTCATATATGTATTGTAACTAGAGAATAAGGCAAGCTCGGATATTCTGGTGAAAAACACCCTCTCAAAAGAAATTATGTGTTTATATATTTGCAAGAAAATAAGATCATGAAAAAGCTATAGAAGAAAAATGGATATTGTTGTTTCTTTTCGAGAACGACTCTCATTATGTATAAAGTAGTTCTTTTGTACACCAGTTGCATGGATTCAAGATCCGTGCAATTCAATTATGAGCTATTTTCATGAAAATGATTAGTTATGCTAAAATATATGGATTCTATACAACTAGAACTCATTGTGATACAATTGTTGTTAGAATGTTAGATATAATATTTAGTGTGATACATGCATTTTGAAATTTTGTATGTTTGTGTTACCTTATTGAGACACAATGATGCTAGTGCGTGTTGCCTTGGTCTAGCTAGTCTAGAATAGGGATGTTATAATGGCCCGAAACCTGTAGGGCTGGCCCGTTTAACCGAAAAAAGGTCAGGGTTAGGGCTCCCATTTTGCAGCCCGTTTAAACATCCGGGCTTTTTGGCCCGGACCGCTAGGTCCACGGTTTATCCGGGCTAGCCCGCCGGTTTATCCGGGCCGGCCCGAAACTTATCTATTTTTTATTTTTTGCGATTTTTCAATTTTACGTATCACTTCTCCGAGATTCTTTCTATTTCTTTAAATATATAATATATAAGTCATTCATCTAATGTGGTTCAAGTTGAAGACAATGATACTTAGAGATAATATTTTGGTGTTTATATCTAGTAGCTTTATACAATGAATTCTTATAGCTTTAACTAATATTTTTAGTTATACAATGATATTTATGATGCTTATTACATAAGTTGTTTTTATGTTATGTGTGCCCTTTTTGTATAGCTTTAACTAATATTTTTAGTTATACAATGATATTTATGATGCTTATTACATAAGTTGTTTTTATGTTATGTGTGCCCTTTTTGTATGTTTAAATTAGTTTTAACTAACATTTTCTTGTATAATCTGTTTAGGTGATGTAATTCTCTTCAGTGCTTCTATGATTAAAATTTAAATTGTTATTTTTTTTTCTTTCATATCATTAATTGATAAATTTAAATATTATTTAAGTATATTTGTATGAGTTTTGATTTAAATTTATACTTTTAAAATTGCAACTTATAGCCCGATAGTGGCCCGATTAGCCCGAAAACCGATAGGGTTAGAGTTAGGTTCACCATATCTCGGCCCGTTAAAAATGGCCCGACTAAACCGTAGCCCGAAAACCGCTAGGGCTAGCCCGTTTAACATCCCTAGTCTAGAATATAAACTGTTACTATGTATGTGCATTTTGTGACTTGTTAAGAAGTTTCATTGCTGACATTTGTAACCTTAATGCTGAAATGTTGTCATATAATGCTGAGGCTTGCTTTATTATCTTTCACATAATTTTATACATTGAATTTGAATTTATGTTACCAAATTAATATTATTCTTTTTATGTTAGTATAGGGGTTCATCTTAGAATCAGTAGGCATTCTGATATGACTAGTTGATACTTTGAATGGTAAGTATTTAACATATAATCAACTCAGACTTGCTTTTGTTGCTTTAAGACGGCAGATGTGATTTTCTATTTTAGAAGTTTCACTCTTATTTACGTTTCTAATTATTATTCACGTCAATAAATACATTAAAATGGAAACTTGGATAACATAGCTTAAATGTTCATTTATATCTATAGCATAATCCTAATTAATATATTTCATAGTTGGATCCAGTATTTTTATAGTTTTCTTTATAAGTTACAGGTTTCTTAAATGAGCATCTAGATGGAAGCTATGAAAATGAAAATGAACAAGATAATGTTGAAAACATTTGGAATCGATTATAGCACTCCAACGATGCAGTACTTTAAGGTGGCCTTGGTAACAAATGTCATTTGCATCTCCCTCAAACTTGCTACTACAACCCTGCCCATTTTAGTTAAGTTTCTCCATTTTTTTTGTCATGATATACCCAAACTTATCAATGGCATCTTGTAGTTTTCGTATACATTTATTCCTTCAGAGTTAATTACATATATAATCAAAGTAATTTTTTGAAGGTCGGAACACATGTTTTATCTCAAAAGTCTTGCTGAATGGATACAAGTGTAGATCCAACCCATGCACTGAAGTTGGGGGGACAAATTTTAGGTTCAAATTGGTATGTGGTAGATGTTAAAGTAGAACCTAAAGAGCAGTTGATGAGATTATATGATAATCTCTAAAAGCTTGCAGATACACTTAGAAAAATGATTGCTTGGCCTTTTCCATTTTGGTACATTTTCATCCATATAAATGACATCATTAATTTATATTTGTTCAATGTAACTTTATTTTGATCTTTGTATATGTTTTATTTTGTGTTAACAGGTAATGACGAATGAACATTGACATGGGCTCCAACCTCCACAGTTGCCTTTGTGATTTTAAACTTACTATCGCATACAAATACTCCTGTATAGTTTGTTAAGTTTACTTCAAGTTTCTAAATTATGACTACACATTTGTTGTAAAAATAATACTTTCAGTTGTAGTAATGTTTCAAATAGATGGGATTGCTTGAAAGAAATCCATTTCTTTATGTGGTGCAATCTTGATTTATTTTGCAAAGTTTTGGAATCAAATTTACGTGATTTGAATCTTCTAATTAGGATGTTAATTATATTTTAATTGATTCAGTTGGAGATTTTTTTTTATTAACAATAATAAATTATTATTATTATTATTATTATTATTATTATTATTATTATTATTATTATTATTATTATTATTATTATTATTATTATTATTATTATTATTATTATTATTATTATTATTATTATTATTATTATTATTATTATTATTATTATTATTATTATTATTATTATTATTATTATTAGTATTACTACTACTACTACTACTACTAAACAACAACATTTTAAGGCATTTTTAATGCGTCATACTAAGTTGAAAACATCATGAATAACTCTATCAAGGCACTTCTTTTTGTAGTCATAGTTGAAAATCCAAAAGTTAAGGTGTATGAAGAACTAGTTTAAGATGACACTTTAGAATGTCTTAATAGGCTATAGCCTATCGCTACATTAGAATAGATGACACTTTGAACAAATGCCTCCATAGATGATATGTATTAATAGATGAGTTATAAGGGCACTTTTCGGTGTCCTGAAAAGCTATTTTTCTAGTAGTGATCAGTCATAACCAAATAGTCTAAAGAAAAGTTTACTCTAACAAGATTTGATCATAGGTAGGACTTTTTCTCATACAAGGAAACTGAAAGTTAGCTATGAAAGCGTGGTTCATCAAGCCGTTATAAAGTCATGCATATATATTATTAACATATTCAGGCTGCATGGGTAACTTCCTTTTAACGAGATGCCATTTCCATATAATGTCCTGAATACTTGGAGAATATTGAGAGATCTTGAAAAGATGTGGTGGTCCGCCGTTAGCAGTCATGGTTATAAAAAGATAAGTATAGTATTTTTAGTGTATACACACACACACACACAAAAAAAAAAAAAACCACACACACACACACATATACATATATATATATATATAAAGAGAATACAAAGAGATTTAAAAAAAATGTGGTGGTCTACCATTAGCAATCATGGTTACAGGAATCATATTGGCCAAGCAAAGGCAATTCAAGAGGAAAAGTTTTAGTAACGGAATGAACTCTCACTTAAGAAGAAGAAGAAGAAGAATAGAAATGTAGTTGATCCCACAATTTTGTTGTACTTTGGACATGGTTTGAAGGAATCAAGAGCTAAGTGGCTAAAAAAATATTACAGTATTTTATATGACTGTATGTATTGTTTTTCACATAATATCGGGATTTCTTGAGACTTTAAAGTTCACTGTTCTTTTTTTGTTTTACTCAATAATTGATATTAAGAAAAGAAAGTAAAAAAGGTAGTCTTTTTCATGTGCATGGTCCCATCATAATTTGACATTCCGAATGATTGGTAATAATCAACATATGTATATAGGATATTTTATTTCCTTCATTGCTCGATAAAAAAATATTGCATGGTTTTTCAGCATTATGGAACCGCTAATTCTGATAGAGTCCTATTTCAAAGTAACTCAGATTGAATAGATTTTTCTTTTTGGGTTTTCTAGATTAGTAGTATAGTATTTATATTTAGATTCTTACGATGAGAGCTACTATTTCTTTTTTACGCCTTTACGTTGTTTGTTTTGTAGTGCTAACATCTCCTATAAACTTCTCTGTATTATTTGATCAGTTTATATCAACCAAGATCCGATTAGTTAATTTCAATCAAGTTCTAACGTAAAATTATACACATCGAGAAAATTAAGTGCAAACCAAGACAAATATAAACATATATTTGCCATTGTTATTAATTTAGGTTGAATTTCTTTTTCTTTTGATAAATTTATAGAGATTTCTTATTAGAAAAAGAAAGATGAAGTCAAAATTATTTCAATATTTTAAAATTAATAGAAATTTGCATAAAACCTTTATTATCCAATAATTCGTTTATATATTCTTATATATCAGGAGTTTATTAACACTGTTTACTATACATAGAGTATTTAATCTTCGTTTATTGGCTTTGATTGATGCATTTTCAAAATTGCAGAAAGTCACTTATAAGAGCACTAATATGTGTGAAATGTTTGTTTCTTCATGTTAATACAGACTACACTCTTTTTGCCATTTGAAAGGATTTAATATCCCAAATAGATTTTACCATTCAAAATGAAAACATTTGAAAAAGAAGAAAATGACGCATAAAGTGAACTTAGATTCAAATGTTTAAAATTAAAATAGTGTTGCAGCTAATCGTATCTTATATTGTGTTATTCATATGGGCAAGTACTACATCCGTTTTTTTAGTTGTTCTTTAGTATAGGATTACAAAATTAAGGAGCAATTAAAATGGACAAATAAGTCCTCCACTATTTTTCCTATATTTCCTCAAATTTCTATAGTTATACCACTATTACCTTATAATATATCTCTTTCCAATTATTAAGGGGTTATTATTGGAAGAAATATGAAAAAAAGAAAACCTAAATGGACAAGTATTTATAAACATCTAATAAAACCTAAAAGAACGACTAAAAAAACGAAGGTTTTTTTTTTTTCAATATACACTATATTTTCCACATTTGGAAAGGAGAATGTATATTCATGTTGGCCAATAGACAATCTATTTTATTGCTAAACGCTATATTTACCATGTGGAAATTTGACATGGCATTTCCTACACGGCTGTATGAGGCGCCACAATAGATGTCGTTGCCTCAGTATACACATTGTATGCCTTCATATTGAAAGTCGTTTACCATAGCTATTGTAAACATATTAGCTTCTAAATACCAGAGAGAAGCTGAGAAATGCATTGCGGCCTAGGGTTGCTAAGCCCAATGAAAAGAAGATAATAAAACAAATATGTTCATGAAAGAAAAGGAGAATGAGCAAAGGAACACTGTCAAGTTGAAATATATACTTTAATATCCATCATAATTTTCTGACACATTAAGGTGGAGTTATGCTATTAAGTTAATACTTAATTAGATAGAGTTAGTTGCAACTACCAGATATCATTGGTGTTTATTCATGCAATTACACCAGACGAAAACTTGAGTTTGAGACCTTGGATGTAGAATCTCTCTTTCAAAGTGTCTTTGATGGAGTGTGTTGTTATTTTAGAATTTCTTATTAGTAGCTTAAGTGGTTTCTTCCAAATAATTTAAGTAGTTATATGAGTTTTTACATTGTATTTTTACAGTATTTTTCACATCTGTTTGTATTGTTGATGTGAGTTGCGAAGCAATTTATATGAATCTATATATAATAATTTATTATAATCAAACCTTTCGATATATATATATATATATATATATATATATATATATATATAGAGAGAGAGAGAGAGAGAGAGTTGAAGTTATTGTTACAAAATCCTGAATCGTATTATTTTAATTTAATCATTGAGCAGAAATTTAAAAAAAATTCCCAAAATATATGAAGATTTTCTACGATTATCCCATAAAAATAGGTCAATCATAACATTTTTAAAATACAAATACATTTTGCATTGTATAGAGTATACTTACATAATCAGTTTATGATCTTAATTTGCAAAAAGAAAAGGTTTTTTTTTAAACTAATAAAAAATTGTGATATTTCTTTATTGTGAATTTTCTTCATGGCATACATCTATGTAAAAATTAAGAAGAATTAACAAATAATAGCCAATATGCAATTTGATAAGATTGAAACTCCATAAATAAAGAGAAGAAAACTAATTGGAACTCATTTTTATGTTTTATAATGTTGAAATATTGATTTGAATGATAAATGTTCACATGTGAGTTGTCCCACATTGACAAAAATACTATAAGAGAGGAGCCCACATAAGCCTAATGAGCCAATCTACCTATCACCAATTGATTTTAGGATGAATGCTCATTTGTTGGCTAAGACTCTCTCGGTATATAACACCCTTCACGGTGTGGGAGTGCCGGACGCCCCTCGACTTTAACATGGTATCAAAGAGGGCCTCATGCTCAGGTCGAGTTGGGTGATCCTGTTGGTGATCCTGTTTAGATTATATTAGATTAACGACAAACTCACATGTGAGGGGGAGGGACTTGTTGGAATATTGAATTGAATGACAAATGTTCACATGTGAGTTATCCCAAATTGACAAAAATACTATAAGAGAGAAGCCCTTATAAGCCTAGTGAGTCACTTCTCCTATCACCAATTAGTTTTAGGATGGATGCTCACTTGGTGGCTAAGACTCTCTTGGTACATGGCGCCCTTCACGGTTTGGGACGGTGCCGGGAACCCCTTGACTTTAACACATACTATCCGTCATTCTGTTTTTGTCATGCGACGCTATTTTTATTTTCAATCTTATATATTACACCATTTATAGTAATGAGTTCGTCTTGTTAAAATGATATAGTTACTAAAAGAGAAAAGTTTTTATTTTGGGAATTTATTCTATAATATCACAATATATCTTTTTTAACTCGATCAGCTCGCTAAAAGATATTTTGTCTTTTCAGTTAATAAACTTAAATATGTTTCGAGTTTATTTTCCTGTTTCAAGAGTTACTAATCGTCAATAGTCGTATTTGTTTAATTTTATAATTTGTTATACGCAATATTTATGTGTTCATTTTAATAATATAAATACTAATTTGATAAATTCTTGATTGTGTATTAATTGTAGTAATAATTTTTCATCACGTGTATTTGAGTTGATGAGATGCTATACCTAGAGGAGTGTACCATGTACAACATTCATCTTTTCATTAGAGGTAACTCATAAGTGTGTGTCAAATAAATGGGGAATGTTATATAATGTGTACTCAATATTAAAATCACCGCATACTTGACATTTACAATTAAACTTCTAAAAAACACTACTTAAAAGAAAAAAAGGATTGCCTTTAGGTTATAGAGTCTTTAATACGACAATAAGTGTATCCACAAAATATATAATGCCACTTTCTAGTTTCTGAGCCCATCGACAATCAAGCGTTGGCCCAAATACTAACCAACACAAATAGCCCATTTTCCAAATAAACCTCTCCTCTTAAGAACCCTAATCTATCGAACCCAGCAATCTTCTCTACTTGCCGCTGCTCCATCTGCCTGACACCGGTTTCCATACAATTGGTTTTCCTGCATTTCATTATGTAAATCTCACGCCATTTTACTTCTGCTAAATTTGTTTATTTATTATTATTATTATTTTTTTAATTACAGCTTTCCTTTTGGTTAGATTTTGAGTGCGTGGGAAAGATGAGTAAAGGAGGCGGAGCTGTGAGTGGTGGGGCCCAGAAGGGAGGGAAGAAGAAGGCGGTGACGTTTGTAATAGACTGCGCGAAGCCGGTGGAGGATAAGATTATGGACATCGCCTCACTGGAAAAGTTTCTCCAGGAGCGCATCAAGGTCGCTGGTAAGGCCGGCGCACTGGGTGACTCTGTTACCGTTACTCGTGAGAAGACCAGGATCTCTGTTACCGCTAACGATACTGCCTTCTCCAAGAGGTACTTTTGTACATGTCTGTATTTATACTGGGATTGAATATAAACGATTTAATGTAGTAGGTGTACTGAGTTGGAAATTGTTTGTTTGCTTATTTGTTGTCTGTTGCTGGTGGAGAAGAATTTAAAATTTGACAGTGTTGTGTTTTTTTCATTATTCGATGATGGCGTTTCTTTTCTAATGGGACACTGGAATTTGGAAGTGAACAAGAGTTGTGTATTTGCATATATATATTGAAATCTATTGGTGGAACAAGATGCCAACTGGAATAAACAGATTTTCTGTAGAGTGTATTCTGAAAGCTTGCTAGTGCTGGAAACTTAGTTGAATCATTTTACGTTTTTAGAGAATCATTAGAACTTCCTAAGACCATCCACTGCTAGATTTGGGTGTGGAAAATTTTAAACGGCATTTTAGCTTTGTTGTATGAATTCAGTTGCATACTGGCTCTCTCATCTCTACACGTGGAATCTGAAATCCAAGGCTTCTCTATGCTGTAATGTATCTATCCACATGGGCGCCCTCCCTCCACTGAGCCATCTGCCATCATTTTTCTGATACGCGAATTTGAAATACTTAATTCTGTGTTGATTTAGCACCCTGGCTTGAAAGTTAGGTGTTCAACCCTACCTTGGCTGTATTATGTAAAGTATTTGTTCTGGAAGGTTTCTTCTTTGTTGATTATTGTGGAGAATGGTGAATTTTGGATCTATTGAGTTGGACAGTGGAATTCTTTAGGTAACTGTGACGGTGTTCCAGTATTTGGTTTATGGTTTACATCTTAGATATTCAAATAACACATGTTGATTATAATTGTTTTTTCTTTTACGATTTGACACCTTTTTGGCTGGTGTATACTTATGTTCAAATCAAGCCTATGTTTGGTTGTTTTGTGCAGGTATCTCAAGTACTTGACGAAGAAGTATCTGAAGAAGAATAACGTGCGTGATTGGCTCCGGGTGATAGCTTCCAACAAAGATCGAAGTGTCTATGAACTGAGATACTTCAACATTGCTGAGAATGAGGCTGAGGAGGAGGATTGATCAACCAGAAACGAGGTCTTATCGTTTCAGAGATTTTGTTTTGCTTAGTGTTCTTTCCGCTTGGTAGACATCTAATTCAAATTATTGGTAAACCAAATACATTTTTTTGCTATTTTTGGATTTTGGAAAGGAATATATAATTAGAGGGCGCATTTGGTTTACTTTTTGTTTGTTTATTTGGTATTCTATATTTTGTCGTTTGTTTTATTTAGGGTGATTAACCATCCACAATTCATTCCGTTGTGCTACATGGATTGCACAAATTATTTAGTACATTGCATAAAAATATCCCATAGAATCACTGAGTATGACCTGCCTAGGTTTATCATCTATAAGCATTTGGACTTTGGAGTTCTATGGAGAACACAGAATCGTGTAATTCTGAAAAATTAAGTTATTTGGTTAGAGATCTGATAGATATTTAGGAGTTCTCTTGTTCATAACTTGCATAGAGATCTTAGATCCGTGCAACGGTGTCATGGACACTTTTTTCATGAAAAGATATTAATGTTTATGATGAAGAATATTTACTTGTTTTTAAGAGAAGTATCATGCTGAATATGTATTAGTGTACCTTTCAATATAAATGGTGGTACATTTTCATGGATTCGCTCTTTAATTCATTGCACGTATTTAAGATCCGTGTACTTGAGTACATGATAATTAGTGGATATTTGGAGGGTGTTTGTTTAAGCTTTAAGTTCTTGAAAGTATAGGCGAAGTCTCATGTGCACTAGTTGCATGGTGCAATTCGGAAAATAGTATCATGATTTATGTTTAAATGTATCACTTGTTTTGGGTAAATGTATTACCTTTACCCGGAACAAGTGATACATTTAAGTATAAACATTAATACATTTTCATCATGATACCTTTACTCAAAACATGTAATACATTTACACATAAATACTAACATTTTCATCATGATACCTTTACCCAAAACATGTAATACATTTACACATAAATATTAATACATTTTTGCCTATAATCCGGATTGCACGGATCTAACCGGTGCATGAGAGACCTCAAAAGTATTCTACAAGATAATTTGAGAGTTTATAAAACGTTGGATTGAAGTTTTTGGAAATAAACTATATTTTTCTCGGAATAAGATGTTAAACTTATTCATGGAATAAGGTCTTGTGATTTACTCCAAATTTTAACATCTGGCAGTGTGTGGAATCAGATGGACCGATTTAATTGCAAGCAAGTCACATGTTCGGTCCGATATGGTATATATAACCGGTTGTTGGGTTAACTTGGGGAAAACCGTCTAGGACCGGTAGAAGCTGGAAGCCGAGGTTGAACTGCAAAACGTATTAAAGCATACTTAGTGATGAGGCGTGTGTGTGTGTTAATCAGCCTTTAGAACATGAAACAAGAATACATGATAAACGGTGAAAATAAATAGAATACGGTCGAACAACAGAAAATGAGACATTAGCTTATTTACACGTCTCATGCGCATATGTTTTTCGTCATTACCTGCAAAAAAGTCCATCAGTGCATTTTTCGGCAGGGAAACCTTCGATGTCTAAGTAATCGGAGAAGAAAAATCAGATCGCAATGAAACAACAATAATTTTAAAGTAAGTGAGTGTGTGTTGTTTGAAAAAAGGGGTAGTTAATTTCCTCTTATTTCTGAAACCCTATATCATTGGGCCTTAATATTGAGGGCACATTATTGTTTGATGGGCCTTGGATCTATTCCGAATTCGTAGCTCTTACAACTGTATGTCCCATTGTATGTGCCCACCCAGCACGGTCATTGCACTCCGAATAGATTGATTACTGTCCGCTTCTCCTGAAATTCTATCCCTCAAGCAATTTGCGTTCTTTCTCCGCATATTACGTTAGTCCGTGTGGTCAGATAGTCATGTAAAAGCCTGTTCTGCGTGATATCCACCTCGTCGACCTTTACCACTCCCAGAAGAACAAGACTGTACCTTACTCCCACATCACTTAGGAAATAAATTTTTATCTACTTTACCAAAAAAAGAGAAAAAAAGAAAATATTCAGAAAATTAAAGTTCAAATCAAATAGATCTGCTCAAGATGACACACAAATCCCTAAAATATAGTCGCACACATGCAGATTTTATAGAAGCTCCATATCTTGAGCGAAGATCTAAAGATAAAAGAAATCACAACACAACACATTTGACGATAAACCACTGCCTGATGAGCACCCAATGTGTGCAAAAATTGTAAATATCACAACTGCAACAGCGAAGCTCTAGCGACACCACAATAGAAATACGGAATCCTATCCGGTGCAGTACTTAATTCACTGCACCAAGTGCAGTAAATTAAAAGGGCACCGTTTCTCTTATTTTTCCTTTCTTTCAAACTGGACTTCGTTTTTTCCATCCTTTTCCTTGATCTTTTATTTTCTTATTCTTTTTTCTTTCAATCTCTGTCCTTTTATCTATTTTTATATCTTATTTGCTTACTCATTTTTCTTTCCAGTTCAGTAGGAGTAGGAGACTCTTTTATGCTCTTATTATTTAATTTTAAGTTAACTATTTCTTGCTTTATTTCTGATATTTTTGAATTACCTTTTTTATCTTTTACCAAAAAATAATTGCATAATTTAATCACTTTGTTAAAGAAGTTCAATAATATAAAAAATACATATATTGAACTATCCAAATCAATTTTAAGAGCAAAATAAACACAAGACAATAATAAAATAGCTGAACATATATATATATATATATATATATATATTTATATATATACCAAAATTACACGTTCAAGCTGCGATATTAATATCTAAAATGACTATACAATTCAACTTATCTTCAAAATGACTATACTGCATTACAACATTTTATATTGGCTATGCAATTCAACTTGTCTTCAAAATGAAAGAAAACAAATCAAGAACACTTGTGGGAAGTGTCTTCACTAAAATCCAGCGTTTCAATAGAATATCTAGGATGCCCGTGTGGTGCCTGTATTAAAAAGGAATAAAAATTACTGCGATTTTAATAAAAATAATAGACTTTAATTGCAAAGTCATCATTCTCTAGAATTTTTGTTAGAATATTTTAGGAAAATAAGTCCAGAATTTCCTAAAACTGATGCAATTTGTAACATTGTCAGAAGAAGACAATTAGTTAAAAATTATATCTAGAATTCTCTTAACACTAAACTATTGTATTTCAAGAATATTCAATTCTAGAAAAATTACACGTTTCTAGAATATTGTTGTTGCTGGATTAAGGCTTATAAATAGGCTACTACTATCCCATTTTACATTTGCAAGTATTGTTTAATCTAACTAACTATATATATTTCTTTATCCAAATTCAAGCAACCAAGACCTCAAACTGTGACATCTCAAAATCATAACTTAGCAAAGCTAAGAACACCAGTTAGTAACATGGTGATCTCTAATTAATTTATACAATCTTTTATCAAAGCAATATAAAAAGGAAATGGAGCCCTCTAACAATTACGCTAAAAATAATTCTTTTATAAAATATGATAGGATTCATACCATCAAGAATTCGGTAAAACTGAATTGACTCCCAGCCGCTTGGAAACCCGAGTAAGGTACCACAGGCGTGGAACAAGATCTAGACACGTCAATCTGAACTCCATGATTCTATAATAATTGCAAAATAGAAAACAAGAATAAGCATATAATCAACCTACATAATCCAAAAATAATTACAGTAATAAGCATAAATACCTTAGATTTCGTCCTTTTCTGTCTTGATTGAAGTTCTACCCAACTCTTCAATCGTTTTGATCTTTTTGTACCAACTTTTTTCTTGAACCCTTTTGCTTGTGTCAAGGAAGGTCCTATCAATGAAAACTTGATACCATTAGCTTTATCTTGACCCTGTTCTGTCAAACGCATTTCCATCACTTGTTTATTTAGATCACATGCAGCTTCATACGCTAAGCAAAATGTTGATGGGTGAACACGAGCCTCCGTCGCTAGCCTTATTAGCACCATACATAATTTCCTATACCTTTCTGCATTTTGTAGTTTAGGGTCTTCCTCAACTTCATTCCCCGTATAATCATGCACACCACCACTTCTAGCTTCCCTTGTCCATCTCTTCAAGATATAATGCTCAGAAAGTTTTTTTACATCCTGTACATCATATACTTTCACAGCATGGCAACATAAAAGTCCAACTGTCTCAAATCTTCGGCAACTACACGAAATCATTTTGGTAGTGGGATCAAAATCCACTCTCCGTTCTCCCTCCTTATCGTCTAGTCCAACAACAAATTCAATGGATGCTTGAGTTTCACCTTTATACTTTATGTGAGCACCTGCAAATAAAATGAATTTGAAATCTGTAAAAGGTTGTGGGAGTGTAAACCTCCGAAAGTTGGCGCAACATAGGTGAAGTCTCTAGCTTTAATCTCGGTAATTTCTGACGTGCATCATATTGACATTTTAGTTCATTATACCGCTTGTCCTCAACTACTTGTTGAAAGTGATTAAAGAATTGCGTTATGTCTAAGTCAGGCTTCATACAACTCTTGATATCATAATTGACACTCTCACTCAGTTGTGTGCTCCTCATACCAAGTGTGACTGCATACTTCATGTAACAAGTTGCCCATTTCTCCTTTATACAATAAGTGGATCGAAGCTATGTGTTCTCATTAACATTATATTTTTCTAGCAAGATGTTCCATGACTCCTCAAACTGGGACTCATCCTCAATGCCATACATACACCTTCAGTGTTTTGCTCATAACTTGAGTTCTCTATGTTCAAATGATGTGAAATTGGTGGCATGAGAAAACTAATTCAAAGGGCTACAACTTTTTTAGTAAGAGCCAAAGTCAAATTATGACCGGAAGACCTCCAAATATATCCTTGAAGTTGGAGAAAAAAAATAGGCAGAACTAACTCGGTCGAGTTGGGCAATCCAACTCGCCCCCAGTCGGTTGTTTGAACCGAAATTTAGCATGGATTGACCCGGTCGAGTTGGTTAGTCGGTTCACGCGTTTTGACTTATTTTTGGCTCGTTTCAACCATAATTCTTCCCAACTTATAAATAGAGGCTCTCAAGTCTGAAATTATCAGACTTCTATAATTGGAAATACTTGGGAGCAAGAAACGCGAGAACGCGAAGATCAAGATCTAAGATTACAGATTTTATCATTCTTGTTTATTTTCATTATTCAAATAATGTTATACCAGATATGAAAAAGATCACATAAAAGCGATAAAGTAAATCGACACAACAATTACGTGGTTCAGTAACAATGTGTTAGTTAAGTCCACGGGTAGAAGAGAGGAATCAATTCACTATAACATACAGATTACAAATAGACTATTCTCGACTACTAAGTATTCCTATACAGATTGTTATACGTAATTTAGAGTACTCACAGACATAATTTGGAATACTAAGTACAGACTAACAGATTGAATAATCTAATTGACTCTCTGAATAATCCAGAATAACAATAGAGCTATAAGCCCTAAAAACAGACTAAAACACAATTAGGTCGAAATTAGGCCTAAAACACGCAGGCCCAGAATTGCACCGCTTAAACCTGTCGCGGCCACGCCAGCCCTTGTCACGATCGTGTCCAAATCGGCTAAACTTTATCGCGACCGCGACGATCCCTTTTCCAGGCACAATTTATTGCAACTGGGACCATCCGTTACGGCCGTGTCCTTCAATGCCCCCAAATCCAACAGCAAATAGACTCAAGGCTTTGACATATCAAACCCTCCACCTTGAAGACAATCGTGAAACCAAAATTGATAAGATTCAAGGCATAATTTCAACAAATCTCCACCTTGACTTGAATCTTCTCCAAACACAGATCAACCGATGTCCTCTCACAGACCAAAGCAGATGTCTTCCACAGACTAAACAGATGTACCGGATGTAAACAGAAGCACTTCAACAAATACTTAGATTTAACCGATGCACTCTAAATGTGCCCAGTGTATGAGCAACCTCTCGTACCCAGATTCGTCCTAATCAATGGGACCACTAACAATTTCAGATATTCAACAGGTTTAAGGTTTCAGACATACCTCTAAGATACCGGACAAACCTCTTCAAATGCATCAAGCTTTCCTTTGCGCTAGTGTAGGGAACTCGAGGCAACGAAACAACAACAAAATTTGAACCCTCTTCGGGTACCTCGGGCGATGCAAAATCGACCTTCTTGTGGATCTTCATCTCAGAATGTGAATCGACATCACCTTATTGTGACTCATCCAGCTCCACATGTTTGTCAACACTAGACACAAACAGACTTCTCAGTAGGACTAACCTTAGACAAAGAGGCAACAACAAAACCATACAAAGTTGAACCTTGCAATAAATATAAAGTTCCCTGCTTTACATTCTTCAGAATCACGTTAAACCCTTGTAGACATTCAGAACTCCACATTCACCTTTGAAACTGAACCCCTTCTTGTCCAACCGACTAAGCGATATCAGATTTTCCGTCATATGTGGAACATGTCTAAGCAACGGTGCCCACAACCCTTGTTGTTTTAACAAGGCTCGCATCTTGATCTACCACAGACTAAAAAAATTCCTTCCGGGAATTTGTTCGACCTTCATGTGTATTCCAGACATCTTTTCCGAATAGATTTTGGAACCCTCTTCGACAAGGCCCTGGTACCAATTTGTTATACTAGATACGAGAAATAACACATGAAAGCGATAAAGTAAATCAACACAATAATTACATGGTTCACTAACAATGTGTTAGTTATGTCGATAGACAGAAGAGAGAAATCAGTTCACTATAACGGACATATTTCAGACAGACTATTCCCGCCTACTAAGTATTTCTAGACATACTAAGTACGTAATTCAGAGTACTCACAGACAAAATTCAGAATACTAAGTACAGACTGACAAATCGAATAATCTAATTGACTCTCTGAATAATCCAGAATAACATTAGAGCTATTTATAAGTCCTAAAAGCTGACTAAAACACAATTAGGAATTGGGCCTAAAACACAATTAGGAATCGAGTCCAGAGTGCCGATCCCTTTTCCAGGCACAATTTATCGCGACCACCCATCACGGCCGCATCCTCTGATGCTCACAAATCCAGCAACAAACAGACTCAAAACTTCAATCGATCGAACCCTCCACCTTGACGACAATCGTGAAACCAAAACCGACAAGATTCAAGGCATAATTTTCAACAAATAATGTTTGTCTATGAATATTGTTGGGTGTGATTGTGAACATGATTAGCTAATTCCTTTGTGTTCTAAGGTTAGAGAGTATATTACAATAAACTATGGTTTATATATATATATATATATATATATATATATATATATATATATATATATTCTAGACTTCGTTTTATTGTTTATCTATATGGTTTGTTCTTATTTCATGAATTGATTGATCTAAACAATTTATTAGTTAGAATTGTTTAACAATTTGACATTCGAGAGGAGAAGGTTGTTAATAGGCTAGGGATATTCATTATTTGGATTTATCCGAATATCCATCCAGACCATTTAGTTATATGGATTACTAATTCGGATATCTCATATTCGAATCAGATAAATAGGTTCACCCTTTTAAATGGATAAATGGATCGGATTCGGACCTTACATTATTTAGATTTCATCTGAAACCCGAATCAGAATATACAAAAAAAATTACATTCAATTTCTTAAAGGTCCAAACAAACAAGTTTATTGATTAAATGTTATATGTCTAGTGAAAGGCCCCAAACAAATTGGATATCATTTTGACATTTGGAAAATTATATCTAATTATGTGATAGTGATTGTTAAATTGTATTATGGGACACCACATTCATAAATGATGGAATTGATTTTGTTTGCGTTTGGTATTCTTACGGATTGAAGTTATTCACTTGGTGTTTTTGTAAATGTAAATGAATTTGTTGTTGTAGGCTTGGAAATTCGGATAATTTGGTATCTGATCCTACTAACTTGAAAATTCAAAAATCCAAAGTCTTTCAGATCGGATTAAAGGATGACTTTTTAAAACCTTCAAATCTGACTAGATCGAACCCGAATACCCCGAAACCCCACTATCCATCCAAATAAAAACTCCTATAATAGGCATACATCATATAGCGTAGATACTAATAATCGTCCTAGAGGAGTGAAGTCTTGCGTAGACATCGGTTTTAAGAGCCCTTTGGAGTCTTTTATGTCATAGTTAGCCCAAGAGGATAATTGTTCATAACTGATCTACACGGTAACATCCTCGGCAAGGAGGGTTAACTAGAGTAGTGCCGTCTTATAACAATAGAATCGGTAAAAAAATCTAGAATAATAGAATAATCAAATATAGGAAATTGTAATTGAAATCGAAGCCCTATGATATGTTTCTTATCTTATTTGAATATTTTGTCATTACTTGTTTCCTTTTATTCAAAGTTATTTAATGAACCAATTTATTATTCGAGAGTCTAGATAGGGTAAAACTATTATAATTGGGGTATTAAGTTGAACCTACGAACCGTCTCTGTGGGATCGCACTTATTTGCTACTACCTCCGTTTTTATTTAGTTGTCATTCTAGCTTATTTGTTTAGTTTGTAAGTAATTGTCATTGTACACTTTTTACCACCATTTTTACAATATTAACCCTATAGTTATGGAAAGTGTTAACAATATATAGAAATGATTAAAAAAATTAAAGGATTTAAGGAAATTAGTTGAGGGTTGATTTATTAACTCCCTTAATTTTCATACAAAAAGTTAGAATGACAACTAAAGAAAACGAAAATAGTATTAATTACACTAACATTGTACACTTGTGATAATACTAGGTTAAAATTAGTGCGTAAATGAAGCACAAAAATAAGATGGCGAAAGATATGTCAGGTTTATTGTACTTAAGCGTATCACATTGTTTATTTAGTATTACTGTCCTTAATTTCTGTTTTAAGTCGCTTTGGTGTCCAATTAATTGAATATTTAATTGTTTGTTGGTTAATATCAAAATTGTTGGAGAGTTAAATACATATTATTATAAAGTGAAAAAGAAAATAAAGAGTAACAAAAAGTTGTCCAAAAAAGAAAAACAAGAAATGAAACGCAACATGAACTAAACGCAACCAAAAAGTTGGAGAGTGGAGATGATAGATGTTTCTGGCGATCTCTCGAATAGGTTCCTTAAACGGGTGTAGGTGCGATTGGAGGTGGGATATTTTATTACTAGTCACCACCGAACTTTTATTCCATGGGTATCAATACCCGGGTTAAAATTAGAACCGACCATTAACAAAGGTTGATGGGTGTCAAATCGCCAAATTAAATAATCTATTTTCAAAATAAATTAGTATAATGGCAAGTAGGGTCAAATCCACGGGAAACAGTGATTAGACTCCTTTGAATATTGTTAATGCGCAATCCGGAAAACACCCAATCAAACAGTAATTAATGCGAAAAGAATGTAAAAACACACACAGTATACGTGGTTCGATCCGGAGATCTACGTCCACGGGCAGAAAACGGCAATCGCCGAGGTGTTTCTTTCACTCGAATGTTGAGTTTACAGTGCGTATTACAGAAAGCAAAGTGCGAACCCTAATTCAGAGTTCTTTTCCTCTATTTATACTACTAAACCCAAACCCTAACTAAATCCCTATAATCTTGCCTCCCAAATCTGCATGGCCGTTGGGAAAAGATCATGGCAGTTGGGATTTACGTGACAGATTCGCATTCGCTGGGCCGAATGCGTGTTGCTGGGCCTGTTGGGCCTGGGCCTTCGCGGTTGCTGGCATGCCCATTGAACTGGTGAGTGGGCTCAGGATTAACCCGACCCGAGGTAATCCGGCCCGAGGTAACCGGGTCACCCCTATCAGATGCCCCCCCCCCCCAGCCGAAGCGAGGTAGGAGCTTCGGTTGTCACCGGGGTGGAAGAAGGACCGGGGTCGCTGGCGGGCCGAAGTGTTTAACACTTGTAATGAGTTACCGAACTTGCTCGGGGCGTAAAACACGTCTGAAGTACATGACAGTCTGGCCGAAGTGTAGGGTACACCGGAGTGAGATATTGGGCCGAAGTGGTTGGAATACCGGAGTGTAGTGGTATGGCCGAGGCGAAAAGTACACCGGAGTGTATCTTGAATCTTCCTGAAGAAGGGTGAGACTGATGTGACTGGCGGCGCCATAATGAGAGAGAGGAGCGTGAAGTGACACGCTCTGCGAGTTCCAAGACAGCTGTTCCCCACGCGCCTCGGTAACTGTAAAGCGCGTGAGAAGCACGCATGAATCCTCATCACTGAATTTGAATAGGCTGCATCAGAGCCGTCGGTGCTTTGCATTTATATAAGGAATAACTGCACAGTAACTTTTCATCTTCTCTATTGCGTTCATCTGTTATAGAAAGCGGGAAAAAGAGGAACCTTGCGTTTGTGATTCATCAGAGATCAAAAATTTCTCAATTCCATCCTTTCGAATTCAAATCAAGTAAGTATGTCATCTTCCTCATCTGCTTCATCTTCTGCCCCTTCTTCGGCCTCGGTCAGAGTAGTTGGAGATGCGGACACTCCGTTAGATGTCCCCCCCTATCGTATATTTTTCCGGAGAAGGATTCCATAAGAACCATAGAGAGAGTTGACGGCGTAGAGTGTAATACCCGGACGATATCATTTTACGAATGTCCGGCGGTTGACCTCGAGGTGTCCTCCATAGGTTTACGAATGTCGCGGGGGCAGCTGGAGAGGGAACTCCCATCTTTTTATCTTCCGTTTGACCTTGAGTACATAATTCCGACCCCCGAGGATAGGGCCTGTTGCCCCCCGCAGGGGTTTATGACCGTGTACATTGACCCCCTTAGAGTAGGATTGAGATTGCCGTTGTGGAGCATAGTCGTAGAGCTGCTAAGATACTACGGCATTGCCCTCTGCCAGTTAGCACCGAACGCGGTGAGGCAATTGGTAGGTTTTACTGTAGTTAGTAAAATGGCCGGAGTAGAACCAACGGTAGAACTTTTTAGGTTTTTCTTCCAGCTTAAGAACTTCGGGAAGTCCAAGGGATGGTATTCCTTTAGTCCTCGAGCCCGCGGAGGGTTCAAGGTTCAAAACCCGAGCAAAGTAGAGGGGTGGAAGGAGAGATTCATCTTTGTTAGGAATAAAATAGCCCTCCCGAAGTGGAGGAGTGACGAGGTGCAGGATTCCGCTCCTGTGGAGAATCCAGGGGCTGAGATGAGGCACATATTCCTGCAAGTGGGGACTTTCCAAACCCTCTGTTCCGAGGAGGAACTGGAGAAGGCTGGGCTTAGCCCGTATTATTCAGGGAACGGAGATGCCGAAGAGGGTAGGAGTTTTTTGTCCTGTTATTCAAATTTGCCGTTGTGCGCAAACTGACCTTTGATATATATATTTGCAGTGGGACGCTTCGGAAAGCAGCCGGCATCGGGAAGCCCTGCAGCGTCGGCAGCGGCAAAGAAGAAGGGGAAAGCCACCGAGGTGACTCCCCGAGAGAAGACGTCGCAGAGTGTCCGACCGTCATCGGGGTCGGAGGAGAGGGCGATGCCGGCGGGGTCTCCGGTGTCATCGAAGAAGAGGCCGGAGCCTACTGGGGCTCCGCAAGCACCAGCCAAAAGACCCCGGGTTGGGGCAAGTACCGAGGTAATATTAAGAATGCTGATCAGTAGTTTATCTTACACGAGGTGTGTATCAGAGGTTTAACCCGTGCGCCTCGTTGTGTATTAACTATTTCAGGGGGAGCAGGTGATCCCCAGTACGCTGGGGTTCGATAGCGCGGATGCCGAGAAGATTCTTCGGCTGGCCAAAGGCATAATCGAGGTCGGCCTGAAGAATGAAATAGAGACCAGGGAGGAGCTAGCTGCGACAGCGCGAGAGCTTCGCGCCAAGAATGACAAACTCTCCTACGACTTGGCCCAGGCACGCAAGAGGGCTGCCGTGGTCGAGTCCGAGGTTGCGCGTCTGCGCAGCATAGAGACGGAAAACCACGGCCTCCGAGGTGAACTGATGCAACTTCGAGCCGAAATGGAGGCAAGGGAAGCCGCCGTGGTTGTAGGTCAGGGACCTTTACTGAGGGCGTTTGCTGAGAAATTACTGCACTCCAGCACTTTTTTGGATTTCCAGACAAAGTTTGTGGCGATAGGGGACAAAGCCACGCGGGCCATGGTGCTGGAGGAGGTGAAGGAGGTATACCCGGACGTGGACATCAATCGTCCAGAGTTCGGGTATGATCCCGAGGCGGCGGCCGAGGTGGAGAGGGCATATTACGCCGCGCTGGCCGAGCTGCCGGAATGGCCCCTGGTGAACGCGCTCGGGGGAAAGAGGCAGCGTCTGACTGCCGCAGAAGTGGCCAACTGCATAGTGGACCAAGATGAAGAATTCTTGGCCTTCTGCCGCGGTGAACTGGCCCCGGCGCCTCAAAACACCGAGCCCCTCCCCCTGGTAGAATCCGAAGTCCCCGCTGAAACTGAAGCTGTCGTTGCGGCCGAGGGGGGAAATACCGAAGTGCCTGAGGGCCAGCAAGAAGAGCTGCCCGAAGAAACAGAGGCACTTGAGCGGGAGGTCAGTAGATCCCCGCAAATTTAAATTTGTAAATTTGTAGAATTGATAGGAATGATGTAACTGAACCGTTGTATTCTGACAATGTGAAATACAATTTCTCTTTTCGAACCCTTGCAATCTTTTCATTTTCGTAATCCATTGTGTGTTGCCGAACTGTATCAACTCTTCTATGTTTGAGAGTAATTCTGTTTGATTCTTACCAACTGTCTAGAACACCGCGGAGCTGCACGATACAATAAAGAAATTAATGACATCACTTGAGTGGTTCCGCGGAGAGAAGAACCGCCTGGAGCTGCACGTGGTGCCCAAGTTGCAGAAGCAAATAGCCTCAGCGGAGAGGAAGGTGGTTGAGGCCAATGAAAGGGCCAAAGACTTCGAGATGCAGTATCGAACCACTGCTGCCGAGATGAGCCGCGTCCGCGTTCACCATAAGGAATATGAGCGGATCCTGTCCGAGTTCGGTCTACTAACCTTTGAAGAAGTAGAAGAGCGGACCGTCGAAATCCAAGGTGATATCGCGGCGCTGATGTCAGGGAGCTCGGTAGAGTCCGCGGAGCTGATGAGGAAAAGAGAAACCCTGGAACTATTGCTCAGCATGTATGAAGGGCTAAAGGGCCGAATCAGGCGAAGGCCTACTGCTGAGGAGTTTATTGCGAGCACTAGTCAGGACCGAAGTACTCAGAGAGCTCCTCGGAAGGATAAGAAGTCCAAAGGCCAGAAAAAGACCTCCGTGCAGAGCAAAGGCATAGTCATTAGGGAACCAGCTTCGGTGGCCACAACTGAAGAACCTCCAGCAGTTGCCGAGGAGATAGTCGAGGAGCTGGCCCAGGAAATCGAAGTTATGGTCCCGGAAGAGTGGGACCCTGAGCAGTGGGCTCAGACACCGAGGTCAGCACCACATCCCGGCAACCGGGCACGGACCCGAGTTGAAACCCCGAGGCCAGCACCTAGGGAAAGTCCTCGTCGAAGAGAGCCTAGGAGAGATGACCGAGCCAGGTCCCGAGAGGGTAACAGGGCCGGAGCCCGAGGTCAAGGGTCTTCAAGATCCCGAAGGACCCAGCGTAGGCTGAGGGGTGGGCCCCAGCACCGGAGTGCGCAGTATTGGCTCGGGGGCCATAGACGTTAGCCTTAGTACTTTTGTTGTTGTTTTTGTTTTTTTTTGTTTTTTTTTTTTTTTTTAGTGTTATGTAAAAAACCATGTGATTTGAATATTTTGTGGTTTGTAACAAGACTGTTGTAACGTGCACAAATTGTAGTGAAAATAACTTGTTACAAATCGTTTTAATTGGGTGTTCGGGAACATGATATAAAATCTGTTAATTGTTTTAAGTGGGTGTTCGGGAACACGGTATGGACTAAGCCAATCTCCCCTGACGGATCAGGCGGGAGTAAAAACTCCCCGGACGGATCGGGCGGGAGTAAATTTCCTCCCCGGACGGATCAGGCGGGAGTTAGCTTTTCTCCGGTTAAACAGACGAGAAAGTAAGATGAGTCCGGGGACTAGTATGCGAACCTCCTCGGGCGGACCGAGAGTAAGGTTTAATTGTCCGGAGACTAGTAATGATAGTATATATGTGTTAGGGCGTCCCCGTAACGTAAAGAAAAACACAGCGAGGTGTATGAACAGAAAAATTTTATTCAATGATAGATGCCGGAGCTAATTAAAGAGTACAAAAAGGAATAACAACTATAAAGGAAATTAAAGGAAAGAAAGTACTTGTGATTTAGCTTTTATAGATAGAACCGTCTCAAGTTTGTGACGTGCCAACTTCGGGGGATCGGGGCCCCGTTGAGATGTTCGAGCTGATAAGAGCCGGAGTCATGCGTGGCAACGACTCGGTATGGACCTTCCCAAGAAGCATGTAGTTTGCCCTCGGGGGCAGCCTTGCTGGCCGAGTTGAGTCGAAGAACCAAGTCCCCGACATTGAACTGAGTACCTCGGAGCCGGAGGTTATAGTACTGTGCAGCTCGCTGTTTGCACTTAGCCTGCTGGACGAACGCTTGTTCCCTGCGATTCTCAAGCTCATCCAAATTCGCGCGAAGTGCCTCGTCGTTATCGTCCGGAACTAAGGTAAGTAGGCGAGGACTCGGCACACTGATTTCGGCTGGAATGACGGCTTCGGAGCCGTAGGTAAGGCTGTAAGGAGTTTCCCCGGTGGAGGTGTGCGGCGTTGTGCGGATGGCCCATAAGACTTGTGGAAGGTTTTCAGCCCAGAGGCCTTTGGCGCTGTCCAGGCGCTTTTTTATTCCCGTGAGGAGGGTTCGGTTGGTGACTTCAACCTGCCCGTTTGCCTGAGGGTGGGCGACCGAGGTGAATATCTGTTTGATGTGGAGTTCCTCACACCATGAGCGAAATGGATCATTGGCAAACTGTTTGCCATTGTCTGAGATAATAGTGCTCGGGATACCGAAGCGGCAGATAATATTGCGCCATACGAACTTCAGAATATTCTGACCAGTGATAGCAGTAAGCGGTTCGGCTTCGACCCACTTAGTGAAGTAGTCTACGGCGACTACCAGGAATTTCAACCCCCCCGGAGCAACAGGGAAGGGTCCAACAATGTCAATTCCCCACTGAATGAACGGCCACGCACTCTGGATTCCCGTGAGTTCGGTTTGTGGTAGGTGCTTTACACGGGAGTGTAGTTGACACTTGCTGCATTTGGACACTAGGTCATGAGCGTCATTGAACAGAGTAGGCCAATAATATCCCCAGCGAAGGATTTTTTTGGCTAGTGTTCGGGAGCCGATGTGGCTAGCGCAGGCCCCTTCATGAACCTCCCTCAGAACTTGAATGGCCTCGGTAGGTGGCAAGCACCGGAGGTTTGGTTGCAAGTACGATTGTCGATATAAGACTCCGTTATGAAGGGAGTATTTGGGGGCTTTGAGCACAACTTGCCGAGCTCGTAGCTTGTCAGTGGGCAGAGTCCCATCTCGAAGGTACTGAATGATCGGAGTCATCCAGTTCGGATCGCTGTCGGTCAATACAGAAACTGTAGCCTCATGAATTGACGGATGGGAGAGGTCTTCGACCATGATATCCGGGGATATATTTGTTTGGACCGCGGAGGCCATCTTGCTGAGCGCGTCTGCCCTGGAGTTCTGGGTTCGCGGGATTTTCTGTATAACAACTGTATCAAAAGTTGAGATGAGCTTAAGCGCTAGAGTGTGGTACCTGACCATGGTTTCTTCCCTGGCGACATAAGTCCCCTGAATCTGCTTAGACACGATCTCGGAGTCCGTGAAGAGCTCTAGGTGACGAACACCTAGAGATTGAGCGAGCCGGAGTCCGGCGAGGACTGCCTCGTACTCCGCTACATTGTTGGTTACCTTAAACTTGTACCTTATGACATATTTAAACTCAGCCTCCTCGGGGTTGATGAGGAGTAGTCCGGCGCCACTTCCTCGAGCCGTGGATGCTCCGTCCACAAATAGCTGCCACTTCCGAGGTGAAGGGTCGATTGTGTCGTGGTGCTGTGTACCTTTGTCTGCGGGGGTCTCATGACTGTCCACCGGAGCTTCGGCCAGGAAATCAGCGAGGGCTTGACCCTTGATGGCTCGGCGGGGAAGGAACTGGATGTCATATTCTCCCAGCTCGATGGCCCATTTGGCAAGGCGCCCAGACACCTCGGGTTTCACGAGGATCTGGCGTACAGGACAATTTGTCAAGACTCGTATTTCGCGGCCTTGGAAGTATGGTCGGAGGCGCCGAGCTGCCATAACGAGGGCCAAGGCGGTTTTTTCAAGCTCGGAGTATCGCGTCTCTGCTCCATGAAGCACCCGACTTGCAAAATATACGGGGTGCTGAACCCCTTCCACTTCTCGCACAAGAGCGGCGCTAACAGCCTCCTCGGCAGAAGCCAGATATACGTACAACGGCTCTCCGGGGAGAGGAACTGACAAGGTGGGCAGCTGCTGTATATGTCGTTTTAAGGCCTCGAAGGCCTCAGTACATTCGGGAGTCCACTCAAAGTATTTCGCTTGTCTGAGGATCTTAAAAAATGGTAGTTGGCGCTCTGCTGCCTTTGATAAAAATCTGTTTAAAGCTGCTAGGCCGCCTGTAAGGCGTTGAACATCCCTGAATGTCTTCGGTGGCTGTAGGTCTAACACATCGCGAAGCTTAGCCGGATTGGCTTGTAGGCCGCTTTGTGATACCATGTATCCGAGAAACTTCCCGGAGCCAACACCGAAAGTGCATTTTGTAGGGTTGAGGCGTAAATTATAGCGCCGCAGAGTGCGCAGGGTTTCGGCGATGTCCTGCACGCATGAAGGATGAGAGGAGCTTTTGATGACCAAGTCATCGACGTAAACCTCAACATTGCGACCTATCTGGTCATGGAAGACGGAGTCCATTAGACGCTGGTAGGTGGCTCCGGCATTCTTGAGCCCAAAGGGCAGTTTCTTGAAAGCGTAGCACCCGAAGGCAGTGATAAACGCCGTTTTGACGGCATCCCGTGGGTCCATAAAGATCTGATGATAGCCTTTATACAGATCTAAGAAACAAAGTGCCACGTACCCCGTAATGGCCTCGGCCTTTTGGTCGATAGAGGGTAGAGGATAGCAGTCCTTCGGACAGTGCTTGTTGAGGTCGGAGAAATCGACACACATCCGCCAGGCCCCACTGGTTTTTGTAACCATTACCGGATTGGATAACCAAGAGGGGTAGAATACCTCGAATAAGATGTCCGCGTCCAGGAGTTGTTTTACCTCAACTCGAATGGCCTCATTTCGCTCCGGGGCAAATTTTCTCTGTTTCTGTTGGATGGGCTTGACACTAGGATCAATATTTAGCTTGTGGGTAATCACCTCGGGAGAGACTCCGGGCATATCCAAAGGAGACCATGCGAAAACATCGGAATATTCCCGCAGGGTCTGAATAATGGCCTGATGTAGCCATGGCACATCCACGGCTCCTACTGTTACTGTCTGCTCCGGCTTAGACGGATCTAGCGGGATTTGGACAGTGGCATCTCCCAGTGGGGTATAGTCCCGGGGTTCCAGGACCTGTGATGTTACCTGAAGTTGCTGTTTGGGCGGAACCTTGGCAGTCTTTCTGAGTGCCACGTACATGCATTCTTTTGAAATCCGTTGGCTCCCGCGGACGGTTTCTTCACCATGCGAGGTGGGGAACTTCAGCGCGAGGTGATACGTGGAGCATATGGCCTTTGCCGGGGTGAGCCAGTCCCGGCCTAATATCATGTTATATGGTGATGGGGAATTCACCACATAGAAATCCACGAAGATTGTTTTCACCTTCGGATAAGTTCCCAACGACGCTGGGAGGGTGAGGATACCTTCTGGCCGAACTTCACCCTGGGTGAAAGTCTGTAGTGGCCCGGGGGCCGGTTTGAGTTGTTCTTGGGAAATCCCCATTCTCTCGAAACAGTCCGCAAATATGATGCTCACTGCGGCCCCATTGTCTACGAAGACCCGCCGTACTGTTATGTTAGCTACAGTCATGTCGATGACAATAGCGTCAGTGTGGGGTGTTATCTCAGGGACCGGATCCCTATCCGTGAAGCTGACAGTCTCAGACTGATGGAGACGTTTGTGACGTGGCTCCTCGGGTGGAGGACGTCGAGCTTCTGCTTTCAAAGCATGTCGCGAAGCCCCGGTGGGTAGGGCTCCGTATATCACGTTTATCACGTGAGGGGGTGCGTCGTCCCGGGGTCCTCCCGGAGGAGGAGGAGGTAGAAGTTGGAGATGTGGCGGCTGGCGATTGCCAGAATCTTGCCGTGCATGATTATTGGGCCCCTGCCGATTATTCTGCCAAGGCGGCCGATTTTGTTGAGTATCTCGGTCATGGTAACCTCCTCGGGCATGAAACGAGCCTCCATTATGGTTTGCCCGAGGTCGGTCGCCAGTTCGTGCGACGTATTGCCTCAAGAATCCTTTCTTGAGACATTCCTCAATCTCCTTGCCGAGTTCCCGGCACTCATCCGTTTCGTGTCCATGATCTCGGTGGTACTCGCACCATTTGCCACGATTTCTCTTTTCAGGAGGCGCAGTCATCCGGGGACAAGGTCGGAAGTCGTTTTTGTGGAGTGAAAGAATTTCAGCCCGTGACTTCGTCAGCGGAGTCAATTGCGGAATTTCACTCCGGGATTCTGAGCGCCCCGTTGTCAGACGGGAAAATGCACTAGCTCGAGTGCTAGGCCCAGTTTGGGCTTTGTCGGCCTGCCTCTTGGCCGCGTGCTTTTCACGCTTCTGTCGAGTCTGCTCCTCAGCCTTCGCAAACTTACACACTGTTTGGAACAGTGCTCGAGTTGTGACCGGTGTGTTCCGAGCTAACTCGGTGTGCAGCGCTCCGGGACGGAGTCCATTCATGAAGGCGCCGATGGCCACGTTGTCAGGGCAGTCTCCCACCTTGAGACTTACCGTTGTGAAACGGTCCAGAAATTGGGTAACGGATTCACCGTCCCGTTGTTCCATAGTCATGACGTCGGCCATGGTGGCCGCGGGCTTCACCCGGGCTTCAAATCTTGCCCAAAAGTGCTCGGCAAGTTCTCTGAACGAGGATATGCTGTTCCGCGGGAGAGAATCGAACCATACCCGAGCTTCATCCTGTAAATACTCCGGGAAAATCCTGCAGTACTGCAGAGATGTGATGTTGTCATGACTAAGCATGCTGTGCCTAAAAACACCCAGAAAATTGGCCGGATCTCCAGTGCCATTGTAAGGAGGTATGGCTGGCTGTTTAAACCCTTCGGGAAGGGAAGTGTCCATGATTGCCTGGGAGAACGGTGTGATGATCTCTCCATTGGCATCCATGCCCAGGATCCTATCCAGTTCAACATTGCGTTGAACTCGCTCGTACTCTTGAAGGTCCAGAGTATGAGCATTTGCATAGCGAACTCTTTTAGCTGCATTAAGTGGGCGGCGGCGATCAACATCGGTGGGTTCCTCGTTGTGAGGTCGTGATCTATTTGAACTCCCAAGGTCCTCGGAAGAACCGGGTCGTTCCCTTCGTCGATCCTGATGTCCCCGGTATCCGGGGTTCCGCTGACCACGGGGACGGGGTAGAGGCACACCAGAATTGCCGTGGTGGTTAGCGGGCTCTGCAACAGGCTCCGATGGATGTAGGCGGTTGGCTGCCCAATCTTGGAGAACATGTGCATGTTCTTCTAGGAAAGCCTGGAGCAATTCGGGGGTAATTTGGACGTTTACCGGTGGTTGAGCGGCAGCAATATTAGGGTTTTGCTGATCCTGAGGGGGTGGAGGGTTTTGATTACCCTGATGCGCGGAAGCGCTTCTTGCCGGCGACTGTCTCGGAGGCGCCACTTGATCCACGGGTGGATCCTGGTTAGATTGATCTCCGCGGCGGGATTGGTTCTGACGGGTTGTCACCATGATTTCAGAAGGCAATGGTATTACTGAATACGATCTTGTCGTTCCCACAGACGGCGCCAATTTGTTAATGCGCAATCCGGAAAACACCCAATCAAACAGTAATTAATGCGAAAAGAATGTAAAAACACACACAGTATACGTGGTTCGATCCGGAGATCTACGTCCACGGGCAGAAAACGGCAATCGCCGAGGTGTTTCTTTCACTCGAATCTTGAGTTTACAGTGCGTATTACAGAAAGCAAAGTGCGAACCCTAATTCAGAGTTCTTTTCCTCTATTTATACTACTAAACCCAAACCCTAACTAAATCCCTATAATCTTGCCTCCCAAATCTGCATGGCCGTTGGGAAAAGATCATGGCAGTTGGGATTTACGTGACAGATTCGCATTCGCTGGGCCGAATGCGTGTTGCTGGGCCTGTTGGGCCTGGGCCTTCGCGGTTGCTGGCATGCCCATTGAACTGGTGAGTGGGCTCAGGATTAACCCGACCCGAGGTAATCCGGCCCGAGGTAACCGGGTCACCCCTATCAAATATGAAAGCAAGTAAAAAGGAGGTTTTGAAATTTGGTTTATTAACTCTAATTCCTAGATATAATTAATTAAGCAATCAAGAAATTAAAGATCAATTTAATTATCTAAGACAGAATGAAATATAGAGGAATTAACAATATGAGAAAAATCTGATCCAAGGGTCTACATTCAATTACGTATTGATCATAGACTTATTAATGAATTTCTTGCAATTCAGGTGTTTAACCAAAGATTTATTAGGATAGCCGTAATAAATCTTGTGTTTTCCTAATGTAATTGACCAATCCCAGCAACCGATCAATACGTATTATTAACGAGTTGGACATGATAGCGTTCCATACTCAATAACAACATAGAGAATTATGAAAACGGTTAAATCTAATTATTTATAGCCGAGACAGCTGCAACTATAAATAATTAACTTATGAATTAGATTAGGTTGAACTAATTATGATAGCACAATCAATTTAACCTATCACTACTAGGGTTTAATCGTTCTTGACAATTACGGATCAAGAACGATTAAATAGCAGTTAGAATTTATATAATCAACTGAGTCGTCAATTCAATATCATAAATAAATTCTATATATATAAGATCGAATTCATAAGCACTTGAAATAAACAAGAACAATAAAATACAACGCCTCACAATATCATAATCGAAATTAAAGCCCTTGAATCAGAATAAGAACCTTGGCCACGCATGCTGGAATTGATATTCTTCATAGAATTTTGTCTAGCAATTGTCTTGAAGGAATAAAAATAAATCGAAAAGGAAAAATACTGGTGAATTGTATTGGGTAGGAGAGAGAGAGCGCGTATTGGAATTATTAAAATGAACTGGCGCCTCCATGTTCTTAATTCACTCTAGGAATTAAAATTCCTATTCCTACTCCTAATCAAATATTAGTAATATCCAATCTTATCTCTAAAAAGGAAATATCTAAATAATATCTAATTAATTACAATAAAAGAATAAGAGTTTTTATTAAATAAAACTCTTAGCAGGCCCATATTAATTTGATCTTAATATTCTGGCCCATTTTTCAGTCTCCAACTCAGCCCATCTGATGATATCCTGGCCTATCTTAGCCCATTCTCCATAATTTGAGCTCAAATATCCACTTTAAACCCAATTTCTCCTTAAACCCAAAATATTTCTTCCTACAACCAAAGAGAATCAATTAGTCCAATCAAAATACAAAAGTAGACTAATTATTGGGGAAAAATGTATATAAAATATGGAATAATAAAGACACATCAAATGTATATGCAAATGTTTCTGAGTTAAGTTGATCAATATTTTGAGTGGAAGTTATTGCACGTAAATATTTGTAGTTTTTAGTTTATTATATATGTAGGGAATTATGATTTTCTTGACTCTGGATCACAAGCATTTCATTCTTAGTTTAGTTAATTTAATGTTGGTCTACACATACTATATTGATTGAAACTAATAAACTTATACTATTAGGTTATGTTGCAAAAATCTCCGACTAACTGCGATTAATCCCTGCGTAAGCGCTGGGCTCTCGTTGATCGCTTATGTTTATTTCTCGATTCCTCCTTGCCTAACCACGCCTACGCCTCGATTAGCCCCATTTAGATTCTGAGTAGTCGCTAGGCGTCAGTATACCGCCTAACTAGCGCCTAGCGACTTTTACAACCTTGCTATTAGGCAACATAAAATATACTATAAACAAACAGTAATATATCGTTACATAGAAAATAATTATTGAAAAAAGTTATACTGTAACTAATGAATATATACTATTAAGCAACATAATATCTACTATAAGCAAACAATAAATATATTGTAACTCTTCAAAATATTTATAGAATAATACACAAAGAATAAATAGATGTACTGTAAATTGTAAACAGTGTATTACTAAATGAACTTATACTTTTAAGCAAGTTAATATATACTATACAACAATTATACTATAAGTTGGAAAAATAAATATACAGTAGTTTACAATTTACAGTAGAACTATTTATTCACAAACAAAATACATTGTAACTCTAGTTATAATATTATACTATTGGACGTAATAAATTATACTATTAGGTTGAACAAACCATACTGTATCTGCTAAACTATACTGTAAACTGTCCAAATAAGCTCTAGTTAATTATAATATTATAAATATTACTATAAGGCATAGTAAACTATACTATTAAATTGAATAAACTATACTATATCTGCTAAACTATACTGTAAATTATTGAAAAAACTCATTGATTGATGTCAAATTTGAATGAGGGAGCGCACGAATTGTGACTTGGCGCGAATTGTGACTTTTGCCCTTATGTTGACCGTTTCCCCCTTTTTTACCAAGTGGGTTAATTTTAGGAAGGTAAACAATAAGTATTATTGTGCATCAAGTGCACATGAGAATCACTCCTCAATTAAAGTGGTCTGCTAAGGATTTAGTTATGAGCCTTAATAATAATCATAGGCTTTAAGGGTAGATACCATGAGAGATTTTTCAATTTGTTGAGGGACAAAATTGAAAATAAATGAAACTTATTATTAAGTTATGTTATGGTCCCCAAACGTTAGTGGTGAGTCGATCCTACATTATGTATTATCTGTGCAGATGGTAATTTTGAGTGAAAATTGATTGTGTGAAAGATCATATACATCGATTCTCGTACAAAATCATATATGGATTTAGATACGTTTCTGCTTTCAAGATTATTTTTCTTCACTATCATTGTAAATGCTATTTAATTTAGTTATTGATCGACTTATTTGATCTGATGATGTGGTATTAATTGTTAAAAGCTTGCTAAATCTTAATTTATAATTTCCAACAATCATGTGGTGCCTTTGTGTCCTTATGTATTTTAAAGAGAGAAAAATAGAAAAAAAGAAAAAAAAAATTATTTGCGGTAATCTTTTAAACGGTCTTCCTTCTTTTTTCCCCCTTTTTCTTTCTCTTTTTAATTTTTATTTTATTTTTTAACACATATAATTTTTTATCCGTTCTTAATGTCTCATATATCAAATTAATTAATTTTCACGATCTTTAATCCGTGATGCATATATTTAAACGAAATATTGAATTAAGAATTGCATTTGTACGTTGGTGGTTGTCTGATGATAAAATTGAGGTTTTTTTTTGAGTTACACTATTTTTATTGGGTTGGAGTTGTAAATAAAAATTAGTTAAATAAATTTTTTAGAAATATTATTAAATAAATTATTTAAGTTCAAATGATATTAATCAATTTCATTTTTATGTGATATTTTATATCTAAATTGATTAAAATTCTATATTTATATTGATAGTAAACCATTAAAATAGGTTTAAATAGCCATTTTTGTAACTTTTACCATAATTTTGTCATCTGTGTAAATATGTATAGTTTAACTTTCTTGTAAATATACCATAATTTTAGCATCGCCACAATACAAAATTGTCGCGACAAGTGTGTCTCGAGACAAAAAACATCTTTTCAGATTTTCGTGGCAAGTGTGTCATTTGGCACATTTGTCATGATTCGTGCCAATGGTGTATGTCGTGACAATTTTGTATCGTAGCAAGATTAGAATTATAATATAATTACAAGAAAGGTTAAAATTATGATATAATTATAAGAAAATGCTAAATTTATAATAAAAGTTACATAAAAGACTATTTCATGTATATTTGTGTGTGTCCATATGTATATATATATTATTTGAAATGTATGCTTGTTTAATGTATGATCAAATTCTCAATGTTCCACATTATAGAAATAAAATACTTGAATATCTGTAGGATTGGAATTAAAGTCGCACAATGCTGTCTCGGTACTTAAACATCATATAAGGCCTGTTTGTTTGTGGCTATGAGTGGCTGGAGTACTGTAGACTGTGGAGAATAAAGTGGATTTTTTAGGTTGAGGTAAATAAATGAGTGTCTGTTTATGTGGGTTGGGAGATTAAGTTGGAGTTGGTTTATATTATAAAAGGTGGTAAATGTATTTGATGTGTGCAAGAGATAGTTAATGAATGATTGATTATTGATTAAAATCGTATTGATTGATGATGTGTGTAAGAGTTTGTTAAAAAATGATTGGTTATTGAATAAAAGTTTATTGGAAATTGGATTTGATTTATGATGTGTGTAAGAGGTGGTAGTTAAAAAATGATGATTATTGATTAAAATTGTATTGAAAATTGAATTTAATTAATGATGCGTGTAAAAGGGTTGGAGACTGTTAATGCGCAATCCGGAAAACACCCAATCAAACAGTAATTAATGCGAAAAGAATGTAAAAACACACACAGTATACGTGGTTCGATCCGGAGATCTACGTCCACGGGCAGAAAACGGCAATCGCCGAGGTGTTTCTTTCACTCGAATCTTGAGTTTACAGTGCGTATTACAGAAAGCAAAGTGCGAACCCTAATTCAGAGTTCTTTTCCTCTATTTATACTACTAAACCCAAACCCTAACTAAATCCCTATAATCTTGCCTCCCAAATCTGCATGGCCGTTGGGGAAAGATCATGGCAGTTGGGATTTACGTGACAGATTCGCATTTGCTGGGCCGAATGCGTGTCGCTGGGCCTGTTGGGCCTGGGCCTTCGCGGTTGCTGCCTGTTGGGCCTGGGCCTTCGCGGTTGCTGGCATGCTCATTGAACTGGTGAGTGGGCTCAGGATTATCCCGGCCCGAGGTAATCCGGCCCGAGGTAACCGGGTCACCCCTATCAGATGCCCCCCCCCCCAGCCGAAGCGAGGTAGGAGCTTCGGTTGTCACCGGGGTGAAAGAAGGACCGGGGTCGCTGGCGGGCCGAAGTGTTTAACACTTGTAATGAGTTACCGAACTTGCTCGGGGCGTAAAACACGTCTGAAGTATATGACAGTCTGGCCGAAGTGTAAGGTACACCGGAGTGAGATATTGGGCCGAAGTGGTTGGAATACCGGAGTGTAGTGGTATGGCCGAGGCGAAAAGTACACCGGAGTGTATCTTGAATCTTCCTGAAGAAGGGTGAGACTGATGTGACTGGCGGCGCCATAATGAGAGAGAGGAGCGTGAAGTGACACGCTCTGCGAGTTCCAAGACAGCTGTTCCCCACGCGCCTCGGTAACTGTAAAGCGCGTGAGAAGCACGCATGAATCCTCATCACTGAATTTGAATAGGCTGCATCAGAGCCGTCGGTGCTTTGCATTTATATAAGGAATAACTGCACAGTAACTTTTCATCTTCTCTATTGCGTTCATCTGTTATAGAAAGCGGGAAAAAGAGGAACCTTGCGTTTGTGATTCATCAGAGATCAAAAATTTCTCAATTCCATCCTTTCGAATTCAAATCAAGTAAGTATGTCATCTTCCTCATCTACTTCATCTTCTGCCCCTTCTTCGGCCTCGGTCAGAGTAGTTGGAGATGCGGACACTCCGTTAGATGTCCCCCCCCATCGTATATGTTTCCGGAGAAGGATTCCATAAGAACCATAGAGAGAGTTGACGGCGTAGAGTGTAATACCCGGACGATATCATTTTACGAATGTCCGGCGGTTGACCTCGAGGTGTCCTCCATAGGTTTACGAATGTCGCGGGGGCAGCTGGAGAGGGAACTCCCATCTTTTTATCTTCCGTTTGACCTTGAGTACATAATTCCAACCCCCGAGGATAGGGCCTGTTGCCCCCCGCAGGGGTTTATGACCGTGTACATTGACCCCCTTAGAGTAGGATTGAGATTGCCGTTGTGGAGCATAGTCGTAGAGCTGCTAAGATACTACGGCATTGCCCTCTGCCAGTTAGCCCCGAACGCGGTGAGGCAATTGGTAGGTTTTACTGTAGTTAGTAAAACGGCCGGAGTAGAACCAACGGTAGAACTTTTTAGGTTTTTCTTCCAGCTTAAGAATTTCGGGAAGTCCAAGGGATGGTACTCCTTTAGTCCTCGAGCCCGCGGAGGGTTCAAGGTTCAAAACCCGAGCAAAGTAGAGGGGTGGAAGGAGAGATTCATCTTTGTTAGGAATAAAATAGCCCTCCCGAAGTGGAGGAGTGACGAGGTGCAGGATTCCGCTCCTGTGGAGAATCCAGGGGCTGAGATGAGGCACATATTCCTGCAAGTGGGGACTTTCCAAACCCTCTGTTCCGAGGAGGAACTGGAGAAGGCTGGGCTTAGCCCGTATTATTCAGGGAACGGAGATGCCGAAGAGGGTAGGAGTTTTTTGTCCTGTTATTCAAATTTGCCGTTGTGCGCAAACTGACCTTTGATATATATATTTGCAGTGGGACGCTTCGGAAAGCAGCCGGCATCGGGAAGCCCTGCAGCGTCGGGAGCGGCAAGGAAGAAGGGGAAAGCCACCGAGGTGACTCCCCGAGAGAAGACGTCGCAGAGTGTCCGACCGTCATCGGGGTCGGAGGAGAGGTCGATGCCGGCGGGGTCTCCGGTGTCATCGAAGAAGAGGCCGGAGCCTACTGGGGCTCCGCAAGCACCAGCCAAAAGACCCCGGGCTGGGGCAAGTACCGAGGTAATATTAAGAATGCTGATCAGTAGTTTATCTTACACGAGGTGTGTATCAGAGGTTTAACCCGTGCGCCTCGTTGTGTATTAACTATTTCAGGGGGAGCAGGTGATCCCCAGTACGCTGGGGTTCGATAGCGCGGATGCCGAGAAGATTCTTCGGCTGGCCAAAGGCATAATCGAGGTCGGCCTGAAGAATGAAATAGAGACCAGGGAGGAGCTAGCTGCGACAGCGCGAGAGCTTCGCGCCAAGAATGACAAACTCTCCTACGACTTGGTCCAGGCACGCAAGAGGGCTGCCGTGGTCGAGTCCGAGGTTGCGCGTCTGCGCAGCATAGAGACGGAAAACCACGGCCTCCGAGGTGAACTGATGCAACTTCGAGCCGAAATGGAGGCAAGGGAAGCCGCCGTGGTTGTAGGTCAGGGACCTTTACTGAGGGCGTTTACTGAGAAATTACTGCACTCCAGCACTTTTTTGGATTTCCAGACAAAGTTTGTGGCGATAGGGGACAAAGCCACGCGGGCCATGGTGCTGGAGGAGGTGAAGGAGGTATACCCGGACGTGGACATCAATCGTCCAGAGTTCGGGTATGATCCCGAGGCGGCGGCCGAGGTGGAGAGGGCATATTACGCCGCGCTGGCCGAGCTGCCGGAATGGCCCCTGGTGAACGCGCTCGGGGGAAAGAGGCAGCGTCTGACTGCCGCAGAAGTGGCCAACTGCATAGTGGACCAAGATGAAGAATTCTTGGCCTTCTGCCGCGGTGAACTGGCCCCGGCGCCTCAAAACACCGAGCCCCTCCCCCTGGTAGAATCCGAAGTCCCCGCTGAAACCGAAGCTGTCGTTGTGGCCGAGGGGGGAAATACCGAAGTGCCTGAGGGCCAGCAAGAAGAGCTGCCCGAAGAAACAGAGGCACTTGAGCGGGAGGTCAGTAGATCCCCGCAAATTTAAATTTGTAAATTTGTAGAATTGATAGGAATGATGTAACTGAACCGTTGTATTCTGACAATGTGAAATACAATTTCTTTTTTCAAACCCTTGCAATCTTTTCATTTTCGTAATCCATTGTGTGTTGCCGAACTGTATCAACTCTTCTATGTTTGAGAGTAATTCTGTTTGATTCTTACCAACTGTCTAGAACACCGCGGAGCTGCACGATACAATAAAGAAATTAATGACATCACTTGAGTGGTTCCGCGGAGAGAAGAACCGCCTGGAGCTGCACGTGGTGCCCAAGTTGCAGAAGCAAATAACCTCAGCGGAGAGGAAGGTGGTTGAGGCCAATGAAAGGGCCAAAGACTTCGAGATGCAGTATCAGACCACTGCTGCCGAGATGAGCCGCGTCCGCGTTCACCATAAGGAATATGAGCGGATCCTGTCCGAGTTCGGTCTACTAACCTTTGAAGAAGTAGAAGAGCGGACCGTCGAAATCCAAGGTGATATCGCGGCGCTGATGTCAGGGAGCTCGGTGGAGTCCGCGGAGCTGATGAGGAAAAGAGAAACCCTGGAACTATTGCTCAGCATGTACGAAGGGCTAAAGGGCCGAATCAGGCGAAGGCCTACTGCTGAGGAGTTTATTGCGAGCACTAGTCAGGACCGAAGTACTCAGAGAGCTCCTCGGAAGGATAAGAAGTCCAAAGGCCAGAAAAAGACCTCCGTGCAGAACAAAGGCATAGTCATTAGGGAACCAGCTTCGGTGGCCACAACTGAAGAACCTCCAGCAGTTGCCGAGGAGATAGTCGAGGAGTTGGCCCAGGAAATCGAAGTTATGGTCCCGGAAGAGTGGGACCCTGAGCAGTGGGCTCAGACACCGAGGTCAGCACCACATCCCGGCAACCGGGCACGGACCCGAGTTGAAACCCCGAGGCCAGCACCTAGGGGAAGTCCTCGTCGAAGAGAGCCTAGGAGAGATGACCGAGCCAGGTCCCGAGAGGGTAACAGGGCCGGAGCCCGAGGTCAAGGGTCTTCAAGATCCCGAAGGACCCAGCGTAGGCCGAGGGGTGGGCCCCAGCACCGGAGTGCGCAGTATTGGCTCGGGGGCCATAGACGTTAGCCTTAGTACTTTTGTTGTTGTTTTTTTTTTTTTTTTTTTTTTTTTTTTTAGTGTTATGTAAAAAACCATGTGATTTGAATATTTTGTGGTTTGTAACAAGAGTGTTGTAACGTGCACAAATTGTAGTGAAAATAACTTGTTACAAATCGTTTTAATTGGGTGTTCGGGAACATGATATAAAATCTGTTAATTGTTTTAAGTAGGTGTTCGGGAACACGGTATGGACTAAGCCAATCTCCCCTGACGGATCAGGCGGGAGTAAAAACTCCCCGGACGGATCGGGCGGGAGTAAATTTCCTCCCCGGACGGATCGGGCGGGAGTTAGCTTTTCTCCGGTTAAACAGACGAGAAAGTAAGATGAGTCCGGGGACTAGTATGCGAACCTCCTCGGGCGGACCGAGAGTAAGGTTTAATTGTCCGGAGACTAGTAATGATAGTATATATGTGTTAGGGCGTCCCCGTAACGTAAAGAAAAACACAGCGGGGTGTATGAACAGAAAATTTTTATTCAATGATAGATGCTGGAGCTAATTAAAGAGTACAAAAAGGAATAACAACTATAAAGGAAATTAAAGGAAAGAAAGTACTTGTGACTTTAGCTTTTATAGATAGAACCGTCTCAAGTTTGTGACGTGCCAACTTCGGGGGATCGGGGCCCCGTTGAGATGTTCGAGCTGATAAGAGCCGGAGTCATGCGTGGCAACGACTCGGTATGGACCTTCCCAAGAAGCATGTAGTTTGCCCTCGGGGGCAGCCTTGCTGGCCGAGTTGAGTCGAAGAACCAAGTCCCCGACATTGAACTGAGTACCTCGGACCCGGAGGTTATAGTACTGTGCAGCTCGCTGTTTGCACTTAGCCTGCTGGACGAACGCTTGTTCCCTGCGATTCTCAAGCTCATCCAAATTCGCGCGAAGTGCCTCGTCGTTATCGTCCGGAACTAAGGTAAGTAGGCGAGGACTCGGCACACTGATTTCGGCTGGAATGACGGCTTCGGAGCCGTAGGTAAGGCTGTAAGGAGTTTCCCCGGTGGAGGTGTGCGGCGTTGTGCGGATGGCCCATAAGACTTGTGGAAGGTTTTCAGCCCAGAGGCCTTTGGCGCTGTCCAGGCGCTTTTTTATTCCCGTGAGGAGGGTTCGGTTGGTGACTTCAACCTGCCCGTTTGCCTGAGGGTGGGCGACCGAGGTGAATATCTGTTTGATGTGGAGTTCCTCACACCATGAGCGAAATGGATCATTGGCAAACTGTTTGCCATTGTCTGAGATAATAGTGCTCGGGATACCGAAGCGGCAGATAATATTGCGCCATACGAACTTCAGAATATTCTGACCAGTGATAGCAGTGAGCGGTTCGGCTTCGACCCACTTAGTGAAGTAGTCTACGGCGACTACCAGGAATTTCAACCCCCCCGGAGCAACAGGGAAGGGTCCAACAATGTCAATTCCCCACTGAATGAACGGCCACGCACTCTGGATTCCCGTGAGTTCGGTTTGTGGTAGGTGCTTTACACGGGAATGTAGTTGACACTTGCTGCATTTGGACACTAGGTCATGAGCGTCATTGAACAGAGTAGGCCAATAGTATCCCCAGCGAAGGATTTTTTTGGCTAGTGTTCGGGAGCCGATGTGGCTAGCGCAGGCCCCTTCATGAACCTCTCTCAGAACTTGAATGGCCTCGGTAGGTGGCAAGCACCGGAGGTTTGGTTGCAAGTACGATTGTCGATATAAGACTCCGTTATGAAGGGAGTATTTGGGGGCTTTGAGCACAACTTGCCGAGCTCGTAGCTTGTCAGTGGGCAGAGTCCCATCTCGAAGGTACTGAATGGTCGGAGTCATCCAGTTCGGATCGCTGTCGGTCAATACAGAAACTGTAGCCTCATGAATTGACGGATGGGAGAGGTCTTCGACCATGATATCCGGGGATATATTTGTTTGGACCGCGGAGGCCATCTTGCTGAGCGCGTCTGCCCTGGAGTTCTGGGTCCGCGGGATTTTCTGTATAACAACTGTATCAAAAGTTGAGATGAGCTTAAGCGCTAGAGTGTGGTACCTGACCATGGTTTCTTCCCTGGCGACATAAGTCCCCTGAATCTGCTTAGACACGATCTCGGAGTCCGTGAAGAGCTCTAGGTGACGAACACCTAGAGATTGAGCGAGCCGGAGTCCGGCGAGGACTGCCTCGTACTCCGCTACATTGTTGGTTACCTTAAACTTGTACCTTATGACATATTTAAGCTCAGCCTCCTCGGGGTTGATGAGGAGTAGTCCGGCGCCACTTCCTCGAGCCGTGGATGCACCGTCCACAAATAGCTGCCACTTCCGAGGTGAAGGGTCGATTGTGTCGTGGTGCTGTGTACCTTTGTCTGCTGGGGTCTCATGACTGTCCACCGGAGCTTCGGCCAGGAAATCAGCGAGGGCTTGACCCTTGATGGCTCGGCGGGGAAGGAACTGGATGTCATACTCTCCCAACTCGATGGCCCATTTGGCGAAACGCCCAGACACCTCGGGTTTTACAAGGATCTGACGTACAGGATGGTTTGTCAAGACTCGTATTTCGCGTCCCTGGAAGTATGGTCGGAGGCGCCGAGCTGCCATAACGAGGGCTAAGGCGGTTTTTTCAAGCTCGGAGTATCGCGTCTCTGCTCCATGAAGCACCCGGCTGGCAAAATATACGGGGTGCTGAACCCCTTCCACTTCTCGCACAAGAGCGGCGCTAACAGCCTCCTCGGCAGAAGCCAGATATACGTACAGCGGCTCTCCGGGGAGAGGAACTGACAAGGTGGGCAGCTGCTGTATATGTCGTTTCAAGGCCTCGAAGGCCTCAGTACATTCTGGAGTCCACTCAAAGGACTTCGCTTGTCTGAGGATCTTAAAAAATGGCAGTTGGCGCTCCGCTGCTTTTGATAAAAATCTGTTTAAAGCTGCTAGGCCACCTGTAAGGCGTTGAACATCCCTGAATGTCTTTGGTGGTTGTAGGTCTAACACATCACGAAGCTTAGCCGGGTTGGCTTGTAGGCCGCTTTGTGATACCATGTATCCAAGAAACTTCCCGGAGCCAACACCGAAAGTGCATTTTGTTGGGTTGAGGCGCAAATTATAGCGCCGCAGAGTGCGCAGGGTTTCGGCGATGTCCTGCACGCATGAAGGATGAGAGGAGCTTTTGATGACCAAGTCATCGACGTAAACCTCAACATTGCGACCTATCTGGTCATGGAAGACGGAGTCCATTAGACGCTGGTAGGTGGCTCCGGCATTCTTGAGCCCGAAGGGCAGTTTCTTGAAAGCGTAGCACCCGAAGGCAGTGATAAATGCCGTTTTGACGGCATCCTGTGGATCCATAAAGATCTGATGATAGCCTTTATACAGATCTAAGAAACAAAGTGCCACGTACCCCGTAATGGCCTCGGCCTTTTGGTCGATAGAGGGTAGAGGATAGCAGTCCTTCGGACAGTGCTTGTTGAGGTCGGAGAAATCGACACACATCCGCCAGGCTCCACTGGTTTTTGTAACCATTACCGGATTGGATAACCAAGAGGGGTAGAATACCTCGAATAAGATGTCCGCGTCCAGGAGTTGTTTTACCTCAACTCGAATGGCCTCATTTCGCTCCGGGGCAAATTTTCTCTGTTTCTGTTGGATGGGCTTGACACTAGGGTCGATATTTAGCTTGTGGGTAATCACCTCGGGAGAGACTCCGGGCATATCCGAAGGAGACCATGCGAAAACATCGGAATACTCCCGCAGGGTATGAATAATGGCCTGATGTAGCCATGGCACATCCACGGCTCCTACTGTTACTGTCTGCTCCGGCTTAGACGGATCTAGCGGGATTTGGACAGTGACATCTCCCAGTGGGGTACAGTCCCGGGGTTCCAGGACCTGTGATGTTACCTGAAGCTGCTGTTTGGGCGGAACCTTGGCAGTCTTTTTGAGTGCCACGTACATGCACTCTTTCGAAATCCGCTGGCTCCCACGGACGGTTTCTTCACCATGCGAAGTGGGGAACTTCAGCGCGAGGTGATACGTGGAGCATATGGCTTTTGCCGGGGTGAGCCAGTCCCGGCCTAATATCATGTTATATGGTGAGGGGGAATTCACCACATAGAAATCCACGAAGATGGTTTTCACCTTCGGATAAGTTCCTAACGACGCTGGGAGGGTGAGGATACCTTCTGGCCGAACTTCACCCTGGGTGAAAGTCTGTAGTGGCCCGGGGGCCGGTTTGAGTTGGTCTCGGGAAATCCCCATCCTCTCGAAACAGTCCGCAAATATGATGCTCACTGCGGCCCCATTATCGACGAAGACCCGTCGTACTGTTATGTTAGCTACAGTCATGTCGATGACAATAGCGTCAGTGTGGGGTGTTATCTCAGGGATCGGATCCCTATCCGTGAAGCTGACAGTCTCGGACTGATGGAGACGTTTGTGACGTGGCTCCTCGGGTGGAGGACGTCGAGCTTCTGCTTTCAAAGCATGTCGCGAAGCCCCGGTGGGTAGGGCTCCGTATATCACGTTTATCACGTGAGGGGGTGCGTCGTCCCGGGGTCCTCCCGGAGGAGGAGGAGGAGGTAGAAGCTGGAGATGTGGCGGCTGGCGATTGCCAGAATCTTGTCGTGCATGATTATTGGGCCCCTGCCGATTATTCTGCCAATGCGGCCGATTTTGTTGAGTATCTCGGTCATGGTAACCTCCTCGGGTATGAAACGAGCCTCCATTATGGTTTGCCCGAGGTCGGTCGCCAGTTCGCGCAACGTATTGCCGCAAGAATCCTTTCTTGAGACATTCCTCAATCTCTTTGCCGAGTTCCCGACACTCATCTGTTTCGTGTCCATGATCTCGGTGGTACTCACACCATTTGCCACGATTTCTCTTTTCAGGAGGCGCAGTCATCCGGGGACAAGGTCGGAAGTCGTTTTTGTGGAGTGAAAGAATTTCAGCCCGTGACTTCGTCAGCGGAGTCAATTGCGGAATTTCACTCCGGGATTCTGAGCGCCCCGTTGTCAGACGGGAAAATGCACTAGCTCGGGTGCTAGGCCCAGTTTGGGCTTTGTCGGCCTGCCTCTTAGCCGCGTGCTTTTCACGCTTCTGTCGAGTCTGCTCCTCAGCCTTCGCAAACTTACACACTGTTTGGAACAGTGCTCGAGTTGTGACCGGTGTGTTCCGAGCTAACTCGGTGTGCAGCGCTCCGGGACGGAGTCCATTCATGAAGGCGCCGATGGCCACGTTGTCAGGGCAGTCTCCCACCTTGAGACTTACCGTTGTGAAACGGTCCAGAAATTGGGTAACGGATTCACCGTCCTGTTGTTCCATAGTCATGACGTCGGCCATGGTGGCCGCGGGCTTCACCCGGGCTTCAAATCTTGCCCAAAAGTGCTCGGCAAGTTCTCTGAACGAGGATATGCTGTTCCGCGGGAGAGAATCGAACCATACCCGAGCTTCATCCTGTAAATACTCCGGGAAAATCCTGCAATACTGCAGAGATGTGATGTTGTCATGACTAAGCATGCTGTGCCTAAAAGCACCCAGAAAATTGGCCGGATCTCCGGTGCCATTGTAAGGAGGTATGGCTGGCCGTTTAAACCCTTCGGGAAGGGAGGTGTCCATGATTGCCTGGGAGAACGGTGTGATGATCTCTCCATTGGCATCCATGCCCAGGATCCTATCCAGTTCAACATTGCGTTGAACTCGCTCGTATTCTTGAAGGTCCAGAGTATGAGCATTTGCATAGCGAACTCTTTTAGCCGCATTAAGTGGACGGCGGCGATCCACATCGGTGGGTTCCTCGTTGTGAGGTCGTGATCTATTTGAACTCCCAAGGTCCTCGGAAGAACCGGGTCGTTCCCTTCGTCGATCCTGATGTCCCCGGTATCCGGGGTTCCGCTGACCACGGGGACGGGGTAGAGGCATACCAGAATCGTTATTGTGGTTAGCGGGCTCTGCGACGGGCTCCGATGGATGTAGGCGGTTGGCTGCCCAATCTTGGAGAACATGTGTATGTTCTTCTAGGAAAGCCTGGAGCAATTCGGGGGTAATTTGGACGTTTACCGGTGGTTGAGCGGCAGCAATATTAGGGTTTTGCTGATCCTGAGGGGGTGGAGGGTTTTGATTACCCTGATGAGCGGAAGCGCTTCTTGCCGGAGATTGTCTCGGGGGCGCCACTTGATCCACGGGTGGATCCTGGTTAGATTGATCTCCGCGGCGGGATTGGTTCTGACGGGTTGTCACCATGATTTCAGAAGGCAATGGTATTACTGGATGCGATCTTGTCGTTCCCACAGACGGCGCCAATTTGTTAATGCGCAATCCGGAAAACACCCAATCAAACAGTAATTAATGCGAAAAGAATGTAAAAACACACACAGTATACGTGGTTCGATCCGGAGATCTACGTCCACGGGCAGAAAACGGCAATCGCCGAGGTGTTTCTTTCACTCGAATCTTGAGTTTACAGTGCGTATTACAGAAAGCAAAGTGCGAACCCTAATTCAGAGTTCTTTTCCTCTATTTATACTACTAAACCCAAACCCTAACTAAATCCCTATAATCTTGCCTCCCAAATCTGCATGGCCGTTGGGGAAAGATCATGGCAGTTGGGATTTACGTGACAGATTCGCATTTGCTGGGCCGAATGCGTGTCGCTGGGCCTGTTGGGCCTGGGCCTTCGCGGTTGCTGCCTGTTGGGCCTGGGCCTTCGCGGTTGCTGGCATGCTCATTGAACTGGTGAGTGGGCTCAGGATTATCCCGGCCCGAGGTAATCCGGCCCGAGGTAACCGGGTCACCCCTATCAGAGACAATATATTGTCCCAAATCCATAAACAAACACATGTTGGGTTGGGCACAATCCACAAACAAACATACCCATAGATTAGTCAATTGTTTTTATTGGTGGGCTAGTTATTTTCATTTAATCAAATTATATAATTATTTGTTTCACTAACTCCACGCCTATAGTAATTTAAGGGCCCGCTTGGTTTGGAAATTTAGGAGTAAGGAATGAGAATGAATGAAAACTCATTTTCATTTATGGTGCTTGATACATAATAAATAAGTTAATCATTACCCTCTTTTATTAACAATTCTCTTCATTTCATTCCATAATATGATTGGCTCCTCATTCATACCCATTACCATTATTATTGATGATTTGTAATCAAGCGGACCCTAAATTCTCATTGATATAATTTGTTGTTTGGAGGAAAACAATATTAAATTACTATAATGGTCAAGGGGAGAGAGATAATAAGAAATAATAGTAGCCTTTTGTGTAACTTATACTATAATTTTAACATTTTCTATAATTATACAATAATTTTAGTCTTTCTTGTAACTATATCATAATTTTAGTCTTGCCACGACATACATCATTGTCACGAATCATGACAAATGTACCAAAAGGCACACTTGCCACGAGAGTCTGAAAAAATTATTTGCGTCAAGACGCACTTGCCACGACAATTATGAGGCTAAAACTATACGAATTCGTGGCAAGTGAACATCGAGGCAATACTAAAATTATTGTTTAATTACAAGAAAGACTAAAATTATACTCCCTCCGTCCCGACTGAGTTTGCACACTTGAGCCGGCACGTATATTAAGAAAAACTGCTTTTTGCTTTTTGTTTGACTGGAGAATGAAAATGGGGATTTTAAGGGTGGAGATTGTGAGAAAACTTTCCTTTATAAGGGTGTGCAAACTTAGATGGAACGTCCCGAAAAGAAAAGTGTGCAAATTCAGCCGGGATGGAGGGAGTACTATAGTTAGAAAGATGAGAAAATTATGGTAAAAGTAAAAAAACATGGCAAAATTTGTCTCTGATATGATGATTAATGCATCTGGAGTTGAGTATGAATTTGTGGTAGACGGCAACAAGAGTAATACAAGGATTTGAACAGAAAAGCTTTCCACCAACAACATTTAGATATACCTACCTGTCTATGCTTTTGTAGTTTAGCATCATACTTTGTTAGATAGCATGAGGTGTCTATATTGATGTCTGTGTTTAAAGAAAAAAAATAAAAAAATGTTGTATATTTTCCTTATGGATTTTGATCATTGGAGTCTTGTTTTTTGTTAAAAGTTGATAGAATCTTGTCTGATTTGGCGTCTAATGTGTCAACATTACCTAAGCTCCATCATAATTCATAATAATCCCATACAAAAGTAATTCATGCATCATATATCAAAATTTAAAAAGCTCATCCATTTTTTGCAATGTTAAAACATGTATAATTAAATTGCAATACATGTATTCTTTTTGCAATAACCCTTTTTCTTATGCCTAAAAATAAAAATTAAGTTGAACAGCCTTATTTTAAATATACATAAAAGAATTTCAACCTAATTGTCTTATAATCCTACCTAAATAAATCTATAATAGACCTAAAATGCAGGAGATAGATGCAATTAATAATTTGCAATGAGCTCGGGGTAGTCAAAGTAAACATTATTCCATCTCTGAAAATAAAACATGGACATGGCTTCTCTATCCAAACATAGATATCCTAAGGCTCTGTTTCTTCCAACTAAACTACATTTCTATCAAAATCCACATTATAGAGAAAGTAAAAACAAGATCAGCTATTGTAACAACATCGAGCTAGTGCACAAAACGCGGCAGCAACATACCCAACAGCGTTAAACCCAATCCCATCGTAGAAAATCCAGGCCTGTTGGAAAAGTATATTAAGCAGTTACAGCAACATAGCTCAATACCACGCGATATAACTGCTTCAGAAAACGATTACTTCGTAACCAAAAGAAAAGGTGGCAACCCTCTAAGTCAACAAATAACTCATAAATCCAGAAAAGAGAACTTGATGATCCCAGTTGGAACAAGTACCCTGTTCAAAAGTTTATTTTTATTCTTTTTGTAATTCCATTCAAAAACAATTATGGCAACCTCTAAGGCATGCAAAAACGTAGGGATTAGTCTGCAATTGTACGTGACGTACCTGTAACAAGGAAAAATTATTTACAGATGAGCCAACACTCTCATCTTCCAATCCCCTTTCTGTTTCCTGGGCTAACAGGAGGCGTGGAGTTTATCTTCGTTCCTAGTTTCCTTGCAGTGCGCTGCATAGCTGCTAGCTTCTGGCGTTGGTTGTGGGTCTTCCTTTTACTGCATTATCCATTGAACTGTTACAATAAGTATGCAGAAGAATATTCTTGTGGAAGCAACTAATATTCAGCTTCTGAACTTAAGAGTGATGAGAAATAAGTGTTCACAAATTATTTTAAAATGACCAACTAATTGCATCAATTCAAGAAAATAAAAGATAATCACAATCTGCGTATACAAGTAATTTGTTAATGTTTAAGAATTGGAACGAGCCTTAAAATTTCTCCATCAGACGATATTTCGAGCCCACTATAACAGAGAAGAGGGGGAAAGGAAGAGAATAAAAGGATGATATAGAGAGCAATAGCAACCTATTCATTTTAGAAGGCAAATCATTATTGAAAGTGATTGAAGAAGCTACAGAAACAGCAATATTCTTTCTAGGTAAGCCAGCTCACGAGTCATGAGCTGCAGATGTTTCAGTCCATACAAAATTCCTCTGATCTTAAGAAACTACTCAATTCCAGGGCAAACAACATAAGGCTTGTCCGGTCACGAAAAACTGATATAAAAACTAGGATAAAGACTCATGATTTAAAGATATTTATTGAACACATAATAATAGCTCTGACAACAAGACACAGATAAACTTCCACAGGTGGTCAACCTAACCCCAAACTTACTTAATTCATTTCCCATATCTCCTCTCTCCAACACGAACGCACCCATACATTTTTTTTTTTTATGTCCGAAAACTCACTATGGCAGGGTCCGTTGGGCCCACCCGTAGATGACAACTTCGGAGAAAGACGTGCCCGCACAATATATGAAATAAATTCATCCAATACAGGAATTACCTTAAAAAAAGAAGTCCAGCAGTAAGAACCATCCCTCCCACAGCCCAAGAAATTCTTTCACTGAAGGTCATATCAGCGATCCATTGCCGAAAATCTTGGACTGCCATAGCATTCTTTTCTCCAGGTATAATCTCAGATTGTGAAGTTTTCCATGAATTTGCAATATAATCTAGGCTACCCTTCCCGCCATAACATGACGAACCGTCCAGATCATCGAAAGGCCTGACAGAGAAACCTGCAGCATGGCAGAGCTCAGTTCCATTAGAGACCCACTCGGAAGCTCTACCACAAACAAATTCACCTAGTCCACATGGTGCTAGAACCTGAAAGAGATTGTCCAATCAGCAAATTTACTGAAAATTGGGAAAAAGTAATTAGTGAAACATATGTAAACCTAGATATTATTCTTTAACACCAATGTAGTCCATTTCTGTATCGTCAGGAAAAAGTAATTATTGTTTACTGTTATGTCTAACACAGTGAACAGCACAGTTCACAGAAAAGCTCTAACATCTTATAATAGTGTAGAAGAACTGAAAGTGCAAAAGGACCTGTGTCTTAGCATCCATAGAGAAATATGCTGTAGAGCATGCTTCATAGACTCTATCACAAAAGGATGCACATATTCGGGGAGGTCCCCGCTGTACCCCAACCCGTGGATCACAGATAGAACATTCCAATAGCTCCCATAATTGCAAGCACTCTTGGTTTGCTTCTCCAGATGACGCAAGTCTCCTGATAGATAACAGAGCAGCGTGCGTCTGAGATACATCACAGCAGGTCCTTTTACGGAAAACCCTACAAAGTGTCAGATCTCTTGGCCCCTTGTTCGCTTTCCTAGGGGGTTTCCCTTCGTTTGAAAATGGGGAGAATCGTGCACCTTGAGAAACACAGACTTCACTTGTTTTGCCTGCAGCAGTCCAAAGTACTCTAAATTATTGATCTGCTTCTAAGTAATTAATGAGCTACTGGCTGCTTCAGAAAAACAAATAACTAGAGATTCCAAATTTCATTCACTCCTTCCAAACAGAATTTTCTATACAAATGCTTCTAGTTATGTTATTATCGTACGTGCAAACACCTTCCTGAAACATATATGAAAAAGAGATTGCAGTGGAGGATATATCGCCAATCAATCATTTCACCAATAAAGGCATCATACTCTCTGATGATCCTTCTGTTCTAGATTCCCTCAATCTTAATAATCATTCAGCATATAAATAGTTGCAAATACTTATCTAGCTACACAACCAAGTCCAAAGTCTCCTTCTGTGAGACAAGCACCCCAGCAAACATGTCTCGTTCAGTTGTATATTTGTATTGTGGGTGGAATAGCATAAAACCAAGACTAAGCCATTCTAGGAATCTGCTTTTGTTGAGTAAGCGATATGCAGTCACTTCGGACCATAACTTATTGATAGTTTAAATATATGTTCCATTTAGTTTGATGATAATGTAAGGTCCTGTAGATCATCAGAGACTGAAGGTGTTTATCCAAGGTAATGTTAACTTTTAGTTATCTGTTGCCTGCATTATACTTTTGGCAAGACTTACAATAGCTTGGAGTGGATTTGATGTGCCCAAGGGCCACGACCCAAAGGAGATAAAAATATGATCCACGAACATCAGATTAGGCACTGAAGTAAATTCATTCTCTATGTTTTGACTGTATATCACTCTCATTTTTTAATTTATCAGACAGGTATATGCAGCTGAGCCTGAATCACACAGTAAACAACAATCCAAGCCTTTTTTACTCTGTGGCCCTATTGTTTGAACCACATATTATCATCATTATGATTGGTTGAGATAATGTTTTCAGTTATATATAAAAATGAGGGGCAGAAAGCCATAGATATTTTACCAAGTATTACGTTGTCCTGATAATGTTAATGCATGATGAGAGCTGAAAGAACTCTTAGACCCTAGCTCTTGGGTTTAGGACTGAACCCTTAATACACTGATATCAAATTCTTGCCATGGAAAAATAAGGATCTTTATCTACACCTGATGTCTAAATTTAATACTTAAAAGATTTTGTACAGTATCAATCATGAAGTATTAGCCTTCGCGAACGATTATCACTTCCCTTTCAACCATCTTGCACTACCATGTTTTGCTTCCCGCTCAAAGCCAAGAGACTGTTTACCTTATCAGTTTTACATGATCTCTTCCACCTCAACAATGCCTTCGTGAAATTTAGAACACGAAGGTCATTATCAAGTTTTTATCATAATTTTTTTGAAACATACTTGCAGCATTGCAAAAACATAGACAAAGATTAAGATAATTCTGGGCAAAGTTCTAACTAGACTACATTTCGCACATATCTTGAAAGTCAACTGAATATTAAAAAATAACTATCTAGAAATTCAACATACTTTCTGCTCATCACGTACTTTCCTTATTACTGCCTTCTTAACATTAAGACTTTTGAATGATGGAAGTTCGAGACTTAAAGACTAGCTACTTCATTCATTTCTCCCTCATTTATATGTCAGTACAGCAACTACTTTCAATACCGATTAACCTGGCCTATTGATAAATCATGGATCTATTACTTCGTCTTCTAACACAATCTCAAATTTCATCATTAAGATTAACGAACCTAAAGGACCTCTTCACAGTTCACATGAAGCAATTGCAACCCCCTCCCCAACAGACATAGAGACATTTTAATTATTGACACAGATAAGATAAAAGGGGAAAAGAACCCACATCTCAAACTACTACCATTTGATGTTTAAATACTTAGGCAAATTCTAAGCAACAAAAAGAAGCAATTCGTAAGGGTTTTCTTGTTGTGATTCTTTTCTTTCTTTTGTACGGCGAATTAAGTTCTCTAAAGATCGAAGAACGCAAATTCCAGCAGAAACGGCCGCGATTCAAGGGAAAGTGAAGCAAGCATACACCAAACTGAACAAGAAGTAGAAGCTGTAAAACCACTTACCATTGGCGTTGAGGATCAAACAATTGATAAACGTGATCAAGAAAAAAACGCAATAACTGTCGAATCTCCGCATTCCTCAATTAATCTTCTGTGTTAACTCAACTCTAACTATTCGCAAAATTGCTTTTCCCCCAGTTGGGTTTCTCCCTTCTAATCTTTCCTCCACTGGGTTAAGAGTTACGACTGACCTACATACTTTGATTGGTTCCTTTAGTTTTTACAGAAAAAATGGATTATTATAATTTTGTTATGCACAGATTTATATATATAATACCTTCTTTAATTTCTTTTGCATTACAATTTACAACTACAGAGTGATGAGTGCATCAAATCGTTTATTATGATATTATACATAATAAATACTACATCCGTCTCAGTTAAATTTGTCTACTTGTTTTATTGATCTGTCCTAACTAACTTTACAATCTCATAAATAAAAATTAATTTCCACAATCTTCATCTTCAAAATCTCAATCCTCAATTTTCACCTTTAAAAAAGTCAATTTTGTGTTTTTTTTTTTTTTTAACATGTGTGTCCAATCAGAATTGTAAATTTAGCGGAGGGAGTAATATAATTCTTGTCTGTGTATGCCCATTTAAGTTGATAAATTTGGACAATCTAAAATCTATAAATTAAAAAGATTCGATTGAATTATAATCTTTTAGGATTTCCACGTCTTTGTTAAGCGGAACTACTTAACATTTTGGGACAACGTAGGTGGAAAATGGGTTGAATTATGCAACCGTAGTTTTAGTATAGAAGACCAATGAAAATATTCACTTACCTACCTATCATATATGTAAACACTTCATTCACTAAAATGGTTTAAATTTTTGTTAAACTATTTTGGTGAGATTCATTGTAACATTAGTTGACATATTAAAAAGTGTCCATGGAGGGTAAGTGAGCATTACTGAAAAGACTACATACCTACTCAACTTATCGGGAGAATCATCGAGATGCATCTAATTAAGGAAAACCAAACAAATTTGATATGCATATTCTAATGTCTATGGTATTCTTTTATTTGACTTTGAACAAAAAAAATTATAAATCAAATCACCTTCGAAGATGAGTACACAAAGATATATGCTGTAGTTAAATGACTATGGAACTTGCTAAGAGGGGAATCTAGAGGCACCATTGCATATAGAGCTGTCAAAATGAGCCCGGAGCGATGGGCCAACCCGACCAACCTGAAATAAGAAATTGGTCTGGCCCGAGTTTTTTTGTCCCGAAAAAAACTGGGTCTACTTGGCCCGACCCGAGCAGTCCGACGGGCCCGATGGACTCAGCCCGACTTGGCCTGATGGGCCAAATGGCCCGACTTTTTTTTTTCTCTTTTTTTTTTTTTTTTAAATTTTTTCCTCCAATTAATTTTCAGAGGAATTTTTTTTATCTTTTCCTCTAATTAATTGTCTCATGTTTCCTAATCCACGATAGGGGGATACTTTATTTTTCCTTTCAAGTAATTAATAAATCGAAAGAAAGTGATTGCATGTCTATAAAAATATTTTAATTGTAATTCATAATACTCATCTTATTTCTTTTTTATATATGCGTATTTGAATTTTTAATAATTGTAATTTGTGTGTTGGAATTTGGCATTGAACAATTTTTTTTTCAAAAAAAATGCATAAAATGCAGCGGGACGAAACTAGCCCGACAACCCGATGGGCCGAGGATGGCCCAAAAAAATCTGCCCGGCCCGGCCCAACCCGATTTTATTTGCTGGCCCGGCCCGACCATTTTGATAGCTCTAATTGCATATGTATGGACTCTGACTAAAATATCTCAAAAAAAGAGGAAAATTACTCCACAAGAGGAGACTCGAATGTTTCCAAAAGGAAAAATGATGACAAATGAAACAGAAAAGAGAACATTAAAACCAAATTCAGATTGCACTGATGCAAAGTACCCTATATCTAAATATGGTCCTAACATTATCAAATGTAGGCCGCACTGATACAAAACTCCCTACTTCTCAACATGATTCTAACAAGGAAGAAAACAAAAGACAAAATAAAAGAATATAAAATGTTGAAATGAATAAACGATCCTCTTCCTTGAATTAGGTTGCACCCATCTTACAGTCTACTACCACACCCTGGTGGCTTCGTCCACCCACAATGTCCACCACGTTTGCCTTCAACAAGAGAGTCTTCCCAAGCAGCATGCCGCTTCACTCATCCTATTGAAAAAATAAGATCTAGATATGCAGCCTTGGACAATGGAGAAACCTAGGAAAAGGAGAAAAACTGACAGGAGAACTCTCTAGTGACTCAAGGATGGCCGACGAAGGGCAGAAACAAGCAGAGGAGGTGAAGAAAGGTGGACCGGCAAAGAGGTAGTATTATAAATAAAGAAAAGAAAAGAAGCGTGCGAATAATGTGGAGACCACAGGACGGTCACTCACAAAAGGCAAACTAAAATTTCATGCCACAAGCCGACAGATAAAGGTGTACAGAATGAGATAAATAAAGGCAAGAACGAGCCAATATGATGCAAGGAATAAAACTGTCTTCTGGCGTACTACAGATGCGAAGCATCTTGCCCTATGTCACGAAATCCAAGCATGGGGGAAATCTAACACTCCTCACATCGGTGTGAGTCCAAAATCCCTGGGAAGATTTCAATGCATTAGCTCGTATCTGTCAAATCTGTAAGCACAACCAAATGACGTATCCCAAAACACGGCATACGCAAAACAATCCTGCTAAAAACAGTGAAGGGACTACCTCCAAACAAAACCCGGGATTGCCGAGTCAAAGCGTTGGAATTGTAGAGGGAATGAGAGAAAGATTAGATCTGAGTTCCCTTTTTAGAGAGAAAAACTATGAGATGGAGTATTTTAAAATTTTGTAGAACTCATAACAAGTAATGCTTATGGTATTATAGTTACTAGATTTTCACCCATACGGTGTACGATGTAGTTTAATTTGAGAGTACAAAATTGACACAAATATTTCATTGTTTAATAAGTTTTGTTTCTTATTCCATGCCATAATTACAATTATCTAAAAGAAAAAGTAAGTACTTTTGTTACTCCTAAAAAATATTTCTATAGAATTATCTAAACAAATTATCCAAATAAAAAAAATTCAATTTATATCATAATAATCCTAAAATGTATATTACACTAAAAAATAAAATTTAATTATATATATATATATATATATATATATCTAGATACACAATTTTTTTATTTAGTTAAAACACGCCATGTAATAAAATATATATTGAAAATTAATTTATATTGAATGTTTTAATAATAGGAATTAATTGAATAAAATTCTTAGGTTAAATAATCAATTCAATTGGTGATTTATCAATTATCATATATATCTTATTGACCTATTGGAAGCCACCATGTGTCAAGATGATATTACTAAATTAAATCACATTAATTTTATAATTATCCAAAAAGATAATTATAGATATCAAACCATGGAGGACCAATCAAATACTCCATCATAATCCTAGGTCCATTAGAATTTTCCATCCTACAACTATAAATAGGGCTTGATTTTTCACTGAAATTACAACACAAGTTTAAGAAGCAAGTGAAATTCTCTTTAGCATTCCAAGTCGTTCTAAGGAGATCCAAGACGTTTGAGCAAAGATTCAAAGGTGTTCTTCAAAGGCGTTCTTTGTTATTCTAGTCAAGCAATAGCGTTTGATTCAAGATTTAACTTTGGTCCTAGAATTTAACGTTGTAAGTTGAAGAAATTAATTTGGTATGGATAAAAATATCAAAGTTTAGCAGAGTATTCTAAGACTAAGGGATTTTTGTTTTCGATTTCTTTAGATTTTCGACGTTCGATATGAAATTGTTACAAAATTTATGTATAGTTTTTATGATGTCAAAACTATGTTGTAAGGTAGAAAATAGTTCCCCCATATATTATTTAATCTATGTGATAGATATGGTTCTACTCAGGCAGAAGTTACAACACGAAACTACAACAAAATCATCAAGCAACATACAACATGAAGTTTGTTGTAGGAAAATATGATCAGAAGCTGTAAGGAAAATACAACAAGAAGGTTACGTATAAGAGTGCGTACATCAGAGTTAGTTATATGAAGGGCCACTACTTGATGATACAAGAATCGTAGAGCAAGACGTGCATCAACCATGTCAGCAAAGAAGACCTTAAGTCAAAGTGAACGATCTCAAGATTAAAAAGTATAGTCAGTGGAGACAAGATGCATTCTTGTATTAAATATGTAATAACATGAAGACATGTATCCTGACAAAAGCAATAGCAACACTGTAGCACTGACATGAATCCGCACCTACTCTGGCCTACTCTCAGTAAAAGGACAACAACGGCTAGACGTCGCACGATGAGCATTAAATAGCAACGAACATCTGCTTACCTTTTTAACAAGGACGAAATCCAACTACTATAAATAGGAGACTGAGGACGAGACTTTACTTTATTTTCCTTTTCAAAGACTTTTCGATTTATCAAATTATGAGTATTCAAAGCATTCACTAATCGGAATATTTCCAGAAAAGAAAAGATTAAGCGAACAAGAGCCAAGTGGCAATATCACAACAACTAACTATTACTCAAACAAAGGTCTCAAGCTACTATTGATTATCAAATTCTATTCAAACCAAGCTCTAAGAAAGCTCAATCTCTGTCCTAGTCCTTCTAACTCAGAAAGCTTGGTTACATCCCCCAACTTCGAATCATGATCTTTTGTTGTGTATTTTTATATATTTCTTACTAGTGCTGCGACATACCATATATCTTCTACATTCATTGTCTTTAGAAAATGCTTCAACATATTTCTGTTGCATAAAACTCTTTGAGCACTGCTTGATGTAAGCTCCGAAAAGAATAACATGTTATATGATAATTGTTCAGTAGGAACTTACTGATGTAGACGGTGCTGTAAGAACCAGTTTCCTACAACAGACAACGAATTACTCCTCACGTTTAGAAAAGAAAATCAGATAAGGCCAGAGGTTTATTCACAAACCCCCCTTAAACCTCTACCATTTGGGACCAACAAGTGGTATTAGAGCGGTTGGTTTCACACATCAACAAGATACAACTATTTTCAGAAGATATTTTACAAAAGTAAAATCGTTGTTTTCCAAAACTTTACAACAATGGAAACTTCTTCAACCAAAGCTCCTATGTTTTCTTTCGAAAATTATGAGGATTGGGCTATTCAGATGTAGAGGGAAATTTCATCGATGCATGATGGAACTTGGGCAGTCAATACTGAAGGTTCACCAATAATCATGAAGGTGAACAATGCTGCTAGAGTGGAAGGTGATCCAGCACCTCCCCCTTATGGTCGAAAAAGCACGTATGCATGGACTATTGATGACAGAAAATGATCTATTTTGGATAACCTATCTAAGAACACTCTTTTTGTCTCGTTGGACACAAGAACCTTTAGTAAGGTCAAGGCATGAAAGACTGCTAAGAACATTAGGGATTTATAGAGAGAAGTTTGTGTAGGATCAAGTCTACTACGTGAGAATAGGGTAGCTACAACAACCCTAAACTTTGATCTCTTCATGGAAAAACCTGGAGAGTCTCTAAAGGAAATAGATGCTAGATGCATAGCTATTCTAATGAGCTTGTGTCAGTTGGGAAAGTGTACACCTAGTAGGAGATAAACACAAAATTGTTGTGATCTCTAACATCGGATTGGGATGTCAAGACCATTCCAATGAGGAGTCCCAAGAAGCTTGGTAGAAAGAGCATCCATGAGCTCTTCTCTGACCCTAGATCCTTTGAATATGACATTTATCGGAGAATGAGAGAACAAGAAGAGAATTGTGCTATTACCAAAGCCCTAGTAGCGAGTCGCCCAAGACAACAACTTCAAATGGTTCCAGTAACCACCATCGTGCTACAATAACAACTACATGTTACTCTTGAAGAGAAAATCACTCCAGATGAGATGACTCTCCTCATGAAACGTTTTACACGATTCATGAGAAGCATCACAGAGGCCACACTTCCACGCCACAATATGCCAGTCCCTCAGAGCTCCCACAGATGACAAAGGAAGCTGGAGACCTTTGTTTTAGCTGCAGCAAAACTGGACGCTTTGCTCGAGAATACCTATATCCCAAAGTGTACAAGTATCCTGAGGATGTTAGGATACAAAGGAGGGATGAAAGGATGAATGTGAGACCTTAGCTCAAGGCACTCTTAAGTGGAACTAAAGCAATCAAGGCAATTCCTCTTGTCTCCAGAGAGCCCCCAGCTTGTGAAGAATCTAACTTTGACTCTTCATATTCTGATAGTGAAGCACTTGTTTACCTCATGGAAAAGAAGAAGACAATCATGCAGAGCAAGTACACCTTATGATGTTCCAATAGCGAGTACGAAAGAGAAACATGCGTTCCCCCAATAGCAAAAAGGTAAACCTAGAGGGATTAAGACATCAAGTCTGGAACATGAAGAAACTTAACAAGGGGAAGTAATTTGTTGTAGTCAAACTATGCACCAGTGATGTAGGAAGCCAATGCTTACATCAACCTCATGCTACTAGAAGCTAACTGCCTACAACAACCTAAGTATGTACAATAGAAGACTGAGCATGTTGCTCACAAGTTTGCACAGAAGGTGAAATGCAGATAGTCACAATTCATCCAAGCTTAGAAATAACTCGCTCTTAGTGCACTGTGCACCCATCAAAGGGAAACTTTAAAGGTGAACAACAATCAAGTTGGCTAGAAAAAAGGCTAGCTGCTTAGAGTATGAGTAAAGCTAGCAACAATGATCTTGCTATAAGAAAAGTATAGGTTTCAAGAGAGACTAACATTCAAGGACCCATTAAAAAATGGGCACGTAAGTCTTCTTGATTAATTTGTGTGTCAAGTTTCCAAGTGGACACAGTGTCATATGGTACATCAACAATGATATGCTAGACATATGACAGGCAACAAGACTTCAAAGACTGCAAAGTACCCAAGGTGATTTTTGGAGACTATGCCAAAGGAATCATAAAAGTTGTTGGAACTTTCTCTAAAGCCAAAGTCGGTATTGCAGATGTCTACTTTGTTGAAGACTTACAGTCAACCTACTGAGCACAGTGTTTCAGAACTCAGGCTAGGCGGCCGACTAATCTGTACCTTGTTGCTAATCGGCCCATTTAGTCGTTGCGTGAATTAATCGCCGATTAGTCGGCCAAATCGGCCAAGTCTGTTTTAATAATTTATTTTTATTAAAAAAATTATAAAACGACATCGTTTTGGTACTTAAATAAAAAAAATAAAAAATTAATTCTCATTTCTCACAAACCAATGTATATCTATACTAGTATGTTTGCATTTGAAAGTAATTTTGATTGTCGTCGTTTTGGATATTAGTGGATTTATTAGCGAAAGTCGAACCAACTAGTCGGCGCCTAGTAGGCGAGTAGTCAGCCTAGGCGCTAGACTGCCACTCTCTGTCCGGCTACCGATTTCCAATTTCTGCAACCTTGACTGAGCCTAAGTCAATTCCACGACAAATGATACTCCATAGAGTTCACACAAGGAAAATTCTTGATAAGAGATGCTAAGTCCAACCAAATAAAACTCACATGAATTAGAGAAGGTAATATGTATAGCTGGCTGAGAGTCTACTAGCGGACAACTCTCATGCTTAATAGCTAAGAGTACTCCTGAACCTAGTTGGCTTTGGCACAAGAGAATGAGTCACCTGAATTTCAAAATCATCAGCATGCTGGCACACAAAGATCTAGTAAGAGGACTACCAGATGTTGCTTGTAAGGTCATCTTACAGACTTCTGGACTTACTGCGGATGGACCTCTTTGGACCGATCTAACCAGTAAGTTTAAGTAGGATGAATTACTCACTAGTAGTATTGGATGACTTCTCTAGATACACTTGAACTGTGTTTTTTGCCCAAAAATCAAACACTCAAAAGAAGCTTACAGACCTTATGAAGAGAATTCAGAATGAAAAAGGTCAAGATCATATTAGATCGAGGTACTAAATTCACCAACAAGTTCATAAAGAGTTTTGCAATGACGATGGGATTCATTATGAATATTCAGCTGCACGAACTTCTCAGCATAAAGGTGTCGCAGAAATAAGAAACATAACATTGAAAGCAACTACTGGAACCATCCCACACATAGTCACAATAAATCAATTTAAAGTAAATAAGCACCTAGTAGCATATATATAGGGATTATAATCATGAGAATCAAGTTCCGCGACACTATCAGCTGGAGCTTGCAACTATCAATTTCATAATATTTTAGCAAACACAAATGAAATCAATAGACTATCGGACCCCCACAAAATATTATAATCTATTGCACACAATTAACAATCCTAAACATATGATTTATTAACACAAATTAGGCACTATAGTGTCGTCAACTAGCAAGAAATGAAAACTTTACGCTGGATATGTCACAATTTTCAAATTAAAGCACATATATAATTATTCTAACATAAAAGAATAATTGAAACCAAGAACTAGATTTAGGAGCATATCGTTCTACGATTGGGATGTCAAAGATGAGTTGACTCAATACACCGTAAAAGCAAACCTATTTCAGAAATAGTATTAGTTAAAATGCTCTAAACTTGATGGGTGTTCTAATTGTGTAATAAATTTTATGTGATAATTAATTTAATTGGGAGTGGAGTGTGTGAGATTTTGCGAGGATTTAGGAAATGAAAGGGGTTATAATTGGACTGGGGGAGAAAATCCCCCCTCCCCCCCAGAACTTAGAAAAATACCTCTGGGTGAAATTCAATTGCAACTCTGCTCGGCCGAGCAAATTTCTCATTGCGCAAATGGCTAATTGTCTGGTCGAGCGTAAGTTTCTATTTTTTAAAGGCTCACTAATTGGCACGGCCAGGATGAATTTTCCTGGCTGAGCAAAATATTATGGTTTACCTTTTCTGTGTCTTGGCTCAGCCGGTTAAAAATTCGTCCAAGTGAAACATATTGCCCTGCATGCTTCTTTCATCCATTTCTGCTCGTTTTACTCCGATTTTATCCATTTTTCGACCCTTGCACTTGAGTCACGTTCCTCTTCTTCGCGTCCACTTTAGAAAATAAATTAAGAACTACAAAACTCAAGAAAATTATTAGTAATGAAAAAATAAAATAAACAAAGAACTAAAATAGTGGATTGTATCCCACTCAGCGCTATGTTTTACGATCACAACAGACGCTTTCACTCACGTTATCCAGGATCCGAAAGAAATATTTTTTTCTTGTCACGCCTTTGTTTGCTCTTACAATATTGGCGAATCTTCTATGTGAATATGGCAAGCAAAGATCTTGAACCACATTATGAGCATTATAATTATAGAAGAAAATTAATTTGATGCTCATTTGTAGTGCAAATATTTTAGATTGGATAATTTATAATTTACATCCCATTTAAAAAAATAACTTTAATTTGACTCAGTAATAACAACAATCAATCAAACCCCCGACTCATGAAGATTGCGTATCTTTTCTTCAAAATTAACTTCATCCTCGTTGTTCTCTTTCACGAGTAACTCATCAAATATGTGTTCTTCTATGGTCTCCATCATAGCATACTAAACACTAGTCTCTTGTTCTTGAGGATTTCGTGTGTGGAATTCCGCTTGGTTTTCCTCTTAAATTTTAGCTTCTTCGACCACTTCCGATGCAGGCTCCATGTTAACATTTTGAGACCTAATTCGAGCTATAATAGCACTAATTGTAGCACTCAATGCTCTAAATGACTTTTCTTGTTCACCTCGAGCAATCATTTATCTCATTGATATATATAGAAACCACTAATAACAACTGGGTGCCATTGCACTCTCCAATGACCTCGCATAACAATAACAACAAAAATAAAATATCAAAGGAAAAGATAAAAAATAGTAATAATATAAATAAATACAATTAAAATGCCTATACTACACCGGACCAAACACCAACCTAAACCTAGCCACGGGAAATGACACTGAAAACTTGATCGCTCTTTTCTTAACAGCAATACCACAAGCGTACGATATAGTTGCTAGCATAGTAAGAGCAATGTCGTATCCCTGAAAAACTAGTAAAGGTGGCCTACCTAAAGTATTACGGTGGTCCTAGGACTAGTATCTATGGATAGCCGATTATATGATGGTTTGGAGCGCCTTAACTACTCATCAGAACCTAAACTAAATCAATTGGACAATTAACAACAATAAATAATTTATAAACTAAATTCAATAATTAAAAGACTATCTTAGGATTGTCAATTTTGGAACCAATTACAAATTCAAAAAAGATAATTATATTCCTAATTCATGTTATTCCTATTCTTATGAGGTTTCACTTATGTGTACCTTAAACCCCATCCAGTAGCGCTTGAGGTATAGATTATATGCAACAGATCAATCTTTCAGTTCAATCCATGTATACAACTTAGTGCCAAGGAAATATCCCCATAATCATTCTCAACCTCCCGTTCGTTTTTGGAAGATTACGTGGTGTGTTGTTTGGCAATCAATGTCCTCATTCCCTGAGTTTTTAACATTGATTCATGTGTGCAAGATATAGGTTATCAAGCTAATCATGCATCAATCATAACTCAACACAACAAATAACAATGTACATAATAAACATAAATGAAAATTAGTCGAATAATCACCATCTACATTATAAAAGAAATGTACTTTCTAAAACCCTAAGATATGCGACGACTACTCAATACTAAGAATAATAAAAGCAATAATCATAAAAAGATATTGTTTAAGAACAATAAATCTAAATATTGTAGGTCGTCGAAGATGTCAGATGGCGTGACAATGTGCTTCTCTCGCATGCCCCCCACTACTATTTCTTTCTTCCCGGCTCTCTAAAACTTTAACCTCAAAGTATAAGATTGAATATCAGATGATAATGATATCCTTGATGTAGAGAGCTCTAGGGTTTTTATAGGAGTACATAAACTATAGGTTAAAGTTGGGAGAAGATATGAGCCTTAACTTGTGTAAAAATAGGTGATTGCGACGACATTTGACTCGACCGGGTGAAATAGAAAATTCGGCATTTTTCTCGGCCAGGCAAAATATTCTATATCTTTAGTTTTGGGCTTTCACTCAGCGGGGCGAAATTCGCTGGGGCGGGCAAATCTTTCTATTTCACCTTTCTTCATCTCTTTTCTCATTTGGACCGGTCCAAGGTCCTTCTTAAGCTCGATAACTTCATTATTCTTATTGGACCCTCTCTTCACTTTGTTTTCCATTGACTCTTCACAAGCTCCAAATAAGCCAAATTTTGTACAAAAAATGCTACAAAATCAACAAACAAGTAAAATCTGCATAATACATAAAACTAGGGTAAACAAGTGTCATTTCATGTACTTTTGCACTGTTTTTAGCTATGATTTAGTGCCTAAAAATTACGTAAAATATGGAGTGATCAACATGACCAATATGATTAAACTAACAAACAAATCAAGGAAGTATGGATAAGATAAACAATAAAAAAAAAAAAGAAAAAGTACTTGCAATAAAATAACTATATCAATCCAACCATTAGACTACTATCAAGTACTATGATTATGAACGACTACTCCATAGACAAAGTAATCAAATCAATACAATTATATTATTCTAAAGAAAAGAAGTTAACAAATTGATAAAACCATATAATTGTGGCCAAGACGTATGTTCCTTCGGATGCTCCGTGTTGTCTCCTGGATTCTCCCGTCTCTCTCTACACTAATATCTCTCTTTAACAGACTGTTTTACATATATGACATGAACGAGAGTATATGAATGATGTATCAAAGCCTGGAGGTATTTACAGGAGTGCACGCGCTAGGTTAAGTAGGAGAAATCCGATTTATGGCCAAAAGAAGTGTGGGGGAGCAGGGACTCTGACTAGAGCCGGAGCATGACATGGTTGAGCGCGGGACACGAGCCACGACCCGGACGAGCCTCAACACATCTCTACCGGGTAGCAACACATCTTCACCGGAATGCGTTGCTGACCCAACGTCACAACTATTCTTGAAGGCCTTTCGGTTGGAGTTTGACAATGATTATTTCTGAGAAACATGTAGCTAGTTGAATTATCTTTCCTATGCCAGTGGATTCACCATTATTGAATATTTTTAACTCAATATATGACAGAATACTAGAGGTGTATCGTGCCACCACTGGTCATATTTCTGCGCAACCCAGGTCTTCTTTGGAATTTTTGTTGAGTTCTAGTAGAAATTGGAAATTATTGTCAACATAGAAGTTGTAGCTCTCTCTCTCTCTCTCTCTCTCTCTCTCTCTCTCTCTCTCTCTCTCTCTCTCTCTCTCTCTCTCTCTCTCTTTCTCTCTCAGCTTTCCACCAAATTAAGAATCGTATAAATTTGACTTCTATGTCAAACGTTGTGCTTATTCTCCTAGAGCCACACAATATAACTCCATTTTGTCCCGTTTCTCGCTCATCATGTTTGCACATTTTTTCCTAAAAATGCATTAAAACACTACAAAATAAATAAATACATGGAATTCACAGAAATATAAAAATAATGCACACAAACCTATTTCTACATGTTTGTATACGATTTTCCTAACTAAATGAGCTTTAAAAACATAAACCAATGTTATCAACTGCTGAGTGAATTTTGGTGCTCCTACTTCTAGTATTTGCAATAGAAGACTTGTTGTATCTTGGAGGAGTAAATTCTTTAGGACAATGCACTTTGCGAGCTTTTAAGTATTTTCGTGCTTTTATCTTCTCAATTTTTTCTACATTTTATTGACAAAAAATTCCCAATGAAAGCATCTCTAATCAATTTCTTATTGGCTCCGTCGAACAACCCTTTCTTTTTTCCTTCAATTATTTAAAATTTTCAATCATTTATTTTGTTTGGATCTTAATTTTGTTTTAGATTAATAGAAAGGGTATAATCGAAATCTTGTGGGCTGTATTGAGAAATGTTGAGATATCTTTCATTATATGTAAGATGTCTTTAGTAATGGTTGTGTTAAGAAAAAATTAGGGTTGCAAATAGTCTGCGCCTTTTATTTATAATGCAAATAACCAAAGCTCAACTCGTTCGTTTTATATTTGTACCCATCACCCTTGCTGATTGAACCATTATAATCCCACACCAAACACAAACCCACTTCATCTTTTCAGTGTAACAAGATTCCATAGAAATCACTACCAAAAATAAAAATAAAAAAAATCACTGACTGCGACAGAATTCCGTCACTAAACTGAAAAATTCCATCACAATGAAGGAGTAGTGACGGATTAGTGATATTCTGTTACAAAAACCTTTTTCACTAAATCGATAATGACGAATTTTTATTCCGTCACTAGTTTAGTGATGGAAATTCTGTCACAATTCTAAAAAAAATCCGTCATAAAGTTATGATAGAAAATTTCCGTCACTATATAGCGACGACTAACATTCCGTCAATACATGATTAATGATGAAATATTTTCATCACAAAATTAATGATGGAATTTACCGTCACTATCTTGCCTATACTAGTAATGGAATTATTCCGTTACCAATAATAAAAAAAAAAAAACGTCTCTATTCCGTTACTAACTATCTGATTTCTGTCATTATTCAAGAAAAAAAAAATTCTTTCTTGACCTGTGAAAATGAAGAAGCTATTTGCAATTACATGTACAAATTCCCCATTAGCAATCATTAATTGAATTGTATAAATTGGACATGAACAAACAGAAACCTATTCCATTACTAAATATTGTTAGGCACCAATTGAATTATATTCTTTACCATAAAAATACCAACAAACATAACTAAAGCTAAACCAATCACACACTAATCTAAACATAGATCACCATTTTTATTCCAAGAACAACAAATCACTTCAAGCAGGTCGATTTGAGAGCTGGACTGCAACTTTCAGATCGAGCTAAACTGGGCTTCTTCATCGGGCTGGACTGGGGCAAATCCAAGCTCCTCAGAAGCAGTTGCTTCACCGCATAAATCAAATTTTCAGTAGAAATTTTTGGGCAGGCTTAGAGTCCTGAATTTCTTAATGAAACTCATGTGTAGATTTAAGGCCTCCTCGGGTCCAATCCTCTTCTCCGATCTCACTAACTCGTCCTTAACCACCTTCGCACATTGCTCCTCGAAGAAGCATGTCAATTCTTAAACCATGTGATAATAAATTATAGAGTTATTCATAGGTTAGGCCAGTTATGGATAAGAAGACTTGGATGACGAGAAATGCAGAAATTCTACTAAACCAGTGAACCTGTGCAAATCATATAAGACACATTGGCTAACTAGGGCAACAACTGTAGATTTAATAGCTACCGTGAACATAGTATCCATGGAGAAATATTGCACATTTATAACTACATTAGTCAAAATTATATGAGCAACACATCATAGTTCCAGTTGAAGAAAACTGACCTTTAGTAGGTACTCATAGAAAAATTCTATACTAGTTCCTATTCCAGTATCATGCAATTCAACAATAAAGTAGGTTATCATCTCCCAGTGTCAGACTAGGACTGCCTGATCATATTATGTCACCTGGTTCTATATGGAGTCTAAAGTAGGACATATATCATAAATTAAGTATCTTTACACAAAAATAACTATATCGAAAGAATATTAGTACCTTCATGCACAAACGAATAGGATAATCATAATGAACATTCTTGAGCCAACATCTTATTTACAATATCTAGGGAAAAAACCAATATATTACAGCCAAATAAGTTTCCTAAAAAAGATACCAGGTTGAACAGTGACCTTTTGAGTCCATTCACCAGAAAAGACATTTATATGTGCACCAAATAGGTTGGTCCTTGAACGGCGAGCCAATAGTCCTCGAGTTGCATGCTTTGTGACTTATTCAAAAACTACATTCGATAAATATTGAGGAATTAGCAACAACATCAAGTTTTTTATTGGCGGGGATAAGAGAGTCAAAACTTAGTAACAAGCATAACCAGGTGTAAATTTTCAATTAAATCCAGCAGAGGTTTAAAGGATATTGTGCTAGTATAGCACCCAAGGAACGTACAAAAGAAGAATAACATAAACATAACAGATAGAAAAACCGATACCCTATGAATGCCTTACCGCCAAAAAAAGAAGTTAAAATCTCATTGTTCAAGTCTATATCACTGTATCACTTACTTGGATCGTTTGTCAGGCAGCTAAGCACCCCGAATTCCAATGTCAGGGTTCCACCACCATCTGTTGATGTTATCTTCACAAATGAGATCATTCTTTAATATCCAAAATTCACATATACAAATTAATTGGAGAAACAAAAGAATTGATGTTATGAATGTAGAACCAGAAAGTCTTCTACAAGTTCGAATATATACAAATTAGAAGGATTGGATTTCTAATCCTAGAAAATCAGTTTGGATATGTGCTGCATACACCAATATAGATATATGTGTTTTAGCATGTATGTGTGTGTACAAATACTGAGAGAACAAAAAAAAAAAAAAAAAAAAGTAAGGCTTATCTGAAAAATGTTTGGAATTGATATCACGAGGCAAATTATGAGTTTCCTAAAGAAAAACCAGAATGTAGACCAATGCACTTGGCCTTTTAATTCTCTCTAAATAGGCTTTTATTTTATAAATAGAGGAGATAAATAACACGTTAAGAGGGTGAAGAGAATACAAAGAGCATTTGCCTTGCTTTCATTTTCATATACTCCATGCATTAGATTTACTGACCCAAAAGAAATTCCTGCAGCAAATATAATTTATAGATATCAGAAAAATCCTATACAACAGCCATCAGAAAAAGATGAAATTTTTAAAACTTTTATGTTTAGGCACAATAAGCAAAGCTTCAATAGGGTAAATACTTTCCAGCCATGAAATATAGACCTGACAAGAATATTTAATAATATAAAAACTAAAAGTTAATGCAATAATATAACAACTTAAACCACCTAATTATAGACCTAACAATCATATTAAATAAATAAAAATGTCAACAAATAACAGAAATATAACTTAAACACTGCTAGGTCTAGCATCAAGACGTGTCCAGTAATAAATATGTTGGTCTACATATATTTGTTAGCTTCTGCAAGCGTACACAAGCCGAAATGCAAGTAAAACCTTCATTTAGTACCATCCTTTACTGAAAAGGTATCAAAAGCCAAACTAATCCACTAATATAACCTGTAGGAGTATCAAATGCAGGCAACATTCTACGAGCTAAATCCTCCGCCAGCTGAAGTAATTCATCATTATATGAGGGTATCCTCATGCCCTGCAATAGTCATAAGTTGTGTATTACATTTGTATGTTCCAAGTAAAACAGGGGAAACTATAAAATTATATACAAAGAACTAAAAATGAATTATGACCTTTTTCTAGGAAAATAGTGTCAGTTGACACAAACTCATTCACCATACAAAAAAGAGCAAGGATATCTAATCTTCTAAGAACACGCTGTATAAAATTTTATACGACTTAAATGAGTTGACCAATATGAAGGCTTAATTATTTAGCGAACAACCAAAAAGTCATAATCAAGTGTTTAACTTATAATAGTACAATTTTGCAACTCTCTTCTCAATAAGTATCACCAAAAAAAAAAAAAAAAAAAAAAAGGAAAAAAATTGCTCTCCCTCACCCACTCTCTCTATCTGCAGACAAGCTGACCGCTCTGTCGGGTGCAGTCAAATAAGATGATTTATTTCCTAACTATTCCTAACAGTAGCTAGAGCAAGTCAGGTCGATCCCACAGAGAACAGGAATTAACTAAATAATTATATTAACCAATTCTATACAAGTACTAATAATATAAATATAATAAGGGGGAGTTTTGATTTGATTTAATTAACTAACGCAAATAACTAAAGACGAATTAACTAGTGAATAAAAAGTATCCCGCCTTTAACCCAATATCCCCCTAGCCTGAATATCCATGTAACTAATGCAACTACTTAACTAATTAGTTCTGAGACCCCTACTCCAATAATTAACAGGTACGCTTAGCTAACCCTTGTTACCCCTCAAGTATAATTAATCCTAAGAACTTAGCAATTAATCCTATCCAATTAAGTAGTCCTAGGAGACGCTCGCTAGAACAATCGTAATTAGACGCATAGGGAATTAAGGCAACGGAGTAGGTACAGTGTTGTACTCATGAACGCGGTACAAGTGACCGTGACTTTATGTTATCTTAGCGAGTAACCACTTTTTGCTACTTTTGGGCACAAACGCATAACAATTACGGATTATGAATTCATGACCTAGCGACAGCTATATGCCTATTACTAGGGTGATCAGTCCACATAACAAACATATAAAAGATAGAGTAATCCAATAACACAAGTAATCTCAGAACATAATTAAATTAAGCAATTACTGAATTAATTACATAAATAACAGTCTAGGGTTCAACATAGTCAAAGACGGGAAAATAGACGCTTAGCCGATCATAGCGATCGCTAAGAACAAACTACAAAAAGAAAACATTAAAACTATAAAACTCTTAAACCCGAGTCGTTGAATCTTGAGTCTTCTGGTTCTTCAGAATTTCCAAGTCCGCGCTCTCGAATCAATGTCAAAGTGTAATTTTCGGACTTTTGGATCTTCTATTTATAGTCGAGGATGAATTAGGCGCAATTTGGGCCAGAAAAGGATTAATCCGTGCATGTCTTGGGCTGGGCCATCGCCTGTCTCGGCCGAGAATTTCTGGCTCGGCCGAGCTCCCTATAAAAGTGGCTCGGCCGAGAATTTATGGCTCGGCCGAGAATCTTCAACAACCACTCTTTACGTCTTTCGCTGACCTTCAAGCTCGGCCGAGCTCCTCTGGCTCGGCCGAGACCAATTCCCAGCAAACTTGGATCAATTTCCGCTCGGTTTTTTAACGTGCGATACTTGTTCTCTCATCCAGTTTAAGTCGAGTTCGACTTTTTGGTCTAATTTCACCTTAATGCTTCAAAACAAGTCAAACAACATTAATTTGTCCAATAATACCAATACGAGCAATACCCGACTAATTATGCATGCAAATGTTACTAACTAGACAATTTAATCGACCTATTATGCACGCATAATTACGTGTACCACAAGCCAAAATATATCTCTCCTAGGATAAATCCATTTATTTTCTTGAATTTTAAATGGAAGTAGGTTGTAGAAAACAGATTCTCTAGCTTCAAAAAATTGGATGTGCATATAGAAATTATAACCTGAAATGACCTTTTGAATTTCATATGCCATCTTTATGAGGTTTATATTATACTTATGAGTTGTCTTCCCATAATCAAATCTTGCATGCCTATAGCAGCATACACATTAAAAGTAGGCTCCATATTCCACAAATCTCCCATTAATTCAAACAAATACATAAACCTCTAACTTAAAATTGAGCACCAGTTTTAGGAACTGGGGTAACCAATGGATAAAAACGTGTGATCTGGATCACAGGTTGGGTAATGGGTGAATTAGGTAAATGTGGTCTAAATGTTGGACAGTGGGGCCCCCATCCTCTCTTTGTTCTATATCTCAATATTTGGACTCAGTCTAATGCCCAACAATTAGCCTTGTAATAAACATACTATTAGATAACCACCCCATCTCACCTATGTTTCTCGCCCTCCCTCCACCCTGCCCATAGAAATTTTAAAATACAATAACTTTTATCGTGCCTAATTCGTTCCCAGCGCACGGTATATCAAATTTTCAAGTATAAAAGCAAATGCCAGATCTGATTTTGCTTAATCAAAATATACATATAAAAACTAAAATAATACTCTAAATAATTGCTCTTACTTTTCTACACATGCTTTGACATTTACAACAAAAATCCTACCTTCCCAATCTCAGACGATGAAGACGACGACGGCGGGAAAGAAGAAGACAGCGACAAAGAATCATCCCCCAATTTGGAGTGAAATCGATGCACACAATGAATCCCAAGGAGAAGACTGAAAATCGTTGCCTATTGAACTACAACTAGCGAGAGAATGAAATGTTCAGAGCGAATTAAAAAGAAAAATTGACATAAGATCTGGAGAGCGGAATATACTTACCCAGAAAAAATATCGAAAGGAGACTGAGGAAACCCTAGACTTGTTGGAGTGACAAATGTGCATAGGAGGAGAAATATTGTGGGAGCAAATTTGGAGGGATTCTGAAAATTTAAGAAAAAACAATGACTCTGTTTGTTTACGGCTGTGGGTGGCTGGAGTACTGTAGGCTGTGGGGAATAAAGTGAAATATGAGGTTGGGGGGTAATAAGTGAGTGTTTGTTTAGGTTAGTTGGAGATTGGGTTGTGGGGTGATTATAATATAAAATGTGGTAAAGGTGATTTGATGTGTGTAAGAGGTAGTTAGTGAATGATTGGTTATTGATTAAAGTTGTATTGAGAATTGGGTTTGATTGATGATGTGTGTAAGAGGTAGTTAGTGGATTGATGATTGATGTTTTGTTGTTTGGTGGCTAAAATAATTTATTGAGGGACTTTAGAGTTGGGCACAATATATTGAGAACAACCTAGAGCCAAACACATATGGGTTGAGCTAAATTCAGAACGATTGTGCCCAACCATAAAAAACATGCCCAACATGAAGGGAATATGAAAATCATTATTAAATGTTTATAAATAAATTATGTTATCTAAACTAACAAGGATATCGATTTGGCTCAGTACGTTACTTTAAGTTGACAAACATTTCTTTTGACCTCAAGTCAGGGGTTCAATTCCCCCTAACAACCTCTTTTTTACTTTAGTGTTTATATTCCATTTTCTCTGGTGACGGACCCGTAATTATATAGCGACGTATAAATTTCCGTCACTAATTATCTTTGATAAGCTAAGTGGTTTGAGAACATTTTTTTTTTTTTTAGTTTAATGTTAACTTGCCATCTTATTTAGTGACGGAATATTTCCGGCACTACATATCAACGACTAAAATTTCGTCACTAATCCGTTAATACAAACTTTTTTTATTTTAGACTTAGACGCCCCTTTTTTTATTTTATAAACTTAGAACAGTGACGGAATATTTTCGTCACTACATTGGAACGGCTAAAATCCCGTCACTAATCTGTCAATACAAAATTAATGATGAAATATTTCCATCACAACCTTGAAATATATTATTGCAAGGACGTAGTGACGGAATATTTCTGGCACCACATAGCAACGACTAAAATCCCGTCACTAATCCATCAATACAAGATCAATGACATAATATTTTCATCACAACCTTGGAATGTTTTATTCCCACATTCCTAGCGCGCCCTTTGTTACTACGACTTAATTAATGACAGATTCTTTTTTGTTTCTAAATTCCATTATAATTTCGTCACTAAGTCGTTGCTAATACTTAAACAATCTTGTAGTCCCTATCCGTGGATATTCCGTCACTAGTTCGTAATTAGATTGTGACGAAAATTATATGTCACTAAAATCAGTCACTATCGGTAATATTTCTTGTAATGAATCATAATTGTGCGAACTATTTACAATCTACTAAATATTTTTAACATATGAAAGTATCGAATTTCTCAATATACCCCACCTAACTCCAATATATTGGTCGTATTACTGCATTATAGTTATCTAAAATAAAAAATAAAAATAACAAAAAAAAAAAGAAGAAAAAAATAAGACAGGAAAAAAGAGAAGATTGCAGGCACATAAGAAAGAGATAAAAAAGACGAACAAACCCATAATGCATGCTCATTGTTCGTATGAATCATTCTCGGTACCAGTCCACCAAAATCTGAACCTCCAAATTCAGATTCAGTTTAAACGTTCTTCATAAATGTAAGTCAAATTTTGAATCTAAAATGAGAGAGGATGACTAGTAAAGGGCTATAGGCATGAAAGCTTTCCAAGTTTTCTTCCAAATCCGTGAATTTGCAAGCTCGAGTATGCAGGTTCTCCTTTGAGTGCTACTGAAACGGTTGAGAAATTATATTTCAATTGCTCCTAATAGTTGATCGAATTTTCTCCGTAGTCTGTATACCAGTCAAACATGTTTCTTTTCAAGGAATGAACAAACTGCTTCACTAAGCGATCTCCATGTGTTACTGCATTTTTGTAGGTTTCTACAAAGTGAGTCACATGCTGCTTTGAATTGTCTTTGCCATCAAATTGTTAGAACTTTGGAATCGGTAACAGGAGATGTCTTAAAGTTATCAATTCTTGTGATATATGCTTGGTATGTTTTAGAAATGACTTAGAGCTTCTATCAAACTTGTCATTGATGGTTTTTAAGATGAGCTCCTTATGTTGATTTTGAGAAACCACTCCACCTAGAGATACAACATTTTAGGAGAAGTTATTTCTTGTTCACTTGATTGTTGCTTTGTAAGCGTGTCAACTTCATCATGTTCATCGCATAACCTGTCCATTAGGGACTTGTATAAAGTCCATTGTTCATCAACTTTGTGATCATAACGCTTGAACATGCTTGACTAGGCATTCTAGAGCTTTCTTTACGATATACACTTCCATGGTTATCAAGGACTTTACTTCAGACTTCTTAATACTTGAGAACTTGGCGTAGAGAAAAGATGAGATGTAGATATGGTCCCACAATGCGTGCTAGGAATTTGTAACCATAAAGTTCATGCATAAATACGTAAACGTGAAAAAAATCACAAATCAAATGTATTGAATCAAACAAATGATTTTACGTTACAATCTCTAGAATTTCTACGATTATTTTACCTGATTTGAAATATTAGTAATTTGAATGGCTTAACACATTGTTTTCGAATTAAACATCACTATTCACTAAGCTTCAGGAAGAACACATTTGAATCCCTCTGTTCTAACACCGGACTTGAATGGTTAAGCAAATAACATATTGATTTTTCTCCACTTCTTGATTTATGAGTTTTCGGTGTATATTTGAATGAAGAAAAGAACTCCCTCTGAGATCTCTTGCCATGCTTATGATATGAACTTACATATTTGATTTGTTATTCATCACTTGCTTTCATTCAATATGAATATATGATTTTATTTTATTTTGCAGTTCCACTAACCAATAAAATTATATTGCCGGTACCAATTATTTAACATTTAATTTGAAATTAAAATTCTAAAATATACATTGTAACTATCAATAGATACTTAATATAATTGGTGGTTCCCACAAGTTATTCGTGCCAAAAATATAGTTACTTTGTAGGAGAAAAATATAATATTGAAATGTAATATTTTCTGTGATGTAAGTAATATCTTTTGGTAGAAGTCTGATTCTTCTTTATGAAAATTGCACACCTGCAAATCCACCCGCTACCTAGATAGCATGGAATTTACACCTAATGTTTGATAAGAATGTGTTATAGCTGGAATTTCAAACTTATAGAAGTCATCATTTTGAATTGTTAAGACATAGTTATTCTTCTCAAAACATTGCATGCATTTTCCAAGATAGACAACAATGATCCAAAAACACCACAAAAACTTGAATACAGAAACCAGAGCATGGGGCCACAGTTTTAAGAGTGAGTTCTTAAACTCACAACCAGTCTCCACTCTCACTCATACTCGACAAAAAAGCTACAAAGGTTTACATATATACAAAACCTAATTACACTATCAACAAACTCTCCACCACCACAAAATCCCGATTAAGATAGTTTGATTCAGTAACCGCCTTTGCATGCCTTGATCACATCTCACAGGTCGTAAGGAGGAGGAGGGCTCCTGGGTCCAACTCCACTAGCCTTCTCGTACGAAAAGGACCCCGACCTTCGCCTGAACCGATACGCTTCTCTTCCTGCACCTGATCATCCCCACCCACACTAATCTTCAGTACCGAATACAAAAATCGATCTGCATTATTATTAGGTTAGGTAGGTTTAACCCGTGTTGGAGTTCTCACTTCCCCTAACGGGCCGTTGGATCTGTAGGGTTTTTTTTATTATACCTATTGAAATACTTTGGTCTATATGACTACTCGATCGATTATTTTTTTTTTTTTTGGAAATCTTCTACGACATTCCGATCAGAATTACAATTAAATAAAAATCATAGAAATAGATGCATATGAATCTACCATCTTTAAAATGCAACGCCTAACGGAGAAACAAAAATAGAATTCCACAGATGTCACCCTCGAATTGAAATAGTTGTACTTGTACCCAACTCACCCAACCATACTGCCCCTCGCATTACGCCTAGAAGGTTTCGAGATGCTTCTATGACCAAAATACCCCTCTCATGTTCAAAATAAATTATTAACCCATAACAAGATTCTAGAGGATTCTTCTGCCTGTATAGATATTCAAACTTAAGATACTATGATAGTTACTACTAATGTTTTGATCCAAAAGCTTACCAGCAAAAGGGGATACCGGGGGTGTGCTGCCGGCCGGCGAAACCGGCGGCGAGTCTTTCAGATTAGCATGCGGCGGCTTCACGATCATTATGCTTCTCGTCACCTTGGTCGCATCCTCCGTACCTTCTTCTCCAAACTGTCTTCCATTGCTCGCGACTTCCGATTCTGCTCCAAAAAGGAGAGACAATAAACCATAATCCTCATATAAAAATCGTGTGATTCTCCAAACCTCAAACAAACTTAAGTAAAAAAATTGACTTCAGTCTTTACGTTGACAGCATAAAAATTATCAAGTGTAGATCTAATCTGAAAGTTCGACTAATTACAGCTAATTCGATATGATTAATTGTTTAATTCCATTAACAGATAATCATAATCATCGCAGAAGAATGAAGATCATATTCATGAGTTTATACTTCCGATGTAACATAGCAAGAGCTGCGTACCCTTGCTTGCGTTTGATCGGAAACTAAAAGTGTTGTGTTTTCTCAGTTTCCCGAGGCCGCTATCCGGCCGAGGTCCAGCGAGAGTGTCATCCCAGAGGTGGTCGAGCAACCCCATAGCGTTGTTAAAAGGAACTAGCGCACGTTAGCGATTGAGGGCACGAAAAGTTTCCAAGATCGAATGGCCGACTGAAGAGCTGAAGGTGTGAAGGTATTTAAAATGGCGCAGGCGTTAAACGTCGAGCAGATATTTTGGATTGAGACGAGACAGCAGCCGTTGGATCAGATCTGGGGGTAATGATGTTGACGTGGACGGCCGATCGATAAGCACGTGAGAAGTAGATAAGATCGATGAAATATATGCAAGTTCCGAATGATAAAGTTGAACGTGTCTGTATCCGATGAGGGGTGCAGCATGTCACGTGATACGCCGTTGCTGATATGTAAAGTCATAAATATCCATTACTTTATACGGCGAAGGAGAATTTACCGCATTTGTCACTATTTGTTGTTGTGAAAACTCTATGACCCCGTTTGTTTATGGTCGTGGGTGGCTGCAATATTATAGGTTGTAAGAAATATAGTAAAATATGAAGGTTGGAGTAAATAAGTGAGTGCTTGTTTATGATGGTTGAAGATTGGATTGTGGAGTGATTATAATATAAAATTATTAAAATTGATCTAATGTGGGTAAGAGTTAGTTAGTGAATGGTTGAAATTGATTAAAGTGTGCATCAGGAATGGTGTTTGATTAATGATGTGTGTAAGAGTTAGTTAGGGATTGATATGTGTGTGAAGATTGTGGACAATTTATTACTCACAACCGATGAACAAACACGTAATGAGTTGGACACAATTCAAAACCGATTGACCCAATCCTAAACAAACAAGACATATATTTCTATTATAGTAACTACCATGTTGGGTTTTTTCTTTTTTCTTTTTTCGTTTTTTTTTTTCCTTTGTCTAGTACATATACATGTACTAAATTTGACATCGATCACTAAAATTAGCTTTTACTTTGAATTTTTTTTTTAAAAAAAAAAAAGTGGCTGGAAATTGTGATTTTGGGATGGTGTTTTATGAATTTAATATTTAAAGTATTTGATATTGATTTTAATTTTGAATTATGTACAATATAAATTCAACATATATATTTAACTCACAAGTAGAATTGTCAAAATGGTCGGGTCGAGCTAACCTAACTAAATTGGGTCAACGTGAAAAACGGGGCTAGGTTGGGCCAGTCCAATTTTTTTCGAGCCACTGGAATGTAGCTCGGCTGAACCTTCCTCGGCTTATTGGGTTATCGGGTTAATGCATTTCATACGTTTTTTCTCGAAAAAAGCTTTTTAATTACCAAAATATTCATATAAACTTAAATTAAACTATTAAGAAAAAGGAAATAAAGAAGAAAAACCTCTCGCGAACTGCTCGCGAACGAGACTGAAGAAGATGCACCACAAAAGAAGAATCACATTCTAACCACAGCTTGTTCCAGTCTCTATCATGAGCCTCCTCCATAACTAGGATGGATATCACTAACTCAAATTCGAAAGAAAATCCACGGCCAAAGGAGGTGGCAAAGCAACCATGAATAAAACCTCTAGAATTCCTAAATATCGCCCCTTCATAAGTCCTTCCAAGGGACCCCTCTGCACTACCATCCGTATTCATATTCACCCAACCCGGAGGAGGTGAACGAAAAATCGAAATCACCTTCGCTATTTCCATAGGATCGGAGGCACACGGAGCCTTCTCAAACGAACCAGCTCCATCGAAGAATTCTTCATGCATCCTACCTTAAAGGTAGAAACTTCATTCAGAGCAAACCAAATACTAGCCTAAACATAGTATGGAGGAAGAGATCGATCATCAGACATACCACTATCACATGCCGCCCACACCGACCAAACAAACGTGACATACGGCACATTCCGGAGAGCTGTCAACGATGTGCTAAAGGAAAGGGTCATAGCTTGCAAAAGCATACTGTGAGAATCATTATCAAACTTAAGATCAACATCAAAGGCCTAACATAATTTTCGCAGAATCAACAAAGAGTAAGAGCAATCAGTAAATAAATGATCAAGATTCTCTCATGTTTGTCGGCACAAAACACACTTGGCGAGGCCATGAAATTCCCGACTATGAAGCACCTCCCATGTAGGCAGCGCGCCTCATAAGCCAAAATGGAAGCGACCTGTCCGTGCACCGTTTTCGTCCCAACCCGTGTATCAAAAGGGTCAGACGATTCATATAATAAATAATATCATTTGCTATGTCATGAAAAGCACTGAAGAAATCCTCTTCCAGAATCCACACATCATCCACATAATAGTCTGAGATAGGATGCTTTAAAGAAGGCCGACAAGTCGCAAGGACCCCAACACGATCTGCAATGACATAACCCAGCCAATTGTCCAGCCAAAACTGGATCCGGGAATTATGACCGACTATCCAAATGGATTCAGTCACCACCCTGTGTGAAAGCCATCGCGAATCAGAGAAGATAGAATATTTGACGTGATAAGGCCGAAGCTCTTTATCTCCCTTGAGCCACCTCTCCCAAATAAAATCTATTCCCTAATCCTGCAAAGTAAACATGTCCCAAGACAGGCGGAACAAGAAAGCATCGTTTGTGATATGGATTGAGCAGACCCCCAGGCCATCCTCCGACTGAGGAGAGCAGACCTTCTTCCATGCAACAGTGAAAATACCCGTCTTCTCCACTCTACTAGTCCAAATAAAGTTCTACATGGCACTCTCTACCTCATTAAGGAGCATACTCAGCCATGTATATATCATCATGAAGTGAACCAAAGCACTCGCTACCACAGAGTTAACCAAACAAACTCGTCTTGCCATCGAAAGAGTAGCTCCCTTCCATCTAGAATATTGACTGATAATAGAATCAAATACCGCCTTGAAATCCACCAATTTAGGGCTCCACTGAACAAGGGGACTCCTAAATATCTAGTAGGCAAGGTCCTTTCGCTCATTCAGTAATAGCTCGGACCGCGTGATGAAGCGGCGAGTAGCCGTCCTACTGAAAAAACCCGAGATTCCACAGTGCTTACCATCTATCCAAAATAATAACCATATTCCTCCAATACCTTGGATTTCTCGAACAGTGCCCAAGATAGTCGTTGAAGTAATAAATATATCATCTCATAAATAAAAATGGAGGACAACGCATGCCGCGCTTCGCCACCGCTGGCTGAATCAATCAACGGGAAATGCGATCAGTAATCATCTTTCCTAAGACATCTTCATAAATGCAAAAAAGGAGGGGAGATACAGTATTTCCCTGGTGGACCCCCCTTGAGTAGGAGAAATATCATGAGGAGAACCATTCAACAGAATAGACAACCCTGAGGACTCCAAAGTAGACCGAGTCTAGGACACAAACACCTTCAAAAAACCTATGAACTATAAAACTCTAAGTAAGAAATCCCAATGGGCGGTATCAAAGGCATTGTGAATATCAATTTTAAAAGCAACGTTATCAGTACTACGCTACCTAACCAAACGATTAATACATTTGGAAGCTAGCGTGATGCAATAATGGATATGCCTTCCCGGAACAAACCCATATTGGAAAGGTGAAATATAATGAGCAAAGAAAGAGCCCAGGCACGTAGCAATAATCTTAGTAAAAATCTTAAAAATAAAATTACCCAAAATAATTAGACGAAAGTCCTCAACCCTATTAGCCCCATCAACCTTACGAATGAGCATAACAAACTTCGAATTAAGGCTGGCCGGGATGAAACCCGTAGAAAAAAAAAAAAAAAGAATTGAACCACTTGGACAACATCTAGTCCAATAATCTCCCATTAAGAGTAATAGAACTTAACTCTGAAACCATCAGGACTAGGCGAACTATCAACTGGAAGAGAAAACGCTGCGTCTTTTATTTCCTCCACAGAAGGGACCAAAATGAGATTGTTGTTATGTGCATCTGTCACATAGGAGGTGAAAAGATCGATCAGACTATCGAGATCACTTGTGCGACCCTCATCACTAGCTGAAAACAACGAAATGTAATAAGATTCTACATGCCAGACACTTTTGTGAATATTTTTCGACAGACACCATTAATATTCGTGCATTGAATATCAGACTTTATCTTGGACATGTGCAACATATTTTGAAAGAAATCGAGTCCCTGTCACCATTATATAACCAGGAGGTGTGATTCTTCTGAGTATAGAATTTATGTCGTTGAAGGAGGATATCAATAACTTCCACCTGCGCCTTAACCTCCCTATTAAAATGGTCATCCAAAAACCCCCGATCATAAATCTCTTGCTGAAACTTGAGTAACTTCTCTTGAGTCGCATCAAGGTTATTGAATATATTGCAAAAAGCGTGAGGATTCCAATCCCGAAACTACATTTCAACCTTTTTAGTTTCCGAATACTTAACGTAATCAGATCACCCGCCGCCTAAGCCTCACGCCATGAACTGCCCACAAGTGACAGAAAACCATCATTCACTATATGCTGAAAACGAAAGGGAGGGGGGCAAATCCAACCCCCTCCAAGCAATTCAGCAAAATAGGGTGATAATCATAATTGTTGCGAGCCAGAGAAGTATTTGTAATATTGTGTTGTAGATAAAAAAAAAAAAAAAAAAAAAAAAAAAAAAAAAGAGAGTAGCGAATACTTGATCTACCTTGGATGCAATAACATCCTGCATGAGACATCTAGTACACCAAGTGCCTACTACTAGAAATCATCACCTATGCAATCCCGCATCATCAATAGCCTTGTGAAAGTCGTTGCAACAAATAGCAGAAGGGGCCCTGTTACTCTTCCTCTCATGTTCACCAAACACAACATTAAAATCACTCATAATACAAAGAGAACAGTCCGAAAAAATCATGATATCTGAACAAAGATCCCGTCTACGTAAATAACAGTTACTAGCATGAACAATTGTAAAGAAAACATTTGTATCTCAGGTTTTTTCACCACAACCAAAAGCTGATCATAATAATAAACAATAGGCATATCCACAACTAAAGAAGTACGAAAAAACACCCAAATATTCATTCTCAAGCGAACTTGCTCATTCTCACCAATAAATTGCATATTAATAGAATACCAATACATGAGAGATACTACTGAAAGAAGAATAAGATATCTGGAGTATGCTGCCAACAATACTCCTTCAAAGAACTTTTAGTGAGGTCATTCCCCAAACCCCTCATGTTCCAGAATAATATCTTCATAAAGAGGATAATCTCTCACCGGGCTCAAGCGGTGTATCCTCCATATCTATGTTATCTCTCCATTTTTTTTTCTACCAGATTCATCACCCCAAAAGCTTCGTCGTACTTGCTGGAATGAAAAAAATATAATCAGTCGTGTCAACCTAGGGGGAAGCAGCCTCCACCGAAGGCAGTCGTCGTGGCGGTATATAAATGGAACGAACCACCCTAGATTGAATTTGGCAAACATCCTCTCGAGTTATAATTGGCTCCTTACACGCCACATGAGCCACATCAAGGAACACATATGATGATGACATGGTACTCTCCATGGGAACAATAACAGTCTCGGACATGGAATATTGTCCTAAAGAAAACTTCTGAAAAGCTCCCGTGCCCACCTACAAATCATGCAACGCGGTGAAAACATTATTGATGGGACCGAAGATTGATCGACCGAGGCAGCCTCGAAAGAGACAGCCATAGAACTAAGGAGGAGCCAAGCAGGAACTTCTCCCGAAGGAGCTGAAGACATCACTTTGGGCCTACATTATGTCCTTATTTGTGAATGCCTATTCTTTTAACATCCCCTAGACTGAGATCATTGGCGTGGCCCCGCTTTAACCGGCGAGGCAGCATTAGCAGGATCCGGGGCCGACTCACCCACTTTTATTTTCTGTCTACAATTATCTTGGGGATGTCCTACTATCTGACAGTGAGAACATAAGTCCAGACAATTCTCATAATAGAATGTAACGAAAGAACAAAGACATGACGTTCCACCATGTTCTCTAGCAAAGGTTTTTGGAAATCCACCTCTACCAAGACTCGCGCATAGTGTCCGTAAACACTATCTACTCCTCTATCATCCAATTGAAGTGGCGTCACATTGCATTGTACCAATATTCAAGGGACAATTGATAAATTCTCACCTATACTTGAGCTGCCGATGTCTTCACATTCTAAGGATTAGAATCTGGAACCCAACGAAATAGCTTTAGATTTCCTGGTTTCAAGCTCAAATTACTACGAGCACTACCCCTTGTTTTATCTGTCTCCCAAGAAAATTGGAAATTATAAAAACCCAAATCCAACAAAATAACGTGGCACAAATGTTCCGTTTGCCATAATTTTTCCAATTCCATTTCCAAATTCGTGAGAGACCACAACTTGTCTTTTTAGACATACCACGACCTACCATTCAATGTAAATGTTTGAAAAAAAATTGACTAGTTCCTGTTAAATGATTTATCAACAGTAACCAATGTAATATTACCTCGAATTTTCAGCTATACTGAAGGAGCCGAATCTTGGAAGGCTGGACGTGGAGGAAGATCACACCCATGCAACCGGTTTGGCTGTAGTAGACCTGAATCATCAGAGGCAATCTTGAATCATTTTGAGCGGCCGTTTCTGTAAAGTTATGTCTAACGTTGACGTAGGTTATCTGAGAATGGTTTGTGCCAAGAACTGAGGGACCAGTCCCAACTGGAGAATGACCAATAGACAATGATGGGGTTGATATTCTTCCAATCCTGACATCCACAAAATTCAAGAGACCCACCGGAGGCGTCAAAGATAGGGGGGCTGGAAGAAGGCCCCGTTTGATAGGCAAAGCACTGCTGAAGTTCGCTGCAAGATTCGAAAACCAAGGATCAGAAGCCCTAGAACCTAGAACACTATCGACAGGTGTCGGACACGCAAACCTTAGCGAACCAAAAATCCCTAAGGTTGCATGCGACGCGAGCATTGATGCCGTCAGTATGATCAGAGACGAGTCTAACGTTACGGAAGGTTTGAAAGGACAAGCCGTGACAGGCGATGACTACCAAGAGGAGCAAGGCTCACTCATAGCCATCGTTATTGCAGAAAGGGCGTCTCCTAGCAAGATAGAAGAAGGAGATAACGATCGTGTTCCCGAAAAGAAATGCGAAGTGGATAAGAGAGGCACCGATGAGTCTGACGGGTGCAGAACCCTTCCCATGGTGTGTGGTAACAGCCATGGGTATTTCTTGATTAAGTCCAAAAGTATTTGATCCCTAGAAGACACAATATGATCCGCAAAAGAAAACAATATGAAAAATGAATAAAAAAAAGAGAATTCACAGATGATGAAGCGCCGCCGCCAGGGGAGATAAAGGGCGTCGTCATCACACACACAGAGAGAGAGAGAGAGAGAGAGAGAGAGAGAGAGAGAGAGAGAGAGAGAGCTAATCGATATAATATATAACTGTAAAAGCAATCAGTTTACAACGGAAACATGGAAGACCACGCAAATGCTGAGTAACATGGGAAACCATGCAAGTGCTACTATTACAAGCCAATAGCTAGCACAGGTGAGGTTGGCCTCATTAAAAAACCTTCGTCCGGCAAAACCCAGTGGGAAATCCGTACGAAGGAAAAAGAGCACCAACCCAAAACATCAGGTCGTCTGGCGGACATAGGCCTCTGTATAGTCCTGCATCGCCAGTCGAATGATATACTCCGGAAGTGGTTGGAACCAAACATACGGCACATGAAGTTTGGAAAGTGCATCCGCCGCTCGGTTGCCCTCCCGGTGAATATGTGAAACAACTAAATGATGTCGATCATACCAATCCCGTACTCGCGACCAGCGGCCTCGCAAATGCCAAGGGATCGAAGGACAGGAACCGGAAAATAAAGCAACCACTGCCACAGAGTCACTCTCGAGCCAAATATACCTCCATCTGTTGTCGTAAGCCACTTCTAATGCAAGAATACAGGCCTCGAGTTCCGCATCAAAAGCGCATCCAACCCCAAATTCAGAGGCCCATCCTCCGAGGATCAGCCTATCGGATCCTCTGTAGATCGCGCCGCCAAAGATGTCCCCCGGTGTACCCGTCGAACTACCGTCTGTGTTAATCTTCACCCAACCAGGCCAAGGAGGATGCCAACTCACTCTACGTGAAGTGGGAGAAGGCTTCAGAATCGGTGAGATCCTCAGCCGAGTAAGACACGCCATCTCCGCGACCGTACCGGTCGTGTACCCTCTATGGAAGGCGGACGCCTCACGTAAGGCTGTCCAAATGAACATCAGAATCTGTGTAGAACTGGTCCGTCGATCCTCATACACGACTCCATTTCGGGCAGCCCAAATCGCCCAGACATAAGTTACCACCGCTACACGCCAAAGACTTTGTATCTGGGAGCTAAATGGTTCCTGCATTGCCTGCAAAAGCAGATCCTGGAATCCGTTATCTAGAACAACACTGACTCCAAAGACTGAGCATATACGACTTAAGATCGAAATAGAAAAAGGACAAGATGTAAGTAAATGGTCTAGGGACTCCCCTTCCTTGCAGCAGAGGAGACATATGGACGGTCCTTGGAAATTTCGTGCCTGCAACACCTCCCAAGTTGGGAGCCTGTTATATATCGCCCTCCAGATGAAAAAAGACCTGCAAGGAGGAATAAAAAGGAGCCCATATCCTGGAGGCCCATGAAGGCCTCGGGAATTTGGGCCGAAAATGCTGATATGCCACTGCTGAAGACACTTCGCCTTCCTTAGAGCCCGTCCAGACAAAGACATCCCTATCTGAGACAAGCGGGGTATAGGAAGTGACGTCTCGAACTATCGCTGGGTGTGTCATAACAAAACTCTCTTCCAGATGCCAAGTGCCAGCATAATAGTAATCCGAAATCCTCTGCGTAAGCCAAGGCCGAACTCCAACAGGTATGTCCAACCGATCCGCCAGAGAGTACCCTAACCAATCATCTGTCCAAAACCGCCGAGAGGATGAATGGCATACAAGTAAGCGAGACTCCGAAGCAGCCTTCTGTAAAAACTCCCGAGAACCCGAGAAGATGGAGGAATGCACATAGTGAGGCCTAACTCTGCCCTCCGGAGTGAGCCATCTCTTCCGAATAAATCTCATCCCCGGAGTCTCCAGAGAGAAGACTTCCCACGCAAAACGGAACAAGAACGCATCATTTGAAATCCGGATCGAGCGAACACCCAGACCCCCTTCCGATTTCGGGGCACAAACTTTTTTCCAGGCCACATTGAAAATACCCTTCCGCTCCTGTTGACCTGTCCAAATAAAGTTTCTCATTGTCGTCTCCATTTCGTCTAGGAGGGAGCGGGGCCAGCGATAAACCATCATCGAGTGAACAAACGAGCTCACCATAACCGAATTCACCAGACACGTACGACCTGCCATCGACAATGACGAACCCTTCCATCTCGAAAAATTAGCTTTAATAGCCTGAGCCCAGGGCCGCAGAGCAGAGGCTTTAGGAGCCCCTCGAAATAAAGGAATGCCTAAATATCTAGCGGGTAGAGTGCCCACTGACATCCTCGTCACTGCACTAACTGAAACCCGAAATGAACGAGAAGCCGTATGACTGAAAAAGACACTCGACTTGCCCGGACTTACCACTTGCCCAGAGATAGCCCCGTACCTGTTAAGAATCCTAATGATCTCCCGAATACTATCCAATCTGGCTGCTGAAGTGATAAATATATCATCTGCATAAAATAGAAACGGAGGACAGCGAACCCCACGCTTCGCCAAAGCCGGCCTCACCCTCCCAGAGGAGATCCCCCTTGTGATCTTTCTGCCAAGAATCTCTTCCGCCAAACAAAATAGAAGCGGTGAAAGGGGGTCACCCTGTCGAACCCCCCGAGAACAGCCAAAGTACCCAAAAGGAGAGCCATTTATCATAATAGACAGCCTAGCTGAATTCAGAATAGCCTCCACTCGAGCAACAAAAATATCTGAGAATCCCAGATGCCTGAGGACTGATAAGAGAAAGGACCAGCTCAGGGTGTCAAAAGCCTTCCTAATATCCACCTTCAAGGCCACATTATCCACACTCTTCGGCCTATGCAAACAATTTATACACTCCGAGGCCAAAGCAATGCAATGATGAATGCTGCGTCCTGGAATGAACCCAAACTGATAGGGGGAGAGGTACTCCCCAATAAAGGAACCAAGACGAGATGTCAAAATCTTAGTGAAGATCTTGAATAGGAAGTTCCCCATGACAATAGGCCGGAAGTCCTCAACCTTCGATGCCCCCTCAAACTTAGGCACCAAAGTGACAAAACTGGAATTAAGCCCTGCTGGGATATATCCTGTAGCAAAAAAATAACAGACCGCTTCCACCACGTCCCCCTTGATCAGCTCCCAACAATGCTGATAAAAAGAACCCCCAAAACCATCCGGACCCGGCGAGCTATCTGACGAGAGCCCAAACACAGCTTCCTTGACCTCTATCTCTGATGGAATCGCCACCAACCCCTCATTATGCTGCAAACCTATACCTATCTCAACTAGCTCTTGCAAGTCCAGAGCAGGATCCACAATATCCTCATCCACCGAGAATAAACCCGAGTAATAGCCAACCACATGCTCCGCAATCAATCGTACATCCGTCGTGACCACCCCATCCACCATCATCATCTTAATTCCTGACGAACCCTTTGTGACTCGACGAAGCTGATGAAAGAACTTAGTGTTCCTATCCCCATCCGAAAGCCACTTCGTTCTGTTCTTCTGCCGAAAAAACCTCATCTGCCTGAGAAGTATAGCATTAATCTCTGCTTGAAGATCCACCTCCTTATCAAACCTCTCTGTTGAATAACCCTGAGTATAAATTTCTTCTTGAACAACTGAAAGATTGGCTTGAGCCTCTTCCATTTGAACAAAAACGTTTCTGAAAACCATCTGATTCCAGACCCGGAGATCTCCTTTCAGGCGCTTCAACTTATTAATACAGGCCAAAATAGGGTCCCCAGCAACCATGGGACCTCCCCATGAATCAGCAACCAAAACCAAAAAATCCTCGTGCTCTATCCACATATCCTGAAACCTGAAGGGCCGGGGAAACCGCTCCCCTCCAGACCAACACTGAAAAAGTATCGGATGATGATCTGAGTTATTCCTAGGCAAAGCCACTGCCATAAGAGAGTCCCACATATCCGAGAAAGTATCCGATACAAAAGCTCTGTCTATCTTCGACGCAAAAATACGACGCAATATCCGTCTAGAACACCAAGTGTAGCTACTACCAGAAACCGCAATCTCATGCAACCCAGCATCCTCAATAGCAGTACGAAATTCCTCACAAGAAATGGCAGGGGGAGGACGAAGACTCATCCTTTCATGCGCACCCAGCACCGCATTAAAATCCCCCAGCACACAAATATGACAATTAGAAAACAAAGACAAATCATGCCAAAGGTCACGCCTACGCACATAGCTATTGCTAGCATGTACAAAAGCGAAAAAAAACATGTACACCATCAATGAGCCTCTCAACAAGCAACAACTGCGAAGAAAAATACATAATACTGACCGAAGTAGCCCAACTCTGACGACAGAGCACCCAAATGTTAGGCCGCATACCAATCCTTTCATTGGCCCCCACAAATTGCAAACCCAGAGACCGCCAAAATGAGATATGGATAGAATCAATGCATACTTTAGGCTCAAGAATGGCCACCAAATCAGGAGCATGTAACCGGCAAATCTCCTTTAAAGTACCCTTCGTAAGTTCCCCACCAAATCCTTGAGCATTCCAACAAATAATCTTCATGGAGAAACCGAGGGAATACCGTGCTCAGGCGCCGCATCATCCATATATCTCAAAATACCCTCCCAATCCTTCATAGCAATCAAATGCATCATACACATGGCCGGACCAGCATCACTCCTCTCAAGAACACAATCCGGTCTCGGAGTAAACCCCTCCTGTCCCTGCCTGCGAGCTAACACTCGGAAAGAAGCATCAATCTCTTCCTCTAGATCATCAAATGGATCAAAATCAGTCTGATTCTTCCCAGCCGAAAATGGGACCAAAGCTAAGGTCTCATGAGGATGATCACCGAGCATCTCATCCATCAGAGCATCCCCGATATCCACCACACCCACACCCGCACCCGCCATAGCATCCTCCTCCTCCTCATCAACACTTCTCCCAACTGCTTCAATATCCCCCCCTACACCCTCCTCCGCATCAACACCCTTTCTAGCACCCTCCACCATATCTACTCCCTCCTCTACACCCTCCCCTACATTAACACCCTCTCCTATGTCAACTCCTCGTCCCAAAATAGCATATCTATTCCCCCCCTGGGAGGAACCACCCTGAGCCCGGGCAGCCTGATGAGCTCTACGGCGGCCCCGCCTTCGAGCACGTCGGGAAATCACCGGTCAGAAATCTCCTCCCGTAACAATCCCCTCTCCCCCCACCCTCCCACCCTCATGAACCGACGTCCCCTCCTTCCCCTCCTTTGCTCCTGAGACATCAGTTCCTACAATCTCTCCTCCAACCTTCCCCCTCCCATCTCCTCCAACAACCGATGCCAAAACAGCGCCACCAACTCCTAACATACTCCTCCCCTGACTACCCCAGGTCCTTGCCTCATAAATGAGGCCAATACGACGCTGGCGACCCCGAAGGTAAACCATAACATGATCAGGCTTAACCTTCGGGGAGGTCAGCTCAACCAAAACACGTACATATCGACTAGCCAGACTATCCTCCGATAACTTAACCGGGGTTCCGACATTACGAACAATATCAAATATCACAGGCTGGAAACGATACTCAGGGGGAAGATTAAACAATCTAACCCACGTCTGAGCTGCCAAAGACTTAGACTTAAGGGGATCAAAGTCCGGAGACCACCGGAATAGCCTCAAATGGCCCGGTTGGAGAGAAAGAAACCGCAACTGTGCAATACGGTCTCGTTCCTCAACCGAACCGAACTGGAGGTTTAAAAACTCCAGTCCTAATGAGACAAATTTCAACGGCCCCCTTAAATTCCAAGTCTTAGACAGCTTAGCAGATAATACAGACAAATTCCATGGTTTCTCAAGACTACCATAAGAAATACGGCCATTAAGCGAACATGTACGAAAAAAAATCATACCTATCCGGAGCAAGAGAAAAAGAAATATCGACGAAAGAGGCCTTACCTGGATCAGCGGAAACAGTAGACCCCCTCATTCCCACTGGAGCAGCAACCTCCGTACGTGGTGCCCCTCCACTGAAACCAACACCACCTACACCAGCTGCCATTCCACCTGCTACCATACCACCCTCATCCCTACCATAAACACCCTCCCTACGTGGGCCAGCAGACATGCGTGGGCCCTCCTCACTTCCACCCACACCGATACCACCCCCCACATGAGCATCCTTCTTACGTGACCCCCCTGCTGCCATACCAACCCCCACGCCATCATTACCAGCCCCACCGCCATCATTAACAGCCCCATGTCTCTCCCCACGTGGACCCCACCGTCGGGTCCCCACTTCAACATGCAACTCACGTACTGCTTGTGCTTTGCTGCCATCTGATAAAGGTTGCTGCAATTCAGGAGCACCCCTTAATGTGGCAGCATGTGGGGCCACCACCCTCAACCGCTTCGCCAGCGCGAGTTGGCCCACCCCGGACGAAACCTCCTGCATATTTTGTCCAAGGTCCTTGACGGAATGAATCGGTGATGAAACTTGCACCGCCGCCATGTCAACCACCTCCGCTGGACTGAACCGGCCGAAGTGTACCACCGGAGCGTTGTAGCTCCCCACCCTGCTTCCGGCGCCGATTCCGCCACCGAAATAACCTTGCATGGGGCCCCTTCTCCTACGTGAGCACCATCTTCTCCTACATGAACCCCATCTTCTACATGAACACCGCCACTACGGCCAACAGAAAGGTGTCCAACGTCGAAACTTGGTTGCGAGACTCCTGCTGACAGAAACGACGCCGGAGTATCCTGAACCACTGGAGCCACCGCAATCATATCAACAGCCTTTCCAGGATTGAAACGCCGTTCCTCCAGATTCTGAGATGGAAGAGGAAGGAGTCCATCGCCATTCGCCGAGTAGACCCCCGTCGGAACCAGTAAATCTAACATCCTAGTCCAGAAACGAGACAACGTATAACGAAGAAGCCATGGATGCTGACTCATAACCTGGTCGTAAATCTGCGATTGTAGATCCGACTCCATTGCCATATAAAATTGACCTAATTCTGGTCTTCTAAAATAACCAAATTCCAATCTGAATCAATCCTGAATAAACCTGATTGAACGCTTCCTGAATAACTTCCTGAAATCGCTCCGTCGCAGAAGCCCGTGGAGTTCCGGCGTAGAAACGAAACCCCAAACCACAAACGAAACCGACAAAACAATCCTGAATCTACCAACTCGTCCGTAAAAAATGAATTCGCAACAATCAAATCACAAAAATCAATACGTAAATCAGTTCCCGTAAATCAATTCACATAGCCCAATTCCCGTAGTCAATTCCTGCGGAGAGAGAGAGAGAGAGAGAACGGGGGAGGAGAGAAAGAGAGAGAGAGAGAGAGAGAGAGTAATTACTTAGTTTTACAGGCCATGAGGTTTGGACCCTTGACCTTACAATTAGCAAAGTAGGGGGTTTACCATCACACCAAGGGAGAGGAAGAGAGAGAGAGAGAGAGAGAGAGAGAGAGAGAGAGAGAGAGAGAGAGAGAGAGAGAGAGAGCCAATATGTTCTATTATAAACGAAAAAGAAAACAACGAAGAAAAGCAAAAAATTGCAGAAACTACAGAACAGTCACTTGCAAAGCAACAAACCAAAATATTTCCATGCCACACACCGGCAGGTAAAAGGAGCAAAAAAAAAATAAAGATAAAATACAACTTAAATCAACAAGAAATCGTAAATTCTTGTGGGGTTCAAAGAAATCAACCAAAAAATTCAAGTTTATGCACATCGGATTTGCTACAAAACTGAAAGTCCATTGCCTACTGTCGGGGACCAGAGTGCAAGGGATGCCAAAACTCTTCACCAAATTGTGAGTTCGAAATCTTTAAGATGGCTACCACTTATTAGCTCAGGACCAATCATTTTCGAGAGATTGATGAGGCGACATAAGTGGTGACCTACTCATTGGTAGAGAATTGGTACAATGATAGAGTTGCCATCAGCGAAGTCTAAAAGTGAAGATGGGATTGCCATCTGGTGATATACGATAAGAGTGCTATTGTTGTTGCAGTACAAGAAAGTCATCCGAGTGAGACCATCTAAGACCACCCAGTGTAGCTGGAAGAAGCAGAAAGTTGGGGATGATAGAATTGCCATCTGACGGTGGGAGTGCCACCCGGATAACAACACCAATGATATCGATTAAACAAGAATTGCCCTTGTTGAAATAACCACCTGAACATCGGCAATGGGTGACCTACCAAGAGAGCAACACAAATGTTGCTTTTGATGGAAAAAAACTTCATTCATGCCAGAGCGGGTCATGAACAATGCGCAATAGGATGGGGCACTAGCAGCCTAGACTGCAAATCAAAAAGTGCTGCGTTGAAGCATAAATCCCACCGAGAAATAAAAAATATAGAAAACTATAAGGAAGGCACATGTCTGCTTGTGAAACCAATAACCCTAGGTACTCCACGCACAAACAATTGAGACGTGCATTGAAAGAGAACCCAGCGCTGCAACAGAATATAACAAAAAGAACCTTTTCCGCGAGATGCATGGGATGGAAAGATCAAACCACCATGACCGAAGTCCAGCGCTAAAAAAAAACCTAGTTTTTAAACGATAAACAACCATAGAGCAAATGCTAGAATGGTCGATAAAGGCGTGGAATGCAGAAATACGAAGCGAACCCTACTCATTGAAATGGTGTAGGCTGTGTGAATAGAAGAACACCGATATATGTATGTATAGTCTGGATCCTGGAGCCCCATTCGGCGTAGGAGAGCAAACCATAGTAAGATAATAATCCTCATAAAGAGGGCCAACATCTGAAGTCACCAGACAAGAAAAACCTTGGCCTAAATGGTAGCCCCAAGAAATAGAAAATTAAGATCGATGGAGAAGCCTAGGCGCCGAAATGGAAAATAGTAGAAACACACGTACCTGTAAAAGAACTATAAGCATGAGAAAGTAGTCCCATAATATAGCCAGGATATTGCAGAAAACAGACCTAGATTGATGGTGAAGATGAAAAACACGTTGGCGTGTGTCGTATGGAACAAGGTGGCATGGGGCTAAAACCCTTACAGCTAATGATTTAATATTAAACACTCCTCAATACTTAATGAACAATGAATAACGCTAAGAGAAATGTAATAATAATAGAAAAAACAAAAATAAATGGCAACCAACAATGATTGTCATGTTAAAAACCAAGCGGAAGATGGGGTATAGCTGACGATACTTTGGAGAGAGACAAAGAGAAAGTACATTGAGAAATTATGGGTGGGAATAGGTCTAGACCTTGTGCCCTCTTGGTTACAAACAAAAGTTTGTGCCGTCAAATTACAAGGAGGATAGAGATTAATAGTTTCTTATATAAAATGGCCAAAAGCTAAAAGATAAAAAGTGTCCCTATCTCTCTATAGAAAAGCTAACAAAAGCTAATCAAATCGATAGGCCGGTTGTAAAATAGAAAAAACAGGCAAACTAACAGGCCGGTTGTAACATAAATAAAAGAAGCAAATATCAGTCGGTTGTAGCACAAACGACCAAACCGACATGCCGATAAATAACCTTAATAAACATCATAACCGATGGGTAAAAAGAAGTTCCTTGTTCAGCATGGATCAAAAAGCTGCGAGACGTGAGCGAGGTCATGAAGCAAATATAGAAGAGGCAAAGGTGGCAGGGGCCATGCGCTAGTACGAAATTATGGGTTCCATTGCATCGCATGCACATGAAATCAACAAGTTGTTCCGAGTCATCAGGAACTAACATTAATCCTCCAGTTGAAAGGGTGCTAAAGTTGTGATCTTGCCAAAGAGGCATTCAAGAGTAGCGTGAACAATGTGAGAAGTCGAGATAGGAACGTAAAAGGGGCGTAAACATCAAGGACAAGCAAGTCCAAGGCGGCAGGAGGCTGAAGAGCGCTGCCAGACATTCAACACATAAATAAGCATGCCAAACCCCTGATGCTACGAGCATATGTGGACCTTCTCAATGTAGAAGAGGTCCTGTTGGCCTCATTAAAATCCACTATTGGAAAAACCCTATGGGAAAAAGTCAATAGTGGGAAAAAGAGTGCTAAGTATAAATTGTCAATACCAGTGAAATATCCCCGATTGAACGACAATATACCTTGCATATATAAGAAGCTGGAGAGGGGAAGCGGTTAGTGAAAGCTCGAAGTCCTTTGATGCAGTAGGTGAAAGCCGTCGTGTTGTCTGGGGTCCGTAGTGAAGCTTGAAAACACAAAACACCCAAAACCAACAGTAAGTGTAATATCAAACCATTCTAAAATACTTAGCCTAGAAATCACAATAAATAAGATCAAAATCAGCAGGGGGCGGTCCCACTAAGTGAAAGTGGTGTGGATTTTTGAGAGGGCGTCCGCCAATTGATTGCCTGCTCAAAAGATGTGAGTTACCCGAAAAGAAGTCACCGAGGTGAGATGAAGAAGACATAACCAACGACATCTGTAACGCCATGGTACATCAGTAGATCGGGAGTGGAACAACTTTACCACGTAAGTTGAATCACATTCCAACCAAATATTGTTCCATCACTTAGAGAAAGCGATCTCAATAGCTGTGATCACCGTAGAAAGCTATACTTCAAATGCAAAGCCCCACCCAAAAGAGTTGAAGAAGCAACCTTGTGCGAAACCTCTAGAATTCTGGAAGACCACACCTTCGTAAATAAAGCCAAGAGACCTTGTGGCACTGCCATCCGAATTAATCTTAGTGCAACCAGAGGATGGTGGCACCCAACGGACTGAGACCGAATGGGTGGAGGGTTTGGTTGAGATTGTAGGCCAAGGCGGCGTTGACAAAGTAGGTCCGATGAAGTGTTATTCATACCGCCTAAGGGAACCATGTACGCTTCCTGAACTGAGGACCAAAACTGAGAAGCCACACGGTTAACGGAAGTTTGTGTATCCTTGAAGATGGCCTTATTACGCATAAACTAGATTGCCCAATTTTAGGAAGCGTGCGAAGAGAAAAAAAGATAATGATGGAATTGCAGCATGGCGTGGAACAGAGAAAAGAGAAGACGGCTTATTTTTTATTTATTACACAATGTGCAAGGTTTTTTAATTCACTCATTTTATAAATAGATAATGTTGGTGTGAGTGTTGAGTCTTCTATTAAAAACTAAAGAAATTAAAAGATGGGAAACAGAAAGTCGGGCAAACTTAGGTTTTATGGGGCAACTTGAGCTGAGCCTATCTGGCTCATTATGCTACTCAGGCGAGGCTAGGTTTTTTCGAGCAATTACCCTGTCCTATTTTTTGGGTTGGGCAGGTTGGCCCATCAAGCGGGTTCATTTGGGCAACCTACTCATAAGTCGCGTTAAATGGGCCTTTCAATTAATAACTCGTAAAGAAGCTCAATTAATATTTGTTTATGTTTGTTCATTAAATTAAATGAAGATAAATGAACAATTTTTTAAGCTCGATTGATAATGAAGTAGAAGTTAGAATTCGGAGTGTGAATTGAGAAGTATCTATTAGACGAAAAAGTGTCATGAAATGTTGCATCTGTTCAAGTGCAATAGGAGCGAACAAAAGGATATGGGCATTTGAAAAAAAGGTGCAATCAAATCATAAGATCGTGATCTTTGGTCAAGAGGTACGAACTAACGGTTCTGATTGATCAAGTTGAAAGAGTGCACCTGTTCACGAAATGACACCTAGAATTCTATAAATAGGCCTCAGCATTTGCATCTTCTATAATCGAATACAACGACAACTTCAATACAGTTTGCATTTATTCTCTTTTGCAATTGCGATATCTGAGTCTTTAAGAAAGTCCCGAAATCGAGTAGTTCGCCGAAAACTTTAGTTTCATGGTGGTGCGATCCTAAAGCAAAAAGTTGTTGTTCATTAGGGACGATTGACGTAGATCGTGAGCACTTGTATACGAGGCAATATCATCTTACAAACATCAAGTCAAACTCGTTCCTTTATTTTACCAGTCCTCTCATTTTTTAGAGTAATTTTCAAATACACTATTATTAATTTTTCTAACAATAAATTACGGACTCGTTTATTAATAGTTCGTAAACAAGCGCATAGTAGTAGTAATAATAATAATAATAATAATAATAATAATAATAATAATAATAATAATAATAATAATAATAATAATAATAATAATAATAATAATAATAATAATAATAATAATAATAATAATAATAATAATAATAATAATAATAATAATAATAATAATAATAATAATAATAATAATAATAATAATAATAATAATAATAATAATAATAATAATAATAATAATAATAATATTGTTATGTTATGTAATATAATTAACTATTTTTTGAAATTACCATACATGGTAATCAAGGTGATCCACACAGTAATTTTGAAATTTCAGGTTTTACCTTAATATCGTTAGAAAAAATTCTTTTAGGGAATCTTCAGAAAAAGTTAATCTAAGGCGATTACTGGAATTTTACATTATTTCATTTGAAAGGAAGTACTCGGATTATTTAATTTCTAAACATCAGTATGTACTTACTAAATTATTGTTTGAAACAATGAAATATAGATTTGACTAACTGAAAGTTCTACTCTTGAAAGGAGTTACGTTCCTCTCTTATTAGAGTCTAGGGTTCGAGTTCGACTCATTCCGTCCACCGGCCATCGGTGACATTACCACTGCAATCTCTCATTTGATCTATCCTGATCCTTTTTCCTCTTGTTTCCTAATCCTCCTTTGGATTGGTGTTTGATCCATTATCTAGGGCTTCGAAAGTTTTGTTGGGGTGTTTACTGTCTCTTGGTGTCTGTTTACTCAATCTTTCTTCTTTGTTTCAAGTTTGGCTTAGGCGGATCTGATATCGGACGATGTTTCATAATTGTTGATCGTATCAATCACCGAAGACTTTCTTGGACAAAGGAGATCGACAATGGCAAGATTGAATAATCCTACTGATAGAGAAGCAAGGATACTAGATCTTGATGACCAAAATGAAAATCAAACGGAGATACCTGCAACTGAGATGATGTGTATTGCGGGGGAATTGAGTACCAGGAAGACATATAACAAGTACTTAATGTCGGAGATGATGACCAATTCCTGGAAATCAAGAAAAAAGATGTTGGTTAGGGAGTGGGTTGATGACATGTTTCTTTTCACCTTCAAAGATGTTGAAATAAAAAAATGTATCCTAAAAGATCAGCCTTGGCATTTTGAAGGGAACTTGTTTGCTATCTAGGAACTTTCCGGGACGGAGCAACCATCATCAGTTCAAATCACCCAATCCCCTATTTGGGTAAGAGCATATGATATCCCGGTCAGCGAATATAATGAATCTTTTTTGAAAGCTATAGCAACCCAGGTCGACGACCTTGTTGATTTTGACAAAGATGATGTCACTGTTGGAAAATACTTGAGATTCAAAGTGAGCATTGATTTGATGAAACCGTTGTTGAACGGAATTAGAATCCATTACAAAGGGAAGCAGATGTGGCTTCCACTGAAATACGAATCACTTCCAAATTATTGTTATTACTATGGAATGATAGGCCATTGGTACAAGATATGCGAGGACTATGATCAGAATGAGTGTCCGGCCACAATGAACACTGAATATGGGCCATTCCTAAAGGCATACCTGTTAAAACGACTGCGACAACCCTCACAAAAAACCATATCATAGTTCATTATCACGTAGGGAACTATTTAGGGAAAGGACACCAATTGACACTCCATATGTTGCTGCTCCTATTCCTACTAGTAACCAAACAAATTCTCCCTTTTTGAATACTTTGAACACTAATATCCACCACGCTTCTGCCACTCACACATATACCACACCCCCCAACCTTAGCCATAAATACATGCAATCCTCATCCACTATTCCCACAAATACTAATGTAGCACCGCCTTTAAACCAACAAACTCTAACAAACGGGGTTTTCTATCATGAAAATACGCTTAGAACAGAGATTTTATTGCATATTTGTATATTCTAAGCTCTCGTCTGTCATATAATTCATATTTTCTTTCTCTACTCAGAAAAATTGATTTTTGAGCATTTTGTAGGTAAAACAGGGGTAGAAAGAGAGGATGAGTAGAAGAGAGTCGAAGAAAACAAGGAAAAACCTGAAGACTGAAGAAACGAGCTAATTATGGGCTATGCATGGTCACGACCGCCGTGCACGTTCACGACCGTGCACGGCCCATGAGCGCAGAAGGCGAAAAAAGGCTTAGAGCTCGACGCACGATCACAACCGTACAGCCGTCACAAACCGTGCAAGAGAACAGGAACTTGGGGAATTTTAGGGTCGGGCACGGTCACGACCATTCAAGCTTGCACGGATCATGCACAACTGCCGGAAATGTGGGCTTTTTAGCCCCAAAACTCTATTTTTGGCCCATGAGGCTTAGAAAAGCCCCAAATATTGTATAGATGCCCTACTTTTCAGTTCTTGAAGAGCACACTTTCATTTTTAGACTTTTAGCGAGAGAAATTAGAGAGCAAAAGAAGGGGATTGAGCTTGAAGATCAAGATCAACACTAAAATAGGTTTTGTCTTTTCATTTTCATTTAATATTTGTATGAACATGATTATATTTATATATTTGGGTTTATCCTTTATTAGGATTATGGTTGGCTAAATTTGCTTAATCTAGGTTTAGAAAGTAGATTATGGGTGATTAGTGTTTATTAGCCGATTTATTCAACTCTGTGTTATACTATTAATTAATTAATTATTTAAAAATGCTTGTTGAATGATTTGATCACTTGTTTAACATATATTGAGGACTAAATTGGCAACGAGAGGGGAGATTTGATCCGAGATCACATTAATTGACATGATTAAACAATAGAATCGAGAGGTTTGAGTTAATTGTGGGAACTTTGATCTTAGGATCAATTAGGAGTGGTATTTGATTAATAGAGTGGAGACGGTGATTAATCCTATACAATCAACACGTAATTCGCTCTGAGAGGTGGTCTTGCATATATTCGTGATCATTCCTTGATGCATAACATTCGCTTTGAAAGTTGGATTAATTGGATTAATAGTGCTTAAGGCCCATAGTTGAAATCTAAGCCTAGATTACCCTTTATTGATTATTTGATCCCTAGATTTTGTTCCTCTAGATATGTTTCTAGTTTAATTTCCTAGTTCAATATACTTTTAGTTAAAAATTACCAAAACCACTTACTCGATCATCCGGTTAGCCATTTGATGTTTATTGTAATTCACTTATCCGATATCGATACCAATCCTCATAGGATCGACTTTGTACTCATCTAGTGCTATAGCGACACTGTATACTTGCGGTTGTCGCATTAGTAACAAATCTAGTGTTTGTCAAGTTTTTGGCTCCATTGCAGGGGATTTGGTAACGATAGCCGGAAAGTGTTGTTCTAGGCATAGTTTAGTTATTTTGTTCGTTGATTAGTTATCAATTGAGCTTACGGGATCTCTTTTTGATTGTTGTGCAAGGTGTTAATGCACTTGAGGTCACAAGGGTTGGAAGGATTGCTACCTATTCACCTAGAAATCGAGGTTAGTTGTAGACACAATCAAGGGAGAAAGAATAAAGAAATAAGCACGGAAGCCAGAGATAATGATCCACGAGTCTCCAATCAAGTTGGGAGGAATGCACCTTTAATTCCGCCCGATCAAGTAAACATCTATCATCAAATGATAGAGATGATGCGGGAACAACAAGAAGAGGTGAATGCTCTGCGGAATTGGATAGAGCAAGTGCTTAACCTGCCACCCCAAGATACTATTCAAGATTTTCTACGACCGGTAGTAAACTAGAATTATGGTGGGATGGGTAGAGCACCCGTGAATGCAGTGAATTTTGAATTAAAGTCGGTGCTCATTAACATTATCCAACAGAATCAGTTTGGGGGCCACGCAAGTGAAGACTCGAATTTGCATTTGTCTATGTTCTTGGAAGTATGCGAGACGATTCAAATCAACCAAATCCCTCACGATCAAATTAAGCTCCTTCTTTTCTCTTTTTCATTGAGAGACAGGGCAAAGCTGTGGTACAACTCCCTTGTCAATGAAGACATACGAGCATGGGACGATCTCTATCAGAGGTTCCTTAAGAAGTAATTTTCGGTGAGTAAGACCATTAGACTGAGAGGATTATGGGAGGCGTGGGAGCGTTTCAAAGACTTACTCCAGAAGTGCCCCCAACACAGGTTGCAAGACAAGGAGCAAATTTGCTACTTCTATGACAGGTTATTCAGGCCTACAAGGAAAATCATAGATGTAGCCACCGGTGGTTCATTGTTTGCAAGAACGGAGAGAGATGTAACGACAATTATTGAGGATATGGCCACAAATTTGTATTAATGGCCAAACGAAAGGAACAACCCAAAGGTGGTTGCAAGCATAGTGGAAAAGGAGGCAAGCTCCTCACTATCGACTCAAATGGCAGCTTTGTCAAAGTAATTAGAGTCATTATCTAAAGCCGCCACTTCGGTTCAAGTGGAACAAAGTGCGAAAACCATTGGTTCACAAGAAGACCCCGAGGATTGTAACTTTATTCATCAAAGGTGTTATGGAAACCAAAAGGGACACCAATATCCACATCCGGGGCAAGGCCAACATTCGAACTGCAATCACAACCAACACCAATCGGTTCATTACCAACCATGATCAAAGGGTCATCAAAACCTTTCTTATGCCAATCCCAACAATTCGATTTAACCACCCCCGAATTCTCTGTCACCATTGGGGTAATAAATGAAGGTAGGGAACCAAGCTTAAGGGAACTCTTGACATCTTTCATTGCAAGAATGGATGAAAGAATGTCACAGATGGACAATTCTTTATCAAAGTTCCAAGTTGATGTAAACAAGAGTATTGTGACGAATGGGTCTAACATTAAAAACTTGCAATTGTAAATGAGTCAGTTAGCCCAGGCCATTAGCCCCCAACACCACAAAGGAAAGTTTCCGAGTGACACGGAAAAGAATCTCAAGGAACAATGCCAAGCAATTCGGCTAAGGAGCGGATCCGAGTATGAAGGGCCAAAGTTACCGGTGGATAGTGACCGAGTGATTGAGAAAGAGCATCTAGAAGAACAAGAAAAACCCAAGCATCTTGGAGAAACAAGTGAAAAATGGGCCGTGAGGCTAAACTCCACTCCTAACTCTTCTCTTTCTACTTATGCCCCTCCCCTTCTATTTCCACAAACTTATCAAAAGAAGAAGTTGGATAACCAATTTTCTATGGTTTTTTAAATCTTAAAAAAGTTGCATATTAACATCCATTTTATTGATGCTTTACAACAAATGCCTAATTATGCTAATTTTTTTAAGGAGGTGATATCAAAGAATTGAAAATTGGAGGTGTATGAGACGGTTAACCTAACCGAGTAGTGTAGTGCCGTCATTCAAAGAAGCATTATGTGATCTTGGGGCAAGCATCAATCTCATGCCACTCTCTATATTCAATAAATTGGAAATTAGAACCATAGAACCTACTACTATCACCTTGCCAATGAAGGATAGGTCTTTAACCTATCCGAAAGGGATAGTGAAGGATGTGTTGATCAAAGTAGATGAGTTCATAATCCCGGTGGATTTTGTAGTCTTGAACATGAATGAGAAAAGGAAGTCCCCTTGATTTTGGGCTGCTCGTTTCTAGCAACGGGTGGAGCCCTCATTGATGTTCAAATAGGGGAACTCACCTTACGAGTGAATGATGAAAAGGTTACTTTTTTTATTTATAAGGTAATGAGGTTTCACAATGTGGATGAGGTTAATGTTATCGAGGAACGTAATGCTTTAGATTTGCTAGATATCAATGATACAAGAAATTTCCTAGCTTCTAGTGAAGTTGACTCTTAAGATATTTGTTTGCATGACTTTTTATTTGCATGTACTAACAATGAAGCTGATAGTTTTGACGTTGTGGATAATGTTAGTGCATTGAATGCTTTGCAGGAGGTGCACAAAGAGGAAGTTTCTTGGTTGAAATTGGAGGATGGCGGTTCAACCGGGCTAAAGGAGCCTATGGGCAAAGAAGAAGAGGGGCCCAACGTTGAGTTGAAGCCTCTTCCCGACCACTTGAGGTATGAGTACCTCAATGAAGGTAAGAAATTTTTGGTTATTATTTCTGCATATCTTAATGAGAGTGAATGTGTAAAATTGCTTGAAATGTTGAAAAAGCACAAGAGTGCTATTGGATGGTCCATCTCGGATCTTAAGGGGATTAGCCCGCTATTTGCATGCATAGAATTTTAATGTAAGATGATTGTAAACCGAGTGTGCAAAATTAGTGTAGGCTAAATCCAATTATGCAAGAGGTGGTGAGGAAAAAAGTTATGAAATGGCTTGATAATGACATAGTTTTTCCTATATCCGATAGCAAGTGGGTGAGTCCTACCCAAGTAGTGCCTAAGAAAGGAGAAATAACGGTGGTTAAGGTGAGTGATTTAGAAGAAGTAGCCACTAGTTTAATAATCGCTTGGAGGGTTTGTGTTGACTACCGAAAGTTGAACACCGCTACTAGGAAAGATCATTTTACCCTTCCATTTCTTGATCAAATGTTGGATAGATTAGCCGGGTATGAGAGTACTATTATTTTTTGGATGGGTACTCCAGGTACAATCAAATTATGATTACCCCAGCGGGTCAAGAAAAAATAGCATTTGTATGTCCACATGGCATTTTTGGCTTTAGGAGAACGCCCTTTGGTTTATGTAATACACCGACTACTTTTCAATGGTGCATAATGGCTATCTTTAGCGGTTTTATTGAAAATGTCATCTTTTGATCATTGCATGTTTAACTTATCACTAATCTTGCAGCATTGTGAAGACAATTACCTTGTCTTAAATTGGGAAAAGTGTCATTTCATGGTAAGAGAAGGTATAGTGTTAGGGCACAAGGTTTCAGCTGCGGGATTGGACGTAGATCGAGCCAAAGTGGTTGCCATTGAACCAATCAATGAGATGGGAGTCCGAAGTTTCTTAGGTCATGCCGGGTTTTACCGAAGGTTTATTCTTGATTTTTCAAAAATTGCTAAACCTTTGTTTCACCTTTTAGAAAAAGATGTTGCTTATGTTTGATGACTCTTGTTTACAGGCCTTTGAGGTGTTGAAGAAAGCGTTGGTTTTAGCACCATTCTTGGTATCACCCGACTTGAACCAACCTTTTGAGCTCATGTGTGATGCGAGTGACATAGCAGTCGGGGCGGTCTTGGGACAAAAGAAGGACAAAATCTTTTGAGTGATATACTATGCGAGTAAAAGTCTTGACCCCACTCAATCGAACTACACAACAACTAGGAAGGAGATGCTGGCGGTAGTATATGGATTTGACAGATTTCGTGCCTATCTTGTGAGCACAAAAGTTATTATGTACACGGACCACGAAGCCATTCAATACCTCTTCGAGAAAAAAGATGCTAAGCCAAGGCTCATCCGATGGATCTTGCTCCTACAAGAGTTCGACTTGGAAATTAAGGATCGAAAAGGATGTGAGAATGCAGTAGCAGATCATCTTTCAAGAATTGAGAATGAGGTGGACACAAAAGGTCAACAAGAGGTGATCAAAGAATCATTTCCCGATGAACACCTTCTGATGACCATTGCTCGACTTCCATGGTATGCTAACATTGTAAACTATGTAGTTTGTGGAGCACCACCACCTGACCTTTCACCACATCAAAAGAAGAAGTTTTACCATGAAGCAAAGTTCTATATGTGGGATGATCCATTTCTTTTCCGGAGATGTGCTGATTGAATTATTCGAACGTGTGTATTCGAGGAAGAAGGCCAGGAGATTATTAAGCAATGTCATTCTTCCCCCAAGTAGAGGACATTTTGTGTTCAACAGAACGACTGCTAAAGTGCTTCAAAGCGGATTCTATTGGCCAACAATCTTCAAGATTGCCACGACTTCATCAAGCAATGTGATTGGTGCCAACGAACCGGTGGAATCTCAAAAAAGATATGAAATGCCACTTGCCAATTCTATTGAAGTTGGCTATTTGACGTTTGGGGAATTGATTTCATGGGACCATTCCCGTCATCTCAAGGCTACCAATACATTTTCTTGGCGGTGGACTATGTCTCCCAGTGGGTCAAAGCTATCCCTACATCGACCAATGACTCTAAGGTGGTGTTAAAATTTCTCGTGAAGAATATCATCACCCGTTATGGAGCACCTAGAGCATTACTTAGTGATGGGGAGGTTGCATTTCTACAACAAATGGCTTAATGGTTTGTTGGCCCGATACAGTATGAAGCACAAGGTGACTACACCTTATCATCCTCAAGCGAATAGGCAAGCCGAACTAGCCAACTGGGAAATTAAACAAGTCCTCGAAAAATCAGTAAGTGGAAACCGAAAGGATTGGGCTTTGAAGTTGGATGTGCATTGTGTGCATACAGAACGACCTACAAGACACCCTTGGTATGTCACCTTATCAACTAGTTTTTGGAAAATCATGTCATTTGCCCGTGGAGCTTGAACATCGTGCATATTGGGAAATAAAGAAGTTGAATTTAGGCTTGGGCAAATAGGGTGTTGCAATTGAATGAATCAAGCATTTGAGAATTCAAGAGTGTACAAAGAACAAGTTAAGAGGTTTCATGACAAACTGATCATCAAAAGAGAGTTTTGCCATGCGGATCAAGCCCTTTTGTTCAATTCTCGTCTCCAATTCTTTCTCGAGAAGCTGAGATCGAAATAGTCGGGCCCTTTCACAGTTAATAGAGTGTTACCAAGTGGAGTCGTTGAGCTACTTAATACCGATGGGAGCATATTAATGGTAAATGGACAAAGGGTGAAAAGGTATTTTGGCGATAAAAAAGTGAGAGAAGTTCACCAATTATGTTTGGTTGAACCGAATTAAGTCTAGATAAACAGGCGTCTAGCTGAAGACGCTAAACTTAGCGCTTGTCGGGAGGTAACCCTGCGGTTACTTCCTTTAATTTTGTGTTTTGGATTAGTTATATTTTTTAATTAATATGTTTTTGAATTTTTAGTTGTTGAATAATGGCAGGTAAATGCAAGAAATAGTAGAGGTGATTGGGATGAAAAAGGGATGAGAAGAGCTTCAACAAAGGGTACAAACTTCAAGTTTTAGGTGTTGCATGACCTGTGCATGAGAACAGTAAATTCCCCAATTTCAAGATCGTACACGGTCATGATCGTGCAGTGTCGCACGGTCCATGCAACAAGTCAATAAATCTCCCATTTTTAGGGTCTTGCACGGACCGTGGACGACCTGGGCAGAACCTGTTTTAAAACGTGGAAAAGCCCTTATTTTCATTCCCCTTCCATTTTTCTTCGCAAATCACTCACACAAACACCCACATTACACACGAATTTAGTCAAAGCACTTGGAGCATCAATGCTCAAGGCCTAATCTCCCTGAAATTGCAAGGTATGTCCACTAACTTTCAATTAAATTCGAATTTTTTGGGCAATTTTATCAAATTAGGGCTTAGTCATCTATCTCACATATAAATTCGAATTACTTGAAGTTTTGTGGATAGAATGGTTTGATGAGTATACATTGTTGATTGTTGAGCATAGGGAGTATGTAGAACTTGAAAATTTTCAATCAGACTTAGAAATTCTTTGGGATATTTCATCGAATACTTTGTGTGCAATTATTTTTGTGCTTATTTTGTTGATTGAAGGCCAATTAGTGCCTATTCTTATGTTTTGTTCCAATTATATGCACAAATTAATTGTGGTGATGAATGAACTTGTGACCATTAATGTGTAGGTGCAAGATAAGTTATATTCTTGATGATTTTGATGTTTTTGATCCATTTTTGCACTTCATGTGTTATCATTCATTCAATCTATTGATCGTTGGAATTGAACTCTTATGGATCAAACTAGTTGGGATTGTAGTGCATTACAATTTGTTTTATCTCAAGCACACAACACTAAACTAGTTTGAGGGAATGTGTCAATTGCTCGGATTTGTTAATTGCAATTGAGTCAAACTAATTAGTAGTGTGATATATTGTGCATCTTCTTATCTCAAACACATACTACAAATTAGTTTGAGGAAAGCACTATTGAAATTTAGTTTAATTGCTGAAGAATGGAAATAATTACTGTGTGAATTATGTGTTATGTGTGTTATTGGTTGTTGCTACTATTGATATGTCATCAAACTAGAAATGAGGACATATGTAATTAGGTATGCATTATTTTTGAACATATGCCTAAATTCTAGTTTGAAGGGGTTTTAATGAGAAATTGTCTCACTTGTTTTCGGTGATCGTAGGTTACGTCTTCTCATACCAAACATGGGGCCCAAAAGAAAAGCTGCGAGAGTCGGAGCATCAAGCTCACGGAGCACTCAAGAAATTAATGAGCAAGTTGAACCTAAACAGATTCATCTGCTTGATGATTATGGCATCGACCTTGGACAAATGTGGGAATTAGAGCCAGTACGGGAGTGATGGAATAAACTGGTCAAAAAGAAGAACAATTCCAACTCTATATCTAGACCCACCGACCATGGATGAATTGGGTATTCGAGAGGATGTGGAAACACTAATCCGACGAATGGATTGGAATCATTTCCTCTATGGATGTTGTCCGACTTACAAAGAATTGGTCCTAGAGTTATTTTCTACGCTTAATGTCGTCATACACCGAGAAGAAGCTTTGAACATAACATTTCGGCTGGGAAACCGGCCTCGGGAGCTGAATACTCGGCAATTGGCTAATACATTCCGGTTTTGTTCCTATGGCTACTTCACTCAACACGAGGACTTCAATTCCTAAGACTTCTGGCCAAGAATTAGTTATCAACTGGATGTTACACCATCTAACCCCACTTATAATGCTAGCAGGTCCAAGCCAACTGAAATTTGAAATCCGACATTCCAATACATGGCTAAGGTCATGCATCATACTCTATTTGCAAGGCACGAAGCAGGGGGTCTCCGGGGGGACGAGTTGTATTTGCTATGGTGCATGATGGTACCCCACAAGGTGCCATCATCACCTCACTTGATGGGCCAATTTCATTCGATAGCACATGAAACAGGAGCTATACGAATTGGAGGCTTCATCACTGCCATGGCACAACACTTCAAGCTTAATCTAGCAAGATATCAACCGATGAGCGGTGACTCCAAGATAACAACAAAATTACTCATGACAACTCATTATTTGAAGTTATCCAAGGAGGGAGTGTGGATGTGGCAGCAGCATGACGGTTGGCCATTTCCATTGTCCAACACCACCCTGACCACAGTGATAAAGCCCAAGAACTGGCTAATGATGACCCCAGACCATGCAGCAATGATACAGAAGGGGCCAGCCAGAGCTCAACTACCACACAAACAACTTCCAACCGAAGAGCATATGGAAGAAGATCAAGAGATCCGGAACATTGAAGTGAAATTCCTTGGACAGCGAGGGGAGGATTCTTCCTCCCGACAGTGCGGGGAATCCCCAACAGTCGTAGAGTGGTTGAGAGTTCTGGAAGCGGTTGTCACCGAGCTTAAAGAATAATAAGAAATCCGCATAGCCAACCAGGCCGATGTGATGAACACCCCGAGAAATCTGACGACAGGCTAGACCACCATTATGAGCTCTTTATCAGAAATTTTGGAAGCTCAAAAAGTCAGTTCAAAGGAGCAGAGGTGGATGGCTAAATTGTTGCAAAAGCTCGATGACCTCAATGTGCAATCCGGTCACTACGAGCCAACTCCACCCACCCTTTAGGGGGAGTTCGTAAGTCATTCGCAACGTCTCTACATTTTTAAACTATTTTAACGTTTTTTGGTAATTAGCTTAAAATAGTTTGAGGGGGGATGTATGTTGCAAAACTTAGAGGGTGGTTGCTCATTTTCCTTGTGTTTATTCTGCCAGATTTGAACCTTGTTTAGATTTTAATGTTATTTTGTTTTTAATTGTTAAACTTTAGTTAATTTGTTAAGTTATGCTTTTCTTTTAGTTGTTGATATTTCGAATAAACCGTCTTGTTGGTTTTTAACATTGGCAAAATTGAGGAATTTTTTTCAAAACTTTCTTGAAAAATGGGATATTAGGTTAATGAGGTATTGGAAGTGTTGTCAATGATGGCACACAAATTTTTGTTTTGATTGAAAATGTGATACATGCACACACTTGTTTTGGAACAAAAGGATAAATCACAATATATAAGCCGGTGAGCTTTGAGCCAAAATGAGGAACTCCTATTTTTGGAGTTCAATATTTTCCTTGACTTGTGTGATGTTGATCATATGCATAGCACCTCTACTAGGAATTTTAAATTGAGAAAATAAGCCAAAGAAATTCCAAACCTTTTTAGCATAACCGCAATTAACAAAGAGATATTTTATTTTAGCTTATTTTTTAGCCTTAAAATTCATATTCTTACCCCTTTATACGAATTATCCCTAGTTAGCCAAGTTAAACTTGTAGCCTTTTCTTGATAGCTCAAATTACAAACCATATCCATCTTTTAAGCCTTTTCCTCACACTTGGATCGAATGAGTTTGAGAGAGGAGGTTGAAAGGTCGATATGAGTGAGAGTTATGACAATCTTGAGAGTGAGATGATGAATATAAAGTAAAAAGAGAAGAGAAAAACAAAATGAAAAATCGAGCATTGAAAAAAAATGTGTGTACATTTCATTTTGATTTAATGTTATAGTTTAGGATCAAAGAAAGAGTCAAAGGAACCAATGATAGAAGTTACTTTGGTTGAGTTAGAAGTCGAAGATTTTCTAACTCGCATTTTGTGAAAAATAGTTGGTTGTGGTGATTTGGAGAAGGTGAAAGAAATATAAAAGTGTTGAAAAGGTGAAAGTGGGAGTAAAACTTATATGAGAGCTAATTGAGTGCAACTCAATCGATCCAAGTTAAGTCTCTATACCCAAACATATCTAACCTAGTCCAAAAAGCTTACATTACAACCAAAACAAAAGATCTTTTTGATTCTCTGCTCGTATTTATCAAAAGTGACGAAGAGATGAGATAATAGGCAAGTATATGGTAGGGCATGCATATGTATACAACTCGAGCGATACACAACCCTGTTATATACACTTGAGTGCATGAGTGATACAATTATCTGTGAGGATATTGTGATGATTCAAAAAGTTCCTTAACTTGTGATGTTGCATACATAGAATATTTTTTTCGTCTGAGACATACATTTCCAAGTAAAACCAATAATACCTATATGTTTTCCTCCAATTAAGAAAGAAAATTCTCATTCTTTTGTCCTTATCTGCTCAGGGACGAGCAAGGGTTTAGTTTGAGGGGGTTGACAAACGGGGTTTTCGGTCATGAAAATACGCTTAGAATAGAGATTTTATCATATATTTGTATATTCTAAGCTCTCGTCTGTCATATAATTCGTATTTCCTTTCTCTCGTTGAAAAAAATCAATTTTTGAGCATTTTGTAGGTAAAGTTGGTGTAAAAAGAGACAATGAGTAGAAGAGAGTCGAAGAAAACAAGAAAAAACTCGAAGACTGAAGAAACGGGCTGCAGCAAATGCTATTCGTACAGTAGTAGGTCTAGGTATGCAACAAGCAGATGTACCGTGCATAGTCACGATTGTGCAAGCCTTTAAGACTGTGCGTGCAGAAGACAAAAAAAATGCCCAGAGCTCGGCGCATGGTCACAATCGTGCAGCTCTATACGGACCGTGCGAGAGAAAAGGAAGTTGGCGAATTTCATAGTTGTGCACAGCCACGACAGTGCAAGCTTGCACGAACCATGCACCACTGCCGGAAATATGGGCTTTTTAGCCCCAAAACTCTATTTTTGGCCCACAAAGCTTAGAAAAGCCCCAAATATTGTATAGATGCCTTACTTTTTAATTTTCTTGGAGAGCACACTATCATTTTTAGACTTTTAGAGAGAGAAATTAGAGAGCAAAGAAGAGGATTGAGCTTGGAGATCAAGATCAACATTAAAATAGGTTTTATCTTTCCATTTTTATTTAATATTTGTATGAACATGATTATATGTATATATTTGTGTTTGTCATTTATATGATTATGGTTGGCTAATTTGCTTAATCTATGGGTGATTAGTGATTATTAGCCGATTAATTTAACTCCGTATTATGCTATTGATTAATTAATTGTTTAAAAATGCTTGTTGAATGATTTGATCGCGTGTTTAACATCTATTGAGGATTAAATTGGAACCGGGAGGGGATATTTGATCCGAGATAAAATTAATTGACATGATTAAACAATAGAACCGAGAGGTTGGAGTTAATTGTGGGAACTTTGGTCTTAGGATCGATTAGAAGTTGTATTTGATTAATCAACTGGAGACAGCGATTAATCCTATACAATGAATATGTAATTCGCTCCGAGAGGTGGTCTTACATATATTCGGGATCGTTCCTTGATGCATAACATTCGGTTTAAAAGTTGGTTTAATTGGATTAATAGTACTTAAGGTCCATAATTGAAATCTAAGCCTAGATTACCCTTAATTGATTATTTGATCCCTAGATTTTGTTCCTCTAGATATGTTGCTAGTTTAATTTCCTAGTTTAATCTACTTTTAGTTAAAAATTACAAAAACCACTTACTCGATCTTCTAGTTAGCCATTTGATGTTTATTGCAATTCACTTCTCCGATATCGATACCAATCCTCGTGGGATCGACCTTGTACTCACCTAATGCTATAGCAACACTGTATACTTGCAGTTGTCGCATTAGTAACAAATCTAGTGTGTGTCAAACTCCCAACACATGCATTACACAAACAAACCTTCCTATCAACCTTGACTTTGAAATAGAACAACTTTCTCATTCCCTCCATAACAAAATGAGCCTACATGCAAAAGCCTCCACAAATGATACCAGCAACCCTAATACACTATCTCCCAACCCAAGAACCCCTATCACTAATGTGCATAATATATAGCCTTTGGTAATGTGGCAAGGAAGATCACCACTTTAAGAGAAAGTTTCAGACTCCAAAAAAGAAATCCCATTCCGGAAAATACAAGTTGTCAAGGTGCTCGAGGATAAAATCATGTTATTGATGAAAAAAGATGAGGCGTTATGGCACGTCCAGTCAAGGGTGAACTGGATGAGGGATGTGACATAAATACCATTGAGTATATAATTGACGAAAGTGGGATGAGAACACGGATATTGCAAGAATTTTTCAGAATTATTTGGGTAAATTGTTTGCAAAGGAAGAGTGCCAAGGAATAGACAAGGTGATTGATACGATTGATCAAAGAGTGGATGTTGATATGCTGAGAATCCTAACCGAAACTTTTACTAAGGAGGAAGTGGGGGCAGCTTTGTCTCAGATGCATCCCACAAAGGCTTCGGGCCCTGATGGTATGTCTGCCATTTTTTTCCAAAAAAATTGTTCACTGTTCATGTTGATGTTATTTCTTGCATACTTGACATCCTTAATAACAATGGTGACCCTAGCTTTAATAACCATACTCACATAGTCCTTATTCCCAAAAAGAAAAAATCTGAATTCACAAAAGATTTTAGAACCATTAGTTTGTGCAATGTCTCTTTAAGATCATAACCAAAACTATTGCAAACCTTCTAAAGTTGTTTTGCCCCATATCATATATGAGATTCAGTCTGCTTTTGTACCAAATAGACTTATCATGAACAATATTGTACTTGCTCATGAGATCTTCCATTCTATGAAAAAATGTAGTTTTGCATTTAAGTTAGATATGAGCAAGGTATACAATCGGGTCGAATGGGAGTTTTTTTGAAAGAATCATGCTTAAGATGGGACTGGGAAATAAGTTGGTGTCGTTGATCATGTGATGTATTTCTACTGTTTCTTATTCCATTCTTGTTAATGGTAATCCAGGAGAAAATTTCATACCATCTAAAGGTCTTCGCCAAGGAGATCCTTTATCACCCTACCTTTTTCTGTTTTGTGCAGAAGCATTTTCTTCTTTAATTAGAAAACATGAATTGGCTGGGCGGATCTATGATGCTCTATTATGCAGGGGGTTCCAAGAATTTCTCACCTGTTTTTTGCCGCCGACGACATAATTTTTAGCAGATCAAACAGAGAAGAAGTATTACGCGTGAAACACCTTATTGGCACTTATGAGAAGGCATCCGAGCGACTCATTAGTAGAGAGAAGTCGCAAATCTCTGTCAGTGGAGGAGTCCCAGACAACGTCGCAAATGATCTTGCTACACTAATGGTGGTGCTAAAAGTGGAAAAATGTGAGGTATATCTTGGATTATCGGCGAACATTGGAAGGAGCAAAACCTAAATTTTCAGCATTGTGATTAATAGAGTGGGCAAAAAGGTGAAGGACTGGAAAAACAAAACTCTATTTCAAGTGGGAACGATGGTTTTTCAAGTGGGAACGATGGTTTTAATCAAATTAATAGCTCAAACTATTCCAATGTATGTAATGGGGTGCTTCTTGATGCCACATAAGGTATGTAAAATTCTTAATTCTTTAATATCAAGATTCTAGTGGGGGGGGGGGGGGGAAATGAGGAGCAAAAATACATTGGAAAAAATGGATGGATTTGTGTGGTCCAAAGATGCAGCAGGGCCTTGGTTTTAGGGACTTTGAGAGTTTTAACTTGGCTATGTTAAATAGGAGTGGCGCCTATTACAAGATGAGAATACAATGTTATTTAAGTGCTTGAAGGCTAGATATTTTCCTAACAGAAAATTCCTAGAAGGGGTGGTGGGGCACAATTCAAGTTATAGTTGGTGGCGTATTCTAGCTGGGAGATGTGTCACGGAAAAGGGGTTAATATGAAATGTTGGTAATGGACATAGTATAAAGGTGTGGCATGATCAGTGGGTGCCGAAGAGTTGAAGTTTTAGAGTACAATCACCTATGTTGCACCACTCAAGTGATATGACAGTCCGGGATCTGATTTTACCGACGTACGAGAGGTGAGATGAGGAGTTAATAAGTCATTTATTCACACCAGAAGAGGCTGCTAGCATTTTAGCTATCCCAATTTGATTAAATCAGGAACTGATCGACTTAGCTGGTTTCATGCCAAAGACGGGTGCTATAATGTTCGCACCGGCAATCACGTTGCAAGGAAGTGGGTGGATGAGGAGAGAAATGAAACATCAGGATCATCTACAAATTCGGAAATTTGGAAGTGGATTTGGAGTCTAGATATACCCACACAAAAATGCAATTATTTCTTTGGAAATGTGTACATAATTTGCTCCCAGTCAATCACAACCCTAAACTAAACTAAACTAAACTAAACTAAACTAAACTAAACCTAAACTAAACTAAACTAAACTAAACTAAATTAAACTAAACTAAACCCTAAACTTAAACTAAAGTAAACTAAACTAAACCCTAAACTTAAACTAAAGTAAACTAAACTAAACCCTAAGCCCTAAACCCTAAACCCTAAACCCTAAACCGGTAGTCGTGCTATGGAAGGTGACAAAGCAAACGACGACGGAAATACTGGACTTTGTATAATTGGAAACAAGGAAAATAAGGCCCAATTGTTTGGAAAATATATGTCAGTGCCTCTGTTGAGGGCCCAAACTTGTGTTTTTTTTACCGTTGGAGTCATTGTTACTTATTTAGATTTGTTTTACATCACAAGTTGTTCTGTTAATCTTCGTCACCAAGTTTACGGATATTTCTAATAGGTTTTGGTCCTCAATTCTTTATAAAAGGAAGTGTGCAGAATTCTTTCAATTATAGAGGACCTGCATTTATTGATGCACAACCGAAAAAGAGATGCACAACCGTAAAAGACGAAGTGCTTATCAATGTACAATTGCATCAATAAACATTTTTGCGTCGATAAATTGTGCGTCAATAAAGCAAGCCAAAAAAAAAATTACTTCAATTTTTATTATTTATCGACTCTCAGTTTTATATCGATAAGGTGCTCGACTTAACTACGACGAACTAATTTCATAGAAATTAAAAAAAAAAAATAGTATATCGATGCATATTAGCATTGATATACTTGTATGCATCGATGTACCAGTAAAAAATTGCATTTTTCCCAGTTTTCGGCGAGAATAAGAAGTGAATTTCTCCATTAGTTGTCCAAGTTCAAAGATTGAAAAATGTTCAAAACACTGCAAGAAAACTGCCAAATTCCAACGGATAATTTCCAATGGCATAAAAGCCGTTGAAATTGCTGTTGAAATTTTTTCCAACGGTAATTCCAACGGCAAATGAGCCGTTAAATTTTTTTCCAAAATTCCAACGGCAAAAAGCCGTTGGAAAAAAAATTCCAACGGTAAAAAGTCCGTTGGAATTGCCGTTGGAATCATTTTTCCGTTGGAATTTAATTGTTGGAACAAAAAAAATTCCAACAACCACTTTTCCAACGGCATAAAAACCGTTGGAATTGCCGTTGGAATTAAAATTCCAACGGAGATTTACCATATTCCAACGGTTTTTGGTAAAATTCCAACGGCAATTCCAACGATTTTTATGCCGTTGGAAAAGTGGCTGTTGGAATTTTTTTGTTCCAACAATTAAATTCTAATGGAAAAATGATTCCAACAGCAATTCCAATGGAGCCTGTTACCTTTGGAATTTTTTTCCAATAGCTATTCCAACGGCTTCTGCCGTTGAAATTTTTTTCCAACAGCAATTCCAACAGCCAAATTTTTTCCAAAATTCCAACGGCTCATTTGCTGTTGGAATTACCGTTGGAATTTTTAAAAATTCCAACAGTTTTAATGCCGTTGGAATTTGGCAATTTTCTTGTAGTGAAACGTAAATATACTTGTTGTCGTTTGCAAGTTTTTCCGGCTTCATACGACTATAACAGTTGAATTGAGTGTCAACCTAAGGGGGTAAGGACATGACAATATCCTCATAAAAAACAACACATTCAACGGGGCCGGGCGATGGCGCCGATGGCCGACGGTTACTGCAATGGGGCTACAGTAATTTGGTGGTAAATAAAAGTTGAAGTTTTGAGTTGGAGGGAGTGGGCTATGGTTAGCGTTTGAGTTGGAGGTGGATATGTAGGTAATGTGATTTGTTAAATTACTTAAATAAGAAAATGAATAAAAACATGTAATGATAAATGGGAACTAAAAAAAATCTATGCATTTATTATTTGGCTACAAAGATTCATTTTCTCTAATAATTAATTATACTTATGAACTGAAAATTACAAACCATTAAGTAGCTGCCGTGGCCCACTGCGGTCTTGATTAGGGATCTTTTAGAAATGTATGAATCCATCTAAGATATTATTTTATATTATTAAAATCAATGGCTAAAATAACTTATATGTAAAAAATACTTAGTAATATCCAACTTTATGGTCCCATCAATGTCAATAACTATTATTAAGGGTTGAAATGATGTGGTAGCGTCGTTTCCGACTACCAAATTAAATCGTGTATGAAGATACACTTAAACCTTACCGACTACTCTAACTAGTAGAGTGGCAAGCAAGGGTCGATCCCACGAGGAACGGTCGAACAAATTTTGCTTTTATGTGTTAAACTATTATTATGAAGAAACATAAAGTAAATAAGCTAGAAAACAATAAAGAAGTGGGGGGTCAATGAAATAACAACTACACCTAAATAAACAAAGACAAATAAAGAGATTTTTATAGGTTTTTGGTTTTTAAATAACAAAACGATTCACCCTTGATCATGTTTCACCGAGGTCTTGGACGATTTATGTAACTATTGTCAATGCCCTATTCAATTGTGATTCTAGCCCTTATCTCAAGGCTATTAACAAGCTCTAATAGCCTTGTTATCCCTTAATCTTAGTTAATCAAAACAAGCTCTTCGACTAACCCTATTCAGTTTAACCGAATCCTCGAACAAGCTCTCTTAGATTCAATCACCAAATGCATTAAACACTAGGACAACGAGATAAATTCAACATAAAACTCGCAAGCTCGGTTTTAGAGGTTAAACTTTGTGTTATCACCAATAAATAATTATTGTTTGCTACTCGGAAATCGGAAATCCTACAATTACGGATAGTGACCTCCTATTCTAGCAACACATTCACAAATCCCTTAAAGGGTGATCAATCCAATAATAAATTCATAAATGTGAGTCAATAACAGCAAATAACACAAAACACTTGAATACACAATATTTTCGGTAACATTAACCGTAATAATCACATAAATGTCTTGGACTCAAGGTTCCACAATAATCAAGAGTGAACTAAGGGTGCTAGCCACCCATTTTACCTAATACAAAGATAAACTAACAGAAAATTAAAGAAAAACATGAACATAGGATAGAAAGAACCAAAGGTTAGGGGTTGAAGATCAAGATCTTCAACCCCCTTCCATTTCCTTGCTTCCAATGGAGAAAAGTGGCTGATTATGTGTGGGGGATGGGTTCTAGGTTGTTCTAAGTTAGGTTAAATTCGAATGGGATGATATATATATAAGGAGAGAAAGTGCTAGTAAAAAATAGGCAAAATCGCATTCAGGATTTTAAAACAGGGTAAGGAATCTCGGCCGAGATGCAAGTGTGTCTCGGCCGAGACGTGAAAAAGAGAAAATTTGGAATTTTTAGGATTTGACTCATCTCGGCCGAGATTGGATTGCATCTCGGCCGAGATCTCCATTTCTGGAATTTCTGAAATCCCCTGCAGACTCATCTAGGCCTAGACGCATTATCTGTCTCGGCCTAGATTTCCATCTCGGCCTAGATGCAAAGTTGTCTCGGCCTAGATGCAAAGTCTGTCTCGGCCTAGATTTGCAATTTTGCAATTCTTCATGAAATCCCCTGGAGACTCATCTCGGACGAGATTTGCATCCTGTCTCGGCCGAGATCTTCAGGTAGCCCTTCCTTTTGTTGCCTCGATCGATCCCTCGACTCCGCGGTCGTTTGATGTTCTTTTTCGACCCTTTTTCACCTGTCTTAACACAAAAATAGCACAAACGCATTATTTTGCCCATGAGAGTATAAAAGCACTAAATACACGTGATTATGCACATTATTGACACTAAAATGACACTAAAAATGCCCTAAAGTGCGTGCACGAAACACGTGTACCAAATCTCCCCAAACTTAAAACTTGTTCGTCCCGAACAATAAAGAGAAAGACAAAAGGACACGTGTTTAGGGCAAAGTTTAGTGGCATTTGATTTCAGAATTTTCATAAGAAAGAGTAAGCGATCATGATAAAAGCAAGCATATGTGATAGACTAGATCCACTACTTTCGAGACATAACACTCACAACTTAAGATCCTCACATGGTGAGTGTATCTCTCGACTCTCAAGTGTATCAAAAGGGAAGTGTATACGCTCACATTGAAATGCATAAAATGCCTACCATAAGCTTGCCAATCATCTAAACTTCGATGTATACCGACGTGTGTGACAAAGAATCAAAAAGGTCTTTAATAGGTTGTAATGTTGACTTGGGGTAAGGTGGGAAAATTTCTGGTATAAGTGACTATAAAACGGACTAAATGAGTTAGCTAATCTCATCTACCCCTCAAAAAATGGTCACTCGACCTCACTCTTTACTTCCTTAGTAAACCAATCCCAAGAATCGATTTCTTCTCCAATTTCTGGTATAAGTGACTATAAAACGGACTAAATGAGTTAGCTAATCTCATCTACCCCTCAAAAAATGGTCACTCAACCTCACTCTTTGCTTCCTTAGTAAACCAATCCCAAGAATCGATTTCTTCTCCTTACCACAAAGTCCACAACCTAAATGCTTTCTCAATTCTCCCTTGGAGTGTATTTACTTTTGAATTTATACAACTTTGAGAACATCTAGCAAAAGACATTTATAATACTAGCCTCTCCAAATCAAAAGCAACAATTGAGTATATACAACTAACTTTTTCTTTTGTTTTTTTCTGATTTTTCGACTTTTTTTTTTTTTTTAAAAAACAAAAATTGGAGAGGACTAGTATTCTTGATTCTTTTCCTAATGTTTCATCTCTTTTCACCTTTCAAAATTCCCCATAGATTACCCTTTTCAATCCCAAATTACCCGACTACCTTCCAACCACCTCCCTCATACTCAAATAGTCCAATTAGGTTCAAAGGCTAATCGAAAGGGTTTCGGCTTGTAGAGTTGGGCTGTCAAACAAGAGGCTAAAAGCTCAAGGGGTTCAACTAGAGACAATATCAAATTAGGTAAAAAGGACGTGTTTTCAAGCTTGAAAGTAGGCTCAAGTCCAGGATTGCCTAAGATCATTTTCAATGTCACACAATGCACCGACACATGCAAAATAGAGAATTATGGCAAGTTCTAGAGACAACTAAATGCACTCAATGAATTTCACACCGAAAGAAAGTTTAAATTACTCCAAAGATGGAAGTATCTTCTAAGGCTCAAAAACTCACTCGGTTGCAATTTTGATCAAAAGTTTTGAGTGTATGTTCAATTTTGTTTCAAAAGTCTATCATGCTCTACCATGTGCTTCTTTCAAAGATATTTGTCAAAAACTTTCATCATTAATCAATGCCACATTTTCTTGTCCTAAACTTCATCCAATTGCTTTCTCGAGCTGCCAATTTGTACGAATCCCACCCCCTCCCCAAACTTAGTTGCAAACTTAGTTTGTGGAAAAGAGGAGTACAATTTGGTGCTCACCGAATTTAACCATATTATTCACCGCTTTACAATTTATTAAAAATGCAACAGACTAATCCATACAAAGATACCAAACCATTTCAAGTCTAATAAGTCCAAAATTTGGTAGCGTCGTTTCCGACTACCAAATTAAATCGTGTATGAAGATACACTTAAACCTTACCGACTACTCTAACTAGTAGAGTGGCAAGCAAGGGTCGATCCCACGAGGAACGGTCGAACAAATTTTGCTTTTATGTGTTAAGCTATTATTATGAAGAAACATAAAGTAAATAAGCTAGAAAACAATAAAGAAGTGGGGGGTCAATGAAATAACAACTACACCTAAATAAACAAAGACAAATAAAGAGATTTTTATAGGTTTTTGGTTTTTAAATAACAAAACGATTCACCCTTGATCATGTTTCACCGAGGTCTTGGACGATTTATGTAACTATTGTCAATGCCCTATTCAATTGTGATTCTAGCCCTTATCTCAAGGCTATTAACAAGCTCTAATAGCCTTGTTATCCCTTAATCTTAGTTAATCAAAACAAGCTCTTCGACTAACCCTATTCAGTTTAACCGAATCCTCGAACAAGCTCTCTTAGATTCAATCACCAAATGCATTAAACACTAGGACAACGAGATAAATTCAACATAAAACTCGCAAGCTCGGTTTTAGAGGTTAAACTTTGTGTTATCACCAATAAATAATTATTGTTTGCTACTCGGGAATCGGAAATCCTACAATTACGGATAGTGACCTCCTATTCTAGCAACACATTCACAAATCCCTTAAAGGGTGATCAATCCAATAATAAATTCATAAATGTGAGTCAATAACAGCAAATAACACAAAACACTTGAATACACAATATTTTCGGTAACATTAACCGTAATAATCACATAAATGTCTTGGACTCAAGGTTCCACAATAATCAAGAGTGAACTAAGGGTGCTAGCCACCCATTTTACCTAATACAAAGATAAACTAACAGAAAATTAAAGAAAAACATGAACATAGGATAGAAAGAACCAAAGGTTAGGGGTTGAAGATCAAGATCTTCAACCCCCTTCCATTTCCTTGCTTCCAATGGAGAAAAGTGGCTGATTATGTGTGGGGGATGGGTTCTAGGTTGTTCTAAGTTAGGTTAAATTCGAATGGGATGATATATATATAAGGAGAGAAAGTGCTAGTAAAAAATAGGCAAAATCGCATTCAGGATTTTAAAACAGGGTAAGGAATCTCGGCCGAGATGCAAGTGTGTCTCGGCCGAGACGTGAAAAAGAGAAAATTTGGAATTTTTAGGATTTGACTCATCTCGGCCGAGATTGGATTGCATCTCGGCCGAGATCTCCATTTCTGGAATTTCTGAAATCCCCTGCAGACTCATCTAGGCCTAGACGCATTATCTGTCTCGGCCTAGATTTCCATCTCGGCCTAGATGCAAAGTTGTCTCGGCCTAGATGCAAAGTCTGTCTCGGCCTAGATTTGCAATTTTGCAATTCTTCATGAAATCCCCTGGAGACTCATCTCGGACGAGATTTGCATCCTGTCTCGGCCGAGATCTTCAGGTAGCCCTTCCTTTTGTTGCCTCGATCGATCCCTCGACTCCGCGGTCGTTTGATGTTCTTTTTCGACCCTTTTTCACCTGTCTTAACACAAAAATAGCACAAACGCATTATTTTGCCCATGAGAGTATAAAAGCACTAAATACACGTGATTATGCACATTATTGACACTAAAATGACACTAAAAATGCCCTAAAGTGCGTGCACGAAACACGTGTACCAAATCTCCCCAAACTTAAAATTTGTTCGTCCCGAACAATAAAGAGAAAGACAAAAGGACACGTGTTTAGGGCAAAGTTTAGTGGCATTTGATTTCAGAATTTTCATAAGAAAGAGTAAGCGATCATGATAAAAGCAAGCATATGTGATAGACTAGATCCACTACTTTCGAGACATAACACTCACAACTTAAGATCCTCACATGGTGAGTGTATCTCTCGACTCTCAAGTGTATCAAAAGGGAAGTGTATACGCTCACATTGAAATGCATAAAATGCCTACCATAAGCTTGCCAATCATCTAAACTTCGATGTATACCGACGTGTGTGACAAAGAATCAAAAAGGTCTTTAATAGGTTGTAATGTTGGCTTGGGGTAAGGTGGGAAAATTTCTGGTATAAGTGACTATAAAACGGACTAAATGAGTTAGCTAATCTCATCTACCCCTCAAAAAATGGTCACTCGACCTCACTCTTTACTTCCTTAGTAAACCAATCCCAAGAATCGATTTCTTCTCCAATTTCTGGTATAAGTGACTATAAAACGGACTAAATGAGTTAGCTAATCTCATCTACCCCTCAAAAAATGGTCACTCAACCTCACTCTTTGCTTCCTTAGTAAACCAATCCCAAGAATCGATTTCTTCTCCTTACCACAAAGTCCACAACCTAAATGCTTTCTCAATTCTCCCTTGGAGTGTATTTACTTTTGAATTTATACAACTTTGAGAACATCTAGCAAAAGACATTTATAATACTAGCCTCTCCAAATCAAAAGCAACAATTGAGTATATACAACTAACTTTTTCTTTTGTTTTTTTCTGATTTTTCGACTTTTTTTTTTTTTTTAAAAAACAAAAATTGGAGAGGACTAGTATTCTTGATTCTTTTCCTAATGTTTCATCTCTTTTCACCTTTCAAAATTCCCCATAGATTACCCTTTTCAATCCCAAATTACCCGACTACCTTCCAACCACCTCCCTCATACTCAAATAGTCCAATTAGGTTCAAAGGCTAATCGAAAGGGTTTCGGCTTGTAGAGTTGGGCTGTCAAACAAGAGGCTAAAAGCTCAAGGGGTTCAACTAGAGACAATATCAAATTAGGTAAAAAGGACGTGTTTTCAAGCTTGAAAGTAGGCTCAAGTCCAGGATTGCCTAAGATCATTTTCAATGTCACACAATGCACCGACACATGCAAAATAGAGAATTATGGCAAGTTCTAGAGACAACTAAATGCACTCAATGAATTTCACACCGAAAGAAAGTTTAAATTACTCCAAAGATGGAAGTATCTTCTAAGGCTCAAAAACTCACTCGGTTGCAATTTTGATCAAAAGTTTTGAGTGTATGTTCAATTTTGTTTCAAAAGTCTATCATGCTCTACCATGTGCTTCTTTCAAAGATATTTGTCAAAAACTTTCATCATTAATCAATGCCACATTTTCTTGTCCTAAACTTCATCCAATTGCTTTCTCGAGCTGCCAATTTGTACGAATCCCACCCCCTCCCCAAACTTAGTTGCAAACTTAGTTTGTGGAAAAGAGGAGTACAATTTGGTGCTCACCGAATTTAACCATATTATTCACCGCTTTACAATTTATTAAAAATGCAACAGACTAATCCATACAAAGATACCAAACCATTTCAAGTCTAATAAGTCCAAAATTTGGTAGCGTCGTTTCCGACTACCAAATTAAATCGTGTATGAAGATACACTTAAACCTTACCGACTACTCTAACTAGTAGAGTGGCAAGCAAGGGTCGATCCCACGAGGAACGGTCGAACAAATTTTGCTTTTATGTGTTAAGCTATTATTATGAAGAAACATAAAGTAAATAAGCTAGAAAACAATAAAGAAGTGGGGGGTCAATGAAATAACAACTACACCTAAATAAACAAAGACAAATAAAGAGATTTTTATAGGTTTTTGGTTTTTAAATAACAAAACGATTCACCCTTGATCATGTTTCACCGAGGTCTTGGACGATTTATGTAACTATTGTCAATGCCCTATTCAATTGTGATTCTAGCCCTTATCTCAAGGCTATTAACAAGCTCTAATAGCCTTGTTATCCCTTAATCTTAGTTAATCAAAACAAGCTCTTCGACTAACCCTATTCAGTTTAACCGAATCCTCGAACAAGCTCTCTTAGATTCAATCACCAAATGCATTAAACACTAGGACAACGAGATAAATTCAACATAAAACTCGCAAGCTCGGTTTTAGAGGTTAAACTTTGTGTTATCACCAATAAATAATTATTGTTTGCTACTCGGGAATCGGAAATCCTACAATTACGGATAGTGACCTCCTATTCTAGCAACACATTCACAAATCCCTTAAAGGGTGATCAATCCAATAATAAATTCATAAATGTGAGTCAATAACAGCAAATAACACAAAACACTTGAATACACAATATTTTCGGTAACATTAACCGTAATAATCACATAAATGTCTTGGACTCAAGGTTCCACAATAATCAAGAGTGAACTAAGGGTGCTAGCCACCCATTTTACCTAATACAAAGATAAACTAACAGAAAATTAAAGAAAAACATGAACATAGGATAGAAAGAACCAAAGGTTAGGGGTTGAAGATCAAGATCTTCAACCCCCTTCCATTTCCTTGCTTCCAATGGAGAAAAGTGGCTGATTATGTGTGGGGGATGGGTTCTAGGTTGTTCTAAGTTAGGTTAAATTCGAATGGGATGATATATATATAAGGAGAGAAAGTGCTAGTAAAAAATAGGCAAAATCGCATTCAGGATTTTAAAACAGGGTAAGGAATCTCGGCCGAGATGCAAGTGTGTCTCGGCCGAGACGTGAAAAAGAGAAAATTTGGAATTTTTAGGATTTGACTCATCTCGGCCGAGATTGGATTGCATCTCGGCCGAGATCTCCATTTCTGGAATTTCTGAAATCCCCTGCAGACTCATCTAGGCCTAGACGCATTATCTGTCTCGGCCTAGATTTCCATCTCGGCCTAGATGCAAAGTTGTCTCGGCCTAGATGCAAAGTCTGTCTCGGCCTAGATTTGCAATTTTGCAATTCTTCATGAAATCCCCTGGAGACTCATCTCGGACGAGATTTGCATCCTGTCTCGGCCGAGATCTTCAGGTAGCCCTTCCTTTTGTTGCCTCGATCGATCCCTCGACTCCGCGGTCGTTTGATGTTCTTTTTCGACCCTTTTTCACCTGTCTTAACACAAAAATAGCACAAACGCATTATTTTGCCCATGAGAGTATAAAAGCACTAAATACACGTGATTATGCACATTATTGACACTAAAATGACACTAAAAATGCCCTAAAGTGCGTGCACGAAACACGTGTACCAAATCTCCCCAAACTTAAAATTTGTTCGTCCCGAACAATAAAGAGAAAGACAAAAGGACACGTGTTTAGGGCAAAGTTTAGTGGCATTTGATTTCAGAATTTTCATAAGAAAGAGTAAGCGATCATGATAAAAGCAAGCATATGTGATAGACTAGATCCACTACTTTCGAGACATAACACTCACAACTTAAGATCCTCACATGGTGAGTGTATCTCTCGACTCTCAAGTGTATCAAAAGGGAAGTGTATACGCTCACATTGAAATGCATAAAATGCCTACCATAAGCTTGCCAATCATCTAAACTTCGATGTATACCGACGTGTGTGACAAAGAATCAAAAAGGTCTTTAATAGGTTGTAATGTTGGCTTGGGGTAAGGTGGGAAAATTTCTGGTATAAGTGACTATAAAACGGACTAAATGAGTTAGCTAATCTCATCTACCCCTCAAAAAATGGTCACTCGACCTCACTCTTTACTTCCTTAGTAAACCAATCCCAAGAATCGATTTCTTCTCCAATTTCTGGTATAAGTGACTATAAAACGGACTAAATGAGTTAGCTAATCTCATCTACCCCTCAAAAAATGGTCACTCAACCTCACTCTTTGCTTCCTTAGTAAACCAATCCCAAGAATCGATTTCTTCTCCTTACCACAAAGTCCACAACCTAAATGCTTTCTCAATTCTCCCTTGGAGTGTATTTACTTTTGAATTTATACAACTTTGAGAACATCTAGCAAAAGACATTTATAATACTAGCCTCTCCAAATCAAAAGCAACAATTGAGTATATACAACTAACTTTTTCTTTTGTTTTTTTCTGATTTTTCGACTTTTTTTTTTTTTTTTAAAAACAAAAATTGGAGAGGACTAGTATTCTTGATTCTTTTCCTAATGTTTCATCTCTTTTCACCTTTCAAAATTCCCCATAGATTACCCTTTTCAATCCCAAATTACCCGACTACCTTCCAACCACCTCCCTCATACTCAAATAGTCCAATTAGGTTCAAAGGCTAATCGAAAGGGTTTCGGCTTGTAGAGTTGGGCTGTCAAACAAGAGGCTAAAAGCTCAAGGGGTTCAACTAGAGACAATATCAAATTAGGTAAAAAGGACGTGTTTTCAAGCTTGAAAGTAGGCTCAAGTCCAGGATTGCCTAAGATCATTTTCAATGTCACACAATGCACCGGCACATGCAAAATAGAGAATTATGGCAAGTTCTAGAGACAACTAAATGCACTCAATGAATTTCACACCGAAAGAAAGTTTAAATTACTCCAAAGATGGAAGTATCTTCTAAGGCTCAAAAACTCACTCGGTTGCAATTTTGATCAAAAGTTTTGAGTGTATGTTCAATTTTGTTTCAAAAGTCTATCATGCTCTACCATGTGCTTCTTTCAAAGATATTTGTCAAAAACTTTCATCATTAATCAATGCCACATTTTCTTGTCCTAAACTTCATCCAATTGCTTTCTCGAGCTGCCAATTTGTACGAATCCCACCCCCTCCCCAAACTTAGTTGCAAACTTAGTTTGTGGAAAAGAGGAGTACAATTTGGTGCTCACCGAATTTAACCATATTATTCACCGCTTTACAATTTATTAAAAATGCAACAGACTAATCCATATAAAGATACCAAACCATTTCAAGTCTAATAAGTCCAAAAGACAATAGAGTAGCATATGGAAAGTTAAACTCTTGGGCTGCCAATACGTACACCTACCAAGACTTCCCCAAACTTGGTTAAAAACCAAAGTTTGTGAGGAAGAAAGGGTACGAATTGGTGTCCTAACTCACAGTGATTTTTGGGCTTCTTCAATCCCATTTGGTGCTATCTCCTTGAATTTCACGGATTGGTCGGTTCCTCATCATCATAGTCTTTGCACTCTAAAAGAAGATAATAAGACAATATCTAAATATAAGTAAGCAACCTAAACTACGAAATTGAATATACGAAAAGCAATAAACGTCGGGTTGCCTCCCGACAAGCGCCTTTGTTTAACGTCGTTGGCTCGACGGATGCTCTTTAAATAAACAAAACAAACAACTATCTAGGTAAATAAAACAAACGCTTAACACATAAAACAAAATCGTTCTAAACCATTCCCCGGCAACGGCGCCAAAATTTGGTAGCGTCGTTTCCGACTACCAAATTAAATCGTGTATGAAGATACACTTAAACCTTACCGACTACTCTAACTAGTAGAGTGGCAAGCAAGGGTCGATCCCACGAGGAACGGTCGAACAAATTTTGCTTTTATGTGTTAAGCTATTATTATGAAGAAACATAAAGTAAATAAGCTAGAAAACAATAAAGAAGTGGGGGGGTCAATGAAATAACAACTACACCTAAATAAACAAAGACAAATAAAGAGATTTTTATAGGTTTTTGGTTTTTAAATAACAAAACGATTCACCCTTGATCATGTTTCACCGAGGTCTTGGACGATTTATGTAACTATTGTCAATGCCCTATTCAATTGTGATTCTAGCCCTTATCTCAAGGCTATTAACAAGCTCTAATAGCCTTGTTATCCCTTAATCTTAGTTAATCAAAACAAGCTCTTCGACTAACCCTATTCAGTTTAACCGAATCCTCGAACAAGCTCTCTTAGATTCAATCACCAAATGCATTAAACACTAGGACAACGAGATAAATTCAACATAAAACTCGCAAGCTCGGTTTTAGAGGTTAAACTTTGTGTTATCACCAATAAATAATTATTGTTTGCTACTCGGGAATCGGAAATCCTACAATTACGGATAGTGACCTCCTATTCTAGCAACACATTCACAAATCCCTTAAAGGGTGATCAATCCAATAATAAATTCATAAATGTGAGTCAATAACAGCAAATAACACAAAACACTTGAATACACAATATTTTCGGTAACATTAACCGTAATAATCACATAAATGTCTTGGACTCAAGGTTCCACAATAATCAAGAGTGAACTAAGGGTGCTAGCCACCCATTTTACCTAATACAAAGATAAACTAACAGAAAATTAAAGAAAAACATGAACATAGGATAGAAAGAACCAAAGGTTAGGGGTTGAAGATCAAGATCTTCAACCCCCTTCCATTCCTTGCTTCCAATGGAGAAAAGTGGCTGATTATGTGTGGGGGATGGGTTCTAGGTTGTTCTAAGTTAGGTTAAATTCGAATGGGATGATATATATATAAGGAGAGAAAGTGCTAGTAAAAAATAGGCAAAATCGCATTCAGGATTTTAAAACAGGGTAAGGAATCTCGGCCGAGATGCAAGTGTGTCTCGGCCGAGACGTGAAAAAGAGAAAATTTGGAATTTTTAGGATTTGACTCATCTCGGCCGAGATTGGATTGCATCTCGGCCGAGATCTCCATTTCTGGAATTTCTGAAATCCCCTACAGACTCATCTAGGCCTAGACGCATTATCTGTCTCGGCCTAGATTTCCATCTCGGCCTAGATGCAAAGTTGTCTCGGCCTAGATGCAAAGTCTGTCTCGGCCTAGATTTGCAATTTTGCAATTCTTCATGAAATCCCCTGGAGACTCATCTCGGACGAGATTTGCATCCTGTCTCGGCCGAGATCTTCAGGTAGCCCTTCCTTTTGTTGCCTCGATCGATCCCTCGACTCCGCGGTCGTTTGATGTTCTTTTTCGACCCTTTTTCACCTGTCTTAACACAAAAATAGCACAAACGCATTATTTTGCCCATGAGAGTATAAAAGCACTAAATACACGTGATTATGCACATTATTGACACTAAAATGACACTAAAAATGCCCTAAAGTGCGTGCACGAAACACGTGTACCAAATCTCCCCAAACTTAAAACTTGTTCGTCCCGAACAATAAAGAGAAAGACAAAAGGACACGTGTTTAGGGCAAAGTTTAGTGGCATTTGATTTCAGAATTTTCATAAGAAAGAGTAAGCGATCATGATAAAAGCAAGCATATGTGATAGACTAGATCCACTACTTTCGAGACATAACACTCACAACTTAAGATCCTCACATGGTGAGTGTATCTCTCGACTCTCAAGTGTATCAAAAGGGAAGTGTATACGCTCACATTGAAATGCATAAAATGCCTACCATAAGCTTGCCAATCATCTAAACTTCGATGTATACCGACGTGTGTGACAAAGAATCAAAAAGGTCTTTAATAGGTTGTAATGTTGGCTTGGGGTAAGGTGGGAAAATTTCTGGTATAAGTGACTATAAAACGGACTAAATGAGTTAGCTAATCTCATCTACCCCTCAAAAAATGGTCACTCGACCTCACTCTTTACTTCCTTAGTAAACCAATCCCAAGAATCGATTTCTTCTCCAATTTCTGGTATAAGTGACTATAAAACGGACTAAATGAGTTAGCTAATCTCATCTACCCCTCAAAAAATGGTCACTCAACCTCACTCTTTGCTTCCTTAGTAAACCAATCCCAAGAATCGATTTCTTCTCCTTACCACAAAGTCCACAACCTAAATGCTTTCTCAATTCTCCCTTGGAGTGTATTTACTTTTGAATTTATACAACTTTGAGAACATCTAGCAAAAGACATTTATAATACTAGCCTCTCCAAATCAAAAGCAACAATTGAGTATATACAACTAACTTTTTCTTTTGTTTTTTTCTGATTTTTCGACTTTTTTTTTTTTTTTTTAAAAACAAAAATTGGAGAGGACTAGTATTCTTGATTCTTTTCCTAATGTTTCATCTCTTTTCACCTTTCAAAATTCCCCATAGATTACCCTTTTCAATCCCAAATTACCCGACTACCTTCCAACCACCTCCCTCATACTCAAATAGTCCAATTAGGTTCAAAGGCTAATCGAAAGGGTTTCGGCTTGTAGAGTTGGGCTGTCAAACAAGAGGCTAAAAGCTCAAGGGGTTCAACTAGAGACAATATCAAATTAGGTAAAAAGGACGTGTTTTCAAGCTTGAAAGTAGGCTCAAGTCAAGGATTGCCTAAGATCATTTTCAATGTCACACAATGCACCGACACATGCAAAATAGAGAATTATGGCAAGTTCTAGAGACAACTAAATGCACTCAATGAATTTCACACCGAAAGAAAGTTTAAATTACTCCAAAGATGGAAGTATCTTCTAAGGCTCAAAAACTCACTCGGTTGCAATTTTGATCAAAAGTTTTGAGTGTATGTTCAATTTTGTTTCAAAAGTCTATCATGCTCTACCATGTGCTTCTTTCAAAGATATTTGTCAAAAACTTTCATCATTAATCAATGCCACATTTTCTTGTCCTAAACTTCATCCAATTGCTTTCTCGAGCTGCCAATTTGTACGAATCCCACCCCCTCCCCAAACTTAGTTGCAAACTTAGTTTGTGGAAAAGAGGAGTACAATTTGGTGCTCACCGAATTTAACCATATTATTCACCGCTTTACAATTTATTAAAAATGCAACAGACTAATCCATACAAAGATACCAAACCATTTCAAGTCTAATAAGTCCAAAAGACAATAGAGTAGCATATGGAAAGTTAAACTCTTGGGCTGCCAATACGTACACCTACCAAGACTTCCCCAAACTTGGTTAAAAACCAAAGTTTGTGAGGAAGAAAGGGTACGAATTGGTGTCCTAACTCACAGTGATTTTTGGGCTTCTTCAATCCCATTTGGTGCTATCTCCTTGAATTTCACGGATTGGTCGGTTCCTCATCATCATAGTCTTTGCACTCTAAAAGAAGATAATAAGACAATATCTAAATATAAGTAAGCAACCTAAACTACGAAATTGAATATACGAAAAGCAATAAACGTCGGGTTGCCTCCCGACAAGCGCCTTTGTTTAACGTCGTTGGCTCGACGGATGCTCTTTAAATAAACAAAACAAACAACTATCTAGGTAAATAAAACAAACGCTTAACACATAAAACAAAATCGTTCTAAACCATTCCCCGGCAACGGCGCCAAAATTTGGTAGCGTCGTTTCCGACTACCAAATTAAATCGTGTATGAAGATACACTTAAACCTTACCGACTACTCTAACTAGTAGAGTGGCAAGCAAGGGTCGATCCCACGAGGAACGGTCGAACAAATTTTGCTTTTATGTGTTAAGCTATTATTATGAAGAAACATAAAGTAAATAAGCTAGAAAACAATAAAGAAGTGGGGGGTCAATGAAATAACAACTACACCTAAATAAACAAAGACAAATAAAGAGATTTTTATAGGTTTTTGGTTTTTAAATAACAAAACGATTCACCCTTGATCATGTTTCACCGAGGTCTTGGACGATTTATGTAACTATTGTCAATGCCCTATTCAATTGTGATTCTAGCCCTTATCTCAAGGCTATTAACAAGCTCTAATAGCCTTGTTATCCCTTAATCTTAGTTAATCAAAACAAGCTCTTCGACTAACCCTATTCAGTTTAACCGAATCCTCGAACAAGCTCTCTTAGATTCAATCACCAAATGCATTAAACACTAGGACAACGAGATAAATTCAACATAAAACTCGCAAGCTCGGTTTTAGAGGTTAAACTTTGTGTTATCACCAATAAATAATTATTGTTTGCTACTCGGGAATCGGAAATCCTACAATTACGGATAGTGACCTCCTATTCTAGCAACACATTCACAAATCCCTTAAAGGGTGATCAATCCAATAATAAATTCATAAATGTGAGTCAATAACAGCAAATAACACAAAACACTTGAATACACAATATTTTCGGTAACATTAACCGTAATAATCACATAAATGTCTTGGACTCAAGGTTCCACAATAATCAAGAGTGAACTAAGGGTGCTAGCCACCCATTTTACCTAATACAAAGATAAACTAACAGAAAATTAAAGAAAAACATGAACATAGGATAGAAAGAACCAAAGGTTAGGGGTTGAAGATCAAGATCTTCAACCCCCTTCCATTTCCTTGCTTCCAATGGAGAAAAGTGGCTGATTATGTGTGGGGGATGGGTTCTAGGTTGTTCTAAGTTAGGTTAAATTCGAATGGGATGATATATATATAAGGAGAGAAAGTGCTAGTAAAAAATAGGCAAAATCGCATTCAGGATTTTAAAACAGGGTAAGGAATCTCGGCCGAGATGCAAGTGTGTCTCGGCCGAGACGTGAAAAAGAGAAAATTTGGAATTTTTAGGATTTGACTCATCTCGGCCGAGATTGGATTGCATCTCGGCCGAGATCTCCATTTCTGGAATTTCTGAAATCCCCTGCAGACTCATCTAGGCCTAGACGCATTATCTGTCTCGGCCTAGATTTCCATCTCGGCCTAGATGCAAAGTTGTCTCGGCCTAGATGCAAAGTCTGTCTCGGCCTAGATTTGCAATTTTGCAATTCTTCATGAAATCCCCTGGAGACTCATCTCGGACGAGATTTGCATCCTGTCTCGGCCGAGATCTTCAGGTAGCCCTTCCTTTTGTTGCCTCGATCGATCCCTCGACTCCGCGGTCGTTTGATGTTCTTTTTCGACCCTTTTTCACCTGTCTTAACACAAAAATAGCACAAACGCATTATTTTGCCCATGAGAGTATAAAAGCACTAAATACACGTGATTATGCACATTATTGACACTAAAATGACACTAAAAATGCCCTAAAGTGCGTGCACGAAACACGTGTACCATGATGCATCACCACAATATAGCTTTGTCTCTTTGACATATTCAAATAAATCCAATAATATCAAGCACACATTATGTAATGATACAATATAGTTAAAGCTGCGGGATCCACCTAAGAGATTATTATAAAATGATAAGGGATGTTACATATACATATATACGATTAATATTATAAGTTTTTTTTTTTTTTTCCTTATGTTCTCTCTGAAAATAAAAAGAAAAGAAAAGGAAAGAATTGGACATAAATGATTAGCCAGACAATTAAAAATGAAATTAAAGCATAAGTTCTAGTTTTCTACTGTTCATTTAGCTAGAGTTTCCTAAATTAGCACATGATAAAATAATATTACTTTGTTATATAATTATTTTATTTGGTATTGAAAATTTAGATAAAATAGTAAGATAATGGTTTTCTAGAAAATATTTATGAAACTCTACGGCCCACTAACAAAGGCAAATTAGTAATTATGTTTAATTGCAAACATAAACACTAACTTTCACCAAATTGTAGAATATTACATACATTTGCAATTACAAAATATTGCAGCTACAAATTACAAATACATTTTTTTTTTAGTATAAATTTTGATTGGAATGTGATGGGTGGAAATTAAACCTTGGTCAATTGCCTCATTGCCTGAGTTATACACTGCTCTATCAATTGTGACCATGGATGCAAAAGGCGGTCTAGACGGTGCCTAGACGCTGGCCGCCCCAATTAAGGCCTGGGCGGTTGCTCTGGGCGTTCTTTGACCTAGGCGGTCTTGGCGTTTTTTGATTTTTTTTTTTTATTTTGTATTTAAAAAAAAAAAAAAAAAACTCAAAATGGCGTCGTTTCCATTTAGTTTATTATGTTATTGACTTATTGTTATGTCTTGTCAACATTATTGTCTTGTTTAAGTGTTTTGGACTTAGTAATTGATTTATGTTGACGTCTTTATTTTAATTTTATGTTGGCTTCTTATAATAAAGTTTATGTATTTGAATTTTCTTTTTTAATACAAATCCTTCATAACAAAAAAATTAGAAGTTTTTTTAAAATATTTTGAATTAAATAATTAATAAAAAATACAAAAAAATGCCAAAAAGAAAAAAATAATAATAATAATAATAATAATAATTTCTATGCGGCGCCTAGTGACTAGAAACCGCTCCGCCTTCATTTTCCACTTTCTACCGCCATGATTGAGGCACAACCAATTTCCACTAGATCAAAATTTGATCAAGGCTACGTGATTAAGTCACAAGTAGTATTAGATTTCTCTTCTCAGCTGGAGCCCTAATCTATGGTGCCTTTTACTGATTATTTGATTCCAAAATTCACTTCTTCTTGACAACTGGTAAAACGAAACACAAATGGGAAAAAGTTTGAACTTTACTTAACAAGTTAGATAAATAAAAAATTCTAGTCAGATGCACTTGAATATTTGATTAAGGAAGTTAATTTTATGAACTCCCACATAAATCTTTCATTTTAGTTAATCAAATATAACTTATTGCACAAGAAGAGAGTATAATAATAAATTTCATGTCTGCTATTAAACAAAGAAGAAAAATTGTAGAATGTCTATTTATAGTTGTAGAAAAATAGAAAACGAGAACAAAATAGAGGTGCGGAATAATTAGGATTATTTCATTCACTAAATATCTCCTTATTTAGGGTGCCAAGTATAAGGTCTTCACGAATACGTTAATATAAATAAATATTTAAATTGCCCTTCATTAATTATTTTTTATGAAGGAACACTAATTTCTTTCAACACTCCCTCTTGTGCCAAGTTAAAGAGTGAATGGTGCATGAATTGTTGTCTCGTTAATAACGTACCTTGCCAAGTAACAAAACCCAATGGGAAAAATAAACATTGGTCGAGGAAAAAAAAGAGTGTTATGCACCTTTATTAATATTCCTCATGATCTGTACATCTCTTCCTTGATATGTACATCTACCAAGAGAGCTTCAAAAATCTCTTCATCCTCAATTTTACATAAACCATTAAGATGATTTGTGGTTGTTGATTATAGAAGAACATTGATAGTACATGTTTTGCCTTGTTACCTTTTGATATGTAGCATAATTATCTATTTGTTGCAAATAAATTCATCTTCATAACTTCGAGTAGGCTCTTCAATGGTATAACTCAAGTCACTAATATTTTGACCATAGATACTCTTGAGATAATCATCTCTAAGTGATTTGATGAGGTAGCTAGATGATTTGAGCTTAGTTGATCTTCAAGATTTTATCATGTTCCTTGTGGTACATCACCAGTTTAGTGATGACCTATACATTGGTCAAACAACACCAATAGAACCAACAAAAAATGGTATTTGGTATTTGATATTAGGGGGTAGCTTCAACATTTTATTCAGGAGTATTTTTTTATATGTATTCCTTCTTATCTCACTGCAAGAAAAATGCAAAACAACAACGCTCCTAAGAAAACGGATTCAGGCTAAAATCGTTGTCTATTAGAAACTTACAATTATTGTAAATATAACCGTTGTTGTTTAGCGAAAAATGCGATGAACAACAACGGTTATATTGTGTTGTTGTTTACCCCGTTATTGTTTAGCGCCTGTTAAAAAAAAATATAAATTGTGTTATAATAACAAAATTCTTAGGGAGAATTTTTATCTAGCACTATTCCTAAGAGACATATAAAAAGTAGCAACCTTTTCAATTAATATCAAATTTAACACTTTGCTACTATTCCTCTCACTCTCCCCTGCCCCCTCTTTCCCTCATGTCAGGCTTTTAGCCTTCTCCCTCATTCACTCTTTCTCTCTCTTCTCTCTCTTTCTTTTTGTTTCATTAATGGAGGAAGCACAATTTCTACAAAGTATTCTCAACCAAAAAATATAGAGGCGGCGACGGAAATGTCCAGGCGGAGACGGATCTGCCCACAGGCTCGACTGCAGTCTTAAAGTGACGGAATATATTACGGTGGAGTTTCTGACTTGGGAAATCATCTCCGTCGTTGCTGCAAGTCTGCAACTTCGATGGCTCAACGGAGAAGAAGATGTATTTTAGTAGGCACGAGTAATACTTATCATGGCACGCTGTGTATTTTATGATGGCACGAGTACACAAAAAAATTTTACTCGTGCCCCCTAATATCTAGCAGTTGTTTATTATCTCGTCGTGCCAAGGTATATCATGGCCCGATATGATTTTTTATGGCACGAAGTATATTAATCATGATACGATTACAAAATATTATTTCTACGCGTGCTACTAATGTCTAATGTTATAGTATTCTGAAATCGTGCCGATCATGCCATGTTGAAAATTAAAAATTGAGAGCTTGAAAATGACAATGGTGTCTGTAAAATGAAGAGAGAAGAGAGAGAGAGGAGTGAAAATGATGTCTGTAGAAAAAATAAAGAGGGAGAAAGGAAAAAGGTAAAAGCAATTAATTAGGAGAGAGAAAAAAGGTGATTGACAAGATGGGAGATGACATTTTGCAAACGGAGGGGGGTGGGAGGGGGTGAGAGTGAGATGTGCACAAAAAAATAAAAAATGCTAAATTTAATACATTTTTACAATGTTGGCAAATTTTATACATTTGATACACAAAGTGATACATTTGGGGGTTTTCCCAAATTGTTATTCTTTTGTAACCCCAACTAACGTTTTACATTACCCTTACAATGCAAATGCAAAATCACAGATTCCCTGAATTTTCACTCCATACCACAACTTTCCCAAATCGGAATATCTAAGAAACCCTCGCCACCTGCCCACGCCATCGAACACCCATCCTCGCCGTCGCTGCCTAGCCGTGCCCTGCCCATTCTGCCGTCTCTTTCGCACTCCGCTGTGATCCTCGCGCTTCGTCATCGCCCTTGCACTCCATCGCCGTCGGTTTGTCGCCGTCGCAGTTCAAAGCCATTGCTGATATTTTCCACACTCCTCTCATCTTTGAAGACATTTCTCGCCGAACATTGTGTAACACGTTCCTCGTTTCCGGTGGAAGGTGTGTAACGGCTTCGATTTCTTCATCGCTGCTTTGTTGCGTAATTTCGTTTGTCTACTATTTTCTGCTTACTACTCTTCAATTCCTAATTTGCACCTGATGTTGTGTAAGTGTTAGCTATTTTTCTCTTCTCCGCTCTCTCTGTCTTTGGTAGTGCTGTGAATTGATGACATTGAAATGGAATTTCCATTTCAATTACTATAAACTTTGTTCGTTACTTCTTCCTCCTAAAATTTGTTCCTTTGTGCCATATCTGTAGTTACTCATGGAATAAAAGATACTTGATTTATGGTAAAATAGTTATAATCTTATGGTATATGTTGTTTTGATATCTCTAGCTGTTTAATTTTACCTTGTCGGTTGCAGTTTGAGGTTACTACTTCATGAAAATACTGCACTTGCTAAAAGGCGTTGTTGTCTAATGCTACTTTCACTCGATTAAATGAGACAGAGACCGGACTTCATACAAAGGTAGCATTTTATGTCTACTTTGTGTATGTATTTGAATCAGGTTACTGACTTTCTCATGCAAATGTTTGATAGTCACTAAACGAATTAATCGAGTTATCCAAGAAGTACTATAATGTAGTTGTTTCATACATATGTTTTCTGAAATTCCTGCTCATGAATTTCCAGTTCTAAAGCTTTGAAAGCATTTACTTTTCCCCAACAAAGATGAACCTTTTGTAGTTCATGTGTAAAATTAATTCCATGTAATCTATCCATGGTACCATTATTTTGGCATATATGCTGATGGATTATGAAACCTTTCTGGTTCATAACATAATAAATGGTCTTTCGTCTCAAAATAATAAATAAATAGTATATGTTAAAACAATTAGTGTGGTAATCAACTTTAATGCCTCTAGCCCTTGAGTTTCAATTTTCTTTTATTACTTTTTTTTGGTTAATTTTTCTTATTTTGACTTTGTTTTGTAATATGTTACTTGGACAGATACTATTTTCGTTGATAAGTAGGCGAGGATTAATCGAAGTTAGTCGAGATCTTTGCAACACAGAGGTTAATAGTAGGGAATTCTTTGGAGTTTGGAGAATGAGAAAATAAATAGATTTTTTCTAGAAGAGAACATTTTGAGAAATGGCCATATTTTTTTGTTTTTATTTTCTTTTTTCTTATGTTAGTAATGAAAAGTCAAAAGGTCAAAGGTGATAGTTTGCAAAAAGTTACGATGCTCTTAGAGAACTCCAAATCTGAATGAACTTTAATTAAGAAGTAAAGGGTCGTAAACTGGGATTCCAAAAATCATATAATAAGAATTTAAAATGAAAACAAAAGGTTTAGAGGAGGCGTTGTGGTGGCAAAGGGTGAGGGTAGAAGATTTAAACAATGTATGTAAGTGTTCTATTTAAGTTCTTGAGTTAATATAAATAACTATGTTTGAAGTTTTCTCCTGAGTTCTTTCATAGTTCACAAAATATTAAGGTGGATAATTTACAAAATCCATTCATAAGAATGAAAGGTTTACATTTCTTGACCTAACTATACCAGTGTGTTTTTGGGTTCTACAGGGGTTGATATTGATTCAAAATGGTTTTTAAGTTCTCAGCAGAAATGGCTTCTCATTTGTGTAGTTATTTATCATATGTAATAACATTGCATTCCATTCTATAGTTTTCTAAATCTGGTTCTGAGTTTCCATGCTAATAAAAAAATATTCATACAGGATATGCATAGAAATTGTTCACTCGATCACATAGCTTTAGGCTGTGCTTGAGCCCTTAGCAATATTTTATTATACTCTCGTGAATCTAGATGGTCATAGTATTTAATAGATGGTTGTATAGCGATGGTTGAGTACACAATCTGAAATTTTCACCCTTATTAATTGTTAGGGAGACAACTTCAACTTTTTACAATCAATTGTAGTATGGCTTTTTGGTAATAGCGTTTGAAAATTGTAAGGTGATGTGTAAGAGTTCCGGCTGCTGCACTTTGTTTTGTTGGTATCTCTTTTAACTTCAGTTAGACCAATAGATTATGAATTTTTACTATGCCATTTTCCTTTTTATATGAATAAATATGCCCTTCCTCTATTTTATTATTAATGAAGTTCTCTACCATATGGCAAGGTTGCTGTGATGTTTGGAATTTGCTGATAATGTTGCCATTATGCACAATTATTTTCTATAGGAAAGATCAGGAAATAAAGCTTATTCAAATGTTGTGGAGATACTGGGATACCTTCATGCCGTTCCTATCGAGACTGTTGACAAACAATTTGATCCGGTGGTAAGTTCCTCGTATTTTGCATAATTCTAAGTTGGACATAATTCTAATAGGTGGAATTAATGGCCTTTTCCTCTGTGGGAAATTAAACCATGGATAGTTTTGTTCTCTCTCTATAAAACAAAAGAAAAGAAAGTGGCAAAGGTTTCTATAATCATTAAAACCATTTCATTGGCCTAGTTATTCACAATAATTTTTTGGACGTTAGCTCAATGCAGACAAAGCTCCCGAGTTGGCTCATAATCCAGTCGAGTTACATATGAACTCTTTGAAAAGTTTTGTTGTGCAGGAATCAACCACAAGTATAATCACAAGAAATTACACACTCTATTCGGACGAATGAGATTGAAATTGGCCGAACACACACAAACGCAAAACTAGAATGAACAACGAATCACAAACACATTTACGTGGTTCAAACTATGAAGTTCTACATCCACGGAGGCTCCTCACACCTCAATTCACTAATAACAACTGGGGATTTACAAGAATTATGCAGAAATCAGAAATCCCTAATTCTGAACACCAAATTAGGTCAAGAACCCTAATTCCCTAATTCTCTCTCTACAGTAATGTTTTCAGAGGGAAAATGAATGAATTAGATTTTTTTAAAAGTTGTTCCTGAAGCTAACTATAATAATCGAGCTCAACCAATCACCAGCAATCCGTTGTAACCTCTTGAAGTTGAGGTGCAAGTTCCAACAGAAAAGCGGTTATGAAAACTGTTGTCAAAGATGCATAAAAACCGTTGCATAACCAACCTATACCACTAGTACTCAAACCCGGTTCAACCTGCATCATCAACCTACTTACTCTGAAACCCGGTTCTTCAATCCGGTTCACACGGCTCTATATCCGGTTCTTGATTTCCAACACCCCTTATTAATTAACTCCACACACACTTGATGAAATTGACTCCAACTAACAAATCTCCACCTCAATGAATTAAGTGTGTCTCCTAGCCTCAACTGGTCTTCACTTTCAACTCTTCAAACACATTGTTCAAGCCTTATAGGGCTTGAGCAGTGTCTTAACTTGGTTCCTGGTACAGCTTTGGTCATAAAATCAGCCCGCATTTTCATCAGTATGCATCTTCTTGACTTCCACTGATCCAGAATCAATTACATCCCTTACAAAATGCAATCTCACATCAATATGTTTTGATCTTTCATGAAATGCCTGGTGTTTTACTAAGTGAAGTGCACTTTGATTATCACAAAGAATAGTAACACATTTCTGTATAATTCCTAAGTCCCTAAGAATCCCTCTTAGCCAGACAGCTTCCTTAACTACATCAGTAACAACTATGTATTCAGCTTCTGTAGTGGAAAGTGCTACCACTGGTTGTTGAATATTTCTCCAGCTAACTGCAATATCATATAGTGTAAACACATATCCTGAAACAGACTTCCTAGTGTCTATATTGCCAGCAAAGTCTGCATCCACATAGCCAATTAAAGGAACAGTACCTCCAGGTTTCCTTTCAAACTTCAGACCCATTCCTGCTGATCCCTTTAAGTACCTCAAGATTTGCTTCAAAGCTTCCCAATGAACTATACTAGGATTCGACATGAATATGCTCATCAATGAAACACAATAAGCCAGGTCAGGCCTGCTGCATATCATTCCATACATTAAACTCCCTACACCACTGGCATAAGGTATATGTTTCATGTATTCATCTTCTTCAGCTGTCTTGGGGCACTGACCTTTAGATAGTTTGAGTTGTTGTTTCACAGGAACACTCAAATGTCTTTGCCTCATGCATGTTAAACCTCTCAACCACCTTTAGCAGATAATTTTTTGAGACAAATACAAAATTCTAGCCTTTATGTTTCTCAAAATATCTATTCCTAAGATTTTCTTAGCATCCCCTAAGTCTTTCATATCAAATTCTGAGCTCAATTTCTTCTTAAGTTGATGTATTTTATGCTTGCTTTTTCTTTCTATCAACATGTCATCCACATACAGCAATAAGTACATTCTCAAAGTATACACAACTGTCAAATAAGCTTCTAACCAACATTCAGCATGAACTCATTGAACTTCTTATTCCATTGTCTTGGGCTCTGTTTTAACCCATAAAAAGATTTTCTAAGATGACACACCTTCTCTTCACTTTCAGGAACCTCAAAGCCCTCAGGCTGCTTCATGTAGATGTTCTCAACTAGATCCCCATGTAAGAAAGCAGTCTTGACATCAAGCTGCTGCAACTCCATGTCTTCTTGTGTGACCTTTGATAAGAGAAGTCTGATAGAGCAATGTTTAACCACAGGGGAGAACACTTCATTGAAATCAATGCCATCTCTATGTGTAAAACCTCTGGCTACTAGTCTAGCTTTGTATCTCACCCTTTCACTGTATGAAGCTTCAATTTTCCTCTTGTAAATCCACTTGGTACTCACCAATTTCTGTCCTTTTGGCTTGTCAACTAATTTCCGGGTATTATTTATTTCCAGAGATTCCATTTCTTCAACCATAGCACTTATCCAGTGTTCACAGTCACTACCACTCCATGCTTCTTTGAAACTCTAAGGTTCATGATGTTCCATGTCTTCAGCAACAGTCAGTGCATAATATGCACTTCCAGCTTGTCCATAAAAGTCAGGCCTCTGGATTTGTCTCCTCGGTCTATCTCTGGCAATGCTATAATTTCTGAGATTTGGATTCACTGGTGGTGCTTCTTCTTCTTCTGAAGAGCTATCACTAGATTCTTGGGCTAATTGTTCAATTCTTGGTGGACTTGTGATAGATGATGGCTCCACCTCAACTGAGACTCTGTCAGCTTCCACAGCTCCTTCAAACTCATCCCTACTACATGTAGAAGTATACCCCATAACATTCTCATTAAATTTCACATCCCTACTTATCATGAGCTACCGATGTCCTTGTTCTAAACACCACAACCTGTAACCTTTCACCCCTTCTGGATACCCCAAAAACACACATATGAGGGCCCTTGGATCAAGCTTATCTTGCTTAACATGTGAAAAAGCAAGACAACCAAACACCTTCAATTCTGTGTAATTAGAAATCCTTCCATTCCATAATTCTTTTGGTGTTTTGAATCCCAGTGCAGATGAGGGTGATTTGTTGATAAGATAGCATGTTGTACTAACAGTTTCTCCCCAAAAAGACCTTGGTAATCCAGCATCAACCAACATACACCTTACTCTTTCAAGAATAGTTCTGTTGAATCTCTCTGCAATGGCATTCTGTTGTGGATTCATTGGTACAGTTATGAGTCTTGTAATTCCTTTCTCTTCACACAGTTTATTAAACTCTGTAATAGGTACTCAAGGCCATTATCAGCCCTTAAGTGCTTGAGCTTCTTCCCTTTCAGGTTTTCCATCTGGTTTAACCAGCTCTTGAACTTGGTAAATGCTTCACTTTTGTTTCTTAGCATAAACACCCATACCTTTCTACAAAAATCATCTATGATTGTCATGAAGTATCTCCCACCACCATGAGTTTATGTCCATGATGGGCCCCAGATATCAGAATGCACATAATCAAATGGTTCTTTAGTTGTGTGAATCCCTTTCCCATAGGGCAGTTTTTGTGACTTGCCTAATGCACACTTGTCACAGAATTCAAGTGATTGTGACCCCAGATCTCCATAATGCCTCTTTTGGATAATTCTTTCAATCCTCTTTCCCCAATGTGTCCAAGTCTTTTGTGCCATAGCATAAGATCAACCTTGTTCAACACATTTTCCACATAACCAGAAACAGGCTGTCCAATCAAGATGAATAACCTATTGTGTTTTTTACCCTTGATTACTACCTTCTTGCCTTTGGTTATGTGTAAATATCCGTCTACGGACTTGAACTCATATCCAGTATCATTCAAGGACCCTAGGGAGAGTAAGTTTCTTTTAAGACCAGGTACATACCTTACATTAGAGATTGTTCTGGTTACACCATCAAACATGGTGATTTTCACAGATCCACTTCCTTGGACTCTGCATGACTGGTCATTTCCAAGCAACACACTCCCTCCAGCTTCCTTCTTGAGGTCTTGAAACCAGTGTTCATGAGGACACATGTGGAATGAGCATCCTGTATCAAGGACCCACTCATTTTGCATCTTTGAACCAGTAACATTTAACACCTCTGCAGAATCAGTGTCTTGCTCAACAGCTGCTGCTTCTGCACCTTTTTCCTCAGATTTCTTCTTCTTTGAGGGACAATTCTTCTTTAAGTGTCCCACTTGCTTACTGGAGAAACATCTCATCTTCTCCACCCAATTCCCAGATTTCGTTGACTCATCATTTCCAGCTTTTCCATCTTTAGAATTCTGCCATTTCTTCTTCTGGTTATTTTTCTTGAATTTGACAGTCAATCCTTCACCTGTTGAGTTGAGTTTCTTGTCACCTTGGAGCTGCAGGCCTTTGGTCTTCAGAGCAGTTATAATTGAGTCAAAACTCAATTTGTCCTGTCTTCCAAACATGAGAGTATCTTTGAAATTTTCTAAAGATCTTGGAAGTGCATTCAACAACATCAAGGATTTATCTTCTTCCTCTATTTTTACTTCCAAGTCTTCAAGCTCATCCAGCATTCGACTAAATTCATCTAGTTGATCAGAGAACACTTTGTCATCACTCATCTTGAAGGCCAACAGCTTCTGTTTAAGGAACAACTTGTTGGTGACAGATTTAGACTGGTACAACTCCTTCAGTTTCTCCCAGGCTTCAATGGTGGGTTTTACACCTGGATATTTCCCTCAATGATTTATCTCCAAGGCAGAGAATAATCATACTCAATGCCTTTTGATCTGCTTCCCCAAACTTTTGCTTCTCAGCATCACTCCACTAATCCACAAGCTTTAGAGCTCCTGCAAGCCCGTTCTGAATCAAGATTGTGTTCATCTTGATTTTACACAGACCAAAATCATTCCTCCCCGAGAACTTGTCAAGATCAATCTTCATTCCAGCCATCTTTTTCTCCTTGCTATCGTGGAAGAAGGTTTCCCACAGACGATGCCACTTGTTGTGCAGGAATCAACCACAAGTATAATCACAAGAAATCACACACTTTGTTTGGACGAATGAGATTGAAACTGGCCGAACACACACAAACGCAAAATTGGAATGAACAACGAATCACAAATACATTTACGTGGTTCAAACTATGAAGTTCTACATCCACGGAGGCTCCTCACATCCCAATTCACTAATAACAACTGGTGATTTACAAGAATTATACAGAAATCAGAAATCCCTAATTTTGTACACCAAATTAGGTCAAGAACCCTAAGTCCCTAATTCTCTCTCTACGGTAATGTATTCAGAGGGAAAATGAATGAAATTAGATTTTTTTACAAGTTGTTCCTGAAGCTAACCATAAGAATCGAGCTCAACCAATCACCAGCAATCCGTTGTAACCTCTTGAAGTTGAGCTGCAAGTTCCAACAGAACAGCGATTATGAAAACCGTTGTCAAAGACGCATAAAAACCGTTGTATAACCAACCTAAACCGCTGGTTTTACTCAAAACCAGTTCAGCCTGCATCATCAACCTGTTTACTCTGAAACCCGGTTCTTCAATCCGGTTCACATGGCTCTATATCCGGTTCTTGATTTCCAACACCCCTTATTAATTAACTCCACTCACAAGCTGAATAAAGATTATTCAGGTTTTATGAAGACTTGGATACGTTTTTAAGTCAAAGAAATTCTTGGTTTATTCGAGCTAACTTGGTAAGGTAATTGATTAGGTCTAGTGTGACATCCTAAATCTTGGAAAAGATTTCTCTTGATCTTACTTGAATTTATAGGAATGTAATATAATGGACTTTAGGTGACCGAAGTTTTCTGAAACAATCACCACAAATCGTAGTGGAAATTTGAGACACTTGACACTTGCTTCCTAGGATGTACTCATACACAAAATTACTTAGAATATCATGGAGCTTGGAGCACTTTCTAGTTTGAACTTCAAGTTTCAATTAACACATGGATCTTAGTAACCAAAAAAACTAAATGAATAACAAGAGTCAAAAGAGAAAATACTGCTCGTCATGATTTGCAGCGAGTATAATGTGATTACAATACAAATATACATGAATGTCGGTATATCTTCCATGTATTTACTAATGTGATCGATGATTTTCTTCAAATTGAGCTTGTGCAACTTGTTGTTTACAGGGTTCTACTTCTGTTTATGTTTATGTTTCTAGATGGTTTCTCTATTCCTTGAGGCAGTGACATGGTGCTCTATGCTTGTGCTGATTATACTGGAAACAAGGGTTTACATCCATGATGCACGTTGGTCTGTTAGATATGGGGTTATTTATGCTCTGGAAGGAGATGCAGTTATGATGAACCTCGCTGTTTCTGTCAAGGATCATTCCAACTGTTTAGTTCTTAATATATTCCTTAGCACATGTGATGACTCTTATTTTAAATTTTTAGAGGTGTATTTGTTATTACCATTGTTTTATTGTTGCTGCCATTACTACATGGTGTATATAAGTGAAGGTTAGGATGTAGATCTTTCAATATGCAACTCTACAGACATTTTCCCATCAACATTAGATAGAATAGTATTGGGCTCCTTCTTATGCTCTGTTTCTTTCAGAATATTAAAGCATGTGAATATAGGAATTTGTCATTTATTTTTATATCTTATCTTTGCAGGTCCATTTTGCTTTGTATGTCAGTGAAGTGGTTGTCCAGGTTTGTTAAACTTCTACTTTCTTCATTAACTGAAAGTATTAGTTCTCACTTAGAAAATATGAGGGAATATCTTTGGTACAAAATAGAACCAATTAGCTTCTTTTGGACTGATGGTGTGCTGGAGATTTCCTTATTCAGATGTTTCGACTGCCAATTTCAGTCTGGCATTTTGAATTGAGAAAACAAGCAAAAAGATAAATACTTATTTATCCAATTTGGCTTAATTAAACTCGGTAACCAATGACTAGTTTTCCCTATCGTTGTTAGCACGCATCACAGCCTAAACTGGCACATCCAAAGCTGATTGTTGCCTATTGGTAGCATATGATTTGGTTATGGATAACAAAAGAGTGGTCTAGATGGTATTTATACTCAATATTCATGTCTTTGTTGCATCTTCAATTGGACATGCAGGCTTTGTTTGGTGTGCTTTTTCTTATCTATATCCCTGACTTGGATCCTTACCCGGGATATTCTCCACTGCAAACTGAATCAGTAGACGATGTAGCCTATGAAGAACTTCCAGGAGGAGTGCTAGTATGTCCTGAGAGACATGTCGGCATATTCTCCAGTACGTTATCACAAACTATACTCATTAAATGATGCTATTATTTGTTGCCTTGCCTCCATTAGGCAATAGTTGATATATTACAGTTATGGCATGTTATTTCGTCCATAGCTCTATGTGTTTCCTTGTGTAACTTCTTTTGTGGGATTTCTGTATCTGTATCTAATTCTCATTCTCTTCTGGATGAATGATATTCTTGTATACCAATTTTATTTGATTTTAACATCTCATATTTTAGCTCGATTTTGTTCTTACATTCTTTTATTTTTTAGATTTTTGTTTTTCGAAATAGAGCTGCAATAACTCGATTAGTTGTTCAGCGCTTTAGATTAGTACTTTCTTGATCTACTTTTGCCTACCCCGTCATGAAATTTGCCTACTTTTATTTTTCATTATTTTTGTGTACATTATATGTTTGATATTATGTCTATGCCCAGATATCTTTGTTAAAATCTATCCTGTTGCTTTATCTTCAACAGTGAACGGATATAGTGATCGAGTAGTTTTCACTATATTATTCCAACATAATTGTAACCAGTCTATCATGGTTAGAAGCCCTGACTGTGGAAAGCAAAAGTAAGATGAATACAATTTAAGAAGTTGTGCTAAAAGTTCCAAACCATAAAGATTCAAACTATTAAATTATGGCATGCATAGAACTAAGTACTCTGCTTTAGCCTTTAGCTTCACATTTATATGCTCTAACAGGATGTTGTTCAACAAGTTTTGGAAGTGTCTGATATTTGATGGATTATGTTCAAGTTCTACAAAGGAACCTGCTACATAGAAACCGAGGGTTGTATATTAAGGACCAGCAGTGTTAAGCTTTTTTATGTGTCCAAGGCGTCAATGATTTGTTATGAAGACACTTTTAAGCACAATTTGTTTGCTAGTACTCTGATTTTTTGGCCTTTTCATGGGATCTCATTCATACAAATAATGTTTAAATACATTGTTAGGTAGCTTCCCATTATGTTAATTTGGATTGTTTGAATGTATATCTAACCAATGAGATTTTGCATTTTTAAATTGATAAGTTGCTCCAAAGCTTCCACCAGTGGGAACGAATGTCTTCAGATAATGGGGATAGATGATTAGCAAGCTTAATGCTTCTCAAGATTTGGTCATGTAGTTAATTTTTTTTTTTAGTTAAATTTGATGATTTGACTATCAAAGTAATTGTTGTTTTATTTACTTTTTTGTCCTTTCATTCTTCAATTATTTATTATTTTAAAATATAAAAAAAAATTAAAAGAAGATAACAATGACTAGTAACAGGTGCCACAAACCGTTGTTGCAAAGATTAAAACGACAATGGTCATAAAACATTGTTGTTACTATTGTTGTAAAGATTAAAACGACAACGGTAAAAAAAAATTGTTATCACCGTTGTTTTAAAGGTTCAAAAAGACAACGGTTAATATCTATTGTTAACAATTGTTGTTGTAGATTCAAAAGACAACAGCTAATGTTCGTTGTAAAGCTTGTAGTTGTAATGTCAAAGACAACAGTTCAGAAGCGTTGTAATGGCCGTTGTGGTAAACATAAAACGCAACGGTTCATGTGTGTTGTAAAAGCGTTGTGGTATACATGTTCGACAAAAGTGGAAAAACGTTGTAGTAAGTTGGGTCTACCACAATGCCATGTACGACAACGCGCACTTTTCACAAACAAAAACATTTTTTTCATTGTTGTTTAGCAGATTTGTTGTAGTGTCTCTACGAATGAGAGCATTTGACATTTTCTTTAGAAGTTACAATTTTATTTTTAATCTCTCATGTCTCTGATATAGGAAGGACAAATTTATGTCAATGAGTTTTCTTTAGATATCAAAATACTTTTTAATATAATTTAATTGATACTGCGTTATCCTGGGTAAAATATAGCTAATAAATTCTTTGAGAAAGTAATATCTGGTTGAGTGCATTGAGCTTAGTACAATAACATGCACATTTCACTTAAGTAGGGAATTGTAGCGCCCAATGACTTTTTGTATTTTCGTTAGATGCAAATGGGTATTTCCTTATGTTCACACTTCAAACAATCATAGGAGTGCTAACAGATTACATTTTATCCATATTAAATTGTCTGATCATCTTTTGAATATATGCAAACTGAGAAATCAGTATTCCGCAAACTTGATCTTCTAGTTCAGGGCATGGACACTGCCGAGGTTTTTCGATGATCTTTATCTCAAATTCGGATATCAAGTATCTCATGGTTTCTCTTATTTGAGTATTTATTATGTCCATAACATTGACATATATTGTTATAGTTGCAACTTCGGAACTTGTTTCCTTTATAAATGCAGAGGGCCAAAGTTAATTGTTCTTATTCTTTTCTATTCAAGTAGAAACTCAGATCTGTACCACTTTTGTTCGGATTGTTTCAATCAAAGTAAGAATTTTAATTTAATATGGTAAATGCACTTCATATTCTAAAGTCACTTGAATTGGGCAATGCAAGTCCATTTAACACTCTTATATGTCTTTAAAATGTGATCCCAAAAGAGATATATTATAACCACATTAATATGTTGCATCTCCGATCCTTTGGAAACTTATCAGTAAGATATTATAACGTTCATTACAAACGTTGTGCTTCAAGATAAGCTTTGTATCTCATGATTTTATTCTTCTCACAGTACTTACTGAAAAAACCTATTTTTAAGTCCTACATGCTTTACACGTGGTCATGCTAGCACTACCAAACCAAATGTAATACCACAAATCTCTGAATCCTTAAAAAATATGTATTTTAAATACTTCCATGCATAAAATATCATATTTGACTAACGCAATATGTTTTGTTGTTTTTTTGTTGGAAAAGTGATACTGCAATGTCAGTACTCATCCGCACCTACAACTCAGAAAAAAGGTGAGACTTAAGACATGAAAAGTTTTACTATCGGGTCCAATATATATGAAACCAAGAAAATTTAAACTTGTGTTTATATAGGTAAATAATATTATTTCTAAAATCACATAATCTATGGATATAATTTTAGACTCACATAAGGATGAAACTATGCAAATGAAATGGTAGAAAATTGTGTTTAAGGAAAAAATATTTAAAAATGAGTTTTAGATAGTTTACAAGATACAGTTCTAAAACAAAAAGATTATGGATAAAGTTTCAAACTCAGAGAAAGATAAAACTAGGAAACGGAATGGTAAAACTTTGTGTTTGAGAGATTTGAAAAAAATAAAATATAAGTTTTAGATAGGTTATGAGATATAGTAATAGAATAAAAGTTTACATATAAAATTTATATTTAGAAAAGAATAAAACTAGGTAATGGAATAGTAAAAAAATTGGTTTGAAATATTTGAAAAAAAAAAATTAAAGATAAGTTTTGTATATTTTACAAGATACATTATGCATATCGGGCCATTTCCATCTTTTCTCAACAGTATCCCAACATCTCTTTGATCGTAAGTACACCATCATCATGGACTTCCAGTAAGAATAGTCTGTCTCATCAAGAAATGGGAGACGCAACGAGATGTGGTCAAGTGATATCATCACAGTTTCGTAAGTCAACCTATTTGAAAACTGGAACCTCCTTTAGTGCCAATTGAAATATCATAATTTATGCTCATGTGTAGTGTTTGTTAGTTGTAAGAACATTGAAAGAACAGTGCATATGCAAGAACTTGAGCAGTAACAATGTGTGGGTGTTGAAGTGTTGTAAGAACTTGAGATAAAAAACAGCGGAACAAACATTTATCTACAATTTTCGAGGAAGAATCTCTTCTTCCTCTCAAGCCTCTTTCATTAGAAAAGTGTTTTACACATGCAAATTGGACTTACAAACTTTAGGAATCACTCTTAAGAAGCAAATTCTATATTCACTCCCCCCTAACTACTTGCCTGGTTGTTAAGTCCAAGATGGACGTGGTGCACTGAATCCCTCAAGTGCACGATGAGATCTCCTAAACCCGTCAAACGTGATCTCCCGAATTTGTCGAACTAACAATTATGAAACAGAAGTTTTACTGAGAAAGAACCTCAACACAAACAAAACTAAACTAGACTCTTGAAAGTGTGTAATGCCCAATCACTAAGTCAATTCAGAATGCTTGGTGCGTGCAGCTATTTATAGTGTTCGTCTAGACTATGTACAATGTGGATCATAATCCCTTCCTTGTGTAGCTCCCTTGATGTTCTTACATTTTTATTCTGAAATGAAAAGTGAGTCAAGAATGTCTTGATTCTTGGGATATTAATTCTTGGTTCGATGCAATGTATGTGGACACCTATTTTGTTCCATGAATGACATTTTCTCCAAGATTTTAGACATGAAATTTGCACATGCAAAATTGATTGTTAATTTTGTCAAACCTACCGAATAAACCAAGAACCCAAATCTCCAAGAAAAATTGTTAGACAAAAATTAAATATTTTCGATAACTACCAATAATAATTGAATGTGGTAAAAGCACATGTTAACAAACAATTTTAATGAGGTGGTGGTTGTACAAATGTGCGGATTGATGACTGTAAATAAAGATACGTTGGGTTAAAATAAAGAATTTATGTAAATTTTTTATATTTTCTTAAAAATAGTGACCGGGGATATATTTCGAATTACCGTACAAAAAATAGAATTAATAATCTGGCAAGGAGCAGCAGAAGAGCAACGGCTTCACAAGCAATAAAGTATGAACTAGGAAAATATCGTGCATTATATCGGCTCTCATCTAGTTGAAATAAAAGTTATAGCGGAAACTGACCTAAATTGAGCCTCGGAAAATTGATTCATTTTGTACCCTATTTTTGCCGAATTCATCAGAAATAGAAAATAAATAGTTAAAAAGTAATGTTTTAGGGAAATAAATTGAAAATATAAGATAAAGATCATTTAATTAAGTTATATGCAAATTCCAGACAAAAACAGATCTGAGTAATTTCTCCTCTCTAACTCCTTTAAACATTCAAATACTAAAAACATAGGTAACACTCAGGAAACAACATTGAACTGCACATTAACGAACAGAAAATCAGAGTCCAGTTCCACACACGCAATATATTGAAGCGAGCCACAACTCCAGGCTACAGTATAAGTATGCATTTCTAATAAAGACACGTAACCAATTAAAGTTGACTAGAGTACATTCAGGAAATGAGTGCTATAGAAACTGAGCACTATGCAATGCAAGTCCAAAATAATATGATATAAGCAAAGCACATATGAACTTCAAAATGTACTGCAATACAAGTTCTGATTTCATTGCCAAAACAAGCCTGATTTATTCTTGGGCTTTCTAATAGTTAGAACTTCAGCTGCACCGAAAATCCTACTTTTCTTCACCTTGAGAAGTTCACTGTAATTGATAATGTAATCAAGTCGTCATCCATATTGGCGTAGCTTCCCAATCAGCCAATGTATTTTGAAGACAAGAAAGCCAACACTTGAAATAAGAATTTGGACTAGTAATAGATCTGATATGCTTTCGCCAGATATCGACACTTCTGAACTGAATGAAAAGCACCCAATTCAATTAGACCCTTCATTTATATAGCAAGCAGAAAGCAGAAATTATTCCTTTTTTTCTTTCCTCGCCATGACTAAATTGGCAAAATGCACATTTTCCACTCTACTTACATTTTCTTCTATTGCTTACTTTTGCCACTGTACTGCGATTTCTACCCTTCCAGACCCTACTTGCCCCTAAAAAGTGGGGAGGGAGTTTGCAGGGGGTAAAAGTGTTGAAATTGAAGTGCAGGGTTAAAGCATGCGTTATCCAGCTAATTAACTAGCAAGAGCTGACAATGTAAGGCACCAGATATATAGTACTCGACGACCAAGGAGTTGTTTGCTTAAATGCATGTGTTAATTTCCGAGTAACCAGAAGACCGTAGCAAGATTTTTGGTCCTATAAAGACGTGAATGCATCTGGTTCATGTTATATTAATTTCTCCTCCATCTTCCACTTACATATTCTGAAATATCAATACGCACAAGACCGGAAGGTTCACCTTCTATTTATTTGGAAGCAACTAAACAGCATCAAGGGCTCTAATCCCAGCATTCTTGTCCCATTCTTCAGGAGGGGCAGCATCTGCCATAATCTTTTCCTGTCCACGCCAAAGTATCTGAATCCAAGATGTTATGTTAGCGAATGACACGATACCCTTATAAGTAAAAGCTTTGGACAGGACGGAGAACAACTCACTTTATCAATTACACCAAATTCTTTAGCTCTAGTGGAATCCATATAAAATGGCCTTTTCATCACATTGGCTACGGTCTCTTCCGACTGGTCAGATTATAAAACACATTTGAGGACTTTGTTTCATAAATGGAAAGTAGAAAAAACTTTGACGTATAAACTCACATTTCCAGTGTGCTTTGCTATAAGTTTAACAAGAGTATCCCTGTTAATTATAACCTACAAAAGCCAGTCAACCAGTCATAGTTAAAGAATATCTTATACACTGCTGTATGCGATAACATGTCAAAAATTTGTTTGAACAAATAAGACATTGTCTGGGGTACGAGACCCCAAGGAAAGTATATCTTGTACCACCCAAATACAAAATATTGCCAAAATTTGTTCACAGATACTTCCCCTTCCCCCCGGGTAAATGTCAGTGCACATACGTCTGTATCCCCATGCATGTGTCAACGCAAGGATCAGTGCAGCCCATTAGTTTCAATTTATAAATATTGCTTATCATGTATAAATTAGTGGTATTATCATCAAAATTCTAAGTGATCCTCACATGGTCTATGTTTCAACTAGCAAACTAATATTTTGAAAATGGTTGAAGGTGAATCTTAGAGGGACTAATTATAATTTCATATTGAGAACTTCCCCAATCCAATGTAATGTGAGGCAGCATACAAGCTCAAACTTGCCTCTTTTGCACGAATCAGAACATCACTGGCTGGCATTAAACCCGAGGATGGAACACGAGGTTGTTGAATCATAGCTGAAACAGAAAGTTCCAACACCGCACTCAGGAAAAAGGTCAAAGAAAGTATTTCTTAGGAGTTACGAGTCACAAACTCAAAATTAAATGTAATATGGTACATTATACCTTTGGCATGTGGCATCATGAACCTATTGCCTTTGGTTCCTGCAGAGAGCAGAAGGCATGCCTGGCCAATAGCAGCTCCAACAGCAACTGTATGTATCTGCATACAAGATTAAGGATAAGGAAATCAAAAAGGTTGTAGACAAACACTAAATGTCATTTAAATCTAGTATAAGCACATAATAAGGATATGATATGAAACTTGCCAAGCAAAGATACTGATTACGGTCATACTATCCATACCACTACCCTCTTAAGTTGAAAATGTTATGCGTTAGGTTTTACTTATTTGGTTCTGATAATTTTTTTTCTAGAAAAGGAGATGGAGAACATAATGCGCCAAATATGCACCATATCCAAGTCAATACAAGCTAGATAAAGGATTTCTTGTTCATTGAATCTAAAATGCGTTTTCTTAAGGTCACACCAACCAATTTCATAATGCTTGGAATGATGCTCAACAAAACCATCTTGCTGCCTTGCTCTCCTCTAACGTCAACAACCACAAAACCACCTTCAGCATTCCAAATTTAGTCTTAGCTATATACATATATATACACACATACCGTTAAATTAATACCAAGCGGCACAGCATATTCAGACAACAAATTTCACAAAAGCACCACCATAGTGTAGGAGACATCCTTCATGATGTTCATACGTGTACATCAAATACCCACTAAACATGAACCCGGAGGTTGCATGAACAATAAAAGACATACACAGAGAAACCTTACCTCGTTCTTCAATTGCATCATAGCATCATAAATTGCAAAACCTTCAGTCTCCATCCCAACCTTACATTGCAAAAAAAATTCAACATTAGAAAGAAAGTAAGGATAAAAGAATCATTTAGGGACTTCAAAGAGGAATAAATTATAAAGCAGTTAATGAACAATGAAATAAGGCTTGGAACCAAAATACAAAATTGACGACTGAAATTTGGAAGAGAAAAAAGGCTGGAATTAAGGGGGTGACAGAAGGGAAAAGCAATCAGGAAAATGAGAGTCATTGTAAAGCCAGCATTTACAACATTGAGCACTTTGCAAATATTGATTACAGTAATTGGAGCCTAAGCTTAGCTTCCAAAATAGGGTCAATAACTAGAGATCTTTCAAAGTATTAAAGGCCTAGACTGAGGCTAGCTTTAACCAAAACAATTTCCTTTAGATAGATTTACACATTAAGCTATCATAAGATGTTGCAACACCAAGATGCAGTTTAACGTGTCGGACGTGGTAGTCATCATCATGTCTCTCATTATCCTCTAGGGGAAAATGCAACTGGTTGTTTAAGAGATATCAATCGTAGAACATCGAAGACAAATTTAAGGAAGAAGAATTATGAGAAGAAGAGACGCGACAAATTGACAGCAGAACAAGATCATATATTTTGAATATATTCTGAAGGAATTGGTTTAATAAGCCACACCGTTTCACCATCATCACGAGTAGTTCCAGTAGAGTTTATGTAAATATAAATTGGCTCTTTCGGGTCCATCCACTGAAGATACATCAGCTCAGCTACAACAAGCTCGGTAACAGCTGGCACCAACTGAAATCCAGAAAGCCCATATCATTTGATTTCATTCCAAAAATCAGATCAAGTACAAAGAAATGCCAAAGCTCTCATAAATAAATAAAAATATTTTAAATTTACTATTTCGCGGACTACCACCTGTTGTCTAATTAACTTATATCTACCAACACTTCATCGACCTTTCCTAAATTTATTATGCCTGATTACCACATTTATGCACTTCTAGCCCAGCGTAGAAATATGTTTATTCGGATTGAAATACTAAAGCAGCCCTACTAGGTTTAAGTCAATTCTGTCTTAGTTCCTCGATTTCCATGTTCTGGAAATTTGAATATATGAAGTTTGATGGGATTGAAAACAATGAAGAATGATGTCATGAATGCATTAACCAATAATTTAAGAATACGACTGATTACATGTTAGGAAAATATTTTATCTTTCTTTGTTGCTTAATGTAATGACGAGGCATTGTGAATAATCTGTCCTACAACATCTAACGCTGCTCCATATAAAGTTTCTCTGTTACTTCTTACGGGACATGCAAATATGATCCACAAAAACCAAGTTAAAGCTACTTTTGGTTAGGATCAAATTGATATTAATGATTCTCATCCCAACTGAAATGACTAAGACAAGTGTAAAAAATCCTCACCTCTTATGAATATGCAATTAAGATAGTCCTAGTATGCTCCACATAAACTAAGTTAAAGCTAATTCTTCGTCAGGAAACATTATAAATTAATCATCCATATATATGCTGGTGGAAGCAGCTAATACAGGTGAACTAACCACAGATAATTATAGATTCAAAGAATTTTGTAAAATAAAGCTCTTGACAACCATACGTCTGTATCATTTCCGGAAATCAATTCTCTTTTAAAGAAAACGCATCTTCTACAAACGGGGCTCGAGAACCTTTCAGTGATATTCATGTCAAGAGCATGTTAGTTAATTAAAATGTAGTGAGTAAGATGTCGATTAGTGGCAAATTATATGGTATATTGAACTTCTGAAAAGCCTTGCCAAATTTCATGCCATTTGATCATATGGATACTATAATTTGTCTACCTTCTTTTCTCCAGTCTAACCCAAAACCCTAATTCTACTCTTTTCATGTTTCTTTTCTTTAATGACAGCCCCACTGTGTCCTTACATCAACTACTCAACATTCAAAATCAGGATCATGAGAAGCTAAAATAACAAAGAGTACACTAACCGGCATGCCAATGTATACTATTCTTCCATGCAGCAGTAATGAGGGTAAGTCTGGTGGAGGTCTTCTTGGTCTATGCTCATTGTAAGAAACTGATCTCTCCACCTGTTTCAAGCAACAAAATAACAATATCAAGCAAATAGTTCACTAGTATTTAACTAATTGTGCAGTACCCCCCTAAAAATAGCATTATCAACATGTAATATTTTAATGGAACAGTGGAAGAGCTTTAACTCTTGATTTTGCTAGGTGGCCATCACAGTTAATTTAGCAATCATAATATCATCACCCTTAGATTCATGAGGTTCTTTCTGAGCATAGGCCTATTGTCCGCATGAAATTTGAAGGAGTTAGTCCCTCACAGGCTCACACAACGTTTCGATATTTGTATTGCATTATATGGCTAATCTCAAGTTCATCAAATGAAGGAGCCTTCAGCAGTGAGTTGCAGGCAGAAGTGTTAAAATCTGTCCTGTATCATATCAAGATGGAGCTAGTGTTCGATCAAGTGTACTAAATGGATTGAAACCTGAGTAACTGCATCAATCCAGTCCCACTTCTCTTGCATTGCTATATTGAGGAGGTAGAGCTAGTGGATCATGAAAGACTCCAGTCTTGAAAACTCAAATCAACGATTACAAAAACAATTTCATGTTTAGAATTAGAAAGATTGAGCGGCCATGTGTTGAATTTATTTTACCTTTTCCATCTCTTATTTCCCCAGAGACGTCTGTAAGCACTAAAATAAACCCCGTGTCTATTTTCTCAACCCTTCAACAACTAAATCTTACAAATTCTCAGAGAGAACTTATTTAAAAATCACAATCCTTCCTCTCAGACCCATAAAGGACAAATTCAAAACAAAGATTTAATACGCGAGCACACACACCATCGGACAAAGCAGAAAATTCAATACCAAATAATGAAACTGAAGGGCAACAACTATGTGTTAAAATTGTGTAATGAATAACTGGAAATAGAAGTACCTGAGCAGGGGTAGCCATGAGCGTTGGGGAGTCGAATACATCGAGAAAGGGCGGCGTATCAGAGTTTTTAGGTCTGTTGAGGAGTGTATCCGGAGAGGTGGCAGCAAGAGAAGCGAGGCGCGACAGAAAGGGGTCTTTAGGGTTAATAGGAGGCATCGGAATCCTAGAGCTGTTGATTGCACAGAAAGTACGGCGTTTAGGCGATGGTACAGAGGAAGATGAGGAGCAGCAAAGAGACGAAGCCATCGGCATTCGCAGGCAGTTAGCCATCGAATGATTCTCCCAAACTCGACTGGATTTTTCTGAGCTCAACGACGGAGTGATAGCAAGCAACTGCAGTCTGCAACTATAACAAATAGAAAGAGATAATTATATTTTCGGTTTTCCAACTTTTTTTTATTGAGGTTGCCATTTTGCAATTTCTTGAGGATGTCTGCAATTCCGGACAAAAGTTAAGGGGGGTTTGCAGATGATTATGCTTTTAGAGAAGTGATTTTAATTGATTTTTCAAGAAAAATCAGAATTTGGTAGTATTTGGAAATAAAGTGATTTTAAAGTCAAAAGTTGATAGAAGTTGAGTGATAGCAGCTTCTCAGAATCAGAGTTAAGTGATTTTAACAATGGGTTTTAAAAGTTTCCAAACACTCTAAAATCACTTTTGAATTGCCAAAAGTGATTATAGGTTGGTATGTTGTGTTTGCAAACACTACCTAAATTAATAATTCTCTAAATTCTAATATCATTTCCAACCTTGCAACTCTAATTTAATGTAATTTCATATTATTAATTAGGAGCATGTATATGACATTATGCAGGGTCGGACCTTCTATTAGACCACGTTTAACGGTGACGTTTGCAATCGCTCGTAAGAAAAACGACAAGTTTTTAACTAAAAAAACAAAAAATTCAAAAAGTCAATAAAGTTGATGACCTCGGTTGTGGTTTGGGTTGGTCCACCAACTCATTTCACAACTCAATCTCATCCACAGTCTGCCACATATCAATATCTCATTAGTTGTATCAAATTATTTATTGGATACAGTTTTAATGATAAATAAATGACATAATTTTTATTTTCCAAAAATTAAAAAATTTATCAAAATTCTTTTTTTTTCTCTACAAGTAGAGTGTAATGTTGACATATTTTGAATTAAAATTTGAAGCTCTTTATTTTTTTCTTTATAGAGTCTAATGTTCTATCTTTCTTCACATATTTTATGAAATATATTAGAAAAAACGCCAAAAATAATATGCAATTATGAAACCATAGCATAAATATTGGTTTTATTGAGAAATAGGTTATGTATGTGGATAAAAAAAATTAATATTTAGTAAAATGTTGGATTATTGATAAAGTATAAAAATGTATTTTTTTGGATTGTGGAATAGGTTGTGTATGTGAATAAGAGAGAAATTAATATTTTATTGACAGATTGTGTTGTAGTGGATTGTTGATAAATGTGATCTTAGACGGAAGAGTAAACTTAAGAAGGTTTATTGTTTTACATCATCAATCAATCAATCAATTTAAGTGACGATCAAGAAAAAATTCTTTACAAATTAGAGAATTCTTGGTTATTATCAAAATTATTTTAAAATGCTAATTGTTTTATTACCACTTGTTACTGAAATGATAATTTTAAGTTCTAACTTAATTTGAGATATTCATATATGTACAGACTTAATTAATGTTTTTTGCCTTACTTAGATAATTATTTTCAACTTCTTTGTCTTTTATTTAATGTGTTTTGATATAGATACTTTTACCCTTGTTAATAATTCAGTTCTTTTATGGACTTTCTTTGTCAGTGTACCTTTAATGATTCAATTTATTTATTTATTTTGTTTTTATTTTTATGTGTCATTGTACATCGAAGGGAAAAAAAGATTCTAGAGGCTTATTGTGAGAACTCGACTCAAACCCGGACATGGTTAGGTCACGCCCTGACAGTACAGTTCGTGAATCTAAAAGTTCAAGTACCGTTCCAAAGGTTTGGTACTCTCAAAATTTAAGGACAGAAACCGCTCTAAAACTTATAAAGATTAGTACATAATTGTTCTGAAATTCAAGACAGTTAAGTACAATTTTTAAATTTAACGGACTAGTGAGACAGTTTGGTTCAGTGAAATATATTTAGTTATTCATGGTTTTTTTTTCAATATAAAAAATAAACAAAAAAATCAATATATGCATATCAAAGGTACAATTGAAATTAAAAGCAATATTGACATAAACATCAAAGCATAAGTAATCTTAACAAAATTTGTGATTCATCTAAGAAAAAAAAATACAAAGAGTCATACTTTTTCTGAAAATTTTGAAAACTGGAAATCATATACACAGCTAGCTATAACAATGACAATCCTGGAATCAACAATACAATATTAATCCAACCAAGGTAAGGTAGGGGGAGGGGGCATTATGGGGTATTTATAAATTAGTGTATTTATTAATTTTTATTACATTTTATATTTGATACATTAACTAGTAAACTACCATATCTATATATATATAGTAACAAAATGTATTGTTATCATTTTTTGAAAAAGCTGATTTTCCCGCCCAATCTACTTACTATATTTGGTGATAAAAATATTTTTTAATTAAAAAAAAGAACATAATATATGCATAAAATATCTCCGAATCTGGTACATATATATGTAATGGTAATGTTTTCGCAAAATTAGGGAAGTTGTTGCTGAATTTATTGGAATGAGTTTTTTGTCCTTAAATATAAGTAATAATTAGTTGTATCCAGATTTACTTTACAAAATTATCAAATCGTAAAATACAAATCAATTCTTTAACCATAATTTTTCGAATGAATCTTTACCAATATTATTTATGTTACAATACCCAAATAAATCAGCTATTTTTTTTTATCGAAATTACTATGCAAACGAATCTACAAATTTATTTTATCGCATAAAATTAGGGTAAAAAACACTAATTACAAACCCTATATTTCCAACTATCTAAAAAATGTATTATTTTTGTATCTGGAAATAAAGTATTTCATTCCTCCCCCCCCCCTAATTTATATACTTATTTGGGAAATAAAAAAGTATTTTATTTTATTATTTGGCTGGCTCACTGACCTACCATTTTTTACTCCGATAAATTAGGAAAACGGTTTCCTTAACGAACTAATTTGGTAAAAAATAAATCGAATCACATTTTTTGTGGAAGTTATGATATCCCTCCCTAAAAATAAAGAATAAATAAGCATATATGAAATTTATAGTAAGAGGAAAATCCGTCGACTTTAATAGATTTAATTTACAAAATAAAATCCCTGAACTTTAGCAACTGACAATATTTGACTGAATACATAATCCATTTTAATTAATATATTCACTTCGTTTAGAAAACTGAAATATATCAATCTTATCTTATCTTACTTAATATTAAGACATCCACCATTAATCTATTTTCTTAGAACTTTGATTTTAAAATCATTTATAAATTATTCAATTTTTTTTTTAAAAAAAAATTGAAATCTTTAATTGTGGTGATAAAAATAGACATATTTTAAAACTCCTATATTTTAGATTATTATGTTATGAGATTTTTGACCTAATAAGATATTATAAATATCACATCTTCACACTGCATTTCATAAAAAAAATCACCATTCAACAAAAGCATCCTCTCTCTTATTTTCCAAGGTATATTCATAATTCTCTTGAATTTATTATTCTCATTATCCAAGGTTTACTTGACTGCCTTACATCCATGGAAATCTTGAGGAATGGCTCCATGGAGCTATGGCGCATCTCGGGCACCTCCTGTGGAAGGGGCGTAAGAAGATTTTGTTTGGCACTGCCAAGGGGTAAGTCTTTGTTGTCGATATTTCAACTTTCTCGAGGGCATTTGTTCATGTCTTAACTGTTCTTTTGTGAATATGATTTTGTGCATTTGCTTTATTTTATTTGGCATAAGATTAATTAAATCAGTGTGATTCTTGATAAATAACTTACAAGTAGCAAGACAGATGTTGTTACTATTGGTTATTTTAGGGCATTTGTTTCTGATTCAGTAGGTTCTCTTCTTAGAGTAACATCAATGTGTTATTAAAGCTAATGCTGCAGGTTGGGTTGTGCTCGAAATACGGGTTGTATGAGGCAAACTGAGAATAGTTGCAAATTGTAAGATTAGGTATCAGATTTAATACTTACATGTTTTCAAAATTTTCATCAAGTAAATTTCTTCTACTAGATCAATCAACTCCAATATTTCCAAATAAATTATTACTTATAAGTTATAATTAGAATATTAAAGTTATAGGATAATTATTTGGTTTGCCGGATCAAAATTTTATTGTTGATCCAAATTTTATCATTTCTTATCAGGTTGACCCTATAACGACCCAGGTCTGATAGACATCCATCCGAACTCAAAATTATTACACGAGTTCGTGTCTTGGTAACGGGTCGTGCCGAGTTTTTCCACCTAATTTCTTAACATTAAACAAAATGACATTGTTGTATATAAAATAGAATTATTTAAGGTCTTTCCCGTGCATCGCACGGGGGACATACTAGTCTTACAATATATAAAAGTGCAACCCTCTAAATTAGGAAAACTTTTTATTTTCTCGCCCATTTACAGTTTCTAAAAATATATTATTGTTGTTAATTGATTTAGGTAATTGCACTAATTTATGGGGTAAATTTATCGTCATAAATTTATGTTTATGTTTTTTGTTTTAATGCCAGTAATTATAGTTATTTATGGAAAGATTTGTTGCATGCCACAAAATTCTGTTATTTTGTTACCTTTAATTACATAAATTCGTCACACAAAAAATAAAAGCTGAAAATATTAAATTACATAATAGATAATAAATAATAGATAATAGAGTGACATTTGAATACTTTGTGAGATGGATGGAGTATAAAATATTAAACTTGAAATAAACAATTGATTGTTGGTTGATCATTGGGGTTGAAATTAAATATCTATTGTGGGCTAAACTATTTGTATGGTATTTAAGATGCAAATAAAACTAAATAAATTAGTTTTTCATAAAATAAAAATTTAAATCTTTTTTGTTTACAAAAAATTATATTATTCAATTTATTTTATTCTATTAGTTCATTCATTTTTCTTTAAATAAATATATTTTAAATCGTGCATCGCACGATGGATAGTTCTAGTATGTATGAAATTATTAATACATTTATATATTTTTGTAATCTTTATTTTCGGTATGAGTCGGTTCAGAATAGTTTGGTGTAGTTCAATACGGACATTTACTAAATATCAAATACTTTATCATAAAAAAAATTCGGTACCGTTCGATTCAGAGTAAGTCAAAAGTTAACGATTTTTTTCCAGTTCAATATGCTTTCGATTAGGTTTTTGGCACAGTCCGATATAGTCCGAGTTCCATGTACATCCCTATGACATTGACAAGAGTTCATTACAAAAATTTGATGCAGATAAAAAATCATCTCCAATCATTGTGCACCAATTTAGTGCACCAAAGAAATATTATTTTTAATACTCTTTATATATATATTTAAATTCGTAAATGATGCTTTATTAGAAGTATACTAATGAAATTAGAAAAATAAATTAATAAAGGGTAAAAGAAGGAAAATAAATAAAGTTAAGTAACAAAAAAAAAAGGATAATGGTCATTAAGAAAAGGCAAAAATTTGTGTGCACCCAACACACAATTACACTATTGTGCACTCTCCTATTTAATTTGAAATTAAGAATATATATAAGAGCCTTGTTTGGGTGAATTCACAACAACAACATGTGGTGCAACGGTGAGACATGCGCAGGTGCGGTTCAGGCGCGCGGGTTCGAACCCTGATTTTGCTCTGTTTTTACCTCTTTTTATGTTGTTCAATAATATATGTTATATTGCGCAATAGTATATGTTATATCGCGTAATAGTATATGTTATAGTTACATGTACAATTTTTTAATAATATATTCTGTTGTATAATAGTATATGTTATATTGTGTAATAGTATATGTAACATTATATTGTGTAATAGTATATGTTATGTTACAGGTATACACATTTTTTTTGAATAATATGTAATTTTTTAAAATATTCCGTTGTTTAATAGTATATGTTATATTGTGTAATAGTATATGTTATATTGTGTAATAGTATATGTTATGTTACAGGTATACACATTTATTGTGTAATAGTATATGTTATGTTACAGGTATACACATTTTTTTTGAATAATATATAATTTTTTTAAATATTCTGTTGTTTAATAGTATATGTTATATTGCGTAATAGTTTATGTTATATTGTGTAATAGTATATGTTATGTTACAGGTATACACATTTTTTTTGAATAATATATAATTTTTTTAAATAATATATTACATTGTCTAAAATAATATAAAAAACGCACATATATAAAAAATTGGAGAAGATGGGAATCGAACCTGTGCCCTAAAATCTAATAATTTAGGATTTTACCAGCTAGGCTAGTGTCTCTAATGTGATAACAAACATGCCTTAATATATAATATATATATATATACATATATTATTAATCTATATATATATAAAAGTAAAATGGAGGGTATTAGTGTCATTTTAGTTTTTCCTCCAAAAATTTTAGACTATAATTAGTAACTTTTCCTATTTTTGGTATGTTCATAACTTTGTTTTATTTATTTTTAAATATAAATAATTTTTTCATCTTAAATCCGATTTTTATGCATAATATACCAAATTATTCATCTTTTTACGAGCTTCGATTTGACATCCATATCACATACATTATAATGAGATATTTGATTTGAATAAACGGATTGTTTGTTTGTTAATTTTTGTGTTATAATTGATGGTCATTGTAACTTGAACTATAATATTTTGGTTTTAGTTGCAACTAAAATTAGTAAAATGATTTCTTTAAAAAAATCATGAGTATTTTTTTTATAATTATTTTTAATTACCTATTTATACTTTTAATAATGTATATTTTGTTAAGATTACTCTTTTAAGGAAATTTATTCTCTACAGCCTAAATTATGACATTTGTTAATTTTTGCAATCTTTTTAATTTTTTTACTTTTTCTAATATTCAATTATATATGTTTAAACTTTGTAAGCTAAATAATACTTTGTCGCACTAATCAATATCAACTGTCTATTTTACTCTTAGCAATCTAAATAGCTTTTTCCGCATTAATCAATTTTTATCTTCAAATAAATAAATTATTTGTAAGAAAAATATAACATTTATATAAATAATTTACAATACCATATAAAATACGGAAATATCCAAATATTTTGAAGAGCTCATAGACTTTAATTTGTTATTTGAATTATTAAATAACTTTTGACTTTTATTTTGTTAAAATAAGAATTTCTTAAATAAAATTATTTAAGTATATTTGAAATCACCAAATGAAATCTCAAAAATTGCAAATGAAAATCTAACTTTATAATTAAAATTTGAAAGTTTTTTAGACAAATTAAAAAAATATAAAATAAAAGTAAGGATATAAAGAAAAACAATATTAAACTTTACATTACATATGAACTACCCAAATAAAATAGTATTGTTCCGTTTATTATATATTTTATAGTTAGAATTTAAAAATTATTTTATAAATTAAAAATCTATATATATATATATATATAAATATATATTTATACATATAAGCCACGGTAGGGTCACTTCTGTAAGTAGCACTTTCCAGCCTAAAATTTCAAACTGTGATTGATAAGTTGTTGTCACATTTGGTAAGAATCAAAATTAATTTTACTTTATAAGGTGGCAAATATCTTTTTCCATTTCTCATATATTTATTATATATACTATATCAAATTAATCATCTTCTGACGATATTCGATTTGACATTCATATGTGTATATATATTAAAACAAATATAGCATTGAGTAAGATTTCAATATTTATTGTAGGTTGTTAAACAAATATAGCATTGATTCGGAACAAAATGAAAAATCATTCAAATAATTCTCTTTACAAATTATATTACTTGATTATTTCATTATAACGACAACTAATCAGTTTGATTTATTTGACTTGAATTATCTCAAGTTTTCTTCATTTATTACATTGAGAGAAAAATCATTGTATATACAGTTGAACACATACTATATCGAATTAAAAGCGATAGTTAATATTTGATTTATAATCATCTTATTACATTATTAAATTTGCTAATGTTTATTTGTTATAATAATTATTTTTGTTGTTAAATCACAAAACTATGACTTTCGCCCATATATATAACTTTATATATGGTAAGTAATCTTAAAAAAAATATTACTTTTTATATTTTGCATATATTAATGTTACTTTTCTATAAATAATTACACTAAATCATACTATTGTACAAGTTGCAACTAAACTTCTTTTAAATAAGCAAAATTAACCAACTTAAACTATATATATTTCTTAGACTTTGCAACCTAAACAATACTTGGTAACATTAACCAATCTCAATTATGTCCTCTTTTTTTTTTTTTTTTTTTTTTCACATTTTGCAACCTAAGCAATTTTTTTACATTAGCCAATGTGTATCTTTAGATGAATCTACTATTTACAATATAAACGTATAATTTAATTGAAATTTTTCAACATATATATGAAAGTATTAAGAAATATTGAAGAACTCATATGTTTTATTTTGTCATTCGAACTATTCAAAAAAAACAAAAGATGTTTTATTTTGTTATTCCAACTATTGAATAACTTTGGAATCTTATTTTGTTATTTTTTTATTTTATTATTCTTTGTATATCTAAAATACCAAGTAGGATATTAAAACTTGCAACTAAGATTTTTTAAAAGTAAATAGTTATAATTAGAATTTAAAATTTTATATAGATAAATTTAAATATTTAAAGTAGAATAGAAAAAATGAAAGAAAAATAAATTACTTATAACATTATTCGGTTTATTTTATTTAATAATATGAGTTGATAGTTAAATATTTATGTTTGTTGTAACATTCATAATTAATTAAGCTATAATTCATATAGGTGGAGAATGAAACAGACACACTAAATGTATGTTTGAATTTCAAAGATAAGAAATAAACATTTTGAAAAAGATATTTATCTTAATATTAATTTATATATATAGACATATATAATATACCTATATATAAAGTGAGTTATATTAAATTCATGTATAACATGCGAGAAACTTATATTCACATTACTTATAATTTTATTTATGTTTTATTCTACATTTAAAAAAATATGGGTAAAATGATCAAATATTTAAATATTATACTATATCATATTTAGTTTTATTAAAATCATTACTTTTTAAATAAACTTCCGTGCATCGCACGGGAATAGTACTAGTTTGAATTAAAAAGAAAAAAAAAAATGTGCGCGCTGGCTGAGGCTCAAACTTAAGACCTCAGCACGCACGCCTGAGGGTTTAATCGCTGGGCTACCAGCCTTTTTGTTTATCCAAACGCAGCCCTTAATATATATCTAATTCCCAAATTAAATTAGAGAATGCACAATGAGCTTATTGTGTGTTGGGTGCACCCAAGACCTACTCTTAAGAAAAATGGGGAGTCATTAAGAGCATCATTGGAGGGGGAATACAACACCAATTTCATACCTCATTTAAAATAAAAGGAGATTTGTCATACAAAGCTTCCTTATTTGTTAATATTAATTGAACATAAATTAATGTGGATTTTTGTAAACGAGGTAGTTGCCTAACAAAAGTTCCTTTTCTTTGTGATATTAAGTAATTTGATAATATCTTTTATATTAAAATAAAAATAATCAATGCAGAAGCTTTGTAATTACAAAATTAAGTTAATTAATATGCATTATATTCTTTTTATTTAGTTATGGAAAGTATTTTCTAGTAGTTACAACACAATTATAACGGAGAAATATATGAAAAAAAGGTTGAAACTTTGAATTAAGTGGTACATATAAGGTGAAGGTAAAAATCAAATTCCAATTTACAAAATAGTTTGTTGAGCACCACAAATTTTTAATTATAATGTGCATAATTATTAGTGGCCACTGGAAGATTTCAGAGATTTTCTTTTAAATATCACATATATACTTATTTAAATTGGTGCGACCAATTGAATCTAATCTTAAAATTTAAAAAAGTTGCAGATTTTAAATGGCCGAACCCAGGTGGATTTGACACAGCCCAACCAAAAAAAGAAATTGAATCCATTCACCTCGCACCTATCGATACATCAATTTAAGAAAATACATTACTTTTTGGTTGTAAAATGTATTATTAGAATGCGATATCAAATGTAGTTGCAAACCATCAATGACAATAGTAATTGATGTGAATGAAGGATCAATCATATTATGGAATAAAATGGAGAGAATTGTTAATAAAAGAAGTAATGATTAACTTATTTATTATGTATCAAGCATCATAAATGGTCCTCATTCATTCGCATTCTTTACCCCTAAATCCCAACCTTAATTAATATGTAATAGACTTGTGCCCTTGTCCCCAACAATGATTATTATCATCAACTTCAAATATAAATCGTGATGATTATTACATACTAACTATCCAGAAAAAAGAAAAAAGAATGGCATAACTCCTCCACCAAATGTTTAGATGGTTATACTAAGAGAGAGGGAGACATAATAATCAGAATGTGGTAATGTTATAAATTCCTCAAATAGAAAACAATATCTAAGAATGAATTATAATTTATAATTATTTTAAAGAAAATCTTCACTGAGCTGCAACAGCTTCTCCATTTTTAGTAACCTCAACCACAGGCTTAACATTTCCCTTACCATTAAGCACCTTACCAATTTTTTCAGTGGGCACCAGAGGAAGATGTGATGCAACCTTGTAACCTTTCTCAGCAGCATCTTGCACCTTCTCGTTGTACATCTCCGAACAGTAACTCGCGATCGGCCCCACAGTTTGAACCGCTCGATGGAAGAGGGCATACTCATTCAACAACTGCCAAACATACACCACATACTGCTCCGTTACTGGTTCGTACTTGGAGTACAAGTCCTTGGCAACCGGCTCATACTTGGCGTACACCGTCTTTGCAAGCCCAGACGCGGTTTCCACCATGCCGGTGTTCTTCACATCGGACATCACTGACCGAGCAGCAATTGGAGCTTTCTTCGCATTCTTGAAGGCTTTGCTAGATGCACTCTTTAGACTTGTGGGTAGACGATTATGCACCCTGCTTACAGACCCATCTATCTGCAATAATATTTTATTTTTCTGTCAACAAACGCATATTGGTAGATTTAAGGTTGCAGGATGCAAATTGAGGCGATTGTCATGACTATCAGATATTTCCCAGAATTGATGATGAACCTGTAGATTGATTAGTTCTAAGAGAGCCATGAACGAAAGAGCACAAGAATAGTCACAAAAATTCCTAAATCAAAATAGAAACCACGTGCGTTATAACATTCATAAATTGTTTGAATAATCTAACAATACTAATGCCACAGTAAAAATCTGCATGTTCTTTTGTTCTTTAAAATAAGAAATTATTCCGAATCAGGTTTCAAACTAAATACTTTAGCTTACCAGAATCGAACTTGGGATCATTGTGGGATTGTATTAGTAACTTTGTTTGTATAGATAGCTAAAGCAAATAAGTCAATAAAAATCTTCTTAACCCAACAAAATTATTGTATGATAAAGCATATGATCCCATAATTATATATTCAAAGCCTCCATGCAATGCAATTGATAAATTCCAGAAAACCAGAAGATCAACTTAATTCTTAGAAAGCAAAACCAACTTGCAACATTTGTTTTAGTACATTAGGTTTTGGTCCAAGTAATTAGAAACTCTCAGATTAACAGCAACTCACAGTGACAACGCTTTAAATTCAATAATCAACCAATATTCGTTTAGAATCAATTGATTGCCCAACTTCCCCAATATCTCTTGTAAATCGTTTAACCTATAACCTTAATCATGATATCAGAGATTTGTACGAAACGAATAGAAAAGCATTCTATATATCATAGATCAAATGTAGAATGAGCAGAAGCATGCAATTAGAGAAACAATATATCATCCATTAGATTATACCTTGCGATCTACAAATTTGAGGATTTCAATTGGGACATAATTGAATTTTCCATAGACCGGACCGACAACGTTTCTAACGGTGTTCTCAACGGTGTTAACGCTGGGCTTTAGAGCGCCGGAATTCTTCTTGGCATAATCGTACAATTTTGCAGCAATCATAACCGCATGGAGGAAGGCAACCATCACGAATCCCAGGTACTTGAGCCTGTGCTCGTCCGCCTTCACCAAATCACCCATCCCCAAATCAGAAACAAATTACAATCTAATGCTGCAGAAAAAGAAGAAAAAAAATCTTACGAATTTAGGACGTTGATGGAGATTAGATGCTTCCGCCATGATTGATCGCATCGATTTGTCAAAGGAAATCAGAGATATGAATCTATATATATGGAGAGGCGTTGCTTGCCACCAAAACCAACACCAACAGATCGAGGTGTGTGTGTGTGTGTGAAATTAAGGAACATGCGTTGGTTGTGGCTAGGCTAGGGAATTATAGTTAGGTCTCCAATTTCATGCTACAAATATGAACATGCATAAATATAACTATTTCTTGTGTCAATAAATGGAAACCAAAATATAAAATCTCACCTAACTAATTACAAATTAATATTGATATACTATAAAATAATACCGAAATTCTAAGTCCAAATGAACCAAATATGTTAGGTACTCAGTAATTTCGATAACGTAAGATTAATACAAGTTAATAATTTTCTATAATTGAAAATATAGTCTACATATGACTGTTAACATAAAAAAAAATAGAATTATTGCTGAATTTTATATGATTTTCTTGATTAGGGGATCTTCCAAATTAATTTTCTAGGAATGAGTCTTTTTTATTAATAATTAGATGTCCGCTAATGCGATGCACGAGATGAGTATTTCTTTTATTATAATAATAATATATAATAAAATTAATAACCTATGTATTATTTGCGAATGTAAAATCGAGGGTTGATATTCTTTTGCTCAATTATCTTTCATCTTCGTTACATATCATTTTTCTACATGTGTGTTTTTTTACATTTAATACCCTCCATTATCACAAATTGAAACTATCAATTAGATTTTCATAAATTTTGATTATTTCAAATTTTTATATTTTACTTTTAATACATTTCATTATCACAAACTAAAACTACAAATTATATTTTCATAAATTTTGTAAATCGACTATTTCAATGCATGATATAATGATTCTGAATATTTTATATGTAACTTGAAATTTGATTCATTTCTCTTCCGATTATTTCAGAGTGCATTACATAGATTGTAATAACTACATATGCATATAAGGACAAAAAAATATCAAATATTTTAAATAATTATCGTTTGAAAGTCATACATATTAAATAAAAAATATATTAGTATAAGAAATCACAAACACATTAGTTACTTGAGTATATGAATGGTAAACTATAGTATCATATCATATTCAAATAAAAAATAATTGACTTATTATTTTTTTAGGTAGCATAATTTTCTTTTCACATTAACAGAAAAAAAAATAAAAATAAGCAAACTAATGCAATCAACAAATCACTTTAGCAAATATATCTAAGCTTTTTTCTATTATAAAGTATAAACCTAACAAATATGTATCTTTTATGAACTTTTTTTAACCAAATAATTTAAATTATCTAAATTTTGTTAAGATTAAAAAAAGGTAAAATTAAAGTAAATAATTTTAAATCTTTCAAAAAAATATAACCCATTCAAAAAAATATTATTTTTGGAATTATATCCATTTTAATTTTATATACAAATCTTTGAAAACAGAAATATATCATTATCATGCTAAAAAGGTATTTTACCCTTAAAATTAAATTTTTTAAGTATAATATATGCATTATGGATGTTAAATTGAAGATCGTTAAAAGATAAATAATTTGATATAATTCTTATGAAAAATCGAGTTGAGACGAAATAATTATAAGGCCTTGAAATTTCGAAGGGAAAAAAAAGTTAAAAGAAGGTGGATGAGACACATGACTCTTCCTTTTTAGGGGTTTCCTTTTAATAACACATGTCGTGGACATTTTTAGAGCAATTTTAATAATTAAAAAAAAAAGCAAAAATTCGACGAAAAATTTGTGGGAACGACACGTGTTTTTTTCCTACTTTTATGCAATTCTTATTTTTTTTTTAGAAAAAAATTCTCCTAATCTAAGGACAAAGAACCCCCTCCTCCCCCAAGATCATTCGAACTCAGGACCAAAGGTCTAAGTAGAGAATGCTCTGCCAATTGACTCTTAAATCAGAAAAAATTATTGACCAATTGACTTTTTTTTAAATCAAATTGAACCTATTTTTTTTTTGTGCGTAGTTAAGTATTTCTTAAATTTTCAAACCAAAATCCGTACTGAACCGTATCAAATTGTACTAAATCGAATAGCCGAATAAAAACATATTATAAATTACAAAATAAAAAACATGTTATCAAGTCATATAATTGGATCTTATTGTGTCATTTTGTTTCTATATCAATTTTTAATGTGTCATGTTTTGTTTGTTGTGTCGAAAATTATCACTCCAACCTAAAGAGTTAATCATTACCATAATTAGGTGAGATAGATCAAAACTAGGCGAGATTTACGCTATACAATTTATGGATTTAACACACATTTAGCCAAGATATAGAGAAATCTTCTAAGGGTTAATATAAAAACACACCATGTACTATAAACGTTTTATCAAGTACCTATAGTTTGTGGAATTTTCTGTTTGCAACCCACGTCAGCTTTTCCGGCGAAAAAAAATTAAAAATTATTAAAAATATTTTAAAATCATAAAATTACTTAAAAAATTAAAAGCTATTTCAAAAATTCTAAAGAATCATTTAAAATATCTAAAAAATATTAGAATTATCTTTAAAATTTTCGTTTATTACAATTAAGAATCATAAAATTATTAAAAATAAAATTATTTCTAAAATTCTAAAATTCATTTAAATATTTGAAAATTATTGAAATTATTTTGGAAAATTTATATGTTTCTATTAAAAAATATTTAAAATCATTTAAAAGTTTTTTAAAAAATCTAAAAATATTTCTAAAATTCTAAAATTCATCTGAAATATATGAAAATATTCGAATTATTTTAAAAAATCATTTTCCTAGAAAAATATTTAAAAATTATAAACTTACTTAAAAAATATAAAATTTATTTCTAAAATTCTTAAAATTCATTTAAAATATTTGAAAATGCTGGAATTATTTAAAAAATTAGTTTAATTAAATAATATTTTAAAAATCTTAAAATTATAAACTTTTTATGTTATACATAGTATGCTTTGTCATTTTATAATGCATACAAGTCAACTTAAAAAGGAAAAAATTAGCATTCTTCAAAATTGCATTTGGTGCTAAATAAATTCATAACCTCTTTTTTATGCCAAATTTATCAGTGGGGTTTGCTACTTAGGACTATATAGAAACTTGATGACCCGAATGTGTAAGAAAATCAAATCTTATACAAATTGTGCGTTTATCTCATGCATGTAATGATATGACTAAAATCAAATCAATTTATACAACATTCAAAAATTTATAAAAGTTCATTTGAATTATGCACCCCCCCCTCTTTTTTTTTTAATATATTTGAATTATATTCATAAGCATGATCACCACTGAACTTGAAGATTTTTTTGTACGAATAACTGAAAATCAATTTTTAAACCTTAAAAGAAATTTACATGAGGTTGAACTTGAACCCATAAAAAGAATATTTCCAACATCTCAAAATAAGAATTGTTTCACAATAGCTAAGCTTTTTGCTGTTCTTTAAATCAATTTAAGGTTTTTTTATTTCTTTAGAAAATGAAATTTTAAAAATAATTCCAATTTTTTAGATATTCGAAATGAATTTTTAGAGTTTTAGAAATAGTTTTCAAATTTGTTATATAAATTTATGTCCCAATATGCTTTCGAATATTTTAAATGAACTTTTGGAATTTCAGAAATAATTTTCAGACTTTAAAATAATTTCTGATTTTTAATATTGTTTTACTAAAAATGGAAATATAAAAAATAATTCTAAAAGTTTTTCAGGTATTTAAAAGAATTTTTATAATTTTTTAAATAATTTTCATATTTTTTAAAAACGTTCATGATTTTTTTTTTGATAAAATTGAAAATTTTAAAAATAATTTCAACATTTCTTTAAAATTTTAAATGAATTTTTATATCTTTATTAAATAATTTTATGATTTTTATTTTTTTCGTAAAACTAAATTTTTAAAAAATAATTCTAACAATTTTCAAACTTTTTAAAAGAATGTTTATAATTTTATAAATAATTTTATGATTTAATTTTTTTTTTTGATAAAACTAAATTTTTTTATAAATAATTCCACCATTTATTTAATATTTTAAATGAATTTTATTTTTTTAAATTAAGTTTATAATTTTAAATATTTCTTTAGTAAAACTAAATTCTTAAAAAATAATTTCAACATATTAAATATTTTAAATGAAATTTTAGAAGTAATTTTCATATTGTTTAACTAATTTTATTATTTATTCGCCGGAAAGTTGACGTGGGTTGCTTGCAAACTACAGATCATAACCTAATATGAAAAAAATTTAAGTACTTAAGTAATAAAACTCATATACTAGTACATGATGCTTTTTTATATTAATTATGGAAAATTGCATTTAAATTTAAATATTTATAAAACTGAAAGTGCTATTACTAAAACCGTCGTTTCGAAAAACAGGAATTGAAGCCGTGGCCAATATTAGCATTTCATTTCTTCAATAAGTACTAAAGAAGAATAAAAACAGTGAGAAAAAGAAGGCGGCTTCATAACTTTTTCACAACTTCACAAGTAAACATTTATTATTTTTCCATGCCACATGTCGCATGTCTAACAGGATGATTTCGTTGCTTACCACCAAACAGTAACAGTCAAAGCTTCCAGTATATGGAGAAGCGGTGCAAGATGCCCGCAACCACACCCCAAAACAGTATTTCACCAAATAAAACATAAACCAGTACTCCACTTCTTCTTGAATGCCACACATTAATGAATATGTGCTTCTCAATCCAATGTGTCTGCAGACAAAGGTTTCACCAACCAAGGTTAACGGTTAATAAAAACAACATTACCTTGTCTCCATATCCACTATCTTACCCCTGTCTTCAATTATAGTAATGTCTTTTCATGTCTATGTTCTTAAAGAAAAGGACTCTGTAAATAACTAGGAAACATACCAATGTATTATGGGGATCATCATAATACCACCCATTGATAAATCCTGCAAAGATACCTCCAGCTGCCATCACATACACCAGCATTGCGTTCATACCAATCCATTCCAATGGTAAAAACAGGTACCTTAAATCCCACATATCGACCTGCCATGAAATATTTGTCATCCAATGGACCACTCAGATCAAAACTGTTAACCATCCATCACGAGAGTAGCAAAAGATGGGGTACGTGTGTGTGTACTTTATTCTGTAATTGGTTGCAGAGATCAAGTTTCCCAAATTGGTTTTCGTTATAATCATTCAACTTACCAACAATCAACATTGGTTGCTAAAAACAGGAAACTCAAGTATGATATTTTTCATATTGACAGATAAGCTTCATCCATTCAGTTACTAAAAAAAACAGAAAATGAGAGTGCATAATATTACCAGTATGTAGAAAGCCGAAAACACTAAAGCTGCTGCTCCAGATGTCACACAAACATAGCTGAGTGTGTATAGTTGCTTATTTAGAGGAATTGCTGCAACCGATAAAATTCATTAGGAAATCTGAGTTTTAATACAAGAACAAGAAACTGTTTGTAATCCTCAAAACTTACCATCTGTGAAATGAAGAACAATTCCTAGAATGAGAAGGCTAAGCCCCAATACAGTCCAATGTTGAAGTCTACTCCAATGACCCTAGGAATCACACCATATTATATTGCAACTACCTTAAAGAGTATAGGGTTATTGAACTAATTTGCAATTCCCACACAAAGTTTAAAATCGGCAACGTTCATTTTGAACTTCTCATACAAATTTGATTGCTGATTAAAGAAATCCACCGAATAATGTAGGCAGATGTAATAAGAAGAAGTTAAAAAAATCTTAATGGATCTTCCTGGTAGTTTCCCCTAAAAGTGGCTAAAAAACATGTAGGTTAAAATGGTGGCCAAAAAACATTTATACTTATACCTATTGGCTATATAGCCAGTGCGGCTCTTATAATTATAGCGGCTGGCTTATGAGTAAAAATTCCGTTGCCATTGCAGCATTACTTTCATTGGATTTTTCATCGGTGCTTCAATTTATAAAAAGTAAAATGCTTATGATGAACATTATCAATTATTAAACTTCGTGGGGAATAACAAATTGGGTCAATGTTATTAATTTTAACCGTTAACCCTATTATAAAATGCAATTACACAATTCGGGACAGACCTTGATATGCACAAGAACATGGCCAAAGTGGACTCCGATGATTGTGGAAAGGATAGCAGAAACAGAGCTGTAATAGGAAGACCAAAATAACACACATTCTAAACAACTGGAAAATGAATGGAATTCGAAGAAATATTGTGGCTTCCACATATACATTTGATCTAACAGTGAATACCTCAATTTAAACACAGAACCAGTCAAATTGAGAACATGATTTCATTGTTAATTAGTTAAAGAATAAGGCAGCAAACCTCAGAATTCCTTCAGGTTCAAAAGGTGCCCAGCACCAGGATGGAGCATCACTTCTAAAAGGTCCCTCATGAGGAGAATTTTGTGTGCAAGCCTGCAAGATTTCAGATCATCTCCAGAAAAGATGAGAGAGAAAGACCGAGAGAGAGAGAGAGAGAGATTAGTCACTTTGGATCTCTTCCAAGCTGGACGCTGATACATGTGATTGATTCCGAGAACCGTTCTATCTATATAGCCCACTGCATTACAAGGAGGGTGCAACTTGCTTCTCACATTACAAGTTACCTGTATACCATGTGCAAGAAAGGTGGTAATTATAAATACTCCATCATCTTTGTATGTTTTGAGAGTGGGTTTGTAAAATATACTATATCAAAAGAAAAAGATTGTACAATCAATGATCAGAAATGATACAAAACCTTAAACAGGTTTCAAGACTGTACAAGTAATAAAAAATATTGTGAAGGAACAACTGCAATCATTCTTTTGATTTAAATGATCTTTTCATGATGACATATATTTGACGAAGAAATTCCCTGGAAATAATCTACCTTTGAGCTCATGTTAATATGTACGTGAAAGAGAGCGGATTGGATCCTCTATTCCAATTTGTATTCCATTATATCTACTACACGCCATGTGTTAATTAGTGATGTCATCATATACACGTGGCGTGTAGTGGTTGTTTTGGAACACAAAATGGAACACGAATTGAAATAGAGGATCTCATTTGGAAAGAGAGAGGGCTTACAGTTAGAACTTTCCCAAAATCGGCACTGTCCGTATTCTGCACTCTGAAATGCCAATCTGGAACATATGTTCCATATAGTGTAGCTAAATAAACAATCAGAATGCAAGCCCCAATAATCCTTCAAATAGTAAACCAGAGTCAACTGAATGTTTTATAACGATATAATCAACTATCAGACAAAGATCTTATTTTGGCAAACTCACCAATTCCAAAAATATAGCTTGAATACAGAGAACTTTCCAGGAAACAGAATCTTTCTCTGGGAGTTTCTTGTCATAATTTCTACAAGAGCGACAACTAAATAGGCAAGAGCTATTCTCTGAGAAACACGGAATAGGTGGTTCTTACTAAACTCTCATTATAGTCGAGATAAATTAATCCAAAACTGAAAGGGTTACCAAAATTTACCTGAAGAATTCCACACGACCTAATGTTTTTCATGTCAACCCCATATGTTAGTTTGTCAGGGGCATGTGAATAACCTCCTGCAAAAGATTAAGTCACCATTGGATTTAGTTCAACGTTAGCTCCATATGAATAAGTGAACTATTTCAGTACGGTAACTTTGTCTTCGTTAAGCAGTAAACAATAGCTTATTGTTTGATTATCCTTTGTCCAGAGATTCCTACAGGGCATCTCTAGTTCATGAGCATACAATCAGAAAAGAATATATATAGATTATGCAGAAACAAAACAAAGAAATACGACCTTGTAAAAGGAGGCCCCAGAAGATAAGCTTTAAAGTCCTCAAAATCACTTTCCTGATAGCCTTTGTCCTATCTTGTATTCTCTATACGTATAAATGACCGGATACATGAAAATAAGCCAATAATGGGAAAGGGTCAAACATAAGAAGCATTGAACTGTAACCTTGAGTGCAAGTGCTATAGCCATTCCCACTATAAAGAGAAAGAATGGCATCACAAAATCAGCAAGGTGGCAACCGTTCCATGGAGCGTGCCCAATGGCAGGCCATTCTCCTCCGGCGTCATCCACCAGGATCATTAACTACAATCCAATAAAAAAACAAAAAAACCATCCATAGTAACCAAGGAAGATCATCTCTCTCTCTCTCATAAAATCCACTAACAGTGACCAGGGAGAATCATCTCTCTCCAATCCTTTAACACCATTAAGCATGTAAATGTAGATAAATTCAATCAACAAGTTCACACCTGTTAGCTAAAATTAGTGATAATTTACCGCGACAGTGAGGCCTCTGAAGATATCCAGCGAAGCCAGGCGCTTTGATGTTGGACTCTCCTCCTCTGGTTTTGGAGGTTCAACAGGCAAAACCAGGTGTTGGCCCACATGTTCTTTGATATCTGCCATTTTAGTAGCTGCTCGCCTGGCTCAAGTGCAGATAGTACAAGTATACATTTTATATGTATATGAAAGCAGATATTTTCTCTTGTATTTTCTTCTGTCGCTGTATTATCATTTCCTGTCCTTTCACTTTTTGTCTTTTTCTTGTTAACACTGAAGAATGAATCAATATGATAACAGGGAATGTTTGGATATCATAGAGGTGGATAATCAACCCAACCCAAACATTTTGATAAATATTGTGTAGATGATTTATTTTTCAATTAAACTAAATATTTTTGAACTACGATTTAATAATTATATATTATTTTGGGAGCATTTTTAATATATTTTTCTATCATGCACTTAAAATAACATTAAACTCTATGTATAAAGGAAAAATAGAGAGCTTCAAATTAATTCAAAATATGTCAACATTATGTTGTATTTATAGGGAGAAAGAATAGTAATTTTATAATTTTTAAAATAAAATTATGTTATTTATTTATTATCTTAAATATATCCAATAAATAATCTAATACAACCAACGGAGATTATGGGGATGGATTGGGTTGTAGAGGGGTTGGTTGACCAGCTCAATTCACAATCGGTTGTCCAATATCATTTCTTTCTTCTTATTTTTTGTTAATATTTTGTCTTTTTGCTATGATCATTGAGTGATGGTCACCAATAAAGATGGTCTAAACGGAAATTCTAAAGGATCCTGCTATTTGGGCAGAATCTGTCCATGGACGGATTTTTTTAAAGTTAACTTTAATTTTTCTTTCAATTATCCTCTAATTAAAATTACAATATACTCCCTCCGTCCCGACTTAACTTTCCTACTTTGATCGGGCACGAAGGTTAAGAAAAAGTAGAATTTATGAAATCTTTGATTTTTTTAAAGGTGGAGATTGAGGGTGAAGATTATGAGAGAAATTTGTCATTTATGGGCTAGAAAGTTTAGTTGGGACAAATCGAAAAGGAAAGTAGGAAAGTTAGAACGGGACGGAGAGAGTAACTGATAGTTTCATAAGACGAAATTTAAATGTTAACTATTACTTTGAAGCACTTTAAAAATTAGCTTTTTTTAAAAAAACTTTATGACCCGAGCACTAATGTTAAAAATTTAATTACAATTTTCACCCAAAAAAAAAAAATCATTAATAATTTTTAATATATTTATAATTTATAATAAAAAATAATTTTTAAACCAAAAAATTAATCTACCCGGTCAAAATCTGCACAGGTTGCTTTACCGATTCTTAAATACCTCTAGAAGCGTCTGCACTTCACTTGAGACATGCTACATAAAAAAATAAATATTTTACACCGTGAGTGTGATATTGACATGGAAGGACTTACCGTGCCTAAAATTTGATGAGTTTATAGTATATCATAAAAATGGTATATATAATGATTGGTTGAAAAGATAATTAGAAATTTGTAGAGATTCATGAGACTGTAAACGATCAGAGGTTTTGTTAAACAACTCGTACTTGAGTAAGACTTATATACTCATCTACATGGATCTTCTAATATAACGGGTCAACCCGACCCAAGTAGATTTCAAATGTTCGCTCACTTTAAAAAATAAACCTTTGGCATTCAAAAAAACAAGTTGAGTGATATTTTTTCTAGAAAATATAATACTTTCTTAGAAAACTTAATTCATAAGTTATTTGAATAAATTATATGTTCTTATCGAGTTTATATAAGTTATCAATGTCAATTTATTTAAATTCTCTATTTGTAACTCATAATTGTATTGAAAAATTATTTCGTTGGATTACTTTAATTAAAGTATTATTTCGAAGAATGTAATATGTTTTCAGAAAAAAAAAAGTAAAATAGTTTCAAGAAAAAATAATATGTTTTCGGGAAAAAGTATTGTATTTGTGGAAAAAAGTCTATTACTTTTACTTCTAGTAGTGATAATATTTTCTAGAAACTGTAATACTTTTGTGGTAAAACGTAATATTTTTTATAAAATTTAATAATTCTTGTGTTTTTTTTTTTTTTACTTTATGTGTTCTCTTCAAGTTTTATATAAGTTTTTATCTTAAAGTTTATATACATGTAAACACTTTATAACTTCCATATTGATATCTTATCATATATTTTTAAATAATACCTTTTTTTTTTTTTAAAAAAAAAACTCTTATCCAGAAAAAGTATTGGTTTTTCTCTAAAAAGTATTAATTGTTTGAATAGATGTCAAAATAATGGAGTCGAAAATGTTTATTTTCTTTTCATTGAGCGTCTTTTTTGAGGTCCACTCAATAAAGTGGCGAAAAATATCATCTAATTGACCAAGTTTTTTTTTAATAAAAATATCACTTTATTTATAATTTTGTCAAAAAAGTAACTTCTGGACAATTAAGAGATATTTTTTTATCAAAAAAGTAATATTTCTAGAATTAACCAGACTCGTTGTACATTAAAATATTCATACATATGACGTGTATACGTTTTTCCCTCGTATATAATTTTATTTATTTGAATAAATGAACAAATTTTTAACCTCGTTTTATAAACGAAAAACTCGAACATTGACTGACTTGTTCATTAATAATTTGCGAATAAGCTAGTTCAAGACCCGGTTAATCATAATAGTAATAATAACAAATAAATAAAGCAATATCCATATTAACATATAATTTAATATTATAATATTATATGTTATTCCATTGAGTATTTAGTTAAATTCATTTATTGATATAGAGATTTAGGAAAATGTATATTTAATTATATGATGTTCGTGGACAAAGTAATTAGTTGTTCACAAACACAAATATTGTATTCAGGAACTTGCCTAAACATGTTCATGAAGAAAACTAAATACTCTTGAACACCGCTTGAATCGATTTGAGTTAAAATAAATGAGCCAAACCTACAAGTTCGACTTGACTCGATTCGATTACATTGATGAGGATGTGCCCGGGTGAATTTGTTGTTGAAACGTAAAAATTAAAGGGTGTGGTTGCTTATTAAATTAAATAAAACATAGAAGAAAACAAAATAAATATGGGAAATACTATAGTGCAACCATTACATTGATAAAACCATTCATTTTACTTGCTATAGCAGGTAACAAAAAGTAGTATTTTACTTTTTATTTAGTAAAGTAGGTCCCACTTTTAACAATAATATACTAGTATTTTTTTTTTCATACCCAATGATAGATCTAGTTACACCCTTTATTCTTAAATTAAAAAGATAATACCAACTTTTATTTTATAACAACTTATATTTTTGTTAATTATGTTTATATCATATTTTTTGTATCACTTATAATTTCAATAAGTCACACGTTCTCAATAATTAAAAAGTAAAAGAATTACAATAATCTTCCTCATTTCTAAAAGGAAGATTATTGAAAATTCAACATAAATGAGGTGTCTTTTTCTTCTATTTTTTCTTTTTAAATTATCTATGAATATTTACTTTTTTTAGCTAAGAAAAAATAGTAGAAAATGAAGAAATATGAGGTGAGTTGGTTAAAAGCAAACCAATCACATTTTTTTGCTCCTTTTTTTTTTTTTTCTTTCCTCCTTAATATTTAAAAGTCATATAACTTTTTTTACTCAACCCATTTCTATGAAAAATATACTGAATTAATCTTCTTTTCACGATCTTTGATTTGACATCCATTATGCGTAAATTAAATATTATTTTTTAAGTATAACTTACCTTTTTATGATTATTATGATATATTTCTATTTTAATTTTTTTGTATATAAAAAAAATCCCAAATATTATCAAATAATATTTTATTTAAAAACTTATCTACTCTTTTCTAGAAGCTTAATTTGTTTTACCTTAGTTTTGCCTTTTTATAATGATTTTGGTGAACCATTTTGTTCTAAATAATTTTGATAAAAAAAATGAGGCGATTTGTTAAAGTTACAATTTACAGTCAAAAGTTTAGATATAATAGTTAAAATGATTTGTTCATTAATTAGTGTCTTTTTTGTGAAAAGAAAAATGATGTTAAATACAAATATAATATGTTGATTATTTTTTTCTTTAAATGTCACAACAATATACTTTAGTACCATTGCTTAATGAACTAATACTATTGCGAGATCTCATGCTAATATTACTAAATACGAAATATAATATATGTTATTTCTGGCATTGCTTCGCCTAATACGAATATGTAACTGTATTAGTGTATTATTTAAATAGCACGAATATACAATTATGGCATAGACCAGTGTCATGCAATATATTTTATATAAAAAATTAACCTGTTATAATACAACATTTTATACAAGTGCTTTATAATATAGTTTATTCATTACTTATTTTGATTTTTATTATTATACATATTTATTTTTATATTGGAATAATAATTTAATAAAAAAAATTAAATAATGGGGATATATATATAAGATAAAAAAAGAATTCTACAGACGTTCGTTTCCGCTAAACAAATGAGAAGTCCGGAAAATAAACTAAACATATATTTGCCACTGATGGAGATTTATATAATAAATAAGGAGTCAATTATCATTTAATAAAAAAAATAAGAATAGAAGGTAAAATGTTTATTGGAACATAAGATTTTTTATTTATTTATTTTGTATATTAGAATTTCCCGTTGTGCAATGCACGATTTAAATATTAGATCTCTAAATTCTTTATCCCTTACATGGGCACATGTATTCCTGTGTTTTTTTTGTTCTTTATTAAAACTCAAATATTATCCATGAATCTAGAAACCGAATAATATTTAGTTTTATTGTATCTGATCAATTGTAATATTGTAAAATAGTTAGTTTTTATTATTATTCAACTCATATTACATAAATAAATTTAACATAAATAATCGACAAACAAGTGTATTTTTTAATATAACTTGTTTTTAAATACACAATGTAGATATCAAATTAAAAGCCGTGAAAAACATGAAATTTGCTATATTTTACATTACAAACAGAAAAAAGGACCAGAAATTATGAGCTTTTTAATTTAATTTAATTTTATTGCTTTCATTTTAACATTTATTTTATTTTTATTATAAAATGTGTCAATCAAAAGTCGCCACCTATAATTGTTTTATGTAGAAAATTACCAACAAAATTTAAATTTGAAAATAATTTTGAAAAGATTTTTTCATATATATACAAATAATTACCATATGTGTACAAATCTCTTATTTTATTAATTATATTTTAAACCTACTATATTTAGAAGGTGAAATGAGTGAGAAAATTATCTAATTTCCTTTTCTAAAGGGTTCCATTTAATAATTTCCTTTTTGAGTTTTTTTTCCTTTTCAAGAATACTTTTTAGATTATCTCTAATTTGTCCGTGAACAAACTTATTTCACTCATTTTCTATTTCTATTTCAATTTCCTTGTTTCCCATTTAAGCTTGTTTTTCCTTTTTTCTGTTTTCGACTGTTAATTTTTTTTACCCCCTAAAATCTATCATCATTGAAGAAGAGAAATAATGTACTTAATAAATTATGATTCTTTAGCAAATAAATTTTTATATGATTAAAAATATAATAAAAATGGAACTCGATGTATAATAAGAGATATAAATTTATGTATAATGTGTGAAAAAAAAGATTATCTAAATATTATAAATATATGTGCAATATAATTAGTACATTTTTATTGCATAAATAACTCAAATGTTGGGTAAGCACACACATCATAAAATTATATTTTGTTAAAGAATGATTCTCGACTAAAATATGTCAAAAATCATCTTTTTGAAATTAAACTAAATTTAATATGAAATACTTTCCTAAATAAGAAAATTAATAAATCTCTCTGTTATTTTTGGAAATATGTTGATATAATTCATATCTTTTTAACTAGAGTTTCTCCTAAATGACTCCTCAAATAATGTCAATAATAATAACAATTAATAATTTATCATGCCACATTTAGCAATTAAAATGTGTAGAAGAATCTAGAAAATAAATGAAAAGTAAAAATTCATAAAATGATTAGAAAAAAGAAAAAGAAAGAAATCTAGAAACCAATTAAACACACACAAAAAAAAAAAAAAAAAAAAAAATCTAGATGAAAGCAATAATTCCCAAAAGGAAACTTCAAGAATTAAAAAATCTAGAAAATAAAAAGTTTCTCCAAAAGTAAAAAGAAAACCCAAAGAATGAAAAAACAATTCCCAAAAAAAAAAAGAAAAAATACAAAAAAGTTACAAATTCTTTAATTTTCTTCTTCTTTTGAAATTAAGGTTTCTCTTTTCACTGTTTTTGGCGTTCTTCTTTATTTTCTTACAATATTTATTTGCTGGGATTTTTTCAGGAACTTTCATAATTACTACTCCCTCTGTCCCATCTTATCTTGCACGTTTTTCGTTTTTATCCGTCTTAGACGAACTTGCACACTCTTAAAAAGGAAAGTTATAACACAATCTTATCCTCAAAATCTCCACCACAATCAACCTTTGAAAAGTAAAAAGAAATAAAAAAATTAATATTTTTTCTTAATATTTATGCCAACCTCCCCTGTACTAGATAAGGTGGGACGGAGAGAGTATAAATTGCTTTGATTAGAATAAATTATGCTCATTTTTTATTTGAATTCTGTGAGGATTTCATATTTATTAATTTATGATAAATTTATTTAGTTTAATTAATGGTAGTACAATTTATATCTACATATTTATATCATATCAACGTTTAGCTATAAAAAATTATTAGGGAAATGAAAAAGAAAGAAAAGAAAAATATGAAAGTGATGTAAAATAGAATTTATGATGGAGCTCCTTACGGTTATCTGGAAAAGAAAGAGGCAAAAAAGCAAAATAGAAAAAAATAAATAAAATGGAACAGTTGAAATAAAAGTTGTTTGACTTAAGTTAAAAAAAAAAGTTGTTTGACTTTGGTCACCTATTTAGCAAGTTGCAAGTAACTTGATCTAAGGGCTAATATCAAAAGAAGGAGATCTAATGGTAATTACTTATAGTTGTATTGATATAATGGTTGTATAGTAGAAGGACCCAATAAATATTGAAAAAGCATGGGCATGGGTTGTTTCAAATGTTGTTATGTATGATTTGTGATAGTTAAGGCATTTCCTTAGGTGGAGTTTTGGATTGAAGTTTTGGTTCTTCATCAATAGTTTTTTCAAGAATGAGAATTTTGAAGGGGGAGTGGGTGGCTAAAAGTAACATGATTTCACCTCTTATTTTTTTCCTTCCAAAATTTTGTTTTATAATTTTTATTAAGTGTATTTTAGCCTTTTAACAATTGTCTTGCAAGCACTTTTATTTTCATATTCTGTCATACTTTTATTTTAACTACTATTTTTGTTAAACTAAAGAAAAAAATTGACCACACCAAAATTGAAAATGAGAGTAATGTAGATTTCAAATGGCAAATTGATAATTGAAATACGGAACAAAGTGCAAAATCATGATCAATTAAATTTCAACAATAATCAAGTAACCTGCATTGTCATCATCGGTTCAACCACAAAAACTCCTACGTACCTAGTACATCTTGCACACGGATTCGAACCCCAAAAAATATTTGTTTATCTTTAAAAATTATTAGTTATTACCTATCTTAAAATTTTCAATTGTTTTAACAATTTTTTTTTATAGTACTACTTATTTGCCAAGAAAGCTATTGAAAGTAATGGACTAGATTAACATATGGACTTTAATTAATTAATAGATTATATTAATTAATTAATTAAAGCAGATCAGAATATTAGGTCCATATACCTAGGGTATATGAAATATATATATATATATATATATATATATATATATATATATATATTCCCTATTATAGGGAGAATTAATATTGTCAGTAAGAAACATCAAAGGGTTCAATAAGGGATTTTCTAGCGATCACTTATTGAACGATTGTACCAAGGATGATTCCTGCGGCAGACGACATACGCGTGGATTCCAACTTTAGCATAATCAATGCTCAAAGTTTAATTTAGTTATAAATCACGATCATAATTCTCGACTGTTTATTCTGCTACGTACATTAGATGTAGTCGAAAATTACTAACAGTGAAATTAAATCCGGGACTCGATTTATAATTGTTTTGACTTAATTATTTGTGGATTTTATGAAATTGAAATTCTTCAATTTGGTTTGTTAATTAATCATGTGAAAATAAAGAGAATGCCTTTTAATAAAACATGCCACTATTCTGATAATGAATTTCGTTGAAAAGTGTGTTTTGGAAACTCAATATTTATGCAACAATCGTTGTTGAATCCTACAAACAAGTTGAAGACTGAAACAGAATTGAACAATGTCTCGCTCCACTGCATGTCTGCCACCAACGTCGGCGGTAGCGTTCGCTGCTGCTGCACGAGGCGACGAACGGTGGATTGGGTTTGACGGGTGTCGGGCGGCGGCGACAGTGCCGCTGTTGCTGCCGCGCCCAACGCGGGTGGCGGCGAGACGACGATAAAGGGGTAGATCTGCCGGAGATTGCGGAGATGCTACTGCTGATGTTCGTTGCGCACAACGGCAGCGGCGGGAGTCTGCCTGTGGCACAGACTCGTCGGCGCCGCTCGACGTCGACAGACATGGGGCTACGGTGGCTCAGTTGCCGCTGTTGTTGCGCGATTCCGGCGAACCCGTCGCAAAGCTTGGCGACGCGGCGGCGCGCGGCTGGTCGCGGAGGCGATGCGTGGCGGTTGTGCCAGAACCCTAATGGGCTGGGCCCGATTTGGGCCTGGAACAAGGGGTCTGGGCCGTGTCGGGGTGTTGGGCTAGCCAAGGTTGGGCCTGTTTTATGTTTGGGCCAGAACATAAATTAATTTGGGATTACATGGTTTTGGGCCTAGTTCCATAAATGGACTGGGCCAGAACTTTTAAATGGACTTCTTATTAGTCTAGGCTGGGCTGGACAAGGGCTGGACTAGTATGTTTTTGGGCTAGGCTGATTAATAATTTTTTTTAAAAAAATCTGTTTTTATTTTAATTAATTAAATTAGATTGATTAATTAGATTAATTCATAAATCTCTTCATTATATTAATTTGTTAATTAAATTAATAAATCTTATTATTATTGTTTTGAAATAATAATAAAATAAACTTACACATTTATGTTAATTTGGAATTAACATTAAAGGGTATACTTATATTAATTTGAGATTAATATATTTCAATCTAATAGACTAAGATTAATTTATTAATTAGATTAATAAATTTTGATAGCATTATTAATTTTGTAAAATAATACTAGACTTATATATTAATTTGGAATTACTATATGCAATTTTAATCCCCATTTGATTAAAGAATAAAATTTTAATTGAATTAATAATTTTATTTGTTAAGCTTTGTTTGATATTATGTGATAAGTTATTATTTGATTTTATGCTTATTCAATTTAAATTATAGTAATTTAAGACCGTTTTTATGTTTGGGTAGGCAGCGCCCAATATGTGTGGTCCGTATTTCTTATGCCTAGGTAGGCGGCACTCAGTAATTGCGTTTAATTTAATATTAGATGTTAAATTTAACAATTAGTATCACATATATAATTCCCAATAAAACCAAGTCTTATTTAGAAACAAAATGCGCCGTCCATCATAATTGCTTGAAATTCCTAATCTTTTCGACCGCGAGTTTTACACCAAAGTGTTAACTCTAAATCGACAAGAATCGGGCTCATTCATAGATGTATGGTTGACATCGTGTGATGGAATTGACTTGCTTAAATTATTTTGAGACGCCAATGTAGATAAATAAATTTCGTGTCCAATCAAATAGCGACACGTGGAAATCAATTAAATATCAAAAAAATATACTATCCATGTCTTGAGAATTTAATTAAATTAATTCCTAAGTTATAGTATAATTGATATTTAATTTGGGTCAAAATAAATTATTTACCAACATTTTTGGTAAATGGCCCAATCAAATCAACAAAGGCCCAATCAAGTCAACATGGCCTAATCCAACAAGAAGGCCCGACCAAATCGGGCTAAGTCAAGCCAGGCCCAACCAAATCAGGCCTAGCCCAATCAATTCAGGCCAAGTCTAACCAGGCTCAACCAAATCAGGCCAAGTCCATCAAATCAAGAGTGGCCAATCAAATGGCGCCACGTGGCAAATGAAATATGGAAAGAGCTCACCCCTACACCTATAAATAAGAGCCTTTCTTCATTCAAAAAGAACACAAGTGTAGAGCTTCAAGAATTGGAAGAACTCCAAGAAATTCAGAAGGCTCAAAGTTCTCGAAGATTCGAAGACGTTCTTCTTCAAATTCATCGAGAAGTAGCGTTCAATCCGGAATCAAGCCGGTCGGCCTTCGGACAACGTTATTAAAAGACAACAAAAGCGGCGGAGAAAATCAAGAAGCGAATTTTACTCCAAAATTCCAAATTCGAAGAAAATATTCGAAGAGAAGAATCATAGGATTGAAGAATAGAGAGTGTTACCCATAAAGTTACTGATTTTGATCCAATTGGAATTAATTTGTACAATTTTTTGTGTTTGTTAATTCAATTCACAAAATTTGTTGTTACAGCCAAAGCGACCAAAATAGTTTGAAGACGCAATATTAATTGGATTAATAAACCAAGAATTGCAAAATTGTTGTTGCAATTGGCTTGGAGGCCTACTGAGTAATATTATTGCAGTCATCAGCCAAAGCAGAGGCTACAATAATATAGACTTGGATCTTGGACCACTATGATTTATAATTATTATAAATCCGTATTTTGTGTTTGGGGACGGAAAATATGTTAAAATTAGTGGGAGCTAATCATTACAATAAACCCTTGTTTTGATTAATGATATGAATGTGATATTTATTTACTTTATTCTAATTTACTTTTCCGTTTGATTATTTTCTGTTTAGATAAAATGTCGAATTTGACTTATAAATGTTTGATGGAATCAAACAAGTTGACTGGGTCTAACTTTACGGATTGGTTCTGTTGCTTGCGCTTGGTGCTAAGGTAAGAAAAGGTTGAGTACGTCTTGGACGAACTAATCAGTGCCATCCCCGACAAGACTTCTCTTGAGTATGCTAAGTTTGACACAGATGCTCACAAGAAGCATGCTGAGCATGCCACGTCGGCTCGGTGTGTCATGTTGTCTTCGATGAGTATTGAATTGCATAAGCAACATGAACACATGCTCCCTTATGAGATGATAAAACACTTGGAGAGTCTGTACGCCTCACAAGCTCAGACAATAGAGTATGAGATACTCAGTGACCTCTTTAAGTGTAAACTTCATAATGAGGCCCAGGTTTCTGAGCATGTACTGAAGATGATCGGATTAATTGAGAGGTTGACATCGATTGGAATAGTGTTACCCTCAAGTGTCTCAATTAATATGATCTTGCAGTCACTTCCTAGTTCTTTTGAAAATTTCATAGTGAACTTCAATATGAACAACACGTAGGTGACTTTACCTGAGCTTCACAACATGCTTAAGACCTATGAATCTTCGACCTCTAAAGGCAAATTTGTGCTCATGGTAAGCTTTCCTGTGAACTATTCCAAAAGGAAGAAGAAGAAGAAGAAGAAGAAGAAGAAGAAGAAGAAGAAGAAGAAGAAGAAGAAGAAGAAGAAAGCATCTAGCGGTGCAGCCTTGAAGCCTAAGAGTGCAGGGATTCAAAAGAAGTCGAAATTGCCAAAGGATGAGTGTCTATTCTGTCACGAGAAGGGACACTGGAAGAAAGACTGCCCAAAGTTCAAAGCACAAGGTGCATTAATTGGGAGCTCAGGTATGTTTGTTGAGCGAGCCGGAGCCCAGCAATGACGGCCTCGTATTCAGCCTCGTTGTTCGTCACTTTAAACTTGAAGCGCAGGACATATTTGACTTCGATATCATTGGGACCGGTGAGAAGGACCTCGGCACCACTGCCTCGGGTAGTAGAAGCGCCGTCCACTTATACATGCCACCTGTGGTCTTCAGCGTTGGAGTCGAGGTGGGATTCTGCCTTGGTACTTTTTGTCGCTTCGGGGTTGTTGAATGGTACCTCGACAAGAAAATCCGCGAGAGCTTGACCCTTGATTGCTCGGCGAGGTAAAAACTGTATGTCGTGTTCCCCGAGCTCAATTACCCACTTAGCCAAACGTCCCGATACGTCGGGCTTGATAAGAACCTGGCGAATAGGTTGATTGGTGATAACCCGGATAGCATGCCCCTGAAAGTAGGGACGTAGGCGGCGTGCCGCCATGGCTAGAGCCAAAACTATTTTTTCGGCCACGGAGTAGCGAGTTTCTGCCCCTTGGAGGGCTCGGCTAACAAAGTACACGGGTTGTTGAACGCCGTGGTCCTCGCGGACGAGGGCCGCACTAATGGCTTCATTGGCAGAGGCCAGGTACATATAGAGGGGTTCTCCGGGGAGAGGCGCTGACATAGTGGGTAATTGGCTGATATGTTTTTTCAGAGCCTCAAAGGCCTCGTCACACTGCGAAGTCCACTCGAATTTCTTTGCCTGGCGTAAAATTTTGAAAAAGGGAAGCTGGCGCTTCGCTGCCTTGGATAAAAAGCGATTCAGGGCGGCGAGGCCTCCAGTCAAACATTGGACGTCTTTCATGATCTTCGGCGTCTGAAGATCCAGCACATCCCTGATTTTCGTCGGGTTGGCCTGGAGACCGTGTTGAGATACCATGTACCCAAGGAATTTTCCCAATCCGACGCCGAAGGTACATTTAGCCGGATTGAGTCGAAGATTATGGCGCCGCAGTATGCTTAATGTCTCGGTGATGTCCTGTACACACGATGTGGAAGAATGACTCTTAATAACGAGGTCATCGACATATACCTCAACATTGCAACTTATCTGATCCCGGAAGACGTGGTCCATAAGACGCTGATAGGTGGCCCCGGCATTTTTGAGTCCGAAGGGCATTTTCTTGAAAGCGAAGCATCCAAAATCAGTGATGAATGCTGTTTTGACGGCGTCTCGGTGGTCCATATAGACTTGGTGGTATCCCTTATATAAATCCAAAAGGCAAAGCACCTTATACCCCATAATGGCTTCAGCTTTTTGGTCAATAGGCGGTAAAGGATAGCAGTCTTTTGGGCAGTGCTTGTTGAGATCAGAAAAATCAACACAGATTCTCCAAGCCCCACTGGACTTCGTCACCATTACTGGATTAGAGAGCATGGATAGTGAACTTCGAATATAATGTCGGCATCCACAAGCTGTTGAACCTCAGTTCGGATAGCTGCATTTCGCTCCGGGGCAAATTGCCGTTGCTTCTGTTGTATTGGCTTCACATTAGGGTTAATGTTTAGCTTATGAGTGATGAGGTCGGGGGAAACTCTCGGCATATCCAGGGGGGGACCAAGCGAAGACTTCGGGGTACTCCCTTAATGTCTGAATGATGGCATTGTGCAACAAAGGCATGCCCACTGCGCCTATTTTAACAGTTTGCTCCGGTTTAGTAGGATCAAGTGGCACTTCAACGGTGTCACTTCCAAATGACTCGGAAACACCCGGAGTGGGTTCCGGGATGGTTATTTGAAATTGAGGCCGAGGAGGAGCCTTGGTTGTTTTCTTGAGTGCAACATACATGCACTCTTTGGAAATTCTCTGGTTGCCACGGATGGCGACTTCTCCGTGGGGTGTAGGAAACTTCAATGCCAAGTGATATGTGGAACAAATGGCCTTGGCTGGGGTGAGCCAGACTCGACCAAGAATCATGTTGTAAGGTGACGAAGAAGATACCACATAGAAATCTACAAAATAGTTTTTATCGCTGGATACGTACCAAGCAACGCAGGGAGGTTGATAATTCCCTCTGGTTGGACCTCTCCCTCAGTGAAAGTCTGTAGAGGCCTGGGTGCAGGTCGGAGCTGCTCGCGAGGTATGCCCATATTTTGGAAGCAATCGGAGAATATAACACTTACTGCGGCGCCATTGTCAACAAAAATTCGCTTAATAGTGACATTGGCCACGACCATGTCAATGACAATGGCATCAGTGTGAGGGGTGAGCTCGAGAACAGGATCGTCCTTGGTAAAACTCATTGTTTCAGATTTATGGAGGCGCTTGTGACGTGGTTCCTCGGGGGGAGGCCTGCGTGCTTCGGCTTTGAGGGCACTTCGGGAAGTCCCTGCTGGTACGACGCCATAGATCACATTTATTATCCCTTAGACAACATGGTTCGGTGGGTTGTCCCCAGGACCTCCATGGGGTGGTGGAGGTGGCAACAATTGAGGCTGTTGAGGTTGATTCTGCTGGCGATTACCCTGGTCTTGCCTTGGGTAATTATTGTACCCCGATCTGTTATTTTGCCATTGGGGTCTGCTCTGTCTTGGGCCCCAGCCATTGTAACCCCCTCGACCTAGTTGTGCACCTCCACTTTGGTTTGGCTGAGACCTGTCCTCAACCTGGGCAACATACTGCCGGAGAAAACCACGTTTCAAACAGTCCTCGATCTCCTTACAAAGTTCCCGGCACTCCTCGGTGTCGTGCCCATGATCGTGGTGATACGCACACCACTTTTCACGATTGCGCTTCTCTGCCGGAGCAGTCATTCGCGGACATGGTCGCAAGTCATTTTTATGAACAGAAAATATTTATGTTCTCGACCGCGTAAGGGGTGTGAATTGAGGGGTACCATTGCGAGGCTCCAGCCTGCCTTTACCCAATCGACTAAAAGCACTAGTCCGAGTATTAGCCCCGGCCTGCGCACTGTCTGGCTGTTTCTTGGTAGTGTACTTTTCCCGCTTGCGCCGGGTTTCCTCTTCAGCTTTGGCAAACCTGCTTACAGTGCCAAATAGAGCCCGGGTAGTGGTCGAAGGATATCGCGCGAGCTCGGTGTAAAGCGGTCTGGCTCGGAGGCCGTTCATGAAAGCAGTGATGATAACATCATCGGACCGGCTACCTACTTTTAGGCTTTCCGCAGTGAAACGTTCAAGAAACTGAGCGACTGTCTCCCCATCTCGTTGCTCCAGGTCCATGAGATCGGCCAAGGTGGCCATAGGCTTTGCTCGTGTATGGAAACGAGCCCAGAACTGCTCCGCAAGATCCCGGAAAGAAGTAACGCTGCCGCGCGGCAAAGAATCAAACCAAATTCTGGTCTCGTCTTGAAGGTATTCGGGGAACACTTTGCACAAGTGATGCGGCGTGCAACTCCGATTGATCATGGCATATTTGAAGGCACTCAGGAAATTACCTGGGTCCCCGGTGCCGTTGTAGACGGATACTGGTGGAAGTTTAAACCCCTCAAGGAGTGGTGTGTCGAGGATCTCCGGGGAGAAAGGGGTGATTATTTCCCCATCAGCGTCGAGGCCTAACAACTTGTCAAGCTCGGCATCAAATTGAGTCTGTTCCTATTCCATGGGGTCAAGTAAACGAGATTTCTCCAGGCGTGCCCGCTTCGTCACATCAACTGGTCGGCGCCGGTCAGCGGCGGCTTGGTCAGCACAGCGCGGCCTTGAGCCATTAGAACTTTGATCCTCCCCGGGTGACACTGATCGGTGACGACGACGATCGTGCTTGTCTCTGTGAGCCGGATCTTCGTTGAATGCGCGAGATCGGTCTTGGCGAGAATGTCCTGCCACCTGATTGGCACCGTTGTCGGCGTGCATACCGGAGTCGGCACGCCGATGATTTCATTCTTGGAATAATGCAGCGTGTTCCCGTAGGAACGCTTGTTGCGCTTGCAATAGTTCAGGGGTTGGTTGAGGGCAGGGCCAACCTGCGCTGGCGCATTGGCGGGCGCGAGATGTGGTGCATCTATTTGCCCCGCGGGCGGATCCTAGACTTGTTGATGTGGCAACGGGGGATTTTGATCGACGGGAGGATTCCGACGAGATCGAGTTGGATTAGCTGACTGGCGAGTATTCACCATGAATGGCGTAATTCGGCTATGGATGATGCTAGGGTTTGCTTCTCGTCGTTCGTGTTCCCACAGACGGCCCCAATTGATGATGCCGAGACCCGGATATCAAGTGAATCGTAATTAAGATAACTTTCAAAAATAACCGAATAAGCAAGAACACAAACAACACAAGTATTTACGTGGTTCAATCCGGAGATCTACGTCCACGGATGAAGGTAATAACCTTCCGAGATGTTTCATTATTTTTCTTTGAATACCGGAGTACAATCTTTCAAGGAGCCAGTCTGGAAATTAGAATTCGAACCCTAAACTAAACAACGATTCTCCTATTTATACTATGCCATAACAACCCTAACAAAATCCCTACAAATCCGCCAATCATATCTGCATGGCCATTGGAAAAGATCATGGGGATCTTTTCCCAACTTCCCAAAGACGCCACGTATGGGCTTGGTTGCGTTGGGCTTGCACTCTTGAGCCCAATTGATCCGTCTGGCGGGCTAGACCGACCCGGGAAGATTGGGTCATACCTATCATTTGTCATTGAGATAAATATGTCTATAAACAATTCACAATCCTGGGTATTAGATACAGCTTGTGGTTCATACATTTGTAACAATGTGCAGGGCCTAAGTGACAGCAGGAAAGTGAGGCCTGGGGAGGTCAACTTACGCGTGGGAAATGGAGCAAGAGTTGCTGCTGAACGTGTAGGGACTTATAGATTAGATCTTCCTTCAGGATATAGACTAGATTTACATGATTGTTATTTTGTTCCTACAATTTCAAAGAATATTATTTCCATTCCAATGTTAGACATTCAAGGTTTTTTCTTCCATTTTGCAAACAGTAGATGCTCGTTTTCGCTTAATGGATTATTTTATGGAAGTGCTTCTCTTTCGAATGGTTTATATATGCTTGAATGTGAACAAAATATTGTCAATGTACAAAATAAATGACCTAAGCTAAGTAATACGAATAATAAAACCTATCTTTGGCACTGTAGACTTGGTCATATCAATGAGAAAAGAATAGCAAGATTGAGAAAGTTAGACTATCTCACATCATTTAATTTCGAGTCATATGGTGCTTGCGAATCTTGTCTCAAAGGAAAGATGACAAGTAAACCACTTTCTGGGAAAGGGTTACGTGCCAAGATTGTGCTCGAGTTGATCCACACAGATGTGTGCGGACCATTCCCAACTTAAGCAAGCGGTGGATATTCGTACTTCATAACTTTTACTGATGATTTTTCAAGGTATGGATATGTGTATCTCATGAAACACAAATCTGATGCCTTCGAGAAATTTAAGGAGTTTAAGTTAGGAGTTGAGAAACAACTTGGGAAAAGTATTAAGACTCTCCGATCAGATTGAGGAGGGGAATACTTAAGCCGAGATTTCTTGATTACTTGAAATCACATGGAATCCGGTCAGACTGGACACCTCCAGGTACACCACAGATGAATGGAGTATCTGAAAGGAGAAATCGAACTTTATTGGATATTATTCTATCCATGATGAGTTTCACCAGTCTCCCTTTATTCCTTCGGGGTTATGCCTTACTTACCGCAGTTTATATTCTGAATAGAGTTCCCTCTAAATCAGTCGAGAAAACACCATATGATTTATGGTGTGGCAGAAAGCCGAGTCTTAATCATCTACAGACCTGGGGTTGTCCTGCTTTGTTAAGAAAATGATGATTGATAAGTTGGAAACTAAAAGTGAAAAATGTTATTTTGTGGGATATCCCAGACAATAAAGGATATGAATTCTATTGTCTTGGAGATCACAAGGTGATAGTATCCAGGAATGTGACGTTTCTTGAAGATAATTATGTCTCCAAGGAACAAGGTCACAACACGGTAGATCTTGAAGAAATTCAAGAACCACAAGATAACATGGATGATGAGGTATTGTCCAATGGAGTGGATAAGAACTCAGTGGGAGTTTTTGATGATCTATTGGGAGGGGAAATGACTCTTAGAGGGTCACCTCAAGATAATGAGATGCATCAAAGACAAGATATTGTATCAACCTCACCTCAAGAAAATCATAGTGAAATTCTTGAGAATATCCCAAATGTTGAAAACCTCAACACGCAGAAACCTCATCACGTTCAGGATAAACCGCCTGAACCAATGCAAAACCAACTCAATAGACCTCAAATGAATCGTCGTACACCTGAAAGACTAAATCTATTGGTTGAGAACCAAGATGATGAGGTTGATTCAGAAGACGACGAACCTAAGACCTATATCGAAGCGGTGTCGGGCACCGATTTGAAGATGTGACTGGCTGCCTTAACATCTGAAATGGACTAGATGTACCTCAATTTAGTTTGGGAACTTGTTGATTTGCCAGATGGGGCTCGCCCCATAGGCTGCAAATGGATCTTCAAGAAGAAGAGAGATGCAGATGGCAAGTTACAAACCTACAAGGCTAGGTTGGTGGCAAAGGGTTATAGTCAACGCGAGGGCATTGACTATGATGAAACCTTTTTGCCAGTCGCTAAGATCAAGTCCATTAGGATATTACTTGCAATAGCTGCATACTATGACTTTGACATTTGATAAATGGATGTCAAAACCGCATTTCTCAATGGAGAACTCGAAGGCACTGTGTATATGTCACAACCTGAAGGTTTTATATCCAAAGAAAATCCGAATGGAGTATGTAAGTTAAAGAAGTCCATTTATGGACTCAAGCAAGTATCTAGGAGTTGGAATATTTGCTTTGACAGAGCTATCAAATTGTTTGATTTTGTCAGAAGCAAAGATGATCCATGCGTTTATAGTAAACGCAAGAATGGAAATGTTGTCTTCCTTATCCTATACGCTGACGATATACTGATAATGGGAAGCGATTGTTCCATGTTGCAATCCGTGAAAGATTGGTTGTCTAGCTCCTTCATGATGAAGAATCTGGGTGAGGCTTCCTACATCTTTGGAATTAAGATCTATCGAGATAGACCTAATAGGATGTTGGGATTATCTCAGTCTACTTACATAGACAAATTGCTGAGACGCTTCTCAATGAAAAATTCCAAGAAAGGATTACTTCCTATGGGACATGGCATTATATTGTCTAAGAAAGGTTGCCCTTCTAATGACAAAGAAATGAGTTACAGGAAGAAGATCCCGTACGCTTCGGCCATAGGATCTATTATGTATGCCACGATATGTACTAGGCCAGATGTGGCTTACGCCCTCAGCATGACAGGCATATTTCAGTAAAATCCCGGTGAGATACACTAGAGAACTGTCAAGACTATTCTTAAGTACCTTAGAAGGAAAAAAGAATATTTCTTAGTCTATGGTGGGAAACTAGAGTTATTAGTTACTGGGTATACTGATGCTAGCTTTCAAACATACCATGATGACTTCAAGTCTTACCATGATGACTTCAAGTCTCAGTCAGGATATGTTTTCGTTCTCAATGGTGGTGTAGTGAGTTGGAATAGTTCCAAACAGAGCACAACTGCCGATTCTACCACTGAAGCCGAATATATTGTTGTATCTGAAGCTGCCAAAGAGGCTGTTGCTTTGTTAGAGTTCGTAAAAGAACTAGGTGTCGTTCCAAGTGCCAGCAGTGCAATACCGTTGTATTGTGACAACACTGGTGCGGTTGCGCAAGCAAAGGAACCCAGAGCCACGAACAGGAACAAGCACATTCCCCGGAGATATCATCTGATTGGAGAAATAATAGATAGGGGAGATGTAAAATTAGATAGAGTACCCACTGATGTTAACTTGGCTGATCCTTTCACCAAGTCGTTGTGTATAGCAAAACATAACAAGCACTTTGAGAGCTTAGGTGTTAGACATGTTGGTAGTTGGCTTTGATTCAGTGGGAGTTTAAAGTTTGTGTGTCTTAGAAACCTTTTTGTGAAGATATTCAAAACTTGATCACATTCTATGATAATATATTTATCTTATGGGTTTATGCATTTATTAGAATAATTATTTTGATGGTTTGTTATTATTCTTGTGATTGTTCCCTTGAATCATGACTGTCATTTATGGTGTGAGACATAAATGATACAGTATGATTCTAAAATTACCATAACCGATGGTCATCAAGAATGGGATATTGATGACACACGATATGTTAGCATGTGGTCTGCATCACATTCTCAGAGAATGTAGTAGGTCTCACGACTACGAGATATTAGATATCCGTGATGGACACATGGGTACTTTGGAGAGTATTGGTATACCCTACTATTAAACCTTTTGTTTCCGTGTCTAAGTTTTATTAGTGTGTAGATTATGTAATGATCCTTTGACCTGAGGTCAATACTCATTTTGTTTGTTAAGTGATGAACTTTGACCAAGTACAACGCTTGCCTCCCAAAGGAGGATAAGACGCGTCTTGTGTTGGGTTCATCATGAGGCAAATGGAAATGGTAGTTGAGCCAAGAATGAGATTCATTCCTCGATTGTAACTCGAGAGAACACTCATATTTCTCTATATTATTTGACAATAAAGTCATTGGTTAATGCAAAAGATATATTCAATTAAAGTAATTGAATATGATTGAATGTGTCATATAATAAAGATGAGAAAAATGATTAAGCTATTTGGATAGACACATGACAGATCCTAGGCTCAATCGGGTGGTTCGTGAATGAAGGAATATTACATAAACTTCGTATAAAGGTTTGTTTACTGGATTCACGTAAACATCCTTCATATATCGAGTTCGCTGTACACTACAAGAAAACTGCAATTTACCAACGAATTTTACCAACAAATGGCATCCGTTAGTAATTAAAAACAGAATAACAACGGATTAGAAACAATATATGTTTGGTAAACTTTTTGACGGATCTACTAACGGATTAGCAACAAGATTTTATCAACTAATGAAATTTGTTGCTAAATTTGACGCAATGTTTTGGTGCTAAACTTAGCAACTACTTACCAACATATTGCCAATGAAATTTACCGACCAATTTAAGTCGTTAGTAATATTTGTTAGGGGGAATGATTTTGCATCTACCAACTACGAATTCCGTTGATAATTGCCAACAAATAGACAATTTGTTGGTATTTTCTAACCACTTCATATTCGGTTGTTAAATACCAACGAATTTTAAAATCCGTTGGTAGTTTACCAATTAACTAAATCTGTTTGAGATTACCAACAAATACAAAATAATTATAAATACCAATGGATTATGAATTTAATATTAATTACTTATAAATATTATTTTATTATTAATCATAACTAACAACTGTGCAACCTATTGGTAATTGATAGAAGGGTTGTGCCATGAGAATCTTAGTTGGTAGTACCATCAGATCTAACAAATCACGCCTAATTTCCCAAAAGTCTGATATACCAGACCAAAAATAATAATATATTTAGGAGGATGAACCGGATTTTTCTCATTAATTTTTGACCCGATAAATTTTGGCCCGATATAAACCGATATATGATGTTGGCCCGATAGAATGGGTTGGACTAGCGCAAAGCGCCCAAATTACCACATCTAGCAATTGGTAAGTGCAAATGAAATATTAATTCATAGAAATTAAATTAATGATCTATGTACCTTTTTTTCTTTTTCCAACTTTTTTATTGGATTTTCATTATTTTGTTATTTCACTCACAATTTTCCAATAATGTGAACTTCATAAAAATGCTTTAACAAAAAATTGATGAACTCATTTACTATAAAAAAAAAAGAAATAGATACACGATCTGAAAAAGGTTACAAATTACAAGAGTTAGTTTGAGCTACACCCGGAGGAGATAAATTACAAAAGTTAGTCTAGGCTACACCATATGGAAGATCTTTAGTCTAGGCTACACCGTATGGAAGATCTAACAAAATCCAAAGAGTATTTAGATAAGTACGGTAAAATTAAAATAAATATCATATTAAATATCTTTAGAATTTTATGTTGTTTAAAATAGCAATCTTTTAAAAAAACGATGTGCGGTAGTCACATGGTAGACTATGGCCTAGCGCCTAGTTGTGGTTTAGACGGAGCTATACAGGATTTAGGAGGGACTAAATGGAAAAAGCCAAAGGAAAAATATAGACAGTCTAAGACAGATGGTAGACTACGGCCTAGAGCCTAGTTGGAGTTTAGACGGAGCTAAGCAGTACTAGGATCGTAGGCATGTCAACGGGGTGGATTTCTGAATTTTCTGACCCGCCCCACACCTGCCCCGCCCCGTCCCGCCCCGCCCCGCCTTCATCTTTTTTCTTTTTTTTTTTTTAAAATATTTTTTTTTTTTGGTTTAAAAACTTAGTTTTTTTTGAAGTCAATAAGATTTTAATTTTTAGGTTTACATTAACTTTGTTTTAATATTTTTTTTAAAATTTAATTATTAAAAAATGGAATTTAATTATATATATTTACTCTAGTCATAATTTAATATATTATGATGACATATATATAACATATTATATACAAAATTCATATTATAAAAAAACATATATATTTTTTATATTTTTGTGTGTATATATATATCTATATTATATTACATAATATATATTTAAAAAGAATTACATTTATATAGGTGGTGGTGCGGGGAGGGCGGGGCGGAAGACATGACCTAACCCCGAGCCGACCCGTGGACGGGGCGGTGCGTGCCCCGCCACGTTCTCCATCGGGTCGAATTTTGCCCTGCCCAAAAAGCCTCGGGTCGGAGCGAATCGAGGTGGGTCGAATTAATTTTGACATGCCTAGGGACTCAATGGAAAGAGTCAAAGAAAAAAATATAGACATTCTAAAACGGTCTGACGACTAAATTAAATAGGATCGAGTCAGAGTTAGACGGGACTTTAGAACAGAGTAAATTAGTTTTTTTTTTTATTATTATTATTTTTTTTTTATTAATTTTAGTTTAGTTTAGTTTAGTTTAGTTTTGGTTAACCGAATCGAACCGAATTACTCATATTTAATTATATATTTTCAATTATATATTTATTGTATACTAATTTTTTAATTGAATTGATATACATTAGTAATTTCTACATTTAACATACATGAAAATTAAAATTTATCCCTTTATTTTGGTCCCTTCTTTAATTTGACTTTTTAATAGAAAAAAATATTATGAAAATCAAGATTTGTTGCTATAAAAAAAAAAAAAATTGTAAAACTTTAAAACCTAAACCGATAACTGAACCGAACCAAACCGAAATTTTTTGGTTCGGCTCGGTTTTAAAAATATAGAAAAATTCGATTTCGGTTCTTGTCGGTTCGGTTCGGTTCGGTTTTCAACCGAACCGACCGAATGCTCACCCCTACAAGTTGCGCGCACATACACACACACACATATATATATATATATATATATATATATATATATATACATACATTTTAAAAAAATTCAAGAATTAGGAAAAGTTTACCAATTTAATAAATTACTCTAAACATACGAATTATAAATTATTTTTTTTGGACCTCATATATAAAATACATTTGAAAAACCTACATATATATAGATAATGGGGAATTAATTAAAAAAATAAAAGAGAAAGGTTGTATGTTTTCTAAGTTAGAAGATACGGAAGGATTTGTTTACCAAACCATTCCCCTACATCACCAAAAACAGAACATAACCCTACCCTAAATTTCTTTTCAACCTGGGCGCAGAAAATAGAGCTGAGGCCCCAAACTCCAGCTCCAAAAAACGTGGCTCCGCCACTATCCTCAAATTGGGGCTTCAGTAACTGTAATTGAGAGGGAAGAAGGGATGAATTCCACAAAGCAACGCACGTCGAATTGCGCGGGTGAAATTGGCGGGTCAATTGAAATATTTTGGGAAAACTTTGGAAACCATACAAGACGAGGAAAACAAATTCACAGTCCTTGTTTCGTATCACTAAGAAGAAGTCAAGAAGCAGGTATCGTTTAATTTTCAATTTTATACCGTTTCCCTATATCGTTTACGAATTAGATATCTAGGTTCTGCAATAGTTCTTTTTGTTCTAATTTTGTGTTTAGATATATAAATTAGATATAAGGGGGAATAAGATGTAATAAAAAATTACTGCATGTTTGGCATTACTCGTTTTTCTTCTTCATGCAATGTGTTTGGGAATCTGAGACCTGAATCCTCTCCATTTCCTAGTTGGTAAATTTCGTAAATTTCGTGAAATAGTTGGATCAATCAACGAATCCGTATAGCAAGCCATCTCATTCCTTTACTCTAGGTAAAATCAACATCTGTTCTATAAAACAAATCTTGAGTTTTCAAATCCCCTTTTTGCTTCTCCAGTAGCCTGACTTCAAGCATATCAGATTCTATCCTTTCTAGAATTTTCATCATTTGCTAATATTATTAAAAAAAAAATACTATTTTATTATGTCTTGTATTCCCTCCAGTCTCTCTGATACAATTATGAGTATAATTTGTGTGTTTTTCTTGAGAATATAATCATGTGAATAGCTCTACTGTTATAACTCTTCATATCTAGGTGTTTTTTTTTTCTTTTCTTTTTTCCCCTTTTATACGACTTGTATAAATTCTGATAAAAGTTTTTGTGTAGATGAATTTTCTATTAGCAATGTCTCAGCCTTCAATATCTTAACACAAAAATAATAGAAAAGAAAAGAAAATGTTTATGATATGGTAGACATCACGTGTTTAGAGATATGGCATGTTGCGGCTTGTTGATTGAACTAATGGTTGAGATATTTTGAAATATTTAGATTGATTCTTGTAAATTATATACTTTACCATTGATTTAATTTCAGCAACTTATATCTTGGATTGTTCTTTTACAGTTTAGTCTTACATGAATGAACAATAAAGACACCAAATTTTTATTTGTTGGAACAGCTACATAGCAAAAACTATGGGATTTTCTAAGTATACACATAATATAATGGCTATTTTTTTTTTTGCTTCCCTGTTATATTTTTAGTTATAATATGTTTCATTGATGCATAACTCATATTTTTTTTTTCCTGGAATTTTATGTCGTAGTAATATGGCTGGAGGGTTGTCTAGTAAAGGAGATGGGCGTGGGGGACGTTCACTTGGCCGTGGAAATGAAGATGGACGTGGAGGGCGTTTACGTGGTCGTGGATCTGGAGATAGGCATGGAGGACGTCAAATCGGCCTTGGTCATAGAGATACTTTTGGTAACATAGATGGGCTTGGAGGACGTCCAGCTGCTCTTGGTTCTCGTGTAGCCCATGGTAGAGGAAACATAAATGGAAATTTATCATCCGCATCACCCACATTGCAATCCGCACCTACTACTCATTCACAACCACCACCACCACCACCATCATCGGCATTGCAACGCACACCAACTACTCCGCCATTTGCACCACCATCGACAATGCGACGTGCACCAACTACTCCGTCTTGTGAACCGCCACCAGCAATGCAATATGCATCAGCTACTCAATTATCTGCACCACCACCACCACTGTCATTGCAACGTGCACCAAGTCTTGCTGATGATGAATCATGAGAATCACCTACTATTCCAGCTGCTAGAACAAGTCTTGCTGATCAAGTGGCAAATCCAACAGAAAATTATTCTTCAAGCAATTCTAAGCCATTGCTCAAGATAGCTCACAAGATGTAAGTTAACTTGTTACTATTTTTAGATAAAAACTTACATTTTTATGTAGTCATTTGGTTCCATTTCACAATTATGAACAGGGTCAGATGTAGGTTGGGCCTATCATTGACTAAAGCCCAGCCCTTAGCTCTTATACACTTTGTTTTAGTATGTATTCTTTTTGGTATTGTATTTGTGCTGCCCCTCGAAATTGTTGTCATCCCATCCCTCATAGTTTTCTTAGCCAAGAGATATTCGATACTAAAAAGTTATTTGTTTGCCTAACCATTATTTGTTGAGGAGAAAATATGTACTTTTTAGATTAGTTAATGTTGTTCCCCCTCATGAAGATGCATAGTAATTTAGTTTGTTTGTTACATGCTGAAGAATATCAGACTAGAGGAATTGAGTGTAAATCAATTGGATGAACACCTTGTAACCAAGGTCGATTACTAAGGACTAAATGTCTACCAACCTCACCCTTACCGGAATTTGTTAAAAAAATAAAAAAAGTAGAGTAACTAATTTGAATTTTTGTTAGTCCCGACTTTCTAGTACTCAAAATAAATAGAATGAATGATCTCCACTTTCGATATTCAAGCATGGAATCTTATACTCTTTAAGATTTTCTTTCTTGTACTACAATAATTAAAATAGTTTCAACTGTGGCCTCTGAAATTTTTTGATATTTGCCCATTCTGATAATTTGGTTGGAAAACTTATTGTCATTGTGAGGATATCTTTATGATGTTTATAACTTTCCAGCCCACCCCATTACTATTTTCTGGATCTGGCCATGATTATAACTAATGCAACACTTCACATGTGGCCCTTCCTTTTGTACAACTTAATCTGTCTGAACCGGTTGAGTACCATATTATGACTGATTTTTGTGATTATCCTTTGCACACGACAAAACAAATCACGTTTTCCACGATATTATCACAAGTTCATGAAGATAAAATTGTAATTAGAGATGGGTGAACTGCAATAACCAATTCATAGAAGAGTAAGAGACTTATCAGTCCTTTGAAGTAATTTGATGTTCCCTCCTGTGAATAAAGAATAGACGTGATCAAATAAATAACAAAGATTTGAGGAAAAACACCTGCAGTTTTATAGAATTTTATTTTTAATTTTAATTTTAATTTTTCCTAAAGTTCCACTTTGCCATCTATTACATCAGTGGTAGAATATTCTAAATCTATCATATGCCACGATTTCTCTATTTAACTCATTAATTGCGTTGTTTTGGACCTTCAATTAGAAATATTGCAACTCTACCAATTTTATGTCTTAAATTACGTTATTAGTGATCAGCTATACACCCACAAACACATACACACATATTTATTATTGTTTATTTCTAATGATTTAATTTTATATACCTTTGTATTGTTCTACAAGCAGTTTCACTCCCTCACATGTTGCGTCGGGGCGGATCACTAAGTGCATAAAACAACGGTTTGACAAGGAAGGATATACTTGGTCAACTGTCTCCCAACAAACTAAGGAGTATTATTGGAATGAATTTCAGGTACTTAATGTGTTCGTTCGTCCTTTTAAACTAGGAATAAATAATTCATCATTATTTATTTATATATGAAAGTTGCAATTGTGTTTCTACTATGCATATATGGATGTCAGTCTTTATGTATGGTGATTTGAGTGATATTTTCTAATTTATTTGGTGTCACTTGTAACCCTTGTGGTATGTGTTAAATGTTTTCATGAGTGAAACTTATATTCTTTGTTGTTCTTAATAAAGATGTCAATTGGACTTGATCTATAAGTTAATGATAAGATATACACATGGAACTCTGTGACAAAATATAAAAAACATACTAAATAAATGAAGAAAAGGAACTGAAGTGAAATATAAGGTTTTTTTACGTATATTTGATCTAAATTACATTGGCTGATTTGCTTTGCGTCATGTTTGCATTATAAATGAAGATCATAGCAAAGTAATATCCAAAAAAATGATAAGTTTCTAGAATTATATATATAAATATATATTAATTTAATTGGGAGAAGGATATTTGACATTTGTATGGTCTGAAAATAAATTACACAAATTAAAATATTATGTGTGTGTGTGTCAAAAATGTGATTTGTAAGTCTTTTTTTTTTTTGTAGTGACAATAAATGTCGTCTTTAGAGATCCATGATGTATGATTAGTTTTAGTGGTTGATCATTTGAAGTTCATAATTCATGTGTTTAGATTTGATTAATATTGTAGACTTTAATTATTTAATGACATGAGTTATAAATAGATAGGAAATGAGAATTGTTACGTTATTAGCTCGAGTATTTAATTAGCTCTAGCCATATCATACTTCCACATCAACACTCCTTTTTTTATCTTCCCATTGTTCTTATTTTTTTTTTAATAGCAATGTTATAATTTTTTTTATTATTAGTAGTAGTACGGTTTGTTGTGCCATTGGATGTAGTATTTGACACATCTTATGCCTCTTTTCTTGTTCACCATGTACTTGTACCACGGAAACCGTAGAAGGCATTCAAACAACATCTTTTATTATTTATTAATTCTTATTCTTGTATGGGAATGATGGTTCCATCTTGTATGCAAGAGTGCTACCTATTACTGTTATATCTCATAAAATTGATCACATCTAACATTAGTGGATATGTTTTTGTAGAAGCATTTTTCATTTGATAGGGACTTAGCTGTGGTTCGTGACATCTTTTTGAGCGTCGAGCAGCAATTCGTTATTCTGGCACGCTATGTGAATGGAGGAAATCAGGAAAGCGGCCCGTTAATGTTCCACAAGAGACCTGGGATAATTGGCGGAAGAATGGGATACTCCCAAGTTTAAGAACAAGTGTTTGAAGGCATCCCAAAATCGCTTGAGTGAGGTTGCGGGACCGGGTAATGGACCATCAACACACACCGGGGGCTCTAGATCTGCTATAGATCTTAGCATTATACTTGTAAGTAATTTAAATGACATAGTTGTTTATTTTTTGGTTTCTTTACTTTTGTTTTTTTTAGTTCAAGAAATTTTGATTTAAGATATTGTCAATAATATAATGTATGTTCTAACAATTTTAGACAATAATTTTTCCAGGCTAAAGATCTTGGACGTCCTGTTACTGACTATGATGTCTTTCTAAGGATGCACAAGAAGAAGAATGGAAAATTTGTGGATAAGCGGTTGGAGAATGTTGTTGTAAGTTATATCTGGATAACTTTTTTATTTTTTCTGTTTTATACGTTAAATATTACTTAGGCTATTTCTTTTGTTCAATTTTTGTACTTTTGAGACATGAAATGTTTGTATGAATAAGTTCTTATTATGTCGTGGAAATTCATTATGAAATTTTATAGGTTTTTCAATAAAAAAGAAATATATAGATTTTTCTTTTCCATTTTATTAGTGATTGCTTGATGTCGTGAATCAAGAATTATATAACAAATTAATGAGTTTAATTTTGAGTGACTAATTTTACTTTTCTCGCGTATAAAATATTGATTGAGTTTTCTTTGTCGCTGAAGCTTATGATGACTCAATAATTAAACTAAGAGAGTGTTCCAATGGTTGTGGAGTATAATTAAGTGAAATGTTATGTAGTATGGAGTATCACTCAATCAATGTTAAATTCACATCCCGTGTCAACATCAAAATTATTTGTCTATTTCTCACATTTATATATATTTCGTGTGTGTATATATATGATCATGTATGTTCACATGTATGCTTATTAATTGACAATGTATGTCCAACTATGATATCTTTGCTTTGCATTTGGATAGTGAATTACGGGCACCAAATGTTAAACTATTGGAAGCAATTTCTTCTAATTATCAAATATAATATTTTTATTGTTACCTCAATTATTGTTATTTCACCTCCAATGAATATATTTTATAATTTGGATCCATGTTATTCTTTTTACTACCACAATTCAATTAGAGGGTATGATGTATGATATGTGAATCATCAAGCAAGATATGTTATATTTGTAGGAAGAGTTTACTGCTCGCTATGATGCTGCTACTCAAAACCAGATTGATGATGGGGAAAACACTTCCGAAACTGTAGATTTGTCTGTTATTTATTACGAAGTTGCTGGACCGTTGAAGAAGAAGCGAGTTTATGGGCTAGGAAGCAAACCATCAGCTGCAATATCAGATCCTAGCTCATCCAAATCTGCACTACCTGATCGTGACCAGATGCGGGCTGAGCTTTATGAGGAGATGCACGAAGAAATGATGAAGAGACAAGAGGAATTGGAGCAACAAATGAGGGAGAGGCAAGAACACATGGAGCAAGAGTGGAAACAGAAGCAACAAGAGATGGAGGATCTCATACGAAGGTTTATGAGAGGTGGTGAAACTTCAACTCCTTCTATTGATGCTTACCCAACTGATGCTAATTATGCGGAGGATCCCGATCTTGATGAGGAAGAGGAGTAGGTTTATGATATGAATGACTATCATTTTTAGCATTCATTATGCATCTTTCATTCGGTATCTTTAAGTTTCGGTAGGTATGTTTTATTTTAGATATTTGAACTCTTTCATTTGGTATCTTTAAGTTTCAGTAGGTATGTTTTATTTGAGATATTTGAACTTCATTAGGTGTGTTTTATTAGAATGCTTTAAACTTCATTACATGGTTGATATAAAGTTCATTAGCTATCTTTTGTTTGGGTGTATATGATATGACGTGATTCTATATTCATGATCTTTTTAATGTTTTAGTTTAATTTCCTCAATTATGGTCACATGTTACTAAAATGATTGGGTTGAATGATAACAGGTTCTCTCTAAGGTTTTGCCTTCTTAGTCGAAGTAATTTTTTATTTTAATATTATGTTAAAGTTTTTGATTTGGATGCTAACATATGTAAATTAATATAAATTAATATAATTTAAATAATTTAATAAATATTTAAATGAAATTTATATTTAGCAAAAAATAAAAAATATTTATAAAAATCTATATAGTGATTAACAATAGATCTATGTCAAATTTTGTTTGTTGGCAAAATAAAATAGAATATTGTTTTCATTGGTAAATTGCTAACAAAATAGCAATGAATCCATACCATCATATTACCAACGATTTTTCAAGCAATTAGTATTTTACAAATAAATTACCAATCGCTATATGTGATAAATTTCTAATAGATTTCAGTCCATTAGTAAATTTCCTACGAATCACCAACGTAAAATAAACTATTTAAAAAATACTTTTACCAACAACCAAAAATTTACCAACCACTTACCAATGATTGATTGGTTGGTAACTTACCAACGGCAACATTCCCTTCGTGGGTGATCCGTTGACAATCTGTTGGCAATTTCCCAACGGACGTAATAATTGTGTTGGTAAAATTTACCAACAAGCAATTTACCAACGGAGGAACAACTGTTGATAATCCGTTGTTAAATACAATTACCAACAGATTTTCTTATATAGCAACGAAAAATGTTTGTTGTTAATTTACAGTTTTCTTGTAGTGGTACAACGCAGTCTAGGAGTTTTGTGCAGACTTTAATTAGATTATTGTCGATAATGGGGGCCTGAAGGGTCACACTTTATGTATATTGTTGTTCCGCTCAAGGTTACAATGTTTGTGTTTTAAACTATATCTAATGCTAGTCCAAGTGGGAGATTGAAAGTAATGGACTAGATCAGGATATGGGCTTTAATTAATTAATAGGTTATACTAATTAATTAATTAAAGCAGGCCAGAATATTAGGCCCATATACCTAGGGTATATGAACTATATATATATATCTATTCCCTATTGTAGGGAGAATTAATCTTGTCAGTAAGAAACATCAAAGGGTTCAATAAGAGATTTCCTAGCGATCACTTATTGAACGATTGTACCGAGGATAGTTCCTACGGAGGACGACATACGCGTGGATACCTGAAGTGGTGAATCAATCGCTCAACCCTGTCTGATTAATTACACAACAAGTAAGTTATTCCAACTTTAGCATAATCAATGCTCAACGTTTAGTTCAGTTATAAATCACGATCATAATTCTCGACTGTTTATTCCGCTGCGTACATTAGATGTATTCGAAAATTACTAACAGCTATTCCTCAATTTTCTCATTAAAATGTTCATTTTGATGCACAACAGGCAACAAGTATAAACAGACTTACTCCAATTTAATTTATATGCTAAGTGTCACCACTCTTAAGGTATGTTTGTGCTGGGTTGGGCCCCTCGGATGTGGAATGGGCCTAGCCGTGTTTTTAAAATGTGTTGGTGGGGATGGGATGTGCCCTATCCATAGAGTTAACCATTTTCCCTACTACCCTGAAACACCCTCTCTCGCTCTCTCCATTATGAGGCGTCTACTTCATGAACATAAGCAACTCTCTCTTCTCATTTTTGCCTCTCTCTTTATCAAGAAAACCACATACTCTGTTCTTTCTTGTGACTTCAAGATGCTAGAGTGACTGCTATACAAAACCAACTTCCATAGCATCAACTTCCGCAGTAGCAGCAGAGACCAGCTCAGAACATTCACGATGATCTAGACACCAAACCAATCAGTGATTTTCTTCGGCCTATGTCAAATCAGCCTACCAGAGGAGTCGAACCACCACCACTGAATGCAAACAGCTTCGAATTGAAGCCAACTCTGATTAATATAGTTCAACATAATCAATTCAGAGGAAGTGCACAAGAGGATCCCAATGTTCATCTGAACAAATTCCGCATTCAGTTTGAGACTATAAAGATAAATCATGTTCCACATGAGCAGGTTAAAATGAGACTATTCCCATTCTCGCAGAGAGATAAAGCACTGCAATGGTTTAATTCGTTGGAAGATGTCACTAAGTGGGAAGATTTGAGCACAAGGTTCCTACTGAAGTATTTCCCGCCGAGTAAGATGTTGGATCTGCAGAATAAAATCAATCAGTTCAAGCAATTCGATGCAGAACTGTTATGGAGGTTTTTATGAATGATTTTCCCTTTTTTGGGTCGTCTTTCGACCATTGTCTCGATAACTTTCTTTAGTATTGCAGCAATGTGAGGATACTAACTTGGTTTTGAACTGGGAGAAATGTCACTTCATGGTAAGAGATGGCATAGTATTAGGACACAAGATTTCTGCTGCAGTTTTAGAAATGGATAGAGCAAAAGTAGTCGCAATCGAGTGACTACCACCTCCAGCAATGAAAAAGCAGTAAGAAGCTTTCTTGGCCACGCAGGGTTCTATCGAAGGTTTATTCGTGAATTCTCTAAAATCTCTAAACATTTATCTCGTTTGTTAGAAAAATTTACTGGTTTTTTGTTTAATGATGCATGTGTGCAGGCTTTGAAGACTCTAAAGAAGGCATTAGTATCTGCTCTAATATTGATCACACCGAATTGGTCCCAACCGTTCGAACTGATGTGTGATGCAAGTGATATGGCTGTTGGAGCTTTGGCCCAAAAGAGAGATAAAATCTTCCGAGTCATCTACTACGCCAGCAAGACCCTTGATTTGACTCAAGCCAATTACACCATTACAGAGAAATAAATGTTAACAGTCATTTATGCATTTGATAAGTTCCGATCCTATCTGATTGTAACGAAGATGATAGTGTACACAGACCATGCAACTATTTGGTACTTGTTTGACAAGAAGGACTCGAAGCCAAGACTCATAAGATGGGTCCTTTTATTGCAAGAGTTCGATGCCGAGATCAAATACCGCAAGGGGTGTAAAAATGTGGTTGCGGACTATTTGTCTCCAAGTGGGGGCCACTTTGCTTTGGCAAGAACAACTGCAAAAGTACTACAAAGTGGGTTCTATTGGCCAAAAAATATACAAGGATTGTCATGATTTCATAATACAATGCGATAGATGCCAAAGAACAGGGGGAATATCAAGGAAGCATGAGATGCCTCTAACGAGTATTATTGAAATTGAGTTATTTGACGCATGGGGTATTGACTTCCTAGGACCCTTTCCTTCATCAAAGGGGTTCTAATACATCTTATTGGCAGTGGAATATGTTTCAAGATGGGTGGAAGCCATTTTGACCCAAACCACTGATTCTGAGGTGGTTTTGAAGTTCCTCCATAAGAACATCATCACGAGGTATGGGGCTCCGAGAGCATTACTTAGTGATGGGGGTTCACACTTTTGTAACAAGTGGCTAGCAGCTCTTTTAGCTAAGTATGGAGTAAAGCATCAAGTGACGACACCATATCACCCCCAAGCTAATGGTCAAGTGGAATTGACGAATCGTGAAATTACAAATCTTGGAGAAGTCGGTGAATGGAAATAGAAAAGATTTTGCAATGAAGTTGGACGATGCACTATGGGCATCTAGAACGACGTATAAAACTCCCTTGGGAATGTCGCCGTATCAATTAGTCTTTAGAAAAACATGTCACTTACCAGTCGAATTAGAGCATCGTGCATATTGGGCCGTCAAAAGTTAAATTTTGACTTCGATTCGTCAGGTTTATCTCGCATTCTTAAGCTCAACGAATTGGATGAATTTCGAAGTCCAGCATTCGAGAACTCTAGTTTATACAAAGAGCGAACGAAGAGATTCCATGATCGCATGATAAAGAACCGACGATTCAAAGCCTGTGACCAAGTCCTACTGTTCAATTTGCGACTGTGGATATTTTCGAGAAAGATGAAATCCAGGTGGTCGGGATTATTCATGATCAAGACTGTTCGTGCCTCCGGAGTAGTAGAGTTGATAAACAAAGAGTGAGGCACTTTCCTTGTAAATTGACAAAGAATAAAGCAATACTACAAGACGGAGCAAATCAAAACCGTGCATGAAGCGCGGTTGACAGAGCTAAGCTAAAAACTGAAAAGGTCGTCCGGCTTGGGACGTAAAACGAAGAACTTTTTAGGAGGCAACCCAATATTTATTGTTTTTCTTTAGTTATGTTTCTTTTATTTTTCATTTTTTATGATTTCACATCTGCTTTTAGTTGTTTTTGAAGTTTTAGGAACCAACATGATACAATATTGACGAGCATAGCAAGAAACGGGGGTTGAAAGAAGGAAAAAGAAGAGCATAGGCCAAACAGAGGCATCGTAACCGCGACACTGTGGGTCGCGGCCGTGTCAAAAAAGGCTTGCAAAAGCAAATCTCATCTGGGGAATCATCGCGACCGCGACATTGTGGGTCGCGGCCGCATAAAAAATAGCCTGGAAAAAGCATTCTCAACCGAGGAACTATAATGACCATGACAAGCCTGACGCGCGGCCGCAACGAAGAATGTAGATGTAAAAATGGGAAATATCAGGTTCACCAAAATGGCTCCTAACAAAGCAAGTTCTAGCCGTGGTAAGGGCGCAACAAGTTGTTGAGGATTTTCAAACATTGAACCCAAACGATAGCCGAAGTCTATTAGAGTTCACCTTGGAAAGGAAAGAGCATCGTAGTCGATTTGAGCACCTCCGTGAACGCCAAGTGATGGCTACACGGTTTAGCAATGATGAGCTCACAAGACCTATGGGGATACATGATAACATTAAAGCTTTGCTTATCGTGAGAGTTTTGCACAAATTCATGCAGACAAAGTGAACATAAAAGAGGCTCACGATGGAATTTTTGAGCACATTTTTCATCACCGTGGCAAGTAACCCGCATGATCATCGACCGAACAATATCACGTTTCAGCTGATGGGCAAGCAACACATACTAACATACGCCCAGCTGGACAGGATATTTGGCTTCCCTAGAGCTGATACGAACAACCCACTTGAAGTCTTCAACGTTAAAGAATTTTGGGGTCTACTGACAGCTACTCCTCCACTTGTGCAATCTCAAACGTATGTGGTGAATAGAGCCAAAGCCTCCTAGATTCGAAACCTGATGATACGTTACCTTCAGAAGATGTACGCTCATATTTTCGAAAAAAGAGACGGGTTCCATGAGACAAGCTGAGCTTCAAATGATCTGGAATATGCTCCATCAACATAAGGTGGATAATGTCAAATTATTGATGGAACACTTTCAAAATGTCATCCGGAAGAAAATGGACAACATCATGATTGGAGGGTTGATCACACCCATTGCCGAATTATTTGACGACATATCTTTACAAGACATGATAACGGTAAAGGGTGAAGTCAAATTCACGTGGGAACTTTTGAAGAGCATACAAGTTGTAGTAATGGGGGAAGATGGAAAAGTTCCATATGTCTATCAAAATATGGGGCCCTATCTTCGACTCCCCTACATGGAGACAACGACCGTTTTAACCACTAATGATACACTTAACTTGGTCATGTCCTCTTACGAACATCTTGCTCATTCCCAAATGCCAGACTCCGAGGTATTACAATCCAAGCAAGCAGTTGAAGGTAGTAGTAGAGCTCCTCGACCATCCAAAAAGAAGAGGTCGACAACCATTGTTGCATCCTTGTCCGAACAGAATGAGGATGTGGAGGGGCTAATCACGTCTCTCCAACATGATGTCAAGCTATATCATGACGAGGTGCAATCACTTGGCACCCAAATGGAGAGGCATCAAATGGAAGTACTAGGGACGGTGCAGACGATCAACACCGAACTGACCAATCAGGGAGTAATTTTGAACACCCTTCTCGAACGAAGCAATGAGAAACATATATGGCGACAACAAAAAGATACTTGATGGGGAACGTCGGCTCAATATTGGGAGCAACATGGCTTGCAACCACCACCGCCACCACTGGTACACGTTAATTATGCATGTATTAGGCCGATTTATGATCATATTTTATATCATTTACGTGCATATTTGGCCCGCATTCATTTATATTTATCATATTGGGTCATTTGATGTGTTTTGACTTGTTTGGAAGTTACTTAGGTGATTGTATTCCATTTGGTCGAAGTTCGAAGAAGAAACAAGTCAAATAGGCTCAAAACGGACAAAAAGGGAGTTAAAGGAGCAAAAGGGTCAACCACGACCACGTCTATGGTCACTGCCGCATCAAAAGTGGCCTAGAACATGAAAAATACGCTGCCTAACCAACATGGTCACGTCAGATATGGGGCGTGGTCGCGTCGAAAAGTTGCCCGAAAGTTAAGTTTTCTGTCATCTTGACACGCCTCTAGTATTTTGACCCTATCTCCCCAAGATTCGCCCCCAACTCTATAAAAAGGATCCCAAGCTCGAGTTTTATTAGAGAGAATCACATTGCATCAGAAGTTCTCATACTTTTACATCGGAGTAGAAGCTGTGAGAGCGAGAAGACGAAGATCGACGAGCCGACAATCGAGTTTAATTATTGCTTGTTTATTTCAATTTATTGACAATGTTTTCTTTGAATTCTTGTTTAGATTTGTTAGTAGACATGCGTAGCTAAACTACTCGTGTCCTAGGATTAGAAAGTAAGTGTTTTACAACAATGTTGATTTAATTGTTTAGTTTAATTTACTTGTTTAACGATCTCGCTTCAGAGAAGGGAATCATTAATAGACTGTCACACATAGCGCAATTGTCTATGATCGTGTATGCAAAAGGTTAAGGGGCTGTTAGGAGTTGTTAGGATTAATTGCCTCGAGAGAGTAATTATCTTAATCAATCTACGACTTAGTCGCTTCGAGAGAAGGGTTAGGTTAATTAAGTGCCACCTAATAGATAATTAACTGGTTTAAAGGTTTATAAATTAGAGATTAATCATGATTAGCGTAATTCCTGAAATCGAAATCCTAGGATACATTCACGTTGATTGGAATTTTCCATTTGTTAATTAATTAGTTTATTAGTATATGAAATTTAGTTTAATCAATTCATTCACCACTTTGAGTATCTAATTAGGATAATCCTAGATAATTAGGGTATTGAACTTCGTGAACCCATTCCTGTGGATCGACCTTGACTTTCGCTATATACATCTACACCTGTACACTTGCTGTATTTTAGGGTTAGAAATTAGGCTTGTCATGATTTTGTCAATAGACTGTGAATTAGCACCAAGGTGTACCACTCTTTTCCTCCAAACATTGGCCTTCGGCCAAGTTTGGGAGATGGGGTGTACCGTGTGACGTCTTGGCCGCTAGTTATGTTTTAGTTGTTGTTTCTATATTTTTGTTTGTCATTACTTGTTATGTTTGCTTGCTACGTTTTAGTTGATCATTGGGTCTGCGTGCCCACTTGTTTGCTTTGGTTGGAGTTCTTGGGTCTGTGAACCCGTTTATTTGAGTTTATTGCTAGTTGATAGTCATGTTGGATCATAGTTATTTTTAGGTTAATGTTTTATATTTTCAGTTGTTTGTTGGAGTCTAGTGAAAAATACCCGAGTCTTTGGTTTGTTGATAAGTGATATAAAAAGAAAAAATAGGGAATGATAGATGATGAAGAGTAAATGATGAGATGATTTTGAGATTTTTTTTTTTTTGCAAAAGTAGCACATAGTTAGGCATGATAAGTAGTTTGAGACAAAATTAAGCTTGTTCATAGAACACTTGATCAAAATAAGCCATGTGAGTTTTTGAATCTAACTTGTACTCCCACTTTTTGGAGTAATTTATGCATTCTTTCGGTGAGATTTGATTGGATATGTGTACTTGTCTCTAGAACTTACCTCGAGTCTCTATTATGAATGTGTCGAGTATATGTTGTGACTTAGAAGATGATCTTAAACAATTTTTTATTTTAGCCTACCTTTGAACTTTAAAAGTTGCCCTTTTTACCAACATTTCAAAAAAAAATTCCTAGTTAGCCCATTTGAGCTTAATAGCCTTATTACTTCATAGCCCTAGATTACAAGCAAAAAAACCTTTCGATTTAAGCCTTTGGCCTTATTTGGACTAATTGAATAAGAGGCAGGAGGATTGGAAGGTAGTTTGGGTAAAATCTTGGGAATGAAGTAGAAAACTAGTGGATATTTTGAAAAAGAATGAAGGGAATGAGAATTGATAGGTGAAAAGTCGAGAAAAATAACCTCTCCTAGTATGTTTATTGTTAAAAAAAAGGAAAAAAAAAAGAAAAAGAAAAAGAAATCGAAAAATCAGAAAAGAAAAGAAAGAGTTCGTTGTATATATGTGTTTTAATTATTCCGTTGAGGAGAGGTTAGGAATTGATAAAGTGCTTAGTTGCTTAAGTTGAATAGAAGAGTCGGGTAGTCCCATAGATGTGGTACTCAAATAATAGCACGGAAAAGCACTTAATTGTAAATACTTTTGTGAGGTGAAGAAGTTATTTCTTTTGGGATAACTTGCTGAAATTTGAAGAGTGAGATTGAGTGATTGTATTGAGGGGTAGTCGGGTTAGGAGTAACTTGATTAGTCCAAGATTAGTCACTTTTATCTAAATTTATCCCACCTTACCTGAAGCCTATGTTACAACAAAAAACAAAGACCTTTTTTATTCTTTGCCACACATCAAGTACGATGTCTAATTTAGACGATTGGCAAGCCTATGGTAGACGGTGCATATAGTCCAATTTGAGCGAAACACGTCCTTATTTAAACACTTGAGAGATGAGTGAAATACTTACCCGGTGAAGTTCAAATTGTTCGAAAGTTTCAAGTCTCAAAAGTAGTTGATTATACTTTATCACAAATGCTCTATTTTACTATGTTGCCTGGCTTTTTGAGAAAAATCAGTTTGAAACTAGAGTCATCATTTCATCGCCCTAAACATATGCCTAATCACTTGTATCCTTGATTTTTTTTTTTTCAGTTTGAATTGTTCGGGACGAACAACAATTTAAGTTTGGGGGATTCTGATACAGTTAATTATGCATATATTTAAGTCGATTTAGGAACATATTTCATAATATTTACATGCATATTTGGTCGAGATTTGTTTATATTTATCATATTGGGTCATTTAACGTATTTTGACTTGTTTTTAAGGTTTTTAAATGTTTTTAGGTTGAAAAGTCTTATTTTACGATTATTGGACGAATGAACAAGTCAAGAGGGGAAAACCGGTTTGAACAGGTCTAAAACAAAATTGAACCAGAGTGGACCGTCGCAACCACAATAAAGATGTCTCATGGTCGCGACAAAAGAGGGCCATAAAGTAATTTTTGAACTGACCACGTGTTGCAACCACGATAAGGATCTTTCGCGGCCGTATCAAAAGTGACTGATTTAAGCCTGTTTTGGAGATGCATGTCGCGACCGTGACATAACTTGTGCACTGCCGCGACGGAAGGCCGATTTTGAAGAAAATTCCTAATTCAAGTAGGATTTTGGTCATATTTCCTCAAGATTCATCCCCAACTTTATAAAAAGAACTTCAAGCTCGAGTTTTAGCATAGAATCTCATATACTTACATACTCCGAACAACTTGGGAACAAGAATCGAAGATCAAGGAGCAACACAACGAAGATCGACGATTGAAGATCCAGGTTTAGTTTGTTCTTCTTTTGTATTTAATTTTGAATGATGTTTGTCTATGAATGTTTATTTGATTTAAATACAATTATGAGTAGCTAAACACGCTTGTGTTCTAGGGGTAGAAAGTAGGTTACGAAGAATGATGCATTAACTTCTACCGTTTAATTCTAGACTCCAATTTATGTGGTTATATATGTGTTTGTTTTGGTCTTATGATTTAGTTTAAATTGATCACTTAAGTTAAATCTACAAGTTTAATAGTTTCGCTCCGGGAGGAGGGAATTGTTAATAGATATACAACACATAGCGTGATTGTTTATATGACTACGTAGGCAATTGTTAAGGGTCTTTTGAGAGTCTTTAGGTTTAGTTGAATTGGAAGGGTGACTAAGTCTATTAGATCAACAACCTAATCGCTTCGGGAGGAGGGTTAGGTTTGCTTGAGTGCCGTCTAATAAACACTAAATTTGGTTTAAAAGTCTAGAATTGTAGGTAAATTATTCACCAGGATCGTAATTGAAATCTATACCCTAGGATACGCTTTAATCCATCTAAATTGTCCTTAACCATTAATTATCTGTTTACCAAGTTATTCATAGTTTATTTAGTATTAAGTTTACAAACAACGTTCACTAATCTAGAGTCTAGTTAGGAGAGTCTTAGAATATTCGAAGTATAGAACTACGCTTAGTGTCAGTCCCTGAGGATCGACCTTGACTACCGCAACCTACACCTACACCGTATACTTGCAGAAAATTAGGGTTAGGAAAACCTTTGTCACTCCTTAATGGTTTTCATTATGTTGTTGTTAACTTTAAATTTCCGTCTACTGTCTGTTTTGGTTGGGGCTTTTACTCCTACCTACCACCCTTTACACTTCACCATTGATGGTGGAATTGTGTTTGTAGAAGAGGATATATTCTGTGTTGTATGTCTCTTTATTTCTATTGAGCCTTAAATCCCTCTAGCTTTTGGGCTCCTCATATGCCTATGACGTTTCTGGACTGAAAAAGGTCCGTGCATTTGATTTGTGTATAGATATGGTCAATATTTTTGGATTTCTTGTGTGTGTTTCTTTTCTTTCTTTCTTTTATTTATTTATTTCTTTATGGTTAGGGTTTATTTGTGTATTTATAGTTGTGATGGGTGTCAAACCGCCAAATTAAATAACATACTTTCAGAATAACGAGTATAATGGTAAGTACGGTCGAATCATGGGGAACGGGGATTAATTTCTTTTAAGTGAAAACAAGAAATAACAGGGGGGTTTTGATTTGTTTGTCTAAGCTAAACTAAGAATCTAATAATTAACTAAAACATGCAAATATAATAATTAAAATATAAAGACGAATCAAATACTACCTGACTCTGATCCAAGGGTGTTGACATTCAATTATATTATTGATCATAGGCTCAAAAATATATTTTCTTGCAATTTAAATAGTTTAACCAAAGATTTATTAGGATAGCCATAATAAACCGTGCGTTCTCCTAAATTAATTGACCAATCCCAGCAATCGATCAATATTTATCATTAATGAGTTGGGCACGATAGCTTTCCATACCACGTTAATGATAGCATGTAGATTTATGAAAACAGTTAAACCTAATTACTAATAGCAGAGATAGCTGCAACTATCAATAATTAGCTTGTAGACTCAACTAGGTTAAATTAATTATGATAGCACGATTAATTCAGCCTATTGCTACTAGGGTTCAATCCTTCATGATAATTACGGATCATGAATTTATGAATAGCAGTCAGGAATTGAATAATCAATTGAGTTGTCAATTCAATCAAATAAACAATTCCTATATAAATAAGCTTGAATCTACAAATAAACAAAATTAACAAGAACAGTTAAATCAAATAGCCTCACAATGATATAATTAAAATCAACCCTTGAACCAGAAAATAACCTTAATTAATGGCGGTGGAATCCAAGGTCTTCAATAAAACGTAGAGAACAAAAGATGAAAACTAGAAGAAAGAGGAAAAGGTGGCGTGAATTTTTTGGTGGGGAGAGAGAGAGCACATATTGGGATTCTTATACTGAACTGACGCGCCTCTCTTTTAATTCATGCTAGGAATTTTTAATTTCTATTCCTATTCCTACTCCTAATCAAATCTTATTAAAATCCAATCTTATCTCTTAAAGGGAAATATCTAAATAATATCTAGATAATTACATAAAAGAAATAATAAGCCTAATTAAATAAAGCTCTTGATGGGCTTCTTCATAAAATTGAAGACTTTAACAAATCAAGCCCATCTTCTCTCTATCTTGGCCCTCTTCTTCACTTTTCAGTCCAAAACATTAATTTAAGCCCAAAATCTTGCTCAAAGTCCAATTATTATTCTCCTACATGAAAAGATAATTAATTAAGATTAATAAAGAATAATAATCAACCAAAAATAAGGGAATATGGATATAAAATATGGAATAATATATGCACATCAAGTTGCCTGGTGTTCCTCACCTGACTAACACCACGCATACACTATGCACTCACCCCACATGTTTCACAGAAGATTGTGGTCACTCTCCCACTAAGAAGAGGATGTTGGAATGCCAGGAGCGTTGTGGGTCTATGGAGTCTGTTGAAAGCTCAAACCTGAAGCAGAAACCCAAAAGAAAGGCTATTTGGTTATCTGTACATAATATCTACTTTATTTGCTGGAATGTGTTTTTCCCCTTGTTTCTTCCATGCTATGACAGTCTGGGTTGCTCTAACGTCTCATACATGTTTGTTGTTATGCATAATTATATTATCGTTGGGTTTCCTTTGCTTGTCACTATAGTATGCACATCTGCTGGTTTATTGCTTGTTTCTTACTTGCTGGTGTGGTTTGGGCATGCTCTGTTGGTGGGTAAAATTGTGCACTGTATCTAGTACTGTTACATGGGATCTTTTCTACACCTTTTGCTAAATTATGCTATTTTCCTCTTTGTTACTTCTATGCTACATTGTCTATGGTTGCTTTGTATTATGTGAATCGTAGCAAGGGTGGTTAAAATGAGTTGAATCCATTTTGAGTTAAAACACAAGTTGAATCCATTTTCCGTAAAAAAATAAAATGTAAGCTGACAATGTCTCCTATTATCGGTAGATGGCTAGGACGGTCAACAGTGATGAGTGACTTGGGACAAGGACGAGCAAAATTTCCTTTTTAATGTCATCAAAAGTACCTAAACGGCCAGCTGCTTTCCACCACTTTTCACTACCATCTGCCAGAAGCTTAGCACAATGTCTGCCGACGGGCCTGTATACGAATTTCACCACCTAAAAATTAAGTGGAAAACATGAAAGTTTGGAAACTACTTTACATCTGCATAACAAAAAGGGTGCAGGGTTGGCATGGGATGAGCATCGAGAAATTAATATTGGTCTTGATGATGTTATGGAATTGATTTACGCTGTAATTAATTCTTCCTAGCACTTACAAGACTTCAATTTTTATCTCAACATGTTTCATTTTGGCAATTTTGTCTTTTTGTTTACTCCTCCCGATGAATATCTTATTATTCTCCAAAATAAATATAGGAGCAACAGGGCAACCGGGGTATTCTAAGGCACAGGTTGCCCTATTTCCACCTTGCAACGAGGTGTTCGGCCATAACATTGCCACAGGCTACGGGACGAGATTTAGTGGGGATGACGAAGATGTGGAGGACAAGGACGATGATAATCAGGCTTCCGCAGAAGTGGACGTTTCCCCCAAGCTGTGGGGCCAAAATGGCATTAGTGGAGCTCGTATCCCTGTCAATCGCCGCTCTAACAGGATTGCTGAAAAGGGGCAGCACTAAGACACTCTTTTGACTATTTCAACAGTTACTTGACCGAGAAGTGCCTCTAAGCAGTAGTCAGAGTATGAAATCTGCCTAGACATGGTGAGGGATATGGTTGGGGTCCTGATAATGGTAAGGATCAAGGCCGGCGAGAAGCTTTAGTTCGAATATGCCCGCAACATGTTTTCTGATTTATCCCCCGTTGAACAGGAAATTTAGGTTGAATCCTTTATTTGATGCCCCATACCAGCCCCCATTTCCATTTGATTGATTGGTTGGTTGAACAATATCTATGCATGTATTATTATAACGGCTGCTGATCGTATTTACTCTCTTTTTTTCATTTTTTTGGGTCGTTTTTCAAGATTTTAGAATTGTTAGCCTTAAGTCAACCTTGGTATGTGCCTTTCTACTATAAATCTAATATAATGGAGAGATCGCTAACTCAATTTTTCGGACGAAATCAAGTTGTCCTGCTTCCATCTGTTGGCTAGCGCTACCCATGTGCTTAATTTTGCTTGGAGTACCCTTGAAGATTATGATTTCATATATTTATTGTTTTATTCTAAAACTCCAATTAACATACCATATTTCTACCCGGATATGCGACTGTATATTGCAAATTTATAATGTAAGGGCATGTTAACTACTAGGATTTGAATAACCCATGTGGGTTTGCACATGATATCACTTAGTGATTCAAAAGGATACATGCCGAAGCAGGCCATTTACTTGCGGTGACGACGCCAAATGCCATTCTATTAATTACAAACATTACTTGCATAACTGGTTGGATATTATCATTGGTAAAACACTTTAGTGTGGGCTCAATACAATCAATTCCCATACTGCCCATTTACCGTTTTCATTCTAAATAACACCCAATCGAGTAGATTTGTTACTCCCACATCTGCAAAAACACGAAGCTTTCCACGAGGAGAAGCAAATCGTCTGGCCAACCATGCATCTCCATTGTGCAGATTTGAAAAAAGGCACTTCGCTTCTCTGAAACCAACTCGCGCGTTCATCTTGAAAATTCAAATAGGAAGGCGCGCTAGTAATAACCCATACATACCTGGTGGAAATATGAGAAGAGAGTACGTTGCTAGGGTTTCATGGGAATTCACGTCTGAGATGTGTAATGAGGAAGAGAGGTTGTATGTCTAAAAATCAAGTTTGTGATGGAAATAGTCAAACTAGATGACCAATGCTGATATTTCAAACCAATAAAAGGGTTTCATCGTCATTTAATCAAGGATTTTAGGAATACAGACGTCTTTACACCATTAATCAAAACATTCGATAATTGTCACACCCCATGGGATCTGTTTTGTATCCTTGTTACATTAGCTATTTTATGATTTTGTATAAGGCCTTCGCATAATGTTGTCACATGGGTACTTGGGACTTCTCGTATTTGTTCGTCCTATCCAACCCAATAAATAAGAAAATTGGACTTCAATTTTAGATTGAAGTTTTTTAGCACTACTAGAGATTACCATCCATTGCAAATTTCTTAAAAGAACCATGATGAGCTGCATAGAAATTAAAAAAATAAACCAAAATTTACCAAAAAAGAAAAAAAAAATAGAAATAACATGGTTGCTGAGCTATTTTTTCACAGTAAACGAAAAAAAAAAATGAGAAGGTAAATAACATCAAACAATTTATACAAGCATCTCCTACGCACCACAAATACAACCTTTCCATACATATTTATATACACCCCACTCTTTATTATAAACCAAGATATCATCTTAAACATAATCTATCACCACAACAATTTTCAATACACTTTTTAATCATTACTTACATCACACACTCCATCAAAATAGCTCTATAAAATGACTAATTACCTACTGATTTGACTGCTACAATACACATATACTGCTACTACATCCAAATAATAATAATAAATACAAAAAAATGTGAACATCCAAAAAATGCACAAGTCCGAATGTGCTACGTACACTTACATCCAAGCAAAAACATACCCTTAATAGTTATAAGAACTCCATCTTGTGATTCCTTACATATATAGAGAAAGTAAAACATCAAATTACATTCAACACAATTGTCACGTTAATGAGTTTGAGATTAATACATACAAAATTAATTTAACTTACCTAAAAGAAAAACAAAAGGAAAAAAATTCAAATGTTCACAAGAAACTTAGCAACTGTAAATTAGTATTAGATTTAATTGCTTTGGTATACACTTAGACTTCCAAAATTGTTTCTTCACACACTATAAAATTTCATCTCAATACTTTATAGTCTAAAATATAAATAAATAAATTTGCTACCTTAGAATGAAATCATAGATCTGTCCTCCCCTAATGTATAACTTCCAACCCAACTACCCCTAAATATCACTCTTGTTTACTCCATATTCTCGGCATAAGTTGTTGGGCTTTTTTATGAATTGCAATAGACGAAGCTGAAGTTCGGAAGGGAACTGCACACTAATGGGGGTAAAGTTATAACTTATTACAGGGATATTTGTGAAACTGGACGACGGTAAAATGAAGTATGCCCTTATTATAATTGCTTCATGGAAAACTTACCACTACAGTAACAACAATTTAACTTGATATGAAATAGTTTCCAAAAAATATTATAATTTAAGCAATTTACTTGATATGAAATAATATATTACGCGAAAAATATAATTTACAATTAGGAGTACTATTACAGAAACTGGATCATTTTAATCGCCCCAAATTACTTAGCAAACAAATTGAGAAACGAAATATAAGAAGTTCTAAAGCAATTAGCCTCTTGGCAAGTCCTCTATACCCATTATAACTCATTTAACGTTTAAATAGGCACCCCAACAAACATCAAATAAAGAAAGTTAATATAACATAAACTATGTTCGATAGCTAGATTCTTACCCTATCTTACATGACCTCAGCATGGCCATAACCCCGTGCAGCTCCATAACCTTGAAGCACGTATGAAGCTGATAAGGAAGCCACTTGCTTGCACGTACATTACCGTCTGAGTTCTAACGAATCACCCACGCCCACGACCTCCTCCTATCATAAATTCGATCCACAAATTATATACATGAGAATTTAAAATTTATAAGTACCGTTGTTTACAATTACCAAGATTAAAATTTAAATTGGTCGTTTACTTCTTCTTTTACATCAATCTATATATTCTCGATCTAGTTCTTCAATAAGTCCCATCAATAGATGTGAGATACATGGTTATCTTCACGAAGTCTAGATGTAGAGCTCCCTCAACGTGTTTCTTAAGGAGCCTAAGAGCTTATGTGGCAAGCAATATCACCATTCATATTACTTGCCACATCAGCTGTTGGACTCCTTAAGAAACCCACTAATCTCACAGCCTATCAAGTGACTACAAGAAATAGCTAGGAAAAATACGTGAATTTATACCTCTGTTCCCAGAAGACTTGCTGCCAGCAACACCCCTTCCTCTTCCACCACCTTTAGAACCTCCATCGTCTACACCACGACCAATTCCTTTAGATGATCTTCCTACGTTACTATCATCTCTACCTCTTCCTCTCCCACGTCCAACTCCAGGTGGTTTTCTATCTGAAATTGCAAAGAAGTATAACAAGAGATTGCCTATAAATACTTGGTTTCTCCAGATCTAACAAAAACAAAAATGTATGTAATGAAGGTATGAAGCACAGCTATATGGTCAACCATTTGCAAAACCATGAAATCTACAATCTTTTTCTGGAAAAAAGCATTTTGATATGATTATCATTGTTTAATGGACACAATCTTCTTGCTGCAACAATTCCAAGGCACAACGAAGGCCCGAATACGAATTTTACGCACCTCATATAGATCCTGATGTGATGATTCACATTTGCACATACAACCTTATCAGAAGTTATTTCTTGTAATCTTTTTAACTGTTCCCCCAACTTAGCACTTCCAAAAAGTATCCAGATTCATGTTTGAAGCAGTGATGCTCAGCCTAGTCTTCAGACTCTTCTAAGGAACCATAGAAACATATTTAACTGCACCAATTCTTTAACTCCCAGCTGATGCTCTGATCCAATTCAAACAGGATTCTGAAAGCCCCGATCGATGTACACTTCATGCCAAGTTATATCATTCATGGTAAAACTAAAATCTAAAACCTACCCACAGGTTTGTGCTCATGTACAATGGAAAGAACATTTTGGTTTCAGAGTCAACGTTATGAAAAATTAACAATGACTCGTGAATACACAGCAACCCAGTTTCCCAAGCTCTAATCTAACAGCAGCCAACATGAATGCATAACCGGAACTAATGGATACTATTTGGGATTAAACTCACATATTCAGCATGTATCAGTTGAAAACCTACTCAGTATTCTTCATGATAAAATTTAATACCTGCACGACTTTTTGTTTCTTCCTGTACTTTATCAATAACCTGTAAATGAAATTTCGAATAAAAAAAAAAAAAAAAAAAAACCACAAAAAACATAAGGAAATGCAAACAAGGTAAAACAGGGAAACTTTGTATAATTTCAGAATTAATTTCAACTAGCTAAAGGGAAAAGTGTCAAAGACATGATGTAATCTAAAGGTTGCATGCCAGTATCACAGTGATGACAATTAAAAAGAAACACAAAAACGCCTGGTCAGGTGGCAACCAATCCCTGTTTTTTATCATCAAATCAATGCACTTCAACAAAAGGTATCTACGTTGAGGCTTTTGCCACTGCACAGAAGCAGAAAATATGACAGCCTCCACATGACAGTTGAAAAAGCTTTAGTAGACACCTTTTGGAGCACATATTTGTCTGATTTGGCTAAGGTACATCATTCCAGGCAAGCAACAGAGGAAAATCTAAAAACAATCAAAGGCACCAGCCAATCAATCATGGCAATGAACTTATCTAGAAACAGTGATACCATACCACCTAATAAGCTTCAAATACCAAATAAGTTCACTTAGTGGGCCATCAGGATGAAATCACTGAAATGCCAATTACTCTAACAGTTCACTCCACTGAGACAAAAGCACAGAATAAATTAAGGAATAATTCATTTAAAAAAATATCAATAACCAATCAAAGGACCCTGTCACTTGCTAAAATACTTAGAGACGTTTAATGTTTGGTTTGTATACTAAGTTAATATGACAGACTGCGACAAAAGATGCAGGATACAATTCAGACTGATAGTTTTTAATAGTCCAAAAGGGAAAACCTAACATATAATCCTAGAATGGACGATGTTTGAATTGGCATGCCTTTTAGTCACTATTACAGATAACAAATCAGTTTCCACTTAGAAAACATTACAGAAAAATAATCTTATATGAAAGCATCATCCGTCTAATAGTAAGCAGTCCAAGCATTTTGTTAACATCACTAATAACCCGCTTCAACATCTCTCTTGTCTATTGAATCATTTACATATGCATTGAATCCCCCACCATAAGTCTGATAGACATGACAGAGACCTCAGGCAGCAAGTCTATCAAATGGTGGTTCATCTCCATGTTAATCAACCAAATTCAAAGTGAGGCAAGAGAGATGGGGATAGTATGTTCACAGAAAACTGAGTTTGTGAAACATATGCTAACCTCAGATGTATTCACAACTAAGCCGTAAAATTAAAAGATCACTGCTGTTAAAGAGCTGTGAGTCTAAGCACTTAATAGGAAGTTGATACACTAGCACATATACCAAAAATCAGCACGGAATCGACCTTGTCAAAGTTCATGGTATACATAACAGATGTGAGCTTACCTCATCTGGAACTCGGAGGTACTTAATTGTATTGCCACGAATGTAGCATTCAGGCATCCTCCAGAATCTATCCCCATCCTGTAACAATAAATACCTTGATTACATCAATCTCAGATGATATAGTCGAACTTTTAAAAGAAGATGGAGCTTTTCAAAAGAAAATTGGGGCAGAATTGACCTTTGAGGTACAGATGACTTCACGGAGATGAATATTCATCCAAGTATCACAATTCACTAAATGCCCATTATAAGTTTCCCCATTTTTCAGCTCTACCAACTGTCACACAATTACCATCGTAATAAATAAATTATAAAGGAAAGGATAGTGCCAGCAAATAGGTACAATAAGCACATAAAAAGCACTAAAACATTGAGATAAAGTTAGATACCTACCTACAGATTAAGTTTTTCAGTGTGAGCCTTAAGTAATGTTTTCCAAAGCAATAAATTACAGAAAGCACAGTCAATTCTCATTCATGTTCTTTCACTTCTAACCTCCTAATTGCTATGGCAGTCAAACAGAACTGAATATGCAATGACCATGAAGCTCAACAAACAAGTTTCAGTCTATATAAGTTAAAAGAAAAGATCAACGTTAAGGTGCGTGTCTAATTTTTATATATCTATTTTCGTTTGTCCTTCTTTCTTACAGAACCACATATGGTGACTGCAATTTTAGTCTTGAATCCAGAAACAATATCTTTCTTTTCCTTAAACCCTTTCACCACCCCCAAATGAACTGCAGATCAACCGCAATCAGAGAGAGAACTTACCATGGGATGTCCCTGTGCAGTCTTCAGCAATGAAAGCGGCAACTACCATAATATTTAAAGAAAAAAGTATATTAGAAAATCAACCACACGAGTTGAAAAATCAAATAAAAGAGAAGACATACTGGAAACCTTAAAACTCACCATTTTATTTCTGATTAAAAAAATTATGCGGCCTGAGAGAAAGAAGGAACAGTATAAAATTAAATAATAGTTTAAATATGTAAGACAAATGACATTCCATTTTTTATACGACGAAATACAGGACATAACGAATTTGGAGTATGCAACTCCAAAATTCTGTGACTGTGAGGATATTCAGTGCTATTACAGAAGTCTAACAGAATTATAAAAAAATACAAAGAAAAGAAATCGAAAAAGGAAGGAGACAGAAGATCATACTTTCAACTGATTCCGCTTTCCAGTAATTGAAAATGTAAACTGTAAGCGCAGAGGACGATGAGATGGCGGGTTACCTCACAAATGACGAAGAGGGTTTTAATATGATTTGGGATTTGTTATTCTGCCCTCCGTCTTTTCAAACATATATTTAACATATACTCCCTCTGTCCGGCTTAAGTTTCCTACTTTAATCGAGTACGGATGTTAAGAAAAAATAAATTTTATGGAATTTTTGACTTATTTAAAAGTGGAGATTGAGGGTGGAGATTGTGAGAGAAATTTGTCATTTATGGACTGCAAAGTTAAGTTGGGCCAAACCAAAAAGGAAAGTAGGAAAGTTAGAGCGGGACGGAGGTAGTATTAATTTGGAAATTATATACATTAATCCATAACCGTCATGTTAGTTTATTGAGTAGTAGTATCGTACCCGTACGATACACGGAAAGATCTTTCACATGGTATTATTGAACGTATTTGTACGATGGTTTATGTTTTTATCGTTGTTAATTGTGATTAAGTGGTGAAATAAAAGTATCACATGACTCAATGTAATTTACGATGATCCGAAAAATATTAGGATAATAAAAATACGCATGAACTACACATCTACATAAATAAATATTAAAATGTAACATATATCAACCAAAAACACAATACGACTACAAATTTTGAAAGATCTCCTTGTACACAACATTGGTGGTAGTCTTTCTTTCTGGATCTTCGTCATCACACACCAAAATCTTCAAATCTTTTCTATTCGTGACGCGAGATACGGAAACATATAACTGACCATGACTGAAAACAGATTTTTTCAAGAACAAATTAACATGGTTAAATGATTATCCTTGACCCTTGTTTGCTGTCATCGCATAAGAAATAATAAATGGAAATTGTCACCTCTGAAATCGAAAAGGCATCCTCTTATCCAAAGGAGTCACAGAAAGTCGGGGGATGAGGACCATTACACCAGCATTATCCCCTGATATCACCTTTACCTCGACCACGTGATCACTAAGTTTTGTAATCACTGATCGAGTACCATTGCACAATCCTTGTGAGTGATCTATATTTCGCAACAACATCACTGGGGCTCCAATTTTAATCTTTAGCTCGTGATTAGGCACTCCAGAACATTTTATCGAATTCAGAAACTCTAGAGTGTGAAGATCATTCAAAAGATCAACATTCGCATCGGATTTACACGGCGTATCCGAGCTCAAGTACGTTCCACCCTCCGAAGTATTTTTAGAAGTCATGTACTCGTTAATAGAATCAACAACACTTAGAGAAGGTGCCAGTATGGCTCTGCCACGTAGATAAGAAGTGTCATCACCCACTTTACCAAAACCTAGATACGTACTCTCAACAATCATTGCAATAGGATTTTCACCTCTTTTCAGAAGAATGTCTTCCAGAATGTCAATCTCCACTTCTCCATCATTCGGGCCACTAATAACACCATCTCTAATACTTGCTATCCATTCCGAAAACTTTCTTAGCTCTTGACCCTCAGTATCATCAGGAAGATTCTGCAAACGCATGTTCTTTGCCAAACGTATTACCTTAAAATGACGCCACAAAATGAAGAATTAATGATCGCGTACACTATATCTTGTCTTGTTCCTTTAGGTACTACAGGTAGAATCTGTCTAAAATCTCCTCCCAACACAACACTCTTCCCACCAAACAGAGCCTCCTTCGTGATGTCACGAAGCAACTTATCCAGAGTTTCGAAATAATTCTTGTGCATCATTGGAGTCTCGTCCCAAATAATCAATTTAGACATCCGTATCATCTCAGCCAAAGGACTTCCTAACGTTATGCTGGACGAAGAATCCTCATGAACATTGAGTGGAAGTTTAAAACGCAGTGTGCAGTCCTTCCACCGGGTAACAGTAGTGATTTAATGCCACTTGATGCAACATTTAAAACTATTTCACCTCTAGATCGCAAAGCAGCAGATAGTGTCCTCCAAACAAAAGTTTTGTCCGTCCCACCATATCCATATACAAAGAAAGTCCTACCATTACCAGTGTCTAAAGAGTCCATAACAGACGAATAAACAAACTGCTGTTCGTCAGTCATATCGCCCAACAATTTATCATGTTCAACACCTAAAGCCTCGATCTAAACCCTAATCTGAACAAACTAAACTAAACTAAACTAAACTAAAATAAACTAAAACTAAACTAAAACTAAACTAAACTAAACTAAACTAAACTAAACTAAAATGTTCATCAGCAACAAACCGATTCCCAGATCTTGGTTGGTTCGAGAAATCTGCAACAGGAATCTGATCATAATCTGAAAGACTCTTTCATGACTCCGTAACATTTTCTCTATCTCCACGAGAGTAAGACCCTTTATTTCTTCATCAGTCATCGCCAAAACTACAAATAAAGAAATATATTTTTTAAATAATAATTGAAATAGATTTTAATTAAAATATTGTAATCAATTCATCCCTTGATTCTTTCTTTGAATATGTTGTCTGTACAAAATGTCATCGGACATATGTGTCCAACATTGTTCCCGGACATGCTCAGGTCGTCCAATTGAGTTAGAGAACAGGAGTGTGACAAACAACACTCTCAAGTGCTGAGCAGAGGCCCAATGGCTGCCCTCCTCAATAGCATATATGTATTATCTATCATCCTCCAATAATCCCCTAACATAGCAAGCATCTCGATAGGTTTCATATTGTACAACGCCAACTTTTCTGATATCAGTGTAGCATTTGCAACCCTTCACAATGTTCAAAAGACATTTGACGTAATAGGGGTCACCACATCTAGGTGGTACATAATGAAATCTACCAATCGCTTTACCCTTTTCTTTTTTGACCCACTCTCTATCCTTCTGCTTCTACACAAAGAAAAGAAATCAAAAAAGGAAGGAGACAGAAGATCATACTTTAACTGATTTTGCTTTCCAGTAATTGAAAATGTAAACTGTAAGTGCAGAGAATGATGAGATGGCGGGTTACCTCACAAATGACGAAGAGGGTTTTAATATGATTTGGGATTTTCTATCATGCCCTCCGTCTTTTCAAACATATATTAATATTAATTTGGAAATTATATACATTAATCCATACCGTCGTGTTAGTTTATTAAGCATATGGATGTTAAATTATATTAATGAAATATATTTAAATAAAAAATAGTCAGCTTACTATATTTATAGTTAAACTAATTTTTCTTTTTACTATAAAAAAAAAATTCAATCAATAAATCACTTTAACTATATGTGTAAGCTTTTCTGTAGTAAACTGTAAACCTAATAAATTAATATTTTTTTAGTCAAATTTATTAAAATAAAATGATTCGAACAATCTAATATATTACAAAAAGGGCAAAACTAATGTAAAAAAAAAAAAAAAAAAAAATTAAAAAAAAGGGTAGATAGTTTTCATCATTTAAAATATATTATTTGTAATTATCTAATATTTTTACTTTGTAATATATCATAATTAATTAATTATCCTTAAAGAAGTAACTTACACTTAGATTTTTTATTTTAATCATATATATGCATAATGGATGTCTAATCGAAGATCGTGAAGCATAGATTAATTTAGTATACATTCCATAAAAAAACATAGTTGAGACGAAAAAATTATAGACTTTTAATTATTGACGAGAAAAAAAAAAAAGAAAAGGAAAAACAAATCTTACTGATTGAATTAATCAACTCTCTCCTTATTTCTAGCAAGGAGTTTAAACTCCAAACTCTTTTTTACCCAGAATCAATCACAGAGCGACAGTAAGCTACATAGAAATTGTTGAGTTCCTCCTTTAGTATTAAGCAAGGATTAATTATTCCTAATTAATTTTTATATAATTCTCTTTGAGATTTTTTTTTTTTTTTTTTTTTTTTTTACTTTTTCATGATGACTTTCTATTTTGCCGTTGATCATGTAAATTTAAGGGTTATTTTGCCCTACTTTTCTCAAGCAATTTTTGACTTCTAGCTTGACAAAGGCTAATCTAAGTTTTTAAGACATACAACTTGTACTTAAGAAAAAAAATATTTTATGTCAAAAGCAAAATGCAGATTTTTATGTTTTTTTAACTTTTAAGACATACAACTTGTAATTAAGAAAAAAATATTTTCTGTCAAAAGCAAAATACAATTTTTGACTTCTAGTTTTTTTGGTAATTATTAGATAATTCCCCTTCTCGCGTTTAAGCAAAAAATAACTCCAATACCAAACACCACAACATTTAGATGTAACTTAATTTTTTTCTTAAACATTACATACACTTGATCATAAACAATTTTACTAAAATCTCTATTTAAATCACTTTATCAAAAGTTGAAGCAAATAAAACACCCCTTTATTAGTAATCCCTTAATATTAGAGATTGTCATAATGTTCCCAAAATGTAGGATAACATGTACTTGGACTAGGTTGTGCCCAATCAGTTGCGGGTTAAGCCAACCTCTCTTGCATTTTGGCTAACAATGGCCGCGGATAACTCCCACAACCTCATTCACAACACTCTTTCTCCTCCCCTTCTCTCTCCTATCTAACTAATGTGACAATACACTAACTTTTCTCTTACGCGCTCTCTACTCCGACTAACGTGACAACACTCTTTTTCTTTTCTTACATGCTCTCTCCTCTAACTGATGTGACAACACCCATCATTCTCTTACCAATTCTTAATATTAAAAAATATTCTAATAAAATTCTTATTAAATTAAAAATAATATGATATTAAATCATATATAATAATATAAAAAAAAAAAAGTTAGGTTGGGTTTGTTTAAGAGAAGTTGTGTGACAACCGACTGTGGACAGTCTGGTAGGGCAATTGGATTGTGGGTAAAAAGTTATTTTATTTTAGGTTGTTGATGTGTAGATTGTTGGGTTGATTTATAGCATTGTAAAATGTGATGGAAAAAGTGATATAGGTAGTTATTTGATGATTGGTTAAGTGAAAAAGTTAAATATAACACTTCCAGTAACTTTTATATAAAATTTATCAAGTTTGTATAAAACTATCACTTTGACTGGTCTCTCGACGAAAATACGCTTTTTGACAAAGTTGTTTGTCTGTCAAGGCTGTCTGCTTTTCAGAACTATCAGCAAGCCTATTTCGTGTCAACAATAGTTTCAAGCTAACAAATACTTCGTGCCAACAAATGTATTTGTCAAGAATTTCGTGTCCATCGATTTCAATCAACTGTTTGTGTGCCTACTATTTGTATACATTATTTTTTAGTCTTTCAAGATGCCGAGTTTGGATGAAATGAGAGAATAAATCCGATGAGAGACCATTATATATATAGGAGATACGTGTAGAAGGAATGCATTTCATCAACTTTACCAGCATCCATGAAAGATTTTCTACAAAGGAGATCTGGAAAAGACGTCCCAACCAGCCCCTATTAGAAATTCGGACGCCTCATTTGCATTTCTAGAACAAAAAATGATGGGACCTATTTGCGAGGAAACCAATGGAGGAAAATCAAAGATTTTAGATCATAGAGAAGTCCAAAAGATTATCCAAAGCCATGGAGATATCATCTTCAACCACCAGAAGGAGATCATTGAAACTCTCAGGGATGCTCAGAAGAGATTGATTACTTTGGAAAATAAGCCAAGTACGTCAAGGAGGAGAGAAGAATGATGGCTACCACCATTGTTCAATACATAACCTCTTTTATATCAATAATGGGGAAGCTACCGAAGTTAGAAGGGAGCCAACTGATAATATATGATAAATTTTCTAAACAAGAAGAATCCATCCCAATCAAAGATAAATAGAGTAAATCTGGAGTATTTACACGACCTGGCAGAATCATTTGCCGATTAGATCTTGTAGATTTAAAGATACAAGCAAGAGAATGAGATGGCAATGTGTCGGCAAGACAACAAATGGTTCCAAGAAATACACCACATGACCGAACTAATACAACAGAAAGTGTATGATTCCATGATCCATCACCAAATATCAATATGCCACATGTTGGAGATCTCATGGCCGAGAATGACCAAGATAGAGAACCCATATGCAGAATTTCACTCAGACACCTTATAGAAATCCCATTTGGATAAAATTCAACCATTCAGGTTGGTGCTAAACCTAGATATGTTTAATTTCTAATAGAGAATTGCTCATTGATGAGTGATGATGCAACACGACTTGTAACTTGATCCAAAGAAGGTTTCATCCCACTTCTAAAAATGAGCCTCGAAGGATCAGTAAAGATCGCTTAGGATGGTACTGACCCAGCGACTAGAGAGCAGGTTTGGGAAAATGAATCATTATATGATATCGTTAAAAAAATGACCTAAATAATAAAAATTAGGTTTATTATATTCGGTAACTTGGAAGGAGCCGAAAAAGAAAAGGATAGGTGATACAAGTAGACACTTTATAGCCTAGAGCTACGTAATATTTGTCACGTAGACGAATTCATCAAGCCCTTCACAGAGTATAGATAAAATTCAAAGATGAATGACTAGGACGCCCTTGTATTATTCTTTGCCAAGATTCCAATTCCACGACGGGAAATGCTTCCCAGGGAATATCAATCACCCATAGGGACGAATAAACCAGATTATGTGGCTAAGAGAATGTCATTTCTCAAAGTCAAGCTTGCGGAGTGGTGTCATCAAGTGGTGCTCCAAAAGAATTACAAAAGGCTACGAGGAATAAATAAAAGTGTTTCTCTATGCTGTATTGAAAATGACATTCCCACTGTAATTGGAGGCCAACCATTAGGCAAAGAGGATAAAAAAGAGAAACAATCCTTATGCCAAAGAATATGGTAGCAAGAGAGCTAGATCTTTATGGAGATCTAGGAGGTTTTGATCCAAATAGAAAGCCCGAAGTTAAAAACCAAAAAGAGAGGTTAGGACCAAGTTGAAGTCGAGTTTCTTCTACATGCTCAAATCAAAGGAGCACTGAAAGAACAAGTTCAACAAGATGAACTTTTATAAGAGCTCAGACAGGGGCTAATGAAATGTTTCAAAGAATGTAATTGTTGGACATGTGGGGCTAAAGGCCAGATATCAACTAACTATCTAGACAATAAAAAAAAGGAGGAGTAAGAAAGTTCAAGGCAACTCCAGAATTAGAGGAAGCTGCCTACTTTTAGGATTTGATTCAAGTATATCTATTTGAAGATATTCCTTCGAATGAAAGCAAATATGAAGAAGAGGAAGATTACAACGAAGATGAGTGATGAACGTGTTATCGTTTTTCTTGCACTTTTCACGTTCATAATTTATAGAGAATTATGTGTAATTATTATGTTTATTTGTGATTTTGTGTTTTATTATATTTCCGAGTTGATTTTCCTTTTTAATAGAATTTGATGCTCTTTTGGGTTTTTTTGAGTCGTATTTTGAAGGTTAGGAAGCTCGAAAGATTTTAGAAGATCGCTCGCGTCCATTTTCATACTCCAGACCGCATCTCGAGGCCCAAAAGGGCCCAAATTGGGTTGGGTTTAAGCCCAAACTGAATATCATCAAGCCACGAGTAAAATTCGTGAAGGATTCAGACTGAGAAAATGAATGAAAAGGCCTCAAATTGGAGAAAGAAATAAGAAGAGGTCAATCGCACATATGCCACGTTTCAACCCACAAGTTGAGGCTCAAACAAACCCGAATAAAACCCATGAAATACATCGAGTCACGAACAAAAGCCATGAAGGGGTCAGGTCGAGAAAATGAAAGGAAGGACTCTGAAACGACGACGGAAGACAGAGACGCAAAGCAGGGGCTGGACTGAACCAACCCTCCGCAACACCTACTGGACAGGCAGGACCGCTGGGAGTTGGTCCAGAAAGGCCCAGGAAGTCAGCTAGCCATGCTACTGGTCCGGCTGCCGGCCCGACGGCGGTTCTGGCAGTTTGCACGTGCGCCTAGTTTTTCAGCATGCTATTTTTGTATTTTTGCCATAACTTCCTCGTCTGAGTTTCGATTCAAGTGATTCAAGTTGCCACGCTTAGCCTAGACGAACATCTAAAACTTTGTAGTTGAAGTTGAAGGCTAATTTGAATGAATTTTTCCCAGAAATCATGAGAAGGACGAGTCAAGCGCGCACAAGGGGCTCAACTCAACAACTACCAAGCACTCCCTTTTGTATTTTTACACTTTTGCCCTTACTAGGGCTTATTTTTCAGTTGATTTTGAGGGTTGGGAGGACCTATGTATATCTCCCTTCCCTTCTCATTAGTAGGGATCCTACTTTGTCTTGCCTCTTTTTATAAAAAGCTTTCTCTACACTCTTCTTCTCTCTTCTCTTTACATTTTCAGATTTTAGCTTAGAAAACTAGGGGTTTATTTTTCCTCCTCTTCAAGGAGGAAGCCATCTTGGGTGGAGAACTGAAAGGCTAGTCATGTGCTTGTGACACTCGTTAAGATTTTCGGAGCATTTCAAGAATTCGTCAAAATATTGAGCATTTTCCCCTTCTCTTTATTTTTCAATTTTTATTGTTTTTATTGCTTGATATTGATGATTCTTGTTTATGCCTTGATGATTTATGAGTGATTTTCGTGTTTCTTGAAGCCCGAGAATAGCACAAGCTTCGGGGGTTGATGATTAGTTGATTGATTATTGGAATTGTTGCGGGTTATGGTAACCTAGGGTTGGATTTGGTTGATTTATTATGATTTTCATAAGAAATTAGGGCTTGATTATAGGCTTGACCCGGTGGCTCGAGCTTTCGATAACTTAGCCCTATTTTGTATGATTGTGCATTTGAGAAAGGATAATCGAAACCTAGGCTAAGGTTTGCCACCCTTTCGAGGAAATTCGATTTGATGTTAAATGAGCTTAAGATTGAATTTATGTGTCTTAGAATGTTAGGGAAGGGGAATCTAATCCAAAAACGTGAATCAATCAAGACCCAATTTATAGGACGGAGACCTATGGAGGAGAAAACTTATTGAAAGGGGAATTAGAGCCTAAGGGTCTTGGCTAGGTATGTACGGAATTAGGTTTAGTCGCGTGTGTAGGAACTACACCCCTATGTCGGTCTTTAGCATAGGAGAAGTCGGGCTAACCTCTTCTAGTCTTCCATAGTTGGTAACCCGTGGCCCGAGGCTAAGTGTGTACATCTCATTTGTGTAGGTAGTCTACATCGAACCCCGATTGCTTACCTATCTTTGGGGAATACGAAACCTCAATAGAATTCCGGAATTATCACCCAATTAGGATATCGATTGGGATGAGAATTCAACCACATAGATTTCACACTAGTTTCCTTTAATCTTCTTTGAATTATTAACTCCATCTTGCTTGTGTGAAACCAAGCTTCGGGATTATCTCCCCATCGATCGAGTCCCTCCTTGCTTTTATTTCTTGTTTTATGTTGTTTAGTTTAGTTGACACTCTCATTTCCATTTGAACTTTGGTACACGTGTTCATGAATGCATTTTTAGGTCAAATCAAGTGTCGTTTTAATGGCATTTGCATGCATATTCAACTGTGTATTATTCATATTTGGATTATTGGACCATTTAATGTATTTGAACTCGTTTCAAGATAATAAAGGCAATATAGGACCAAAAAACAAGTATCGAAGAAGTCCGGAACAAAGAACGAGGCAAGGGTGAAACAAGAGGGAAGAGGTTCGATCGAGAAGTCGTGCCCGCAACTTATGGTCGCGACTGCGACCAATCAAGCGAAACCCAGCCAAAAATCCAAGTCATGGTTCGTGGTCGCGACTACCATTCACGGCCGCGACCAGTCCAGCAAACCGAAACCTAGATTAAGCAAAATAATAGTTGAGTCGCAGCCGCGATCCGGTACCCTGCTTCTTATCTTGAAACACATTTTACACCCATTTTACACATACCTTCAGCCACTATTCACCATTGGAAGCAAGGAATTGGAAGAGGGTTGAAGATCAAAATCATCGACTCAAACTTTTGGTTCATTCTATATTATTGTCATGTCTTCTTTGATTTTCACTTGTTTTATCTTTATAATAGTTGATATGAGTGGCTAGCACTCTAATTTCAGCCCTTGATCATTAGCTGAACCTTGGATTTAGGATGTTTATGTAATTTTCACGATTATTAACCGATTGGATTATGTTTTGGAATGTTCTATGTTATTTGGGATTGTTGATTCACACTTATGAATTGAATTGTTGTTTGATTACCTATTTGGATATTTGTTTGTGTGTTGCTAGAATTGGATTTGTAATCCGTAATTGTTATCAATCCGATTCCCATGTAGCGAATAATAGATTTATTCTATTAGGGATAACATAGAGTTTTCAATCACTAAAACCGAGCTTGTATGTTTTATGTCGTATCTACTCTGTTGTCTTGATTCTTAATGCATTTGACTATTGATTCTTAGAGAGCTTGTTCTAGAAATAAATAAGTTGAGTAGGATTAATTGAAGAGCTTGTTTTGATTAATTATACTTAAGAGACAACAAGGTTAATAGAGCTTGTTATTAATCTTGGAGTAGGGATTCTAAGGCTAAATCAATCGGGTAGTAACATTAATTATATAGATTATCCGGGCCAAGGGGATACTCGATCAAGGGTTGAATCCTTTTATCATTTATAAAACCAAAAATTATTCTCTTATCTTTGTTTACTTGAATTGTTACCTTGTTGAGTGCGAGAGTAATTGTTATTTGGTTTGTTTAATTGCAATTATTTATTAGCCATGCTTACATCAAAACTCCCCCAACATCTTTATTGTTTTTCTAGCTTATTTATATTATATTACTTAATCATAATAGTTTAATACATAAAGCAAAGTTGTTCAACCGTTTCTAGTGGGATCGACTCTTATTTACCACTGTACTAGTTAGAGTAGTAGATCAAGGAAAAGTATATTTATATATTAATTTGGTAAGGCGAACGACACAAACCGTACCAACGTAATTAATTTGAAAGTGCTTAAGCCGAGTCTCACAGAAAATCCTCCCTGTGGATTAATATCTTTTATTCTATCTCTATCACAAACCATACGCTTGTGGTTTGAGAAGGTCGTTCTAATCACATCGATTTAGAGCGACTTTCGCGACAAGTTCATGGCGCCATTGCCGGGGAGGATTTCCTTCCCGTGGATTTAGTTGAAGCACGATTAGAGTAAGATTAGGTCATTTTTCTTTTTATTAATAAAATTCGAAAGAAAATCTAAAAAAAAAAATGAACCCCTATCACTATCAATATTTGATTGAGAGTTATGTTCTCAATCCTTCCAAAGTGAATGCATTACCTTTTATGCATGATAATGGTTCTTACTTTTCTCCTAATTTTGAAAGTGTGGAAGTAGTGCAATGTAAAGTTTGTGGGGAGGAGGGTCACTTATCTATCAATTGTGACTCTTTTCACCATTTTTCTTCACAAATACACTATCCTCCCATCCACCCTTCTCAATTCATGGATTACAATTTTTTTTTTCAAACAATTGTGAATTGGGATGAGGGGTCGATCAAAATTTTCCCTCCTCAAGTCATCAAGCCTTTGAATCATACGAATCTTACCAAATTTCTTCAATCAATGCATTGAAAGAAGAAATGAAGAAAGACAAGGATGAGTTCAATCAAAAGTTTGATGAACTTTTGGCACACACTAAGGTTATGGAAGCTCATCTCTCCAAGTATGTTTTGGAGAGAAATGGAGACGAAAGTGTGCACTTGAGGGAAGAGGAGAAAGAAGAGGAATGTGAAAACCTCCTCTCTCATGAGCCACCATTGAAGAATAGTGACAATTCTTTCAATGAAGATAGTGCATTGTCTTTGGAAGAGCAATCACAATGTCTCAACAAAGTGTGTGATTATTATCATATTTTTGCTAATAATCCATTTGTTGAGGCATCATTTTGTGGTCGGGATGGAAGTTTTGATTCGTCATTTCTTTCAAATTTTGAAAAACTTGCATCGATTATGGACATTAAGCGTATTTTCTTTCATAAATCATATGTCCATAATCTTATATGTGATCCATCGTGCCATGTTTATGTTGGTGGATCAATTCTCTTTCTAGAGCAAACAAAAGCATGGAACGATCGACACTTATTCTTGGATCCCGGATAACACTTGTGAAAGTCGGGCCGTCGACCTTAAACCAAGCACTTCTTGGGAGGCAACCCAAGCATAAAATTATTTATTGCTTTTCTTTAGTTTAGTTTTTCCTTTTAAGATTTGATGATTTCTTGAGTTGTGCGAATAGGTACCCTTGGGACATGAACGAGGTGAAAAAGCCTAATTTTGAAGAAAGACCCAAAGCAATGGTGATACGAGTCAAGATAAGTGATCATTACAGAAATGCAAAAAGAAAATGAAGGGACTTGACACCTCAAATGAGTGAGCCAACGGTTGCAACACAATTACAATGTCAGCTTCAGCAACCGACCGCATTCATACCGGTGCAATAAGAGGATACACCCGACGCACCAATGGTGCCCGACTTGTCTACTCTATCTCTATAATTATTCCTTTTACATGTGCATAATTCGTAATCACTTAATTTGTGTCATCTTTGCTTTTCCTTGGTTTCCATGATTGGGATTTTATGGATTTTAGTATATGCCTACTTGTCTTTCCTTGCACTTGATTCATATGCCTACTTAAATGACATGCTTGCATTTAAGTTTGTGGGGAGGAGAGACATTGTTAGCATTAATTGAGGTTTTCTCCTCAAATTTGCATAACCAATTATGAAATCTTGTACCTACATAACTTTTAAAATCTTTGAATCTTTGTTTGAATAAATGGTTAGTTTGGAAATGTGAATAGTTATGAGCTTTTGATTGATGATATTTGGGAAATACATGAATTCCACCTCCTTTTGCTACTAGGGCTTGAGAATTTCACCCAACTTTGTGGGGAGGATGGAAGGATTGTCATTTTTATGCACTTGAAAATGATGTTCCTCAGTGTCGATTGAATTGCTCGTAGTTATGATCTATGTCATTCTACCATATTTTCTTTCTAGGCTTTTATTGCTTTCATGAATAATATGCTTGGTTGAAAAATTGTTGAGTTGGCTTATTGTGTAATTGATGAGGAAGAAGTATTGGAAGTGTCTCGATTTTTTAAATCTCAAAATTGAAATCTCTAATAGTTGAGCATAAAACACTAGAGGATTCCTTGCCTAGAAATCAATGAGGTCAATTGGTTGATGTGATTTAAGAGTAGTGGAATGTTTGGGCATACTTTGGAGGATTGCATGTGTAAATGAAATAACTTAGCCCGAAGGTGTGATGCTTGCGAGCATTATTGTAATTCCGAAATAGACATGACATGATTAAGGACGAACTTGTGAAAAATAAAATGAATTGACTTTAGGTGGTAAATAAATAAAGGAGATGTAGGAGGAGCTATAAGGTGGATTAGGTCGTCGGACAAAGTCATTGGTTTTCATTGATTGTAAGAAATTCTAGCAACATTTGTGTACTCTAAGTATTCAGATGAGCTTAAAAAAACAAAATACGTTGTATGTAACGTAGAAAAAAGAGAGCTCAATAAAGAATCGAGTGTGAAATAGTTGAAAATCTTGTGTAACTTGAAAAGAGTATTATGTTGTAAAAGAACAAAAAATAGAATAACAATTTTATTTCTTTCGACTAAGCCCTGTGGAAAAAGGAGTAATTGAAAAGCAAATATTATATATATATATATATATATATATTGAAAATCAGTTGGCTAGAGGGTAAAAAGAGCCGCACCGCTCACACTGGGTGAATGCGTGGCATCTTCCTAAAAAAGAACCGAGTCGAACCACCCAAAGTCGAGGATTTTGAAAAATAATGAGTCGTTCAAGGTCATTTCATATATGCACGTTTTGGGGTTGGAGTGAGAGCTCTTAGCGCGTGGCCTAGCGTACTAAGTGAAATAAAAAAGACTACGTGCCTTTCCGAATTCCTATGCCGTTATATTCCTCTACCCGTCTATCATATTACTTGAAAGAAACTGATTAAGGCAAGATCACTCAATCAAAAAGTGGAAAGTGCTCAATAAAAAGAGAAATTCATGTCTAACGGGCTTCCAATAACTTACCAATCTCATTTTCTTACGTGCGTAAATGTTTAATTTGCTCGAGGACGAGCAAAGCTTAAGTTTGTGGGGTTGATGAACGTAAAAATTCCCTTTTTCTTGCACTTTTCAAGTTCATAATTTATGGAGAATTACGTGTAATTATTGTGTTTATGTGTGATTTTGTATTTTATTGTATTTTCAAGTTGATTTTCCTTTTTAATATGATTTGATGCGCTTTTGGGTGTTTTTGAGTCGTATTTTGAAGGTTAGGAAACTCGGAAGAATTTAGAAGATCGTTCACGTCCATTTTCATACTCCGGCCCGTACCCCAAGCCCCAAACTGGCCCAAATTAGGTCGGGGTCAGGCCTAAAATGAATATCGTCAATTCATGAGTAAAATTCGTGAAGGATTCGGGCGAGAAAATGGATGAGAAGGCCTTAAATTGGAGAAAGAAAGAAGAAGAGATCAATCGCACATATACCACGTTCCAACCCGCAAGACGCAAATGAACCCGAATCGGACCTAACAAGAGCTCAAATTAAAGTTCGTCGAGTGGCGAACAAAATCCGTGCAGGGGCCGGGTCAAGAAAACGAGAGGAAGGGCTCCAAAATGGTGATGAAAGACGGAGGCGCAAAGCAGGGGCTGGACTGAACCAACCCGCCGCAGCACCTATCTGACCGGCAGGACCACCGACAGTTGGTCCAGAATTGCCCAGGAAGTTAGCCGGCCATGCTACTGGCCCGGCTGCCTGCCCGGCGACGGTTCGGCTATAACTTCCTCGTCCGAGCTTCGATTCCAGTGATTCAAGTTGCCACGCGTAGCTGAGACAAAGATCTGCAACTTTGAAGTTGAATTAGAAGCCTCTTTTTTGGACGTATTTTTCTTAGAAATCACGAGAAGGACGAGTCGAGCGCGCACAAGGGGCTAGACTCAACAACTGAAAGGACCAAGCACTCCCTTTTGTATTTTTACACTTTTGCCCCTACTAGGGCTTATTTTTCAGCTGATTTTGAGGTTTGGAGGACCTATATATATCCCTTCTCTCTCATTTGTAGGGATCCAACTTTGTCTTGCCTCTTTTTATAAAAAGCGTTCTCTACACTCTTCTTCTCTCTTCTCTTTACATTTTCAGATTTTAGCTTAGTAAACTAAGGTTTTTTTCCTCCTGTTCAAGGAGGAAGCCATCTTTGCTGCAGAAATCGAAGGCTATCACAGGCTTGTGACACCCGTCAAGATTGTCTGAGTATTTCAAGGATTCGTCAAATTATTGAGCATTTTCTCTCCCCTTCTCTTTATTTTTCAATTTTTATTGTTTTTATTGCTTGATATTGATGATTCTTGTTTATGCCTTGATGATTTGTGAGTGATTTTTGTGTTTCCTAAAGCCCGGGAATAGCCCAAGCTTCGGGGGTTGATGATTAGTTGATTGATTATTAGAATTGTTGCGGGTTATGGTAACCTAGGGTTGGATTTGGTTGATTTATTGTGATTTTCATAAGAAATTAGGGCTTGATTATAGGCTTGACCCGGTGGCTCGAGCTTTCGATAACGTAGCCCTATTTTGTATGATTGTACATTTGAGAAAGGACAATCAAAACCTAGGCTAAGGTTTGCCACCCTTGCGAGGAAATTTAATTGGATGTTAAATGAGCTTAGGAATGAATTTATTTGTCTTAGAATGTTTGGAAAGGGGAATCTAATCCGAGAACGTGAATCTATCAAGACCCAATTTATAGGACGGAGACCTATGGAGGAGAAGACTTGTTGAAAGGGGAAGTAGAGCCTAGGGGGTCTTGGCTAGGTTTGAACGAAATTAGGTTCAGTCGCATATGTAGGAACTACACCCCTATGCTGGTCTTTAGCGTAGGAGAAGTCGGGCTAACCTCTTCTAGTCTTCCGTAGTTGGTAACCCAGGGCCCCTGGTTGAGTTTGTACATCTCCCCATCGATCGGTTCCCTCCTTGATTTTATTTCTTGTTTTATGTTGTTTAGTTTAGTCCACACTCTCATTTCTATTTGACCTAATTAATTCGAAAGTGCTTAAGCCGAGTCTAACGGAAAATCCTCCTTGTGGATTCAATATCTTTTGTACTACCTCTGTCACAAACCGTATGCTTGCGGTTTGAGAAGGTCGTTCTAATCACATCGATTTAGAGCGACTTTCGCGATAAGTTCAATGAGTCTTCGGAATCAGATTCAAACTGAAGAAGAAGACATCTTCCGATAGGAGACACACAACACAGATGTTAATTTCTCACAAGACTCTTATGAAAATTAAATGAGAAGACCGAAAACTCTAAATCTATGATGGGTTATCAGTGGTAAGATTGGAAATTTTGGGACACTTCCAAAGAAGAGAAAAGATTATATGATCTACAACGTCACAACAAGGGAAATTGCGATTCCTATGGAGTTGGCGAGCAATAAGATTGAGATGCAGCTAGTTCCTATCAATGAAATCAGAGAGGAACCTAGTAGGATGAAAAAAACAAAGTTGCTTAGAAGGTGCTATAGATCCATATCAGAGCCATCAGAATTATGATCGAATCACATTCAAGGAAGGAATTGATTCTCTAATCAATATCAGTATCTTTGATAAGAGAATCAAGAATTTGCGAGATGGAAGTATGGGAGGAATCTCAGCAATCTTTATGCTAGGAAGTTGGCATCCCATATTTATCCAAGGATTGTCTATAACTCGGCATATCGAGATTTTAATAGAGTTCTAACCTTTCATGAAGATTTCTAGAGCAAGGAATTGATGAAAGAAGGGAATGGACCATACTGTATAATCTATTGTATTCTATATACACTTTCCAATACTCATAATTTAGAATTATTCATGGAAAGGCATTTTTCAAAATACTAGATAACTTTTAACAGGTTGCACATGCAGTCTGTTTGGAGATTATGGAGTTACCGCCAATCTATGGAGATAGGATCATGAGTTAGAGTTTGAAGAAAAGACCTATCTTACAAGAGAAGCTGGAATAAGAAAATTCATGACTAAATGTGAACTAAAATGTCCAGAAGGCTGGACAGAAATGGAAATAGTATTTAATATAACTAAAAGGATAAGATATTTCCTTGTGATGTCATGTATTATTTACAACAACCTTCACTTGGGAAATACGAAGGGTGCCTCCAACTAGGTGAAGTCGAGTTTAGAATTTCCCATGGATCACAAACTTTGAGAAAGTCTGCCAGATAGAACGAAATTGCAGTGGTGCATAGACACTATCAGAATCGATGATGTGGTTGGGGCTCTTTACAAGCCTTGATGGTCACTAATCCTTTCTCTATATACATCTCCATCAGGATGTTATATGAAAAGTATCGAGCAAAATATTAGCAGTCTACATTGATTTAGGCACAGGAAACTGAATGACCAAGCCATAAGTATTTCCTAAACAAATTGGAGAAGATTTATCGGTTGTCGCAGGAAGAGATTTCTCAAAGAATATTCTTATCCTCAAAAAATGAATTAAACAAGCATAAATAATGATCAAACGAGATAGACATACCCCATGATATAAAGTGAAGACTTCACCAATTTATTTATATGATATTGGTGCAAATATTGTGTTAGGAAATAATTTCCTACAAACATTTAAGCAGTTCACCCACGACAATGAAATAAGAAGACTTATTTTCACAATCCTATGTGATCATAAGATCATTTTCAGAGATTACGGGAGGCATTCCATAGGAAATGCCCATTAAGCATGGTGATGAAGAAAATCTGAGTCACACCCAAAAATGGAGGATATCGTAGATACAAAGAGACACTCCTTCAATATTGAGCTGAAACCTTAGGAGAAAAGGTGGATAAAAAATGTCTAACGAGACAATCTAATTCCTCAAGGTTTCTATGGATGTTTGCCCACAACCTGAGGTCACCATTGAAGAACAAATCTATTTGAAAGATGTAAAAAAGAAGATACGGTGGAATTTAAATGAGGATCCTCTAGCATAGTGGAACAAGAATAAAGTCACAACATCTTTAAAGGTGAAGGTTAAAAGAGAGAATGAGTTTGTTCTATACAAGCCAATACTTGTGAATCAAAAAGATTGTGAGGATATGAAGATGATACTTAAGGAATATCTGGAACGTAAGTTAATATCAACATGAGTTTCTCCATACAACATCCCAAGATTTCTAGTGAGAAAAATCATAGAGAAATGAAAAGAGGAAAACCAAGATTGGTGATCAACTAAAAAGAATCACACCATCTTGGAATTGGACAGATACTATCTTTTGAGCAGAGAACACCTGGTGAAAGGACATAAACTGGGCATTTTGAAATGGATTGATGGCACAAGAGAACCTGTGAAGAAATCAAAGAAAGGAGAATTTGCCAACGATGCTAAGAGGGAAGTGCTTCCTCAAATGAAGAAGATAATCCTAGTAACTGGAAGGTTGTGGCAGAAAAACCATCAACCAAGAAGAGGACTCATAGGTCAAAACTTATAAATGAATCGATCATTTTTCCTTCAGTGGTAGAAGAAGAGGAAGTGGAAGAGATCAGTACAGACGTGAAGCCCCTACAACAGAAGAGAAGGAGGCTGGTCAAAGCCCACCTCAAGGAGAGCACTGTCAGACAACTCTTGATGAGCCTGAAGACGCACCCTCACAACAAAGGTCAACATCTCCTAACCTTGAGATGCATCTTGGAGCTCCACAACAAGAATAAATACTGAATGCTACTGGATCTTGGTGCTAATGTCTCAATTACTGCTAAAGACCAGGACCTACCCCTTCCACTTTGTTACCTCAGGCATTGGGAGAGGAAATGTTGGCATTACCCCAAGCACCACTCCCAACTTGTACACTATCCCATGTTGAAGAAGATCACTGTACTGCTGCACGAGTGGAGGATGAAGAATGTGATGTAGTGGGATCACTCATTGTGGATGAAGCTTGTGCGCCTCCTAAGGATGGGAAATGAGGATATTGAGGAGATACTAGAGGAATAGATGCAAGGGTACTATAGATAGAGTTCGAATAGGGTAAGGTTGTGCATTTCCATTATGTAATGGGAAGATAGGGGTGAAGAAGAAAAATGGATCATCAACTGGGCAGGGTCAATTAACATAAGTGAACTGACCTCCAGTAACTTTGATGATCACATAAAGGTAGTTCGATGGCCGAGTCTCTAAGAAAAGGCATCCTTGAAGTGCCCAACTACAGATGACTCTGAGGAAGAGGTGAATCTAGAAGAGGAAAGGATTGTTCACTTGGTGATGCACCAAAGTAGGCTATAACACCTTCAGAGACATGCAATTACTTCCATGAGAGGCCATGGGAGCAGTTCCCAGCAACCTGCTGAGCCTACAAGCACAACAACCAATTATTGTAGAAAGTCTCGAGGAAGACAATATTCCTCTATCTTCTATATTTAGGACCTAACAATAGGGAAACACCAACGAAACTACTGTAGGAGAGGTTGCAGTAGACAAGACATTCAATACTTCTCAACCACTTGATGTACAGATTCTAAGAAATACAGAAGATGGGTTCACTAAAGTTATGCTAGTAGAAGCAGGAGAAGTTTCTACAAGTAAGCAACAAGTAGCTACAACATGATGCAAAAATGTGCAAGCATCAAACATATCTGCTACAACTGAGCGAATTGTTGATGACCTAGTTCCAACCGAGGGAGGGAATACAACATATGAAGAAACTCCCATCCCCTCAGTCAATTGAACAAAAAAAAGATGATGATGAGAAGCTCCTGAATTATGAAGAATTCTAAGAGCAACAACGATGATGAATTGAAGATTATCTACTAGAAGGAGGGTACAACGATCTAGAGAAAATCCTTGACCCTTTCATTGCAAGAATGAGCCAAAATACTAAGCCGAATTACAAATAAAAGATGAAGATTGTTGCATTGGAGTTAGAACAAGAGGAAATAGACAGAATTTCCAAGGAGCAGACATGTGTTGTTATTCTAGATATAACAAATGAAGCAGCAACTCAAGGCACTTTAAGAGCTGAAGTAGATACTAAACAAACACATCAATCTACTGATAAACCCTTTGGACCAGTTGAGGAAAAATAAAATAGCAACAACAATGATGTTGTGGGATAGGATGTTATAGGAGAAGAATAACAACAAGATTATTTTATAGTAACCCCAACTGAGCTACCCCTAAGTGAACCAGATGCTAGATATCTACTTGAAGGAAGTCAGTCTATTGATTCAGAGAATGCTAAAGAAATTCCCAGAACTAAGCGACCAAGCTTACCTCCTAAAGATTACCCAGCATAAAAGCGACTGAAACGCTTAATGGCAGTTGCAAAAGTTGCAGGCTGAAGGCAAGAGACACAAGAGATGCAGTCTCAACAATGAGAAAAGGATACCATTGTAGAAATGAGACAATCTCACACTGAACTGGACCTTCAGTTACAAGAACTCTAAGAAGTGATGGAGAGAATGAAGCATATTGTACCAACTACTTAGTACACGATACAGACTCTACAGCAAGCCATGGGTAACAACACTAGTAGAGTTCGTACTACTTTGGGAGTAGTTTGTGAAGTTGTATCCACTATTACATTTAGTTTGAAAGAACTCATTCCCATATTTTTCAGAGCAGCTAAAACGGAAAGAGTGCCAATGCATAAGGAAAGCCAAAGCAAAATGCCTTCCTAAAAGGGAAAATTGATGACCTTATGTCTGTCATGGGGGATAAATTGAGGAAGAATACTGCAGGGCTTGCTTCTCTACAAACAAAAATCTCCGAGCTGCGAAGTGAAGAGAAGCTTACAAGGTCAATATTCAGACCGTACTGAAAATTAGTACCGGTGTGAGTATTGAACATGTTAAAAAGGAGGAAGAATAAGTGAAGCAAACACTAGCTAAATGCCACTATGGGGAATAAGAAGAAGCATTCATTGTTCAGCAACAAAGACAAGTAGAAGAAGCCAGGAATGAGTGAGGAATGGAAAGCTTGGGAGTTGAAGGAAGTTGATCAATATTCAACATAATCTAATTGAAGATTGAAGAGTATCCTTGCTCAATCAAACACGAATCTGCCTGAGATATTCCTCTCCACATGATTAGTTCTTGATGACTTCTCACAGTGGGAACATCAGATAACCCCTAGAAAATCAACTGATGCTACTCCATCTCTTTCAATACTTGAGCACCATGGAAACTGGTTTAGAAACATCACTGATCCTGAATATCGGATCCTGATGGCTGTAGAGGATCCTACTAACAAGAATCAAACTAAGAGAGAGATTAACAATGGAGACTGGCAGAAATCATCAGATACTTCAACCATCTGCAAGTTGGTGGATATTACAGAAGAGTTCAAGGTGGAATAAAAATGTAGTTTCCAAATTGAGCTCAAAGGAAGGGAAATGGCTGGGAAAGGTATATCACATTCTAAAGAGTGGGAGATAATAGAGGAGCTTACTCTTGAAGTTCAACATGAATACAAACACTTTGAACAAATCATGTACAACTAGTTGTGGAGGTCTACTGAGAAAGATCCTGATCACTCAAGGAGAATGAGGGATCAGAATGACGCAGATATGAGAAGGAACATAAATCAACCAAGGTCCAGGCAGCAACAACAATCTGACTCAATGAGATAAAAGGTTACTGCAAGGGTAAATCATTCACTATGTTTTCTTTTCCTGAAAATTGATGTAAGAAGTATTCTTTTTGGCATGTGCTTAACTGATGTAACTGTAATAGATAGAAACATCTAATGGAAATAGTTGCTATGTTTACTCCCAAAGGATTACAAATTGTAATCTTGCATCATTACTTCTATGTTGACCTTTTGATGATTAACTGTTGTTACTAGCAGTTTGCTGTCATGTGACTGTAAGCTTTACAATTTTTAGAGATTTGACATCATAAAAAGTGAAAGATTATTAGGAAATTTATGTCCAATTTTGATGATGCAAAAACCACTCTATAAGGTTGGAACTAGTGCCCCTAATATTTTGTAATCTTTGTAATAGATAGAGCTAGTTCTCCTTCAGCAGAAGTCACATCATAAAGTTACAACAAAGTCATAGCCAACATACAACAAGCAAGTTTGTTATAAGAATATAAGTTCAGACGTTGTAGGAAGTGACAATAAAAAGCTTGAACAAAGGTTGCGTATAGTAAAAGTCTGCTACAACAGGATTCAACTCAAGATGATATCAAGATCGTACAATAGAATATACAATAAATAGTCAGTAGCAAAGGATTCAAAGTCAAGTCAGTGATCTAAAAGTTAAAAAATATAGCTAGTGGAGACAGGAGACAAGAGACAATCTTGTACTAAATATGCAATAACATGAAGACATGTAACCTTACAACAAAAAAAGAAAATCTGCAAATTGATCTACTATCTTATCTACTCTGACCTAATCCCTCAGCTAAATTACAACAACAGCTCTAGGGAGAAAATTGCACTTTTGGTCCCACAAGACACATGACTGTTTTATTTTGGTCCCAGGCCTGGCAAAAGTGACCTCAATTTGTTTTTTCTGCACAATTAGCCTAAAAAATGTTTTTGCTTGCAAAACTGATCCCATTCACTTGTACATTTGGTCCTACTCCGTCATGCAACAATGATTTAAGGCACGATCGAGTCACGTGGTAGTTTGCTGACATAATAATGTGCATTTATATTTAAAAAGAAAAAAGAAAAAATGAATTAGGCCTTAACCCTATCCCGATTTTCCCCAATTTCCCTAAATAAACCCTAATTAAACACGAAGGAACCCATTTCGATCTTGAGCCCAAATTTGTAGCTAATAATTCTCGATTCTTAGCAAATATTCACCCTAGAGTTCCAAAAATGATGATGAGAAGGAAATGGATGGCGAAATACCCCGGTTTGGATTACAGCATAACTTGTAAGTTACCCCACTCTTCCTTCTTTGAACTTATTTCAGTTTTTAAAGCATTATAAGTATAGAATATGTTTTATTTATGTTTTCTGCTAGTCTAATGTAATAATATATGGCATGTGTTATTCTAGTGCAGGAGTTGTACTAATTTGTGCTGATACTATCGAGTTTTCAGCTATTATTTTATGTTTGTACTTTTGCGTATCTGTAAATACTTTTTTTTTTTTTTTGGACTGATTGTTTGGTAGGGCTTAGAGATATATGGTGTTGGAACAAGGGCTGGTGGTGGGTGGGGCATTCAACACTAGTCAATTTTCTATTCCGAAAAATTTACCTTTTTAGTTTGTGGTCCAAAACTGTCCCCTTAGTTCCAAACACCCCACCCTAACCCCCACTATCCCTCTTAAAGACTGCTTCTTTGGTAATTTCTTATTCCAGCATATTTGACATATTTGACCTTTTCCTTGTCCTTCTCCTTGTTCTTAGACAAACCATAGTTGAGACTGAATTGCTTTTTTCTTCTTATTCTCAGGTGGTAACAAATGGTGGTATACATTGAAGCTGCACCATGGTGGCCTAGTACTAAAGGATGTCAACTTCTTGACATGGGTAGAAGGCACTATTTCTGCTTTTGATTGTGTGGACAGTAGGAGGCTAGATTTGAGGTTATATGGGTGATAAAAAAAATTATGAGTTGGTTAAGGGTAGTGGATTAAAAAGGGTAGAATGTGAGTATGATATTTGGATGATAATATCAACTGCTAAAAATAGAAAGTTTTACTTGTTCTTGGAAGGCAATAGGACTCGTGTTCCTGTAGATGATGATGAACATGAGAGAGAGATTGTATGGTTGGATGAAACTGAGATAGGGCAAAGAGAAGTGGCATATGCTTTGCAAAGGGTTGCAATAGGGGCTCATGTACCTTCTCCTGCTGATATTCCAGCACAAACCACTGACTATGGGAATAAGATAGATGCTATGGATGCCAGCACTGAATTGGTAGTTGCAACTGTAGATGAGATGATGGAATTGGATGAGGATTTAACTGATGATAGTGACAAGGATTATGTTGGGCATATTGATAGTTGTGATGACTTATTGGATGATATAATTTTTTATGAAAATATAGCCTTAGATGTAGAGTGGGTTGGTCCAACATTGCAGAGGGAGGTGAATGATGAATTCAGCTCAGATACTGATAGTGGAGATGGAGGAGATATTCACTCAAATGAAAGTGACTTTGAAAGTGTAGAGTCTGATGGAGAGGCAGCATATCAAAGAGACAGTATAGTATTTAGGGCCTCCACTGCTCTTAATCAAAGCAAGCTATGGATTCAGATTCGGTGAAGTATGGCCTCTCTACAAGATTCACAAAGAACGATGGCAGAAGGATCTATGCAATGTGCAAACAAGAAGGGTGATTGGCATATTAATGCTTTGAAGGTGAAAGGTGAAGAGAGTTTCCAGATTAGGGAAATTGACCTTCAACATAGTTGTGACAAAACCTACTATGTGGAAAATGCAAACAGCAAGTGGCTTGCAGAGAAGTATGAGAAATATTTCAGAACCGACCCAAAGAGAAGTGTTAGAGGATGGAGAGTTGAAGCAATTGAACAACTTGGGGTGTATATTTCTCCTGTTCAGACATATAGAGCTAAGCAGAAAGCTCTAAAGATGATTGTAGGGGATTACCCTAACCACTATGCTAAGTTATGGGATTATGCTGACATACTTCGGACAAAAAATCCAGGATCAACTGGCATCCTTGAGGTGGATACAACTCCACAAGGGAATAAATTCAAAAGAATATATATATATATATATATATATATATATATATATATATATGTGTGTGTGTGTGTGTGTGTGTTTGCGTGCATTGTAACTGGGCTTCAAAAGTGGGTGCAGACCTTGGATTGGAGTTGATGGGTGCCATCACAGAGGTAATACACCAAGTGTCTTGTTGATAGCAGTTTGCATGGATCCCAACAATGATCCATATCCACTTGCATATGCTATAGTGGGAACTAAAAATAAGGAGAATTGGATTTGGTTTTAGCATTACTGAAGGAAGATCTAATAGGGGAAATGGAGGATGTATATGCATTCATGTTTGATAAACAAAAGGGACTTATTGGTGCATTTTATATTGTGTTGCCAGCTAGTGAGAACAAGTTTTGTGTAAGGCAGCTCCATGGGAATATGAAAAGGGTTGGGTTCAGGGGAGATGCCTATAAGAAACTTTTATGGAAGGCTGCTAAAGCTACCACTGTACCAGCCTTCAGCAAAGTCATGTCCTAAATAGGAGAATTGGATCCTAGATGTGTAGAGTGGCTGGCTAACGAACACTCTACAACCTGGAGCAGTTCACACTTCAACACATTTGGTAAGTGTGATACCCTAGTAAACAATATGTGTGAGTAGTGGAACAGTGCGCTTCTAGATGCAAGGGAAAAATCCATTATAACCATGTTAGAGTGGATTAGAGAATATTACATGTCCAGGTTGCAGAAAAATAGGGATAGATGTGAGAGGAAATGGGAGGGAAGGAAAATATGTCCGAGAATTAGAAGGATAGTATGCCTTCTTTCATTTATTTCTTAAAATCATCTCATCATTAACCATTCACCATTCATCTTTCCCTATTTTTTTTTCTTTTTTAGTTCACTTGTTACTATTCTTTTTTCTTTTTTTTCTCGGGTTCAATTCTTCTTTTGACTCTAAACCAAAATAATAGACCTCTGGACTCCTATAACTCAACATAACAACTAAATGATCAAATTGGGTTCACAAACCGACAGTACCAACAAGACAGATAAACGGGCTCACAAACCTGGTACTCCAAATGTCCAAATCAACGCAAGTAAAATAAATAATTGGGCAACGCAACAACTAAGCTATTGGGCTCACAAACCCCATGTCTAGATCACAAAAAAATAATAATAATAATAATAATAATAATAATAAATACCATCACAAATTGAGCTCACAGGCTCTTCAAAGCATAACACCACTAATTCAACCAAAGAAACAAGGCGAACAAAGCAAAAAACTTAAATAGCGGCCAAGTTCGTTCCATGGTTCACCCCCTCCCCTAAGCCAAAGGTCAAGGTTGCGGGAAAAGAGTGGTACGACTTGGTGCTGAACTTACAGATCATTGCGTCGGCGGTGGCTGGAATCCGTGTTGACTCCAAAATTGAGCCAACGCATCCCAACGACGATCTTTCTCTTGTCTCCAGGTTCGGGCCTCATCGCCTTGTGCTATTATCGTACGCAACATAGGGTTGAGTTCTTGAAAAGCACCTCGAGTTTCGGATTGACGTCTTTCAAATCAAGTACTAAGAGCTGCCATGCCAGCTTGAAGGGAAGTGAACATCCCCTCAAAGTCTTCGGCTCTTTTTGAAGATGATGTAACCAGCAGTGGCTGCTCTCTTTTTTCTTGATGGACGAGGGCCCTGACGGCTTCCTTTCTCTGCGTGACCTGGTTGAAAGACTGGAGAATCTAGGCTTTGGGATTTGGCCAAGTGCGCCTCCGGAAGACATGGCAAGGTTAAGGGTATCCTCAAGGATCAATACAACAGTGAGTGCCAGATCAGGAAGATGAAAATATGGCCCAACATTTTGGAACACATATGGCACCCGTCTATCATCTCCTATGACAACCACCTGCATATTCTCCAAGAATTCCCATGTGAAGTGAACGTCCCCTTTTTCTGGGATTATATTATCAAAAGTTATGCCAACGTACGTAGCAATCGTAGTGATCACATTGACAAACTGCTCTGCCAAAAGAACCGCATTATCCAGTCGGCTGTTATGAAGGACATTCCACATGAAGCAGAGTTCCTTCTGTCGAGCTGCGCCCGTTTCCTTTTTGGCAAATAGCTTATGGGCTAATAACTTTTGCAAGTATCTAATGGCTGGATTCCGGATCCACGAGGCTTTAGCATTTTTCGAGACATAAGCCTACGGAGGTAGTAGAGAAGAGGTTCTTATCAATTGCCCCCAGAATTCATTCGGATTGAACGACTATGTTGGCTCTCCTTCAATTGGAGCTGAAAACTCAAAGAGCTCATCTAGTTCATCAAATGTCATCTCATGTTGCGCTCCCATCAACTGAAAGGTAATTTTATCCGGACGTCTCTGCTCAGGCTTACTGGCTACTACGATCTCAAAAGTACCGAGAAATTCAATTGTCAGCCGCTCATATATTCGATCATATTTCATGAATTCTGTCAATCCTTCAATTGTGAGAAATGCTTTGACATTTTCATGTATCCCCATAGCTTGTGCCAACTCTGAATTTCGGAAATGGGTGGGCACAACTATGCGCTGCCGAAGTGACTCAAATCTTTGTTTGTGCTCATCTCTTTCTAGTGCAAAACCATAGATAATTCGACTGTCCCTTGGTAAAATTTCTACCCTTTCCGGAGCCAGAGTCAAAGATCCTTCACCCACTTTTTTCTTGCCTTTGCTTTTGCTTGCGTTGCCTTTTCTTGGCGGCATTTTAATCAACCTAACACACACAAAACACACTCAACTTTAACAACTAACCTTACAGTATAAAGAATGACTACCTTAAACAATCATATTGTCGCTCTTGAAACATGAATTACAAATATGGCTCAGTTTAATGATTGACAAGTTAAGTCACTCATCTCTTTATAACATAGGTATCACTTAACAACTTCATACACTCTTTAGCTCAACTAGTACCCCCAGGTTATATGTATAATCAAAATTTCCCAACAATGATACATGTCGAATCATATGAACGTCTAACAACTTATATGTAAGCAATTCGTCATTTCACTACACCTATGAAGCCTAAAAGGATTAGCAAATCAAGCAAAAACTAGCTTCAAGCTATGCATATAACATGTTCAATAAAACTCCTCAAAGAAGAACACATTGTAATTATAACTATGGTGCTAATTGTCCATCCCCATCATATTTGATCAAATTCATGTACAACTCACACCAATAGCCTCCAATTCGAACAAAAATCATAAAGAGTAGCACTACAAGCGCCCTAAACTAAACAAATCAAACTAGAACAATCCCGAACCTTTATTACAATGAAATCCCACAATAAGCAAGCATTACTACAACATATTAAGCATAAAAGTTCAAGTTTGCAAATCTTACCAGAGATGTTTAGTCGGAAATGAACAATTTTTTAGTGTGCCTTAGTTTTGCTCAAATTTGTTCGCTGAACACAAATGGAGTGAATGGGGTGGAGAAAATTGATGTATGTGATGTGTGGGTGAGTGGGAGTGTGTGAATTGGTGGTGATTTTTCAAAGATTTTGTGTTTGTGTTTGTGGGAAGTGAGTTTTCGCGTGAGAAAGGAGAGGGAAAGAAGAATGAAAATGACCTGGCTGCAATTTTTAAAAGCCTGGTCTTGCAAACTGAAGTGATCACGTCGTCGCTTGACGCGACCGCGTCATGTCATACTGACCTACGCTGTGGTGACGGGTTTGAGGCGACCTCGTCTTTATTTAACGTGACCGCATCATTTCTTATTGTTCTACGACGTGTTAAGGAGTGAACGTTTGACGCGACCGAGTCACTATATGACTCGACTGCATCGCGTCGTACTGCTCGTCACCCTCTTTTCATCCCCTGTATCTTGCTATCGCGTTCTTTTTTTTTCTTGATTTGTCACTGTTGGCTACTAATATCATAAAAACATTAAATCACTCTTAAAAACATAAAATAAGAAAAAAAAAAAAATAACAACAATGATGAAAATAAATTGCCTCCCGACAAGTGCTTCGTTTTACGTCTCAAGATGGACGACTGGTTTGGCTTAATTGAGTTCTTTCAACCGCACATCATGCATGGTTTGAAGTTGGTCGGACTTGTAGTATTTCTTGATCCGCTGTCCATTAACAAGAGATGTGCTCCCATCTTGATTTAACAGTTCTACTATGCCGGAAGCTCGAACAGTCTTTATAGTGAATGGACCCGATCACCTTGATTTCAGCTTTCCCGAAAATAACCTTAGTCGAGAGTTGAACAATAAGACTTGTTCACCGGCTTCAAAGGTTCGATTCTTTATCATCCGATCATGAAACCGTTTGGCGCGCTCCTTATACAAACTGGAATTCTCGAAGCTTGATTTCTGAACTCCTTGTTGAGCTTAAGAATTCGCTCTTTCCCAGTAGCCTCAAAGTCGAAATTTAACTTTTTAACCACACAATAAGCCCGATGCTCTAATTCAACCGGTAGATGACATGCTTTCCCAAAAACTAGCTGATACGGCGAGAGTCCCAAAGGGGTCTTATAAGCCGTTCTATACGCCCATAGTGCGTCATCTAACCCCATTGACCAATCTTTCCTATTCCCATTCACTGATTTCTTAAGTATTTGCTTGATCTCTCGATTGGCAAGCTCTGCTTGACCATTAGCTTGTAGATGATATGGCATTGTAACTCGGTGCTTCATCCCATACTTGGCTAACAATGCGGATAACCATTTATTGCAAAAGTGTGACCCCCCATCGCCGGAGTACCATACCTTGCAAGAATGTTCTTTTGAAGGAATTTCAGCACCACATTAGCATTTTTTATTTGGGTCAGAACAACTTCCACCCATCTTGACACATACTCTACAGCTACCAAGATATATTGGAACCCATTCGAAGATTAAAAGGGTCCCATGAAGTCTATACCCCACACATCAAACAACTCAACTTCAATGATCGTGGTGAGGGGCGTCTCGTGCTTCCGTGATATTTCACCCGTTCTTTGGCATCGGTCACACTGCAAAATGAAATCATGACAATCGTTGTGGATCATCGGCCAATAAAATCCGCTTTGGAGAACCTTAGCGGCTGTCCTTGCTGATGCAAAATGTCCCCCACTTAGGGATGAGTGACACTGTGTGATTATGTCCCTTACTTCAATATAAGGGACACACCTTTGGATTATTGTGTCTGCACATCTTCTGTAGAGGTAGGGATCGTGCCATATGTAAAACTTGGCATCATGAAAGAACTTCCTCTTCTTATCAGGTGAGAGGTCCAGTGAAATGCCACTCACTATATAATTTGCTATGCCGTTATCCCACGGACCATTTTCTACAACCAGGACATGCTCATCTGGGAATATGTTGTTTATGCCTTTCTATTGTCCCTTTGCGTCTGCCTCATTCTCAATTCTTGATAAATGGTCGGCAACTGCATTCTCGCATCTCCTTCTATCTCGAATTTCCAAGTCAAACTCTTGTAATAACAATATCCATCTTATCAGACTTGGCTTCGAATCCTGCTTAGCAAACATATATTTAAGAGCAACATGGTCAGTATAAATTATTGTCTTTACCTAAATAAGATATGATCGAAATTTATCACATGCATAAACAATACCTAACAATTCCTTCTATGTGGTTGTGTAATTCGTTTGGGCCGAGTCAAGAGTTTTGCTCGCGTAGTAGATGACTCGAAAAAGCTTTTCTCTCTTTTGGCCCAGCACAGCTCCCACAGCCATATCACTCGCATCACACATTATCTCTAAGGGTTGAGACCAATTTGATCAGTACTGGTGCAGTGATCGATGCTTTCTTCAATGTTTCGAATGCCTGCATACACAAATCATCAAACACAAAAGCAGTATCTTTTTCTAGTAAACGAGATAAGGGTTTAGAAATTTTTAATGAACCTTCTATAAAACCCTGCATGTCCTAGAAAATAACTCCTTTTTCATTCTTCGGAGGTGGTAATTTCTCTATAGCCTCTACCTTAGCTCTATCAACTTCTAGCCCTACAGACGAGATCCTATGACCAAGGACTATACCATCCCTAACCATGAAGTGACATTTCTCCTAATTTAGGACTAGATTGGTGTCTACACACCTTTTCAATACTTGAGCTAAGTTATCTAAGTAGTAATCAAAAGACGACCCAAAAATAGAAAATTCGTCCATAAACACTTCCATTATATTCTCTATCAAGCCCCCAAATATTGCCATCATGCAACGCTGAAAAGTAGCAAGGGCATTACGAAGCCCAAACGACATTCTACGAAACGCAAAAATACCATAAGGACACACAAAAGCTGTTTTCTCTTAATCCTCCAGGGCAATCATAATCTGATTGTAACCCGAATAACCATCAAGAAAACAATACTATTCATACCCTGCTAACCTATCAAGCATTTGATCTAAAAATGGGAGAGGGAAATGGTCTATACGGGTAGCCACATTAAGTTTTCTATAATCTATGCACACTCGCCAACCAGTAATTAACCTAGTGGCTATGACCTCATACAGATCACCTTTCACTATTGTCATCCCCCCCTCCCCCCTTTTTAGGCACTAATTGGGTTGGACTCACCCATTTACTATCTGAAATTGGAAAGATTATTCCTACATCTAACCATTTAAGAACCTCTTTCCTAACTCTTCCTGCATCATGGGATTGAGCCTACTTTGATTCTGAACTAAGGGTCTATACTCATCCTCCATCAATATCTTATGCATGCATATCGTGGGACTAATTCCCTTTAAATCAACTATGGACCACCTATTGCAGATTTACATTTTCTCAACACTCGCAACAATTTTTCAGTTTCAGCACCAGTTAAAGAGGAAGAAATTATTACCGGATATCTTCGTTCGCTATCAAGAAATTCATACTGTAGATGATCTGGTAATGGTTTAAGTTCTGGGCATCCTTCGCCCCCCTTTGGTACTTCCTCCACAACTTTCTTTCTTATATCCTCCTGAATTGAGCTTCCTTTGGGAGCTTCCTACAAAGAATTAAGAGCACTAACACTTTCTACAAGATCAAGGTTAGTAGAGTCATGATGATCAATACGAAAGACAGAATCAGTAAGACAAGCTTCAAGGGAATCGCAATCGCTAGGTGAGATCAATTCTTTTATATAATGTGGCTTCTACCGATTGTATAGAACTACATGTTTCAAGTTGATTAACCTCCTCACTATCGTGTTGCTGAAGAGCTTTATAAAAGGAAAACGTAAGTTTCTCTTCATCTACCCTTAAAGTTAATTCCCCTTTTTGTACATCAATTAGTGCTTTATCCGTTGCTAGAAACGGGCGACCTAAAATTAAGGGAACCTCCTTATCTTCTATCATATCTAGGACTAAAAAATCAGCAGGAACTAGATCAGAATGACCGTGGGTACATCAATATCCCCCTTGGCCAACTCATAGAACGATCTGCCATTTGTAGGGCAATTATAGTGAGTTTCATTGTGCCTATGCCTAATTTTTCATATATAGATAATAGCATCAAGTTGATACTAGCCCCTATATCACACAGTGCTTATCGAAAGTTACATTACCTATTTTGCATTCAAGAGTGAAACTACCTGGATCTTTGCGTTTTAATGGTAGCCTTTGGATGACTGCGCTGCACTCTTCAGTCAAGTTCATTGTCTCGTATTCTTCCCACTTTCTTTTCTTTGCAATTACCTCCTTTAAGAACTTCGCATAGTTAGGCATCTGTTATAGTGCCTCGACAAATGGTATATTAATTTTCTTCTTTCTTAGGACCTGCGGAAACGGAACAGGAGGGACATATGCTGGCATATCGGCTTTGATCTCTTGCCCCACACTTGGTTTTAAAGCATCTTTTTGCTTCCTTTTCTTTGCTTGAGTTCCTTTTTCCTCTTCCAACTGTTCTATCTCCACTACCTTTTCTTTGTTAACTGGCAGTTGTGGTTCTTCATACTTAGTACCGCTTCTTAGTTGAATGGCTTGACACTGCTCTCTCGGGTTCACCACTGTATCACTTGGGAACTGCCCCTGCTTATGCTGGGCTCTGACAATCTTTATTAGCTGACTCATATTGGTGGACATTTCAGTTATGCTATTCTCGATTCGCTTTATGTCTGCTCCCTGTCCAGTCATGTTCTTATTTAACTCAATAAACTTACCATCCATCTTCCTTTCTAATTGAGCTAACTTTTCATCATATTTGGCAAACTGGGACTGCACAACCTCTTCTTGTGTTGGCTTCTTACCATCATGAATCATACCATTCGTGACAGCAAATCCGGATGGCGGATTAAGTGAATTCTTTGCATTACCATAGGAAAAGTTCTGGTGATTCCGATTAGGAGGGTACCGATTGTACCTTGGCTGATTATTTTAGAAGTTGTTGAAGTTCCTCTGATTTACAAAATTCACAACTTTAACCTCCTCCTGACCCACTATCTGCTGCGGCGAAGTGTCATTATGTTGCACTAATGTCAGACTAGTTACCAAACTTACTTGACTCGTCAAAGCTGTCAACTGGGATGTAAGTTTTTCAAGTGGCTCATTCTTGACTGGGTCTGCTTCCTTGACACTAGCCACTCGTCCCGGTTGATTTCTCTCATTAGGCCACTGATAGCTTGTTCTGGCCATGGCATCCAAAATCGAGAATGCATTCTTCACAGTCTTCTCCATTAAACTTCCACCTGCAGCTGCGTCTACATGATCTCGTGCTGGAGCAAGTATCCCGTTATAGAATTTGCAAACTTGTTGCTTGTTTGAGAACCCATGTTGGGGACAACTCCGGATAAGATCCCGAAATCATTCCCAAGCCTCACAAAACGGCTCTTGATCCATCTGCTTGAATTGATTTATTTTGTTCTGTAGATCTAGCATCTTGCTTGGTGGAAAGTATTTCAGAAGGAATCTCGTGCTCAGGTCCTCCCACTCTGTGACATCTTCTAATAAATGTAATGCTCTATCTTTTAGTGAGAATGAGAACATCCTCATCTTGACTTATTCATGCGACACATGATTGATTTTCATAATGTCTGCTAACCTGCAAAATTTGTTCAAATGCACGTTCGGATCATCCAGAGCACTACCACCAAACTGGTTCTGCTGCACTATATTTATTAATATTGGCTTCAACTCAAAACTGTTTGCGTTTAATGGTGGAGGTTGTACTCCTCCAAACTGTTGATTTCGACGTCGGACGAAGACAATCACTTATAGGAGTGATATCCTCATCTGCTTCATCTTATGTAATATGAATTCGTCTCTGCTGCGGCGATGGTTGTTTCTGCCGCAGATTGGTGACTCGATCATCCAGATTAGCAAGAGCCCCTAATATCCAATTCAATGCTTCCTCTTGGGTAAAATTTTGCGGTATGTTTTCCATCTCGAATGTGGAATTTCTTCTCGTACGGTATCTACAGGCAGTTGCCTCAATCTAAGGATCTAGAGGGACAAGATGTTCGTTCTCTTTTGATCTGGTTTGCATGCGAAACCTACAAACACCTCCAAAAAGAAATGCCACGTAATACTAAAATAAAATAAATAATAAAAATGAAAATTCAAATAATAAAATTAAAATTACGAAAAATAAAGTCTAGTCTAGTATCTTCCTATTTCTCAGGATAAAAACTAGGATGCTATACCTATTCTCCGGCAACGACAATTAAAACTTGACAGGCCTAATTTCTAACCGTAAATACCGCAAGTATACGGGTGTAGATGTGTACAGGAAAAGTCAAGTTTGATCCTCAGAGAACTTGTTAACGCAGTTTGATACCGTAATTTTCTAGGATTATCCTAACTAGACACTCGATTGTGCAAGAATGATTTTAATAAACTAAATTACTTTAACTAATTACTAACTTGATTTACGAAAAAATTCAATTAACGAGAATGTATCCTAGGGTGTCGATTTCGTGAATTACTTCAATATTGATTAAGTTTAACTTATAGACTTTTAAACCATTTTTTTTGTATCTATTAGACGACACTTAATTAACTTAGTCCTTCTCTCGAAGCGACTAAATCGTGGATTGATTAGGACAACTACCCTCTCGAGTCAATTAACCTAACAACTTCCAAAAGACCCTTAACCCTTGCCTACATAGTCATAGACAACTACGCTATATGTTGTACGTCTATTAACGATTCCCTCCTCTCGAAGCGGAATCGATAAACATGTAAACTAAGCCTAAGTGATCAAATTATGCTCAGTTATGGAATAAAACAAAAATATAAATATATATTTAAAAACCGGAGTCTATAAATCAAAACTTAAATCAAATATCATCGTAAAACACTACTCTCTAACCCTAGGACACGAGTAGTTTCGCTACTCATGCCTAGTATTAATTCAGTACAATTATTCATAGAATACATTGTAATAAAATGAAGACTAGAAAAGAAATAATTAAACCCGATGAAGTCGGCTCCTCAATCTTCGTCTTCTCGCTCTTCAATGGCTCTCTAATTCTCCTTCAATATGTGTATGATGTGATGTTGTCGGTATCTCCGAAAAATGAGCATCACTTGTCCTTTTATAGACTTCGGAACTGTCTTCAGGAGTTTATGATCCAAATTCTACTTGAAACAGGAAAAACTAAAAAAATCGAGCTTTTGACCTGAAAAATATGAAAACACTACAAAATGAACCAATACACGTCAAATGGTCCAAATTACATAAATTCATACAATTCTTGACCAAATATGCATGTAAATGCTATAAAATATTATCCTAACTCGACCTAAATACATGCATAATTAACGTGTATCACCACGTTATTGGATAGTCAGTATAGGATTTAAATCTTGTCTCTACTGGCTATATTTTCAAATATCAAAACCTTGGCTTGTTCACTCTTGACATAGTTGTTGCTGGCTTGCTGGTTGGATCCTTCTCGCTACACGAAATGTTTTATGCTACGAAAGCATAAGCGACCTTACTGCACGCTCATTATAGTCTCTAATTCCTTATTGCTTACTTAGACTCCTTGTTTCTTGTAACCTTGATGTCTTTGTTGTATGCTTGATGTGACTCTTGCCCAAGTACAACTAGCTCTATCTATTACAAAGATTACAAAAATTATGGGCCTGGTTCCTACTTTACATTGAGGTTTTGTCATCATCAATGAATTTCCTAACAATAATCATTACTATTTGATAATTTCCGTTTAGTACTTAATCGATAAATAGTGACACCTTAGTTAATTGATTATCCTCTTGTTATTATCTCAAGGTCTTGATACTTAGTAAGTAGGGTAACAACTAACCAACCAATCGATCTCATAATTGATCCGCTTAGATATTTTAATAGCAAGAACATTGTAGTAATTTAATTAGCTTCGTCTTCACTAGTCTATGTGGGATAGGAATCTACTCGCCACTTGTTGTTGTTATACCATACACTTGTGGTTTAGATGGTAGAGATTAGAGCAACCAGACCAAACCCGAGTTATGCATGGCAAAGTATACTGGGAGCATGGGAACTAATAATCATGGGACTGCATGGCGAGTTGGAGATGTTGATAAGGTTCGAACCACAATCAAAGCAACAATGGATGAATGGATCGATGTTACAGACCTAGTATCCCCTACTGGGCACTTGACCTAACTATCTACTAACACATTTGTTCAGATTTCATTGATGCGGGTCTTAAAGCTTGGGATGCTGATAAGGTTCGAACCACTTTCTCAAATGAAGACTCTCAGCACATTCTATGTGTGCCTCTTAGTCCACGATAACAAGCGATATAAGCTTTTGGAAGCTCACAAAATTTGGAAAATTTTCTGTCTACACAACATATCACTTGGCCGTACAGAATTTCTCATTGCTAGGCATGGAAATTACATCCCTAAGTACCCCCAGCCCTAGTTGATCAAATATGTGGAATATCCACGCATTTCCAAAAACAAGACACTTCTTATGGAGGGCCTGTAAAGATGCCTTAACTACAAGGTTGAATCTTGTAAGAAGGAAGCTGGGAGATAATGTTATATGCTTCATTTGTGGGAACGATGCAGAGTCGGTTGAGCATTTGTTCTTCCGGTGTAACATGATGCGACATGTATGGGGCCTGAGCCCTACTGAAGTGCTGGTTGACACTCATGCATCATCATTCCGTGAGGCAACTCCTACATGTTTTACCAAATGAAGGAGTAGAAGATACACATGTGTTCAATATTTATATAACTGTAGTAGAAGATACACGTCTTCATGGTTCAGGGGATCATATTATGCAAGAGTTTAGGGTTCATAGGGTAGTTTTAGAGGATATGTCATATATTTTACTCACCATTCATGATTTAAAGGTTCATATATTGTTCATTTTAAATACTATGTCGTATATTTTATCCATGATCTATGGTCTTAGAATTTATTTTTGATGCTTTATTAGGGATACGGGTCAACTCTATTGGTTTCGGGCTAAACAAACCTTGGTTTAGTAGGACCATCTTTATCGAACCGACAATATGATGAACCTGACCATAACCCTAACCCTACAGTTTTTTGTCAGTCGGGCTACTATCAGGCTATGAGCAAGAATTTTCATAAATTATATTTAAATTCAAAATTTATAATACGTAATTGAATTTCGTATTTTTGCTCATCTAGGGTTCAGAATATCATGACACATTATTACAATGAATATGAACAAATCTAAGGCTAGGAGATCTAGATTTTAAAACCTTCAAAGCATCTATGATCTTATGAACAAATTAACAATTCATAGTTACTGTAAGAAAGACATATTTACAAACCTTGAAAAGTGTAGTATTAAAAAGAGCATATCATCAAAATAAGAATATTATTACCGCATAACATTGAGTTCATGAAAATAACAAAACATCAATTTCATGAAAATTATTACAATATAACATCAATCTACAATAAATGCATAACATTATAACATTAACCAATGAAAATCATAGTCCAAAATATTACAAAAATATCATAATAATATTATGCATGCTACCCTCATTTAAATTATAAATATATATATATATATATATATATACATATATTATAATAATAATAATTACAACACATATAAAATTTGTTTGGACTAATGTGTTAGTCCTAATCCTAAGCGGACTAGTTTTATAGTACTTTGGGGTAATCGAAGATTTAATCGGATGAATTTAAGAAATTGATAATATGATTAGAGCTGGCAAAATTGGTCCGGCGCGATGGGCCGGCCTGTTTAGCCCGAAATATAAAGCGGGTTGGGCCGGAATATTAGAGGCACAAAAAAATTCGGGCTTTTTTGGCCCGGCCCGAACGGGCTTTTCTTTTGGTGGGCCAAGCCCGGCTCGGCCCGAAGGCCCGCGGGCCGGCCCGATGGAATTGAATTTTTTTCCCCTCACTAATCCAATAAGAAAAATTTAGGAATTAAGTAATATCTTGTGTACTATTTGAAACATGTTTTTCTTTTTTCTTTTTCTAGCAGAGCATAAATGTATCTATTTACCGAGAAATTAAAACATTTGACTAATTTAATACTCTATTTCTTCAGTTTTATTAGCCGAAGATGAAAAAAGATTTGGATCCAAGCATGCTCATGAATTATTATGTGTCAAAAAATGAAAAATTGATTAACATGTAGTATAGTACGTACACAAAATTAAATAACTTGTAACGTGTAGTATATAACTATATATCACTCATCCATTCCTTATTATTATTATTATTATTATTATTATTATTATTATTGTTATTATTATTATTATTATTATTATTATTATTATTATTATTATATCTGGGGTTTGAGACATGCCTATAGATTAATAGATATCATTCCATATTGCAACGAATAGTAAATATATTATCTTTCGATCAAGTTTTTCTTAAGAGAATTAAATTGAAGTTCGCCTCAATATATAATTCTACTTCATGGTTAAAGTAACAAAAAAGAAAAGAAAAAAACTCATTGGTGGACTTTTTTGGCCCGATGACCCGAGATCCTCCGGGCCGAACCTAGCATTTCTAGGCCCGAAATAAATCGGACCCGGCCCGGCCCGACCAACCAAATTGCCACCGATGAATGTAATTGTACGTTGTTTTTAGACGGTTTGGGGTTGGGGCAGAAAAAAACAAAGAATTTGAAGTGGTAAGAAATTAAGAGACGATTATGGCGAAAATTCCGAAACATATGGCGTGTGCCAAAATAAGAGGGAACAAGGGGTGGGTAAAAAGTAAGAGGGGAAAGGCATCGATGTGTGTGCATTGCGTGTGGGAAGCTACCTACAGACAGTGCTGCTGCTGCATATATTACACTCAATTTCTTCTCTCTTCATTACGCCATTTCTTGCTTGCTCAAAATCCCCCACTTTCTAAGGCACAACCCACTTTGAGTTTACTTGTACGTATATCACATCTCCTTGGGCTTCCGATTCCTCACTGAATTCTTAACCCTTTATACTGATTAGTAGCTCATTGCATGTCCACTGCAAATCTCCCTCTCGTCCGTAATGCACGCGAGTTATTCACTGACCTCTGCTCATATATATATTTTTTGATTTGACAGACACACACTCGCGAGCTTCACAAAAACAGACAGATTTAGTGCTCTCTTAATTAATTAATTAAATTTGTACAAACAAGTTTTCGCCACTATATCTACTCATTGCAAACTTTAATGTGCGGTGCCTACTCCTAATATCACCGGCTATTTTTCACCAAGTACATCACCACAATGTTTTGTTTGCTAACCTATCTCTTCCTTCCGTAATAATCTATATATATATAATAAGCCAAGTCATCCGAAAATAGTAAGTTGCAAATTTTCTCGCCCATTTTTTAATTACTTTAAATAGACGTGAATTTGAAATTTGAATTTTGAAAAATCCTATTTTATTAGTGTGATTAAAATTTCGAATTATTTTTTTACATCTAAAATTCAGTAACAATAAATCCGTAGATATATTTATAACAGAATTTGTTACATATTTTTTAAAATTTTAAAATTTGAATTTTAAAAAAAAACTTATCCAATTACATAAATTCTCCTATAAATTCACAAAGTGTTCCGTAAATGAGAATCAAGTTTGCAGCTGGGTATTTTTTATTTCTTATTCATTTTGCAATAGCTTTATTTCGCAATTATTTCCCCTGTTTCTATTCACGATTCAAATTTCTATTATTGTTATTTCTTCATCCATCTTTCATTCAGTGTCAACTTTGATAGGTACTTCACAATGGATGCTCCAAAAGGATTGCCTGCAAATCAGAATAAGAAAAAAGCAGCAACACTGAATCTTAATTTTGGCGAAAAGAACTTTGATGATTGTAGAATTCAAGTCTATCTATCATCATCGTTTTCTACGGTAATATTTAATCATCAAAACAAATTTGATTTTTTTTATTTTCTGTTATGTAGATTATCTATATTATTGTTCATATATTGTGCTAAATTTTTCATTTTGTTTATAACATGAATACAGCCAATATGTTTACAATATCGGGAAAAGATTAGAGATAATTAACTCATTCGAGGTTCAACCGAAATCGAAGAATAATTCTGATTTTATTGTCGTAGAATTCAATTTTTTATTTTCTATACAAAACAGTATGTATCAGCTTCAATTGAAATTCTAATTTTGTACCCCCTTTTTTTTTCTTCTGTTATTACACTATATGTTTACAATAAAATGACGTTGACAAAACTCAGGCAACAACGTTTACTATATGCAGTATATTTAAGAAGAAACACCCCATATACATCATATCAGGTTAAATTGATTATTTCATCTATTGCAGAAAAAATTATATAATATATTGATCTATTGCACAAATGAAATCACACATAAATTTGAACTAATATATATTTTGAATGATCAGCAAAATCAAAACTCGAAATACACGTGATTTTAAAATTGAACTAATATATATTTTGAATGATCAGCAAAATTAAAACTCGAAATACACGTGATTTTAAAATCATAGGAATATGAATTATAATTATGATGTGCATATTAATGTAAGAATTAACATTTTACCAAAAATTGGATCTGTTTTATTAAACTTTTGATATAAAATAATATGTAATGTTCAACTGAATATTTGACAAATCATTCCAAATCTTTTAGATATGATTTCTGATTTCTTAATCTACCTATAAAATTGATTCCAAATCTTTTAGATATGATTTTTGATTTCTTAATCTACCTATAAAATCGCCACCCACGTAACAATTATTCAGAAACATAAATCAGTTTTTAGTTTTCTACTATGTCTACCGATACCTACATATATGTTTTTTATTCCTTCCTCGCCTCTTATTCCACAATTTATATTGTGAATTATTTATATTGTGAATTATTTATATTATTGTCTATATATTGTGCTAAATTTTATATTTTGTTTATAACATGTACAGTCTCAATCCGTTCAAAATAGGCAAAAGATTAGAGACAATCAACTCTTCGAGGCAGCTGAGATTAAAGATTAGAGACAATCAACTCTTCGAGGCTTCTGAGATTGAGGCAGCTGAGATTAAAGATTAGAGACAATCAACTCTTCGAGGCTTCTGAGATTGAAGACTAATTCTGATTTTATTGTAGCAGAATTTAATTTTTTAATTTCTGCAAAAATAAGTTCATGTATCAACTTCAATTGAAATTCTAATTTTATCGCAGTATTTCATTTTTGTCATTACAATATGTTTACAATTAAACTTTGAGTTTTTTTGTCATTACAATATGTTTACAATTAAATTTTGATAAAACTCAGTCGACTATACGCAGTACTTTTAAGAAGAAATATATCGCATTTAACAACTATCATGAACTATTGCAGAAAAATTTGCAAAATATTACTCCCTCCGTTCCATATTAATTGACGTTTTAGGATGAAAGGAAAAAATTAAGGATGAAATATTTTGACAAACATATCATCGCTAAAGATTTGATCAAATCAAAATTTCTCTGATAGATTAAAAAATATAGATATTTTGGGATTGAATTCAGAGAAAAAATTAGTAGAATTGATGAAAAATATGTAAAAGGTCAATTAATTGAAACGTCCTAAAACGTCAATTAATATGGAACGGAGGGAGTATCTTATAAACAAAATAAAAATTTAAATTTGCAAAATATTATCTTATAAACAAAATAAATTTAATATACAGATTAGTGGATAACAAATATCACATATAAATTTAGAACTATCACATAAATTAGCGAAATCAATACTCATTATAAACCGATTTTTATTTTAATATGAATTATAATTATGATGTGGATATTTTAATATGAATTTTTTAATATATAATAATATGTAATCTTTAATTGGAGATATCTGATAACAGAATATTCAGATAATTACAAATCTTTTAGATATGATTTTTTATTTTCTATACTCCCTATGAAAACGGCAAAAGTCATTCCAATATGATTTTTAATTTTCTATACTCCCTATAAAAAGGGCAAAAGGATGGTCGCTTGCTCGATCTCAAGAATTTTTAAATTGTAAAAATCAATGTATCAAACTATATATAGATTACTGATTAAAATGTGTTTTTATTAGTGGAAATTACTGATTTTCCGGAGTAAGAGGTAAGGAATGAATAACACTGCAAAAGTTTTATTTGTAAAAAATTTTAACCATTTCTTTTTTTGTTTATATTATCAAATAAAAATGCGTTTTCAATAAAAAATATTGTTCATGTTAATATTGATTTACTGTTTAAAAAAATAGCCCGTGCATCGCACGAGAGCATTTACTAGTTATTTTTTAATTAATTGATATTTTAGATATTTTTTACGAATTATATTAATTTTTTTTTAGGTTCAATCGTAAAATATCTCTATTTTTCAATCTATCACATATATTTTAGTTGATTAAATTTTTATCTCTTTATATTAGCTGAATGTATATATGTCAAAATATTGGCTAATTTTAGGGTACAACCATTATATTAATACAATTTACTTTTAACTTGCTATAGTAGGTAACAATAAATAATATTTTATTCATTTATTTAGTAAGATAGATCCCACTTGCCCCTCTTCTTTTCATATGTCAAAATGCTCATTTTTTTTTACCTTTATACTAATTTGTATTTTCCTTTTTATTAATATATTTTCAGTTTGAAAAAATTAAAAGAAAAATCTCATTTAACCTTTCTTTATTTATTTTTATTCCAAATGTTGTTAAAAAATGATTCTCGTATGAAATATGTAAAGTAGAATTATCTACATTTTAAGATTGTACTCATTTAAAATTAATGTATTCTTTAACAAACAAATTACGAGATCTCTATATTTTAAAAGTAAGTCTACATAATTCACATTCTTAGTTTTTATTAAACTAAAATTTCTCCTAAATTACTTCCTCAAATAATATAATATTAATATAAATATATATAATAATAACTCATAAACTATCATGCCCCATGTAGCAATGGTAAAGAAGAACTTTACTTTGTTTGAAGAAAATACATAAATACCTAAATAATTATAAATAGAAATAAGTTATGCAATATACTTAGCATTTTATTCCTCTAAATGAGCCAATGTTTAGTTTTTTTCAAATATCAAAGCCAAGAGATTTCGTATGTATGGATAAGTATTGGACTAAGTTATATTTTATTAGAAAATGATTCTCATCTAAATATGTATAAATTCATCAAATTGAAATTAACGTGATTTTCACAATTCTACGGAATATGTTGATACAATCGACAATTCTTCTTATCAATTATCTTTCTTCCTAAACTATAACAACAACAACAACAACAATAACAATAATAATAACTCGTAAATTAACATGCCTATTAACAATTGAAATGTGTAGAAGAATCTATATATATATAGAGTGAGTCTTGTCTGTGACGGATTACACTTTTACAGGAAATATTGATACTTTTACAGATAAAAGTGATACTTTTGCTATAGTGATACTTTTACAGATAGAAGTGATACTTTTGTAACAAAAATTGATACTTTTTTTTTTGTTAAAAAAAAGTGATACTTTTACTACAAAAAGTAATACTTTTTGCCCGTCACACCGTGTGACGGTCACATACAAGTTTTTGCCATATATATAAAAGTAAAATGAAGGGTATTAATGTCATTCTAACTTTCCCTCCAAAAAATTTACACCATATAATTGGTAACTTTTTTTTATTTTATTTTTGGTAATTTCATAACTTTCTTTTATTTTTTATAAACACAAATAACTTTTTCATTTTTAATCCGACTTTCATGCATAATATACCAAATTATTCATTTTTTCACGATCTTCTATTTCACATCCATGTCACATATATTATAATGAGATATTTGATTTGAATAAACAGATTATTTTTTGGTTAATTATTTGTGCTATAATTGATGTTTATTGTGAATTGGATTATAATATTTTGGTTTGAGTTGTAAATAAAATTAACAAAATAATTTCTTTTATAAAAAATATGAGTAATTTTTTTTTATAAAAATACAACTAATCTATTTATTTGATTTTACATGAATTTCAAATATTTTTGTTATTTAAGTTATGTAGGGAAAAAAATCATTCTTTAACTAATGAAAGTCCTACTTTATTAAATCAAAAGCAAAAAATTAATATCTATTTTATAATCAACTTAATTTATTATCAAATTTGCTATATATATTTTTATCGCGAAAGTACATAAGCATTGAGCATATGTATAATTGTATATTAAAATTGTTATTGAAATTATTTTCAATTACCTATTTATGTTTTTAATAAGGTGTATTCTGTTAAAATTACTCTTTTAAGGAAATTTATTATTTACAGCCAAAATCATGACATTTATTACATTTTGCATCTTTTTTAATTTTTTACTTGTACTAAAACTTCAATTATACGTTTTGACACTTTGTAAGCTAAATAATACTTTGTCGCACTGATCAACATCAAATGTCCTTTTTACTCTTAACAATCTATTTAACTTTGTTCGCATTAATCAATTTTTATCTTCAAATAAATAAACTATTTATAAGAAAAATATTACACTTATATAAATAATTTACAATACCAAATAAAATACGAAAATATTCAAATATATATTTTAAAGAACTCATGAAATTTAATTTGTTATTCGAATTATTAGATAACTTTTGAATTTCTTTTGTTAAAATAAGAATTTATTAAATAAAAAATATTTAAGTATATTTAAACTCACTAAATAAAATGTTAAAAGTTGCAATGAAAATCTAACATTTGAATGAGAAAAATGAAAATATGTAATTAGAACTTGAAAGTTTATTTAGATAAATTAAAAAAATATAAAATAAAAGCAGGGACAAAAGAAAAAAGTATTAAACTTTACATTACATATAAAATATCCAAATAAAATATTATTGTTCCTTTTATTATATATTTCATGGTTATTTTTAATTAGTTATAGTTAGATTTCAACAATTATTTTATAAATTAAAATATATATATATATTTTTATATATATAAGCCACAATATGGACAATTCTATAAGTAACATTTTCCAGCCTAAAATTTTAGACTGCGATTAGTAAGTTGTTGTTATGTTTGATAAGAATCAAAATTTATTTTACTTTCTAAAGTTGCAAATATCGTTTTTCATTTCTAATCTATTTATTATGTATACTATATCAAATTAATCATCTTTTGACGATGTTTGATTTGACATCCATATGATGTAATAATAATAATAATAATAATAATAATAATAATAATAATAATAATAATAATAATAATAATAATAATAATAATAATAAGAAGAAGAAGAAGATATTCTATTTAAAATATTATATTATTTGTTCGTTGATTATTTGAGTATGATTCCAGTGTTTATTGTGGGTTGTACAAAAAAATATAGTATTGGTTCGCAATACAATAAAAAATCATTCAAATAATTCTCTTTTACAAATTATTTTACTTAATTATGTCATTAAAACCACAACTAATCAGTTTGTTTTATTTAACATATTGTCTCAAATTTGCTTCATTTATTACATTGAGAGAGTAATCAATGTATATATAATTGAGCACATCCTATATCGAATTAAAAGTGATAGTTAATATTTAATTTATAATCAGCGTATTAAATTATTAAATTTGCTAATGTTTCTTTGTTATAATAATTATTATTGATAAATCACAAAACTATGACTTTTGCTCATATATATAACTTTATATGATCATAAATCTTAATTTTGTATTACTTTTTATATTTTACATATATTAATGTTATTTTTCTATAAATAATTACACTTTGCAACCTAAACTACAATATTCTTCAAGTTGCAACTAAACTTCTTTTGAATAAGCAAAGTTAACAAACTTAAACTATATGTTTTTTTAGACTTTGCAACCTAAACAATACTTGGTCACATTAACCAATCTCATTTTTTTTTTTTTGGCAACCTAAGCATTTTTGTTATATTAACCAATGTGTATCTTTAAATGAATCTACTATTCACAATATAAATGTACAATTTAATTGAAATTTTTTAACAAATATATGAAATTATTAAGAAATATTGAAGAACTCATATGTTTTATTTTGTTATTCCAACTATTAAATAACCTTTGAATTTTATTTTGTTATTTTGTTATTCTTTTTATCTTTGAAGTACCAAGTAAAGTATTAAAACTTGCAAATAATTTTTTTTAAAAGTAAAATAGTTACAATTATAATTTAAAACTTTATTTAGATAAATTAAAATGCTTAAAGTAAAATGGAAAAAATTAAGGAAAAAAAAATTTCTTATAACATTATTCGATTTATTTTATTAGAAATACAAGAAGTTCCCCCAAAAATAAAAATGCCCGAAAACCAAAAAAAAGAAAAATCAGAAAAATACCAGAACATTATTTCAATAAAAAAGGGTAAAATCTAGACAATAAAAAGAAAATTCCGAGAAAAAAATTATCAAAACAACCGTTTCTTTTTTTTTTTTTTTTTCTTTTTCTTCCCAATATCTTCTAATTTTTTTTTTGGAATTCTGCATTCTTTTTTTTCTTGGAATTCTTTTGCTGGATGTTTTCTAGGAATTTTTATAATCACTAAAAAATTTGTTAATACAATTATTTTATTTATATAAATTGTGCTAATTTTTTATTTAAAGTTTGTGAATATATGCTAATGTCATTTACAATTTGTATCTACATAAATATCATATATTTTAGTTATAAAATGACGGCCACGGAAAAGAAAATGATAAAAAAAAATAAAGATTGAGCAACGGGGAGCCAAAGCAACATCAGGTAAGAAAGAAAATTGAAAAGTAAAAATAAAAGAAAAAATAAAATGGGACATATATAATTAAATATAACATGTTGAATTTAGTAATTGGAATATGGTGATCAATTTAGCAGGTTGCAAGTAATTTCGTTTAAGGGTCAAGATTGAAAGAAGGGGATCTAATGATTATTATCTATGGTTGTATAGTAAAAGGACCCCAAAATATTTTATCCTTAATTCTTCTATTTTTTTATAAAACAAAAATTAATATAGAAAGAAAATAGTAGTAAGTAAAATGAAACTCTAAATGGAACACGTGTCAGACGCAAGAATTTTTCAGCGCTCCTGTACCTCTGGAATAAAAACAATTTTAACTAATTCTAACATATATTAATATCAAGTAGAATTTTTCATTTAAATTTATTTTTATAAGGAAAAATGAATAATCGAATAAAAAAAAATTGATATGCAGACTATTTTCAGTATGGGTCCATTTACTTAAAACTGAAGAATGTTGGACCAAATCTAACTGAAGAAGTTAATGAGTGTGCTTTATTGAGATTCAGTCCTCTAAATTTACTGAATTCAATCTTAAGCAAACGGTATGTATAGTTCAGTTCATAATGAACACTCAAGTTTAAGCTAGTAATCAACAAACATACATTTGTTTGCTTCATTTAAATTTTAGATTTACTATTTATAAATGGTATTCTTAGCATATTAATAACAATAAAAATAAAGATCACTTGATCTGTGTTCTTTAGAGAGTTTGATGCTCTATTTCTAACATAATAAATTCTAAGTGTACGGTGCTAGTGTAACTAATGGCAAACAAGGTCGATCCCACAAGAACTATTTCTTATATTTAGTTTTTTACCTAGTCGTAGTAATTCTACACACTCTAGACTCTCAAATAGAAAATTGATTTTTATCCCAAGACTAGATTGCATAAAATAAAACAAAAGGAAAAAACAAGTGCTGAAATAGAAGAAATAAACAATCACGAAGAGCTCAACCAAATAAAAGACATACTCTAAGGAGTCGATTTTAATTATCATCTCTTATGTTTGATTATCATATTAATATAGACTTTTTAAATCGATTCTTATTGTAACTAGGCAGCACTACTCTTAATTAGCCCTCCTCTCTATTGATGCTAACGTGTAGATCAATTAAGGACAATCACCCTCTCGGGCTAACTATCACATAAAAGACTCCCAAGAGTTCCCTAAACCAATGCCTATGCAAGACTTCACTTCTCTCAGACGATTAGTGGTGCTTACACTATATACTTGTAAGCCTTAACAAACTTTCATCTTGGACGTCGAATTGTTAAGCAAGTAGACAAATATCAAGTGATCAATTTGATGGAATCATATAAATAAAACAAGCATATAGATAATCAAGACAAAAATTTGTGTGAGATCGTCACACTGTGTGACGGGAAAAAAATATCACTTTTTGTAGTAAAAGTATCACTTTTATCTGTAAAAGTATCATTTTTTTTAACAAAAGATGTATCACTTTTTGTTGCAAAAGTATCACTTTTATCCGTAAAAGTATTATTATAGCAAAAGTATCAATTTTTATCTGTAAAAGTGTATTCTATCACACATAAGACCGTCACACACAAGACTCACTCGATAATCAAATAAGAACGGTGTCTAGAATTAAACGGAAGTAATCAAAACATAATCGATAAATAACCTACTTTCCAACTCTAGAACACAATAGGATTAGTTACCTATAATCATAATTAAAAGGCAAGATAATTCATGGACAAACATCTTGTAAGAATTAAAAATATAAACGGAATAACAAAACCTGGATCTTGAATCTTGATCTTCGTCTCCAGCGTCCATTGCTCTTCAATTCAAGCCTCCAAGTACTCTCTAATGATGTAAGTCTCTTAATTTCACACTTGTGAGCCTCTATTTATAAGTTGGGAATTATTAGGGTTGAAACAAGTAGAAAATAAGCCAAAATGAGTGAACCGACTAACCAACTCGATCGAGTCAACATAAGTGACTCGACCGAGTCGATCCATGCTGAATTTTGCTTTGAACAATCGACTCGACCGAGTTGGATTGTCTAACTCGACCAAGTTGGTTCTGCTTGTTTTTTTTCTCCAACTTCAAGGCTATATCTAGAGGTCTTCCAGTCATAATTTGATTTTGGCTCTTTCTAGCAAATTTGTAGTCCTTTGAATTAGCTTTCTAATGCCACCATTTCCACCTCATTTGAGCATTAACTCAAGTTATTAGCAAAACACTGAAGGTGTGTCTGGTTGGAATTCTGCATTTTTGCCTCTTTTCACCGTTTCACCTTGTCTCTTGCTCGTTTCTTTTGTAAACCTCATCCTAGTGGAGTTTTAAGCCTAAAATAGTGCCTTTTAACTAAAAATACGAGTAAACACGTTATTTGGCTCAAGGAAATCAATATAAAGCATAAAACTACCGAATATGTATGCAAATGCTACCAAATTGACTCTATAAATCAGTCTAAATGCATGCATACACGACGTGTATCAGTGTGCACAATATATCGAAACAAACCATGCAAAAATCAAAGAGCCATATTTTTTCAAGATATGAAAAGAGCATTAACTTAATTATTTGATGTGCATAAATTAACTAACCACAACCATAGCTTACTTTTAAACTATTGTTTTGAGTGGGAAAACTATCAACACTTTTTTTTTTTTTTTTTTTTTTTCAATAGGGAAGACTATGAACCTTTATATTTTTAGAGAGTTCCACTATAACAAAAAAATATTTTTATGATATATTTTTTTTGGACCACAATTTTGGTCACTAATAATAAGTTATTTTTTTGTGACTAATGATAAGTGGTTAGTGATTAATTGTTGTAACAAAAGTCTCAATAAATTATTAAAGACAAATTTCAAACTACTTTTAGAAACAATTAGTTGTTGCAAAAAATATTTGAGATGCATTTGAGACAACTGTTGACATCTCAAATATATTATTTGCGGCCAAATTATTGAGACGACTAATTAGTGATAACAAATTGTCTCTAATAATAAAGTTGTGACAAACATTCATTATTTGAGACCAATTTTTGTTGTCTTAAAGATAATTTTTCTTTAGTGCTCTAATTAATTTATTACTCCCCTCGTCCCATAAAAAGAGTCTTGTATCAAAAATATTTTTGTCCCATAAAAAGAGTCATGTTAGAAAAATCAAAGTTAGTTATCACACTACAACAAAAGAGATCTTTTGTATAACATTTTTTTAGGCCATAGTTGTGGTCACTAATAATAAGTTATTTGTGACCACTTGTCACAAATCTCTCAATAAATTATTTGAGAGACCATTTTAAGACTACTTTTAGAGACAAATAGTTGTTGCAAAAAATATTTGAGACGCATTTGAGACCACTTTTGTCGTCACCAATATATTATTTGCATCTGAGTTATTGAGACAAAAATAAAGTTGTGACAAATACTCATTATTTGAGACCACTTCTCATAAGTGGTGACGAATACTCATTATTTGAGACCACTTTTTGTTGTCTCAAAAGACCATTACTTTAATGCCCTTATAAAATTATTTTAATACTTGATACCATCAAAATATTGGTGAATTTAATTAATTAGTAAATGATAAAACTGATAACCGCCAATTAATAAAGGGTTGTAGTTGAATGTTTTTGGGCAAAAGCCCATCAAGATAATTTAGGGATTAAGGCATTAATCCCCAACCTGTATATCGAAAGCTCTTGAGAGTCTTAAGGTAACAACAATACAAAGGGAATGTAGGCATCAACAATGGAAGGTCTATTTAGGAAATGTAAAACTAGGATAATCCTTAGCATCTAAGTACAAAAATCCATGGAGACTTTTACATTCAAAGATGTTACAAAACTCTAAAGTTGATTTCCTCTTCACTGCCATATCTGCCAAATGATCCGCAGCAACGTTCCTCTCTCTTTGTATATGAGAAACCTTCAACTCCATCACCTTTGAAAGTTTTGAAAATACGCAAGAAAGGCTTGATAGGATCAATGTTCAATGAAGGATTAATAATTGGGTTAGGGATTTTTCAATGACGGTGTCTTTATTTGGAAGGATCGAAAAGTCCCACCCTCGACGGCAGATGAGAGCGAGAAGATCGTCATCGCCGCCATGATAGAAACAACGGAGTAGTTGCAGAATCGGGAGAGAAACTAGAAAGAAGAGAGAGCTACTACTTTAATTAAATTGACCAAAGATAAAAAGTTGTATATTCATTAAACAAGACTCTTTTATTAGGACGAAGAAAGTATATATTATGACAAATAAAAAATAAATCTTTTGCTAAGCAGAGTAGCACAAATATCTTGCCATACAATATGAGGAAATAATTACCCAAAATCTTTTCTCTTGGATTACGCTTGTATCGAGAAATTTAGCTATGGAATTAGGGTGTGGATTTGAAATCCACAATAAAATCTACTAAACTTGTTTAGTATAAAAAAGATCAAATCAATGAACTTTAAATCCTCCATAAATTTCTAGTTCTTCTTTATGAATTCGAAAATCTTTTCCATAACCAAGTCATTTGAATTTATCCTTGCTCTCGCTAATATTTGTATTTCACCACATAGTTATACACAAGCATTTCCACCCTTACCTCTACACATACACACCCACCCACCTTACACATAAAAGACACACTTTACACAAAAATACGTCACACACTATATACACTTCATATGTACTTTACACCCACACAATACATACTACACATACTACATGCAATAGACGCATTCTTACCACATACACATACCAACTACCATCACACATCACACAGAGACAAACACTTCATACATTTCATATGCATATTACACACTAAACCCACTTCGCCAACACATACACTACACACATAATAGACATACCTCATAGGCACACAATCTATCACTACAAGGATTTCGCCAACGTTATAAAGAAAAATAGTGAAATTCCAACGGAAACAAAAACCGTTGGAATTTAGTTCCTGTTGGAATTTAATATTCCAATGAAAATTCCAACGATTGTTATCGTTGGAAAAGTGGCTATTACAATTTTAAAATTCCAACAATTATTTTTCAACGGAAAATAGATTCCAATGACAATTATCATAATATTAATTCTAAGAACAAAATATTATCTTGTGTACATTTAGTTTTAGTAAATACATACGTGTGCATTCACTTCCCTTACACGTAGACCATGACACATAACGCAATTAGTAAATACTAAATGAATGAATTTGTAAATTCAGATTTTAAAATCAACCCAATTAGAAATTCAAGATTTGAGATTCACCGTTTTACACTATATTTTGGTGGATTTCAAATCATTTGACAAAGTTAGTCATTTAGAAATTCCTCCTCACTCACACCTCTCTCTCCCCTCACCATCCATCTCTCTCTCTCTCTCTCTCTCTCTCTCTCTCTTCCGTCTATTTCCTCCCTCTCTCTCTCTCTCTCTCTCTATCTCTCTCTCTCTCGTTCTCCATTGAAATGCTCCCAATATTCTTTTATTATTATTTTTTATTTTTTTTCTTTTATCTCCAATGAAATGCTCCCAAAACATTTTGGGATATATAAAATACATAAAACGTATATTTGTTTATATATAATTGGAAAATTTTGTTTTAATTTAGATGTCGATAAATATTATTTTATTTAATAAAAAATATAAATTGTTAATTTAAACTTTAAAGAAAAAAAATTGAATTTTACAAATCTTATATCAGTGTTTCGCGAAACAATGGATTTGAATTTTTTTTTTATTCAAAAGTCCTTTCACAAATCCACCATAAATTCAAACAAGAGATTTCAAGTTCATGGATTTCACATCTAAGGATTTTGAAATCTATTCATTTTAAATCACTTCGCAAATCAAATTCCCCCATCCAAGTGGGGCGTTTTTTTTTTCTTTTGGAAGAAGGTGAGTTACTTAGGTTAATTCAAGTGATTCTCACCAAAAAGTGTTGTCAATGGTAAAATTATACTCAATACATTCTACAATAATGAAAATTAGTAAATCACCTATATGATGAACGGTCATAAGATGTTTTATAAATAAAATATTATAACATTATGTGATTATTTGAAGTGCATTTTATTTTGATAAATAGACGCACAAATAATAATAAACTTACATATCAGTAATCATATTTTTTGTGTGGAACGTATTAAAGAAACCAATAGATAAGAAAAAAAAAATTATGAATTCATAAAGTACAAAAAACATATATATTTATATTGGATCATTTATTTAAAATGTAACAAATCTACACATCTCTATATACCTCATTATAAATAACTTTTGTTGTTTTATTACAACTTTTATTTTCTTTATGTCAAATCAATATCTTCAACCCTCTTTGATTTGTGATTCTCGAAACTGCAATATATAGTCGACCCTTACTGAATATGGCTTTTTAGGAACAATAAGATAAAGATTGAGCTTAAATTCTATTAATTGTTACGACATATGACACGATTAGAGGAAACAACCAACATTTTTTCCAAACAACATCTGGACGCCTCATACATATTATGAGAAAAATTGCTTAAAAAAAAAATAAGAGAGAGAGAGAGAGATAGAGCTAAATAGAGCTACAAAAGAAATCTTTAAATTTTCTTATCCCTCACACCGAACCTTTTAATTCCTTTATTTATATAAAAAAATATATTATCTCTAATTGTGAAAGTTGAAAAATTGTTGATTTTACTATTTCTAAGTAATTATAGTAAAAAGATAAAAATTATATGGATTCCTTTATGTAATAAAATTAATATTTTTAAAAAATATTCTTAATTGAGTAATTTTTTAAAAGACATGCATAAATACTAATAAAAAAATATATTTTTGTAACATATTTAATTCATTTTTATCGGCAACTCAAACTCAATTTAGATAATCCATTTCATACTGCATATACAAATCTAACATAAATAATCAATAACCAACTATAACTTATTGTAAAACATGTGATATAAATTTTAAATTAAATTACAAAAACATTATTTTAATATTATACATAAAACCATGAAACGTAAAGAAAACTTATTTATGTTTTAATTTTTCGACAATGGATTTTTATATATATAATAAACTAATATTTGTTGTCTCCTATAATATTTTTTATTATTCGAAAATTTCCAATAAAAATTTCTAAATTCCAAAGTAATTTTGTTTCTTGATCTTATTATACATATATGTATGTATGTATGTATATATCTTATTTTGAGAATAATGATTAACTTAAAATTAGTGGCAAAATATCTTATAGAGAATTATCGTTTATTATCTAGTGATATTACTATTATTACTATTGTTGCGAAGGTTTTTTTTCGCTTTCATGTTGTTATGTGGTGAGTTCTACCGCTATATTCTGTTTCATGCCATGAACTTAGATGATTTTTGAGCTGAACATGTGCTGAGATTTGATTTTGAGCTTTGTCGAAGTTTTCTTGAAAACAAATGCACATAGTTCTAAGTGTGAGCAGATTAAATTCATAGCAACTTTGTATTTGACTTCCAAACCATTCCCTTGTGATGCTTAAATGTCATAACCGTTTAATTAACATTGAATGTGGCAAGTGTCTGGAGCTGGGGATAACTGTAACACTGTTAGCTAAAAGTGGTTGAATGAAAAAAAATGGTGTTTATTTTAGTAGTTGTGTAGATTAAATAATATTTTCCGCGTTCCAAATTAATTGTCGTTCTAGAAAATAATTAAAGAATTAACGATGAAATATTTTGACTTATGTACCTTCAGCTAAGATTAGGGGATAAAGATTTGACCAAATAAAATATCTGTAATAGGTTTAAAAGTAGAGATATTCTAGGATTGAGACCACGGAGAAAATTGGTAGAATTCGTGAAAAATATCTAAAACGTCAATTGATTGGAAAAAATGAGGAAGTAGCTAGAACGACAAGTAATATGGAATGGATGGAGTAATATTTAATTGAAAAAAGTAATGTGATGTGTATAGAATGTTAATTAATGATCGTTTAATAATTAATGGATATATTTTTTTTATTTAAAAAAAAACATTTGATAATTTTTAAATTATTCTTAACAATATTTTAATATGAATTGATAGTTATTTTTTATTTTTTATTTTACTATTTCTTGTCTTTCTTTGTTTAAGGTGAATTTTTATTATTTTATATTTTAATTATACATAATAACCTTCTACACCCAACCCTACAATCCATCTCACATAGGCCTCTACTATTTGATAGTATTAATTACATTCATGATTATTGCCAATATGCATAATCCCTAACATAGGCCTCAACATTATCATGCGTAAACGCGCTTTCGAACAATCAGTTAACGCTTGAAAGTTGGAAGTAACGACTTTTCAGATTTAGGCAGGAAATTGTTATGGTTTCTAAATGTGACGGATTTGGTTAATATATTAGTATAGATTTGGTTTTATTATAATATCAAATTATAATTTCATGCTAAAGTAACATCTTTTTCTGAAAGGATGATAGAATGATATTCGAATCACTTGCCTCCATTAAAAATTAGTGAAACAACGTCACTAAACGGACTGCATAAACTAACATAAAAAATCAAATTGTTTGTAATATATAATTTCCGGTTAACGTTAAATATCACAAATAATTTATTTAATATCAAACGAAAAGATAAAAAGAAAATGGTAACCCGCGCAATACATTAAGTAAACAGAATATAATAAATTAAATTCTCATCACTGATTCCAATCAAAGTAATAAATTAAATATTATTTTCACTAAATCAAACTCAATTCATTGATAGATATTGATTACTTAGCTATTCAATAAAAAATAAATTGTAGAATTATCCATAATATATTACAACTATTGAATTTCCTTTATTTAATTAATTTTAGTTGAGTAGTGAACGGAATCATTGACAAAAAAAGGAAACGTTCACCAAAAAACAGAATAAGAATCGTTTGTTCCTACAAAATTCATTTTCTTTGCAAATTATTTCTAGTTTACTTCCATCATACAAAACGAGATCTTATTATATATCATATATTTCAAATAAAATTTCCTCTCATATTCCAGAATATATGCTACATGCTTATTTGTCATATTAAAATATCATTTCATATACATAACGTATATTAAGAATAAAATTATTACTAGTCCTGTATGTTTGGGATGAAGCCAAGAGGGTTCGTGGCAGCGGTCGATCCATTTAAATTTTTCGACGGAACTACTATATATATACATATTATCTCTAAAACTTTGATAAATATCCCAAAAATGTTATTTCGTCTTCCTCATTATAAAATCCTGGCTTCGCCCTGTGTATGTTAGAACTTGTCCAGAGTATCTTCTATATGTTCAATTATGGTTTTGTATCTTTTGAAATTTATTCAATTTAGGGACACAACCCTTCGCCAACGCCAATTTGACAGAAATTAGAATAGTCGATTCATGTGACTATTAAAATTGGACTTTCTGGTTATGAAGTTGGTGAGCCGCTACGAGAGCTTCGCTGTCGGAAACGCCGTTACCTACGACTCCACTAACGCTCAATGGATGACGTCAACGCTGTTGATTTATTAAATGATGTAGATTGCCATTTTGGGCTATATGATTTTTGCCACATCAGCTTAATAACCAGAAAGCCCTAATTTTAATAGTCACGTGCAGCAAATGTGATTAATTCCTGTCAAATTGGGGCGATGAGCTGTGTCGCTAAATTAGATAAATTCCAAAAGATACAGGACCAAAATTGAACATATAAAAATTACATGATATTTTTTGGACAACCCTAAAATACATGACTAATAATGATTTTCCCCCCGTATATTAATATAGTGAGGATTAGAAGAATGAATACTGGCACTATAACAAAAAAATCTTTTGTGATACACTTTTTTACATCACAATTTTGGTCACTAATAATAAGTTATTTGTAACATCTTGTTGCTGTAAATCTCTTTACAAATTATTTGAGATCATATTAAGACTACTTTTATAAACAACTCGTTAGTGTTAAACATATTTGAGACGCAGTTGAGAGAATATTTTATCGTCTCAAATATATTCCTTGCATTCGCGAATTATTGATAGACGACTAAAAATTGTCACTACTATAATTAAGGTTTTTTGTCACTACAAAATGTAGTTACAAAAAATGATGAGTGGTCACAAAAATATTTTTAGTAACTACATATCTAAATGTAGTTACTATAGGGTAACCACTTATAGTAAGATGCAAAAAAATTTTTTGCAACTGCTTTGTAGTTACTAATGTATTTGTAACTATTTTTTGCAATTAAAACCCTAGTTATTAATATATTTGTAGCTACAAGTAGTTACAAAAGGTTTGTCATATTGTAGCAAATTTGGTTAAAATAATATGAAATATTTTATGTAACTAATAGTAGTTATAAAAGTGGTTATTTTTAGTAACCGCTGTTGTAATTGCAAAAAGAGTAACGACAAATACCTTTTTTTCTTGTAGTTATTTAGGACCACTTATTATTTTATTGTAGTTGTTTGAAATACAAGATTTATTTTGAGGTGGAAATACACGATTTAGGAGTATAACATGTCACAACAATGAATATGAAAACTAGAACTTAATTGATCATTTTAATTATTTAAAATCAGTCATTTTTAGCCAAAATTTGAAAAAATAAGTATTGGGTAAATGCATGACAATGTCTAAGCTATGTAGTACAAGATGAGTTAACCTCATTAAAGGAAAACAATTACTAGTAGTTGGGTGTGTTTACAAAATAATTGTTGAATTATGCATACAAAAAGTACATATATAGGCAACTAGGCCAGTTGTAGTGCTAACACCACCTCTATAGATATTCTTGGAAAAAATAAAACATGGATCAACTTATATAATTGGACTTTTACCCTTCGAATGTTTACAGATTTATTTTTATTTTATTAATTGTTGTACCATAGTAGTAAGTAGATGGATATATAATTGCCATATATAACTATTAATCTAATAACATTTCTGATACAAGATCTTCTACGTTAACACTTGCACAAATAGATGACATGAATAGTATACATCCTCGGTGATTATGTGTCATTTACATTATTGGAGGAGATGTTGCACCATTGTGGGGAGAAGATCCGGATTGGGTGTGACATGCCATGCAACATCTACGAAAGATTGAATTCATACATCATAAGTGGTCATGCTTTTATGTATGTCAGAGAGCCATAAAGGTGTAATGGTGGCAAGAGATTTGGTTTTCGATCCAGTGTTGGTAAACCAGCAAGTGGTGGTGGTGCTGCAAGAATATTAAGATACATAGCTATGAGGTGGCAGAATATGGTATAATTACGATCCAGCCACAGTTATATGGACCCCCCAACCTTATCCCCATCCCAGTTGTACTTCTTCACCCTCTTTTCCTCATCATTCCTGACAACCTGATAATGCTCGGAATAAAGAGTACAATACGCAGTGGCAGCAACTCAACCTGCCAAGATCATTGCATAGATGAAGTTGAAGATGATCTACATTAGCTGGGGAGTGAGGAACCCTTGTTGGAGAAGGAGAACACGTGCAATATTGCATCGAAAGGACAAGATTTGCACGTGCCCTGCTTCTCCAACGAGAGCTACGCACCCTTGCACATTCTCCCTCTCCCTCAATACATACTGCAAATTCAGGAAAGGAAAGCACACCTATTTATAGAGAGAGAGGAGCGACAAAAGGGTAGAGTTAAAGCTTTGGAGTCTTGGAGTGGCCAATCTTTAAAGCCTCATCATCATGGAAGTAAAAGCAAACAAGTTAATTATACATACATATGTATGTATATATATAAATTGATAACATTTTCAAGATACCAACTGGGCACAAAGCAAGCAAAAGACGAGACTAATGAAGTAGCGTTTTCTTTCGGAATCACGACACGCTCATGTCTTTTCACTAATTTATCTAGTTAGCGACCTCCGATGCATGTGATATATGAACTTGACCATTTTTATTTTCATTCGTTCCAATTAAATTTAAATACTCCTTAAAAAGGAAAGTTATGACGACACAATCTACACCCTCAATCCACCTTTAAAAAGTTAACATAAAAGTAAAAAATAGATTTTATTAATATGTGTGCACTCTTAGGGGTGCAAGTTCATTTGAGACGGATGGAGTAATTTATAGAGACAAATTCTTTTTTTGTCCGAATAGTAACATCAAACTTTTTTTTGTCACATTTGAGAATTTTGCACCAAAAATAGGTTAAAGTCATACAAAATTACTATGACACAATTACTTACCTTATTGCTTCTAATCCAAGTTTGTGAATGTCAAATCTAGTAAAAAATTTAATTTTTATTTAGAACTGATTTATATTTTAACTTTAAATTAACACACAAACCCACTCCCACCCCTCCCTTATGGCCACACAAATGTTTTAGTTCTTCTAAACACTTTCTTCTCTTCATACTAAACGCAACGAAGGAACTTGCAGAGCAGAGGATCACAGGGGTCACCACTTCGTAGTTCCTACCCTAAAAATCTCTTAGACGTGAAAAGGGGCACAACTCGCACCGTCTTAAAACTGACTGAGGGGTTAGGAGGGGTTGGGGGTGAGGGCGTGCCGCACAAGGTATAGAGAAGAACATGTGGCACAACAATGGGCACCATAGGGTGGAAACCAATCAGATTTGATTTATGGTTCTTCGGCAGATTTGATTTAAGAGAAGTAGAAGCATATTTGATTTTAAGAGAAGTAGAAGCAAATTATTAGGTTTAAGAGACATTTGTTTCTCTTTCTTTTTTGTAATGTAGTGGATTTTTAAGTTTTATTTTTTTTCGTTACTTTACTTATGTTAAGAATTATTAGGCAAATTTATACAATTTTTGTTTTTAGTTAAACCTGTAGGTTGTAAATTTAGATTGGAAGAAAAATGAAAAAATTGACAAAAATTAATGTGGCTTTAGGCTACTTTGGTGTAAAACTCAAATATGGCAAAAAGAATTTGTTGTTACTATTTAGACCATTTTGGATGGTTTCCTCTAATATGTAACATGTCACTAATCTATGAGTGTGTTTGTTTAAAGTTGGGGAATATTGAAGTACGGTTAGTTGAAGTAAACAAAGTGGTGAAAAATAGGTGAACTTTTCTCGAAAAGCTCTAAATCATTACGATTCGAACACCTTTCTCAAACCGCAAGCGTACGGCTTATGACAGTAGTAGTATAAAAGATTGTTGAACCACAAAGAGGATACTTTGGTGGAGCACACCGAAGGTCTATAAATTAACTAAGTTAGGCTAATTGGAAATGCAGAGATTGACTAATTACTATTCAAACATCAATCAAATAACAAAATAAATAAAAGGCACTCTCAACTAGAAAGTGGGTTTTAGGGTTTATGCCTACTAATCACCGATTAAACTAAGGGGTTGTGATGAAAGATTTTGTTCCAATTTAGAAGTCCAAATAGGTAATAGAAGAGATTCGCCAAATTAACAAGCTATCACCTAATTCACTCTAATTCCGATTATTAAAGACAATAACATAATTACTATGACCCAAGGGTAAGTAAATTATGAAGAGTATACTAATTAATCCTGAAATCTCCACCCCAAGTGGATATTGCCTAGGGGGCGAGGTCCTAGGGCATCCAACGAGATCAATATATACGATCCGGGTTTTCTCATCGTCCCCCATGGGCACTCAAGGAGATCCAATATGCCCGAGGTTAGCTACTCCTAGAATATAAGCCATACAAACTTGCAATATCGATTCCAATCACAAATAATCCCCAAAATTCAATCAACAATCAATAAAAACAATAAACCCTAGGGTCGGCACCACAAATAACTACTCACAATCCATGAAATCATCTAACATCCATAATAAATACAAGACCCAAGCATTCAATGAGGGAGAGATTAAAGAGCAGTAAATGCAAAGAGAAATAATAAGTAAGAGAGAAGAAGGCTTAGTCTCGGTTTAGAATGATGAAGAGAATCTTCAATTCATGCTTGTATTTACTCCAACTTCGATTCTCTAGTAAAAGCCCCAAAAATCCTTCAAGGATACTCAAGAACCCTAATGGATTTCTCAAGAATAAAATGAAGGATCCTAATTCTCTTCTAGAGAGAAGGGAGAGAGAAATCCTAGAGAGAGAATAAATAGAATTGTGTATGTTTACAAAATGAAGTGATCTCTCAAAATAGGAGTGGGGGAATGAATATATAGGGACTTCTCCCATACTCCTCACTAAAAATCTGCTGAAAAGTCCCTCAAAAGTAAGGGTAAAATAGTCAAAAGCAATTTAGAACACAAGGGATTATAAGTTGTTGGTCGAATCCCCCTTTGTGCACTCGACTCGATCTTCACGTGAATTATAGGAAGAATCAGCTCGAAATTTGCCCAAGATCCAAACATGAAAGTTGTAGGTCTTTATCTTGGCTACATATGGCCGCTTGAATCACTCAAATCAGAGCTCGGACAAAGAATTTACGGCAAAAAAATGAACATTGTGCGAAATAGGGGAAGGTTGGCCGCGAATTGCCGGAACCGCCGCCGGTCCGGTAGTGGCTGTGTTGTTGGCCTCCTGCTTCGCACCTCCATCTTTCATTGTTGTTTCGGAGCCCTTCCTCTCGTTTCCTGGACCCAACCCTTTCATGGCTTTTGTTCGTGACTCGGCGAAATTTGATTTGAGCTCTTGTCCGATCTGATTCGGGTTTGTTTGGGCTTTGGTTTTTGGGCTTGAACATGAAGTATGTCTGATCGCCCTTGTATTCTTCCTTCTTCAATTTGGGGGCTTTTCTATCCATCTTCTCAGCCCGAGTTCTTCACGAACTTTCCTCGTGGCTTGATGATCTTTAATTTGGTCCTGAGCCTGACCCATTTTAGGCTGTTTGGGCCACAGAATACAGGTTGGAGTGTTAAAATGGACTTGAACAATCTTCTAAATTCCTCCGAGTTTCCTAACCTTCAAAATAAGACTAAAAATACCCGAAAGCGCATCAAATCATATTAAAAAGTAAATTCAACCCGGAATTATAATAAACCCAAAATCGCACGTGAACATAACAATTACACATAATTCTTCACAAAATATGAACGTGAAAAGTACAAGAAAAACGGTATTTTTTACGTTCATCAATAGGTTTGACCTTTCCCAATATATTGTGGAGAACCTTAAACAAACACAGCCTATATAATAATATATTTGTGTAATTATAATAACATACTTATATAATTATATATTCGTATAATGGCAAAACAATGTGGGGTGCTTATGGAAAAAATCAAAATTAGTCTTGTATGTTACGGCTTGTATGAAAATAGTTCTCTATATTTCATAATTTCAATTTTAATCTAACATTTATTAGTGTGTGTCCAATTTGAGGACAAAATCCATCTCCAGACACTGAAGTCGCTTGAAATCAGCACGTGAGTGTCACGTGTCGGCCTAAATTTGGGATTTCTGGCAAGCGTACTTATGTGGAATAGAAGAGCCACTGTTTAATTTCTACATAAAACATTTAGAACAGAAACATAAATCAAAATAAAACTCCTTCCATGTGAGATTAATTTTGGAGGGTGAAATCTGCATAACACAGTGTATTTTCCCTAATTTCATCTTCTAATGTTCCAAGTCAGTGAAAGAACCCTAATTCGACTTCCTCTCAAACCTATCCATATTCTTTCACATACGACACAACAATCTACCCTCGAGATAGATTCCACGTTTATTCGACATCCATATGGTGATTCTGCGGAGAAGCTCCGATGTGAATAAACTCAATCCGCAATATGGTGTGTTTTCTGCACCTCTAAAATTTGAAATGTGTTGTTTTTATGCTTCGATCAATGAGGGATTTGTCATTATTTGGTGGCTCATATTTTTTAAATAGTTGAATTTGTCGTCGGCTAGTGGTCCATGTGACCTTATTCTATAATGTCTGGTCTTGTAATGGTGTTTTTTTTTTAAAGAAATTGTTTGTTGTGGGAGGACAGGGTGGAGATGAACATATAATATACTATTTTTTTAACAATAAAACTCATACTGTGTTGTAATAATATTGAGGAAATTGATTGTTGATATCTTGTGTGGAATATGATTTAATAATAATATTTCAATGTAGCTATTTTTATTTCTTGATGTTTGTGTTGCTATTTTCAGATGAATAGTCTTTTGATTCAACTCTTATGGTAGTGAATATAGTATTACAAACCCATAATATGTAGGGGTAGAGGGGCAGAGAAGCGGGTATTTGAGTATTTGAATGCCAATAGAGTTAAGTATTCTGACTTAAATATACGTGGTGGGATCAAAGTTAAGGGAAAACTGAAGTTTTATAGGTTGGTTAAGGGTGGAGTTAACTTGATAACTGAAACTAATGAATTTCAAGATTAGGGTAAAAGAAAATGAGAACTAGGGAAATACAAATACGCCATTGTTAATTAATGATCTTGATCCTCATATGATTAGAGAATACATTGACCAAGACGGTGTGGATAGTGAAGCAAAAGGTAATGAAGGCAATATGAGTGATGAATTTAATGAGGATACTGAGTTTATTATATAGGATGGCATTAACAAGGATGATGAGGGCCAGGGGCAGAAGCAACATATTAATAAGGAGAGCCATGCGCCCCCGCCCCCCCCCCCCCCCCCCCCCCCCCCATTTTGTGTGCCAAGCCTAATATATCTATATATTATATATTAGTTACTTTGCCCCAATAGAATGAGTAATGTCTGCTTCTCTCATTAAACTAATGTTTAGACATGTCATAGTGGGCCACAAGCCCAAAACCTATTGCATACTTTTTTGTTTTGTTTTTTGTAGCCATGTGGACTTATACATAATTAGAGCAGTAACTCATGTTTTCACATTTTCAGTCTCTATAGCTATAACGAAGCAAAAAAAATTATGCGATGAATTTAGTTATGCATCTTCAGATATTTAATGATAAATTATTTTTTATACAAATATAGCATATCAAATTTTGTTGTCTTATATGTATTGACATCGGACCATTTGCTCTTTATAATTTGGCCTCCATCAATGATAAATCCTGGCTCCGCCCCTGATGAGGGCAATATGGATAGTAATAAGACTAGTGTGGGGAGAGAGAATCTTGGGATAGACGTTGCCTATGTTGAGCCTGAGAGACCTGGCGAAATTCATGAGTTTAGTAAAGAAGAGGTTTGATATAGCCCATGGTGAGATAAAAACTATAAAGGTTAAACCCCCTAAACCAGTGCCCTAATAAAGACACACAGAAGAAGAGATGGTAGAATATGAACCTGATGGTGATTTTATTATGTATGTGGAGCATGATATGTTGTAGTGGAGCCGGATTGCGAGAAGAGTCGCAGCCGTGATAGAGGGTGAGTCGCGGTCGCGACAAAGCTTTCTGGAGATGTGTTTGGAACAGCAAAGGCATCGCGGATGCGACAGGCATAGGTTACGGTCGCGATAAAAGTGTGCTAGTTTGTGATTCGGCACTATGGACACATTACGGCCGCGACAGGCTTTGGTCGTGGTCGCGACAAATACTGTTGCGGCCACGACAAATACGACATGGTTAAGCTAACGGGGAACTTGACGTATCACGGCAGTGACAGGTATATCTCGCAGCTGTGGTGGTTAGACGCAACAATTTTCTTGGGCCTTAAGTTTGAGGTCGAATTTCGGCCCATTAGCAATTATATATAGTTGTTCTCTCATTGTTATGGTTGTTAATTGAAAATTAGTGAAATCCTTGGCTTGATATCGCCCCTAGACGTAGTTACACATCGTAACGAACTAGGTAACCAAATCGGACTGTTGTTTTCTCGTTCTTGTTTTCTTTTAATATCGTGATCGTTTGTGGATTAATTCCTAACAACTGGTATCAAAGAGCTTCGAGTTCGAAGGGAGCATCATGATGGAAGGAAATGTGTCGATCGAGAAGTTTGATGGTTCTGACTTTAGATTTTGGAAGATGCAGATGGAAAATTACCTCTATGGTAAAGATCTGCACTTGCCTTTAAAAGAGAAGCCAGAGAAGATGGATATAGCTGAGTGGGCGTTATTGGACAGGAAAGCGATGAGCGCGATACGTTTATTGTTGTCCAAGAAGATCCCTTATCACACGACTACGACAAAGTCAACGAAGGAGATGTTGGCTATTTTGGAGGAGATGTATCAGAAACCATCGACGGCGAACAAGGTACATCTGATTAAGAGATTGTTCAACCTAAGGATGTCAAAGGGTACAACGGTGCAACAACACTTGAATGAGTTCAATATGATTGCCCCACAGTTGAACTCAGTGGAGATTAAATTTGATGATGAACTCAGTTGGGCCGGTACAGTGACAACAGTTAGCGCTGCGGAAGCTAAGCTGAAGTTTGACAAGGTAATGGATCTGATGATTAGCGAGGAGATTCGCAGGAAAGAATCAGACTGAAGGGAATACAGTAGAACCGGGAAAGGTCTAAATCCAGGGAAAAGAGCTAATCCAAGAAGGATACGAGCTCGATCAAGTGCTGGAATTGTGACGAGTTTGGTCACTTTAGAAATCAGTGCAAGGCACCAAAGAAGAACAAGAGGGATAAAACATACAAGGGGACAACGAACGCAACCACCAGAGGAATATGATGGTGATGCGTTGGTCTTGAGCGTGTCTAGTCCCATGGAGTCTTGGGTGTTGGATTCTGGAGCGTCATTCTATTCATGTGGTAATGTTGATATTATGAGTGATTACGTTTTTGGCAATTTTGGACAGGTATATCTTGCAGATGATGAAGCCCTGAAAATCGTGGGAAAGGGAAGCTTACGAGTTGCGACCTCGAATGGATCCACTTTGGTGTTGAAAGAAGCCTGACACATTCCCGGACTGAAGAGGAATCTACTTTCAGATGGGCAGCTAGATAAGAAGGGTTATGTGGTAACATTTTCGGCTGCAACAATTGGAAGATTACCAGAGGAGCTATGGTAGTGGCTTGGGGTAAGAAGGAAGGTACGTTGTACATGACGAAAAATTCCAAAGATCACATCGATCTTGCAGACGCAGCAAGTGAGGTAAATTTGTGGCAATGTCGGTTGGGCCATATGAGTGAGAAGGGGATGAAACTAATTTGCTCGAAAGGTCGACTGCCTCGCTTGAAGATTGTTGATGTCGGCCTGTGTAAAGACTGTGTGTTTGGGAAATAGAGACGAGTGAGTTTCTCAAGAGTCGGCAGAGCCTTGAAGACTGAGAATTTGGAATTGGTCCATAATGATCTATGGGGACCAGCGCCTACAAACTGGAAGACTCGATCGGCAAAAAGTTGCCTCATCCCTGAAATGCCTTACACTTGAAGAAATACTACCACTAGAAAAATCCGATGTATATACTCCATGTAAAAAATGAATGTTTATGAATAAAGTGAAGACTTAGTTTTCAAAAATTGTCTTGAAGTCTCAAAAGACTCGTCCAAGGACGAGCACAAAAAGACTCGTCCAAGGACGAGCGCAAAAAAGACTCGTCTACGGACGATCACCAAAAAGACTCATCCAAGGGATGAGCACAATAGGACTCTTTTAAAAAAATAATAATAAAATAAGGGGGGGTGGGGGTACAACAGAACTCGTTCAAATACGATCAATACTTAAAATTCATATGGCAAACAGAAATTTATCATTTTGATTACATAAGGTATACAAAAATAAAGTTTCCAAAAACAAAAGACAACGGAATAAAGACCTTCAAGGTCTTCAGCAGTTGGACGACCGCTGAATAAGGCCCAGTCATCGTCATCCAAATCTTCATGATGGGCATTCCTTGCCACGAAACGACCTAGGCTTTTTCGAAGACCTAAGAGATCGATTCCTTGCCCAGACAACACCTTAGCCACGTCCCCTCAGTAGCAGAAAATTCCTTGACCGCTGCGTCCACTGCCTTTTTTTCTTTCAGACAGCTCCATCGACCTGACCTCCTCAATCTTCGCGACCATCTCCGCTTGCAGCTCTTTCAAAGTTCCTTCAAGATTATCTTTAGCGGCGCAAGCCTCTATCTTCGCGGCAGTAGCTTCCACAACCAAAAGTTGAGAAGCAGCAACATTAGCAAGAGCACGATCTCTCTCCTCCTCCCCCTTCTTAAGCATTTCCTTAAGATGGATTACCTCGGCCTCGGAAGCCTTTCTCTTACCTTCCTCCTCACTGCACAACTGATGAGCCTTAGCCAGGATCAGATTGGAGAGTGTATCGCTGGACACTTCAGCTTGGGCAGCCATGAGAAAGCTGAGAGATCGTCCCAAATGCGCAATGCCGGCCTCCAGCTTGCCCCTAAAGGTGAGTGAAGATTCGATCTCAGCTAGCTGTTTGGTCCATCCTTTTGCTGGAACTTTGACCGCCGCCTTCAGATAGGGGGGCATCTCCTCAAAAGCCGTGCGGTCAGGCGATCGAGACCGCTGAAAGTTCCTCAGGAAAGACGGCTGTTTTTCACCGTCAACTCCACGCTTATCCAAGGCGATCACTTTCTTCTTGTCCCATCCCAGATAAGAAGAGTCCGATAAAGACACGGGACTCGAAGAACGCACCAGGGTCTTGGACCGAGACCGCTTGGGAACAGAATGAGCAAGCTCTTCCAAAGGCCTCTTCCTCTGTTCGACCTCGGAAACCCTCTCGGACCCAGGAACTTGAATTCGCTCCTCAAGAGGAGAAGGAATAGAAGGAAGAGTTTCCGGAGCAGTAGTGGAGGACGTTTGGCCCAGCTGTCCCGAAGATCCGATCCTTTGCGAAGCCTGATACTTCTTCCATTTCTTAAGTACCCCCCTCCAGTGTAACCTTTCATTCACCGACATTTCGTCGAGGGGTTTAGGAAGGATCTGTTCTGTCATCACCTCAGGCTCTTAACGATCCCCTCCTGGGACCGCAGAGATGGGAGTAACATCAAGAGGAAAATCAGCCATTGGAGCGGGAATGTCGAAATCTACAATTATTAATCGAAATAACAATGCTTTATGATATCCAAGATATATAAAAAAGAAAGAAACTACAGTGTCAATCGCATACCAAGGTCGGGAGGAAGAGTGTGATGAGGGGGAAGAATCAACCAGCAGTCTCGAAGCTTTGTCTGTGTAGTATAAAACAAAACGTCGAAGGGACTATTGTGGTTCTTAGCTCGAAGATCTTTCAGATTCTTCCTAAACTCTGCCGATGAAACAACTGGCCTCTTGCGATCTACAAAACAAAAGGAAAAGGGAAGGATAAGATCAGCAAAGTTAAGGAACAAGAAATGTGCATAAAAAACATACCACAACAGAAAGAGTAATCAGTGGGAATTAAAATGCGATCATGACGATCGCCTTGTGATGTGCATATATTATTCCATATTTTATATCCATATTCCCTTATTTTTGGTTGATTATTATTCTTTATTGATCTTAATTAATTATCTTTTCATGTAGGAGAATAATAATTGGACTTGGAGCAAAGTTGGGCTTAAATTAATGTTTTGGGCTGAAAAGTGAAGAAGCGGGCCGAGATAGAGAGAAGATGGGCTTGGATTTGTTAAAGTCTTCAATTTTATGAAGAAGCCCATCAAGAGCTTTATTTAATTAGGCTTATTATTTCTTTTATGTAATTATCTAGATATTATTTAGATATTTCACTTTAGAGATAAGATTGGATTTTATTAAGATTTGATTAGGAGTAGGAATAGGAATTAAAAAGTCCTAGCGTGATTAAATTGAGGAGAGGCGCACAGTCCAGTACAAGAATTCCAATACGCGCTCTCTCTCTCTCCTCTTCCACCAAAAAATCACGCCACCTTATTTCTTTTTCTCCTAGTTTTCATCTTTTTTTTCTCTACGTTTTATTGAAGACCTTGGATTCCATCGCCATTAATTAACGTTATTTTTTGGTTCAAGGGTTTATTTCAATTATGTTATTGTGAGGCTATGTGATTAATCGTTCTTGTTCAATTCAAATATTTGTAGATTCAAGCTTTATGTATATAGGAATTGTTTAATTGATTGAATTGACAACTCAATTAGTTATTCAATTTCTGACTGCTATTCATGAATTCATGATCCGTAATTGTCATGAAGGATTGAACCCTAGTAGCAATAGGTTGAATTAATCATGCTATCATAATTTATCATAATTAATTCAACCTAATTGAATTTACAAGCTAATTATTGATAGTTGCAGCTATCTCGACTATTAGTAATTAGGGTTTAACTGTTTTCATAAATCGTAATGCTATCATTAACGTGGTATGGAACGCTATCGTGCCCAACTCGTTAATGATAAGTATTGATTGGTTGATGGGATTGGTCAATTAATTTAGGAAAACACAAGATTTATTATGGCTATCCTAATAATTCTTTGGTTAAACTATTTGAATTGCAAGAAAATATATATGTGAGCCTATGATCAATAATATAATTGAATGTCAACATCCTTGAATCAGAGTCAGGTAGTATTTGATTCGTCTTTATATTTTAATTATTCTATTTATATGTTTTAGTTAATTATTAGATTCTTAGATTAGTTAGATACAAAGAATTCAAAACCCTCCTATTTATCGCTTGTTTTCGTTCAAAAGGAATTAATCCCCGTTCCCCGTGGATTCGACCCTACTTGCCACTATATTCGTTATTTTGAAAGTAGGTTATTTAATTTGGCGGTTTGACACCCATCAAATTTTGGCGCCGTTGCCGGGGAACGGTGCAAAGTGATTTATTTCTTTTGAGTTTATTTTAGTATTTATTTTAGTTAGTTATTCCTTCTTCCCCCCATTTTCCTCGTTTCTTGTTTCTGCCTCGTTCATATTAAAAATGGATGCGTATGCACATTATTTTGGAACTAGGCATGATAACATTCCACATGAGAGTTCTTTAGATAGAAGGATAAATAAAGTAATCTCTCTTGCGGAAAAGTTGGTTTTATTTCAGGTACAACAGGTTAAGATTTGTGGAATATGCTTGATTCCTGGACATCCTACAGAAATTTGTCCCTACAATGCCAGATACAATCTGGGATGGATGAATTCCAATTATCAAAATCTAGGAGCAGAACAAGGATTTTCTCAGAATAATTACGAGATACAGCCAGCTCCCAATCAACAATCCGATTCTAGCCTGTCATTGGAGGAAATAGTGAAAACTCTAGCAATGAATACACAACAGTTTCAAGTGAGTGCCCAAGAGTTTCAACAGGAAACAAGAGCCAGCATCCAGATCCTCGAGAATCAGATTAGTCAACTGGCTAATTCTATTGGTAAATTGGAAGCTCAAAGTTCAGAGAGGCTAGCATCACAAATTGAAGTTAGTCCAACGGAGAATGTCAGCTCAATTGTGCTCCAAAGCGAAAAAGAGATACAGTCTAGACTTGATTTCTTTGAGGAAACCACTGAACATCAAAGTGAGAAGGAGAATGAAGTGAAAGAAAAGTCACCTGATCCACAAAAGATAAAATCTTCACTCTCTTTTCCGTGTATTACTAATTTGGTTATTCCTCCGTTTCCTAGCAGACTAGAGAAATCCACCACGAATGAGAGCAAAGAAGAAGTTTTTGGAATCTTTCAAGAGGTGGAAGTCATGAACCCGCCTTTAGAAGAGAACAAGGAAATCCATGGGTATCCGGAGATTTCAAAGGTTTCAACTAGCTTTTATATTCGGAAGATAGAGGATGGTGCTCTCATTGACACAAATTTTGTGGAAATTCTTGACAACTGTGAAGCATATGCCTGTTTTGACCCGAATGAGATACTAACGGATGCTCGTGGAATTGGCTGACCACAATGATGGAGGAAGAACGTGGAGCATAACGACGCAAAAAAATTGCGCTGTTGGGAGGCAACCCAAATTTTATTTTGCTTTGTTTCGTCTTTAATGTTATTTTCAATTTTTTTAGGTTTATTAGTTGTTCGTTCGTGTCTAGTTAAATAATAGGTTCAGGGATAACTTTTTGTTTGGTGTGATCACGCCAAATAAAAAAGTTAAATTCCCTTTAAATAGCCTAATTTTCGTAGGGGGGCAGAAGACTAGTCGAGTTTTGGCGTGATCACGCCAAAAACGGACTAGTTTAATTTTGAGTCAGAATTGAATTGGGCGTGATCACGCCCAATTTGAAATAGTCTTCTGCCCAAAAATGTCTTACAATCTTTATTTTCAAGTTTAAAAAAAAAAAAAAAAATGAAAAAAAAAAACGAAAAAAAAAAGCCTAATACTGATCTTTTAATCTTCTTTTTCGCAGTAATCTCGCAGCTTCTTCTCGACCAACCCTCACCACAGCCCCACTGTGTCTTCTATATGATGCGCGAAGCACCTTGCGTGAATCAACATCTAACTCCGCCATACATATACACACTGGTCTCGGCAAGCTACCCAAATGCTGTTGTTCTAAGTCCACCAGCTGCCGTTGATTACCTCTGTCGTTTTCAGGGAAGTCCTCTTGCTTTATATGTGCTCATATTGTTTTATCTGTCTTCCCTATATACCCGATTATTTTGGTCCCGACGATGTTATATTCCGCTCTATCTCACGCTGTTTCTTTTTTGCACAATTTATGGTAGCACTTTACCTAACCTTTTTTGAGTGCTTGCTTTGAATTGCATTGTCTACATTGGGAACAATGTAGAATTTAGGTGTGGGGGAGTTCATACTAGGAACCTGTAGAGGAGCTTGTTTCTTTGAAAAAGAAAAAAAAAAATCTGAAATTCTTGTTGATTGGGAGTACTCTTGTGTATAAATGTTAATCATGTGCTCAGTTGCTATGTCTTTGTTGGGTTGAGTATGATGGCATAATAAAAGAGTTAAGTGTGATTGATTATTTTTCTTGGTACTTAAAAAACAACGTGTCTCTTTGATCTTGATAGTGGATAGAATGAAAGTGTGCAAGATTCAACACAAATTAGCCTTTCCGTGAGCTTTTGAGTCTAAGAGCAATAAATACGATTGTGCTCTAATTTCTTTGTTGTGTGTGAATCAAGCATATCATGTACATTCTAGAACTTGCTTTGTTATGCATTTCGAGACCACATTGTGCATTAAAATGATAAGGGCACTTAGGAATAACCCTTTGATGGCCTTTCTTTCTGAATAACCTACCCAAACATTGTCCCTTAGTTGAACACGTTGAGCTTATAGCCTATTCTTTGATTTTACCGTGTTTATATATAGCCTATTCTCTTTTCTTGTTTACGGCCGTCTACCTTAATTTTTGAACCTTCTTTTCAAGAAGTGTGGAATTGCATGTCAAAAGGTGAATTTTTGTTGTGAACACAAAAGAGGTGGGAAAGATGTGCAAAGGACGTTGTGGCAATGAAAAAAAAAAGAAGTAAGAATGAAAAAAGAAGAGAAAGATGAAAAAAAAAAGAAAAAAAAAAAGAAAAGAAAAGTGAAAAATAGACATTGCCTCAATGAAGAACGGGTAGAGAAATTGTGAGGTTGTCAACATATTTGTGTTACTCTTTTCATATCAAAAATAAAAAGGTTGACATATGCTACTTGAGAGTTGGCACCTCTAGGTTATTACTTGATTATTTCTTGGTTTTGTTTTGATGATCTCTTATGATCTTGTGAGATTACCAAGTGTGGTTGGTAGGAAATGGTCTATTGATCTTGTTGAAAATGAAGGTGAATTTGTCATTAGAGACAACGTGATATGAATTTCCATAACTTCTTGACTTGCTAGCCTTCAATGTTCCCTTTTATCCTGCCTTTAACCAAGGCCCCATTACAACCAATGAAAAGACCCTTTGATTAATGCATATTTCATACTTCAGTGATGGAGATTTGATATATTAGCAAGCATATGGTAATGGCATGTATGTTTTGATATTGAGTGATTGCATATATATACCCTTATCATACACTTTAAAGAGCGGAATGAGTGATATCTTTGGTGAGGTGTTGTTTATTGTTACACTGGAGCTTATTGAAGCTGTTAAGTATTGATGTGGCATATGGATTTCATTGAACAAAATCGAAATCATGATCACTTACTCTTGAAAAAAGTCATCTGCTTGATTTCTTCATTGCATAGTAACTTGAATTGTCATGGAAAATAACTGAGTGGGAGAATGACGATGATATTGCGCGGTTAACAATTTTTCACCTTGTGCTAATCTGTTCTAATGCATGCTTGAGGACAAGCATGGTTTAGGTGTGGGGGAATTTGATGTGCATATATTATTCCATATTTTATATCCATATTCCCTTATTTTTGGTTGATTATTATTCTTTATTGATCTTAATTAATTATCTTTTCATGTAGGAGAATAATAATTGGACTTGGAGCAAAGTTGGGCTTAAATTAATGTTTTGGGCTGAAAAGTGAAGAAGCGGGCCGAGATAGAGAGAAGATGGGCTTGGATTTGTTAAAGTCTTCAATTTTATGAAGAAGCCCATCAAGAGCTTTATTTAATTAGGCTTATTATTTCTTTTATGTAATTATCTAGATATTATTTAGATATTTCACTTTAGAGATAAGATTGGATTTTATTAAGATTTGAATAGGAGTAGGAATAGGAATTAAAAAGTCCTAGCGTGATTAAATTGAGGAGAGGCGCACAGTCCAGTACAAGAATTCCAATACGCGCTCTCTCTCTCTCCTCTTCCACCAAAAAATCACGCCACCTTATTTCTTTTTCTCCTAGTTTTCATCTTTTTTTCTCTACGTTTTATTGAAGACCTTGGATTCCATCGCCATTAATTAAGGTTATTTTCTGGTTCAAGGGTTTATTTCAATTATGTTATTGTGAGGCTATGTGATTAATCGTTCTTGTTCAATTCAAATATTTGTAGATTCAAGCTTTATGTATATAGGAATTGTTTAATTGATTGAATTGACAACTCAATTAGTTATTCAATTTCTGACTGCTATTCATGAATTCATGATCCGTAATTGTCATGAAGGATTGAACCCTAGTAGCAATAGGTTGAATTAATCATGCTATCATAATTTATCATAATTAATTCAACCTAATTGAATTTACAAGCTAATTATTGATAGTTGCAGCTATCTCGACTATTAGTAATTAGGGTTTAACTGTTTTCATAAATCATAATGCTATCATTAACGTGGTATGGAACGCTATCGTGCCCAACTCGTTAATGATAAGTATTGATTGGTTGATGGGATTGGTCAATTAATTTAGGAAAACACAAGATTTATTATGGCTATCCTAATAATTCTTTGGTTAAACTATTTGAATTGCAAGAAAATATATATGTGAGCCTATGATCAATAATATAATTGAATGTCAACATCCTTGAATCAGAGTCAGGTAGTATTTGATTCGTCTTTATATTTTAATTATTCTATTTATATGTTTTAGTTAATTATTAGATTCTTAGATTAGTTAGATACAAACAATTCAAAACCCTCCTATTTATCGCTTGTTTTCGTTCAAAAGGAATTAATCCCCGTTCCCCGTGGATTCGACCCTACTTGCCACTATATTCGTTATTTTGAAAGTAGGTTATTTAATTTGGCGGTTTGACACCCATCACCTTGATCAATTGGAGCCGGCGACGCCCAATCCCCCCTATAAAAAACCACTTCTCTTTCCAACCAGAAACCGAGTCCTTCAAATGACCAATTAATTTTTGACTAGCCTGTGGAGTCACGTAATACCATCCAGGTAAAGTGCGATCATGCTCTACTAAGTTGTAAATACTGCCCATCTCTTCTGGTGTAGGAGCAGGTAGACCGTTCGATCGGAACAAGCAAACGGTGGCACAAAGTATGTGCCAGCCGTTCGCCACTAGCTGAGAAGGAGCAACTCCCCAATACCGAAGATAAGCACTGAAGATCGCAGGGACTGGGAACCAGACTCCTCCTTTTAGTGACCACAGAGTAAAAGCAACACAACCCCTCGGCGGCTGATCAGCTCTTTCAGTAGGGTCAGAAACGTGAAAACGAACATTTCCAGGCACATCAGTGGTACGTGCGGCTTCAAATATCTCTTCTGCAGTCACTGAAATACTAAATTCACTTGCCCCGAACGGTGAATGATTGTCAAAAGATCTCACTGGGGGACGGTGTGATGAGTCCAAGTCAAAATCAGGAACAAACACATCCTTTTCCAATACAAGCTCCTTTGGAAACTTCCAAAAAGGAAAACCAGCTACATAAACACTGAGATCTAACCCTTTGTCCCAAATGACCTCTTCTCTTGAACTAGATTCAGCTTCTCTGCTACCCCCGCGATTCAAACCCAAACTCTCTTCTAATTCATCAGCAAATGCAGCAACTTCCTCTTCATTTACAGCAGCGACTGAAGGGGTTTCCAGCAGTTGATTTGCGCGACACACTGCGTCGGCGCTATTCCCTCCCAAAGCTCGCTTAATATCAGCATCCGCATAACCAGCACCCCTTAAGTCCTTGATATATTTTTTCGTTTCCTCAGAAACTTCTTCTTCCCACTCAAAACTAGAAACACTCACCACATCTTCCTCCAAACTCTCGGACTCAACTTCAACCTGAGAACTGGCCCTAGCCCCCCTCCCACTAGTGGTGCTCGGACTCGATAAAGACATAAATATGGAACGTAAATTACCTTAAAAGATTACCACGGACGATCTTCAACGAGACACGGTATGCAACAGAAGAAACAGTAAAAAAAATCGCTTCCAGAAGGTAAAGAAAGTAAGAAAAATGAGTCAAAATAACGCCTATAAATAGTGGGGTAAAATCCACAAAAGCAACGACTCGGATCAAAAGGAAATGGACGGCAGTGATGCAACCGCATTTAAAAATCAATCACAGCACGACACGTGTCAACGCGTGACATGTACGCGCGGACACGAAACGTCGTGCCCAAAAAAATAAAATGTCAAATCACCCTCGCATAGAAAGCGGTCCACAGAATTACCACCACCTATCACTTTGAATAGACCGCTTTCCCGCCAAAAAAAAAAAAAAAAGAAGAGATGAAACCGCATGAGTTTGGAAACCGTCGTAACATAACTCCGTTTCCCAAACCCAGGGGGGCACTTGTGGATATCAATCGAAAAGAAGACCAAAAACAAAGGAGACCGAGTCAAATCCGCGGAGCTACAACCATCGGGTAAACCGGATATACTCACGACCGCTCGCGCATGTCCCTAAACCCAGCGATCGACGTAGTACATTTCTTCATCCAAGACCGCCCCCACCAGTCCGTCCGGCGAGAGGAACAACCTGGACCCCAACATCGATCTCGATCGCCGACCACGGTCATCATTACAGTGTCAGGAGAACACATGGACAAAGTGATCCTCTAGCCCAGCGAAGTGACACGTGGCCATAGGCCATCTAGCACCACTATGACACGTGGCGGACACTTGGCAATCATGCGAGAGCTGCTTCCAATGGCTATAAATACCCCAACATCCTCATTGTAATAGATCATCAGAAAATAGAGAGAAAAAAGCGTAAGGAAGATTGTTTGAGCCTTGAGAATCACTGTACAACGCACTAACTTTGTATTCACAAAACAATTAATAAGAATATCCAGACTTGATATCCAAGATATAATCTTTTACTATTTTACAAGACCGTCCGCTCATCCGGTCGACACTTTGTGGAAGTGGTCTGCATCATAAACAGCCAGCATTATTCCACGCTAAACATAATTAATTAAGGAGCTTAAGAAGACCCATGCACAACACATTTATTAAATAATAATTGTCTAATTTTCCTAACAAATATAAAGTTTTTACTAACAGGTGTATAAACGTAAGGAGCTCTTTTTTTACGCTTCCAACATAAGCGTACCGATAAAAAAAATGTCCTATTAATTAACATATGAAAGCACTTTTCACTGCTAAATATCTCAGTACAAAGGGTGGCACGCCAATAATTTTTTTGGGGTCGAAAACAACTTGAACCCAACACATTTTAAGTAATTATTTTTTTTCTAATTAATCAGTCAACTCTAACATTTTTAAATAAATCATAAAGTAAAAAAATATTGAGATACACTATTACTAAAAATTTATAAGTAGCACAATTCAAATTTTACATGAAGTTGTGTAAGTGCTACTTACTAGTTTTTTTAAAAAAAAATTAAAAATAAGAAAATTAAATTATTCAGATGAATTTTATCGTGTTTTATTAGGCCAACTTGAACCCGACAGTCCTCGGTCCAACCCAAAAATTGTGCTGGTTTGTATCGTGTTATCAGGTCGTGACATATTTTTTTTAAACTAAAAAATAAATCATTAAACCAAATTTTATCGTATCTTATCGTGCTGATTTAAACCCAACAGTCCTCCTTTCAAACCCAAATATTGTGTGAATTCGTATCGTGCTATTGGGTCGTGACGAAAATTATCACCCCTGTGCCTTAATATGTCGATGTCCTAGCAAATAAAATATAAATTATATGCGTCAGCTGTGTGTGACGGTCTCACGTGTGACAGAATACACTTTTACAGAAAAAAAGATGATACTTTTACAGATAAAATTGATATTTTTTCAGATAAAAGTGATATTTTTGATATAGTGATACTTTTACAGATAAATGTGATATTTTTTTTTTTTGTTAAAAACAGTGATACTTTTACAAATAAAAGTGATACTTTTTTTCCCCTCACACGACGTGACCGTTTCATACAAGTTTTTATCAGATTATATTTCATTGCTAAATACTCGCTACAACAAAATATGTATATTAAAACGCTTTTTCTAAGAAATTTTAATTAATAATGTACTGTTTTTCAACCAATAAAAAAAGGTCCTAATAAATATATAACGAGCAAAAGGCAGCAATTGTTCGCAGCCCACAAATTTTTTTAACGCAGCCCACTTCTTAATGCAGCCAAATTTTGTTTGAAATTTAGTATAAATTTTATAATACAACCCATTAAATACCAATTATATCCTTTTTTATTAAACTAAATTATTTACCAACATTAAAAATAAAATATTAAAAAGCCAAAGAAACAAGAAAAAAAAAAGTAGGGGCAACGAGAATACCGTCAATCAGATATACATCACAGTGAATCAAATAATCAGGGACATCAAACTTGTAAGTCCATCCTTCTCTTAACATAGATTTTATCAAATTATTTGCTGAGAATTATGTAAAATCTGGTATTTAAATAGTAAAATGGAAGTTCATTTGCCTTCAGGAACAATAACAATAGTAACGAGTATGACATACTATGACATAATGTGGAAGGAGCTGTTTAGAAAATGGGGTATTGATTAACTTATTTATTATGTACCAAGCACCATAAATGGGAATAAGCCATCATTCATTCTCATTCCCTATCTCTAAACTCTCCAACCAAGCGGTGATAGCGCGCAATCCGGTAACCACCAAATCTAACGATAATCTACACAAACAGAATATAAAAACACAAGATTTACGTGGTTCGATCCGGAGATCTACGTCCACGGGCAGAAAATCACTCTTGCCGAGGTGTTTTCCTTACTAGAACGTTGAGTTTACAGGTAGTAATTCAGTATACAGAGTGCGAACCCCAATTCAGAGTTCTTTTCATGTATTTATACTTAACTTCCTAAACCCTAATTGAACTCTAACAAACTTCCTATATCCTCGCCCACCTCCAGCTGCATGGCGATTGGAAACGAATCTTTAGCCTTGATTCGCGGAACTAACCGCTCGCTGGGCCAGCGAGTGTTCCTGGGCCTGCTGGGCCTACGTGTGGTGGGCCAATCAGTGGGCTTTGGTATTAGCCCGACCCGAAGTAACCGGGTTATCCCTATCAGATGCCCCCCCCCCCCAGCCGAAGCGAGGAGGGAGCTTCGGTTTTCACCGCGGTGGAACCGGAGGCAAGAAGAACCGGGGTCGCTGGCGGGCCGAAGTGTTTATGGAGGACTGAGTCTATCCGCGTCCTTGGGACTCTGCGGAGTAGTCGGCGGACGCGGTGCCGAGCTAGGCCGAAGTGCACTGGGCGTATAGCGAGGTACCGAATATCCCAGAAGCCCGAAACGCGTTGGAAGTATGTAACAACCTGGCCGAAGTGGAGGGTACACCGGAGTGAATAGCCTGGCCAAGATGGAGGGAGCACCGAAGTGTGGGAGTATGACCGAGGTGAGGGAATCACCGGAGTGTAGTTTGAATCTTCCTGACGAAGGGTGAGGTTGATGTGATTGGCGGCGCCATCATGAGAGAGAGGGATGTGAAGTGACACGCTCTGCGACTTCCAAGAAACCTGTTCCCCACGCGCCTGGGGAACTGTAAAGCGCGTGAGCAGCACGTTTAAATCTCCACCAGTGAATTTGAATAGGCTGCATCAGGGCCGTTGGTTTTTTGCGTATATATTTGGAAATAACTGCACAGTAACCTTTCATCTTCTTCATTGTGATTCATCAGTTTAGAAAGCGGGAAAAAGAGGAAATCTGCATTCGTGATTCATCTCAGATCAAAAAAAACTTCTCAAATCAACCCTTTCAAATTCAAACCAAGTAAGTATGTCTTCCTCTTCATCTTCTTCATCTTCTGCCTCATCTTCGGCCTCGATTGAAGAATTAGGGGCTTCGAATACCCCGTTAGACATCCCCCCCCTATCGTATCTCATTCCGGAGAGGAATGAGGTTAGGACCATAGACAGGGTCGATGGCTTAGAGTGCAACGTCATGATGGTTGCGTTTTATGAATGCACGGTGGAGGATCTTGAGGTGTCCTCTATAGCGCTACGGATGTCGCGAGAGCAAATTTTGAGGGAGCTCCCGTCTTTTTACCTTCCCTTCGACCTTGAGTACATAATCCCTACCCCCGAGGATAGGGCCTGTTGCCCACCGCAGGGGTTTATTACCGTGTATATAGATCCCCTTAGAGTAGGATTGAGATTGCCGCTGTGGGACGTAGTCATCGAATTGTTAAAATACTACAGTATTGCCCTCTGTCAATTAGCGCCGAACGCGGTGAGGCAGGTGGTGGGATTCACCGTGGTCTGTAAACAGGCCGGAGTAGAACCAACTGTAGAGCTTTTTAGGTTCTTCTACCAGCTAAAAAACTTCGGGAAGTCCAAGGGGTGGTATTCCTTTAGTCCCCGAGCCCGAGGAGGGTTCAAGGTTCAGAACCCGAGCAAAGTAGAGGGGTGGAAGGAGAGGTTCATATTCATTAGGAATAAAATAGCTCTCCCGAAGTGGAGGAGTGACGAGGTGCTTGATACCGCCCCCGTGGAGAGCCCGGGGGCCGAAGTGAAGCATACGTTCCGGACAGTGGGGACTTTCAAAACCCTCTGCTCTGAGGAGGAATTGGAGAAGGCAGGATTGAGCCTGTACTATTCGGGCACGGCGGGTGCCGAAGAGGGTAGGAGTTCTTTATCTTGCTGTTTATAACTGTCGTTTTGTGCAGGACTAACCATAGACATATATGCAGTGGGACGCTTCGGAAAGCAACCAGCAGCAGGAAGCCCCGCTAAGACTGCAGCGGCCAAGAAGAAGGGGAAAGCCGCTGAGGTGTCCCCCCGGGGGAAGACGCCCCCCAGTGCGCGACCAGAGGCGGGGTCTGGTATGTCGGCGGAGCCATCTCCCGTGATGAAAAGGAGGCCGGAGCCTACCGGCACTCCGCTGGCACCGTCCAAAAGACCTCGAGTAGGGGAGAGTACGGAGGTAATACTCAAAACGCTGATCATAACTTTTACGTACGCGAGGTGTATAGTATGAGGTCTGAGCTCGGTGTCGTGTTGTATTCAACTTATCCAGGTAGAACAGGCGACCCCCAGTAGGCTGGGGTTTGACGGCGCGGACGCCGAGAAGATTCTGCAGGCTGCCAGAGGAATCATAGAGGTTGGCCTGAAAAGCGAGGTGGAGGCCAGAGAAGAGCTGGCCGCGGCAGCGCGGGATCTTCGCGCGCGAAACGACAAGCTAGCTCAAGACTTGTCCGAGGCGCGTAAAAGGGCGTCGTTGGTCGAGGACGAAGTGGTACGCTTGCGCAGTGTGGGGGCCGAGAACGCTGCTCTGCGGGGAGAAAATCTGCAGCTTCGGACGGAGATGGAGGTGCGGGAAGCCGCTGTGATCGAGGGGCAAGGAGCGATGCTGAAAGCGTTCGCCGAAAAATTACTACACACCAGCACGTTCCTTGACTTCCAGACGGAGTTTGTGGCAATAGGGGATAAAGCCACACGAGCCTTGGTGCTGGAGGAGGTGAAGGAGGCGTATCCGAATGTGGACATCAATCGTCCAGAATTCGGGTATGACCCTGAGGCGGTGGCCGAGGTGGAAAAGACCTATTACGCCTCTCTAGCGAAGCTGCCAGAGTGGCCCCTGGTGAAGGTGCTCGGGGAGAAGAAGCAGCTTCTGACTGCCGCGGAAGTTGCAAGCTGCGAAGTGGACCAAGACGAAGAATTCCTGGCATTCTGCCGAGGTGAGCTGGTCACCGCTCCCGGGAGCATTGAGCCCCCTCCACGGATGGAGGTCGAAGCCCCAGCTGCGGTCGAGGCCGTCGCAGCCAATGAGGAGACTGAGGATTTGCCCGATGTGACCGAGGCAGCTGAGCGGGAGGTCAGTCGATCCCCGCAGATTTAAAGTTGTACTTTTTTAGAAATGTTAGGAATGATGTACTGTTTTGAACAATTGTAATCTGCCTTGTGAAATACAATCATGTTTCTCAGTCTCTTGAACTTCTTGTTTTACTTGCATGAGCAATTTTATGTCTGTTGTTGAACTGGATGTAACTCTTTACATACTTGAGAGTAATCGATCTGGTTGTCTTCGTTGTCTGTTTAGAACACCGCGGAGCTACACGAAACAATAAAGAAGCTCATGCAATCACTTGAGTGGTTCCGCGGAGAGAAGAATCATCTGCAGACGCACGTAGTGCCAAAGCTGGAAAAGCAGGTTGCCTCGGCAGAGAAGAAGGTGGTTGAGGCTAATGAAAGAGCCAAAGACTTCGAGATGAAGTATCGAACTACAGCTGCCGAGATGAGCCGCGTCCGTGTTCATCAGAAGGAGTATGAACGAATTCTTTCAGAGTTCGGTCTTCTGACTTTTGAAGAAGTAGAGGAGCGGGTCGTTGAAATCCAGAGTGACATCGCGGCATTGATGTCGAGGAGCTCTGTCGAGTCCGCGGAGCTCGTGAGGAAACGAGAAGTCCTGGAGCTGCTTCTCAGTATGTATGAAGGGCTGAAGAGCCGAGGCAGGTGGAGGCCTACTGCTGAAGAATTCATCGCGAGCTCCAGTCGGGATCGAAGTACGCAGAGAGCTCCTCGGAAGGATAAGAAAAAACCCTCCGGAAAGACCAAAGGCATAGTTATCCAAGAGCCAGCTCCAGTGGTCACAGTCGAAGAAGAACCCGCGGTGGTTGCCGAAGAGGTAGTCGAGGAGCTGGCCAGGGAAATCGAGGTGATGGTTCCGGAGGAGTGGGACCCTGAGCAATGGGCCCAAACTCCAAGGTCCGTGCCACAACAAAGTAGCCAGGCGCGGACCAGAGATGAAGCCCCCAGGCAAGCGCCTAGAGCAAGTCCTCGGCGTAGGGAAGCTCGAAGGGATGACCGAGCCGGAGCCCGAGGCCGGAGAACGTCAAGGCCCCGGAGGACGCAGCGAAGACCAAGAAGCAGGCAACAACGCCGGAGCGCTGAGTATTGGCTCGGGGGCCGTAGATAGTTGTTTTATTTTTTTTTTATTTTTTTTTTTGCTGTTTTTTTTTTTTTTGCGAAGTCTTATGTAAAAAACTTCTTAATGTTGTAATATTCAGATAATAATAAAACTGTTGTAGTGTGTACGAACTGGTTTAATGAAGGTAACAGGTTACGAACCAACTTAATTGGGTGTTCGGGAACACGACGGGAAAAATTATTAACTGTTTAATTGGGTGTTCGGGAACACAGTATGGATTAGTCCAATCTCCCCGAACGGATCAGGCGGGAGTAATATATCTCCCCGGACGGATCAGGCGGGAGTAAACACTTCTCCGGTTAAACAGACGAGAAAATAGTATGAGTCCGGGGACTAAAAATGCTAATCTCCTCGGACGGACCGAAAGAGAGATTTAATTGTCCGGAGACGAATAATGATAATATGACTGCGTTAGGGCGTCCCCGTAACGTAAAGGATAACACAACGGGTTATATAAGCAAAGAATTTTTATTCAATAATAAGTGCCGGAGCAAACTCAAAAGTACAAAGAGGGTAATAACTATAAAAGAAATGAAAGATAAGATAGTACTTGAGATGTGGCCGTCACAGATAGAAACGCCTCAAGTTAGTGACGTGCCAACTTCGGGGAATCGGGGTTCCGTTGAGATGTTCAAGCTGATAGGATCCAGAGTCGTGCGCGGCAACGACTCGGTAAGGACCTTCCCAAGAAGCGTGTAATTTCCCTTCGGGGGCAGCTTTGCTGGCTGAGTTGAGCCGAAGGACTAAGTCCCCGACATTGAACTGAGTGCCTCGGACCCGGAGGCTATGATACCGGGCTGCTCGTTGCTTACATCTGGCCTGTTGAATGAATGACTGTTCGCGGCGGTGTTCAAGTTCATCCAAATTTACCCGGAGAGCCTCGTCATTATCCTCTGGAACCAATGTGAGGAGGCGGGGGCTCGGCACACTGATTTCAGCAGGGATTACGGCTTCGGAACAGTAGGTAAGACTGTAAGGAGTCTCCCCGGTAGATGTATGAGGTGTTGTGCGATAAGCCCATAGGACTTGTGGAAGGTTTTCAGCCCAGAGACCTTTGGCATTATCCAGGCGCTTCTTTATTCCCGTGAGCAGTGTCCTATTGGTTACCTCAACCTGCCCGTTGGCTTGAGGGTGAGCGACCGAAGTGAAAATCTGTTTGATGTGGAGCTCTTCACACCATGAGCGGAATGGATCGTTGGCAAACTGTTTACCATTGTCCGAGATGATAGTGCTCGGGATGCCGAAGCGACAAACAATATTGCGCCACACGAATTTCAAGATATTCTGACCAGTAATGGCTGTAAGTGGTTCGGCTTCGACCCACTTAGTGAAGTAGTCCACGGCAACGACCAGGAACTTCAACCCTCCCGGAGCAACGGGGAATGGTCCAACAATATCGATACCCCACTGAATAAATGGCCACGCACTCTGGATTCCCGTGAGTTCGGTCTGTGGAAGATGCTTTACACGGGAGTGCAGTTGGCACTTGCTGCATTTGGACACTAAGTCATGAGCATCGTTGAACAGGGTTGGCCAATAGTATCCCCAGCGGAGAACTTTCTTGGCTAATGTGCGAGAACCGATATGGCTGGCACAGGCCCCTTCGTGAACCTCCCGCAGAACTTGGGTAGCTTCGGCAGGAGCAAGACACCGGAGACTCGGTTGTAGGTATGATCGCCGGTATAAGACTCCATCATGAAAGGAGTATTTGGGGGCTTTGAGGACAACTTGCCGAGCTCGTAGCTTGTCAATGGGCAGGACTCCATCTCGGAGATATTGGATGATAGGAGTCATCCAATTCGAATCATTATCGGTCAGTACCGAAACCGTGGCCTCATGAACTGCTGGATGAGGTAGATCTTCAACCATGATATCCGGAGATATATTAGTTCGGACCGCGGAGGCCAACTTGCTGAGCGTGTCTGCTCTTGTATTTTGTGCACGCGGTATTTTCTGGATAGTAACTGCTTCAAAAGTTGACATGAGCTTGAGTGTTAGAGCACGATACCTGACCAATGTTTCATCTTTGGCGACATAAGTCCCCTGAATTTTCCTGGATACGATCTCGGAGTCCGTGAAGAGCTCGAGATGACGAACACCCAAGGACTGAGCGAGTCGGAGCCCGGCGAGAACTGCCTCGTACTCCGCTGCATTATTAGTCACCTTAAACTTGAATCTGATGACATATTTAACTTCCACCTCCTCGGGGTCGATGAGAAGCAGTCCGGCACCACTTCCTCGGACCGCGGATGCTCCATCCACGAAGAGTTGCCACTTCCGGGGTGAAGGAGTGAGGGTAACATGGTGATGTGTATCACCGTCCACGGGAGACTCAGGATTGTCTCCCGGGGCTTCGGCCAGGAAGTCGGCGAGTGCTTGACCCTTAATTGCTCGGCGGGGGAGAAACTGGATGTCATATTCGCCCAACTCAATGGCCCACTTGGCGAGGCGCCCAGACACCTCGGGTTTTACAAGAATCTGGCGGATGGGGTGATTGGTCAGAACTCGTATTTCACGTCCTTGGAAGTATGGCCGAAGACGCCGAGCTGCCATAACAAGGGCCAAAGCGGTTTTTTCAAGCTCGGAATATCGCGTCTCTGCCCCGTGAAGTACTCGGCTTGTGAAGTACACGGGATGCTGGACGCCATCGATTTCTCGTACGAGAGCTGCACTAATAGCTTCCTCGGCGGAAGCCAGATACAGGTAGAGCGGCTCTCCGGGGAGAGGAACTGACAAAGTAGGCAGCTGCTGTATATGATGTTTCAAGGCTTCAAAAGCCTCGGTACACTCCGGAGTCCACTCAAAGGACTTCGCTTGCCTCAAAACTTTAAAGAATGGGAGCTGTCGCTCTGCCGCTTTGGACAAAAATCGATTTAAAGCTGCCAAACCACCTGTGAGGCGTTGAACATCCCTGAATGTTTTAGGTGGCTGCAGATCTAACACATCACGGAGTTTGGCCGGATTGGCCTGCAGGCCGTTTTGCGAAACCATATAACCGAGAAACTTCCCGGAGCCAACACCAAAAGTGCATTTTGCTGGATTGAGCCGCAAGTTATAGCGTTGCAGAGTGCGCAATGTTTCGGTAATGTCTTGCACACATGAAAGATGGGAGGAGCTTTTGATGACCAAGTCATCGACGTAAACCTCCACGTTACGACCAATCTGGGCGTGGAAGACAAAGTCCATTAAACGTTGATAGGTGGCTCCAGCGTTCTTGAGCCGAAGGGCAGTTTCTTAAAAGCGTAGCACCCAAAGGCAGTGATAAATGCCGTTTTGGGGGCATCGTGCGGATCCATAAAAATCTGATGGTATCCCTTGTACAGATCTAGGAAGCAAAGTGCCACGTACCCCGTAATGGCTTCGGCCTTTTGGTCGATGGAGGGCAGAGGATAGCAGTCTTTCGGACAGTGTTTATTGAGATCGGAGAAATCGACACACATCCGCCATGCCCCACTGATTTTTGTCACCATTACCGGATTGGATAACCAAGAGGGGTAGAATACCTCAAACAAGATGTCCGCATCCAGGAGTTGTTGCACCTCGATTCGAATGGCTTCATTTCGCTCCGGAGCGAATTTCCTCTGGTTCTGCTGGATTGGCTTTACACTGGGATCGATGTTCAGCTTGTGCATTATTATCTCGGGAGAGACCCCGGGCATATCCAGAGGAGACCATGCGAAGATATCGGAATATTCTCGCAAGGTCTGAATGATAGCCTGGTGTAGCCATGGCACATCCACGGCTCCTACGGTCACTGTCTGTTCCGGCTTGGACGGATCAAACGGGACTTGTGCAGTGGCATCCCCCAACGAGGTACATTCCCGAGGTTCCAGAACCGATGATGCCACTTGAAGCTGCTGTTTGGGTGAAACCTTGACAGTCTTTTTGAGTGCCACATACATGCACTCTTCCGAAACCCGCTGACTCCCGCGGATAGCCACTTCGCCATGCGAGGTGGGAAACTTTAGCGCGAGGTGATACGTGGAGCAAATGGCTTTGGCAGGGGTGAGCCAGTCCCGGCCCAATATCATGTTGTACGGTGACGGGGAATTCACCACATAAAAATCCACGAAGATGGTTTTTATCTTCGGATAAGCCCCCAAAGATGCTAGGAGAGTGATGACACCTTCCGGCTGGACTTCACCTTGAGTGAAAGTCTGCAGCGGCCCGGGGGCCGGCCGAAGTTGGTCCCGAGAAATCCCCATCCTTTGAAAACAGTCGGCAAATATAACACTCACCGCGGCCCCATTATCCACGAAGACCCGCCTTACTGTTATGTTGGCTACAGTCATGTCGATGACAATAGCATCTGTGTGAGGTGTTATCTCCGGAACCGGGTCCCTATCCGTGAAGCTGACAGTCTCGGACTGATGGAGGCGTTTATGACGTGGCTCCTCGGGAGGAGGACGTCGAGCTTCTGCCTTTAAGGCATGTCGTGAAGCCCCGGTGGGTAGGGCTCCATATATCACGTTTATCACGTGAGGAGGTGCATTGTCTCCGGGTCCTGCCGGAGGAGGAGGTGGTGGTGGGAGACGCGGTTGCTGGCGATTGCCAGAATCTTGTCGTGCGTAGTTGTTCGGCCCCGGCCGGTTATTTTGCCACGGCGGTCGGTTTTGTTGTGTGCCGCGGTCATGATATCCGTGATTATTGGATGACCCCCCATTTTGACTTGTCCGGGGCTTATCATCAGTTCGCGCAATGTATTGGCGCAAGAATCCTTTCCTAAGGCACTCCTCGATTTCCTTACCGAGTTCTCGGCACTCCTCTGTCTCGTGCCCATGATCTCGGTGGTACGCACACCACTTTCCACGATTTCTCTTCTCAAGAGGCGCGGTCATCCGCGGACAAGGTCGCAGATCGTTCTTGTGGATAGATAGGATTTCAGCTCGTGACTTCGTCAACGGAGTCAATTGTGGAATTTCACTTCGGGATTCTGAACGCCCCGGTGTCAGGCGGGAAAATGCACTAGGTCGAGTACTTGGCCCGGTTTGTGCTTTGTCAGATTGCCGCTTGCTAGCGTGTTTCTCTCGCTTCTGGCGAGTCTGCTCCTCGGCCTTAGCAAATTTGCACACTGTTTTGAACAGTGCTCGAGTTGTGACCGGTGTGTTCCGAGCTAACTCGGTGTAAAGTGCTCCGGGGCGGAGTCCATTCATAAATGCGTTGATGACTACGTCGTCGGGAAAATTTTCCACCTTGAGACTTATTGCCGTAAAGCGGTCAAGAAATTGGGTAACGGTTTCACCGTCCCGCTGTTCCATGTTCATGACATCGACCAAGGTGGCCATGGGTTTCGCCCGTGCTTCGAACCGTGCCCAAAAGTGCTCGGCGAGTTCTCTGCAGGAGGATACGCTGTTGCGTGGGAGAGAATCAAACCAAACCCGAGCTTCATCCTGTAAGTACTCAGGGAAAATCTTGCAGTACTGGAGGGACGTAATGTTATCATGGCTAAGCATGCTGTGCCTAAAAGCTCCAAGAAAATTGGCCGGATCTCCGGTGCCATTGTAAGGTGGTATGGCTGGCCGTTTGAACCCTTCGGGAAGGAAAGTGGCCATGATTTCCCGGGAGAACGGTGTGATGATATCTCCATTGGCATCAAGACCCAGAATCCTGTCCAGTTCAACATTGCGTTGAACTTGCTCATACTCTTGAAGATCTAGAGCATGAGGATTGGCATAGCGAACTCTCTTAGCCGCATTAAGTGGACGGGCGATCCACATCAGTAGGTTCCTCATTGCGAGGTCGTGATTCATTAGAACTCCCATGGTCCTCGGAAGAACCAGGTCGTTCCCGTCGTCGATCCTGACGCCCGCGGTGCCCCAGGTCCTGTTGATCACGCGAACGGGGTGGAGGCACCACGGGATTAGCATTATGGCCGGCAGGCCCCGCGGCAGGCTCCGCGGGATGTAGGCGATTAACTGCCCAATCTTGAAGAACATGTGCATGCTCTTGTAAGAAAGCCTGGAGCAGTTCTGGGGTAATTTGAATGTTAACCGGGGGAGCAGCAGCAAGATTAGGGTTTTGCAGGTCTTGAGGGAGTGGAGGGTTTTGATTGCCCTGATGATTAGACGTACTCCCTGCCGGCAATTGCCTCGGCGGCAAAACTTGATCCACGGGCGGATCCTGGTTAGATTGATCACCGTGGCGAGATTGATTCAAACGTGTTGTCACCATGATTCTTGAATGCGATGTAAACGTAAAAAATTGTTGGTTAAAGGGTTCCCACAGACGGCGCCAATTGCTAGCGCGCAATCCGGTAACCACCAAATCTAACGATAATCTACACAAACAGAATATAAAAACACAAGATTTACGTGGTTCGATCCGGAGATCTATGTCCACGGGCAGAAAATCACTCTTGCCGAGGTGTTTTCCTTACTAGAACGTTGAGTTTACAGGTAGTAATTCAGTATACAGAGTGCGAACCCCAATTCAGAGTTCTTTTCATGTATTTATACTTAACTTCCTAAACCCTAATTGAACCCTAACAAACTTCCTATATCCTCGCCCACCTCCAGTTGCATGGCGATTGGAAACGAATCTTTAGCCTTGATTCGTGGAACTAACCGCTCGCTGGGCCAGCGAGTGTTCCTGGGCCTGCTGGGCCTACGTGTGGTGGGCCAATCAGTGGGCTTTGGTATTAGCCCGACCCGAAGTAACCGGGTTATCCCTATCAAGCGGCAATAGCAATATACTAGGCAGATATTTAGATTATATTCAGGGTCTTAAAAACATTGCATAATTATGACTCAAAACGAAGTTACTGATAATAATTCTCCTCATTCGTTTCATCATTATAGATTTAAACTTTGATTGAAAATTTATCTTTTATTATTTTTCTGCTATTTAGCTTATGGAGCTTGCTTTCATCAAATATATTCTGATGTTTTGCTTCAGGATCTTGCTACTTTGCAATGTATGTGTTCATTAAATAATACTTTGTTTTACTCATTATTTTTATCAGAATCTGCTTTTCCTTCTTCTCTACTCAATCATTTCACTAGTCTCGATTTATTTTTGTAATTTTGGATAAGGTGGCTACATGTTTGATATGCTTTTATAAGCCCATATTAGTTTTTTATATGTAATATGTCGATGAATTAACTCTTTAGATTTAGTTGTACGGATGTTGGATGATTTTAAATGCTTTAAGATATTTGAAAGAATTTCTTTTTAATACAAAATCATTTTCTCAGTTATTTTTTTTATGAACTATGACGTGGTTGGATGTTTAAATGTACATTAATTTTAATATAAAATTAAAAAAAAAAGAATATATAAATTATAATTGTCAAAGAGCAACGACTATCATTTTCCTTTTAAATAAAGCATGCAATATCTAAACCCTTGTCTTTATTTTTAATAACTACAGTCGGACCTTGTCAAAGAACGTCACTCATACATATAAATTATAAGGATTTTGGCATATACAACGCCAAACTTGTTTTCCAATCATTTTTCATCGGAATTCCATATGTAACTTGTGCGTCATAAATTTTTAAGGATTTTTTTTGTTCAAACACGCTTTTTAGTAGGTAGAGAAGCAGTTCATCTTCAACAATGAATGTTCTAGATATTAGGAGAGAGAACTATTGATGATCAAAGAAATTGTTATGAAAAATAATGGTAATTTTACACTTTTAGCATACTAAAAAGATTGTTTGTACAAAAAAGGTCATTAAAAGTTTATCACGCAAGTCATGTGTGGATTTCCGACAAAAAATATTGGAAAATAAGTTTAGTGGTTTATCTGTTGATTGAAAAATAAGTTTGGTGGTTTATCTGCAAAATTCGTATAGTTTATATATATATCGATACAACAAAAAAAAAGGTTTAGTGGTTTATGTGTAAAAACACTGATAGTTGGTGGGGTTACTGCAATTAACTCCCTATTTTAAATAACTACGGTTCAGACCGTTGTCAAAGAACGTGAGAAACGTGTGGTTACACGTGCTGCAATTGTAGATGTTACGTCTACGACAACAGTTTTTAACAGTTGTCGTTATCTTCAATAACAACAGATGATTAACTGTTGTTATGGCTCGTATAACCACTACATTCACGAAAACAAGTACCCTTGTCTGCAATCAATGCCAAAGGACAATAATACCTCTCTATGCCTAAGTATTATATGCGTCGTATTCTTGTAAGTTTCAACCATGGACATGGCCGGCCTTTCGGTGGTCAACCCAGTGCCAGCTCGCTCCGGATCCCCTATTACAGATTTGTATTACATCTCCTGTTGCATACCATAGATGATTGACACGTCATTTAAGAGAGAGAGTATTTACTAACGCAGGAGACACGTCATTTAACGACTCTCACCAACAGAAATTCAATAAACCCACGTCCTTCTGAAGCCGATTTCAAAGGAAACAGAATCGCAACCAAATCGGGAAGAAGGAAGATCCATGGATATTACAATGCAATTCTTCTTCGCTTCCCAAAAGCGAACTCAGAAAAGGCAAAACGAACAACAATTGACTACACTTACGAAGAGGACGAAGAAGAAAAAATATAAATTTGCAGGTTTGTTTTGCTGCAATTTTATGTATTGTTTCTGCAATTTTATGTATTGTTTCTGCAAATGTTTAGTAATTACTCTGTCTCAATTAACGAGAGATGAACTCTTCTCCAATGTACAATGAAAATTTTGTTCCAAATAACAGTTTATATACTATGCACGCCATGTGTTTGTTGAAATTCCTGAATGGCAGCACACACCCCGTACGACTGCTTCTTCCGTACGGCACCGTGATTTAAGATTTCGTATGGATGTTTCTGTTCTAAAACACCAAGCCACCCCGTACGGCACCGTGATTTAAGATTTCGTATGGATGTTTCTGTTCTAAAACACCAAGCCTTGCGATTCTGTAATGCATATTGATCAAATTGAGCATGAGAAGTATATCTCAGATTACAACTATATTTAACTATCTTGATAATGTAAATTGATCATCACTATTTGTTTTGAACTAATACTTGACTGCTTCATTATTTTATCACTTGCCACATTATTGACACTCCTTACTTCTTAGAATAAGGACAATGACGAAACGAGATGATTAATATTGATAAACTCTAATTTTGGCCTTTAGTTTTTAGATCATAATCTGTTCGTAAAGTTTTATATATATATATATATACACACACATATATATCCAGTATCCTTCATAAACTAAAATAACTAAAAAATTAGTTTCATCAAAACAATAGCTAAATAAAAATCCACCAGTAGTAATAGTTGATTATTTGGATTTACTGCATTTATTCCATACTCGTATCTGGAATATAGGTTATTGATGAATGGTGAATGTATGAGTATAAAAAATGGAGAGAAAAAAATGCTAATTGAGGCATCAAAGTGAATGGTGCTGAGAATGTAAAGTCTCCTGCTATGATTAGTTTATTTAAGTAGCAACATGAATAGTTTTGAAGGATGATGACTATGACCCCTACACTAAAAGTTTGTAAAAATAAATTAAAAATAACCTAAAATTAATAATTTAATAGATAGTTAAAATTGCATGGACCATAATCATTCATTTTTAACATGCAAATGCCAATGTACTATTTCAGTTTGTGGCATGGTACCTAATCAACTTTGTTAGCTTTGATTCCTCCCTTTGTGCTTATTTGCCAAATTATTAAAAGATTTATAATTAATTTATCATTTGAAGTAGGGAAAAGTTATTGTATAAGTAGAGATTATTTCTTTATGTATGATTTACACATGTGTGTGTTTAATATTTATTTATAAGTTGTATTGTTTATGAAACCATATTAATATTGATTATATACTACTTTTATTAATTTGACATTCTATTTGCGTCAGGATGAACAAGGACATATGTCTTAATATTACACCAAGACGGAAATTGAATTTTAGTGAAGCAGATAAAGAGAAAGATCCAGTTGAAAATGTTAATGCAGAAGATCTCACAATTGGTTGCTCCACAATTATACCTGAAGAGAAACTTCCCAAAATTGGCATGGAATTCGAGAGTGAAGAGGCAGCCTACCAATTTTACAATGAATATGCCAGGCTAGTTGGCTTTGGCATTAGAAGACACAATGTTCATAGAGATGGTAATGGCAGGATACTCGATAGGGTATTTTGTTGTGATCGTCAAGGGCAACTATATTCTATTGAATTTCTATAAACTCGTTGTTGTTTTGATTTGTACAGCAACAAGTAAACAAACCACGTGGATTCAAAGAGTTCATGTCAGATAATTGTAGTGATGAAGGCTTACATGAGAAATCCAATGATGAACACAATGATGCATCTAAAGGATGAAACATGGAGCTCATGTCTATGCATGTCCTTTTGATACTAGTTAAGTTTCAATTTTGGATGTAATTTTGGAGACATCTAGTGCAAATTCAATTTCCAATTATTGTTATGGCGGTGGATTAACACCTCTTTGTGAATAATTTTTGGAATTGTGCATTAATTACAGAGTATTGCTTGTGAATATATGTAATGTGTTTTTACATTGGAGTTATTTAATGGCAAATTTATTTGTTCTAAGGCATTGCCTTCTGATATAAATTGATGTAATTATAGTACATGCACTTTGACTAAGTGGATGAGCGCTAGACTGGCTACTTAGAGTATATTGCACAGGTTAACTGTTCTTTGCTTTTATATATCAATTTAGTGATGTTTGTCTCTCAAATTGTTGGTGTAGTTTATTGCATGTGTTCTTTGTGGAATTATTTTTTGCAGATTTGGTATTTATGGATTGATAATGGTGGTATACGGGCTTGTGTAAGTTGGTTGTTTGATTTCCTAGTGTATCCATATTAGTTTAAGGTGTAATAGTAATAATCATCAGCTGCTTCAGTCAATTGCTAGAACAACATTTGATTAATATCATTAGAGTCTCCTCCCTGTCCTCTAAATTTTATATAATTTTTTTTAATTATATTGAATATAAACCATCAAAGAACTCCACAAATATTACAAAAACTTGCATGTAATGATACATAAAAGAAAGAAACACGAGCAATTTGTTATGCATTTTCAGGAATTTGTTTCCAGACTTCTTCATTATGAAATCAGTTATTGCCAATCAGGAAATCCTCATAGGGATTTATAGATAAGTTAGCACTTATATATTTGCAAGTCAGCACTTATACAAAAGGGACTTAATCAACCCTTTTATTTAAATTTCGAAATTCGCTAACTACATCCGAGCAGTCCCTTCGAGGTGCTGGCAACCTATATTTTTTGCCCGATTCTTCCTTGTCTAATCACATCTACACCTCTCCTAGGCCTTGTCCTACTAGACACTACTCGGGCGGTATAAATTGTCAACACAAGTCCAGAAAATTAATATAATGTATCAAAGAAGAACGAATTGTTACATATAATCACAAAAGAAAAAGCTATAGCAAAAAAAGAGAACAAATGAAACAAGTATTACGTATGAAATAGAGAAGCTCAATATATGGAAAAAAATTAATTGGGGATGCGAGGAATCGAACCCCGTGCCTCTCGCATACAATACGAACGCTCTTCCATTTGAGCTACATCCCCTACTGAGTAAAGTAATTATTGAGTTCCAGGTTCCATAAAAAATTGAATAATAGTTCGTCATGAAAAAATAATTTTCAAGAAACGATTGTAGGAGATAAAAAAATGTAACGTAGTAAATAAAAGATTCCTACGGCTGTTACCTCACCTGTTTGAGATCAGAAACATCTCTGGACAGTCGGAAAACAGAATGGTAGAGTTGGCATCAGATTGCCCATGGACCAGCTCTGGCAAGACGATCACCTGATGCAAAGAATAATAATGAAGAGTGTGGAGTTGTGCAATGTCTGATGTTCAAGTTTAGTAAGCAGCTAGTAACAATCGTAAACCCAGCTGAGATAATTAAATAAACTAGCATTCACGTACAAAGATGCATTACATGATGTTACAATTTTATATGTGAAAGTGACCTATCACTTGTTTGCAATTGATAGGAACTGTTGAAAGAGAACAACTAGAAACATTAGGCCATTAGATGACAATGGCAATGAATAATATACATAATTGCTTTGGAAAATGACAAAATGCTTTATGTTCTTTCTAGGTTGCAAAAGAACCATGACAACAGAAGTTCAACATCCAAAGCTTTGTCCTTATCCTTTATTTTGGAAGTGTTCCATATCCAATTTAATTATCATATGCATTACATTATTGCTCAATTTGATCAATATGCATTACAGAATCGCAAGGCTTGGTGTTTTAGAACAGAAACATCCATACGAAATCTTAAATCACGGTGCCGTACGGGGTGGCTTGGTGTTTTAGAATAGAAACATCCATACGAAATCTTAAATCACGGTGCCGTACGGAAGAAGCAGTCGTACGGGGTGTGTGCTGCCATTCAGGAATTTCAACAAACACATGGCGTGCATAGTATATAAACTGTTATTTGGAACAAAATTTTCATTGTACATTGGAGAAGAGTTCATCTCTCGTTAATTGAAACAGAGTAATTACTAAACATTTGCAGAAACAATACATAAAATTGCAGCAAAACAAACCTGCAAATTTATATTTTTTCTTCTTCGTCCTCTTCGTAAGTGTAGTCAATTGTTGTTCGTTTTGCCTTTTCTGAGTTCGCTTTTGGGAAGCGAAGAAGAATTACATTGTAATATCCATGGATCTTCCTTCTTCCCGATTTGGTTGCGATTCTGTTTCCTTTGAAATCGGCTTCAGAAGGACGTGGGTTTATTGAATTTCTGTTGGTGAGAGTCGTTAAATGACGTGTCTCCTGCGTTAGTAAATACTCTCTCTCTTAAATGACGTGTCAATCATCTATGGTATGCAACAGGAGATGTAATACAAATCTGTAATAGGGGATCTGGAGCGGTGCCAGCTGGCCAGGGCTTCCCATTTTTTCTATTATATATAAGTATGTAATTATATGTGTAAAAATTAGCAGAAATTTCTTAATTAGGCGAGTAGCCTATGTCTGTATGCGATGTGGTTCTTATTTTGAAATATTATCTTTTAGATTTTGTTTTTTTCTTTCATTAGTAAAAATTATGTAATCTGACGTAAAATTTGTGTTTTCACATAGGGTTTCATTTTCTCAACTATGTATAAAAGTAACATTATGTGTTTATTTGTTTCGTTGAGATCTGGTTGAGACTAGAATATTATCTTTTCAATAATTATACATATTAATTTTATATTCGATCGATGAAAATTTCTTTCGTGAAAATAATACCATTTTTAGTAATTTTATTTATATGAAACAATGGATCCCTTCTTTTCTCTTCGCACCGAATCCCTTAAAATATTGAACCGGCTCTTACCATGGACCTGCTTTGTTGTTGGAAGAAGATCAATTATCATCTATTCCCGACTCCGTGTTGGGTAAAATCACTTCAAGTAAGATTTTTTAGCAACTCTGTGATATTCTAAAATGACTTTTATTGCTTCTCTAATGTGGATTAAGAGTGTAATTATATTTTTTTAGTGGAATAAAATATAATTAATAAATTATTATGATAAGTCAAGAGTTGGCCGGATCATTTAATTTATTGGAGTTTAATTTAATTAGGTCCGACCAGGTGGCTTAGTGCAAACTGAAATAAATTATAAGGAATAATTTATTGGGAAAAATTCATTTTTAATCCAGTATGTTAGGCCTTGTCCAGTAAAAGTCCTGTATGTTCCAAAAGTTGTCCAATTTAAGGACACTAACCATCAACAACAACCAATTTAGCCGGAATTAGACTAATAAATTTAGGACTTTTGAGTGCTAATGCTTATGTATCAAGTATTTGTCCAGATAACATGTCAAATTATTAAATTACTTTAGTAGCTCGCCCAAAAAAGAAAAGAAAAAGGTAACCCCTAATTTTTATATGAGGCGCATTTCATTATATTTTTTATTTTATTTTTCTTTCTTTCTTCATCTTTCTCAAATTTATTAGTGACGTGCGTCGCACGTGATTAATCATGGCCAAATTGACCATTTCTGATGGTCAGTGTCCTTAAATTGGACAACTCAGGAAACATACAGGACTAAAATTGAAATTTTCTAACATACAAGACTTTTACTGGACAAGGCCTAACATACTGGACTAAAAATGAATTTTTCCCATAATTTATTACTACAATATTTGGATTATAGTATTATGATGGAGATATCTAGTATCTTCTATACTTAAGAATATGTTACTTGGGAAGAAAGGATATTGTGATATCAAATACATATTCAGCCTACATTTGTACACTTACACACACAATTTATACATCCAAGAAGGTGTCCACACACCATGAGAACACCGAAGAAGGCTTAGGGGTTTGGAGTGAGTTTTATAAAGCACGCTATAAAGATATTCAATAAACCCTTCTCGTATGAATGAATTAATATGTAGTACAGTCGATCATATAACAATGTATTAGATCTTCAATATCTAATATTATGGACCGATAAGAATCGTGGTTGTAATGGTTAGTTTGTCCGGCCCGTACTTTTTCCTAGTCCATTTCATCTGTTTCCATGACATTGTTAACTTTGTTCTTAATAGATGGTGTTTGAGTTCATTTCCTTATGAGCAATCTTATCTTGTCTTCATTATAATATAAATATAAATATGTTGTCGTATTTTAATTATACTTAATCTTATTCGAATTTGAATAGGTTCTGGACAAAACGCATAAACTAAAAGATAAAACATATTACTTTTACCGATCAACGATACGATAATTCACCCATAAGCCATAACTGGTATAGTATTAAAGTTGAAATAGTCCAACCCCATAACTAAACTTCATATGGTACGTACCTAAGTTGTTTAATGTTTTGAATTGTTTCTGAAGATGCCCATATGTTTCATGGAAAATAAACTACTTACCAATTATTCATTATGAGCTGTAGAAAATAGTGATGTGGCATTAATTGTCATAAAACTTCGCCAAACTTAGAATAACAGCTGTTTTTTCGAATAAAACTTTTCTTTTAAGGATTTTATTTTAATAAAAAAGAATAGGTACCATGTGCACCACATGCGACTTGTTGTGCTGCACTCTCCATCTTAAATAGAAGGACTCCAAAAAAAAGCACAAACAGAGCATAATGAAAAATTGCGTCCGCCCAGCTTTTTTTCTCTTTTCTTTTTCTTTTTCTCATTTCCTTATAATTTATAATATTAACGTTCCGCAACTTTAACAATTTAGGAGATTGTTGCAGTAATTTAGAGCTACCTTGAATAGCTCAAGGTTGCGGGTACAAAAACCTAGCGACCTCAATTTTGTTTGCTAATTTTATATTATTTCATATGTATTAATAGTTCAATTGGGTTATTAAAAGAAATACTTAATTTAAAGTACAAAGTGTTGGCCAAGTGCTAAAAATATGTTCTTCATCTCTAAAAGGTTGTGGGTTCAAATCTTGGCAACCTCCAGTTTTGATTATTTTTTTTATTATATTTATTAATACTTTAATTAATTAGTTAATATTAATATATTAATTAATTAGTGAAAAATAAATAATTAATTTTTCTCGAGTTTTTTTATTTTTTAATCATTATTGAGTTTTTTTTCTTATTTTCGAGTTTATTTATTTATTATTATTTGTTCAACTTTTTCTAAAGTTTTTCTCATTGTTGCAGATCATATAGTATAACTTGTTTACCTTAAACATATAAGTTGTTTACCCTAAGGGGGGGTTTGGTTAAGAGGTTTTGGATATGGCTTGTTGGGTGGATTGGGCTTCTTTTAGCTGGGTCGGGCTAGGGATTTCATACATTAAGCAATTTGGTTGATGTCCTTACAAATTTATAAATCCATAAAAGTTAAACATATTCGGTTGCGTAAATTAGATGTGATATATTGAATTTGTCAGTATGTTATATATCCTTTGCAGTTCTCATATTACCTAATATGCTACTGCATCTTTTCACATTGATCAACGACAAGAAAACCCTTCGACTTCCAAGACGAACATTCATTCAGCTTGCCCTTTGTGCTTCAGCTATCAAGATCCTCTATCTTTCTCTAAAAACTCAATACTGTTTCCACCGTCTGCATGCTTCTGTACCCTGCCAAAAATCCTCATTGTGCTCCTCTTGATTTTGCTAACGAAGGCCACGACCTTTTTTAAGGTATTTATTATCTAAATTATGGTTTACTGATTGCATTTTATTTCGCAATTATTGTTTTCTTTCAGATTCCGTAGTCGATATGTTTCCAGGTGTTAAATACCAAAATCAAATATTGAGGATCCGATGAATAATGATGAGATGGAATCGAGGAATACGTATTTCTATGTAACACATAACGAGATAAAAGCTAATGAATTAACTAACCTAAATAATCCTTCGATGATGCCGGAAGAGGTAGCAGGACAAAGATCGGACCAAATCGTCCATCGCGGCGCGGAGAAGATGGAAATCCTAGATTCACCGAAAATGAAGGGGTACTAGAATGTGTTCTCATCTTAGAGGTAAGAAAGTAATTTTACTTAACTTGCAAGTGGACCAGAAAGGACGGATTTGGCTTGATTTTGGAACCGGCCCACCGAGGTGGGTTGTAGAAACCCAGGTTCATGGGTTTAAAAAAAGGGACCGCAATATCTAGAAATTGTAGGAAAAATGAACCAATCAACGCAATCGCTAGGTTAATTAGCAAATCCTACTTCATATCATCAACCAAACCCGCCCTAACAGTATTGTTTTTCATTTTGTAATTTTTATGTTTTTACAGTTAAGGATAAGATATATTATATTGTTTTTAACAATTTTTTTTAATTTTTTTTTTCTTATTGTTGTAGATACAATATATTATAACTTGTTAAACCAAAACGTAAAAGTTGTTACCCTAACATTATTTGAAATTTTATGAGTTTAATTTTTATACTGTTGCAAATTAGATATATTATAACTTATTAACAAAAAATTCAATTTTTATCTTACGATCGCAGATACAATATAATATAACTTGTTTAATCAAAATATATAAGTTGTTTACCCTAACAATAATGAGTGAGTCTTGTGTGTGATAGTTACACGTGTGACGGAATATACTTTTACAGAAAAAATTGATACACTTTTAAAGGAAAAAGTGATATTTTTATAGATAAAAGTAATATTTTTACTACACTGATACTTTTACAGATAAAGGTGATACTTTTGCTATAAAAAGTTATATTTTTTTTTGTTTAAAAAAAGTGATACTTTTACAGATAAACGTGATACTTTAATCACAAAAAGTGATATTTTTTCCCGTCACATCGTGTGACGGCCGTGTGACGGCCTCATATAAGTTTTTGCCAACAATAATATTTGTAATTTTTATTTTTACTGTTGCAGATTAGATATATTATAACTTGTGTTAACAAACTTTGTTTAAAATATTTATCTTATTGTTACAGATCTGATAGTATTACTTGTTTAACTAAAATGTATATGTTGTTTACCCTAATACTATTACTTATAATTTTTCAATTTATTTTTTTACTGTTGCGGATTTGATATATTTTAACTTGTAAAATAAAATTGTTTTAGTTTTTTTTCCCTTACGGTTGCAGATACGAATAAGGCAATAGTCCTAATTACGTAATTTGAATTTTAACACTCCTTATTATACTTTTATACATTTTCAAACTTTCATTATTTTCAAAATAATGTATATTTAATATGTTATTAATTCTCAACGCATTGTTCCGACATTCGATTTTGTGAATTATTTTCCTCCTCCACGTTATCTTTTTCACTTCAGTAACGCATGTTTACATCTATCTCTATTCTTTTATTTATTTTATTAAATAATGTACATGAATATAGATTACTTTCGTACGAAATAATACATGCATGTAGGATATGTTGTTTAATGTGGTTTTTATTAATATTTTTTGTATTATTTGTTGATCAGTTGAAGAATCTTCAAGAGGATCTATTGGTTCTTATTTCTTCTTATATATTCATCCACATTTGTTTGGATTAGGTTCGTTCACTACAAGAAAAAAGGGCATTTGCCACTAGCTTTTTGCAACTACAAAGTAATTACTAAAAATAACCCCTTTTGTAACTACTAGTAGTTACATAAAGTATTTCATACAATTTTAATCAAATTTGCTAAAATATGACAAACTCTTTTGCAACTACTTGTAGTTACAAATATATTAGTAACTATAAAGTAGTTGCAAAAAATAGTTACAAATACATTAGTAACTACAAAGTAGTTGCAAAAAAACTTTTTGCATCTTATTATAAGTGACTACCCAATAGTAACTACTTTTAGATATTTAGTTACTAAAAATATTTTTGTAACTACTCTCCATCTTTTGCAACTACATTTTATAGTGGCAAAAGGCCTTATTTCTTGTAGTGGTTCATCATTTAATTATATTTTTTGCACAAAAGAATAATAATACCTAATTCTCTTTCAAAGCAGGTTTCACTAGTGGGAAGTGAAAGAATCATGAGATACAGACTTAATGAATGCAAAAGATGTTGTTTACAACAATTTTTTTTTTTACACATTTTTTTTAATATTTGTTGATCAGCTGTAGAAACATCAAGAGGATTTATTGGTGTTTATTTCTTCTTATATTTTCATTAACATCTATTTGGATTGCTTCATTCGTCACATTCCCAATTTTTATTATTATTTGTTATTGCCAGTTAATAAGACTATTAAGTTGTTAGATATTGAGAAGTGGTGTTTTGAGGTGACTATAGAACGTTGATTAAGTTTTGTTTCTATTCTTTTTTTTTTAATCGATTACTTGTCTCTGTTATTTGAAATTGTTTACACTTTCCAAATTTATGTTGATTTTGGATTTCCACCCATACCAAGTTTGTAGTTTCTTACAAATTGACAAGATATTTGGAAATTTTTTGCACCAAACATATGTTTACATGTTTCAAATTATCTAACGAAATTAAGTGCGTATCGTCTTTTAACACTTTTATCATTTTTTTATTTTTTTGGTTGCTTTTTAGGATGTCAACTCTTATTTTTAGACTCTCGTGTTTGTGATTATCTTTTACAAATTCTTAAAATTTGTGTACTCATTGTCATACTTTGTCATCATTTTTGACATCATTTTTTGTCATCATTTTTTCACATAAATTGACAAAATTTTTGCAATTTTTTTTATACACAACCCTACTATAATAGAAGGCCAATTTGACTGACCTTAAAGCAAACAATCATGATCCATATCAATGCCACTCAATAAAAGTTTAGTTTCTAATTATTTCAATCTATTGTATTCAATTTTTAGAGATTTATATAATTTCAAGAAACGTAAATTCAAAATTTTAATTTTTTTGTTTAGGATATAATTTTCTAAATAATTTTAAAACTTCACTACTAACCATCTTGGTCATTTATGTTGATTTCCAAATTTTGAAAATTTTACTCTTTGAATATTTTTACGAATGGGTAAATCATGTTGAATATTTTAAGAAAGTAAACAATTTGTTGGGTTAATGTTTATATCATTGATTATGTTTACAATTATGGCCTTCAATAAGTTAAATTTTCAATGCACAATAAATAAAACACTCTATTACATATCAATGTCACCTAATAAAAGTTTCGCTTTAGACTTTTTTTGAAAAACTAAGGATGAGTAGAAATGTTAAATATATCGCTACACCTATTTATATGTTGTGGATTATATAGTCAACTAAAGTAAATAGGTTGTTTATGGTAAGATTTGAAGAATTGTGTTTTTCTTTCTTTAGTTGCTAATATGACAATTTTTTTAAACAATTTCATTTTCTCTAAAGCGGCACATTTTTCAGACCGGAGGGACTACAAGTAAGTTAAAATTATAAATTGCATTTTTCCAAAAAAATATTTTCTGTTATCCATGGTTATTTGTAAAAGTAACAACTTTTTTATTGTTTGTTCATTTTTTTTTCCTTTTGCCCTTCTTTCTAAGAAAATCCATTTTTTTCATTTTTAAGTACCAATATATTTATTTTTATCTTAAACATTTTTTACATATTATATATGAAATTAGTCATCTTTTTATGATCTATAATTTTAACATCCATATAATATATTTAAAAGTGTGATATTATATTAAACAAATATACAATTGTTAGTGGTTGATTATTCACTTATTTGATTAGATTTGAGTACTTATTGTGGATGTTTACTGATGTCATATTTACGCTGCAAATGCGAATTACTTAAACAATCCTGTTAAAAATATATCTTATTTTACTTTTTAAATAATTTAATTTATTTATTTATTGTATTTTCCTTGTATTCATAAATTATTCTATATCTATACTAATATACATATAAATGTGTGTGTGTGTGTATAATAAAATAAAATAAAATGGAGTCACATATGTAAAAAGAATCATAGTTCTGTTCAATTGCAAATCAAATATTTTCAAGTATTATATTTATGTATGTGTCCCTAAAGATAAGTTGTTATAGTGTCAACATTCTATCACTTTGTTTCTTTGTCAACAACATTTTTCTATTTTTTTTTTAAATGCTAACAAGTTTTTTTGTTTTTAATCCGTTTTACATATAATATATCAAATTAATAATCATTTCACCTTCTTTAAGTTGAATTATGTGTTAAGTCTTTTGTGGATTAGACTATGTATATAGTGAATTAGATTATATAAAAATAAATAAATTGACAAATTTCAACAATAAGAATATGAGATTTTTCTGAATGAAAAATCTATTTTTCTTAGAAGCTTCAATGTACTTTATCACTATTTTATCTTTTTTTAATAAACTGTGTGTTATTATATTTGTATTTTTTTCAACGCATGCAATTAATTGGACTATTTATCGTTATTCGCATAGGTTAAGAATGATAAGGTATGTTTGAGTTTTTAGAGAAAAACAAAATTAGGATTTTTATTTGTTATATTTAATATTTATTTTAGTTGTATCAATAACAATATTTTTTATTCATAATTAATAAGTATATATTTAATCCAAAAATTTTAGGGGAGAAAAGAATATTTACACTATCTAAAATTTTACTATAATATAATTCAGAATCTTAAAATATTTATTTTATCAAGTATACGATATTTACATTTTTAAATAATAAAGTAATATAAAATTAAATTTAGTTAAAATATTATTCTACTAGCAGACTTCCGTGCATCGCACGGGAGTAATACTAGTTACAAATGAAAGCCAGGTTTCAGATTTTAAGAATATTTTCTATTTTGACTTTATTAAAATGTTGCAAAAAACACAGAATTGACTGTTGAATTGATATCTCATTTCACAAAACAAAATGCACTTGATTATTATCAATTTGTGTATTTTCTTACAGATCTTCTATAATTATAGGCGGTATCCACTTCCAAATCTTATAAATTAATGTAAAAATTTGTTGTGTAACGTCCCATTTTCGAAAAGAATAAATTTTGGAAAAAGGGATGCTACAAACTTTGTTTGAGGATATATTTTCATTTTTCTTTTGCAAATAATTAATTTTACATAGAAATTTGAGTCATAAATATAACTTCAAATCGTAAGATAAATATCAACAGGAAAATATACTTTGGTGCGGGGAGTATTTTATTAAGAAACACAAGTTCACTTTCAAACTGTAGAGGACAATCCTCAAGTATTTTTTACATCAACTAAATATATTTTTCATTTAGATAAATAAACAGTTGAAATATCACCTTTGAGAAACTATCATAATTGAAAATAAACTTTTACTTTGAAATTCCGTGAGTTGAAGTGGTGCAGGGCCATGCTATCCGTGTCAATCCTCCACATCGGCCTTGGTACTTGAAATATTAGGGGGGGTGAGTGTTCAAGAGAAACCCTCTGTGGGTTCACTCAGTTGTTCACATAGATATCATACAAAGAATTGCAATAATAGACAATTACATAAATAATGCATATACCATTAACACATAGAACACATCCTAATACATGTTGGAAACTAAAATAAAATAAATATCCACATATATACATATTATATAGGTACACATAGGAGCACATAGATGGGGCACGCGTTACCCCGCTCGAGTAGCATAGCCTATTCGGGAGCGACCCGAGGGTGATCTTTCAATCCATAAACATGTACAGTGTTACCCGTACAACATAATCATATAAGGTTTTACCACTAAGCATAATCATACACGGGTAAAAGGTTTTACCCGTAAGCATAATCGTGTACGATTTTACCCGTAAAGCATAACATGTACAGTTTTACCAGTAAAGTTTTTTAAAAGCATATTCGAGAGCTACCCAAGAATTTTGTACGGTATTACCCGCAGTCCTAACATAGCTAGTACGGTATTACTCGTATACAATACACATAATATTGGTTTTTTCCACTAAGGACTAGAGAGCCTCAATAACAGTCTTTGGTTCAGAAATTGAAGAGGAATGTATAGCAGTGTACAATTTTGGCTTATATGCTCCTGTCTTTGACCTTGTAGTCATATAGTGTGCATTTGAAGCTTGTGGTGCTTCAATTTATGTATTAGAAGCCTATGAAATTGTATTTGAAGGCTGCAGCTGCTGATCAGTTCGTACCACATCCTGAGCGTGTGGTATAAGCTGCAGTTGCTGACTGAATCTGTGGTATAAGTTGCAGCTGCTGATTTTTAGCTTGCATCTGTTGATTTTCAGCTTGCAACTGCGGATTTTCAGCTTGCAGCTTGTAATGATATGTTGATGATGATAGAATTTCATCAGATTGAGTATGTGAAGTATGATTTGATACTGCAGGTGTGAGAAGTGGAAAATGTGGTAAGATGAGTTACCACTGTTCTTGTTTGTTTTAACAGTGAACAATTCATTGTAAGGAAATTCATGTTCATTAAAAGCCACAGTCTACAAATATAGATTCTCCCTGAAGGATGTAAGCACCTATAACCCTTATGCCTTGGACTATACCCTATAAAAACACATTTAGAAGATCTAAACTGAATTTTGGTTTGATTATAAGGTCTCAAATATGGATAACAAGTGCAACCCAAAGATTTAAGGAAAGAATAATCAGGAAGATAACCATACAACTTTTTATAAGGAGATACATTTGAAAAAGAAGGAGAAGGAAGCCTATTTATAACATAAACAGAACTTACAAAAGAATCCCACCAAAATTTGTATGGAAGAGGAAGCTTGAGACAAAAAAGTAAGAACCATTTATTCAATATGTAGGTGCTTTCTCTCTGGTATGCCATTCTGCTGATGAGTATGAGGGCAAGGATGCCTCACTTTAGCCCCTAAATTTTGTAAAAAGGATGCAATTGGTTTGTGCTCACCACCAAAGTCTGATTGAAAAACCTTCACCTTAGTATTAGCTGTCTTTCTATAGAGTTCAAAAATGTTTTAAAACAGATAAGGCTTCATGTTTTGCTGTCATAGGGTATATATCCAGGTATATCTTTTATAAGCATCTACAAAGTGTATGTAGTATTTATAACCAGATATTGAAGCAGCAGATGCTGGACCCCAAACATCAGACATAATAAGATCAAAACCAGAATTGACATGGGAGGGAACAGATGAAAAATGCATTTGATGGAGTTTACCAATTTTACAATCATTACAGAAAAGTGGTCAACCTTGAGAATTGGAAACATTTACAGACTTTAATACACTTGAAACTACAGTGGGACAAGCAAGTCCAAAACTCCTATGCCAAAGTATAGCATTTGCTTTATTACAAACAAAAAAGATTGAAGCAAACGCTGCAGGTTCTTTTGTCTTGAGTGAAATTTGACTGAGATCAGTAGTGCTCACACAGATTTATTTGAGAAATTTTATCTCCACATAACAACCCTTGTTCGCTAAATTCTTTCAACCCCCTTTCACTAATATGTGCAAGTCTCTTATGCGACAAAATAGTCCTATATTTACTAACTGTGTTAGATGCTTCACCAGTTACAGTACTTCCAATTAGGAAGTACAGTTCATTCTTCTTAACAACTTTGATCACAATATGAGATCCCTTTGACACTATGATATTTCCATCTTCTGAGTGAAATTTATATCCCATAGTATCCAACATACCAAGTGATATTAGATTCCTTCTAAGTTGTGGAACATATCTCACATTGTCAAGAACTCTTACAACTCCATCATACCTCCTAATTCTCACAGATCCAGTTCCTTTCACTTTACATTCTAAGTCATTTCCCAATAGAACAGAACCTCCATTCTAATATTTAAAGTGATGAAACCATTCTTTGTTAGGACAAATATGAAATGAACATCAAGAATCTAATACCCATTCAGAGACAATTTGAGACGAAGATATAGTTAAGACCTCACCAGGTTCATATCTATTAGCAACTTCTTCTATATCAGCAATGTGTTTACCCTTTTGGTTCTTGTTTTTTACTCTAGTTCTTTCCTTGATTGTGCTTTGCTTTCTTTTGACAGTCTTTTACAAGATGTCCAAAAATATGGCACTTAAAGCATTTTCTTGTTTCTCCATGTACATAGGGATTATTCTCAGACTTCTTCCACTGAGGCTTGTTCTTTTGATTTGCAAATTTCTTCTGATTGAATTTCTTTATCATCAGACCTTCACCATGTGCTTCTATATGACCATTTCCTGTTACTTTCTGTAACTCCTTAGATTTCAAGGCACATGTGACTTCACTCAAAGTAATTTTGTTTTCCCTTCCAAAGAGTATAACATCCTTGACATTATCATAGACTTTTGGCAGTGAACTCAAGAGAATAAGAGCCTTGTCCTCATCTTCAAGTTTTACATCTATATTAGAAACACCAATCTGATCTGAAATTGGTTTTTCTTCAAACATCTTGAAGGCATAAAGCCTTTGCTTCATGTACAATCAATTTGCAACCGATTTCAACGTCAAATCTAGTTGATCCCATGGAGATCCCTTTTTTCCCACAGAGGACGCCAATTTGTAAGTTTTATCACTTCAGATCATGCACAAACTGAATCCACAAATCTTCAAACCAAGAAAACTGAATGCTCACAAACACACACAAAAGAATATCAAGATCTTAAACACACAAACACGAGAATTACGTGATTCGAACCTCATTATGAGATTCTACGTCCATGGAGAGAAAACTAAACAATCTTATTTCACCAGAAATTGTACAAGAAGAATCAAAATCAGAAAATCAAAGACCCTCACTGCATGTGTTACAATCTCACAACAATTTCCTGTTTCTCTCTTCTCCCTCTAGCCTCACTAATTGTTCTTTTTCAATTGATGGACAACAAGTTAAATCTCTCGCTCTCTCTCTCTCCCTCTCTCTCTCTCTCTCTCTCTCTCTCTCTCCCCCCCCCCCCCCCCAAATCTCTAAGTCTGTCGATGTTGCACCTTCATCTGTTGTACACCAAAGTGGATATATTGCATTGCATTCGCAGAGTTCTTCAAACTGAAACTAACTGGTAAGCTCATGTAACAGAATTGAAATCAAAGTTACCAAACTACCCTCAACATAAAGACTGAAATGACTTAACTGTCCCTGACTGTTATTAACTAACTTTCCATAACAGAAATTTGAACTATTTATTCACAGTTCTCAAACTATATCAAACACAATAAAATAAGGAAAAACAATAAAAATGTGAATTTATAGGTAGTAATATTATATATTATACATAAATAATATTATATATAATAGTAATTAAGTTTTGATATATTTTATTCTAATATTATAATTATATATGTAAATAAAAAGAAAAGAATAAAAGAAAGAAAAAGGGGACGCGTCTGTTTGGAGAGATATCTTTGCAACAGAGGATGTGACTTTTCTAGAGAAAAGACACCTCTAGAAAAGAAGACCGGTGTCAATGGCGCTTTTCTAAAGAGATGCGAACTTTCATAGCATCTCTTGAAAATCTATATAATATCTGAAGATTGACAAATTAAGGTATGAAAAATTTAATTTGCGCTAATGCCCTACAATTATACAATCTGAGCGTAATTTTCTCTTTCAATTCTTTCCTTCCTATTTTCGAAACAAGCTTGTGATTCTAGCTCCATGTAGATCAAAAGAGTACAACTTTTGATATATTCGTGTATAGACTTTGTATCCTGGAAGGTGAATTCTTCTAAACGATTTGCACCACAATGAGAGGAAATTATACTTTAAAGATAGTATCGGTGTGCGTAGCCTATATTCATTTTATCAATCATCCACACATATAGAGATTCTTATATTTATCAAGTAAAAATTACTATAATAAATTAAAAATATATAAAATACTAATATAAATAATATATACGGGACAGGATAGGGGTGGGTTTAGCAACTGCCTGATTCAAATCCGACAATACCCGTTTGATCGGGTTTTACCCGTCTCATTTGAAGCGGGTTTAATGCGAATTCGGGATTCTACCCGATTCATTGTCATCCCAAATAATAATTCAAATCTTAAAATTATTCTTCAACAAGGAAACTTGATCTTCAAGGACACTTCTTGTACAAGATAGGTGTCTGTGTATTTCCTCCTATAACAAGGAATTAGAGCCAACCAAAATACTATAAATTTTTTGTGTAGTTAAAAAATAACTATGGCTGATCTTTTCTAGTAAACTGAGAAAAACAAAGAATTAGGAGGGAAAAAAAAAAAAAAGAAATCCAACAAACCTATTCTTTAAGTTGGATCTGATGTATTATGTTCTTGAAAAAAAAAAAAAAAAGTTGGATCTGATGTATTATATATATATATATATATATATATATATATATATATATATATATATGTGATTTTGTGTATTCTTTAAACATCAAATATACAGTAAAACCTCTATAAATTAATAATGTTGGAATCGGAAGAATTTATTATCTTAGAGAGGTATTAATTTATCTATAAATTAATAATTTATTAATTTAAAGAGTTTTTTTGGTACAATGAGTGAATTTTATTTTCATAAAGGTGAGTGCATCTAATTATTATATATCCATTGAACTAATGTAAAACATATTCATCATAATAATCAAATACATAATATCATAACTTTAACTGCAAATAAAATCCAACGAATAAAGTGAATACGATTCATTTGCAACCATCATCGACAATAATGTGGAGGATGACGAAGAGGATGATACAATACCGTTGAAACCAATTGCGAGGAAGGAAACACTTGTAGCATCAACAACGCTTCACATTTTTTTTATGCAATTTGAAAATATAACACTAGAACTATTGGATGAGATAATATATATATATATATATATATATATATATTAGAGATGAGCTCTAAGTATATTTGAGTTTTACCAAGAAGCAATAAACTATAGATTCTTATTTTAATAAATTGTCATAGTTATTTTTGTAATTTGAAGAAATTATTAATTTATGATATCAATGGGACCACTAATTTATATAGAGGTTTTTTAAAAAATTATTATCTTATTATCTTATCAAAATTGGTCGATTTTTGAACTGGCCTGAATTGACACTGGAGAAAATTATTACTTTAGAAAATTATTAATTTATAGAGTATTAATTTATAGAGGTTTTACTGGTATCACTAGAAATTATGCATATAGAAAGTTGATCGGATTGGTATTAGCCAAACAAAATCAATTCTTCGTTGACTTTGGGATAATAAAATATGAAATAAATAACATTAGAGAGAGAGGTTGGATAAATCTGTTTCCTTTTAGAAGTAGAACACCTGATAATACGCGCACAAATTTGGTCTTCTATAAATATCAGCAGTAGATGAGATGACCATACAAACATACATACACAGCTATCTCCGAGTGATTGAGCATCGATGGGTCGTCGATCGGGGTATGATTATTCGTATAATTTTCTTTGTGATGATGAAATAATTGATCTGTATCCTTATACACGAGGTTGTTTACTGAGAGGGAGAGGGTTTATGTTCGAGATTCGAACTAGTTTCAAACTGAAAACTAGGGTTCGTGATGAGATAATTATGGGGTCGGAAAGGTTTACTGGGTATGCACGCAAAGGCAAAGATCTAAGGGAGGAGCTGCCACATCATATTAATGTGGTGAGTTTCAGGATGCAAGATGACTACTGGATGTCTGGTGATGAGTTTGACGCCTTAGTTGATGCCGCCATGGATTTTGCCAAGCAAAGGGCGGCGGAGAATCCTCAGCAGCAGGTGATTCCGGTGGCGGTGAGGCTCGACGTTTGGACGGTGCAACAAGAAGGGGAATCGGTAAACGACACCGTAGATAGGGCAATCAAGCCAGAGCAGTTGATCCCAATACACGTCCTGTGCCCATCAGAAACTTCAAAGAAGGTGAGGCCACAATATGATATATTCCATGTGGACGTGGACGATGATGAGGATCTTCCTCCTTACCTGGAGCGTCAGGATTACCTTCGGGAACTAGCGAGGATTAGAGTGGAAGATGAAGCGGGATTGGATCTGATGAAGGACAACTGTCCTGTTTGTTGGCGTAGTCCCATTATTGGGGATCAGGTATCCAATCTCCCATTTTGCAATCATGCTTGTCATCCCCATTGTTTTTTCAAGTGGTTGGAACAGGGCCGTCGTAAATGCCCCTCATGCTCTCTTTACATTCCAGTTTACGGCTCCATCAGACTCAGATGACAAATAAATTTTAATCTCTCATTCAAACATTTGCTAGGCCACCCTACTCTCCCTCTCCCTTTCTCTTCAACTTCTGGACTTGTAATTTCTGGAATTTCATCTAGTGTTTCTTTTTTCTCACTTATTTTGAGAATTCCATGTTTTTGTTTCTTGTATTATTTATTTCGAGAATTTGATGTTCCTGTAAACTGATGTACGACGTACTACTGGAGAATATTATAGGTACTCAGTCGTTGAAGTGATTACAGGGTTGATTCCAGATTTAGAGTTGTACTTAATGTCTCATAATTCACTACAAGAAAATAATTAATTGGCTAGGGAAAATTTTGTAGGCAATACTTCCAATTTTGTAGGTATTTATATTTGCCTACGAAATACCAACGAGCAAGAGTTGTAGGTATTTTGCTCATAGGTGATTTGTTTGCCTACGGAAATATAATTCGTAGGAGATTACCTACCGGTTTTCCGTCGCAGATCCGTAGGCAACTTGGTTACCAAATTGAATAAAATTCTGTAGGTAAAACATCAACTACGAAATATTTCGTTGATAACTCCGTAGCCAAATTTTAAATATATTTTATTCAAATAATTTATTGATAAATCCATTTTTTGTTGTTTGCCGGAACTAATTCCGTAGCAAATTTTAAGAAAATGTAATAACTATCCCTAGGTAATTCTTTAGGCAATCTCTCTATTTTCTTAAATAGCATTATATTTATTGGTTCCAAAATTTCCAGAATAACTATAATCAACTCAAGACCAATGATACTTCATTATTACAAAAGAATTCCATAAATTGTTGAACAACATAAAAGTGAAATTAGTCAAAAAGTATCTATCATAAAACCAACAATCGTCAAAGTAGCAAAGTATTACTACATAATACATTAGGAACTAGAACAAAATAAATCCAACAATTACAAAATATGCCTATAACTCTTTGGTGTCCAAAAGTACTTCTACAAACGCAGTTGAAAGAAACGTAAACAATTTCAATGCAGCAAGAGATACCGGTGGAACATGGCTGTAGAACCTGTCAAACTGAAACAATTTTTTTGTTACAACATCATCCAATCAATTATTTATAACAACATAATTAATGAACCACAAAATAGGAGAAAAAAGTCTCGATACTCTAGATTAGATCCATTGTTTATACCATTTAGCAATCTAAGGTTGTTGGCTATTGTTCTGTATCAACTATCTTATTATATAATTTTATGTGTCAACTAAGTTCTGTTAATCTAGATTAGAGTACAAATTACCATATGTAAAGGCCTTACGTTATTTAGTAAAATTTAGTACTCAAGTAACATAAATATTTTACTTTTTATATATGTTATGTTCATTATTATGTATACCATTTAGCCAACTATAAAGAATATAGCTCAAACCACTTTTTAACTACATAATTGCAGCAACATCTTAAATTTTTAACAAGATTTCAACCAAAAGCGGACACACACACACACATATCATCCAAGTCATTAAATCAATATCAACAAGTAAGGTTACTGAGAATCACTTATCAAAAAAAAAAAAAATCTTACATTAGTCTCTCCCAGCCAGGACCACAATCCGTCAATGAAAAATAGCAAACTCGTGACTTGAATTTGGAAAATAATAAGAACCATGGGCGTTATTTTTTCCTCCACAACACTAATATGAGAATTAAAATTACCTACTTTTATTAAATAGAATAGGCACATAAACTAACTAACAACAGGTAGCAAAAAATATGAACATACCTTTTTGGCCTTCTCAGCTGCCTCCCTGCGTTTATCCTTCTCTGAACCCTATCCAAATAGTAGAATTTAAGCTTATCAACAAACTTACTTCTAGGAGCTGAACAACCAGAATTGAAGGTGCCACTAAACATGATTAGACTAACCAATTTAATGAAGACATCTTCATTCTCCAAAGTCATCTTCTATCATGAGACAGAAACTGGTGCAGTGAAATTTATCTATTCCCTGCTTATGAGCACGTAATCTTGCAGCTGACTTTCTAATGTTCTTATAAAAATTGGCATGATCAATTCTTAATAAATAAATAAATCTAAAAGCTATAAGTACAAAGGATCTCTCAGAACATGCAAATAGCAACCAACAAATATGCTTGTATAGCTGCAAGCTGTAAGGCAAGTATAAAATTATGAGAAATATTCAAGCATAGTTGAAGTTATGCTCCATGTCTCTTGATAGAAAAGAGGAGCATAAGGGTAAGAAATATTAGCTTGTTATATATATCAAAACCATGAAAACGATTAAAACCTATATATTTGTACGTAGTATGTTATTTAATTTGTGCAAACTCCCTCGTAACTATAGTTATGTGCTATGATTAGCGTTTTCTACTTGCTCTATTTTCCCTTAAATTTTATACATAGCAAACAATAAACAACAAAAGTTCCTCCTTCTCTAACAATGTTTATGCACAAACAATATCAAAATAGTGTATTGACAATGTCAAAATAGTGTATTGACAATGTCAGCTGCAGTTAATATCAAATCCTTGAATGGGAGAGAGCTAATAGACTGCATCACGACATATTCACGTGCTATAGTTGACAAGTTGTAAACCTGAAATAAAGCATGGCAAAATATATTGACAGAATTAAGCAATTAATTGGCATGCGTAAGCAAGTAACAAAATGTATCTAATCATATAGGTTTATAACCGATGGCAATAGCTGAAATATAAATTAGATACAAGATAAGAATCCTTTCCTGATAGAATTATAATCATTTCCATAAGCCTTTTGCATTCCGAGATGAGGCAGTAAACAACTACACATCACACATGCGATTGTTAAAATCATAATATTTACCTTCTAAACATACAAACATTTCTTCACTTCACACTTAAGACTAATAGAAATACACAACAACATATATTAATCATAGTGTATAAGAAACTAAATGATCAAAGAAAATAAGAAAAGAATGAGAAGTAAATACGAGGGATTCTTTGAGGACATGAAAGTAATCACAATACTTTTTCATTAAAGCCTAGAATCTTATATTCTCATTCTAAGAAAATGTATTCATTCAGGCATTTCAACAAACACGTTGTCATCATCATAAGTTTGTCTCACTTCACTTTCACCTCCTACTTTTCTAATTTGTATCAGTATCTCTTGCGCAAATACAGTCCAATAGAAGAAATAGGGTTTCAAATAATTAGTGAGATTTGGGGAGAAATATACTAATGGACTAGATTGATTACCTGATGAATATTTTGAATACAGATGACCTTCTCGTTCACCATGGGCAAAGGAGTTCTTCGTTTCGTTTGTGTTTGTAAATGGAGCTTCCGGTTTCAGAATTGCACCGCCATCTCTGATTCTAGGGTTTCGTCCAAAGGAAAGGTGGGAGGGGAGACCGATTTTTCTTCTGAGAAAAGGGGGAGAGAACGATTAAGAGAGAGGGAAAAAGTAATTGAGTTTGCCGCCTCAATTTTGTCTACCAAATGCTACACTCATCCATAATTGAATATAAATTGTATTGCTATATCATTCCTAAATAATAAAATATGAAAAAAGAGTACTTTTTAATTCCTAGGTGATTCCATAGGAATATATAAAATAATAAGTACATATATGTGCCTAGGAAAAATTCTGTAGGCAAATAATTTATTTTTTTCACCTACAGCTGTTTCGTAGGGAAATTTTTGAGTGTGTACTAATGTTTCTTTCTGGGACCGTTTTGCCTACGAATTATTTCGTAGGTAAATTACCATCAACTTTTCCATAGGTAATTCCATAGGCGAAATGTTGTAATATATATCATAAAAATCCGTAGGTAAGTCGTAGCTAATTAATGACTGAATTATTTTTGTAGGTAAATTCTGTAGCGAATTCTTTATTTTCTTGTAGTGATTATAGGCTTCTTATTTTGGTTGGAATTGATTATATACTGAATGTTTGCAAGCTCTCACTTTTAGTTAGAGCGGTAATTGAAAATGAATGTTTGCATGTGCTTTCTTCCAGTGATAACTATTATTATTTGTTTGTTTTGCGTGCTCTTTAGAATCTCATACTATTATTACTTAGGCTATGACCAAGAAATTTATAATTTTGCTGCTAATATAATATTCTTTTATATATTAGTTATAAGTTCTCTTTAATTATGAATTGTAATTAAAAAAATTAAGGAGAAATAAGAGCCAGTAGTTGAAATATATTAGAAGTGTATCCCAAATCCCTCCCCAAGTGACACTACAGTAAAAGTGGTCTTTTGAGACAATAAGAAGTGGTCTCAAATAATGAATATATGTCACATCTTATGAGAACTGGTCTCGAATAATGAGTATTTGTCACAACGTATGATTATTTGACATAATTTTATTGTCTTCTCAATAACTCATGCAAATAATATATTTGTGACCAGAAAAGTGATCACAAATGCTTATTAATTTTCTTTTTTCAACAATTAATTGTTTCTAAAAGTAGCCTTGAAATTGTCTCAAATAATTTTTAAAGAGATTTTGTGACTACGAGTAATCATAAATAACTAATTATTGATAAAATATTTTACAAAAAACATCTTGTATTGTAGTGTGGTTCTTAGCAATTAAACACCAGATCCTACATATAAATAAGACACGTCAAGATTGTATGGAACAACATAAAAGTTACCTCATTTATATTTGTTGAAATTTGTAGGACTAACAACAAAGGATATCCATGTGAAAGGTTGATGCAATAGCTTGAAAAGAGACTAATATAGCCAGGTCTCCCAAAAACGACATTAGATCAGGTTCATTGGTGACCCTGAGGGCAGGGTCACCGGTATTTTTCCATTAAATGAAAAACTAAGGCCCCGATTGGTAGGTGTGATAGTTAAGGCGTGATTGTACAACCCATTGTTAATTAGGTGTGTTACCAATACCACTTGTATCGATTAATTAGTTTGATAGGTGTGTTAGAAACAAGTACCACCAACTCAAATATTTAATATCCGGTTTGGTTGACACTTATTTATTGTATCAAATTGTAATACACCGACCAAGATGCCCTTAGTTAATAAAGATAATCCCAAAAATACCAAAAAGGAAAACAACTGCTACTCAAATTGCAATGCACTCACCAATTAGGGCTACATCTTCGTGCTTCAAAAAAGAAGAAAAAGACATTCATCTACCAGTTTCGACTGTATTGAATCAAGCCGCAGATCTGCACCACATCTGATTTTCCCATTTTCCAGGTTTTTTATCTGAAGATTTGATGTTCGACCTTACGCATGTACACGGTGATTTCGGAAAGAGGTCTGAATTAGGGGTAATTTGTTTAGTTCAAGCAACGTGTGGTTATTTAATTGTGCGATTTGTATTGTAATCGAATTGGTTTACATACGTCTTTTGGTTGAGGTGGAAGAGTAATTCTGCATGATTTATTTTAGTTCATAATTTTCGGATTCAGGTTTATGTAGTTCTTTAGGCTTGTATGTAAATTTTGGTAGACTCGGAAGCAACCAAACCTTACCACTTCGAATACAAATCACCCACTAGCCTATTTTGTTTTTTCGCCTAATTCTGGGTGGTGTTAAAATGTGTTTTCTGCTAACGGGCGCCATAAAAATTAACCCGGTTTAGGTTTTTTTGAGATGGGAAATCTTGTTAATTTTACAATGGTCACGGTACTTCGATGAGCACCCTGTTTAAATTCTCTAAAATTACGATTGGCAATTTTTCAATCTTTCTGTTGGTATAATATTTTTTTGGTCCATTTGGCCAGCGTATATTGTGTAGAGTGATTTGTTTCATTTTCTATGATAGGCAAATGGCCCCTTCTTCATACATAGTCAGTCCCGGTGACATGAATTCAATCGAGATTCAAGAAAGGGTGGAAAAAAAGGAGGTCTTCCCAAAAAAAATTATTGATGAAGCCGTTGGACACAAAATCCTTTCATATCCAGATATACGTCATTTCGCGGTGGGCTCCGATTGGTTTCGGCTATTTAAAATCGGGAAACCAACATATCCATAGCTTTGTCGGGAATTCCTCAGGTCGATGTGGCTACATTTTGCGGAAGAACAGTCCCTAGATAATTTTTCCGTCGAAGTTGTCTTTGGTGGCATAGAGGTTAAGCTTGGCCTCGAGGAATTAAACATCATATATGGCATTACCCAACAACGAACTTCATTTAGTGAGTTCGATTGCCATGCTTTCTGGAAGACTATCACTGTGGGAAGGGAGTACAAGCTAGCTACGTAATAGGCTCTAGAAATCCGCAATCCGACTCTTCGTTACTTTTACTACGTCATTGCTAGTACAATCATGGGTCGTAGTAAAGGGGTTGATAAGGTTTGTCCGTGGAACTTGTTTGCCCTGTGGGGCTTAACAATTGGCAATCACATTAATATGATGTATTTCATGTTCAAGCATATACAATACGTCGTTCTACCTTATGATGCCGCTTTTGTTATGGGTGGGCTGCTCACACCAATCGCCGAGTACTGTGGGGTTGACCTATCTAAGTACGAGCAATACGGGCTCAGGACCCTAGACTTTGGGTGTTTTTTTGAATTACGGATGATCAATCTGTTATCAGACGGGGCATACCTTCTACACTTTGCCGATCGTAATCTGATGTGGTTGCCAGATTTTGACCGTATTCGGCTCAACAAATCGGAAAACTAGCAGCTGAAAGACTAGCTTTTTCGCCGTTCGGTTCGTATCAGTTCAGGGTTTCAAAAGCCTACTATTTGTCTGCTGCGTAGCGTAAATTTAGGGACATTTATCTTTTTGGGCAGGGCTTAGTTTTATATATTCGGCAAGATTGTACTGTATTATCGTTTTGGGCTTGTTTTTTGTATTTCAAATTGCAGCCCTTGTAAAATTTGTGGCTAATGTAAACAACCTATTGTAGATGGCTTTTGTGTAGCCAATGAATTAATTTTTTTCGTTCCACGACCAATTGCTCTGTTTTTATTTTTCACATGAATATATTCGATTAGTGATCACATAATATAAGTAACCATGATCTTATGCAGGAAACAAAGTCTGGCTACATCATATATTCAAGTTGTATTATATTAATGAGTTACACTTTAGAGGGGCATAACAAAATTGGAAGTCTTATTTTTTGTTCAAATCCAAAGACAGTTTTTCCAATGATTCCAGTGGATCTTTATTTTGGTAGTGTTTTAACACCAGTCCCGTTCAGTATGTGTTGTAGCTTCATAATTTTGTTTTTTTTTTCAACTGTAAAGCTGAATAACTAGCAATTCACTTTACCAGCTACTTGCTATCAACCCCTAAATTTCAAATCACATTGTTGTGTGCATAATGGCACTGTACCCACATGTAGTAACAACCCCTATAAATAATCTCACAACCAATTAACAAAAATCCCAAAGTTATAGACAACCATTAAAACTATTACCCTCCACTGTCGGTTCTAACAACCCGAACTTTCGCTCATCCATGGCACCTACATCGGCACCAAAGGGCGGCAAGCGTCAAGACAAGGTCTTCTACCCAAAAGAATGGACTATTGACATTGATCAATCCTTCTTACATGGGCTAGCCGAGCAAGTAGTTGCGGGCAACCTAGTCAATGACGAGTCCATTCCCCACGCAATTCGGGCGGCAAGGAAGCAAGTTAATAGAATTTTTGGTACAAACTTTGATTTTTCGACTTGCGTTAGTTTCGAAAACTTTGAAGAAGGTACAATATCTTTAGTTGGATTATTACTTTGCCCGGCGTCACGTACGATCCAATCACGTACGCCATAAAATGCAAGGATCATGTCTGGGAGACCATCTTCCGTGTAAGCATGTTATTTTATACGACTTGTACCCATCCACACTTCTTTGCTTTTTTTACGAACAATTTTCTCATTCAACGTCTCTTCCTCGCATGCTTATTAATGTCCACATATTTTTCCTTCTAATACAGAGCGAGATGCTGGCAAAGGTATACATGACGAAGGGGGGAAGAAGAATATCACACTTTGCAGTACATATTTGAGGATCGTGAGCTCGTTACCTTGAGAGACAAAGATGGAAACGAACTAATGCAGATCTCAAGTGACTTGACCGGGCAGCATAGTGCGGCAGACTTGGGTGACAACGAGGAAGAAACCATTGCTAATAGCTTTTTCAATGAAATTGCATGGTACAACGAAAATGCAGCTAGTGAAAACTCAAGGAACAGTTCTTGGCCGGCAAGTCGAGGTTCGTCAAATATGAACGTTCAGACTGGACATCAAGGGAACTCTAGGCCACATAACACTGCTGGAAGAGAGGATTGCACTTCGGGTCCAAGTTCCGTGGCCTCTTCTAGTCCTTATAAGAAAAAATAGGCACAACAAATGACAGAGTTGGGAGACGATTAGTGGCTCGATGTGCGTAACCTTTCATTCAAATTTCCCCTAATATCAGCTTAATTCTTCTCTTATCGGACATAATCTAGTCTACTTATTGGTCATTGGGCCACTTTTTTAGATTATGTAGTTTGTTTCTTAGTTAATTTTCGTCCACGTATCCGTGATGTAATTCTATCTGAATGTTATGTATTGTCCCGAATTTTTTCTCGCACCAAATCTTCTTGGCCTGAGAAATCCCTCTTCAATAAGAATGCAGCAACGAATTTTAGTATAATAATAATGCGTATAATGGAAATTGGATTTTATTCGTGCCGAATTGATGCTGCTATACCACGGTGCAACCCATTACAAAGTGTGTAATAAGTTTTTATTCTTCATCACTGCTTATATGCATCATCGTAATGGCTTGGTGCAACAGCCAAATATTCTGACCGAGCCGGTCTAAGAAATCCGCATATCCTGTAAAAATTCCAAGCTTCACAATTCTAAAATCAGCTAGCGAATATGTATCCTTACTGACCTCTATTTGACCTACTAGATTAACTCATCCACTTTCGTCAATGTATTATACAAGTTATTGTCGCCTTACAAATACATACGTGTATGGGGGCCATATCCCTTATATGGGTATATTTCTAGTACTACTAATCTGATTTTGCATAGAAATAAAGTTGATTTTCAGGTGTCTAGGTAATAAGAATTTAGAGTGGTGTAATTCAAATATCACAGGACAGCTGGGGCTAGTATACATCATCGGTTTGGACCAGTCGAACATGTATACTATGTTCGTATACCATTTCGGGGCTTGTTAATACATCCGTTCGGCCACATACGTCGATTTCGTTAATACTAGGACAAAATGATACACCCTCCATCCCGACTTATTTTGCACTGGTGACCGGGCACGGATGTTAAGAAAAAGCAGATTTTGCTTTTTATTTGACTTTTTTAAAGGTGGAGATTGAGTGGTGAGATTTTGAGGGTGGAGATTATAGGAGAAGTTTCCTTTTTTGGAGTGTGCAAAATAAGATGGGACGGCCGAAAAGAGAAAGTGTGCAAAATAAGCCGGGACAGAGGTAGTATTTCAGGCATGGATAAAACTACAAAGTTGTAACCCTGTAGTAATTTGAAAAATGTATGCATTAAAAAAGGAGTCAACAAATTATTTTGTCTTCTTTGACCAATACAGCTGGGGTACTGACAACCACCCTCCAGATATCTAAATGCAGGATTTGTGTGATATTTTTCAGAAATTGTCTTCAACCCCCCGTGACCTATGATAGCATGCATGAATGGCTTTTCTTTTCTCCTTTATGCAGCATGTGAGCATGTTTTTAGGGTAGATGGTCTTGTCTTGTCCATAGTATAGTGCATAAAATCGTTAACCTACACATATCATTCCAGTTGTAATAACCTTCCCATACCTTCCTCAATCTCATAAGAAAATGGACCCCATTCGCCCTACGGATCGATGTCGTATCCAGCACAACTTTTTTACACTCCGCAATGGACAATGGAAATAGACAACAAGTTCGTAGAGTTGTTGCTTGAGGAAAAAAAGTCGGGCAACTTTTCACCGAATCGAAGCAACTCACAGGTTGTAAGAAATGTCACGAGGCTGTTGAATATGGCTATGAATTTTGGGTTCGAATATGAGTTTTGCAAGGAGCATGTGCAAAAACTACAGAGACGTTACATCGCTTTCAACGGGTGCTTGGGCTCCGGGGTGTCACATACGATCCCGTTTCTGATCAAATAAGTTACGAAGATGGAGTTTGGGACTACGCAATCCAAGTAAGTAAGCTACACCTTTTTTCATAATTTATTATTTCCTTTATGAGTATGTATTTTGTTTCTAGAAGTAAACCAATGACCATTCAAATGTTGTAACTTGTAATGACCTCTGAATAAACTAATTTAGTTGTGACTTGGTATCTTTTTTAATTAATTTATATAATTATTTTTTTTTTTTGCAAAAGAATCAGCACCTAGCCCTCGCGTACCAGTTTCGTCCGGAAGTTCATTATGAGGCCTTAAGAGATATATTCGAGGATGAAGAAGACTTCATCGGATGGAATCAGTTGGAGGCTATCACACATATTTCTAGTGATTTAAAGAGTATTTCCATCCTTGAGAATGTACAATTTCCGAGGGTGCAAGAGAGGTCCGGTGACCAGGAGTGGTGGAAGGAAGTGGCAGAGCCTTCGTACTCATCATTAACTGCTAGCTCAAACGACTATGGTAGCTCGAAGATCGTTAAAAAATCATTCAGCTCAATTTCCACGCCACTACCACCAAAGGGAAAAACGGGCAAGACCAAACCAAGCGACTCCATTTGATGGCCGAAAATGTAATGCGTCTAGAAGATTACGATTTCCATGATTCGTTTGATTCCGTATTGCTTTATATTTATTCCGTAGTCTTTTATTGGTTGTTGTATTGTGTATGATTTCATCATAATCCGTTCTGTTGATTGCATTATGAAGTCTTATTCTTAAGACAATCTAGTATTATAACCGCCTGATCCGTTTATGGCCAAGTTCCGTAGTGTTATACTAGTACCGAAAAGTCCCATTTCAGTTGTGTTTCATGCTCGTTTGATACTTTGCTCAATTCTTCATTAAACTACTAGAATTTTCATGACGTAAAATATTAATCTACATGGTAGCTCGATCTTTTTCACAACCTGGCAAAACAGAAATAGTTAGGCAGACAATACTGGAATTCCAAACATTCGTTCGAACCTAACGATTATCAAATCGGTGTCATCTTAGTTGTACACGAGTGTAAATTTAAGCTCATGGCAAAAACTATATTCCAACACCCCAGCAATTAACTAAACAAACATAACACGCCTCTTCCATTCAACTGCGCATTCTTCAGCTTTTGATAAACACGATCATAATGTACATACACACAAATAAAAATATTACTAGAAAGTCAACACATTCATACCAATACAAGGGGGCGTTCACCCACTAATAAACTAATATTGACCAAATAGTATGTTACCAAAATGAGCCAAAGTCGTAGTTCTGAAATCAAGCAGACTATCAAAATAGTTTAACATCTAAAATGGACCAAGTTGATAGGACAGAACAAAAAAGGCACACTACAACATCATTCAACACAAAAACAACCTTTATACATCAGGATCAGATACAACTGGCTAACTTCATGGAGATACACTCCTCTTTCGCAGCTGCTGGGAGGCTGGAAAAGATCTCCAAATCCTCCGTACTTTGGCCGAGTAGCTTGGTGGCCCTCAATTTCTCCTGGAGCGATAAATGAGGAACCTAATCGACAAATTCAAATACTTTCTTCCTAGCCTCTCCTAGGTCGACTTCATAGCCGATACGTTTTGCAATGTCACCTAGGCATTTGCTCGCATCAACACAAAAACCAATGACACTTTCAGACATAGCATCATCAACTTGATGACCCTTCCTCTTCTTTGAAACCTGCTTCTCTTTTACGGTGTTGCTCGATTCAGGGACGTCTTCAGGCTTAGATCCAATCTCCTCATTAAAGCCTGAAGATTCTTCCGGATAATCAGTTGGGAGGGGGCAATCGCGTTACGCATCCGAACTGCTTGGGTTATTCGTTGCAGCACCAATGTCTTCCGCTTCTGCACCATTGGCTCGATCTTTGCCAAATATCTCACACCATGCACCGTAAAAAGGTCAGCTTTTAAACTTCATCAAACGGGCATTGCCATCGGCCTATTAAAATTATCAAATGACAAGAGGATTTAGATTAGAATGACTTGTTTCTATTCCAAATACAACATAATAGATTAAACTAAAATGATGTCCATATCGTATAAATTATTCAAATTAATTCATGTGTACTACCTTAATGGCAGCCTCCCACGCCTCGTCGGAGGCCTCAATCATGTGAGATGTTGGGTCCAAGCCAACCCCGCTGAGGCTCAACATGGTGAAGAGTGTGTTATAATTCTTTTTCCATGTATGAATGCGTGAGTTGATGTTGGGGGGTGGCTTTCAAATTAGTGCGAGGAAATGCTTTCAAAATTATGTTCTCCAAAGCAGTCAAATACCCCGGCTTGAACCCATTTTCCAATTTCCAACCGCGTGCAATAATTTCTCGCATCCCTGCTAAAAGGACCTCTTCTTCTTTAGTACTCCAGCTACGCCTTCCTCGATCATTTCGCAGACGCTACGGACAGACGAATCGAACAACATTTCTGTCCATTCTTGCCTACCAAGAATTATAAAAAAGTTAATAACTAGCAAATGTAGGACATACATGACAAAGTTATAAGGGGGGATGAGGCAAGTGGTATCGTTCAATGACCCTGCAGCTGTAATGAGAATCCTGTAATGAAGTTTTAAATTAAACAAAAATAGCAAAACTGCAACAAAGTGCTAAACCAATATATAGGCGGCGACTATTCGCAACCCACAAAATTTCTTAGTTCAGCCCACTAATTTAATAAAAAATAATGCTATTAATAGAAGACTAACACGCCCTTATAAAAAAATAATATTATAAATTAATATATATATATATATATATATAAAATTTGAAACAATAAAACATATTTTTTTTCTTTCTTTGTGTAATCTTCATCCGTTCTTCAAGGTTTCACTAATGAAGGTCATAAACAACGAAAAATCAATTAATATCAACAAAATTAGCTCTTTTTAATTTTTTTTCGTCAATTATGTGGTTATTATGAATGTATTATCATGTTATTTCTGTGTTCTAAATATGCAAAATAGACTTATCGTGGTGATCACTCGACCGCAAAATTTGAGCACTTCTCAAATTGTTCGGCCGCTTCTTCCAAAGAACCTTCACCGCATTTGGACATGGCTGGGTTATTCCGTGTCCACAACGATCTGATGAAATATTTTCCTCCAATGAAATCTGGGTTTCAATTTTGAAAATCAACGGTGATCTGCTGAAATACACAAAATAAAAGGAAAGAACTAAAATGAAACTTACGAATAATCCATCAAAGGTGATTGTTTATTCAAAATCAACATATAACTTCTTCTTTCTTCTTCTTCTTCTCAACTTTTTCTCTGTTCCTTTCTATTTTTTTTTAACAGTGCTACGGCACTTCTTTTATTTATTTTTATTTTTTTATTTTTTTTTTATTTTTTTATTTTATAATTTAATTATAATATTTTATGTTACATAAGGGCATTAGTGGTAATAAGAAGGCTGTATTAGGAAGTTTATACTCAACTTTCAAATATAAATGGGCTGCGTCAAGCAGTGGGCTACGTTGAGAAATTTTATGGGCTGCGAATAGTCGTCGCCCAATATATATGCAAAATGAGTGATATCAACAATCACCGTCTCCTGCAACATAACATGCAGATTAAAGAGCAAGCAGTAATAAGAAGATGTCATATTAACAAAAGTACATAAGAAGATCTACCGCCAGAATAATATAACAAAATTAACTGTTGAGAAAACGGCGGCGAGCGAAAGGTTATAGGTTCACGAATTACAGACCATCAAGTCACAACAAGAACGTTACGTCAAACAGATGTCCTAAAACATGTAAATTATATCAAACCATGTACAACAATACAACCCAAAAAGTAAATAACAGAAGCCACACAATGGGACCAACGCGTTGTAACCATTGATCGCCTAGATGCAAGCCACTCCGTATACATAGATTCGGCCACCTCGTCTCGAAAGGCGGTACAAGCTGGGGATGGCTCAACCGTGTCAATAAAATTTGTGTCTAGTTCTTCACGATTTTTTACCGGCTCGTCTGCTTCATCATCCATAAAAGGATCAGCTGGCTGGAACCTCCTCAAAAAATTATGAATTAAACCACATGCCATAATAATCCAATTTTGAATCTTAATTGGATAAAAAGTGGCACTCCTGAGGACGGACCACCTTTTCTTCATGACGCCAAACGACCGCCCGATCACATTCCTTGCTCGTGAATGATTCATATTATAAAATTCTCACGCATTCTGTGGAACAGATGGACCTACACCCTAGTCATCTAGGTGATAACAAACGGATTTGTAGGGCGTAAGGAACCCCTCCCCGTTAGTATACCCGTTATCGCACAGATAGAAGTTGCCTACCAAAAAAAAATGAAAAATCAAATATACTGACCCGGCTGACAGTCCCTAAATCTTAGTACAGTACCGTTAAGACCCCTAAAGAGTGATTGAAACTCAGTTTACCTTCAGGGACCTTAAGGCCATTTTGTCTAGTCACTGCATCACGCAAGATCCTAGAGTCCGCAGCCGAGCCCTCCCAACCTGTTAGCATATATATGAACTGCAAATCGGAATTACAAGCGGCTATAATATTAACTGCAACAGACCCTTTTCGATTTCTATACCTAGGCTTATCGGCCTGAGAAACCGTCACCAGTACATAAGATCCGTCTAAAGCTCCGATGCAGCCCTGAGTACATGAATATAAATAGTTAAAACTGGGTTCCACTAGAGGGCAAGGGGGAATCTACGAAATGCCTATTGCAAATATTGATCGCCTAAAACTCACCTTAAACCATTTCCACCTTCGATGTGTATTTGTTTCGTCCACGACCTCCGATTTAGCTAAAAGGACATCGTGTAACCTTAGCATGGCGTCCAACACCGAGTGGAACTGCTTACTAACCGTTTCCCCACTACGTTTGAAGTCAAATTTCACACACTGCAACTTGGTGTGATGGGCCAAAACGGTCAGGAAGATAGCTACCTTTTCAAGAAAACTAACGTACTTCGAATCAATTAAACCCCCACAGTATTCTAGTATGAAACACAGCCTACTGAATGTATCTCTATCCATACGTAGCTTTGCAAAACAAACCTCGTCACTCCTCCCTAACAAACTAGACATGTATTTCACCCTATCCTCATTGTTATCCGACATCTTATACGTTATCATACGAGGCAACCTAGCACGCCTATTATGATGTAAGGCACGCCTCATATTGACTAGATTCAAGAGAAATATTAGTTGTAGGACCACTTCCTGAAGCAAGAAGAGTAGATTAGTCACACGACGGCACAATCTAGCCATTGAAGGCTGCATGGAACATAAAAAAATTAGATTTACTTTGCAAGGAAAAAAAAAAAACTCAAATTTTCTTATAAATTTAAGAGAAGCAAATGAGAAAGGTTCAGGGTTAAACATGAATTACCATGCTTATGAATAAAAAAGTGCAGATGTTTTTAACAAACCACAAAAATAGCAATTAGTTCAACTAACAACAGAAAGATTTAGAGCGGTCCCTGTATGTATGAACGGTGAATCATAACCTTTCATTTATTCGTGAGTGGCTGTAGTAGGGTAGGGCAGCATTGCAGGCTGTTTCATGCACACTTCCTCAAGTTATCACTAACGTTAACTAGAACTAATATGAAATTCATAGGTATTATAACCCAACAATGAGACTAGTAGACAACTCACAATAAAAAAAACTATCTCAGAAGTCCACAATTTTTGGCCTTTCATAAGAACGGTCCTATCATTATGATAACGCGAATAGACATCGTAGCTATCAAAGTTATTTCGACAACCCACATCACATGTCGCAGCTTCAAATCGTTCAAGTGAAATCTGATAAATGAGACGCCAAACACAGCACTAAAATATTTTCTTTATGCCAAAACAAGAAATCGTCGTTCCCATCGTGTTTAAAAAACAAACACGGATTTGTGTTTGAAAAACATACACCGAGCAATCTAAAAAACAAGGAATGAAGCCCTACACCGCCAAAAAATTTCGACACTACCAGTCGGGCACAAACGAGGATACACGGACCATAAAAAAGAGAAATAAACGCGTACCCGATCCAAAATAGTTCAAGCTTACTGGTTTGGTGCTTTCAGTTCGCAGCAGTAGGATGGAATCGTCCCAGATTCGCAAGCTGCAACGCTACGATAATAGCAATGGAAACAAGGTTAAAGGAAGATAAACAACAATGTCGCGAATCAAGCAAGTTCATAATGAATAGGGTTCATTGTTACCTGGTCGTTGCTTGAAACTCAGAATTCGGAGGAGTTCTTACGGGGAGACTGCTCTGCGGCGCAGAAGAAGGGTAACTAGGGTTTCAGATCTGAGTTGTTGGGTATTTCTATGTGAGTAGTAGAAATGTCATTACGATTTTGCCAAAAGGAAGTGTTAACTCGGTGGATGAGTTATTCAACCCCCTGGGATGGTATGTAGTAACTAACGAGATGTTAATATTAAACCGGGCCCATCGCTTTTCAAGGGCCAAACGCTAAGCAACCAAACACATTAATTGCTGTGTTGGCCAGCCATATCACCCATATTAAGGCCAACCAATCGGGGCCTAAATGTACTGTTTCTGACAACCTTTCTACAATCCGGTTGTGGAATAGGTTGGTCACTCAATCCTATTCCACAACCTGCCACATGTTACTATCTCGTTGGTCGTATTAAATTATTTATTGGATTTAATTTTAATAATAAATTAACAAAATAATTTTTATTTTACAAAAATTAATTTTTTTTTAGAAATTCTTAATTTTCTCTCTACAAGTAGAACCTAATATTGACATTAGGGTTGTGCATGGAGCTTGGAGATTACCGAAATTGGATCGAAACCTGGACTGAATTAGTTCCAAATCGATGTAATTTAGTATTTCAGACATGTATTTGCAACTTAATTCATTTTTTTTTTCAATTTCGTAATTCAACTTTTGCAATTTTGATTTAGTTATTATGTTAGTATGTTATTAGAGGTGGCAAAATCAGCCCAGCTCGACCGGCCGACCCAGTAACCCTGATATTTTAGATGGACCGGGCCACAGAAATGTAGGCCCGAAGTACTATTTGGCCCGATCGGGCGGGCCCGATTGGCCAAAAGCCCGACGGGCACCGGGCTGGCCCAGAATTCTAAGTATATTATAGGGAAATATCCCGGGTCGGACCGACTAATTTTAGGCCTGACCTAATTTTGACCCGGCCGACCTGGCCCGAAATATGGCGTTAGCCGGACCCAGCCCGAAATACGGCGTTAGCAAAAATATTGATTTTATCGGAAAATATGTTATGTATTTGGATAAAAGAAATTAATATTTATTAAAATGTTGGGTTGTGTTGGGTTGTTGATAAAGTATAAAAATGTATTTTTTGGGTTGTGGAGTAGGTTGTGTATGTGGATGAGAGAGAAATGAATATTTTATTGATAGATTGGGTTGTGGAGGTTGTGGATAAACCTAGCCTTATATGCCGAGGGGCATCAACCTGGCAAAAATTGACAACCCTGTCTACAATCTATTATCACTGCAAGAAAAATATCTTTTGAAATCATATAAAAGAATCTTGAATAATGAGTATCTGCACAACCTAATATTATGGTCTCAGATAATGAGTATTATTAATTGCCACAAATTTATTGTCGTCTTAATAACTCGTACGCAAATAATATATTTGTGACCACAAAAGTGGTGTCAAATGCATCTCAAATATTTTTTGCAATAACTAGTTGTCTCTAAAAGTAGTCTTAAAATGATATTAAATAATTTGTGGAGAGATTTGTGACAACAAGTGGTCCCAAATAACTTATTATTAGTGACCACAATTGTGGTGTCAAAAAGTATTATATACTCCCTCCGTTTCATAATAATTGACGTTTTAGAAAGAAAGGGAAGAATTAAGAATGAAATTTTTTGACAAATTTATCCCTCACTTAATTATTTATTTCTCTTATATGACTCCTAAAATTTAGCATCTTTAAATATTTATCTTTTCTCTCTTTGAAATTCCATCTTCTCTCGTCATCGTTGGAGAGTGAAACTCCGGCATCTTTAAATATTTATCTTTTCTCTCTCTGAAATTTCATTTTCCATCCTACAACTAACATACACTAAAATCTCATGGATGTACTAGATAATGTCTAGCTTCTAGAGCATCCATTGTATCTCATGTATGTACTAGATAATGTCTAGTTTTTAGAGCATCCATTGTATGCTTCTCAATACTAGACAATTCTGAATAATGCTATTAGACATATATCCAGACAATTCCATAAGACTATATTTAACTTTCCTCATTGTATCATTAAATCAAGCTATCTGTTAGAAATGTAGACTAGGGAATTCCATAAGTAACTTAAGCTATTTCTTTTATTCAATTTAAATTGGGGAATGAAGGAGGAACAGGGGAAGAAAGCCTGGATTAAGGAGGGAGAGCGAATAAGGCGCGTGGAATAAGGAGGGAGAGGGAAGAAGGCGCTATAATAAGCGGAATATTTTAGGAGATAAAGATTTAACCAAATAAAGATATTTCTGATAGATTTGAAAGTAAAGATTTTTAAGGATTGAGTCCAGGGAGAAAACTGGTAGAATTAGTGAAAAAATGTAAAACGTCAATTAATAAGAAAAGAAAAAAACCTCCTAAAACGTCAATTATTATAGAACGGAGGGAGTAAAAGACTTCTTTAATGTAGTGTATAATATGACAAATTAATATGTGAACTTCTAAGGCTTAGTTGAAGGAAAAATTACCACCTATTCCGAAATTGCAATTTAAGCCTAACTTCTAGAATTTAGCAAAACAAAACACCACTTTTTACTTATAGTTGCAAAGCTGATCATCGGTAAATTTTTCGGTCATTGGAGTCCAGGTGTTCGGCTTTTGTGTCATATAATTTACCACATCATTTATCAAAAAGATAGAAGAACTTTTAAAATTTGCAATAAAAGATATCAACCATTTCAAGAAATTGTAATATAATCCTAAAGTTTCATATTTTCGTAAAATATCGTAACATTTTCTTAAATTGCAATTTAAATCTAAGTTGTAAAATAAATAAATTAAATCTACTTCTATAATAATTGCGATTTAAAATTTTAATTTTCAAAATAAGAGTAGAAAAAAAACAAATCACCTTCAATTTGTAACTGTAGTATATATATAGGTAATTGTTTGTATAGTTGATTTGTATTTGATAAATTGTACTTAATGTTGCAAGTTTGCAACTTAAAAAATAAGCTAAAATGACTGACAAAGCCTATGTTGTTAAAAATTCAAAAGCTTCCGGAGTTTCTCCTGAGAAAATAATTACTAGCTTGTAGAGTTTAATTTAGTCCTAGGAACACACTGTAGAAATAAAACTAGGATGATGGCAAAGTGAAACAACAATAAACCGAGGCCTGTGATAAGCACAGTATTCTTAAATTAGATTCGCGTGCTCTCACGTGCTAAGAGACTCGTGGACGTTCGTTTCCTAGGATACAATGGTAAGCAAAGCAGAAACTCTAGCACTGAGTTTCTACTAACTGGCAAACTGACTTAATGCCAGATTTGTATCACTGGAGCGCTGACAGGCCTAATTTCTAACCCAAACTACCGCAAGTATACGTGTGTAGATGTGTATAGGGAAAGTCAAGGTCGATCCTCAGAGAACAGGTTAACGCAATTTGATACCCAATTTTCTAGGACTATCGTAACTAGACACTCGAATTGCAAGATTGATTTTAATAAACTAAATTATTTTAACTAATTACTAACTTGATTCACGAGTAAATTTCAATTAACGAGAATGTATCCTAGGGCGTCGATTTCGTGAATTACTTCAATGTTGATTAAGTTGAACTTATAGACTTTTAAACCAATTTTTAGTATTTATTAGACGGCACTTAATTAACTTAGTCCTTCTCTTGAAGCGACTAAGTTGTGGATTGATTAGGACAACTACCCTCTCGAGTCAATTAATCCTAACAACTCCCAAAAGACCTTTAACCCTTGCCTACGCAGTCATAGACAACTACGCTGTATGTTGTACGTCTATTAATGATTTCCTCCTCTCGAAGCGGCGTGTAAACTAAGCCTAAGTGATCAAATTATACACAGTTATGGAATAAAACAAGCATATAGATAGATACTTAAAAATTGGAGTCTGTGAATCAAAACTTAAATCAAATATCGTCGTAAAACACTACTCTCTAACCCTAGGACACGAGTAGTTTAGCTACTCATGCCTAATATTAATTCGGTACAGTAATTCATAGAATACATTGTAAAGAAATAAAGACTAGAAAAGAAATAATTAAACCCGATGAAGTCGGCTCATCAATCTCCGTCTTCTCGTTCGTCAATGGCTCTCTAATTCTCCTTCAATATGTGTATGATGTGATGTAGCAGGTATCCCTGAAAAACGGGTATCACTTTTCCTTTGATAGACTTCGGAATAGTCTTGGGGAGGTTAGGATCCGAATCCTACTCGAAACAGGAAAATCTCCTAAAAGATTGGCATGGGACGCGACCGCATCAGTTGCTACTGAAATTGCCCTGGTTGGCTGCTTGACGCGACCGAGTTTGTCAGTGACACGGCAGAGTTGGTCAGTTCTAGACTCGCCTTTCAGCCCCTTATGACGAGACCGAGTCACGCTATTAACGCGGCCGCAACAATTGCTTCTGTCTTTGGGCCTTATTTTTCAACCCGTTTATTCGTGTTATCTCATAAAGTCTTCATTTTGACCTGAAAACTATGAAAACACTACAAAATGAACCAATACACGTCAAATGGTCCAAATTACATAAATTCATACAATTCTTGACCAAATACGCATGTAAATGCTATAAAATACTGTCCTAACTCGACCTAAATATATGCATAATTAACATGTATCAAAATCCCCCAAAACCTAAACTGTTGTTCGTCCTGAACAACATAACAAAAAGACAAGAATACAAGATTTATGCAATGATTTAGGGCGATTGGATGATGATTCAGTTTCAGACCAATTTTCTTTTTTACACGATTTAGGAAACACAATGTACTTCAACATATGTGATAGTATGAAAATCAACTAATCTCAAGACTTTGAACTTTCGAGTTATTCAATCCTCACCAGTTAAGTATCTCCCTCATCTCTCAAGTGTTTAGGCTAATTTCATATCCACTCATATTGAATTACATACAAAGTCTACCGTATGCTTACCAATCGTCTAAACTAGACCTCGTACTTAATGTGTGTGAAAAAGGAAAAAAAAAAAAAGGTCTTTTTCTTGGTTGTAATGTTGCTTAAAGTAAGCTGGGATATATTTGACTAAAAGTGACTACTTTTGGACTAATCAAGTTATTCCTAACCCGTCTACCCCTCGATAACATCACTCAACCTTACTCTCCAATTTTCAGCAACTCATCCCCAAAAAAAACAGGAATCCTTCACCTTCACTAAACCTTTACAACTAAAGTGCTTTTCAAATCAATACAAGGATACCACATTTTTTGGACTACCCGACTGTTCTATTCAACTCAAACTCTCCTCAAAGTACTTGGCAATTTATTAACAACAAACTATTTCTTTTCTTTTTCTCGATCGAACTTTTCTTCTTCTTGATTTATAAGAGGCTATTTTTCTCTTTGGTTTTCACCTATCATATTTTTTCTTGTTTCCTTCATCTTTGGAATTACCCTCTAGTTTTCCCATTCTTTCCCAAAAAATTCTTCACCAAAACTACCTTTCAGTTCCCCTCCCTCTAACTTGATTAATCCAATTGAGGCCAAAGAGTTAAATCAAAAGGTTTTCAGGTGACTTTGTTAGGCTATGAAAAATTAAGGCTTTAAAACTTCAAATGGTCTAACTAGGGATAATTATTGACTTTATGGTACATAGGCAATTTTTCATGGTTCAAATAAATAGGCTTAAAAAAAATGTCTAAGATCACTTCCTAAATCACTCCACATTTTTTACACATTCTTAGTAAAGACTCCAGGCAAGTTTAAGAGACTAGTGCACATATTCAATTAATTTCACCCCAAAGAAATGTATATTACTCCTAGATTAGGAGAACAATTTAGACTCAATTTCTCACAAGGTTAATTTTTGATTGAATACTCTAGGTTCAAGCTCAATTTCGTCTCAACTCACATTTCATGCTCTATTATATGCCTTCTTTCATCTATTTCCTAAAATCATTTCATCATTAACCATTCACCATCCATCTTTCCCTATTTTCTTTTTCTTTTTCTTTTCTATTCACTTGTTACTATTTTTTCCTTTTTCTCGGGTTCAATTATTCTTTTGACTCTAAAAACAAAACAATAGATCTCTAGACTCCTATGACTCAACATAACAACTAAATAATCAAACCGGGTTCACAGACCCAACAACACCAACAAGACAATCACGCTGGGCACACGAGCCCAATGATCAGACCAAAGCAAATCAAACAGCAGCGAATTGAATCAAGTAATAAGAAACAACAAAAGATACATAGCGGCCAAGACGTGCCACGGTTCACCCCCTCCCCCAAACTTGGCTGAAAACCAATGTTTGGAGGAAAATAGTGATACGCCTTGGTGCTAACTCACAGTCATTGTGGCGGTGGAGGTGGTTGGAAACCATGTTAGCTCCAAAATTGGGCCAATACGTCCCACCGATTATCTTGCTGCTATCTCCAAATGCGCTCCTCGACCTTCTGTGCTGCCGGTTCTTCAAACCCAATGTTGCAACTGACGCGACTGCATCGTAAAGTGATGCGACCACGACACTACATACTGAAATGCGTTGTAGTGAAGGTTTTGACGCGACCGCGTCGTAGTTCAATGCGACCGCGACGCTGCTTACTGACCTGTGGTTGTGTGGAGGGTTTTGATGCGACCGTGTCGCTTGGTATTGCCCGTAACCCTCTTTTAGTCCCCTGCATCTTGCTATTGCATTCTGCTTTTCTTTTTTTTTTTCTTGATTTGGATTTGTTACTGTCGGTTCCTAAAAAAATCAAAACACAAAAAACATAAAGTAATAAAAACAACTAAAATATAATAAAACGGTAAACATCGGGTTACCTCCCGACAAGCGCTAAATTTTACGTCTTTAGCCCAACGACCTTTTTAATTTTTAATTTGGCTTCTTTAGCCGCACTTTCTTCTTAACTGCTTTCCTCATCATTGGATTTAGTTGTAGATGCGTAGGTAATAGTTTAGCATTTTTGCAACCTTTATTCTCTCTTAATGCCTTCTCGACTTTCTTTTTCTTTTTATGCTTTTTAGTTGAACTTCTTTCTGTAGGTTCCTGCAAGGCATCTAGAACACTAACACTTTCTACCAGATCAAGGTCAGTAGAATCATGGTGATCAAGAGTAAATGTAGAATCAACAAAACACACATTAAAGGCATCACACTCACTAGGTGAGATTAAGTTCTTGTTTACTGAGACATCTAAACACTGTATAGAGCCACATGTTTCAACATGGTCTATTCTCTCCCTCTCGTGTCGTTTTTTAGCTTCATATATAAAAAACGTAACTTTCTCCTCATCTACCCTCAAGGTTAACTCCCCCTTTTGAACGTCCATAAGTGCCTCACCTGTTGCTAGAAACGTGCGACCTAAAATTAAGGAAATTTCATTATCTTCTACCATATCTAGGACTATAAAATCAACGGGAATTATAAATTTACCAACTTTGATTAATACATCCTCTACAATGCCCTATTGACAAGTTATAGAGCGGTCGGCCATTTGGAGGATGATTGTAGTGGGTTTTATTGTGCCTATTCCTTATTTTTCAAACATAGATAGAGGCATCAAGTTGATACTCTCTCCTAGATCGCACAGTGCTTTATCAAAAGTTAAATTACCTATTTTGCATTCAAGAGTAAAACTACCTGGATCTTTGCATCTTATTAGTAGCTTCCTTTGGATAAATGCACTGCATTCTTCTGTTAAATTCACCGACTCGTAGTCCTCCCATTTTCTCTTTCGAGCAATCACCTCTTTTAAGAACTTTGCATAGGTACGCATATGCTGTAGTGCCTCAACAAAAGGTATATTAATCTGAATCGTTTTCAACAAATCCAAGAACTTCGCGAATTGCTCATCTATCTTTTTCTTCCTCATAACTTGTGGAAATGGAATTTGAGGGACATATTCTGGTAAATTGGTTGTTGGCCTATTTTCTTCTTCGTCTACCCCTCTCTCTTCCACTAAGTGTTATTTCTGTACTTCCTTCTCTTTATCAGCCGACAGCTTTGGGTTTGCATACCCAATGTCACTTCGCACTCTAATTGTGTGACACTGCTCTCTCGGATTCACAACTGTATCACTTGGGAACTGCCCTTGCTTATGTTGAGCTCCGACAATCTTTATCAGCTAACTCATATTAGTAGACATTTCATTAATACTGGTCTTGAGTCGCTTGATGTCCGCTCCTTGACGCATCATCTGTTTGTTTAGTTCAATAAATTTTTCGTCCATTTTTCTCTCCAGTTGAGCTAACTTTTCAGCGTACCTAGTAAATTGGGAAAGTCAAGGTCGATCCTCAGAGAACAGGTTAACACAGTTTGATACCCCAATTTTCTAGAACTATCCTAACTAGACACTCGAATTGCAAGATTGATTTTAATAAACTAAATTATTTTAACTAATTACTAACTTGATTCATGAGTAAATTTCAATTAACGAGAATGTATCCTGGGGCATCGATTTTGTGAATTACTTCAATATTGATTAAGTTTAACTTATAGACTTTTAAACCAATTTTTAGTATCTATTAGACGACACTTAATTAACTTAGTCCTTCTTTCGAAGCGACTATGTCGTGGATTTATTAGGACAACTACCCTCTCGAGTCAATTAAGCCTAACAACTCCCAAAATACCTTAACCCTTGCCTACGCAGTCATAGACAACTATGCTATATGTTGTACGTCTATTAACGATTTCCTCCTCTCGAAGCGGAACTGCTAATCGTGTAAACTAAGACTAAGTGATCAAATTATGCTCAGATATGGAATAAAACAAACATATAGATAGATACTGAAAAATTGGAGTCTATAAATCAAAACTTAAATCAAATATCATCGTAAAACACTACTCTCTAACCCTAGGACACAAGTAGTTTGACTACGCATGCCTAGTACTAATTCAGTACAATAATTCATATAATACATTTTAAAGAAATAAAGACTAGAAAAGAAATAATTAAGCCCAATGAAGTCTCCGTCTTCTCGTTCTTCAATGGCTCTCTAATTCTCCTTCAATATGTGTATGATGTGATGTAGCAGGTATCCCTGAAAAACGAGCATCACTTGTCCTTTTATAGACTTCGAAATAGTCCTTGGGAGGTTAGGATCCGAATCCTACTTGAAACAGGAAAATCTCCAAAAAAAAAAGGCATTGGACGCGACCGCGTTAGTTGCTACTGGAATTGCCCTTGTTGGCTGCTTGACGGGACCGAGTTGGTCAGCAAGGAAAGAGACTGCAGTGAGTATGCAATAAAGTTGTGTATACCCATCCAACATATAACATTACTTGCAGCAAGGCAGGTACAACCAGCAAGCAAGCAGAAGTCATGCCAACAGTGTCAAAGTCAAGGTCAAAAGTCAGGATATTTGAATTCAAATATATAGCCAATGGAGACAAGTTTAAAACCTTGTATTAACTATCCAATACTATGGGGACACATCACCTGACAAAAAGCAAAAGCAACACTGGTCTGACACCAAGCCGCAACCACTCTGACCTACTTTCTACGAGAAAGGACAAATGACTCTTTGTAATACAAGGAGCATTAAATGACAATTGGATTATTTATCTATCTTTAACGAGAAGAAATCTCAACTGCGATAAAAATAGAAGGAGATAAAATATGAAGTAGAGACTATCGAAACTCAAGCATTCAAAATTACTTAGCATTAAGCATTCAACATCCTTATTCAAGCTTCAAAGCATACACTATGATAATCATACCAGTGTTTATGTAAAGTATACAAGAGCAAGATAGCAAGTAGCAAGCAACCTAGTGAAGATCAAAAGCTGCAACAACTCTCAAGTCAAGCAGCTCCCAAGTCTTCGTTTGAATTTGGAATTCAAAGTTGACTTTTGTTCCGAGGAACATATGCACAATAGAGGAGTAGCCTTCTGAGGATAGGTAAAATCTATTAAAAGGAGCTAAGTTGAACTTAGACTTCGGAGTAGCTAAGTTGTATTGTATGTAAACTTCTTAGGCTCCATTTGGATGGAGGGATTTGTGCTATGGATTTATAAATCCATTGTTAAATCCACTCCATGTGTTTGGATAAAATACTAAATGAGTGGATTTGAAAATCCAGATTTTTAAATCCACCCATTTCGAAATCCAGGATTTGAAATTCTCCATTTTACACTATATTTGGGTGGATTTCAAATCATTTGACAAAGGTAGTCATTTACAAATCCCTCCTGACTCACACTTCTCTCTCCTCTCTCCTCCCCTCTCTCTCTCTCTCTCTCTCTCTCTATCTATCTATCTCCTCCCCCGCTCTCTCTTCTTCTCTTCTCCCTATCGCTATCTCTTCCTCTCGTTCTTCAATAAAATGTTCCTAATATTTTTTTAATTCTTTTTTTTTTTCTTTTATCTCCAATTAAATGTTCCCAATAAATTTTGGGATATAAAATACATAATATGTATATATGTGTGTATATATATAATTAGAAAAAAAATTATTCGGTTAATTTTGATGTAGATAAATATTATTTTATTTAATAAAAAATATAAATTGTTAGTTTAAACTTTAAAGAAAAAAATTGAATTTTACAAATATTGTATCAGTGTTTTGCCAAATAATAGATTTGAAAATTTTGGATTTCAAAATTCTTTCACAAATCCACCATAAATCCAAACAAGGGATTTCAAGTCCATGGATTTCAAATCTAAGGATTTTGAAATCTATTCATTTTAAATCCCTTGATAAATCAAATCCCTCCATCCAAATGGGGCCTTAGAGAATTTTCCCATTGTGTGAGGGAAGAGTGGATGTAGAAGGATTACCCCCACCTTCGAACCACAATAAATATGGTGTCTACTTATTATTATTATTATTATTATTATTATTATTATTATTATTATTATTATTATTATTATTATTATTATTATTATTATTATTATTATTATTATTATTATTATTATTATTATTATTATTATTATTATTGTTGTTGTTGTTGTTGTTGTTGTTGTTGTTAGCATACTACTTATCTACTACATAGATTTGTTAGAAAATCCGCTGCACATAAAACTCCCTTGAACTTTGCTTCTGTAAGTTACTTTTGGCCATTCTACTTTGTGGCTATTGCCTAAGTAAGCTTACTGTATTAGCTTTGCTGCAAGAACCAGTCTCTTGCAGTAATAACAATATTGTGCTCAAAGTAGTCGAAAAAAAGAAAATTTGAGTTAGAGGTTTATTCACCCCCCCCCCCCTTCTTGAAACCTCTGCCACTTGGGACCAGTAGGTCTACATTAGAGTAATTAGGGTAATATAAAACTATCACTTAACCAATTTGCCTAGATATACTAATAATTTCGGTAGAAATCCCTTGACTGGTCTATGTGGGCTACGACATTGCTTGCCACTAGGCTATTAACTACACCGCGAACCTGTGGGATAACTAATAGATTATAGAGAGATCATATATCCATCTTGTAGATTCCTGATTCCTCCTAAACTCCCATCTCGTAGGCTCTTGATTCTCTTATCGAAGATAACGGTATCACTTGTAGAATCAATTTCTTCCTTCGATGTTGATTTGATCATAATTCTAATGGCTCCAATGTCGATCTATTGCATCTTTTGAGCAACCTCTTTATTCATCCCACTAAGTTCCGCTCTGATTTTTTAAATAGGAACTAGCTACATCTCCATCACATTGCTTGTTTGTTCCATGGGAATCGCAGTTTCCCTTACCATGACTTTGTAGATGATATGATTTTTTCTCTTCTTTAGGGAATATCCCAAAGTCCTGTCCAATATGCCAATTGAGAACTTATCATAGATATCGAGTTTTGGGTCATCTCTCTTAATTTTAATAAGAGTTATGTGAGAAATTGACATATGTGAGAAGAATTCAAAGAGATCTATGTGTATCTCTTATCGAAAGACGTCTTCTTCGTCAGTCCGATTCTGATTTAAAAAACTCATCTTCTCTGTAATCTTCTTCTCCGTATATGTTTTCTTTCAAATGAATATCTTCAAACTAATAAGCTTGAATCAGATCTTGAAAATAGACAACCTCCTCCAATTCTTATGTTATCTCGAACTTTATTACTTTACGTTTTTTATTGCCTAGATAGTCGGTTGATATGTGGCCTTTGGCACCACAAGTCCAATAATTACAATCTTTATAACTTTCATTAGCCCTTGTATGAGCTCTCCTAAAAGTTCTTCTTGTTGGCACTGGTCCTGCAGTGCTCCTATGAAGTGAGCTTGTGGAAGAAGCTCCACTTCTGCTTGGTCCTGACCTTTGCCCTGATTTATAACTTTGGGCTTTTGTTTGGACCGAAACCTCCTGGGTCACCATGAAGATCCAATTCTTTTTTTCCATCGCCTTTGGCATAGTGATGCCTTCTCCTTTTTTTTTTTTTTTTATCGTTTTTTGCTTAAGTTGTTGTCGTCCAATGACAATAGGAATGTTATTTTTAACACATCATAGAAGAATACTTTTACTTATTCCTTTTAGCCTCTAGTAATTCTTCTGGAGCCCCTCTTGATGAAACTATTTTGTAAGCTTGGCTTTGACAAAAAACATTATCCTAGCCAGTGAATCTTGTTCATGCTTCACTGTAGGTGGCCAGTACTCCCGGAGAAACATTTCTCTCCATAGACTCGGGATCTTGGCAAAGAATAAAGGAAAATATCCTTCTCATGAATCTTTAACTTCCATTTAATACTCTAAGAAGAGCTTGATGAACTCGGCCACATAACAAATATCACACACCTCTAGACTGTAAAGTGCCTGCTTGTATCGTCTGGCCTTTTCTTCATTAGCTACTTCAAAGTATCCGAATCCAATAAACCAAATTTTGATTATTTAGGTCATATTTTGAACGACATCATATAATAATTCATATAATCGCTAGATTAGTATGATCCCAAGCGATTTTTACTAATCATTTAAGGCTCATTTTTAGAAGCAAGATGAAACCTTATTTGTTCATACAAGAGTTACAGTTGTAATTCGCATAGCAAATGATTACTCATGGATGAGAAGTTCTCTATTATCAAAATCCAAAATATCCAGGTTTAGCACTAACAAATATTGATGAATTGGATCTAATTAGGATTCCCCATAAGGCGTATGGGTGAGGCTTCACCTTTGGGTTCTCCTTCTTTTTCAAAGGATGACTTGTGTTTTCAGCTATCTTAAAATCTCCAACATGTGGCATATCGACATCTGGTGGTGGATCATGAGATCCTGTACTTTCTACCGCATTGGTTGAGTTTTGAGGTAAATTTCTTAGAACCAATTATCGTCCCATCAATATATTTTCCTCTCTTGTCTGCATCTTTAGGTCTACGAGACCCAATCTAACAAATAATTTTGCAAGGTCGTGTAAAACCTTTTAATTAATCTAGTCATCTTTATTTGGATATATTCTTCTTGTTTAGAAAGGTCGTCATCTTTTTACTATCAGCTGGCTCCCTTCTTATTTTAGTAGTTTTTCCCTTTTGATGTAAAAGAGGTTCTGTATTGAAAGAGGGTGGTAGGCATCCTCCTTCTCTTCTCCTTGACGTGCATGGACTATTCTCCAAGTTGGTCAATCTCTTAAACATTCTTAAGGATTTCAAGGGTCTCCCTCTGGTGGTTGAGGGCATATATCCATGAATAGTCTTCTGGATTTCTTTATGATCTGAAATCTTAGATTTTTCTCCATTGATTTCTTCCCAAGATCCTCATATCTTCTCCCAGAAATGCAAATGAAGTGTCCATATTTCTTATTGGGACTAGTTGGGACGTCTTCTCCTAATCTCGTTCGTAGGAAATCTTCCATTGATGTTGGTGAAGTCATTGAAATCAGCTGCACTCCTTTCTACAAATATCTCCTATATAGGGTCTTTTGCCGGATTTTCCCCCCTCCTTTCATCCAAACTCGGCATCTTGAAAGGCCTTAATAACTCATTACTGAGCTTTTCACTTCTTTCAATAATTTTTCCACATATTTAGAGTAAATCTATAAAGAAACCTCATTTTTCTCTTACCTGGAAATACTCCCTGTTGTTATTACTTGAGGTTTAACCTGAGTATTCATGTAGAATTTTTCCTCTTGAACTTCTGTTTGGATCCATAACCTTCTTATGGTGTCTCCTTCTTTAGGATAATACATTACATGATAAATAATTTATGATTTCTAAATGAACATGTCATATACTATTTTTCGGCGTGTGATCCAAATCTTGCATGATTATCAATTTAGAGGGCCAATTTTGCGTTTAGTGGAAATTAATAGGAGTTACAATAAGTTAAGAATGATAGGACTAAAGTGGAATTCTAAAATATAGGATTTGAGTTCATGTAAGAAAATTAAGGATTCTTTTTATTAGTCCTATGGGCAAATTAGGTACTTCACCTATAATATGAGGAGAAACAAAGTAAAAGTGAGAGAAAAGATTTTCCCAACAACTGACTAGGCATAATAGGTTGTTCCCTCTGTAAAACAATGTAGCCTTTCCGAGGGTAGTAAAATTTAATGTCATGTCGCACATGACAACTTCATAAGACCACTAATATTTGATGTGTTATTATTATCGGTGATAGTGAATTGTTCTTTTATATGAATATATATATATATATATATATATATATATATATATATCACTTTGTAACTTTAATACTACCTCCCTTTTTTAGATGTCTGTTTAGACTAGGATAAGAAAATTAAGGGGTATGAGGAATGGACAAATAAGCCTTCATCTAGATTTTCTCTCCCCCCTCAAATCCCATTGTTTTCTTCCCATTTCCTTTATATTATTGTTAGGAGTAAATTAGATTACGGTAGGACATCTAATTAGATATATTTTAGGGATAATTATAGCGTAGTATTGAGAAAAATATGGAAAAAACTAAAATGACATCTATTTATTAAAAGACATCTAAAAAATGGAGGTAGTATAATCTTAACCCTTCTTAGTATAAGTATAAGTCTCTTAAACATATTTGCCCTTCTTACTATAACTCTTCTCACTAGCCACAATCATGTCACATGTGCCACGACACTGATTAGCCACAAAATAGTTTACCATAAAATATAGTAAATATTGCCATAGAGATTATCGATTTGCCACGATAAAAAAGTTCTTTTGTCACTTAACCTACTAAATTTACAATGAAAATTTGCTATGAATATATTGCCACGAGAACTATTCAATTTGCCGAGAAAACTGCTTAAATCAAGGAAATTGAAACTGCTCATCGTAATCTTCTTCTGAAATAACTCACTAGGGAAGGCTCAAAGCGTAAAAATATCCTACCGATGAACTTCTTATTCACACGGACTTGAGGAGTCCAATAACAATAATGTACTTGAAGAGGACATAAGCCCAAATGAGAATGGATACAAGTCCATGGGGCTAAATTATAGTTGAATTGGTCAAAGAATTTTGAGCTCATGCAAGTCTAGTGGGCCAAATTGTGGACATAAATTGAACTAGTTAAATAATTTGAGCCCTACTAAAATGGATGCAAGTCAGATTGGTAAGATTCATCGAGAGTTGAAAAAGCTAAGGAGTTTCCAACTACACTATAAATAACTCATTTTGATTGATGATTTTCAAAGGATATGATCTACCAACTCCAATTTAGGAGAAACAAGCTTCCGCATAAATGTTCATATGTGGAGAATATGAAGTCTTCCGGCACAAATGTTCGAATGCAGGGTGTGATTAGCTAAAGTAAAAGTACCTAAAGCTAAAATCAAGGTTGTGAGACAATTGATCTCTCTAATAGATAGTTTCTACAAGCTACACAAATCCGTTAATGAGAAGTTTGAATTGAGATCAACTACTGCTTGTCTAGGAGAATTATTTAAAAAATCCACATATGAAACAACGTTAATAGTGGTAACTCAACCATCGGACTTGGTTCAATAAGATAACGAAGTTATGAACGTCTTCACATCAAGTATTTGGAACTCAAATATGTTTAAATAACCATTTGGAACTCATTCAGCTCATTCCAAGGACAACTAAGTGCAAATAGTAAAAGGAAATCATGACGGCATGTGGTGAGAGTAAGCGTCTAAAGCTTTTGATGACCCTTATATCGACTACGGTGGGGGTATCGCAGGTTACCACATGATTAAGATCCTAATGAGAGGTCACCTATATCAATGCAAGGATAGACCACCGCAATAACACACTTATGAATCCTAATGCAATGATTTCTCGTCTAAACTCTTTTTTTTTTTTTTTTTTTTTTTGTCTGAATGAGTTTCATCAGTGATCTCATTGAATTCCTTATATATGAGGCTCAATTGCAAGAATACAGAAGTTGTATCTTGGGAGACTATTACCATAGAAATGTAAACATCAATGCATGACAATTTCCTCTTATAGAAAGAGTGTTAACACTTGCATTCACTCTATCATAGCCAGCAATAATTGAATTGAATCCTGCTAATTTCATTTCTAAGCCATCCGTATTAGACCAATCTATTTAATTTTACCTAACAATTGATAGCCTGGGATACACGAGAGGTAGCAGACTATTTACATGGAATTATTCTCCAATCTTTTATATACGTAATGAGAAATCACTTGGGACAAGTGACATTCTGTAAATGTTTGTAGTTTCATAGAATTTTAATAATAAAATAAATTTTAAAATTTTGAAATAATAATTAATTTGAACTCATAGTTATATATTGAAAAAATCGCCCATTGTCAAATCATCTCCCATTTTTTAGCTCTCATCCATTTTTTAGTTGATTTTATTTTAGAATCTTTAACTAACCTAAATTAATATTAGAATTTTGATTTAAAAAATCAATAAATTATTCAAATATTAATTAATTCGAATCCCTTGATAAAATTGTTTATATCAATCATCTCCTTTTTTTTGAGCATCTTCCATTTTTTTTTAGATATTCTTTATAATATGTTTAAAAAAAAAATAAAAGTATATTATTATTTTATGTCTATAATTTTTAGTTATTTTTATAATATACTCCCTCCGTCCCGAATGAACTTGCATACTTCCCTAATCGGGGTGTCCCACCCTTTTTGCACACTTTCCATTTCAGGAAATAAAACTTTATATCTCTACCCCATATTAATCACATAATTACAAATTTGCCATCAAATAAAGGTAAAAACAGATTTGACTAAGTCAACATTTATCAAAAAGCAACGTTTCTTAATATGTGTGGCGGGGGACCAGTGCAAGTTCATTCGGGATGGAGGGAGTAGTTTAAAATAACAAAAAGTTTCTTAGAAGTTATAAAAAGAATTCTTACATTTGAGATTTTTTCTAAAAGGTTTAATAGACTCGCCAAACTTTTGGCAGTACTGTTCTAGCGACTAGTAAAACACAAACCTATAATTCCTCTTTATTAGAGAGAGATGATTTATATTTTGACAAGTGTCCCATTAAGATATCATTCTCTCCTTATTTATTTGCTTCTTCTTCAATTATTTCTTTTTTTTTTCTTTTTTTTTTCTTTTTCCTTCGAAACTTAAAGGTCTTATAATTTTTCTGTATCAATTCGATTTTTGATGAAAAATATACCAAGTTAATATTCTTTTCACGATCTTCGAATTTGACATTTGTGATGCATATATATAATTAAAATATTAATTTTAAGTGTAAAATATATTGTTAGGATGATTATGATATTATTTTATTTTTAAACGTTTGCGTTTAAAATTAAAATGTGATACAATTTCAAAATTAATATTTTTAACATATTAAAAGTATTTACTTTTTTAAGAAGATTATAATCATTTACTTTTATTTTAAATTTTTTTAATCTTAATAATTTTTGGATAATTTGAATTATTTTGTTTAAAAATTGATAAAAACATAAATTAGTTAAATTTACACTTTACCGTAAAAAAGCTAAGATGTAGTTATTAAAGTGATTTGTTGATTGAATTAGTTTGCTTTTAATTTTTTTCTATTTTGTAAATAAAAAATATGTTAACTACAAAAAATAAGTCGATTATTTTTGTGTTTGAACATGACATGATATAATATAATTTACAATTCATATACTTAAGTAACTAATATGTTAACGAGCTTCTTGTACTTCTTATTATGTTATTTAATATAGGTAGCTTTCAAACTATAATTATTCAAAATATTTGACATTATTTTGTCCATATACGAATATGTAATTATATTAATATATCATTACAAATGTTATAATTTGTGTAGTGCACTGGTGAAATAATAGGGAGAGCACCCTTTCAAATCTTGCATCCAAATAATTGAATTAACAAAATTTATGAAAATCTAATTGGTAATTTTAATTTGTGATACTAAAATGTATTAAAATTAAAAACATAACAAATTGAATCAACAATATTTATTGAGATATAATTGATAGTTTCAATTTGTGATAATGAAATATACTAAAGTTAAAAATAAATACATGTAGCAAATTATGTTTGAGAAAAAAAATAATTGGACAATTAAAAATGACTCTCAATTTTGTACTCTCAAACAATATAAAGGTGATTAAGTCAATTATATTACATTACATATTATTATTATATAAAAATTCTTTATCCCGGCATAGCAAGTAGAGCCGGACCTAATATTTCTAGGCCCAAAATAAATTAGATTCGGTTCGATCCAATCTGATCCAAAACTACTCTTTGCCTCGTCTGAACCCGGTCGGACCGAGCGCCCGAATTGCCAGCCAAGGGCGGTTCTGGGTCCTGTGCAGCATGAGCGACCGCACAGGCCCCCCGAAAAATTGGGGCCCCAAATTAATTTAGCCCATACAGTATATATGTATATATATTTTGTTCGTTTATTTTGAAAATATTGTTGTAGCGCAGTTGGTTGTGTGCGTTTTTTTTCTTTAATTGATACTGGGTTCGAAACTTATTAGACGCCTCTACTTTCATTTAATAATTTACTAAAAACGTTTTTTTCTTTCTTAAAACGTTTTTCTTGGAAGAGATTGATAATGAAAGTGTAATTAGTGATTTTGTTTCTAAACATGCTAATATAGCTACTCTTTTCAAGTGAATGTTATATCTTCTGTATTTTGTTTTATATGCTCCATGTAGTGTGACATTAATTTATAATTTAGAAAACATACATATCTTTTTTAGATAAAAAAATGCCCGATTTTATGAATTCGCACAGGGCCCACGATTTGGTTGCCCCGTCCCTGTTGCCAGCTCTAATAGCAAGGACATGTAGGTATGAGAAAATGGAAGAAAAGCAAGCCCCAATAACAAATCGGTTTATTTTATCTGCGAAATTAACGATAGAGAGGAGAGGGGGTAGTTTGCGGAGGCGAAAACCAATGAGCTCGTCGTCACTCCCACTCAAGTTCGCCTTCATCTTCTCCCTCTCCTTCGCCGGCGCAACTGCCGCCTCCCCTTTCTTATTCCCCCGAAAAACCGGAATCAAATTCACTCATGCTCTTGCTCCAGCACCAAAACCCAAAGCCACCGTTTCCGACTTGCTTTCCCTTCTCGGCCCGCCCCACCAGGCCCGCTCTGTCAACTCAGAAGTCGCCCGAGAACTCTGGTCCTGCCTCAAATTCCTAGTCCCCTATAATGAAACAACGCTCCCCACTCAACGGTCGCTAGGGTCTCAGATCGGTCAATCGTTGAGTCCGAGCCGAGAACAAGTTAATGAGCTAATATGGTCGCCGCCGCCCCCTGTGTTGGACTTGGCTCGCCTAGCCGTCGACTCTGGTAGTGACCCTGGCGCTATTCACCGAACTCTTGATCCCACCATTATCCCTGTAAGCATTTCTGCCTCTTTCCATCCAATTCTTATTCTCGTCTTCTTTTTCTTTTTCGTAGATTATCTATGATTATTGCAATTTCTGAGTGAGTGGCTTCACATTTTAACTTGTCAATCTTGAACTCTGTTAGTATTCTCCTACACCATTCAAATGCGATATCAATGTTGCAAGGTTAATTAAGTGAGTGTGACGAAATGTAATGTTTAGAGTAAAGTGCGTAAAGGGCATTGTTGTTTGAATAATACAGGTTCCCGATGTTGAAGGATCGATTGAAGATCAGTGTGAGCTTACAAGAACTCCTTATGGGAGGCATTTTATAGATGTGGTATGCGAAATAGGTGATAATTCCTTTGATGATGTATTTTTCTCATTCTCATTCAGATTTTCAGTTATTGGTAAACCAGTTGAACTTTTGTAGGGATTGAATTCTTACCTAGAATTCTTATTTGAAATTATTGTCGAGCGTGGTCCCAGCGTAGGACTGAATGTATCGTTAAGTCGCTATGACTTCTTCCACGGCCACCTTTTTATTGCAAAGGAAACTGGAAGACTTGGAATTTTGTAAGTCAAGACACGAGCATGATATAGCATTCTGTTCTTTCATATCGTGTTCAGGGACTTTTGAGGGCTAAAAACTGAAGTAATGAATGGTAACTTTGTTACTTTACTAGCATTACATAATATTGTTTCGTGTTTATATCCCTGATGATTATGTAATGTTAGGCAACTGACTTGAGTAAGTATCAAGCTAGCTTGATCCAGTTTTATTGAATAATCTGGAGTATTTGTTTGATGGAGTCAAATATGAAGGCATGCAACTGTCATGAAGTTGTTCTACAGTTCTTGACCAAATTCCCTAGTTATATTCCGCAAGAAATATAACACGAATCAAAATGGATAGTTCATAGGTTTGATTAGCTTCAGGGAAGTTGAGTAGTAGTGAGGTGTGAAATTAGGAAGGTTATGACTTATGCATGTCTGGTTTGAGTCAAGGCTGCTCGTATCACATTATTTTCTAAGTAATTAGAGAAAAAGGGAGAGCATGGAAGATTCTGTTTTTTGGCATTTTCCTGAAGACCATACCTATTTATGATAACTTATGCATGAGTTCATGATACAAATATTTGCAGGTTTCATGCTAAAGAGTACCCTGCTTATGACAAAGAAGTTTTTCCATATAATATGGGCTATTGCCAAGTTGGTAAGTTGATTGAAGAGATACTATGGTGGAAGATAATAACCAATTAAGAGATCTTTCTCAATATTGCTGCTAGAAAATTCAAAGGAAGATGCACAATATTTGGACTAGAAGCTTCAGGTATCGCATCTCAATATGTGCTATTGATAATTTGCAGGATCTAATGTTGCGTATGACAACATAATGAATTTGAGGAATATTCTGTGGCTTGCTCCGCTGCCAATTAATTCTACCAAAGAATGGGTGACACCAGGTATGGTAATTTGTACTCTTAGAGAATATGTTACAATGTTTGCTCACCAAATTAACTTAAAAATCTATTTTTCTTGGCATAGTCCTACTGATTTTGGGATTTCCTTTTAACCGAATTTTAATGGTGACTACATGACTGCTTGTGAAACAATGTGATTTTTATGATAAACCAAAATTTGTGAATAACTTATTTATGTCATCATATGTTTCTTTTGAACATTCAAGGGCAGAGACATAGTTAAAGAGTGGAATTGTTCCAAAGAATATAAAAGAAACAGAATAGAATAATTAATAAAAACTAAAAATCCTAGTTGAACTGCCTGAGTGTCCTCCTTGAAATCCTATTCTTATAATGTGTTTCCTATAAACATGCTTTCCCGTTACTTGCACATTTTTTTACTAGAACTGTGATGAATTACACTGGAAAACTGTAGGTGTTGAGCCTGAGATCTTACTTTTAGTTAAATCCTAAATTATAAATTACATTAAACAACAATACAATACCTTTCTGAATTTGGATTAGTTTTTCTTACAAGCTGAAAATGTTTCTTATATATTTAACAGTCTCACAAGGTTTTCAACTTCCTTGTGATCTTCTTTGCAGGTGTCCTGGTTGTCTTAGACGCCCATCCTGAAGGAATAATTTACAAAGATCTAATACCTGAATATGTTAACATAGCAAGGACACTATATGAAGGTCTGACCTCCACGCCTTGTCTGGAAACTATGCTCGTCTCCGCATCAGCTTACTTGAAAAAAAAAATAAGAAAATATATATTTAACCGAAGTTTCTGTTGTTTGGTAGAGGATTTTGGGGAAGTTGTAGCTGATGTCAACTATCTCAATGTGGGAGCTCAAATGCCTAAATTCCAACTTTTCATCTGCTGAGTCATACTCAAGGTAAATTGTGTTTATTTGCTCATATTTAATACTTTATTTGGTTCAATGAAATTAGTTAATTTTTCTATATTTATGTTTGTTTTTAGGGGCACCAAATAGTTGGGCTGGTTAGAGCTGAAGTGAACTTGGTGGGATCAGTAAATTAGATTGGATTCTTGTGGGAATGAAAATAGAGTCAAACTGCTATTCCATTTAAGATAGATATAGTGACACAACCTTACCAGAATTTCCAGACCAAAATTGATATCTCGTAAATATTAAAGTTGAATATATGGCTGTAGTCTCATTCCGAATCTTACGGCTGAATGACATCACAGATACGGGCCGAAAAATATCGCCTATTACATGTTCTGTCCTTCAACTTCTTTATATTTAATGACTTCACTAAAGTTAGATTGGTTTTGCTCAGTGGGAGTTTCTATTACATGGTTAAATAGATAAATAAATACAGAAAAAAGGTAAGTGCTATATGAACCTGGAGAGCCAATCCAAACAGTTAAACTTCTCACAGAAATAAAAGCACATCTAAAGCCAAAAGGATTAGAAAAAGCTCTTGTGCTTGTTCTGTTGAAATCTTATCATCATTCGTATGTAAAGAATTAATAGTTCCTAGTTACCCCTCACCAAGAAGTGGGTAAACTAAAGAGTGTTAAGAATTGAAAACTTTGTGCATATTACAAAATTTCCATCACAAGTAGTGGTTGAAAATCTCTATTACAAAATTTCTCATCAATAAAATTATGTTTCTTATAAAAAAAATTCAGTTTTTGGACAATGAAGTCTTCATCTTGAGAGTCCCAACACAAATAGGACCAATTAGATTGAGATGTAGGGGGTATTAAGGGGTGTCAGACATGTCGGGTTTCAGGTTCATATTACAGGTTTGGCATGAATCCGAGCCCGGCCTATTTAGCTCTTTGGGTGAAGGCTCGTAGCTCGAAGACGACATATTCGGGCCACGGGTTTGACCAGCCAACTTGGTTATGTCTCGGGAAAAAAATGATTTTTTTGCAAAAACCTAAAACTTAACTTTTACCATGCCCATTTGTAGTTTTATAATCTTGCTTGAGATCCCCATGTAATTTTAGAATAACACGGAATCTCATGTGGTTTCAGTAATTCAACATAGCTCCCTTTTCCGAAAAATGTTAACGTCATTAATTGTTTTTGTGTTTTCTAGTTAAACACTTGAATAACTTTTTCAAAGCCAATTAATTGTGAAGGAAATATCATGAAAAAATTAACAGTGTCAATTTTTACTCTTTAGAAGGTAACCTTGTGTCTAATTATCAAAATGTGAGGACTTCGTACAATTTTAAAGTCACATGGAATCTTGTGCAAAATTATGAAACCACGAGAGATTATGGTGCAATTTACCCAAATCTGAAATAATAGCTTAAATTTTACTTAGAGGAGGATACATACAATGATCTATCATTGTTTACTTGCAGAACTTGCTTCATGCACAAGGATGAATTTTTTATTTGGTGGAAAGAGTAGGACGTGTGTGCATCATATGCACAGTAATGTAATTGTACATCACAAACCCTAAAATCCTAAAAAACCTTAAAAGGACCCTAAAATATTCTACAACCCTAAACTCGGAAAACATAAAAAATCCTAAAAGACTTAAACTATAAAATCCTAAAAAATTCGCAAAACCCCTAAAACCCCTAAATCCGAAAACCCTAAATATTCTAAACCCCAAAACACTCTAAAAACTCCTTAAAAGTTCTTGGTGTGCATCTAATGCGCGCAAGTTTTTGCCATGGAAATATATTAGTGAATGTATGGGGTATTAGTATTGATATCAGTGAAATTCAATGAAATGATGGAAATTAGAAATTTAATATGATATTTTACATAAATAAACGATGTTTGGCATTATAATATAAATTCAAAAAGTCATAAAATTTAATAGTATGAAAATGATGTCCTATATGCGTGACATTTGGGGAGGAGCAGTGTTGATAGTGATATATTAGTAATTGAGCTTCCGTTTTAAGAAAGTTGCCGTGTCGATGTTGGAAATTCCAATAATGAAAGCTGTGGTTAAAGACTGCCTTATTTATTTCAACTACAACATCACTCATGCTAACTTTGATTCTGATAGGTGTGAGCCGTATGGCCCAACCTACCCGGGTCGGTCTGGTCCGTCACGTGAGTTACTTGGGCTTGGAAACGCACGCCCACGAAGAAGGGAAGAACAAGTCAAAGGAATGTTCTATCATTATCTCCTCAACCGCCATGTAGACGTGACTCATTATCTCCTCAACCTCTCATGCGCAATTGTAGGCGCCAGAGTAGTGGATAGCTCACAACGGGCCTCCGGAGAAATAGGAAATATTTGTCTAGATTAAGGGGGATAATTAATTGTAAAGGGACGATGCCATTTTTTGTATCTAAACTAGAATAGTAAAGGAAAAAGAGAGTGATTACTCTTTCCGGTGGACGTAGATCTCCGTGATCGAACCACATAAATTTTCGTGTTATTTACATTCTTGTTAGTTTGATTACTCCGTTTTAATTGCCTTAATTGTGAAACACTTGATATTCGGGTGTCCGCTTTATCAATTGGCGCCTTCTGTGGGAAAACGTAAAGAAGAAAACTCTAGTATCCTTTATCATCGTACTGAATTAACATGGCGGACACACGCCGATCCGTTGATCCGAACACTTCCCCCCGGAATGCTCCTGTCGACCCGCTCCCTTCGCAACAGCAGCCACCACTCCAGGATGTGCTCCCGGAACAGCTTAACCCGTTGCTGCCTCTGGCGCATACGCGTAGGGGTGTTCACTATTCGGTTGAAACCGAAAAAACCGCCCGAACCGAACCGAAATGTAAAATTCGGTTTGGTTTTTCTCTTTATCAGTTCGGTTTCGGTTTTATATATAACAATGATTCGGTTTTCGGTTCGGTTCTGTTTTTTCAATAAAAACCGCATTAGAAACCGAAAAACCGAATTAAGTACCCCTTAAATTAAAACTCCCCTCCTCATTTGTCTTTCATTTGCATTTTAATTTCATTTCATTTAAATTTCATTTTCTATCTAACAAGTAACAACTAAGGGGCAAATAAAACCTAATTTACATCATCGTAGTTTGTTGCTTTCTCACGTCCATTTTGATTAGCATTTTGTACTCTTTAAGATAACAAGAAAAGTTGACTCTTCGACCAACTCATTTTTATATCAAGAATTTTTATTCAAATGTATTTAATATTCAAAGTTTGATTTTAGTGAAAAACTTAAAAATTAGTGTAAAAATTCGGTTTTCGGTTTTGACCGCAACCGAACCGAAATATTTCGGTTCGGTTGATTTCGGTTTTTGATAATTTTCGGTTCGGTTTCGATTAGCAATTTTTAAGAATTTCGGTTTTCGATTTTGTTAATTCGGTTCGGTTCGGTTCGGTTTCTGACCGATGAACACCCCTACATACGCGTGTACCACCTCCAGCACCTGCGGATTCACCAGCGCCGGCTAACTCTAAACAAGCTCCTGCATTGACTCACGCCCATGAAGAGTTTCTCCGGGAACACTCCGCTCTCTTCCAGCAGTGGGCTCGTCGTCGCGCGGACTCCGGTACGCGCACTGGCGAAGAAGAGGATCAAGTGGCAAGGCACCAACACCGACGCCGATCACCAACGATCAATGACGATCCGCCCTGCAGGGCGAGACAAGATCGTCGTCGCCATCGATCATTATCACCCAAAGACACCCGAAGCTCTACAGGTTCCGGGGTGCGCCGCAACGATCACACCGATGTTGACCGGCGGCGACCTGTCAATGTCGCAAAACGGCCTTGCCTGGAAAATTCCCGTCTGTTAGACCCATATGAGCAAGAGTAAGCCCAGATCGAGGCTGAACTCGACAAAGTGTTAGGCCTCGATCCCGACAGAGAAATAGTCACCCCATTCTCTCCGAAGATTGCCAACACGCCACTTCCTGCGGGATTCAAGCTTCCACCTGTTGCCTTATATACCGGCACTACGGACCCCGACAACTTTCTGAATGCATTCAAGTACGCTATGGTTAACCGGGGCTGTAACCAGAAGCACTTGTGCAAGGTATTTCCCGAATACCTTCAAGACGAGGCCCAACTTTGGTTCGATGCCTTGCCTTGAAACAGTATACAATCTTTCCGAGACCTCTCTGGACACGTTTTTTTACGCGAGCAAAACCTATGGCTACCCTAGCCGATCTGATGAATATTGAACAAAGGGACGGGGAGACAATCTCTCAATTCCTTGAACGTTTCACAGCAGAAAGTTTAAAAGTGGGCAATCGGTCAGACGATGTTATTGTCACTGCATTCATGAGCGGCCTCCGGGTTGGACCGCTTTACACTGAACTTGCCCAGAACCCTCCGGCCACTGCCCGAGTCCTCTTCGGGGTTGTAAGCAAGTTTGCTAAAGCAGATGAGCAAACTCGGCGCAAAAGAGAGAAACTCGCTGCCAAAAACCAGCCAGAGAAGACGCAAGCAGGGACCGGCACCCGGACCAGCGCCTTTAATCGTCTAGGAAAGGGCGGATTAGAGCCCCGGAGTGACCGGACTCCACTCACACCTCTCACTCGATCGAGGGCAGAAATATACGCTGTGCACAAAAACGAACTGCGACCATGTCCGCTGATGACTGCCCTGGCTGAAAAACGAAATAGAGACAAGTGGTGTGCTTATCACCATGACCATGGACATGACACCGAAGAGTGTCGAGAGCTTATTAAGGAAATTGAAGATTGCTTGAAGCGCGGATCTCTTCGGCAATATGTCGCTAGGATGGAAGATATGCCCCGGGAGACCCGAGATGGGGGTCTTTCCCAAGAAAGGGGAGGTTACAATAATAGAGGTCAGGAACGCCCCCGACCGCAATGGCGAAACAATGGGCCTAGACATAACGACTACCCGCGGCAGGATCAAGCAAAAGCCAGCCAAACCAACCACCGCAACCTCAACTATTGCCACCTCCACCGCCTCGTGGAGGTCCCAGAGAGAATCCACCAAATCATGTCGTTCACAGCATAATTAATGTAATATATGGCGCCATGCCATTGGGGGCTTTCCGAAGTGCCCTGAAGGTCGAAGCGCGTAGGCCTCCTCCCGAGGAGCCTCGTCATAAACGTCTTCATAAGACTGAAGCGGTGGCTTTTACTGAGGATGACCCTGTTCCAGAGATCACTCCTCAAATAGATGTCATCGTTATTGACATGGTGGTCGCCAATATCACAATCAAGCGTGTCTACGTCGATAATGGCGCCGCGGTTAGCATCATCTTTTCTGATTGCTTCCACAAAATGGGCATATCTCACGAACGACTCCGGCCTGCCCCGGGGCCACTCCAGACTTTCACTCAAGGGAGGTCCAACCTGAAGGAATTATCACCCTTCCTGCTTCACTCGACACCTATCCCGCGATAAAGACCATCTTTGTGGACTTTTACGTTGTGTCCAGTTCATCTCCTTACAACATGATCCTCGGTCGAGACTGGCTCACTCCGGCCAAGGCCATTTGCTCCACGTACCATCTGACATTGAGATTTCCTACATTCTATGGGGTAGTAGCCGTACGTGGGAACCAGAAAGTATCAAAGGAGTGCATGCGTGTTGCACTCAAAACGACAGTTGCAGCTCCCTCACAGCCTCAGTTTCAAATCACTAACTCGAGATCCGTTCCGAACACCTCCGAATCACTTGGAACTGATGTGGCCGAAGTGCCACTAGATCCTGCAAAGCCACAACAAACTATCAAGGTAGGCGCTGTCTGTGTGCCCTCGCTACACGAAGCGATCATACAAACACTGCGGGAGTACTCCGATGTCTTCGCTTGGTCTCCTCTGGACATGCCAGGGGTATCTCCAGACCTCATTACCCACAAACTGAATGTGGATCCAGCTGTGAAATCCATACAGCAAAAACAAAGGAAGTTCGCCCCGAAGCGAAATGCAGCCGTTCGAAGAGAAGTCCAACAACTCTTAGACGCGGACATCCTGTTCGAAGTCCACTATTCGTCCTGGCTCTGTAACCCAGTAATGGTAAAGAAATTCACCGGAGCTTGGAGAATGTGTGTTGACTTCTCCGACCTCAACAAGCATTGTCCGAAGGACTGCTACCCTCTTCCACCAATTGACCAGAAAGCCGAGGCTGTCACAGGGTACAAGGTCCTCTGTTTCTTGGATTTATATAAGGGGTATCATCAAGTTTACATGGATCGCCCGGATGCCCTTAAAACCGCTTTCATTACTGACTTCGGCATTTTTACATTTAAGAAGATGCCCTTTGAACTAAAAAATGCTGGCGCAACATATCAACGCCTCATGAACTACGTCTTCCGAGACCAAATAGACCGTAATGTTGATGACATCGTCATTAAAAGTCTTTCCTTCGATTCTTGCATACATGACCTTGCCGAGACGCTCAGAGCATTACGACGTCATAACCTTCGGCTCAATCCCGCCAAGTGCACTTTCGGTGTTGGCTCTGGGAAATTCCTCGGGTACATGGTATCCCAGCATGGCCTCTAGGCCAATCCGGCAAAAGTCAGGGATATAATGGATCTCCAGAAAACCAAAGAACATAAAACATTTTTAGCGTCTAACTGGCGGCCTTGCCGCCCTAAATCGCTTCCTAGTCAAGACAGCAGAGCGCCAGCTCCCTTTCTTCAAAATTTTGCGCCAAGCAAAGAACTTCCAGTGGACATCGCAATGTGACGAGGCCTTCATAGCTTTGAAGTAGCATCTCAAGCAACTACCCACCATGTCGGTACCTCTCCCCAGGGAGCCTCTCCTCATATACTTAGCCGCCGCCGACGAAGCAATTAGTGCGGCCCTCGTCCGCGAGGACCATGGCACACAACGACCCGTTTACTTCGTCAGCCGAGCCCTCCAGGGGGCAGAAGCTCGCTACTCCGTAGCAGAAATAACAGTTTTGGCCCTTATCATGGCAGCCCGTCGCCTACGTCCTTATTTTCAAGGACATACAATCCACGTCCTCACTAATCAATCGGTCCGCCAAGTTCTCCTTAAACCCGATATGTCGGGACGCTTTGCCAAATGGGCGATCGAGCTCGGAGAACACGACATACAGTTTCAACCTCGTCGTGCCATCAAAGGGCAAACCCTCGCAGACTTTCTTGCCGAAGTCCCGTTCAATGGACCCGAGTCAACTACGTCCCCCAAGGATGTAACCGAAACCAACCCAGCTGATGAAGCGAATATGTGGCACGTTTACGTTGACGATGCCTCGGCCGCTAGAGGAAGTGGTGCCGGGGTTCTCCTCACGAAACCCGACGGAGAGAATATCAAGTATGTCCTCCGCTTCAATTTTCAAAGTGACAAATAACGAAGCAGAGTATGAAACAGTAATTGTCGGGCTGCGACTCGCCCAAGCCTTGGGAGCCACACAGGTACGTTTGTATACCGACTTCGAAGTGGTGTCCAGTCAGATCAGAGGATCGTACAACGCAAAAGAAGATATGATGAAACGGTATCTTGCCCTAACTCAACAACTTTTGCTAACTTTTGCCTCCATTGAAGTTTTACAAATTCCCCGAGGAGAAAACACTAAGGCTGACACCCTTAGCAAACTAGCCTCCGCGGCCTCGTCAAACATTTCTCTTAATATACTTATCGAAGAGGCTGTGCATCCGGCAATACAGGAACAGGTCATTCCGTAGTAACCGATGCTGAACCATCATGGATGACCCTAATCATCCAATACCTCCGGGATGGTATTTTGCCCGCTGACAAGGTGATTGCTCGTCAAATCACACTGAAGGCACCTAAGTACACACTTCACAATGGAGTTCTATACCGTTGCTCCTACTTGCAACCGAGCCTCCGTTGTCTCGGTCCGGCCCAAGCTGACTACGTTCTCCGAGAACTCCATGAAGGCGCATGTTCAAGTTACATCGGATCTCACACCCTCGCCAAGAAAGAACTCCGGTGGGGATCTTATTGGCCTACCCTGTTTAATGACGCACACAATCTTGTGTCGCAATGCGACAAGTGTCAGCACCACTCTCGGGTGAAACATCTACCGCATACCGACCTTATTGGCAGCCAATGCGCCTGGCCGTTCATCCAATGGGGCATTGACCTCGTTGGTCCGTTCCCCGTCGCTCCGGGTGGGCTTAAATTTTTGGTTGTCGCCGTCGACTATTTCACCAAGTGGGTAGAAGCTGAACCACTTACTACTATCACTGGCCAGAACATCCTTAAGTTTGTCTGGCGAAACATTGTTTGCCGCTTCGACATCCCGAGCACAATAATATCTGACAATGGAAAGCAGTTAACGACCATTTTCGCTCCTGGTGCGCCGGATTACATATCAAACATATTTTCACTTTGGTGGCACATCCTCAGGCCAACGGCCAAGTTGAAGTAACAAACCGCACTATGATCAACGACCTCAAGAAACGGCTAGATCAGGCCAAGGGTCTTTGGGCCGAGAACCTTCCACAGGTTCTTTGGGCCTACCGTACAACACCTCATACTTCAACCGACGAAACACCTTACAGCCTTACCTACGGCTGCGAAGCGGTCATTCCTGCTGAAATCGGCGTACCCAGTCCCAGACTGCTCAACCACGACCCCGAGAACAATGAGGATAACATTCGCGCTAACCTCGACGCGCTTGAGCATCGCCGTGAACAAGCATTTATCCGACAAGCTAAATATAAGCAGCAAACAGCCCGGTATTACAATAATCGAGTCTGCGGGACTCAGTTTCGAGTTGGAGACCTGGTGCTTCGGCTGAATTCTGCTAGTAAAGCCGCACCCGAGGGCAAGCTACATGCCACTTGGGAAGGACCGTATCGTGTTATCGCTGCCTATGCCTGCGGGAGTTATCAGCTGGCACGTCCGAATGGTACTCCGATGCCCCGCACATGGCATGTCAGCAACTTGCGGCGTTTTTTCCTCTAATCTACTTCATGTGACAGTGTTTTTCTCTTTTTTATTTTCTACAATATTTTTTACTTCTGCAGTACCTTAATTATGTTGTCTCTCAGTTTTAGATTGCATTGTATTCCTGATTGTCCCGACAATAGATATTAATGCAATGTTTCATTTACACATATGTTATTCCCTTTGCGCGCCGCAGGGACGCCCCGGCCCCCTCTAATATACACTTAGTGGTGTTAATTTACTTGTCTCCGGACTAGAGTTACCTCTCACCCGATCCGTCTGGGGAGGTCTCAAATCTTGTCTACGGACAAGACTTGCCTCCTACCCGATTCGTCCGAGGAGGTCTTTCAACTTGTCTCCGGACGCGTTTTCATATATTACGTCCTCCCGAGAACTGGGACAGCTACATCACGTTGCATACTTGCACATTTAAAAACATTTTTACTTGCACATACATTTTCGTTCAAAAACTATATCAAAATATCTTCCTTTATACAAGTAAATTTCATACGTACAATTTCAACTTTTACAAATCTTATACATCTTTATTCTTTTTACATCATGCTATCTAGTCTTGCCTTCTAGCCAAAACTCGGCACTCCGGCGCCCTGGCAAGCTTTGCCCTGTGCCTGAACTCCTCCGGGACCTGGAAGCACCCCGGGGCACTCCTCTGCTCCTTGGGCCCCCCTGCTGCTTTGCCGTCCCTGGCTCGGTTGGCTCGCCCTCTTGGTTGGCCCCGGTTTATTTGCCCATTCTATTGGGTCCCACTCCGTCGGGCCTATATCTTCGACTTCTTGGGCAAACTCCCGGACTTGTTCCGTGGACTCCAGGCTTCGCTCCGGCTCCGCATCTCGCTGCCCTGCTGATTTTCTTTCAGGCTTTGACCTCTCCTTGCTGGCCCCGCTTGCCACAGCGGAGCTTGGTTCTTGAATTATGATTCCTCCGGCCCGCGCCGTATGAGTTGGCCTTTTTCTGCGCGTTTTGGAGGCCTTTACCCGGCTGCAGCTTGCAACGTTCTCTTCCGGAGTGCGCCGCCATTTCCTCCGGCCTTCCAGGTTTTGATACATTTCGAGGAGAAGCTCCAATACCAAACGCTTCATGTACACCTCTGTCGAGTTCGGATCCCCGAGGTCCATTAATTCTTTTATCTCAGCCTGGACTTCAACAATTCGAGCCTCGAGATCCTCAAATGTCAACAGACCAAATTCTGTCAACATATGCTCGTATTCCAGTGATGTCCGTACATCCGCTCCACTTCGGCATCTTTTGATAGCGCGTTGAGTTTGTAGTGCAGCGCACTCTCCTTAGCCTCGGTGCGAGCCTTCTCTGCCTCGGCCAGATTCTTCTCGGCGGCAACTAGTTTTCTCTATAGCCGGGGTACAACATGCTTCTGCAGGTTGTCACTCTCACCCCGGAACCAGTCTAAAGACCGCATAAGCTGCTTTATTACACTGTGCAACTTCTCGGTACTCTCCTGTTAGCAATTAAACATTCAGACAATACACAACAAATATGTAGCCGCACAGTCAAATCAGAAATTTGTTCACCATCCATTACACATTTTCACTTCAAGGATCAATCAACATACAAAGTCACTGGAGTTCAAATACATCAACACAAATGTACATACATCCGGTGTACTGTACGAATTTATACATCAATTACAATTTATACAAATTCGGGGGGACTGACCTCCCCTTTCCCCGGTTCGGTCCCCGACACTGTTGCCGGTGCCGATGTCCCCTCGGCTGCTGCTGCTGCTAGCTGCTCTCCCTTCTGCAGCAAAGTCTGGCCGTCCCCGGAGCTCTGCCCCGACGCTTCTGCTTGAGGCTCCATCCTCGGAGGCGGAGCCCCTTTTCGTGGCTCCGGCACGAACAACCCCCTTCTGAACGCTAGGAACTCCTCGTCCTGGTCGGCATCGCAGCTGGCGACCTCCTCGGCAGTCAGCACAGTGTGCTTCTCTGCCAGAGCCTCCACCAAGGGCCATTCGGGGACCTGAGCAAGGGCCTTGTAGTAGGCCTCCTCCACGGCGCCTACAGAGCTGTAGTCGTACCCGAACTCTAGACGATACACGTCCACGTCCGGATAGACATCCTTCACTTTCTCCAGCAGTGCGGAGCGGGTGGCAGTGTCACCGACGGCCACGAACCTCATTTGATAGTCCAGGAACGTGCCCGTCTGGAGGAGCTTCTCGGCGAACGTGTTCAGTAGGGCCCTTTGGCCCTCAATCACCGCCGCGTCTTTGCCTTTGAGCGCGGCGCGGAGCTCCCCCACTTCGCCATGGAGCAGCCCCATCTCTGCCTCCACGCCCCGAAGTTGGGCCACCTCCTTCTCCACCTCGGCAACTCTTTTTCAGGCCTCGGTCACGTCGTGGGAGAGTTTGTCATTACGAGAACGGAGCTCCCGCAGCGCCTCGGCTGGCTCCTCCTTCGCTCCTTCGCCCGAGCTCCATTATTCCTCGGGCTAGCTGCAGCAGCTCCTCCGCCTCTCGTCCTTTCAGACCAAGAGTGCTCATTTGCCCCTGTGAAAAAATAGTCCGTCAGTCTATCACAACATATAACGGAAAATACACAATTGTACGTACCTCGGGGGCAGTGTCCGCGCGCACCCTCTTTGCCTCCGAGGGTGGCGTCAACGATGGCTCCGACCTCTTTCTTGACCTCGGAGTCAGGCCGGATCCTACATTCTCTTTGGTCTCTTGCGACCGACCATGTCCGGAACCCGTTCTTCTCTCCGATGTCTCCTCTCCTGGGACGACCTACTTTTTTTATCGCCGGTGGCATTTTTGGGTTCCCGGCCACATCCTTCCCGAATCGACCCACTGCGAGCAAAATAAACGAAGTCAGAACTCTTACAATATAACAACACACACAACACAATAAATAGTTCTACCCTCCTCTGCAGCCCCAGCAGACGAGCCCTGGCCCCGGGTCGGCACATTCTCCTCTGGCACTTCCGAGTAGTAGAGGCTCAACCCCGCCTCCTCCAACTCCTTCTCCATGCAAACTTGTTTAAAAACACCCACGGTGCGGAAATCTTCCACTGCCTCCGGTTCCGCTACCGGGGCACTATCAACTATCTCATCCCGTCTCCACCTCGGGATACTTTCGTTTATCTTCACAAACAAAAACTTTTCCTTCCAGCTGTCCACTTTGCTAGGTTTTTTTACTCTAAAACCACCCAGGGGCCTCGGACTAAATGAGTACCACCCCTTTGCTTTCCCGAAAGCTTTCAACTGGAAGAAAAATCTAAATGTACCTATGTCGGGCTCTACCCCGACACTCTTGCAAACTACCAAAAAACCTACTACCTGCCTAAGGGCATTGGGCGCTAACTAGCATAAGGCGATTCCGTAGTACCTCAACAGTTGTACTACGAAGTCCCACAGGGGAAATCTTAAACCCACCTTCAGCTGGTCTATATACACCCCAATAAAACCCTTCGGCGGGCAACAAACTCGGTCGCTGGGCTCCGGCATTATATACTCTAAGTTATAGGAAAAGTAGAAACAGGGAATCAGCGCTTCTAGCTGCACCCGAGTCATTCGGGGTGCCTCCGAGGCCGCCACCTCGAAATCCTCCTCAAGGCAGTCGCTGAAGTCTACGGCTCGGGTCGAAATTTTCCTAAAATTCGCCCGGAATACAGTCCTGATTTCCCTCTCCTCGGGAAATATACTTTGTATCGGCGCCGCATCAATCGGCCGTTCCACCGTTCCCACTTCCCTAATAGAGGACGAAGACGAAGAAGAAGACATACTTAGTTGTTTCAAATGAAAGTTGCTCTGAAAATTGCAAGGTGATTCTCCTTTTCTCCTGCTCTTTGTTTGTCGCGATTTGCGAATGAAATGGTAAAGTGAATCTTTCTGTTCACGCTTTATATATATATATATATCCAAAAATCAACGGCCCAGATTGCGACCTTTCGCATTCAACGCATGTGATGCACGCGTGTTTTTCACACGCTTTCTAGATAACCATGCGCGTGGGGAATCACGCGCCTTGGGATTTTGGTCAACATTGGTTGACTACCTCACCCCGAGGGTATTTTCTTTCAACTCCGGTTGATTATCTCACCCCGGGGGTATTTTATTTCAACTCCGGTTGATTACCTCACCCCGGGGGTATTTTATTTCAACTCCAGTTGATTCATCAATTCACCTCGGCAACAACAACAACCACACCCACACCTTTCTCGACACACACTTCAAACCGAAGCTCAACTCTCGCTCCGGCTGGTGGGGGGGCATTTGATAGGTATGGCCCAACCTACCCGGGTCGGCCCGGTCCGCCACCCGGGTTACTTGGGCCTGGGAATGCAAGCCCATGAAGAAGGGAAGAACAAGTCAAAGGAATGTTCTATCATTATCTCCGCAACCGCCATGTAGACGTGACCCATTATCTCCTCAACCTCTCATGCGCAATTGTAGGCGCTAGAGTAGTGGATAGCTCACAACGGGCCTCCGGAGAAATAGGAAATATCTGTATAGATTAAGGGGGAGAATTAATTGTAAAGGGACGATGCCATTTTTTGTATCTAAACTGGAATAGTAAAGGAAAAAGAGAGTGATTACTCTTTCCGGTGGACGTAGATCTCCGTGATCGAACCACGTAAATCTTCGTGTTATTTACATTCTTGTTAGTTTGATTACTCCGTTTTAATTGCCTTAATTGTGAAACACTTGATATTCGGGCCTCCGCTTTATCAGATTCCACTCGTCTTTTTTTCATTGGTTAAACCTGAAATACATACGCCTTTCCTTCCAAGAATCATCCATCGCGGTTTGGAGATCAACTGAATATCATATTTAGTTCAAAATATAGTTTTATAGATTTTGTTGGCTGAAAAACGGACACACTTTAGTTGCAAGCACGTTAATTGAGGATTTTATCAGAAGATTTGATTGAGATTGATTTAAGCTTGTAGTTTGGATCATATTTCAGCCTGGTTGATAATATGAGAATAACGTCATAGTTTGTTATTGCTTTTTATCATTTACTTGTCAGCTGGAGCCTACTATGTTTATTTAAGCTTTTAGCAATTTCAGCAGAGCCCAAGTGTTAAACTACATTTTTAAGTCCACATTTTGGTATATTTTTTTATGTGTATTAGGGGACTTCATACGCATATAAATATTGCTATTTTCTTAGGTTGAAGTATTGTAGGTCGGGAGAAATACACTAGAAAGAGAATGTTGGATTAAATAAATTGTTGGTTGAAGATTGAGTTGAGATTTATTTTTATTGTAAAAGATGATAAAAAGATAATATGATGTATATATTGTCAGCAACCCAAAAAAAACACGACTCGAGAATTGGAGCAAATCTTAAATAAACACACCCTTAGTTTAACCTTATGGTTCATTAAGTTTACACTTAAGCTAGCTTTTTGGTGGAGTGGGGCCCAATAGTTACCCACCAGCATGTTGTATGTAATATCAAGATATAAAAAAGCAAACATAATCATGTTTGAAAGATATCAGATGATCTTTGTACTTCATTTTTACATCATTAATTAGTCAAAATCATGTGAGATTTTAACTTACCACTTGTTTGTTCTGTATACTTATTAAGAATGTTCATTTTCTTTATTGACCTCATAAGTTGATGTAGTAAATAGAAATTTACTATGCAGGAACTAATAGAATTTACTATATTGTCATCTTCACAATAAAAATGTACTTTAATGTAAACTTAATGTTGAAACTTATATAAAAGTTGATCATAACACAAAGTTTAAAAATACAAGAATTATTTAGTTTCATAAAAAAAAATTAGGTTTTACTTAAAAACTAATGCATTTACTATAGAAGAAAATACTCCCTTCATCTCGAATGAACTTGCACACTTTCTGTTTTAATTCGTCCCAAATAAACTTGCACATTTCCTAATAAAGACAGTTATGACACAATCTCCACCCTCAATCTCCATCCTCAATCAACCTTTGAAAAGTCAACAAAATCTAAAAAAATAATTTTTTCTTAATATGTGTGCTGATCCCCCTGTACAAATTCATTTGGGATGGAGGGATTATATTACAACTGAATGTAAAAGTATCAAATACTTTTCACATGATGCTACGTGGTACTTGACAGGCCTAATTTCTAACTCTAAATACCGCAAGTATACAGGTGTAGATGTGTATAGGGAAATTCAAGGTCGATCCTCAGAGAACAGACTAACGCAGTTTGATACCCCAATTTTCTAGGATTATCCTAATTAAACACTCGAGTTGCAATGTTGATTTTAATAAACTGAATTATTCAACTAATTACTAACTTGACTAACGAGTAAATTTCAATTAACGAGAATGTTCCTAGGGCGTCGATTTCATGAATTACTTCAATCTTGATTAAGTTTAACTTATAGAGTTTTAAATCATTTTTTAGTATCTATTAGACGACACTTAATTAACTTAGTCCTTCTCTCGAAGAGACTAAATCATGGATTGATTAGGACAACTACCCTCTGAAGTCAATTAATCTTAACAACTCCCAAAAGACCCTTAACACTTGCCTACGCAGTCATATACAACTACGCTATATGTCGTACGTCTGTTAACGATTTCCTCCTCTCGAAGCGAAATTGCTAAACGAGTAAACTAAGCATAAGTGATCAAATTATACTCAGTTATGGAACAAAACAAACATAGATACTTAAAAATCGGAGTCTATAATCAAAATTTAAATAAATAATTGTCAGAGAACACTACTCTCTAACCCTAGGACACGAGTAGTTTAGCTACTCATGCCTAGTATAATCCAATACAATAATTCATAGAATACATTGTAAAGAAATAAAGACTAGAAAAGAAATAATTAAACCGGGGTATATCGGTTCATCAATCTTTGTCTTCTCGTTCTTCAATTGCTTCTCAAATTATTCTCTAAGCTCTATATGATGTGTTCTCTATGATGCTCTATGAATGTTCTCCACTAAAACTCGAGCTTGGGGTCCTTTTTTTATAGAGTTGGGGACAAATCTTTGGGAAGATAGGATCAAAATCCTACTAAAATTAGGAAATTTTCGTAAAGTAGGACTTTTGACGCGGCCGCGCACAAGCTATGACGCGATCGCGTCATTTTGTACCCAAAATACCTTAAAACGGGTGATTTTGGCACGACCGCTTTGGTCTTTTGACGCGCACGTGTTCCGTTTGCACCGACGAGTTTTCAGGTCTGACTTCCAAGCCACTTTTTAGGGTCTTCCTGTCATTTTTGGGTTTGGCCCCTTTCAGGTAAAGTTGTAGCTCTTTGAATCAGCTTTCTAACGCCACCATTTGCATCTCAACCGAAGTTGTAGATCTCAAGATATGGCAAAATACTAGAGGTGTGTCAAGCTGACATAGAACTTCACTTGGGAACACTTTTCGACGTGACCGCTTTCCATATTTGACGCAATCGTGTAGGTTAGGTAGTGTATTTCTATGTTCTAGGCAACTTTTGACGCGATGCAGCCGTGGTCGACCCTTTTGCTCCTTTAACTCATTTTTCGTCTGTTTTTATCCTCTTTGACTTGTTTCTTCTTCGAACTTCATCCAAATGGAATAAAATTACCTAATTAACTTCAAAATAAGTCGAAACACGTCAAATGACCCAATATGATAAATATAAATGAACATCGGCCAAATATGCACGTAAATGATATAAAATATGATCCTAAATCGACCTAAATACATGCATAATTAACGTGTATCAAAACCCCCAGACTTAAACTGTTGTTCGTCCCGAACAACATAACGAAAGACATAAAGAATACATGTGATCATGCATTTGTTTAGGGCGATTAGATGATGATTTCAATTTCAGACTAATTTTTCTTAAAACAACTAGGCAACACAATTCACTTGAGCATATGTGATAACGCGAAAATCAACTAATATCGAGACTTTGAACTTTCGTATTATTCAACTCTCACCGGGTAAGTGTTTCACTCATCTCTCAAGTGTTTAGGCTAATATAATTTCCACTCATATTGAATTACATGCAAAGCCTACCATATGCTTGCCAATTGTCTGAACTTAGACCTCGTACTTGATGGGTGTGAAAAAAGATCAAAAAGATCTTTCTTTTGGTTGTAATGTGGGCTTAAGGTAAGGTAGGATATATTTGGATTAAAGTGACTATTTATTGGACTAATCAAGTTACGTCTAACCCAACTACCCCTCAATATAATCACTCAACCCACTCTTCAAGTCTCAGCAAATCATCCCAAAACAAATGACGTCTTCACCTTTAATACCTTTACAACTTAAGTGCTTTTCAACTTACAATCAACTATAAGGGTACCACATTTTTTAGACTACCCAACTGTTCTATTCAGCTAAAACAATTTAAGCATTTTTTTTATTTCCTATCATGTCCTCAATATACTAAATAACTTATAAACATCAATTTTTTTTTTTTTCGTTTTTTCCTTCGGGATAGGCTATTCTTCTCTTTGTTTTTCACCTATCTTTTTTCTCTTTTCTTTGTTCCCTTGATCTTTGGAATATCCTCTATTTTCCCATATCTTCCCAAACATTTTCACCCAAACTAGCTTCCAATCCTCCTCCCTCTTACTTGATTAATCCAATTAAGCCAAAGAGTTAAATCGAAAGGTTTTCGGCCGACATTGTTAGGCTATGAAAGAATAAGGCTTTAAAGCTCAAGTGGGTTAACTAGGGATAAATACTGAAGGGATAAATATTGAACTTATGGTACAAAAGCAACTTTTCACGGCTCAAAATAGGCTTAAACAAAAATGTCTAAGATCATTTCCTAAATCACACTACACACTTGACACATTCTTAATAAAGACTCAAGGCAAGTTTTAGAGACTAGTGCACATATTCAATCAAATTCACACCGAAAGAAGGTATATTACTCCGAAAATAGGAGGACAATTGGGCTCAAATTCTCACAAGGTTAATTTTGATTGAATATTTTAGATTCAAGCTCAATTTCGTCTCAAATCACCTCTCATACTCTATTATGTGCCATTTTTTCATCTACTTCTCAAACTCATCTCATCATTAATCATTCATCATCCATTTTTCTCTATTTTCCTTTTTATTTTCACTTGTTACCTATTTAACTTTTCGGGTTTATCTCATTCTAGATAATTAACCTCTAAAGACTCCTAAAACCCAACATGGCAACTAAATGATAACAACTGGGCTCACAGACCCAACAACACCAAAAAGGCAAATAAACAGGCACACAAACCCAGTTCTCCAATTCAAGCAGCAAAATAAGCAAGTGGACATACAGATCCAATGATCAAACCAAATACGAATCAAACAACAACAAATTGAACAAGCAATAAGAAACAGAAAATTTGAAACAACAAAAGATAAATAGCGGTCAAGACGTCCCACGGTTCATCCACTCCCCTAAACTTGGTTGAAAGCTTTGGAGGAAAAGAGTAATACACCTTGGTGCTAACTCACAGTTATTGTGGCGGTGGAGGTGGTTGGAAACCATTTTAGCTCCAAAATTGGGCCAATACGTCCACCGAATATCTTGCTGCTGTCTCCTAATGCGCTCCTCGACCTTCTGTGCTGCCGGTTCTTCAAGCATGGGCTGTTTGCCCTTGCTACGGCTGGAACTGTCCTTCTTTGGTGCCATTTTTGTGAACCTGGTGTTTTCTCGTTTTTAACCGAGCTAAGCATCGACGCGGTCGCGAGAGATGCATGACGTAGCCGCGTTGCGGTCACAGTGTGGAATTCTTTTCCTGCAAGAGCTTGACGCGGCCGCGTTCAAGGCTTGAAGCGGTCGCGTTGCAATGAGTTCAAATGTGGGCTTCTGGAGCAACTTTTGAGACGGGCGCGTGAAGGGTTACGCGCGGCCGCGTTGGACCCATAGTGTCAAACATGTTTCCGTTGGTTTTTTGACGTGGCCGCGTTGGATTCATGAAGCGGATGCGTTGTTTGCTCTTCCTCAGCTCGACTTTTTTTCATCTTTTCGACCCCTATTTTTTGCAACGCTCGTCCATGTTGGTTCCTAAAAACATCAAAGTACTAAAAACACAAGTAAAAACATAAAGTAATAAAAACAATAAAAACCTCTAAAACTGTAAACATCGGGTTGCCTCCCGACAAGCGCTTCATTTTACATTTCAAGCTGGACGACCTTTTTGGTTCTAATTCGGCTTCTTCAGCCGCACTTTCTTCTTAACTGCTTCCCTAATCATTGGATTTAGCTATAGATGCTTACGTAACAGTTTAACATTTTCGCACTCTTTACTCTCTCTTAATGCCTTCTCGACTGTCTTTTTCTTTTTACGCTTTTTAGTTGAACTTCTTTTTGGAGGTTCCTATAAGGCATCTAGAACATTAACACTTTCTACCAGATCAAGGTTAGTAGAATCATGGTGATCAAGAGTAAATGTAGAATCAACAAAACATACTTTAAGGGTATTACAATTACTAAGTGAGATTAGGTTCTTATTTAATGTGACATTTAAATACTGTATAGAGCCACATGTTTCAATGTGATTTACTCTCTCACTCTCGTGTTGTTTTTGAGCTTCATATATCGAAAACGTGACTTTCTCCTCATCTACCCTCAAAGTTAACTCCCCTTTTTGAACATCTATAAGTGCCTTACCCGTTGCTAGAAACGGGCGACCTAAAATCAAGGGAATTTCATTGTCTTCTACCATATCTAGGACTACAAAGTCAACGAGACTTATAACTTTACCAACTTTTATTAAAACATCCTCTACAATGCCCCATGACCATTCGGCCATTTGGAAGGCAATTGTAGTGTGTTTTATTGTGCCTATTCCTATTTTTTCGAATATAGACAGAGGCATCAAGTTGATACTCGCTCTTAGATTGCACAGTGCTTTATCAAAAGTTAAATTACCTATTTTGCATTCAAGAGTAAAACTACCTGGATCTTTGCGCTTTATTGGTAGCTTTCTTTGGATAACTGCACTGCATTCTTCTGTTAAATTCACCGTCTCGTAGTCCTCCCATTTTCTCTTTTGAGCTATTACCTCTTTCAAGAACTTCGCATAGTTAGGTATCTGTTGTAGTGCCTCAACAAAAGGTGTATTAATCTGAATCTTCTTTAGCACATCAAAGAACTTTGCGAATTGCTCATCTATCTTTTTCTTTCTTGGAACTTGTGGGAATGGAATTGGAGGGACATATTATGGTAAATTGACTTTTGGCCTCTTTTCTTCTTCTACCGCTCTTTCTTCCACTAAGTGTGCTTTCTGCACTTCCTTCTCCTAATCAGCCTGCAATTTTGGACTTTCATACCTAATATCACCTCTCACTCGAATTGCGTGACACTGCTCTCTCGGATTCACAACTGCCCCTGTTTATGCTGAGATCCGACAATCTTTATCAGCTGACTCATATTGGTAGACATTTCATTGATACTGGTCTCGAGTCGCTTAATGTCCGCTCCTTGACTAGTCATCTGTTTGTTTAGCTCAATAAATTTTTCGTTCATTTTTCTCTCCAATTGAGCTAACTTTTCACCGTACTTAGCAAATTGGGACTGCACTATCTCCTCTTGTGTTGACTCCTTACCATCATGAATCATTCCATTCGTGACATCGAATCCAAATGGTGGATTAAGTGAATTCTTTGCATTGCATAAGAGAAGTTCTGGTGATTCCGATTAGGAGGGTACTAATTGTACCTTGGCTGATTATTTTGAAAGTTGTTGAAGTTCCTCTGATTTACAAAATTCACATCTTCAACCTCCTCCTGTCCCACTATCTGCTGCGGTGAAGTGTCATTATGTTGTGCTAAAGTCAGACTGGTTAGCAAACTTACTTGGCTCGTCAAAACTGTCAATTGAGATGTAAGGTTTTCAAGTGGCTCATTCTTGACTGACTCTGCTTCCCTGATACTAGCCACTCGTCTTCGGCTGATTTCTCTGATTAGGCCACTGGTAACTTGTTCTGGTCATGACATTCAAAATAGAGAATGCATTCTTCACAATCTTCTCCATTAGACTTCCACCTGCAACTGTATCTACATGATCTCGTTATGGAGCAAGCAATCCATTATAAAATTTTCAAACTTGTTCCTTCTTTGAGAACCCATGTTGGGGGCAACTACGTATAAGATCTTGGAATCGCTCTCAAGCCTCAGCAAACGGCTCTTGATCCATCTGCTTGAATTGGTTTATTTTTTTCTGTAGATCTAGCATCTTGCTTGGTGGAAAGTACTTCAAAATGAATCTTGTGCTTAGATCCTCTCACTCTGTGACGTCATCCAATGAGTTGTACCACTTTAATGCTCTATCTTTTAGTGAGAATGGAAGCAACCTCATCTTGACTTGTTCATGCGGCACATGATTGATTTTTATAGTATCTGCCAACCTGCGAAATTTGTTCAAGTGCACATTCGGATCATCTAAAGCACTACCACCAAACTAGTTCTGCTGCACTATATTTATTAATGTTGGCTTCAACTCAAAACTATTTGTGTTCAATGGTGGGGGTTGTACTCCTCTGAACTGTTGATTCGGTGTACACCGAAGACAATCACTTATAGGACTGATATCCTCGTCTACATTATCTTGTGCAATCTGAACTCGTCTCTGTTGATGTTGCAGTTGCTGCTGTGGTGGTTGCTGCTGCTGCAAATTACTGACCCGATCATCTAGATTACCGAGAGCCCCTAGTATGCGATTCAACACACGCTCTTGAGTTTGGTTTATTGGATCGTGTTCCATCTCAAAAGTAGGATTTCTTCTTGTTCGGTCTCTACGAGCAATTGCTTCAATTTCAGAATCTAGAGGGGCAATATGTTCTTTCCCTTTTGACCTGCTTTGCATGCGAACCTGAAAACACCACCGAAAAGAAATACCACGCAGTATAAAATTTAAATAAATAAATAAAAACAAAAATTAAATCACAATATTGAAATTACAAAAAATAAAGTCTAGTCTAGTATCCTCCTATTTCTTAGGATAAAAACTGGGATGCTATACCTATTCCATGGCAACGGCGCCAAAAACTTGGCAGGCCTAATTTCTAACCCTAAATACTGCAAGTATACGGGTGTAGATGTGTATAGGGAAAGTCAAGGTCGATCCTTAGAGAACAGGCTAACGCAGTTTGATACCCCAATTTTCTAAGATTATCCTAATTTAACACTCGAGTTGCAAGGTTGATTTTAATAAACTGAATTACTCAACTAATTACTAACTTGACTAACGAGTAAATTCCAATTAACAAGAATGTATCCTAGGGCGTCGATTTCATGAATTACTTCAATCTTGATTAAGTTTAACTTATAGACTTTTAAACCATTTTTAGTACCTATTAAACGACACTTAATTAACTTAGTCCTTCTCTTGAAGCGACTAAATCGTGAATTGATTAGGACAACTACCCTCTCGAGTCAATTAATCCTAACAACTCTCAAAAGACCTTTAACAATTGCCTACGTAGTCATATACAATTACGCTATATGTTGTACGTCTGTTATCGATTTTCTCCTCTCGAAGCGGAATTGCTAAACAAGTAAACTAAGCATAAGTGATCAAATTATGCTCAGTTATGGAACAAAACAAACATATAGATAGAAACTTAAAAACCGGAGTCTATAATCAAACTTTAAATAAATAATTGTCAGAGAACACTACTCTCTAATCCTAGGACATGAAGAGTTTAGCTACTCATGCCTAGTATTAATCCAATACTATAATTCATAGAATACATTGTAAAGAAATAAAGACTAGAAAAGAAATAATTAAACCCGGCTATGTCGGTTCGTCAATCTTCGTCTTCTCGTTCTCCAATTGCTTCTCAAATTATTCTCTAAACTCTATATGATGTTTTCTATATGATGTTCTATGAGTGTTCTCCACTAAAAATTGAGCTTGAGGTCCTTTTTTTTATAGAGTTGGGGACAAATCTTTGGGAAGATAGGATAAAAATCCTACTAAAATTAGGAAATTTTCGTGAAGTAGGACTTCTGACATGGCCGTGCACAAGCTATGACGCGACCACGTCAATTTGTATCCAAAATACCTTAAAATTGATGATTTTGGCGCGGCCCTTTTGGCCTTTTGACGCACCCGCGTTCTGTTTGCACCAGTGCGTTTTCAAGTCTGAATTCCAAGCTTTTTTGTAGGGTCTTCCGGTCATTTTTGGGTTTGGCCCCTTTCAGCCAAAGTTGTAACACTTTGAATCAGCATTCTAACGCCACCAGTTTCACCTCAATCGGAGTTGTAGATCTCAAGATATGACCAAAATAATAGAGATGTGTCAAGCTGACAAAAAACTTCACTTTCGGAACACTTTTTGACGCGGACGCTTTCCATATTTGACGCGGTCGCGTTGGTTAGGCAGTGTATTTTCTATGTTCTAGGCCACTTTTGACGTGACGTGGCTGTGGTCGACCCTTTTTCTCCTTTAACTCACTTTTCGTTCGTTTTGACCCTATTTGACTTGTTTCTTCTTCGAACTTCATCCAAATGGAATAAAATTACCTAACTAACTTCAAAACAAGTCAAAACACGTCAAATGACCTAATATGATAAATATAAATGAACGTTGGCCAAATATGCGCGTAAATGATATAAAATATGATCCTAAATCGACCTAAATACATGCATAATTAACGTGTATTAGTACTCTTTTCAAAAGTAATATTGTTGTACTTCAACTAAATAATAGTTGATTAAATTTTGTGGGTGATAAATGAATAACTTATTTAAATCTTGATTTTGAAACATTATATAGAACTTAACAGGAACACATAATTTAAAAAAGAAAAAATGAATATTAATTAAGTTTTCTAAGAATGTATTACTTTTTTCGAATTTAATTTTTTGGGAAAAAGGGAATGATTCTCTATTTCATAATTATCCTGTATCAACCATGTTCCACTCCAAAATCGAGTCATACAACATGAATTTATTGAATTATAAACACTAAACCTTAAATCATGAACCGTGAATTGTGACATCGTAAGTTTACAATAGAAAATATACCCTAATATAAGAAAGTCGAACCCTAAACCTAAAAAATGAAATCTAAACATAAATCTTGAACGTAAATCATGAACTTTAAATGTACAAATTGTAAAAGTATAGTTATAATTGACTAGATTTTGAAATAGAATACGATTGTAATGTGTCAGGATAATTGTGGATTAAATGATTTCATATAGAAAAAATATCACTTCACTTGTACGTTGTGGGTGCAATTTTAGTGCTCTACAATCTTGAACATCAATTTATAGCTGAAGTCAAATAAAAAAAGCTATAATAATTATTAAAAATGTAGAGTGAAATAAAAATTGGTAGTAAATTATGCATTCAAGTTGATGAATTAGTTATAATATGAAGATTATTTATGAAGTTATTCACAGAATTCCATATCCTTTCTGGTTCTTCTGTCTATTCAGATAATTTTAATCTTAGTTACCATTTTTAATCTCCGATTACAAAAATTGAAGTGATAGTGTGTATTGCTGCACCACTTTTGCATGTCTGCTATGCTCTATTTTACGAAAGATGAGCTCATTCTTTTGTTTCTTTATATTTTCAAAAACACTTTTTATTATGCTAAATATATAAATTATATTTATTTTATTATTTTTATTTATATATTTTTCTCAAATCAATCATTACACTTAAATTATATATTTGTTTTCTGTCTCATTACTATCAATTCATCTAATATAACAAAATAAATTTCAATCATCATTATTTAGTGGGACACATCATTTACTACTATTCCAATAAAATGTCATTATCCAACCATATTATTCAATAATTAGCCACATCTATTTAAACGCCAGTCACATTTATTAAATCATATCAAAGAAAATCTCGTAAACAATTAGAAACACTACAAACTGAAAATTGGAGATGAAAACAACCAAACATCCCCACATGTGTTTTTCCAACCTTTCTACTTTTATAGTAGGGTTAATTACATGAAAATTCACAATTTTTTGGTGAATTATCATTTACAACATGACTTTTAAAACATAACATAAAAATATATCACATTTATGATTTTTTCAATTCAATACACCCGAGGAAATTTTTTGCTCCAATTGCTAACGTGGAGCTTGGGATCAGATTTTGTCTATCTTCTACAAACGTATAATCTTACAATGTGTATAAATCTCTAATTAAATGAAAACGATACTATTTAATGATTACGTTTAACGATAAAATAATGGTTTTTTTAATATTTAATTAGGGGTTAAAATAATTTATATCACTACACGTATGTAATTGGACGGGTATTTTGGACTCTACATTAATTATTGAAGCAAAAATTTCTCAGGTGCATTGAATTAATAAAAATAGTACATTTTTATGTTACAGTTTAAATGTCATATTGTAAATAATAATTAACTAAAATTTCACGAATTTTTAGGTAGTTGCCTGAATTTCACTTAACGTAATTGCAACTTCTCCCGTTTTAGTATACAATAGGCTATTCTGTGTTATTTGGTCCACTCTTAGTTTTTTTTTTTAAAGTATACTATCTCTATTTTTTATTTGTTATTTTAGGATTTGATAAGAAAAGTTAAACTTATATAGAAATGGACAAATACAACCAAGTAGTTTTTTCTCCTCTTCAATTTTTGACAAGTTAAAAGACAACAAATATATATTTATGCCAATTATAAAATAAATTTTGAAATAAGTTAATCACAAATTATTGAGTATGCATATAATGAGTTTAGAAACTACATTGAAACTATTACATCATTTTTTTTTTTTTTGTTTAGTAAATTTTTGGTTGGGGTGGGTGATGCTGGTGGAAATTGATTTCGATACAAGATGTTCTACTAACTGACATATCATCAATGGTTAATTATGACAACTTCATTAAACTATCAGCATTTTGTATATAAATCATTATTCTTTTTGCGACATCGATACATATAAACTATACGAGTTTTGCAGATAAAGCACCGAACTTATTTTCCAACCGGCAGATAAACCACCTAACTTATTTTCAGATGATTTTTTCGTCGGAATTCCACACGTGACTTGCGCGTGACAAATTTTAATGGTGTTTCCATTCAAACAATTTTTTTATTATGCCAAAAGTGTAAAATTCTTTTACACCCATATTTTCCATAGCAATTTCTTTGAATCATCAATAGTTTCATCTCCCAATATCTAGAACCTCCATTACCTACTAAAAAACGTGTTTGGACAAAAAAACTCCTTAAAATTTTATAAAGCGAAAGTCACATGTGAAATTCCGGCAAAAATAATTGGAAAATAAACTTGGTGATGTATCTGTCAAAACTCGTATAATATATATGTATAGGTGTCACAAAAGAAAATAAAAATTCAGTAACTTATGTATGATAGGTGCCGATAAATTTAGTGTGATTGTTATAATTAACCATATAATCAATTTCCTTTAGATTGCACGAGTTATATGTATTGTAAATGACACTTGACTTTAATCAATGAGTATAATATAAACATAAATATAGCAAAGTTAAGAATGTAATGAAATTATTGTGTTTATGTTAAGACCAACCCAGCTTTTATCCAGCTGTAGATTAGGTGGTATCTATCTACCTGTCTCTCCATCAATTGGTAGTGTCCAAATCTGATTGTCCATCTCTTCACAATATTTAATTCTAAATAAAATTATTCATTCCAAGATTTCTGTTATGCCAGATGGATATCATTGCCAATTTAATATTAAAAACTCTTCCCTTTCCTACTTCCAAACATTATAACAAAAATTCCAATTTAATTAACTAAGTCATATAATCATAAACATCACAACTTAGATTTATTCTTTATGTTAATTGCAGAAAAATTGTCTCTAAACCCACTTCACCAAGTCCAAGATTATACTGTTACCGACAAAAACAAGCTTGACATACAAATTTTCACCAGTTTTAAATCCAATGAATAAAGCTTGATTAAAAGGGAGATGAATCAAATTCTGAAGCCAGTATAATTTATTATTCACAATAAACGAAAATGAAAAAAAATCAATTAAATGTATAACGAGCACAACAGAATAATTCAATTATTAATTCTTCGTATACCAAACACCCCCTCTCCAAAAAAAAAATATTTTCCAAGAAAGAAAATAAAACAAAAAGAAGAAAAGAATATGAGAAAAATAGGAAATTTGATTCAGCTTCTGCAGCGAGTGATGGCGCTGCAACCGCGTCGGTAAGGATTGGCCTGGGCGCCGGGCCGGCAGTTGTAGTAGGAGGCGCCGCGCCGTGAGCAGGGAACACTGTTCCTCTGCAGCGCACCGTAGCTGATGTAGCGGCGGGTGGCTAGGATGCGCCTGTTGGACTCCGAATCCAGCCCCAATTCCTCGTCTTCGTTTTCCAGGCACTCGGCTATGGTTCCTCGGCACCCGGATCTCACCGCCGGCATCACCCAACCCTCTTGGTCGCCGCCCGCCCACACGTAGGGGACCACAACAGACGCGATTAAGCAGAGCGCTAACAGCATTTTCAAAGTCCCAGCCATCATCTAAGGCTCTCTGCTGTTTCTCTCTCTAGATTCGAGGAGAGAGGAAATGCAAGTGGGAGAAGAGGAGGTGATTGAAATTTGTATATATATATGTGGAAACGAGGGATTGAATAATAATTGAGCAGAGAGGGTATTGAGAATAGTACGAAAATGCCAGTGGAAAATTGAAGTTTGGTTTAGAATTAATGGCTGCCCACTACTTTTCTTTTTCCATTTTCTTTAAATATTTGTTTGATTAGTATCCACTATTTGTGGCCTGGGCTCAACACAACTGATTTCTTTGTTCATATTGAAAATGACCGTTGGGGGGTCAGCTTTGCAACAATATCCTTTTATTATTTTTTAATTAACAGCTTGTGTTAAATATAGAACAGGATTAATTTCACTATACCTCACCAAACTATTCATGTTCTTGCATTTTGCTCGAACAACTGTCCATAAGAGCCTGAGCGATGAGGAGGTACAAATATTAATTTGTATTCTCCATTAGGTATAATTTGCATTGAAGTTGAGTGATGTGGAGGGGAGAAAAAAAAATTGGTACAAATTTTTGTACCAAAAAAATAAAATCAGAAGGCGAGTGAAGGAAGGCCGGGGCGCTGCTCAAATGTTGGAAGATGGGGGCATTTCATGCGCATGACCTCCACGCGTGCTTGGCGAATCGCGGCATGGGGCACGTGTTTGAAAAGTGGGTCAACAGAGGGGGGCAGGGGATTTAGTGAATTTCAAGTTTGTTGTTTTTCCTTTTCTTTTTTGTTTAACTTTTATTATATTGGAACATCGTTTTAAAAAGGCAATACATTTGCAATTTTATTACCGTGCAACAGGAATATTTACTATTCCTTTTTTTTATTATCATTTAATTAAATTTTAAAAAAACACCTATATATATACATGATTATTCATCTATCTATTTTATCAACTTCCACAAATTTCAACTAGTATTATTTACTATCATTCTTACGATAGACAGAAATTATTGGACGAATTGGTTCAGTAATTCTTGTAATTCGGAAGAAAATTTCAATCCTCCTCAAAATTCTACCCCTGATTCCCAAAATTCCACCATGCGACCCAACATGATATCAACTCAAAATTTACCCAATTCATTCGAATTCTCAGATGAATCCGATGGCTACCTCTGGTGCGCCATATTTTATGTATCCTCCTCAAAGTTTTCAATATTATTATATGTCGGCCCCTCCTTATGGATTTCCTCCTCAAAGTGCAACAACAAACTCTTCAAACTCGTCTAGAAGAGCTAGTATAGATGGATCGAACACCGACAGGGAATGTAATACTCTGTCATCCGGGCCAGCTTCTCCATTTCCACCACATTCGTCTCCCCCAGAGATCGAGAACATTAATCTCGATGCGGAAACGTTTTCCGACGGGGTTGGCAATGTTCCACAAAGAAGAAAGACGACCATATTCTCCAAGATGGAAGGAGCCAGAAAATGAGTTGCTTGGACGGTGTTGGGTGAACATCAGTGAAGATTCAGTAGTCGGCAATGCTCAAAAGTTAGACCAGATGTGAAAAAGAATCGCAGCAGATTATAATAAGAACCAACCCACGATTGGGCCCCGATGAAGATACATTTTTATACTTCTCAAAGATTTGTGTCTGCATTTAATGCAAATTACATAGCTCTGAAGGAGCATTGGGGTAGCGGGCGTGGTGATGCAGATATCCTGATGGAGACGTTGCAGCAATGGGAAAATACTAACAGTGGTGTCGAGTTCAATAAACTTCTTGGCATGTGGAGAGTTCTTAGAGTTTGTCCTGAGTGGATTAACCAACAAGACCGTGATCATCGAGGTAAAAAAAAAGTCAAGAACTTCTGTATTCGGGGCATACACTTCATCTTCCAACAACGAAGACAATGATCCAGATCGCTCTCGTCCAATCGAGCAAAAAGTAGTAAAGAGGAAAAACAAAGCAAAAACTAACGTTTAAATATTTAAGATATAACTTCAAGCTATTCACATTTTAAGTATTTAAGAAAATTGTACTTAATTTTTTCACAATGTGTCATATGTGATATGCCTCATACTCATATTTAATAAGTGCAACCACCATCCAAAAGGGACAACATATAATTTTTCTAAAAGATGTAATTAAAGGATTCATAAAACAATTTTCTTAAGTGAAAAGGGTAGGATGTAGCACTAAACCCTAAGTATGTATAGATTTTGATTGTTTTCTAATAATGTATAGAATGTAACACTTTTGAAACTATAGCAACAAGCCTCGCGAGAACCACGCGCTTCAGCACCCCGTCCACGCACAACACTAGCTCTTTTTCTGCCCCACCTATCCATTGACGCAGACATCACTTTTTTCAGGTTCACGTCTACGTCGCCTGCCAACATAGACTTTTGCAGGTCTCTCTATCTCATTTATTTACTGAAGACGTATTTTGAAATTTCAAGTATCAGGAAGCTTTCTATTTGTAGGATAATTTGTTATTTCTCCCGCCCTGTATTATCAACACTGTGTAACATATTTTGACCATGAGCAGTATGTTTTGCATGTAATTTACTAAGATGACACTGAAACCACTTTTCACTTAACATAAAGTAGTATTTATATGGCAAGTTACCACGAATACGAATTAACAATGGCACAAAGGGTTGTATAGTGCACCGTAGTAGAAAGCGATAAGAATGCACGAAAAATTTTAATGGCACGAAGAGGGTGTTTGGCTGAGCTTATAAGCTCTGTTTAGGAGCTTATAAGCTCTTGCAAAGTGTTTGGCAAAATAAGATGTTTAGGAGCTTATAAGATCAAAAAATAAGCTCTAAGAGCTTGTAAGATATAAAAAAAAATAAGTTGCTATACCCCAACTTATTTCCATCTTATTTTTTAAGATCTTAATAATTACACTCAAATTTCACACACAATTCACACACTTACACACACTACACACTCTACACACATTACACACATTTCACACAATACACACACTTCACACACTTCACACACTACACACACTTCACACACTACACACATTTCACACATTTCACACACTACACACACAACACACACTTCACACACTACACACATTTCACACACTTCACACACTACATACATTTCACACACTAATCAAAATGCGCGTTTAATATTAATTTTTAAATTAGACCCAAATTTATAGCTAAATCACTATATTCAATTGCAAGCTTATAAGCTCTTTTACACAAACACTTTGTTAACTTATAAGCTCCTTAAAAATGACATCTTATAAGTTGTTGAAACAACTTATAAGATGTTGGAACTTATAAGATGTTTAAAATAAGCTTAGCCAAACACCCTCGAAGTGTTACTTTTTTTCGTATATTTGGATTTTTGGGAGTATGAAAGATTATTCTTCATTGGCACGAAGTTTAAAATAAGATTCGTTGTTAGCACGAAGGTTTACTTTAGATATTGCAAATATAACACGATATTAAGAATGCACTGTTTTCGAAACGCAGGATTTGATTGATACTAGTAATTTTGGTGAAAACCTCCGTTCCCGACGATTATATAACTAATGGTTCAAAATCGGTTACTGACTGTTGAAACACTTCGTGCCATTTCCACTGAAAATGATTACGTAAACTAAGCTATCCGCCAATGCCTGTACCGATTTCCGTTGAGCCACTGTAAATTCAGGTCAACATAAATGTTTTTGTTACTCCAAGGTTTGTTAGCCACTTCCAGCCTAGCCAGATCTCCAGCCAACAATTTTCAAGTTTAGGTTGCGTCGGTTGTTCACCATTGCTTGTAGTCGGTTCATCAACTTAATATTCTGGGACTCCAACTCGATGACGGTACACTCCAGCGTCTCTACCCGAATATCGTCGTTTATGTTACTCTCAACTCTGGTTGACGTTGGCAACTGGGCAAGGGTCTCCGCCAATCGCTGTTCCAAATGCCTGTTATGCACATTTAACCTCTTAGTTGTAGCCCTTTCTTCATCAAGTCTCCGCAGCTGCCCACAGATAATCCGTCTCTCTCGTGCACACAGAGGTGGATCAATCCAACTAAAAAAAGGGCAGTCGACCTCCGTCTTTTACAACGTAAAAAAATTGCGCCGGCATCCAAACCATCCGTCAAATAGTATTTGGAAGCGTAAGAAAAATATATGGAATCAGGATTAGTCAAAACCTACAAACCTGGTAATTGAGACACCCGTAGAATCATCGTCCTTCCAAGAAGTTGCTATCGGCGGGACGTGTCCACATCGGCACAACTGTGGAGGGCTGCTCCCGCTTGAATCAGTCATTGCTTACTCGAAGTGTGGAATGGCCAAGTGGGGGGGGGGGGTGGTTGGTCGTTGTATTGTTTGAGGGTTTATATGTGATTTGTTTTAGATGTGTTTTTTATTAGGGTTTCTGCACATTTTTTATTTATGCCGCCTGCATGGCAAGTTCAGTGTTGTGGCACATCTATAAGCACATTTTCAACGTAACCGTACATGGGTGTTTTCCATGTTTGACTGGTCCAAATGTAATAGATTCCATGAGGAAACTGCACGCCCACGTGTCAACAATTATGTTATGTCTTTTCTGCCACATCGTGCCCTGCTATACGTTAAATCTGTCGAGGGTAGGGGTGTGCACGGATCGGTTAACCGACCGAACCGAACCGAAACCGAAAATTCGGTTGGGACCGAAAACCGATCCGTAAATTCGGTTCGGTTTTCGGTTATATATTTTACTAAGTTTCGGTTTTCGGTACGGTTTCGGTTTAAGACAGCGGTTAACCGACCCGATCCGAAAACCGATTTGATTTTCAGAATTTTCTTTTAGTTTTTTTTTTTTTTTAATCTGATTAATTTTAACAAGTTTGTTTTAAAACTCATTATATTTTTGAGATAAATGATAAGTTACAATGAGTCCATAAGCCAAAAGCTGGATGCCATTGTTGCCGAGAGAATAAGCAGCAAGTTCAAGATTGCCAAGAAGGCCGCAGAAAATTTGGGTGGACATGGAAGTAACATTGTTGAGCAAGTAAACTATGATGGCGGGAGCGGCCAGGCGGATAAGGTATCTGAACTCGATTAGAATGGCCTTCTGGAAGCGCACCACCACGATAAGGTGGTGTCGGAGAGTACTGCTTCAAGCTCTGAGCTTGCTTCCTCTTCCTGTTTCGTGGATTGAAGCAAAGGTTCATTCACCTCTTCTTTGTGTGAGGATCCCATATTTCTGTGGAATTTCACACTGTCACAACCGTTGCATATATGATGGGATGGAATATTGATGTGGAGATTTAAAGTCGCTCACGTCACACAAAATACTAATACTAATATAAATATAATAGAATGCATATTTACAAGTATTTGATTCAGTAATCACGTGATCTTCCAATAACAAAAATACAGATTTGGATGATGACAACAATGTGATCACTTCGGAATATTAGCTTATTGTTTATGTTGTAAACTGCCGGAAAAAATATGGTTAACCGAAACCGGAACCGAAAAAACCGAAAATTTTCGATTTTAACCGAACCGAACCGTTTTAGTTCGGTTCGGTTTTCGGTTCCCTAAAATGACAAACCGAAATTTCGGTTAACCGGTTCGGTTCGGTTCGGTTTAGCCTAACGCACAGCCCTAGTCGAGGGCATGAATCGGGAAATTTCACTGAGATAACTGTTGACAAATCCAATAGCAAAACAGGGCTTGATACGTGATATTTGGAAGATTCAACACATGTAAGATTTATTCGTGCACGCTATGTCAGATCTTCGTCCGGCACGATATGTGCACTTCAACGCGGATGGGACGTAACATTCAAGTTGTTGGTCCCGGAACCCCTACCCATCCCAAGATCGATTTATATGGCTATATCTTTACTGGATTGTATATTTTTCACCACACCCCAAAAAACACCCACAATTACTTGAAACTCTAACAAACCACTAGCCTGAAAACATGTCCCGTTCGGCCAGCCCCGGCTCTCCTCCCCTTACGGACGAAGACTGGGAATGGTATGTTGAGTCCGATTGGACTAAAAGAATGGATGACTACCTAGTAATACTGCTGCAGGGTCAGAGGATGCAGGGGAATTGGATTCCCGGTGATTGGGGGCACAATTCTGGTGCGCTGTCTTCCGTTTGCCGATGCTTGAGGGAACATTTCGGGTGAAAACCGTGGTTTGCATATGTGAGTGTTTACGATAGGGTAAAATGGTTCGAGGAGAGGTACTGTGTTTGGAATGCTATTTTAAACACCGCTGGGGTATCATATGACTGCCGAGATGACAGGTGTCACATGGGCCTTGAGTTATCAATAGAACTTGTTGAGAAGCATGGTCTACTGGTCCGCACGTATAGAGAACGAAGGGAACCATGGAGAGCTGAACTCGACTACCTTTTCAGGCCATTCACCGAACGTAACGGTGAAGCGAGTACCGCTACTGTGAACTCGTTAGCGTCAAAGCCCTTTGAGCTCTTCAAGTTCTCCAACTATTGACGGTTGTCGACCCATCGCATTCCACAACTAATCGTTTCCTTCCGTTATCGGTCAGGTGCCTCATCTCTGTTGTAGGAGCCTTTTTTTAAACGTTTTTTTAAGTTATTTTTTTCCTGACATTGTAGTTTTTATCATATTACACATCATCTCATTCTCCCCCCCTCCCCCCACCCCCACCCCCCCCATTCCCCACCCTACATTCACCATATTTCTTAGGGGTTTATGATGTACCGTTAAATCTCACTGTTTTAATTGAAAATGAAGGAGACATGTTTAGTTTGTTAGTCGATGCATATGGTTACCATGTAGCAAATGTTTTATCCTTAGCAGATGGGTTACTGATTAACGTAATACAAGGACTTTGTTCACACAATGGTAACGACATTGAAATTTTAACAATGACGAGGCATACCACGACTCGTCATACATCACCTAAATACATAGTAACAGGGAACTTGAAACCATATATTACAAATTTGGAACAATATTATTGTTTCATTAACTGCTTCTGTTGTCCACGAATTTTTCCGTAGATGTAGTCATGGTTGAAGGTTGATCGATTTGTCCAAAAATGATTTGGAGGTTTCGCCATGCGGGATCCCCGTTGTGCTTGTATGCAGCCAGAAACAACTTAACCTACTTTGACACACACATTGTTCAAGTAAATAATACTCCTGGGTTTATGATTTACTTTACAAAATGAATGCACTATAGTGGTGCGGGGGAGTTCGAGGTGGGGGGATGTTGGGGGGGGAGGGGGGAGGGGGGGAATGGGGTTTGTTGAATCGGAAATAGGGTGAATAATGCGAAACTATATTATCAGCTAGCTTAAAATGCAAGATGAGCTTGATATATTACCTCTCGTAAAATCTTCCATACTTCATCGACCGCATGTACCTTATTATTTTCACGGTCCTAGTCAACGCCGGCATGGTTTATAAGCCACTTGAATATGTCGTACCTGTCTCTTAGTTTCTCTGTCTCGATAGTTCTCTTATGTAACGGCCATCTGCGCTCGGCAAACCTTGTTATCGCGTCCCGGCCGTTATGAATAGCTTCCCCCCCAACACATATCAAGAGTGCATCCTCTCTTCAGGCACGTTTCCTCGATCGTCAATATCAGCACACCATCCATGTACTCCGTCCATCCCTCTGTGTACAAGAATTCGGTTTGAGGCCTCCAGTTCCATGTTGGCATGACCTCCCAAAAAATTTATTGCTGTTTAATTTTGTTCTTTTCCTGGGACATTCGGTTTGCAAATTAAGTGCACGAGTTTCTTATACTTAGTAACTCTATATTGGAGATGTGGTGCAACTTATGTAGTTATCATTTCTTCACGCCAGCTGTTGCACAAAACAGTCGTGCCTAATTGGGCCTCAACTATATGGCACGAAATGACCCTCTATTTTAAATGCTGCAATTATCTCTTTTATTAACCGCCTGAAGCCCTATAGCCTAGCCACATGGATAGCAACCCGTCCGTCATGGTTTCTTTAGTGATACTTTACCCATTTCGCATTACATATACCAATGTTTAAATTTGTTCCTTCAGCAAATCTGGCAGTCCGGAGTTACGTTCGGGCCGTACCTTAAAATCTCGAAACGTCACTAGAAACGATAACATCTTCATTAGACGCTAATTTTCAATTTTAATATTCCACAACATTGGTGTACAGACGATGAAATAATATTAATACGTCTCTACACAAAGAAATACAAATACATACATGTTTACCGAGTACGCTAACGTAACCTCACATGGGTCGAAAAGAGGGAAAGAAACAGGTTCATCTGTGGCAATAACATTCCTAACGTGCCGAGATAGGGTAAAAACATAAGGTGCAACCGATTTTAATTTGGAGTTGTAAGGGGCCATTGCTTTCCCCTCTACTGCTAAAGTTTTTAATCCGGCCACTCAGGTTCCAGCCCGTGGTCCATCTCTGGATCTTGCAATAATCGTCATCTGCATCAGAAGTTTTCGATGACGTGATGTCCTGTAGTTTCTTCCAGCCCCGCTCGGCTTCTTGGTAGTATGCGGCTGCAAATAAATCAATCTACGTAAAGAAATCTCGTTAGTAACATATAAACGACGCAAGTTTGTACAAAGCAACATGAGACTGTAATTTGTTTAATTTTTGTACCTGGCATTACGCTCCCACGTCGCTTCCATCGCTATAAGTAAGTTTGATCTTGGATAGTAAGAAACACCAGGGTAAGACTTCACCCACCTGAATACCTTGTACCTCTTTTGTAGCTTGTTTGCCTCCTCGTAAATCTTGTGAGGTGGCCAACACTGCCCCGTGTCTGCCGTTACGTTGTATCCCATACTCTAATTCTCTTGCTTTGCAGTCCTTCAAGACACACCCTCTCCTAACACAAGTATCTGCCAACAAGTCGACTAGTGCTCAATTCATCTGGGGTCCAACCGAGCGTGTAAAAGTACTCTCGCTGGGGCCTCCAACGGTCAGACGGGGATGTTGACATTTTCGCACTAACTGGAATCAAGAATGGGGATGCAAGATGTGGGAGTGGTGTATTCCTAGACATTGGCTGTGTGTACTTATTCTCTTTGCTAATGGGCCCATCTAGGGATACAGTACATCCAATCTACTCATACCGACTACTTATACCATGTGTTAATATTCATTTTTTAACTGGGCAGTGCACTATATATTCGCTCACATATTTCGTGCATTAGAGCTATTAGTGGATGAAATTAACCGCACCTAAGTATTATCTTACCTTCGCAATCAACTATATTTACTTGAATTTCAAAAGATTAACATTGAAGATTGATAAAAAATATTGTTGTACCCAATTGAAACCCCATCATCGCGCCACATGAAACTCCCCCTCCCCTTCCCCATATAGCACTGCGTAGTTCTCACAATGAGATCACATACTCCTCTAAACCTTCTAACACTTCATCTTGTATTGGTAGGTGTTCTTCGTTCTCAGGAATCGTTGACCCCTCGCACACGACAACTCCCGGCTCCTTGTTTAAGTCTATCACGTCATCACCAGCCTCTGCCCATAGACATGTACCCTTTGTGGGTCCGGTCTTCCTAACAGCTGAATAATCGGGGTCCCCTTGCAGAGCTGACTTTTGTGGGACGTTGGCACTGTCAGGTGTCGAATCGTGTAAACTTCCCAGCACACCTCCTACAGTATTCCCAACACTCTCCAAAACTTCTACTTCCACAACCTCCTCTGGCCCCAGGCACGTGTCCGCCCTATGCCCTTCCACGAGACATATACTGCATTTGTGCTTTTTCTTTTACGGCGTGATCGCACTGTATCCCGTCCAGCTGGCGCTTTGGCTACCATCACTGATTGTTATCACCGTTTTGCAGTTTTGGATGTTGTGTCCGTGCTCACCGCACCTACTGCATGTTCTCCTAGATTTATCACTGGCATTGGTCTTGGTTCTTTTCTCGGATGGATTAGGTACATGTGCGGTTTTGGGTTGACTTGGTTGTTTAGGACAGTCTGGCGACTTAACCTCAATGCATATTGCTTCATCCATTAACCAATCCTCTGAACTGGGTACGGGTACAATCTCTCCTGCATATTGCTTCAGAAGTGACGCAGTCTTATAATAATCAGCTACATAGTTTGCTATATTCCGCCACGTTTTCCTGCCGGGTAACACATTAACATAATTATTACGGTGTTAATAGATGAACATAATAAGTGTCTAGGCATGATTAAAATTTACTTCGACATCGAGTTCTTTAAGGATAAACTATGTACCCAATACAAGCGCAGGCATGCACGCAGGGTGCCATATCTATCTAGAATTCTTGGCACGAGCACGAACGACCTTCTAGGTGGATGACATAGATCTTTGTGGCATCTTCAACTCTAAACTTCGTGTCTGATAAGTTCTTTACAATCATGGACCTGCCTCTAGTGATACAATCAGTTAACTTCCGCGACATAACCGTTGTAAGTTCGTTTTTGCGTGATTTATAATGCTACCTATGTTCGCTGAACCATTCTTCAATAATGGTCCGTATGCACTCTGAAAGTGATGCTACTGGAAGCCGGCTCGCCCAGACTACTCAGTGGTTCCATCTCTCCGCCGTGTTGGTAGTCATGAAACTAAACCTCCTAACAGGGCAGTGAACTTGTGCCCACCGTTCATATCGTGCCTTCTCCAGAGTTTTAAAGGAACTTGCTGGTGAGCACGCCCAAATGTGCTCCATGAAAAGTTCAAATTCTTCTCGGCTGTACGTGTAAGCCGCATTGTAGAAAATTGATGCCAACTATTTACCGTGCCTGACTACGCTGACACGCAGATGATAGTAATGTAGACCGTGCAGAACACCTGGGAAAACTTCCTTAATGCAGCTCTCAATGCTCTTATGCTTGTCCGAAACGATGATAAGGTCTTCAGGACAACCAATACATTCTTTTAGTTTAGTCAAGAATTAACTCCACGCCGTGTTGTTTTCTACATGTCCAATCCCAAAGGCGATAGGCGAAACTTGTTCATTCCCGCCTTGAGATACTGCCACAAAAAGAATACCTCTGTACCTGCCCTTGAGGTGTGTGCCGTGAATTACGACAATAGGTCGATTATACCGTAGGAAACCATCGACACATGGCTTCAAGGTGAAGAAACAACTTTCGAACCTGCCTGCACTGTCTAGCGAATGATGGGTGATAGAACCCGGATTCATCGATTTTAGCATTGACAAGTATCCAGGAATTCGCCGGAAGGACCCCTCGTAGACCATCTCGTACGCCAGAGGTTTGGCACGCAGAACAATGTGGTAATCTATATCGAAGCAATGATCTACTTTCATGTCCCTCTTCATGTTTTTGGCGTTCAGAGTTCTACCCTCCATCAGTTTAGGCGCGTATAATGCCGCAATAGTCCTCGCCGGCACCCGACGCTCGGCTGTGCTCATGTGATCTAAAGCGCAAGTATACTCACGGAGAGCGACTACCAGCTAGAATTCGTTTATACCATTTGCATTCAGTTGGAACTTGCAAGTTGGAAACTTACACACCATAGAGTACCGGGTCTGGCTAGATCTCTTGGCCCGGAATTCTACTTTCTTAGCAATGTGGTAGAGGCCAGCGGCACAAATTAGATCCCTTTTCGAGTTATACGTTTTGCCTAATGCAACCTTCGAGTCACAATTTCTCCCCACTTCACTTTTGGGTGCCCCGTCATCCCGATGGAATTTTGCGCTTGGTACTGTCCACCGGGTATTATTCTACCGTATGAAGGAATGAATGGCACAACTTGCGTGCACTAATTCATGTTTTCTGATGGATCAGATGGAAGTGATTCGGCTGCGTCTCTAATCTTATTTTCGTAGTCGGTCTGGCGTATATACATTGCGCGGTGCACCAAGGTTACGATCTCAACCTTGTCATCGTCGTCCTCTTCGTCTATTCCATTATTCTCGCATCCGCCGGTGCAGTCGTAAGTATCATCGTCCATTGTGTAATTGGGATAGACGTCTTTATCAGTACATTGGGTTGCAACGGCATTCTTCCCGGTATCTATAGTTGCATAATCAGCACGCATGTGCAAAGTCCCTTCAAAATCCATTGGCAGGGATGGTGTTGGGACAATAACCCTCCCCGTCCGAGTGGATGCCGTGAACTGTAATTCACGTGAAGCGCTGTTTAAGTGATAGTATGAGCCAGGGGTCGTGCTGGCCATTATGTTCGCTAAACCTTGCTCCGATGAAGGCAGCATAACATAAAAAGCAGGCGAAAAGGATAATTCTATGTCAGTAACGTTTGTGCCCACCCTTGGCACGAACCGCCTCGTATCTGTAGATAATGTCTCTTTCAGTCTAACTGTGACATACACAATAGGGTTTATTCCACCTTCCAGCACTATTTCCATGTCGCTGTCGTTACGAATTCGCATTTTAACAGGCCGACCATCGTCGTGCATCATCATGCAATACATAATGTACTCGTACGCATCCCTATTGGATTGTACAATGTCGTGCACAATGTCCAACAGCTGTGGCCTGCTAATCCCACTTTCCGGTATTTGAAAATATTCTTCCTCCCCTCCATCATACTTGTTTCCGACCCATTGCCCACCAGGGACAATTACAATATGCCGAACGTCCATCTGCATTATAGAATCTGGTTCATTAATAGAACACCAATCTGAAAACTATTTAAATAAAGGCAGAAACATAAAATTAAGAAAAACAAACGAAATAAATTAAGAAAAATAGAAAAGAAAATAAATAGCCGCCCCCAATGCCGAAAAAAACAAAGCTCGCATAGATTTTGTAGTGGTCTATCATTGATGGTCTTAATCAAAAGCCAATTACTTAATTACACATATGCCATGCTAACCTCAATCACGAGTATCGCCACTACCTATGAACTCAAGTCACTGCAAAACAAGTTACTTAATGTTGCTTAAATTCTGAAATGCCTAAATTAGAATTACCGTGAATGGGTATCTCGAGTTCCGATGATAGTGATTAGCACACGATTCGCCAAACACACAGCCGAACCGCTGCTACAAGTCCAACCGACTAAACAGTTCACGGAGATTTCGACCACGCCGACACGGCCAATCGATTCTGGGGTGGGTCGACCGTGATTAGAATGTCGTGGGTTAATGAAGGGGTGGATTAATTTTCGAATATCTGGAGATTTAGGGAATACCCGACTTCAATTGAATTACGCAGCTGGAAATATTCAGCGATTTGTTTTCAATCGGGAACCGCCAAAATTAATGTGATAGGCATATCTAACAACATGAAGTTGAGCCTCTATACTCGGCAGAGGAGCGTGAGAGCCACTTTTTGTTTGATTAATGGATCTTTGGTCTTTGGGGGCCCATAATCAATTAAGCTGTCAACCTAATTTCGTGCATCCACGGAATCACTGCTCATCTCCCACAGCCTCGTGCCAGCTGCAAAACGGTGTGGCCCGTTAATATTAAGCACCGTAATGACCACTACTGGTTATGGCTAGTCATGAATGTTTCAATGGCACTAATTATCGTATTTCGTCAGCACCCATATTGGTTGGCACGAAACATGTTGACAGTGGACACACATTAGTGCAATATTTACTTCCATTGACAATCAGTTCACAGAGGGAAGATAAACCAAAAATAAAATTAACGAAGACCACTTTTTACACGTCTAAAAGTAGTTGCACCAACTACTTCTCGACCATAAATGCTGGTGCACATTGTGCACTTAGCTTACGTGGCGTCAGGGATCTTATAAAGACCACAAAGCGTGCCGTTTCAGATTACCTCCCACAAATTAGCAGCCGTGAAAATGTGGAAACCAAACCATCTCCCATGCGTCGACGTGTACAGGACATAAAATATGGTTCTATACGATAGCAATTGGACGTTCGACGTAGATCAGGTGTACATTAGATTCTTGGCGGACGAAACACTAAAGGGTAACTTCTGCTTCCGTTGGGACCTTAAGCCCACCTTAACTGGGGCTGCGGACATTCTAAAAGAGCAGAGGGACATGAACTTTGCCGTTACGTACCTCGCAGGTTGACTAGCAAAGCTTCACATGCGATATGCACTCTTCAAAGACATAATTAGCAGTGAGGGCGTGGCTTATGACCCGTGGACGAACAAACTAAGCGTCACGGATGATATATGGAACGGAAAATTCGAGTTAAGTTTTGTAGCACACAAAGGCTGTTCACTACTTTTAACATTGTTATCATAATTGAGTATATGTGTTAATTTATCGTATACCCTACTCAAGCCTTGATTGTTAGTAACAGAAAATTAAAATCAATTTTCCAGCCACATCATCTAATATACTTCATTCATTTGTATCTCTTTTTATTTATTTTTCAGTTTTTTCTTTTACTTATAGTTTCATGTACAGACAAATTACGCAGCCCAAGCATATAAGGAAGTAGGCGAGCCAATGTGGGATTCACTTCAATTAATATTCGAACATCCTCTGCCACAACGTTTCGGATCTAGCTCAAGAGCACCGGAAGCGTCATCTCCCGATGAAGGAACGCAGAGTTTAGAGATCACCGTGATGCCGGATTTTTTGGTTGTTTGTTTGTCGTGGATATATGGGTTTAATGATGTTTGGTAGTATGTAATTTGCGGTTCTTATCTATCTAATTGGTTTCTACGTTGTATCTATTAGGTAATTACCTTTGCACAGCTAGTTGCCCTAAAGAAATGCTGAGAACCCCATGCCCTTGTGTATCGCAGCCACAGGGTGCAACTGATTTCTCGTGCACTCCTATTTGTGAGCCCGAGTAACTGTGTGCATGAAATATAATGGTTTACAACACAGTCATTTACACGTGAATTGTGGAAAACGAAAGCATGAACCACGTATGCAACCAAACCAGTTAGTCTTAGTTTCAGTAAAATATGCTTAACCATAAATGACTTCTCTTGCCGTGCACATGAACCTAATATGAACGAAGAGCGATGACATCTCCTATGTTACATTAATATATGTGCACGATCTCACCTAATATATGGTAACTATGACAACAACGATAATAATGGTGCAAGACACAAACATGTTGTGCGCGATCTTACATAATACGCTTGTGAACTGAAAATAACTTCACCAATGCGATGCTAATCATAATAGTGACCACGAGTTATGACAACTAATATACCGATCATTAAAGGCGATAACTACATTAACAGAACTGAGTTCATAACAGGTAAACTATATCGAAGTACATAATGATTTGTTTAGAAAACCCCAAATGGCGTCACATGCCAACCAAAAAATAGACCGTGTGCACGAAACGACACACATTGTAACCATTGTCTAAAACTTCCAACATAAACATCATAAAAAATAACCCCAATCTGAAATCAACATCCACAACCAAAACATATTGTTTGTTCAAATCAAAAGTTACCAACTTACTTGGAATTTCATTCCTTCGCCACTATTCCTCCTCGACTTCAGTCAATGTATCAGCCGGCATGCTATAACGCTACATAGTCTCCCTGACGTGTTTCCTAAATGAACCTTTCATCTTTGCCTCCGAACCGGCTTTCACAAACGACTGCGTCAGTAACGTTTCAACCATCTTCAAGACATACGACCCGCACTAGATAGAGTCCTGCTGGTCGTATGACCACTTCTCCGGCACCGATTTAACCCGCCACTGTCATGCACTGTAACTAATGTCACGCCTATCTTTAAAAAACCGCCCAGCCTTCAAAATCGACGGGAGCATATGCAACAAGGGCTGGATCCACAACATCCTTTTGTCACTGATATCTTCGGACCATCTCCAACGTAATGAGTCATACAAAATGACTTTTCCCTTCTCCAAGCATATAGTGACAAGCGCCCAATGATCCTTGAAATGCCACGGTGCGATCACCTACAAGCAACGAAGGCACTGTAATGTTAGCACATCATCAACCTGATGTAACTATGCAACAACCGAGCTAAACTAATACCCTATTAACGCAGGCCCAAGGCATGACCCCCCTCCATAGTGGTTGTTTTCCTTTGACATATGGAATCAAGCCTTCTAGCTCTTCTTTTGAAAAAGGGGTATCGGTGGTGTGATCGAAGTGACGATGGGAGTTATACGGTAGATCACCGTCATTATTTCTTGGAAAGCGTCCAAACCAAAGTTCCTGTACAATTTGCTGTCGCCAGGGGGCAAGCATTCAATACCATAAGTTGCTAATTCCATAGACATTGTATATGATACTAATGATTCAAAATGAGACGCGAAAATGCAAGAGTCAACTTATGCAAAAGTTCGAATCAATGATAACATATGTTCCCTTAACCGACTCATCCACGTGAACCCCCGCAAAGGCAGGATCGAACATGAGGATGCCAAGGTACGCGTCAATGTGCTGTAAAAGATTAAATCAAACTCCCACAGTTAGTACAAAAATGGTGACCAACAGAACAAAAATATATTAACATTGTCATCGTGCGTTATGACCCTGGCACACGACATACAGAGCATAAGTATAACTACGTAAGGTACTGATGCTTCGAATGTTTGCTTCGGGTTGTTGTATATTTTGAAGAACTCATAATCTTCAACCCATCCTAGCCCGACATTTCGACTGCCATTATAAAAAAGTTGAGGAATTCAGTATAGGTAACAAGATGAGCTGATTTACCGGAGCCAAAGGAAAAAAAAAAGAATGAACTGAAATACGAAACTAAAAACAGACAAACAGGAGTTAAGATTGAACAAACTGCAACCATTACAAACTTACGTCTCATCTAAACTCAAGGAAAGCTTGTATGCAACGATAGATGCTTTCTCATTCCTGGTGGGTTTGGAAGTCTTGTAAGGGCTCATTACAAGCCATGACTCGGTGCGTGCCCTGACTTGCTGAATACCCCGATCGGTTGAGTCAGGCTCGGCCGCCATCCCAATTGTGTTAAAGAAATTTTCCTCGTCCCAAATTTCTCTGAAATCGTCCAGGTCCCCGGTTACTGCCCTCTCGACTTTACCTCGGGGAGAATCAGGGGTAAGTGGACTGGACTCTTCCCTCTCTAAAATGGGTTCAATGGCTGGACTCCGTGCAGCCCTAACATCTTCCTTTCCCGCAACTGGACTCTCTCTGTTGTCAGCTTCACACTCAACCTCTTGCACTTCTACAACAGTCTCTGGTGTTCTCAAAAAACTCTCAACTGGTATTTCGTGCTCGGATTCATAAAATTTTTTGGGTGTTATTTGCGAAGGGACTTCACGTGGGCTCGCCGGAGGGGTTGGGATAGGCTAACCCATGGGTGTAACAACCTTCTTCGAGTTGGCATGACCTGCCCGATCAGTTGCCTCACCAGTGTCGTCCCCTCTACGTTCCTGTGTACGGATACCTGCAAACTGTTTGCAAAAGTCAGTGGATTTGTACAACGTACATTGTGCAATAACATATTAAAAGTGATTGACCAAAGGGATGTTTACATAGTACAGTACACCAATAAATTACTAAATATTGGACGTACCATCCTCTCAAGCATTTGATCATAGTTTTTCACAAAGTAATCCTTAAGTTCTGTGCGGATACTGTTTGGCAGAACATCCCGCATAACACTGCATACTTCAATTCTAAGTATCTCTGGCAAAACATCCCTTATTATCTGTCTTACACCACCTCTCATATCAACTTGTTCCGGCGGAGAGCTTGGCCTACTCCTTCTCGGCGATGTCTATTTTTCCTGGGCCGTACTGCGCTCGTACACCGGCGATTTACCATGACTCCTGCCATAGTCCTTTAGTGGGACATCCGATTCGCCACTTGAGTCGGACGCCGATGCATCGATGCTTGTTCCGGCAACACTTTCGACGGTGTTTTCGCTCTTTGCCATTGTGTTCTCGCTTGATGACTCGCTCTCCGATAGTTCTCTTCCAATCCTCCCAAAATTATAAGCAGTTTGACTACGGGTACTCCTGCGCAATTAGCCGGGTCCACCGACCGACACCTTCGCCTACTGCTTTGCGCATTTCCTACTCCCCTGTTTGACCTATGCCGATCTCCTAAGTTTGTTCCTTTCCCGGTAGCTTTTCCTCCTTTTTTTTTTACAACTGGTGGTCTTGGTGGCCTTACAATTGGTCTTGGGTAGGTTATGGACATTGGCTCTCGTGGAAGACTCCTCCAGTAGTCAGAGGCTGACTCAACAGCGTCCGATCGCAGAGTAACATAGCAGTCGACCTGCACAAACCATGAACCAGAACAGATCAGCCGATTTCACACGCATTAAACCAACCCTCAATGCTCTTTGTATCAGAAGAAGCACTAAAATGTTTCATGCACATTAACGGCAGTACATTGATAGCAATAGGTGTCAAACAGGCAAAGTATTTCGTTCGTGCCCCCTTCGTGCGGTGCTTTTCAGTCGTGCCATAAAAAACGCAATGTAGTGAACTAGTTATACACATATCCTACCTTTCACAGACTCTTTAACGTCATTTCAAAACATTGTACAAGATCACTCGTGCAATCATCACTCGTGCAAGTCAAGCAAAATCAAACGGTGCATCAGACACCAAAATACAATTATACCACCATAACAGAATACAATTTCAGCCCCATTTAGTCCGCATGATATCGGAAAGACAATTTTACTCAATGCACGAAAATAAACTTAATAATGCATGTAATGGATAATGAACGTAAATAATGCACACGTACCGGCCCATCGAGACCGTGGTAGAATCATCTGTTCTTGAAATTATATCTTGTCTTCTTCACCCTCCAGCGAAAAAAATGTGGATACCTATCCCCTGGGAGATGGTTTGCGCATATCTACCCTATCCTCGGTACGACCTTGAACGCCCACACCTAGACGATAAATGGGTAGGGCCAGTCAAGACATAGAGTATGAACAATAAAATAGCAACAATTCGAAAATTGAATGTAAGGTATTTTAATAGCATCAACACATTGAGCAAAGGGTGATACCATTAAGGCACTCACAAAACCGTAACAGTGATATCTGTTATGATGATTCTGGACATTGACTGCAAGCTCTCGCATGTATCGGATAAAGGGAGCTGTAAGTGTACGTCCCCCAGGGGAACCTGTCCCATCATCTTCCACCAGACACCAAACCCAAGACTGTATCGAGGTCTTTAGACCGTCTACTCCCAGCAATACATAGTATAGATATAATACTTTTGACACCATCACTAAGTCCCCTATGCTGTCACTAAACTCATCCCGCTCAAATTTGGTCCTCAGGTTATCCATTAAGATTGGAAACGGTCCTATGCGCCGTGCAAAAATCCCATCCGCTGGGGGGTCTCTAATGGCATTTATGTCATACGTGCCATTCCCAAAGCGTAGCCCAGTAATAAGACAATATTCGCGGGCCGAGAAATGGATGGGCCTATTCCCAATCTGGAACCATAGTTCGTCTAGGTCGTGTTCATCACTAACTATGTCCTGTGCTAGCAGGGCATTGATTGCAACAGCTGGAAGATGGGCTTCGTCAACATCAAAGTCTAGTAGTGGGCCGAAAGCAGATCTCATATACAGCTCCAACGCCTATCCACTCGCAGCTATCAACCTACTACAGGTGCTGGGAACAAGCACAAACATGGCATACAAATTTATGCGGAAAGTCTTGTCCATCATCAAGGGCCTTTTCCACTGCCATTCGTACTGTAGCAAGAAAAACACCCATGATGTGATGAGGTTATCACATGTTATTGACCAACTAGCTAATACACAACGTACATAGAAAAAGGAAAAAATGCACCTAGGTTGGCTTCAGCATATGGAGATGCAAATTAACACATAATCAACTATTTACTTATACTGGTACGTCTTTACATATTGATAGGATCACGGTGAGATAAATTCTTCTACCTGACCTTAGTGAAGAACAAGAGATCTTGGTGACTTATTGTAATCTAAACCCTAATAAGATTACAATTGTGTATGCGTGTCTGTGTGTCATTTTGACTTACCATGACTGAGAGTTAAGTGATAATTCAATATACTCCGTATCTTGGGTGACAACAATTTGCATATGGTAACTGGTAATTTGTATTAAGGTAACCGTATCCGTTTAGGATGATGATATCACCTTAAGGAGCTCAAAAGATTTATTGTACTAAACCCTGCAGGTTGATTAAGTTCAGGTACAATAATAAAGTTGAGTGGTACTACTTAAAGAATTAATAAGCAATTAGTTAATTTAAGCTGTCAGAGGCTTTAATTAATTAATGGATATTCGATAAATACGGGGATTAATTAAGTCTAATTCAAGCCCCGACTCGATTCAGAAATAAAGGGGTAAGTCAATATTAATTCTCTAGTGAAATGAATTAATGTTTATGAATTAATTATGTTCTGGGCTGAACATAGAAAAATTAATTCATAGTTAGGCCCATCTTTATTCCTTGTATATTTGATCCCTAGGCTGGCCCATCTAGCTCCTAGCCTAAGAGGGAATTAATCTATCAGGCCAGGCCTAGACTTAATGTATTAAGTTTAAATATATAACTCTCGTTATGTGATTTTAATTAACCTATCGTAAAATCACAGAAAAGAGAGAAAACAGAGAGAGGGGCGATGTTTGCAGATATAATTCCCACGCTTGAGATTTCTCAAAGTTTGTCCATCCGACATTGGGAATTGAGCAGGGATACAGTCTAGAAGATCAAAGCTGGAGTTGATTATTAGTTCGTTGTGTACCCAATTCTCAGGTTAATTCGAAACATCAAATGTTGAAATTGAATTAAATAGATGCATTTTTAGGATTAATCAATGTATGGTGGATTATGATAATGTAAGAAAAGCCTAGGTAAATTTAAAATTTCTACAATTGGTATCAGAGCCTGGTCAGATTTCTTGGCTCTGTCAGATATAATTCACGTTTGATTATAATGTGCATTTTTTTTGATTTAATGGATTGACTTTCTTCGTGAGTCAATTATTTTCCGTTGGATACTTCATGTTTGTTGACTTTATAATTGTTTTTTCACCACGAGAAAATTCGTGGATAGATTAGTTTTACAATTGTATTGTATCATTTTTTTTTAAATCTTTAAAAGTTAAAGAACGAAGACGAAGAACACGAAAAACGCAAAGAACCCGATAACAGCAACAGTCGGTGTCCAAGAGCAGGCAGCCAACGCCCAGCAGCAGCAGTGGCGGCGGTTAGGTTTTTGCAAAACCCTAGCATATTGTTGCCGTGCATGGGCCAAGTGCGCGCGTGGCGCTGGGCATTGGCCCAGCAGGCCCCGGCGGCTCTAGGCGGCTCGGAACCCTCGGCGGTAGCTTGGGCTAGGGTTTCGGCCCGACAGCCCATCGACCCATACAACTCGTCTTCAGCCCGATGTTTTGTTTTAACGCAACGCGTACTTGAGTACGCGAGGCCCGACATGACGGTTCAAAAGACTTGTATTTTTCCAAATGTCCACTTTACAACCAAGTAGGAGTTAATCGAACAGAGCTTAAAGTGATCTTTGTTCTTATTCTGAATGTAATAATAATTTAGGAAGTTTTATCCATGATGAGCCACAAAGAACGAGTTTTGTTTATTTTTATCTTTTCTCGCTTTTTGGATGTTTAATGTTTAATTTTGTTCAACATGTCTATGTGTTTTGTTAATTGCACTTAGACAAACATGCTAGGATTATCACATTTATTAGCATAATTAAATTCTACGAGTATGTTTTATATGTTGAGTTTAGTTTTTATGCTTAGGGCTACGTGTTTTGTATAGATAAACCTTTTGAAGTAAAAGACTAAGCATAACCTGACATTTTTAATGGTAATTTTAAAATGGTCAAAGACCTCCACAACCGGCCTCAAGGCAAAGTGAGTAATTATGTTAATAAACGTCCACACGTGTGGCTTACTATTATTATTATTTCATATGTTTGCCAGTTGAGACTTCTAAGTAAAATGTTTTAATTCCATAAGAGAAGTGGGTGTTACACGGGTAAACGTCCACACTCGTGGCTTACACGTGCAATTTTCACGAGATTTCTAGAAGATGGAAATATATGAGATAACAAAGGAAAAATAAGTTAGAAGCCACATGGTCCGAGTGAGTATGTCAAATCCAAGAATTTATTTACCAGAGTTAGGTTGTGGTCAATGCTTAGATGTTATTTTAGGTACAACTCTTTCGGAGTCCCTTCTTAATAATAATATGGTCTTGTTTAAAGTCCGATTAATAATTTAATTTGTCAATAGGATAAGTTGACATGGACTGAAATTGAAAGACTAGGTGTTTTAGTCTAGTCAAGGGGTTTACATATAAACGTCCATCCGCATGGCTTATGTGTAGAATCTCTTGGGCTATTGGAGGTTTCAATCAATATTGTTTTATCAAAAGGTTACAATATTGTTGTTTCAAATTATATGTGATTGTGTTTTTACATGTTTTATTGTTCAAACATTTCAGATATGTCTTTGTCATCTGTTATCAACATTCTTGCACAACATCCTTTAACCGGTCCTAATTATAAAGAATGGAAACGTAATCTGAAATATGTTCTTATCGCTGAGGACCACTACTTTGTACTAGTTACTTCTCGTCCGGCTCCCCTTACTGATCGTCCACTGATGAGGAGCGGGAAACGCATAAGAGGTGGCACACGTCTAATAATGTGGCTAAATTCTATATTATGAATACTATGTCATTCACTTTGCAGCTCCAGCATCAGGCCGTGGACGATGCCGCTGGCATCATGTTGAACCTTCAAGAGGTCTATGGGGAGTCGGATCGAGCTACTCGGTTTGACTTAATGAGGCAAATTATAAATAGTCGGATGACCGAGGGCAGCTATGTGCACACTCATGTCATGAAAATGATTAATCTCATGGACAAGCTTGACTTGATAGGAGGAGGTATCGATGGCGAAACCAAGGTCGATGTCATTCTTAATACACTTCCCAAATCCTTTGAGAACTTCCGTCTCAATGATGTTCTGGCCAAGAAAGAGTATACTCTTAATGAGTTACTCAATGATCTAGTTACGATAGAAGGGGTTATGGGAAGGGATGCACAGGCTTTGATCACTACCAATGGGCCCACTATTCCATCGAAAGGTGGAAACAAGAAAAAGTGGCGACAGGGCAAAAAGGTCAAGAGAAGTAGTGGGAGTAGAGTGTTGGGTCCTAGTGGTGGTGTGAAGAAGCCCAAGGGCAAGTGCTTTAAGTGCGGTAACACTAGGCATTGGAAGAAAGATTGTCCAAAGCTAAAGGCAAAGGACCAAGGTACGCCATTAGCTTTAGTAACTGAAACATGTTTGGCTTCTGTTTCTACTCATTCGTGGGTAGTGGATACGGGTGCGACTGATCATGTTTGTTACACCTTGCAGGGCTTCCAGCTGACAAGGCAACTTAGGGATGGCGAGATCACTATCTCCATGGGCAATGCGGCAAGGGTCGCGACAGTTGCAGTTGGAGATTTATCTTTATGTTTTGATGACACTGTTTTAGTTTTAAGAGATGTTTTGTTTGTGCCGGGTCTTCGGTGGAACTTGATTTCAGTTTTGAAACTTTATTGTGATGGATATTCAGTTGTTTTGGTAGTAATGTTTCTATCATAAGAAATGACGTAGTTATCTGCACTAGTGTTTTGAGTAACTCTCTATATACTATAACATGTCTGGAGAACACCCAAAAATTTGTTGCATGTACATCATCAAACCCAAAGAAAAGGAAATTATCTTCTCAAGAGGATCAAACACATCTTTGGAACCTAAGATTAGGTTACATCAGTCTAAACAGGATCCAAAGACTCGTGTCTGATGGGGTGTTGGATTCATTCCAACCAGTTCAAAATCGAGTCTGCGAATCCTGTATAGAAGGAAAGATGTCGACAAAGCCTTTTAAGGCAAAGGGGAATATGACCAATGAGGTGTTAGAGCTGACCCATTCTGACTTGTGTGGACCGATGTCCACTCAAGCTCGTGGAGGGTATAAGTACTTCGTCACTTTTATTAACGATTACTTGAGATACGGATACATTTACCTACTTCGCCTCAAGTCTGAATGTTTTGAGAAATTTAAAGAATTTTAGGCAGAAATGGAGAAGAAGTTAGGAAAAAGTATGAAGTCATTGCGATCTGATCGTGGTGGCGAATACCTCAGCAACGAGTTCACACAATACTTGTCAAAGGCTGAGATTACATCCCAATTAATTGCATGGGGTACTCCTCAACAGAATGGTGTAGCAGAGAGAAGAAGTCGAACTCTACTTGAGATGGTATGATCCATGATGAGTTATGCATTTTTGCCCATTTTGTTCTGGGGATACGCCTTAGAAACAACATCTTATCTATTAAACCTGGTACAATCCAAGTCGGTACCCAAGACCCCTGTCGAGCTATGGTCTGGGCACAAGCCTAGCTTGAACCATATAAGGATTTGGGATAGTCCAGCACACGTGCTAAACAAGGATGCTGACAAGTTGGAATCTGGGTCAGAGGTGATGATGTTTATAGGGTATCCAAAAGGAATGAAGGGTGGTTATTTCTATAGTTCTAAGGATCAAAAGGTCGTTATTAGCACTAACGCCCGATTCTTAGAAGAGAACTATATGATTAATCACAATTCTAGGACATATATTTCCCTTCAAGAACTCGAAGGAAATATCATGGCGATTCCATTTCCACGGCCAAGTATGCAAGAGGCTATACTACCAATTACTGCACAACATGTTGATATAATGCCTACACAGCTTCGACGTAGTGGGAGGGTAAAGATTACGATGAAACCTTTTCGCCTGTGGCCACGCTCAAGTCCATTCGGATCCTTCTCGCTATAGCAGCTCACTCAAACCTTGAGGTTTGGCAGGTGGATGTCAAAACCGCTTTCTTAAACGGTTATCATGAAGAAGGTAGGGATATCTATATGCAGCAACTAGAGGGTTATGTGAAGAAAGGCGAAGAGCATCTAGTATGGAAGCTCAAGAAGTCCATTTATGGACTTAAGCAAGCTTCTAGCTCATGGAACTTACGTTTGACGAGGTGATTAAATCCTACGGATTTACTCAATGTGAAAATGAGAGTTGCGTGTACCGTCTAGATGTCAACGGAAATAAAGTATTTCTTGCACTTTATGTAGATGATACTATCCTAGTTGGCAACAACGTGGAGCTATTATCAGACGTAAATATATGGTTATCCGAACGGTTTCAAATGAAGGACTTGGGAAAGGCAGCCTACATTCTTGGGATCAAAGTTATACGAGATTGCAAGAAAAGGATCTTGAGCTTATCTCAAGCGGCCTATGTTGATGCTGTGATCACTCGTTTTAGCATGCAAACCGCCAAGAAATGATTGCTACCTTTCAGACATGGCGTTCCACTTTCTAAGGAGATGTGTCCTAAGACACCTAAGGAGAAAGAGGAAATGAGACAGATACCCTATGCTTCCGCAGTAGGTAATCTTATGTATGCAATGCTATGCACGAGACCCGATATCTCCTATGAAGTTGGCATAGTGGCAAGATATCAGTCTAACCCTGGACATGCTCATTGGACTGCGGTAAAACATATACTACCTCAAGAGGACTAGAGATTATAGGCTAGTTTACCAGTCAGACAGCCTATATCCCTTGGGTTATACGAATTCGGATTTCCAGGCTGACCGGGATGAGAAGAGATCTACCTCGGGTTATGTGTTTACCTTGGGAGGAGGAGCTATTTCATGGAAGAGTGCAAAGCAGAGATGCATTGCGGACTCCACTGTGGAAGCCGAATATGTAGCCACCTCAGAGGCGTTATGGAGGCAGTATGACTCCGGAACTACCTCTTGGATCTAAACGTGGTACCTAGTTTGCCTAAGAGTATCACAATATATTGTGATAAATCAGGTGCAGTAGCAAATTCAAAGGAACCCAGGACCCACAAGGCGACTAAACACATAGAGAGAAAGTACCAGATAGTACGAGAAATCGTAAGACAAGAAGATGTGCAGATACAGAAGATTTGTACGATAGAAAATTTGGCGGATCTATTCACGAAGAGCTTACCGCAGAAAGTATACGACAAACATGTTCAAGGACTAGGGCTGCGATTGATGCCACCCACTTAGAGAAATTTTAGTATAAGTGGGAGAATGTAATAGCTAGATAGAGAGACACGATATACTAAAAGTTTGCTTTAGTATAAGTGGGAGATTGTTGGTTTTGTATACTGAAAGCAAGACTTTTATGTTGTATACAATATTTCCAGTTATTCACTGTTAATCTCCTATCTGACTCTGTTTACACTAATCACAATTTATGTCCTTATTTCTTTTACTATAAGTAGATCATATGGTGTGGTTTAGATCAAAGAGGATCATATGATTGGTTAACCTTAATGAGAAATAAAATATAAATCACAACCGATACGACTTGAGGACGAGTTGTTGGTATTAAGTAGAAATAGTTTATCTTAACTATTTACTTATACTGGTACGTCTTTATGAATTGATAAGATCACAGTGAGATAAGTTCTTCTACCTGACCTTAGTGAAGAACAAGAGATCTCGATGACTTATTGTAATCTAAACTCTAATAAGATTACAGTTGTGTATGCGTGTCTGTTTGTCATTTTGACTTACCATGAGTGAGAGTTAAGTGATAACTCAATATACTCCATATCTTAGGTGACAACAATTTGCATATGATAACTGGTAATTTGTATTAAGGTAACCGTACCCGTTTGGGATGATGATGTCCCCTTAAGGAGCTGAAAAAGTTATTGTACTAAACCCAACAGGTTGATTAAGTTCAGGTACAATAATAAATTTGAGTGGTACTACTTAAGGAATTAATAAGCAATTAGTTAATTTAAGCTGTCAGAGGCTTTAATTAATCAAAGAGGCTTTAATTAATTAATAGATATTCGATATCTTAAATACGGGGATTAATTAAGTCTAATGCAAGCCCCGACTCAATTCAGAAATAAAGGGGTAAGTTCAATGTTCTGGGCTGAACATAGAAAAATTAATTCATATTTAGGCTCATCTTTACTCCTTGTATTTGATCCATGGGCTGGCCCATATGGCTCCTAGTCCAAGAGGGAACTAAATAGATTTTCGTTGGCATGCAATGCTCTTTTACGACAAAGAGTCGTTGTCTTTTAGCTAGGAGAGTACATCATAGTAGATGCAGCAATGGCAGTCTACTGTCTAACTTTTACTTTTGTCAGAATATGTGTCTTCACATTATTATTCAATCAGTACAAGAATGCATTTAGTTTCTATTGATTATTTTAGATTTTAAAATCGCTGACTTGTTAACTATTTGTCCCTCCTACTGAATGTTTGCTACATAGTCTGTTGTATGTAGTGGATCATGTTGCTGGTAGACTTGGTGTATGCATGTTTTTACGTTGACAACTATTGTAGTCTCCTTACAGTGAATAAGTCCTCTTCATATAGCGGAATTTCCTTGTTGTTTGTTGTTGATGACTTTAATGTATCTTCAAGCTATGAATTTTGTCTATGCATAAACTAGCTCTCTCTATTATAATAGATTACATAACGTTTTGGGGGGTACTAGTTCCTACTACAGTGTGGTTTTTCATCATCAAAACTATATATAAAGTTTCTAATACTAACCATGTAAGTTTTGGGGCGTACTTGGACTGGCCTGCACTTGTTTGGGTCCTTGTAAAATCCCTTCTCGAACTCGACATAGCTATACAAGAATCACCTATAGGATATACTTTCAGTACAAATATGTCATTTCTATACCAGAATTAGATTTTTGGTATTTAATTTATAAGGTTACAATAAATATGGACAATGTATAGATTCTCTGTCATGTTATATTTTTTTGTAGGAAATTTTATAGATCATGTTTATCTCAAAATCAAATTAACCTTCGAGCACACACATATATGTAGGTGACTATTATTTGCAGCCTATAATAAAATTTCTCAACAAAGTCCATTAAGTTAATAAATTAAAATATTATTAGTAAAAGATTACAACACTCCCTTACTGAAAATTAACATAAACAATTAAAACTATATATATATATATATATAGATATATGAAATTCGAAAAAAATAAGAAACTTATAAAAAATATTCTTTCTTCTGTGTTATCTTCAATTAGACTGTCTCTTTTTCCCAAAACTTCATAAGCAATAGTTTCTTCAAGGTTCATCTGCGAAGGGAAAAATAACAACAAAACATCACTTCATATCGACAAAGTAAGGTTATTTTACTTATTTTCGTCAATTATGTGATTCTTATGCACTTTTTATCATTATACTTTTGCATTTTTGATATATAAAACGGGCTTGTCGTGGTCACCATTCGACCTTGCAGAGTCGAACGATCAAATAGACCGAATTTAAACATTTTATGAGGAATTTAACACTATATTTCATGTTTACTACACTGAAGCAATTTCACTAACCCTTCAGTGTCCTCTTGCTCCAGTTTTTTATCAGAGAAAGCATCAAGCCTTTGTGAGAACTCTTCCTTACTAAGTGTCTTGATTTCCGTCATGCTAAGCAATATGATTTTCGACGATTCTCCATCTTCAATCTCCGAAGCTTTGATCGTTGCCGCACTGCAATGTCTTGTTTAGTGTCATGCTTCAATCTCTGAAGCTGTCGTGCTGCATCTCTAGTTTCTGTATCGCCCAAGAATAATTTAGAGTGTGTTTGATGTGCAAATGCAAACATGACTTTTTTTTTTTTTTTTTCTTTCGAATGTTTATTTATTTTATTTCAACTTACGTAATTAAATTTAATAAAGAAATAGTAAAATTGGTTTTCAGTGGGCTCTGTTAGAATTTCATATTGAATTTTGAACAAAAATTAACTGAATAAGAAATTCTATGGGTTGCTAATATGTCAAATAACACCTAAAGTTCTAAGTAAATATACTTTTTAAACTTTTATTTAATGTGTTAGAATGAAGAGTGGCTCATCAACTCAAAATTAGAGTAGAAAACTTATTAAAAGCGACATCATTGAGCATAAGAGCAGTGGCAGTTATATTCTGTTATTAATATCATTTAATGCAAAACTATTTTACTTAGTTTCTTGTGGAAAACTAAGCTGATACATAAGGCCGGTTTCTTCATCTCTTAGCTTCATTATTGTATCTTGTATCTAGAGAGAAACACAACTAGAAAAGTGAGGAAAATCTAGAGGGAAATACAGGATAAACACATCAGAAAATAGGAGAAAGTGTGCTAGAAACACATAGAATTAGATTGATTCTTGAAGGTGTTTCCGGCCGAGAATTTCTTTGATTTGTAAGTTTTCTGTATTCATTAATAGTGGAAAGTTTCTTGATCATTCTGTGGACGTAGGTATTTCCGGACCACGTAAAATCCTTGTCTCGTCTTCTTTCCATTTTAATTCTGCTTAGTTATAATTGGAAGATAAATTGTGTAGTGTTGCTCCTGTGATTACTATTGTGCTGTTTGTTTTCAATTGATTGTGAGTATCTAATTCTGAAGTTTACAATTGGCGCCATCCGTGGGAAGACATTGTCCATCTGCTATTTGATATATTGACATAATCATAGTTGTTCACATTATCTTGAAAACAGTTAGAACAGATGATAGAGTTCTTAACACAATCTTGATTCATGGCGGCTGCAAAGTTTGATGCAAGAAATTTACGAGTAAAAATGATTGTGGATTTTGGAAATTGAAGGGGAAGGCGTTGTTGACACAACAAGGCTTAGTTAGGGCTCTATTAGGAGAGAAAGGCTTACCAGAAAAACTAGAAGTTGCACAGAAACAAGAAATATTGGACAAGGCACATACCACCTTGATTCTATGTTTATCAGATAAGGTGCTAAGGGAATTGTCCAAAGAAAAGTGAGCTGAAGGTGTTTGGAAGAAGCTGGATAGCCTGTACATGAAAAAATCTCTTGCAAACCGATTATACACAAAGCATAGGCTGTACTCATACAAGTTCGAGAAAAACCTTGATGATCAATTGGATGACTTTAGTAAATACATTGATGATCTAGAGAGTTTGGATGTAAAACTCGAAGATGAAGACAAAGCCATACTTCTACTTAATGCTCTACCAAAATCCTTTGACCATCTAAGGGATACAATGCCATATGGCAGAGATACATCAATGACATTGGAGGAGGTGCAAACAACACTGAAAGCCAAGGAACTTCAGAGGGAAAATGAGTCTAAGTTAGGAAGTGTGGGTGATGGATTAAACATCAGGAAGGCAAGGCCATTTAAGTTCAAGAAACAACAACAAAATGATTCCAGCAAGAAGGAATCATAGAATCAACCAAGAAACAATGATGGAAAAGAAACCAAGAAGTGCCATCATTGCAAGAAACCTAGACATTTGAAGAAGAATTATTTTGACTGGAAAAGGAAGCAAGCTGCCAAAGAACAGAAGACAAATATAGTGGATCTTGTTGAAGCTAAGGATGATGATCATGAAAGTTATGGACTGGATTAGGATATGGGCTTTAATTAATATTAGGTTATACTAATTAATTAATTAAAGCAGGCCAGAATATTAGGCCCATATACCTAGGGTATATGCGCTATATATATGTATATTCCCTATTGTAGGGATAATTAATCTTGTCAGACAAAACACCATATTGTTCAATAAGGGATTTCCTAGCGATCATTATTGAACAATTGTACCGAGGATAGTTCCTGCGGCGGATGATATATACGCGTGGATACCTGAAGTGGTGAATCAATCGCGTAATTCAGTCCGATCAATTACGCAACAAGTAAGTTGTTCCAACTTTAGCGTAATTTATGCTCAACGTTTATATCAGTTATAAATCACGATCAATATTCTCGACTGTTTATTCCGCTGCGTACATTAGATGTAGTCGAGAATTACTAACAGTGGTATCAGAGCCCGGGGCTCGATTTATAATTGATTTAATTATCTGTGGATTAAGATTAACAAAATTGAAATTCTGGATATAATTACGAAACTGTATTAATCAAGATTCTTGAATTGATTTTTAGATAGTAAATTAATGAAACTGTTTCTTTTTGGAAATACGATTCTGATGATTGAACTATTAATAAATTGTTTATTAATAACTTTCATAGTTGTTGAAATATGAAAACCCATTTACAATTTTGGAAATATTGAAACTGTACGCAACTGCCACCATCAACTTGCTGCCGCTGCGCGGGCGGCGATGGCGGCGATTCGCCGCTGCTACTGCTGCGCGAGCCGGCGGCGTTTTCGGCGACTGCCGATCTATTTTTGCTGGACGATATAGGCGATAGCGGCGGTGCGCGGCACTGCTGCTGCGTTGCTGCTCGGGCTCGATGGTCGAACCAGCGGCGGCGCACGGCGCTGCTACTCTTCTTGTTAATGATGACGGTATTCGACGGTGGGTCTACCACTGCGCGATTGTCGTCGACAACTTGCTGTTGCGCAACCTGCCACTGCGCGACGCCGATCGGCGGTGACTCGCTCGCGCTGATCGGTGACCGTGGTGGTGGGTCGGCGGCGGCGAGTGGTGGCGACGCGTCGGCGAGTCAGGGCGGTGGTGGCTGAGTTCAGTCCAAACCCTAAAGGGTTTTAGGCTGGGCTAGGGCTAAGCTGGGCTAGGCTAATTTCAGTTTTGGGCTGATTTTAAATTGAGCCCGTTTTGGGCCAAAGAAAAAAAAAATTAATTAGATTAATGTATTTAATTATTATTATTTTGAAATAATAATAATATAATTATACATATATGTTAATTTGTTAACATTAAAGAATACTTATATTAATTTAGAATTAATATATATTTATCTAATTGACTAATATTAATTTATTAATTAGATTAATATTGCTAGTATTATTAATTTTGAAAGAATAATACTAGACTTATATATTTATATTAATTTGGAGTTAATATTAAATGTATATTTATATTAATTTAGAATTAATAATAATATTTTAATCCACATTTAATTAAAGAATAAAATTTTGATTGGATTAGTAATTTTATTCGTTGAGCTTTTATTTGATATCTTATGTGATAAGCAATTATTTGATTAGCTTATTTCATTTACTATAGTAGTTAAGTCCGCGTTATGTTTGGGTAGGCGGCGCCCAATACATGTAGTCCGCAAAATTATGTATGGGTAGGCGGCGCCCAATATTTGTGGTCCGCATTTCTTATGCCTGGGTGGGCGGCACCCAGTAATTGCGAATAATTTAATATTAGATATTAAATTTAACAATTAGTATAACATATAAAATCCCCAAATAAAACCAAGTCTTATTTAGAAATAAAAGCGTCGTCCATCATAATTGTGTGAAATTCTTGATCTCTTCGTCCACGAGTTTTACACCAAATTGTTTACTCTAAAACAACGAGGTCGTGGCTCATACATAGATGCATGGTTGGCATCGTGTGATGGAATTGACTTGCTTAAATTATTTTGTGACGCCAAAGCGACCAAAATAGTTTAAGGACGCGAAATTAATTGGATTAATTAACCAAGAATTGCAAAATTGTTGTTGCAATTGGCTTAGAGGCCTACCTAGTGATATTATTGTAGTCATCAGCCAAAGCAGAGGCTGCAGTAATATAGACTTGGATCTTGCATCACTAAGATTTATAATTGTTATAAATCCATATTTTGTGTTTGGGGGCGCAAAATATGTTAAAATTAGTGGGAGCTAATCATTACAATAAACCCTTGTTTTGATTAGTGATATGAGTGTGATCTTTATTTACTTTATTCTAATTTACGTTTTCCGTTTGATTATTTTCTGATCAGATAAAAATATCGAATTTGGCTTATAAATGTTTGATGGAATCAAACAAGTTGACTGGGTCCAACTTTACGGATTGGCTCCGTTGCTTGCGCTTGGTGCTAAGGCAAGAAAAGGTTGAGTACGTCTTGGACGAACCAATCGGTGTCATCCCCGACAAAACTTCTTCTGAGTATGCTAAGTTTGACGCAGATGCTCATAAGAAGCATGTTGAGGATGCCACGTCAGCTCAGTGTGTCATGTTGTCTTCGATGAGTATCGAACTGCATAGGCAACATGAACACATGCTCCCTTATGAGATGATAAAACACTTGGAGAGTCTGTACGCCTCACAAGCTCAGACAATGGAGTATGAGATACTCAGTGACCTCTTTAAGTGTAAACTTCATAATGGGGCCCAGGTTTCTGAGCATGTACTGAAGATGATTGGATTAATTGAGAGGTTCACATCGATTGGAACAGTGTTACCCTCAAGTGTCTCAACTAATCTGATCTTGCAGTCACTTCCTAGTTCTTTTGAAAACTTCATAGTGAACTTCAACATGAACAACACGAAGGTGACTTTGCCTGAGCTTCACAACATGCTTAAGACCTATGAGTCTTCCACTTCTAAAGGCAAATCTGTGCTCATGGTGAGCTCTTCTGCGAACTCTTCCAAAAGGAAGAATAAACAGAAGAAGAAGAAGAAGAAAGCATCTAGCGATGTGGCCTTGAAGCCTAAGAGTGGAGGGATTCAAAAGAAGCCGAAACTGCCAAAGGATGAGTGTCTATTCTGTCACGAGAAGGGACACTGGAAGAGAGACTGCCCAAAGTTCAAAGCACAAGGTGCATTGAATGGGAGCTCAGGTATGTTTGTCATTGAGATAAATATGTCTATAAACAATTCACAATCCTGGGTATTAGATACAGCTTGTGGCTCACACATTTGTAATAATGTGCAGGGTCTAAGTGATAGCAGGAAAGTGAGGCCTGGGGAGGTCGACTTACGCGTGGGAAATGGAGCAAGAGTTGCTGCTGAACGTGTAGGGACTTATAGATTAGATCTTCCTTCAGGATATAGACTAGATTTACATGATTGTTATTTTGTTCCTATAATTTCAAAGAATATTATTTCCATTCCAATGTTAGACATTCAAGGTTTTTCCTTCCATTTTGCAAACAGTAGATGCTCGTTTTCGCTTAATGGATTGTTTTATGGAAGTGCCTCTCTTTCGAATGGTTTATATATGCTTGAATGTGAACAAAATATTCTCAATGTACAAAACAAACGACCTAAGCTAAGTAATATGAATAATAAAACCTATCTTTGGCATTGTAGACTTGGTCATATCAATGAGAAAAGAATAGCAAGATTGAGAAAGTTAGACTATCTCACATCATTTGATTTCGAATCATATGGTGCTTACGGATCTTGTCTCAAAGGAAAGATGACAAGTAAACCACTTTCTGGGAAAGGGCTACGTGCCAAGTTTGTGCTCGAGTTGATCCACACAGATGTGTGTGGACCGTTCCCAACTCAAGCAAGAGGTGGATATTCGTACTTCATAACTTTTACTGATGATCTCTCAAGGTATGGATATGTGTATCTGATGAAACACAAATCTGAGGCCTTCGAGAAATTTAAGGAGTTTAAGTTAGAAGTTGAGAAACAACTTGGGAAAAGTATTAAGACTCTTCGATCAGATCGAGGAGGGGAATACTTGAGCCGAGATTTTCTTGATTACTTGAAATCACATGGAATCCGGTCAGACTGGACACCTCCAGGTACACCACAGATGAATGGAGTATCTGAAAGGAGAAATCGAACTTTATTAGATATGGTTCGATCCATGATGAGTTTCACCAGTCTCCCTATATTTCTTTGGGGTTATGCCTTACATACCGCAGTTTATATTCTGAATAGAGTTCCCTCTAAATCGGTCGAGAAAACACCATATGAATTATGGTGTGGCAGAAAGCCGAGTCTTAACCATATGCGGACCTGGGGTTGTCCTGCTTTTGTTAAGAAGATGATGACTGATAAGTTGGAAACTAAAAGTGAAAAATGTTATTTTGTGGGATATCCTAGAGAAACCAAAGGATATGAATTCTACTGTCCTGGAGATCACAAGGTGATAGTATCCAGAAATGTGACGTCTCTTGAAGATAATTATGTCTCCAAGGAACAAGGTTACAACACAGTAGATCTTGAAGAAATTCAAGAACCACAAGATGACATAGAGGATGAGGTATTGTCCAATGGAGTGGACAAGAACTCAGTGGGAGTTTTTGATGATCTATTGGGAGGGGAAATGACTCTTAGAGGGTCACCTCAAGACAATGAGATGCATCAAAGACAAGATACTGTATCAACCCCACCTCAAGAAAATCATAGTGAAATTCTTGAGAATATCCCAAATGTTGAAAACCTCAACACGCAGGAACCTCATCACGATCAGAATAAACCGCTTGAACCAACGCAAAACCAACTCAATAGGCCTCAAAGGAATCGTCGTGCACCTGAAAGACTAAATCTATTGGTTGAGAACCAAGATGATGAGGTTGATTCAGAAGACGACGAACCTAAGACCTATATCGAAGCGGTGTCAGGCACCGATTCGAAGATGTGGCTGGCTGCCTTAACATCTGAAATGGACTCGATGTACCTCAATCTAGTTTGGGAACTAGTTGATTTGCCAGATGGGGCTCGCCCCATAGGCTGCAAATGGATCTTCAAAAAGAAGAGAGATGCAGATGGCAAGGTACAAACCTACAAGGCTAGGTTGGTGGCAAAGGGTTAAAGTCAATGCGAGGGCATTGATTATGATGAAACCTTTTCGCCAGTCGCTAAGATCAAGTCCATTAGGATATTACTTGCAATAGCTGCATACTATGACTTTGACATTTGGCAAATGGATGTCAAAACTGCGTTTCTCAATGGAGAACTCGAAGGCACTGTGTATATGTCACAGCCTGAAGGTTTTATATCCAAAGAAAAGCCGAATGTAGTATGCAAGTTAAAGAAGTCCATTTATGGACTCAAGCAAGCATCTAGGAGTTGGAATATTTGCTTTGACAGAGCTATCAAATTGTTTGATTTTGTCAGAAGCAAAGAGGATCCATGCGTTTATAGTAAACGCAAGAATGGAAATATTGTCTTCCTTATCATTTATGTTGACGATATACTGATAATGGGAAGCGATCGTTCCATGTTGCAATCCGTGAAAGATTGGTTGTCTAGCTCCTTCATGATGAAGGATCTAGGTGAGGCTTCCTACATCCTTGGAATTAAGATCTATCGAGATAGACCTAATAGGATGTTGGGATTGTCTCAGTCTACGTACATAGACAAATTGCTGAGACGTTTCTCAATGGAAAATTCTAAGAAAGGATTTCTTCCTATGGGACATGGCATTATATTGTCTAAGAAAGGTTGCCCTTCTAATGACAAAGAAATGAGTTACATGAAGAAGATCCCGTACGCTTCGGCTATAGGATCTATTATGTATGCCATGATATGTACTAGGCCAGATGTGGCTTATGCACTCAGCATGACAGACAGATTTCAGCAAAATCCCGGTGAGATACACTGGAGAACTGTCAAGACTATTCTTAAGTACCTTAGAAGGACTAAAGAATATTTCTTAGTCTATGGTGGGCAGCCAGAGTTATCAGTTACTAGGTACACTGATGCTAGCTTCCAAACAGACCATGATGACTTCAAGTCTCAGTCAGGATATGTTTTCATCCTCAATGGTGGTGCAGTGAGTTGGAATAGTTCCAAACAGAGCACAACTGCCGATTCTACCACTGAAGCTGAATATATTGCTGCATCTGAAGCTGCCAAGGAGGCTGTTGCTTTGTTAGAGTTCGTAAAAGAACTAGGTATCGTTCCAAGTGCCAGCAGTGCAATACCGCTGTATTGTGACAACACTGGTGCGGTTGCGCAAGCAAAGGAACCCAGAGCCACGAATAGAAAAAAACACGTTCCCTGGAGATATCATCTGATTAGAGAAATAATAGATAGGGGAGAAGTAAAATTAGATAGAGTACCCACTGATGACAACTTGGCTGATCCTTTCACCAAGCCGTTGTGTATAGCAAAACATAACAAGCACTTTGAGAGCTTAGGTGTTAGACATGTTAGTAGTTGGCTTTGATTCAGTGGGAGTTTATAGTTTGTATGTCTTAGAAACCTTTTTGTGAAGACATTCAAAACTTGATCACATTCTATGATAATATGTTTATCTTATGGGTTTATGCATTTATTAGGATAATTATTTTGATGGTTTGTTATTATTCTTGTGATTGTTCCCTTGAATTATGACTGTCATTTATGGTGTGAGACATAAATGATATAGTATGATTCTAAAATTGCCATAACCGATGGTCATCAAGAATGGGATATTGATGACATACAATAGGTTAGCATGTGGTCTGCATCATATTCTTAGAGAATATAGTGGGTCTCACGGCTATTAGATATTAGATATCTATGATGGACACTTTGGAGAGTATTGGTACGCCCTACTATTAAACCGTTTGTATTCAATGTCTACGGTTTATTAGTGTGTGGAGTATGTAATGATCCTTTGACCTGAGATCAATACTCATTTTGTTTGTTAAGTAATGAACTTTGACCAAGTACAACGCTTGCCTCCCAAAGGAGGATAAGACACGTCTTGTGTTGGGTTCATCATGAGGCAAATGGAAATGGTAGTTGAGTAAAGAATGGGATTCATTCCTCGATTGAAACTCGAGAGAACACTCATATTTCTCTATATTATTTGACAATAAAGTCATTGGCCAATGCAAAAGATATATTCAATTAAAGTAATTGAATATGATCGAATGTGTCACATAATAAAGATGAGAAAAATGATTGAGCTATTTGGATAGACACATGGCAGATCCTAGGCTCAATCGGGTGGTTCGTGAATGAAGGGATATTACATAAACTTCATATAAAGGTTGTTTTACGAATTCACGTAAACGTCCTTCATATATCGAGTTCGCTGCACAACGCAGTCTAGGAGTTTTGTGCAGACTTTAATTAGATTATCGTCGATAATGGGGACCTGAAGGGTCACACTTTATGTGTATTGTTGTTCTTCTTAAGGGTACAATATTGGTGTTACAAATTATATCTAATGCTAGTCCAAGTGGGAGATTGAAAGTTATGGACTAGATTAGGATATGGGCTTTAATTAATATTAGGTTATACTAATTAATTAATTAAAGCAGGCCAGAATATTAGGCCCATATACCTAGGGTATATGCGCTATATATATATGTCTATTCCCTATTGTAGGGATAATTAATCTTGTCAGACAAAACACCATATTGTTCAATAAGGGATTTCCTAGCGATCATTATTGAACAATTGTACCGAGGATAGTTCCTGCGCCGGACGATATATACGCATGGATACCTGAAGTGGTGAATCAATCGCGCAATTCAGTCCGATCAATTACGCAACAAGTAAGTTGTTCCAACTTTAGCGTAATTTATGCTCAACGTTTATATCAGTTATAAATCACGATCAATATTCTCGACTATTTATTCCGCTGCGTACATTAGATGTAGTCGAGAATTACTAACAGATCAAGTTTTGAATATTAGCAGAATCTAAGCTAGAGAATCAGTGGATATTGGACAGTAGATGTAGTTTCCAAATGTGTCCACATTTGAGCTGGTTTGACACTTACACAGAACAAGCATCAGGATCTGTTATGTTAGTAAATGATCAGCTGTGCCAAGTTAAAGGCATTGGAAGCATAAAAATCAAATTACATGATGGATCTATGAAGACATTGATCAATGTAAGTTACATTCCTTAATTGAGAAGGAACTTGATAAGCCTTGGCACTTTTGGGAAATAGGGGATGCAATTTCCAATCAAAAGATGGATATCTCCTTGTCATTAAGGATTCCAAAATTGTGATGAAGGGAGTTAGAAAGTCCAGCCTGTATTACCTGGAAGGAGATGTTATCATTGGAGAATCAGATTTAATTGTTGAAGATGAATCCACCAAATGGTACACAAGATTAGGTCATGTTAGTCAAGGAGGGTTGAATCAGCTTCAGAAGTAGAATCTTCTGAAACATTCAAAGAAATTTGAAGTTAAGGATTGTGAGACTTGTATTCTGGGAAAGAGCAAGAAACAACTCTATCCTATGGGAAAGCATCTTTCAACAGCTCCTCTTGAGTATGCACCTCAGACTTATGGGGCCCTTCAAGAGTGACTTCTTTTGGAGGTGGCAAGTATTTCTTAAGCATTGTTGATGATTTCTCAAGAAAGCTGTAAGAATCTGATCCCGGGCAGAACACGAAGTGTTGCACAAGGTGTTGTAACAGGTTCTGCAACACCTTGGGTTCGTTTGTGCAGAAAATAGCAGAGCACACAAACAACAGCGGAAACAAACAAACACAACAAAATATAACAGACGAAATAAGTTTAATCTTAAGCAATTCAAAAGTTTGAGTCAAACTTTATTACTCAACAAAAGAGTACATTGCCGATACATCTCAAAATGACATAGACCAAGATGAAAAGAAAAATCCCCACTGATCTATTTTCTAAAACTATTTTTCACACACCCACACACACAAAAGATCCGACATAAGGATCACACATCCCACAAAGAAACAGAGGGAGTGTGTGTGTGCAACTTGAGGTGTTGCTGAAGGTGTTGAAAACACTCTATTGGGTGCAGGAACCTTGACGAAATGGTTCGCCTCTATCTTCGTGGGAACTTGTATTTATAGAGTTCCACACCTGCAGAACAGTTACAATAAGTGAGAAAAACGTGGGAGATAGAGGGGAAGAGAAATGGAGGGAAAAAGATCAATGGATAAGGAAGTCATTTTTGAAATATAACTTCCCCATGATCTTATCCCTATAGGAGAGAGACAAAAACGTGGAAAGGGAGAGACAGACGAATTTGTGCTTATGGGATCAGGGGTAGGAAGTTACTTTTGGATAATAACTTAATGTGCATATATTATTCCATATTTTATATTCATATTCCCTTATTTTTTGTTGATTATTACTCTTTATTGATCTTAATTAATTATCTTTTCATGTAGGAGAATAATAATTGGACTTGGAGCAAAATTGAGCTTAAATGAATGTTTTAGGCTGAAAAGTGAAGAAGCGGGCCGAGATAGAGAGAAGATGGGCTTGGATTTGTTAAAGTCTTCAATTTTATGGGGAAGCCCATCAAGAGCTTTATTTAATTAGGCTTATTATTTCTTTTATGTAATTATCTAGATATTATTTAGATATTTCCCTTTAGAGATAAGATTGAGTTTGATTAAGATTTGATTAGGAGTAGGAATAGGAAACAAGAATTCTAGTGTGATTTAAAAGAGGAGAGGGCGACAGTCCAGTACAAGAATTCCAATACGCACTCTCTCTCTCTCCTCTCCACAAAAACTTCACGCCACTTTCTCTTTTAATCCTAGTTTTCATTCTTTTATTCTCTACGCTTTATTGAAGACCTTGGATTCCATCGCCATTAATTAAGGTTATTTTCTGATTCAACGATTTTAATTGCAATTATGATATTGTGAGGCGTTGCATATTATTGTTCTTGTTTATTTCAAGTGCTTATGAATTCAATCTCATCTATATAGAATTTATTTATGATATTGAATTGACGACTCGGTTGATTATATAAATTCTAACTGCTATTTAATCGTTCTTGATCCGTAATTGTCAAGAACGATTGAACCCTAGTAGCAATAGGTTAAATTGATTGTGCTATCATAATTAGTTCAACCTAATCGAATTCATAGGTTAATTATTTATAGTTGTAGCCATCTCGGCTATAAATAATTAGATTTAACCGTTTTCATAATTCTCTATGCTGTTATTAATGTGGTATGGAACGCTATCGTGCCCAACTCGCTAATAATACGTATCGATCGGTTGCTGGGATTGGTCAATTACATTAGGAAACCATAAGATTTATTATGGCTATCCTAATAAATCTTTGGTTAAACACTTGAACTGCAAGAAATTCATTAGTAAGCCTATGGTCAATACGTAATTGAATGTAGACCCTTGGATCAGACTTTACTCATATTGTTAATTCATCTAAATTTCATTCTGTCTTAGATTATTAAATTGATCTTTAATTTCTTTATTGCTAAATTAGCTATATCTAGGAATTAGAGTTAATAAACCAAACTTCAAAATTCCCCTTTTTAATTGCTTTCATATTCAAAGGAATTTAATCACTATTCCCCATGGATTCGACCCTACTTGCCACTATACTCGTTATTTTGAAAGTAGGTTATTTAATTTGACGGTTTGACACCCATCATAACTTCCCTTGGAAGTTTATCTTTTGGATAAAAACTTCCATTGGAAGTTATTTAAGAAAATAACTTCCCCATGATTCTAGATAGTAAAAACTTACTAAAAACTGACAATAATAAAATAAAATAATAAAACACGAAAAAGATCAGTAAGACAAAATTAAAAATAAACTTCATAAATAATGTGTGGCAGAAAGTGTTGAAACACATTCTGTAACACCTTATTTCCTCAACAACAGCTATGGCTATTTGTGTTAAAATCAAAGTCGGATGCATTTGAGAGATTTAATGAGTGGCATAATGAGGTGGAAACAGAGAAAGGTTGCACATTTAAATGTGTAAGGACTGGCAATGGCTTGGAATTTCTGTCAGCAGAATTCACCAAGTTTTGCAAGGATAAAGGATAAAGAGGCATAGAACTGTGCATGGAAATCCCCAAAAAACTGAGGTGGCAGAAAGGATGAATAGGACCATCCTTGAAAGAGTCAAATGTATGTTGTTGGATTTAGTGCATAAAAGATTATGGGCATAAGCTGCTTCAACAACAACATATTTGATCAATAGATGCCATGCTCTACCATTGATTTTGCAACACCAGAAGAGAGATGGTCAGGAAAACCTCCAAGTTATTCACATCTAAGGACTTTTGGATGTAAGGCATATGTGCATGTAAAACTGGATAAGTTGGATGCTAGAGAACTTAAATGTGTTATGCTTAATAATCCAAAAGGTATAAAAGGATATAGGTTATGGTGTATTGAACCAAGAATGAACAAATTTCTGGTTAGTAGGGATGTTGTCTTTTGTAAAGCTGTTCCACCTTTCAAAGAAAGGAAATCTCATGAAGTTGTCACAGGTACACCAGACAATACAGTACCACTCAAGGTGGAGCATGATGAGGATAGTCTTGAGAATTTACATGATAATACTGATGAGCAATGGAAGATGCAGATGAATAGCAAGATATAAATGATTATCATTTGACAAGGGACAGAAAGTGATCAAGCCTTTAACAAGATATAGGGATGATTACCTCATGGCTTATGCTTTAGTTGCTGCTGAGGATTAGTGAAAAGGATTAGTGACAACTGGCTATGCAAGAAGAGGTAGAATCTCTTGAGAAGAACAAGACCTGGGTATTAGTAGACAAGCCTGTTCAACAAAAGCTTGTAAGCTGTAAATGATTTACAAGAAGAAAGTTGAAGTTGCTGAAACAGAGAAGGTAAGATTCAAAGCAAGGTTAGTGGCAAGAGGGTTCACTCAAAAGGAAGGAATGGATTTCAATGAGATCTTTTCACCTGTTGTTAAACACTATTCAATAAGAATATTGTTAGCACTTGTGACTCAGTTTGATATGGAATCAGAATAACTGGATGTAAAAACAACTTTTCTCCATGGTGATCTCAAGGAAACTATATATATGTCACAACCAGAGGGTTTTATTTCTCTAGGAAATGAAGGAAAGGCTTGTTTTCTTAAGAAGTCACTCTATAGTTTAAAACAAAGTTCCAGACAATAGTATATCATGTTTGATAGTCACATTAGATCCATTGGATATGATAGATGTAGTTATGATAACTGTGTTCATCTCAAAAGAGTTGGGAAAGAGGTTGTTTCATACTTATTGTTATATGTTGATGACATGTTGGTTGCCAGCATAAGTCATAAGGAAATTCAAATGCTCAAAACTAATTTACAATCTGTTTTTGAGATGCAAGTCCTTGGAAAAGCCAAGAGAATACTTGGCATGGATATTCTGAGAAACAAGGCAGATGGGACACTATGGTTGCACCAGCAGGATTATGTTGAGAAGGTACTCAAAAGGTTCAACATGCATGAGTGTAGAAAGGTGTCTGTTCCATTAGGGTAGCAGTTCAAGTTGACAGAACTACAGAAACCTCACAATGATGAAGAAAGAGCATAAATGAGTAATTTTCCTTACTCTAATGCAATAGGGAACATAATGTATACAATGATATGCACCAGGCCTGATGTTGCTCATGCAATAAGTATAGTAAACAACTCATGTATAATCCAAGAAAGAGCCACTGGGAAGCACTGAAATGGATCCTTAGATATTTGAGAGGGAACACTAAGTGTGAGATTCTTTATAGCAAAAAGGAGAAATTTTCTGGAAATTCAATAAATGGTTTTGTGGATTCAGATTATGCAGCCAATCTGGATTCTAAGAAGTCCCAAACTGGATATATGTTCACATTATTTGGATCATTTATTAGCTGGAGATCCATGGTATAAATCTGTAGTTACCCTTTCAACTACAGAAGCAAAATATCTAGCAGTAACTGAAGTAGTGAAAAAAGCAATTTGGCTTAGAGAAATTCTGGGAGAATTTGGTTTATGCAAGAAGTTGTGGAAATATACTGTGACTCACAGCCAAACATCAATTGTTTCATGAACGAAGAAAACTCATTGATGTGAGGCATCACTTTGTGAGGGATGTTGTGGATAAAGGGATTGTTCGATTAGAGAAGGTTGACACCAAAGGATAATGGGGCTGACATGTTAACTAAGACTTTGCCTTTAGACAAGTTTAAGCATTGTCTTGCTTTTGTTCAAGTAGTATCAAGATGAGAAGCCCTGTGGTGCGGGCCTGAAGAGAGGATGGAGTTTTCTACTGCCATAGTTTGGCTTGGCTTCGTTGATAGCCAAGGTGGAGACTGTTAGTATGAAGAGTGGCTCCTCAACTCAGAGTTGGAGTACCAACTTATTAAAAGCAGTAGCATTGAGCTTAAGAGCAGTGGCAGTTATTCTATGTTATTAATATCATTTAATGCAAAACTGTTTTAGTTAGTTTCTTGGGGAAAACTGAGCTGATATATAAGGCCGGTTTCTTCATCTCTTAGTTCCGTTATTGTATCTTGTATCTAGAGAGAAACACACCTAGAAGAGTGAGGAAAATCTAGAAACTACAAGATGAACACATCAGAAAACATGAGAGAAAGGGTGCTAGAAACATATAGAATTGAATTGATTCTTGAGAGGCGTTTCCAACTAAGAATTGCTTTGATATGTAAGTTTTCTAGATTCATTGATAGTGGAAAGTTTTTTATCTTCCCATGGAGACGTAGGCATTGCCGAACCACGTAAAATCCTTTCTCATTTTCTTTCCATTTCAATTCTGCATAGTTTAGTTGGAAGATAAATTGTGTAGTGTTGGTCGCGTAATTATTGTTGTGTTGTTTGTTTTCAATAGAGTGACTATCCAATTGTAAAGTTCACATAATGAGTCATATGAGGCCTGAACTTCTAAATAGGAGACACCAGACCTCCTAATCAATTTAGGTAAATAAACATAAGTAGTATTTAATATATCTTAAGACTCATATAAATTTAATAAATACTTTAATAAATCGAGAAGTTCAAAATATTGAAATATATATAAAACTAATAATTATTTTAACAAATTCACAAAATCTAAAAAGACTCTAAATTTCATACCTGAAAGACATTAGTGCCATCCTTAAATTATCACCACTTTTTATAGTGTTATTAGTAGTAGTATCTCCAAGCCATTTACGATTTGTAAATGTAAATAAATAAATAATATTTTTTTTATATATTTATATAATTCTAATATAATAAAATATTACATTCAATATATAATAAGAGATAAAAAGTTATATGTTGATGAAAGAAAAATGCAGTGAAAAGTATTAAAAATTAAAACATATAAAGTTGAGTAAGTTATAAAATATTTGTATTTGTTTTTCTTAACATATGAATGTCTCTAGCATTCTTGCATATAGGTCATGTTGATCATTTTGTAAAATCAATGTTTTTTAAGGATGGGTATAAATATGCATATTTATAATTTTATGATACATGTTACTCCCTCTCTTCCATATTAATTGACGTTTTAGGATGAAAGAGAAAAATTAAGGATAAAATATCTTTACTGATATACCATCAGCTAAAGATTTGACTAAATCAAAATATCTATGCTAGATTGAAAAGTAGAGATATTTTAGGATTGAACACATGGAGAAAATTAGTAAAATTAGTAAAAAATATGTAAAACGTCAATTAATTGGAAAAGAGAAGGATATCCTAAAACGTCAATTAATATGGAACGGAGGGAGTAAAATTTATCCAAAAATTTTAAATTTTATTTATTTTTCAAATATAACGTTCAAGAAATTTTCAAAAGCCTTTAGTAAGTACCAATAATACTATATTCTAATTTTATTAAGAATGTATTTGAACTAGATAATTAGTTTTTATTTATAATACAAACTCTATACATATAGTTCAGCCTACAATAGCCAATAATTATTAACCTACATAATCAACCAACAAACAATTATTTGTCTTTAATTTTATTATTTTATTTTAATATAATACAATATGGTGTCAAACTAAAGTTCATCAAAAGAGGACTAATTTGATCTATTAAACATGAAAATTACATTAGGAATGAAAATTAAGTTATTTGTATTATAAACATATTATTTTGAAAAAGAAATAAAACGTTGTTGATTATAAACTGAGTAGGGGTGGCAATGAGCGCGTTCAGGGTTGGGATTGAACACTCATCCCCATCCCCGATTCACATCCAAATACCATCCTTGCAAAACCCTTCACATAAGAAATCTGGGTCGGGGATGGGGATTCTCCGTTAGGGGAACGGATCCCCCACATATTTGCTTTTTAGCTCAAACTTTTTTTTTTCTTTATAATAAAATACTAATTTCTATTAACTTTTGGTACTCCTTATAATAAATCAATAGCACACATATATATTCTTTCATTTATTTAAAAATTAGAAATATGTTGGGTTTTTATATAAAAGTAGAGAAGAGCTATTATATGTAAGTTAGTTTGTTGGTTGAAGAGAATTCAGAAATGCACTAGCTAGAATCTTCATCTCCTTAAATATGTATGCATATTATAAAATGACATATGCTATAATAAATAATTAAAAATTGAGGAACGAGAAAATTCAATCTTAATTAAGGGGAGATGAGGCGGAGACGGAGACGAGGCGGGGAGCATGGACCCCGTCCTCATACCATCCCCGCTTAGGAAAAGCCATGAATCCCCATCCTCGCTTCCACCCCTGCTATCATCGAGGAATTCTCTACCCAATAACTGCGAGTCCTAGCTGGGATGGATCCCCACGTTGCCATCCCTCAAACTGACGACAAAGCACAACCTCCAGCTTTTCCTCAATAAATTGTGTACTTTCTAGCACATGTACATTGCACATCCATTTCACAGAGTTCATGTCTTACACACGCTTTATAATTGTTTTCCTCAACATTTCCATTATATAGTATGTTTTTCTATTCGTTCTTGCTTTTCTTCTTTGGAGAATTTTTGAAATAGATCTTCTGGATTTAGAACTAAAAGTTCTCGAAATTATTCTATTTATAAAGGGTTCCTTTTGTTATAATAGAATGTAGATATGGATAAGTAGATAAGTTAGTCTTAAAATATAACTATAAATATTGAAAAAAAAAAATTATATTGTCAATTTTCTAAAAACTGTTATTTCACAATACACACACACACACACACACACATATATATATATATATTTAAATTTGATGTGTATTGTGAGATCTGACTAAAACTACTATAAATTTAAAGAACTTAATTATTCATGTCTTGATTTGGTTAGCAAACCTTACAAACTAATTATATCTTTACTCAAATCTGATGGATAAAAATGAGATTCATTCTTTTTTAAGATAGATGTTGCTTAAAAATAATATCTCTAAATAATACTGACATTTACTTAAGGGTGACGAAAAATACCGAAACTTCAGTATACACCATATAAAAAATACCAAAATTTCCCGTATAGCATCGGTATCGAATTTTTTTTTTTTTGTGTTTAGGTATATACCCAAATAACAAACTAAATGTGTATGATATTTCGTTATATACTGAAATAATCGGTAATAAGTATGGAAAAACGGTATTCCAGTATATACCGAAATAATTGATAAATTATTTTTTGACATTTCTAGTGTGTATACCGAATTCATCACACTTTCTAATTTTGGTATAAATAGAGTTTGGTAATTTCGGTATAATTTTTTTTTTGGTATGAAAAATAATTCGGTAAACTGGCATGAAATGGCAATACCATTACCATACATATATTTTGGTATATCGAGAATTCGGGATTGTATTAGTATGGACCGAATGCTATAGCAAAATTTTGGTATATCGAATTTTTGTGTAGCGAAATATTTGGTACGGTTCAATATACCACCCCAACATTTACTCAATGATGTAATTAATAATACGCTATTCATGAACTATATTAATTAAGAAAAGTCTTTCATTATAGAATATGGGGAATAACATTTAACCCAATAATGATATATATTCATAATATTTCTAACATTTATCACTTTTTAATACAAACGATAATTTCTATGAGTTAAATTAAATGTAAAGCATTCATTAAAAACATCAGTTGGAATCCTTAAACAACCCATCAAGAAGATTTGAAACAAAAAGTTATGAAGGGCAGTACATAGTTTTGAATTTGAATGATTTATAAAGTGTTGTAAAGATGACGTGATAAATTAAAATTAAAATGTTAAATTCTTGAAATAGATGGGGCTAATGGAGGCAAGATTTTGTAGTTACACCACATGTATAACTTAAGGAAATAATTATTTATATTTTTTCAAGTCTATTTATGTAATTAACTTTTAATTTGAGTAAATAATCAGGAGAATCTGATCAAGAAAAAATAGTAATCAGCAAAATACTTTCATAGGTTGTATTTGTAAACTTATAGATCTATTTATTAGAATTCAAACCAAATAATTAATTTCTCATTTTTTTTTAAAAATCAAACATATTTTTTTAATGGCGACGACGATTTGCAACCCACAAAATTTCTTAACGTAACCCACGGAAGTTTTTCAATCACTGACTCAAACCCATTATCAAATCGTACTCGAACACTATTTGGAAACAGCTCTTTTGCTCCGAAACGAAATGTTCCAAAATAAAATAATAATATTTTCATGCAATAATTCGGACTAATCAATTTAATTTTCCATTTAGATCGTATTCCGCTGGGAAATTTCAGCTTCCGAATCTCGATTAATTGAATCCCCGCTCCAGGTATTATTTCTCGGCGTTCCGTAGAGAATCTAAGGTGGATTTGCCAATTAATCACGAAAAGTTGTGGTTCTTCTCAATGCAACCCACTTATATTTCAAAATAAATATAAAAATTTTAGTATAGCCCACTCAAAATCAATTATACCTTCTTTATATTCTTGATTAAACATGTTTTTTAAAATAAATATTATAATTAAAGAAAACATAAAAATAAATTAATAAATATAAAAAAACAGAGTTCTGCAACACCTGCGGGTCTCTTCCTCTAGTCAAAGTATCTAATTATCAACGTATAGAAGAATTTTTCTTGTTGTGTCTTAAATATATATGTGTCTGTGTCATCTGGTGCAAATTCTTGATTAGTAGCAGTCGGCTGAGGGTCTTTTTTTGTGAACTTTTTGGGGACTCCCGATGGCTTGCTTGGAGCAGAACGATTTCTCACGGTGTGCAGGGGATGAAAATGATAAAAGTACATAATAACTGATTTTCCGTTATAAGATTAACCTCAAAAAAGAAACTAGGACTTATGAAGTTTTGGAAAAGAAAATTAGAAATTAGGGCGTATGAAGTTTTGGGAAAGAAAATTAGTTTCTCCATGTTAACTAATTTTTCGTCATAAGATCCTTCATTGATGAAATCTAGAAAGAATTAGGATTTATGAAATTCTGAGAAAGAGAGACGCCTGATTGAAGAGACATGTAGGAAGAAATAAATTAAAGTTTTACTTTTAATTTTCAAATTTTATGTATTCGTGGTGTAAACTTATATATGTTTTGTTATTGCTAAGGGTGTTCTAGTCCTTTTATAATAATATTTGAATTCATTAAATTAGTGCGATGTGTTAAAAAAATTTGTGGGTTGCGAATAGTGACCGCTTTTCTTAATACGTACAAAATTTCCCTGATATTCATATACATGTTATAAATTACAATTTCATTACAAATTATTCACTGTATTTTGTCTCTAGTTACACACATGAAAAGTGGCATGAACTTGATTATCCTACCGTATTTGGCAGATTTATCAAATTATACACGACAAATTAAAACAATCAACAAAACAACATAAAATACGGAGAATTTACGGCAAAAAAAAAAAAGGGAATTAACCTTGTTAAGATTTATATTAATCGTAATATATTTGAACTAAAAGAGCTTCAACCCGATTTAAAAAGGTCAAATAGGCGAGAAAATGTATCAGTTTTTAATTATAGTCGGTTATGTTTTATTATTTAGTAAAAAAATTAGAATTTACTTTTGATCTCTTAATTTTTTTTTAAAAAATATATTGCTTACTTGGTTTGTTAATTTTAGACTTATCAAGAGGGTGTTATTTTTCCGGTAGTCTATAATTTCAATGAGTTTTTGAAAATTTATAAGTTTAATAATATATTGGCACTAAAAAATCTTTTAGAGGCTAACCGCATCAATTAAGGGACTAATTTATTGTTTTTATATGTTGCAAAGTAATGATGATTATTAATCTGTAAATGAAGGTATGATATTTAAAATGGAAAGACGTGTAGACACGCTAGTAGAGTGATTGAGAGAAAGAGTTGTTTGTGTGAGGTTATAAGTTGGTGTGGCTTCACAACTTACTCAGCTAATGGAAAGTGATCATAATCAGTAGAAAAACAGGAAGAAAATAGCTTAAAATAAGCTGGAAACAAGTTGGTGAGAAAAGCAGTTCAAGTTAGTTAAATCTGTTATAGAACTGTTGTCTTTTGCCAGAAACCGTTGTCTATTGAAGAAGAACCGTTGCGAGTTTCCAGACTTTGGCAGTTACAATTCTGTTACAAGTGTTGTGATCTAGATTTGATCCTAAGGTTGATATTAGACTTATAAACTCATTATATGTACTCAATTACGTGATATACACATTCATTAAGCTGAGATTAGGATCTAGAGAGAGATTTGTAGAGAGAGAGAGAGAGTGTGTGACCATCTTCTTCTTCTTTGCATGAGATCTTGTATTCTCAACCCTTGTAATTTCTTGGTGTTTAGTGGATTGATAGAGATCGTTCTATCCGTGGATGTAGGTTTTAATAACCGAACCACGTAAAAGTGTGTTGATTCCTCTTATTTTCAGTTTTAGATTGTTGAATCCATATTGCATAGTTAGTGTTTGATAGTTTGCTTGTGAGAGGTTGAGGATTGTTTGATTGCATTGTTTTGAAGTAAAATTTGGCGCCGTCTGTGGGAAGGAATCGATCCCATCAGGTCAAGAACAGATCAAGATGTCTATCTCCAAGCTTGAAACGGAAAAATTTACAAGAAAGAATGACTATGGTTTATGGAAACTGAAGCTGAAGGCATTGCTTGTCCAACAGGGGACTTTCTGCAGCACTGAAAGATAGAAAAGGTAATCCTGAAGTAACTGATCCGGCCAAGAAAGTGGAAATCCAAGAAAAGAAGATGGAGATCCAGGAGAAGGCACATAGTTTGATCATTCCGTGTCTTTCTGATAAAGTCTTGAGGCTAGTTGCTAAGGAGAAAACTACTGGGGATGTGATTAAGAAGTTGGATGAGTTGTATATGGAGAAATCAATGACTAACAGGCTTTTCTTGAAACAGAAACTCTATGCCTTCAAGTTCTCTGAAGAAAAGTCTGTAGAAGATCAGTTAGAAGAGTTCAACAAAACTCTGGATGATCTTGAATCTGTAGAAGTCACCATGGGGGATGAGGACAAGGCCATTTTGCTTCTGATTTCACTACCACCCTCCTATGATCACTTAAAAGATGCCATGATGTATGGCAGCACCACTACTGTTTCATATGCTGTAGTTCAGTTAGCTCTGAGATCCAAAGAAATGCAAAGATTAAGTCAAGATGGAAAGGAAACTGTGGGTGAAGGGTTGTTTGTGAAAAAGGGAAGATTGTAGAAGGGGAAGAAAGTTTCAAATTCAGAAAATGATAAGAAGGTTTCTGATGCAAAACCAAAAGCATCTGAAGGGAAAGAAACAAGGAAATGTTTCTTCTGCAAAAAACCAGGACATCTGAGAAAAATTACTTTGAATTCAAAAAGAAGCAATCCCTGAAATCAAACTCTTCATCAACCAATAATGCTAACACAGTTGAGGCCATAAATGGAGATCCAGAAGTCTAAAATATCACAGATTCCAGGCCAGAAATACAATGGATTCTTGATTCAGGATGCTCATTTCACATGTGTCCTAACATTGCATGGTTTAAAGATTTCAAAGAACAGGAGTTTGGAATTGTCATGCTGGGAAAAGATGAGCTCTGCTCTGTTAAAGGATCAGGAGAGATAAAGCTAAGGATCCATGATGGCACTGTCAAAATCTTGAAAGATGTCAAGTACATTCCTAACTTGAGAAGGAATTTGATCAGTCTGGGAACTTGGAGTCTAGGGGTTGTGATTTTAAATCAGAAAATGGTTGCTTGTATGTTTATAAAGATGGTAAAGTGGTCATGAAGGGAATTAAGAAAAACAGTCTGTACTATCTTGATGGAACTGTAATCCATGGTGAATCTGCAAATGTGTCTCATACTGACTATGATCTTTGGCATTCAAGAATGGGACATGTGGGAGAACCCAGTATAAATCAATTAGCAAAACAAGGGCTGATTAATAACTCTGGAAATCTTAAAGCTCATAAAACCTGTGAAGAATGTATATTTGGAAAGACAAAGAAATTTCCATATCCTGTTGGAAAACATTCTTCTACAAATGTTTTGGATTATGTGTATGATAATCTCTAGGGTCCATCTAGAACTCAAACTCTAGGTGGAGGAAGTTTTTTCTTAAGTATTATGGACGATTACGGTAGGAAGTTATAGCTGTATGTGTTAAAAGCAAAATCAGATTGCTTTGCTAAGTTCAAGGATTGGTGTGCTGAAGTTGAAACAGAGAAATAAGTCAAACTCAAATGTCTCAGGACTGACAATGGGCTAGAGTTCATGTCTGATGAATTCAACAGTTTTTGTAAAACTAAGGGAATCAAAAGAAATAATACTATTCCAGGAAATCCACAACAAAATGGGGTAATTGAGAGAATGAATAGGACAGTGTTGGGGAGGGTCAGATGCATGCTGCTTAACGCAGGGCTTGAGAATAAGTTTTGGGGAGAAGCAACTGCTACTGCAGGTTATCTGATAAACAGGAGCCCTTTATCTGTTTTGAACAATAAAACACCAGAGGAATTGTGGACAGGGAAACCACCAAGCTATGCTCATCTAAGAGTCTTTGGATGCAGAGCATATGCTCACATCAAGCAAGACAAGCTTGATGCCAGAGCGGTGAAATGTATCATGTTAGGATATCCAAGTGGAGCCAAGGGATATAGATTGTGGTGTACAGAACCAGATCACAAGAAAATTATCATCAGCAGAGATGTAGTGTTCTGTGAAGAAGTTTTGCCCTTTAAACCAGGGCAAGCTTTGCCAAGTCCCACTGATGCACAAGTTAAGGTGGAGAAGTCTGATACAACTAGTGATTCTAACTCAGAAGATTCAGCTGATGAAGAAGATCAGGATGAGGAACAGGGCACTCAGAGTTATCAACTAGTCAGCGATAGGGGAAGAAGAGTGATCAAAGCTTCCATAAGGTATGCTGATGACTACTTGATAGCTTATGCACTTGTGACTGCTGAAGAAGAAATTGAATTTCCAAAACCAAGAAATTATTCAGAAGCCATTCAAGGGCCAGATAAGGACAAGTGGATCATGGCAATGCAAGAGGAGATTGAATCACTTGAGAAGAATCAAACTTGGGTGCTAGTTCAAAAGCCAAGAAATCAGAAATTGGTCAGCTGTAAGTGTATATTCAAGAGGAAAACCGAAGTCACAGAAGTTGAAAGTCATATTTAAGGCCAGATTAGTAGCAAGGGGTTTTACTCAAAGAGAAGGTGTAGATTTCAATGAAATCTTTTCTCCAGTGGTGAAACATATATCCATCAGAATATTGTTAGCATTAGTGGCTTAGTTTGATCTGGAACTGGAACAACTAGATGTTAAAATAACTTTCCTTCATGGTGAGCTTAAGGAGAAGATATACATGTCTCAACCTGATGTATACATCTTACCAGGGAATGAAGATAAGTGTTGTCTATTACAAAAATCACTTTATGGACTTAAACAGAGTCCAAGGCAATGGTATTTGAAATTTGACAGTCATATGAAGAGCATTGGTTTTGAAAGGTCAAGGTATGATAGCTGTGTGTATCTTAAGCTTGCTGAAAATGAAGTGGTTGTATTTCTACTTCTGTATGTAGATGACATGCTGGTAGCAAGTACAAGTAAGACAAAAATCAAAAGAGTGAAGGATCAACTGAAAACTGAATTTGAAATGAAAGAACTGGACAAGCCAGAAGAATTCTTGGGATGGATATACTGAGAGATAGGCCACAAGGATGTCTGTGGTTGCATCAGAATGATTATGTGCAGAAGGTATTGAAGAAATTCAATATGCATGAGTGTAGATCTGTTTCAGTTCCTTTGGGACAACAATTTAAGCTTTCTGAACAGCAAAAGCCCAAGAATGAAGATGAGGAAAAGGAAATGAGCAGAATTCCATATTCAAATGCAGTAGGCAGCATAATGTATATTATGATTTGTACAAGGCCAGATGTTTCTCATGCTATTAGTGTAGTGAGCAGGTGTATGTTACAGAACTGTTGTCTTTTGCAAGAAAACCGTTGTCTATTGAAGAAGAACCGTTGCGAGTTTCCAGACTTTGGCAGTTACAATTCTGTTACAACTGCTGTGATCCAGATTTGATCCTAAGTCTGATATTAGACTTAAAAACTCATTATCTATACTCAATTACATGATATACACATTCATTAAGCTGAGATTAGGATCTAGAGAGAGATTTGTAGAGAGAGAGGGTGTGATAATCTTCTTGTTCTTTGCATGAGATCATGTATTCTCAATCCTTATAATTTCTTGGTATTTAGTGGATTGATAGAGATCGTTCTATCCGTGGATGTTGGTTTTAATAACCGAACCACGTAAAAGTGTGTTAATTCCTCTTATTTTCAATTTTAGATTGTTGAATCCATATTGCATAGTTAGTGTTTGATAGTTTGCTTGTGAGAGGTTGAGGATTGTTTGATTGCATTGTTTTCAGTTTTCTTTGCGCATCTTAAACCAACCAACCCAGCCAGCGTCTATTTTCTTTTTTAATTTTCTTCTGAACAAAGCAACGGCCAACCCTCAACCCACAAAAAACCAAACAAATTTTATTTCGATCATCTGCAAAACCTTCTTTTTCTTTACAAATAGTAATACCAGTGGGTAAATTGTATACCTTTTAGGTTTGATAAAATAGAAAAATCAGAGCGGAGATATAGAACTGAGTTAAAGGAATAAGGGCATGATTATCAGAGTGAACACCTTAGAAGTTGCACGTCTGCCTACTCTTGTGGAAGGCCCAACCGGATTGGGCCCAGGATGGTATATCTCAGAATTGTAGTGGTGGAAAGATGGTTTAGGATGATCAGAATTATATGGAGTTTAGGTTAAGGAAGTCCGGAAAATAACCATTTTACCATTCGGGTAATAGGTAAGTATTCGTTCCTTCCAAAAAACACACACACATTCACAACCCACTATTCACTTCCTACTTCTTCTCTCTATTTTTCTCTTCTTCATTATCTCTCTTCCACCACTGGTTGTTGGGCTGAGTTTAGCATCGGAGGTTTCCCCACCGGAAATTCTTCCAATGGTTTTGCAGGAATTTCACTGCTATTTCGACTAGAAGTGTGAAGATCAAGACATGTGAAGGGAATTCATCCCAGAGCTGTTGTGCATTGAAACGCGCAGTGTTCTCCCCCCCTGATTTCTCCTCAAGGTGTCTGAAGGGAACTCATCCCCGAGTTGTTGTGAGTTGAAACGCGCAGCGTTCTCCCCCTGAGTTCTCTTCAGGGCAACTGAAGAAAATTCATCCCAGAGCTGTTGTGCACCGAAACATGCAACGTTCTCCCCCATGAGTTCTCTTCAGGACATCTGAAGGGAATTCATTCCAGAGCTATGGTGAGAGTCCTTATCAAATCCATTTGTCTTTGAGCTAGGGCTGGGTCACCCCCATGTCCTGAGAACTCACCTCTAGGGCCAAGAGCGAGGTTCTTTCTCAAACCCTTGGCTTGCATCATTCTTGAGCTAGGCTTGGGTCATCCCCATGTCCTGAGAACTCACCTCTAGGGCCAACGACGAGGTTCTATCTCAAACCCTTGGCTTGCATCATTCTTGTGCCAGGGCTGGGTCACCCATGTCTTGAGAACTCACCTCTGGGACCAAGGGTGAGGTTCTTTCTCAATCCCTTAACTTGCATCATTTTTTAGCCAGGGCTAGGTCACCCCTATGCTCTGAGAACTCACCTCTAGGGCAAAGGACGAGGTTCTTTCTCAAACCCTTGACTTGCATCATTTTTTAGCCAGGGCTGGGTCACCCCCATGCCCTGAGAACTCACCTCTAGGGCCAAGGGCGAGGTTCTTTCTCAAACCCTTGGCTTGCATCATTTTTTAGCCAGGGCTGGGTCACCCCATGCCCTGGGAACTTACCCTTGGGGCCAAGGACAAGGCTCTTTCTCAAACCCTTGTCTTGCATCATTTGTTAGCCAGGGTTAGGTCACCCCCATGCCCCGAGAACTCACCTCTTGGGCCAAGGGCGAGGTTCTTTCTCAAACCCTTGAGTAGCATCATTTTTATTCCTTGATTATTTCCCGAGGAGTGCTCATAAGCCAATGCCCCTCAGGATGCTTTTCATGTTTATATAACACGTTTTTTATTCTTCACCAATGGAGAGGCCGTTATAGCTTGGACCCTCATTTTTCATTAGATTTAAAGAGAACTTACAACTTGGATTCCTTATCCTTAATTGAAAGCATGTAAATAACCTGCCCTCCAGCTATACATAGTACTTCTTTAAATTTCTCACATTCCAGGGCCTCAACACTGGCCTTCCTTCCTCATTCTGCAGCTCATATGCTCCACCTCCCAACTCCTTGGTGATAATAAAGGGACCCTCCCAATTAGGTTCCAACTTCCTTGTTTCCTTGAGAGCATTAGCTCTCCTCAGCACCAGGTCCCCTACCTCAAACCTTCTCAGCTTTACTCTCCTGTTATAGGTAGCACATACCTGCCCCTTGTATCTTTCAGCTTCGACTCTGGCCCTTTCTCTCACCTCCTCCAACATGTCCAGGATTTCCCTCATCAGGGCCTCATTCTGGACTTCATCTTAGTTCAATATGCAATGTGTTTTCCATCCACGCTTCTGCCGGGATCACCGTTGATGCTCCATAAACTAGGTTGAAAGGAGTTTCCCCTATAGAAGTTTTGCTGCCCGTTAGATAGGACCACAAGATAGAATCCAGCTCCTCAACCCACTTTCCACCGGCCTTCTCTAGGCGGGTTCTTATGCCCTCCAACAATGTTTGTGACTTCTACTTGCTCATTCGCTTGAGGGTGGGACACCGACGTGAAATGCTATTTAATCTTTCATCTCCTTACACCAACTCTGCAGCTTTGACCCACAAAACTGGGTCCCATTATCCGAAACCAAGATCCTGGGGATACTATATCTATATCATATGTTTTTCCATAAAAACTTTAGAATATTATCCTCTTCGATCTTGGCTACCGCCTTAGCCTCCACCCATTTGGTGAAGTAGTTCACTGCAACTATCAAGAACGTTTTCTTACCTGGAGCGGCTATGAATTTTCCAGCTATGTCCATCCCCACTTATCAAAAGGGTACGGGGAATACATAACCCCTAGCTCCTTTGTCGGGGTATGGATAAGTGGTCTATGTCTTTAGCATATGTCACACCTTCGGATCAGCTTCTCTGCATCGTTGACCATAGTGGGCCAATAATATCCAGCTCTGATTACTCTTCTAATGATGTCTCGAGGCACGGTACGGCTGCCGGCACAGCCCTCATGAAGCTCTCTCGGAGGACGTAATTCCCTTCTTCCCTGGATAAACACCTTATATGTGGCTGAGCAAATACTCTTTTGTAAAATTGATCACCCATAAGGCAATACTTATCATACCTTGAACTCTGCGGTCCTCCTACCTCACTCCTTCTCGTCTTGAGATAGCGCACAATGGGAGCTCTCCAATCATCCTGCTCCTCCACAGCGACTACATCCATTTCTAACGTCCCTCTTTCTAGAGTGATCAGAGTGATCTTACCCATTGCACCCTCACTCATTGCCCCTTCCATCTTGGCTAGAGCATCCGTCTTTGTGTTTTCCTCTATAGGAATTTGCTCAATGTTCAACTCTGTGAACTTCTTCTTCCACTCTTCTACCAGCTCTGCATATTTAATCATCATTTTGCTTCATCTCTCATACGTCCCCAAGACCTGTTGAGCCACCAACTGTAAGTCTGAGTAAACAACCACTCTTTGTGCCCCCAACTCTGCATCTATCGTTAAGCCCTGGATCAGGGCCTCGTATTTAGCCTCGTTGTTGGAGGTCGGAAATTCAAACCTAACCTCAAACTGAAGCTCTTCGCCTTTGGGACAAATCACCACTACCCCTGCACCATAGCCTGCTTGGGAGACCTATCCGTCAATATATATCCTATATAGTTCCAACTTTGCAACTCGAGTCATATCTTGTATGAAGTCGGCTAAAGGGTGAGCTTTGATGGCCACCCTGGATTCGAATTCCTCATCATACTCTCCCAACTCTACAACCTACTTCACCATCCTCCCTGAAAATTCTTGGCGACTAAGTGTTTGTCGAAGCTGAGTATTCATCCTTACGATTACCTTGTGGGGCAAAAAATATGGCCTCAATCTCCTTGCTGCTACCATGACCGCCAGAGCTGACTTCTCTATCTCAGAGTATCTCAACTCCAGTCCCTGCATCATTTTGCTGACATAATAGATAGGATGCTGCATCGACTCCTCCTTCCTAAGGAGTACTGGACTCAGAGTTGTCTCCCCAACTAAGAAATATAGGTACAACACCTCCCCCTACACCGGTTTGGTAAGCAGGGGCAGGGTGGTGAGATGGTCCTTACCTAAAAAGCCTTCTGACACTCCTCCTTCCACTCAAACTTTGACCCCTTCCTCAATATTTTGAAGAAATGGAGGCCTCGAAATAAATCGGCTCAGAGCTGCAATACGCCCATTCAATCTTTGGATTTCCTTGACATTCTTTGGGGATTGCATCTCTTTAACAACCCTAAACTTGGAGGGGTTCACCTCAATTCCCTGCCTAGTCACCATATATCCTAAGAACTTTTCTGTCTGCACCCTAAAAGAGCACTTGGCTGGGTACAGCCTCATTCCGCATCGTCGGATAATCCCAAAGACCTCCTCTATGTCTGTGTAATGGTTCACCACTGCATCACTCTTGACTAACATGTCATTGACATAGGCCTCCATGTTACAGCCTAACTGCTCCCTAAACACTGCTTCAACCATCCTTTAATAAGTGGCTCCAGAATTTTTCAATCCAAAGGGCATCTTTGCATACCCATATGTCCTACATGACATTACAAAGAAAATCTTGGGGATATCCTCCGGGCATAGCTGAATCTGATGGTAGCCCTGGTAAACATCCATCACAGACAGAATTCGCATCCAGATATGGAATAAACCAATTGGTCAATCCTAGGTAGATGATAATTATCTTTAAGGCATGCCTTGTTAAGATCTCGGAAATCCATGCACATTCTCCAGGCCCCTGACCCTTTAGATACCATCACAGTGTTGGAGAGCCACTCCGGAACTCACCTCCACTATATATCCCGTCTCCAACAATTTCCCTACTTCTTCATTTATCGCTATGTCCTTCTCTGGACCAAATTATCGCAGTTTCTGTTTAACTAGCCTAGCTTGTGAATCCATGTTCAATCTATGGAGCGCTATGTTAGGATTAATCCCCATCATATCCCTTGGTTCAACAGCAAATAGGTCAGCGTTCCTCCTGAGACACTGCACCACCGCTTCGGAGACCTCATGACTCATTTGAGTCCCAATTCGAGTAGTGAAGCCCACCTTGTTAGGGTATAATTCTACTTGCATCAACACCTCTTTAGGCCTAATCCTCAGCTTTGGATCGGGCTCATCTAACTTTGTCATCTTCGTCCTCTCCTCAAGTGCTCTGCCCTGCTGATCTGGAACCACCTGCACCATATGACTAGATCTTTTGACAATATTAGTGTAGCACCTTCTTTCGGTGAGTTGATCACCGTTGACCTTCCCCACTTTGGTTCCTACCGGGAACTTTAACTTCATATGGCTTAAAGAGATAATTGTTGTAAAGCAGTTCAGCATAGGCCTACTAAAGATGACATTGTAAGAACTTGGTGCCTCCACCACCGAGAAGTTCAACATATGCACCCTCCGCAACGGATCTTTACCTAGCTCCACCTGCAAGGTCACCTGTCCTAATGGCTGCACTGATCCTCCAGCTAACCCGTACAAGGCTGTGTTTACAGAAGTTAGTTTTACGTTCAGCCCCATTTTCAGAAAGCAATCTTGGAAAATGATGTTAGCAGAGCTCCTAGTGGCTACAAAGATCTGGGCTACAGTGGCCCCTCCGATGTCTTCCATAATCACCAATGCATCATTGTGAGTATTCATGGTTAGTCCTGCATTGCCAGGGCCGAACTCGGTATGGGGGAACTCCCTCTCCCCTGTGGTCACCTCTGAGACTTCCCCCCTGGGGTACCTTGCCACCTCTCGTGCGGAGGCTTTCCGTGCATGGTGGGAGTCACCATCCTGTGGTCATCTTACTATTATTTGAATGTACGTTTTCTTATGGCCGGATTCCTCCCCGACTCTGGGCTCCTCTGCAGGCTCTTTTCCTTTATCCTTGTGCTCTCTGCACTTGTAATTTCTTCCTTTATCTCTCTCCTTCATGACATATTCCACTAGATGCCCCTCCTTTATGAGCTTCTCTATCATATTCTTAAGATGACAAAATTTATCTGTCTCATGACCGTAGCCATTGTGGTATCGGCAGTACATCTCTGATCTCAGGTGCTTGGGGCCTGTATATGCAGTAGTAGGGTACTTGAACTCTGGGATCTCCACTGCTATCTCCAGCAGCTTAGAGGGTTTCAGAGTTAACGGGGTGTAATTCTCAATCCGAGGTCCCCCAACAGACCTGCCCTTTTCCATAGGCTTCCGCTCTTTATCTGATGTCTCCCTTTTCTTCTCCACCAGCTTTTCTTCTCTCCTAGGGATGTTGCGAGCCTCCTCCAAGTTGATATACTTGTCTGCCCAAGAGTTCATCAAAAGTTCGGGGTGTGCATTGTGCCAGGGATCGAAAAAAGTCTTCGTCCACCAATCTTGTGCCAGTGCATTTATTTTCACCTCTAAGGTGGCAGATGGAACCTCCAATACAGCAGTATTAAACCTCCCCACATACTTCCCAAGACTCTCCAATTAACCCTGTTTCAAACTCATCAATGTCAGGACTGATTTATGTTGTCTCCTTGCACTAGCGAATCGGTGCACGAATAAAGAACTCAGTTCTACAAAGAAAGTCATCGAGCTTGCTGACAGTTGGCTAAACCACTATTGGGCATATTTCGTTAGCGTTCTCAAAAAAACTCTACACTTTACCCCATCAGTGTACTAGTGAAGGAGATCCCCATTTTCAAACCTCAGCAAGTGATCATGTGCATTTGCGCTTCCGTCACACTCATATGGCAATGTCTTGAAGTTCGGAGGCAGTGGGTCTGCCAAAATCTCCTCGGTGAAAAGGGATCCCACATCTATGAACGACCTACGACCGCATCTCTACTCCTCTACAGGTTTTCCAATTCCCTACGAAGGTCCTGCAACTGTTGGTTTACTGTGTTCACAGTGTCCGCATAGCTGACATCATAGTCATTTGCTTCCTGCACCTCATCCCTAGGAGGCACAACTTTCCCTCCCGGCGGTGTCCTCTGAAGCTGTGGGGCTCGGCGCTCCCCCGCAACTGGTTATCGGCCCCCCTGAGGGAAAAGAGTCCTCCTAGTCGAATTCACTTCCCTATGAGTTGCATCCTCCACCGGGATGGGCTACCTGATAGTCCCTTGATCCTGCTCCCTGTTCTCTACAGGCAAAAACCCAGGTGGGGGCCCCAAGAGTCCACCTCTGTTGGCCAATGCACTGTGGATGGTTATTTCTATCAAGTAATTGAGGTAATTTGTCGTCATAGTCTCGGTTGTGCCCCAGTGGAGGGGGCAAGGTACTCCCACTTCGGCCCCTCAGTGGTTGGGGTGGTGCCCACAACGCTCCTAGTTCGTATATTCCCTAGAGAGGTGAGCTCAGTTGCTCAAGAAAGACTCTCCTCGGCCGCCTCTTTCTCAAAGGCAGCCGTCAAATCCCGAGGGGTGTTATCTCCAGCCATGCTACAAACGGGACAACAAACAACAAATTAACACCATTACTAATTTTCCAAGAATTTGGAACTCTTCCTTCAGGGATGATAAATGATTTTTAGTTAAGTGAAACAAAGGTAAGCCTCACACCTTACACCAAATTTTTCCACAGACAGCGGCAGTTGATAGGGGTTGTTCAAAATTCAGTGCTCAACAATGTTTGAAGATTTGAAGTATGAAAGAATACATACGAACAATTCCCAGTAAGATTCACGAAACAAGGAAGAGCTTCCTCTCCTTCTCACAACTGTGCATCTGCAAAACAAAGCCGGGGGGTGCCCCGATATAAACCTTCCAACGCTCAAGTCAGTTCTCAATTCAAAGGATGAAACTCAAGCATTGCAATAGTAAAGTTAAGAGTGTGTAACCTTTTGAAATGAATGGATCCCCTATTCATATTTACTGTTCATTAGGGCAAAGGGCCAAAAGGTCATTTGGGGCTGCCCAATAACATTGCGCCAATTGTCCCTCTGTACCTGGCGGCGGTGTCAGAGGGTACAGTACTTTTTCCAGGACAACTCACAGTTGTCTGTACTTTTTCTCTTAGTTGTCTGTATTTCTTTTGGAGGGTTGGGGAGCACGTATCTTGGTCCCTAAGTTATAAATGATAACATTCCCGCTACAGGGTTCCGCCTGCCTCCAGCGGTGTCAATCAGAGCGCCTAGACAGCCATCCTGTGTTTTGCTGTCCAACGCCAATAGATCAACTGCGGGGAACTCAACTCTGTTCGACCCTTCAGAGCTGTCCTCGGTGTCAATCCAACCCTGCAGGGCTGAGCCAGTCATTGGTTGACATATCGTTCTCCACTCTATAGGGGATGAAGGGCTCCTTAATCGTCCTTAGTCCAGTGCACTGTTGTGGGCTTGTACATGCTTTAGGGATTTCTGTGCAAGGGGTAATGTACATTTCTCCCATATCACTCTCCTTTAATGGCATGGAATGGTAGTAGGTGGAGAACATGGTATTCAGAATCCCTCTCTGCACCACTTCAATGCACCACTTTGCGAACACGGTAATCTTACCCAGCTTTTAGAATCTATACCACCAGAATAACACCAGATGTGTTTCAAGGTCCACCCTAGCAAAGAGTTGGGCTTCCAGTAAGGGATTTCATCTTTGGGGCTTAACCGGGACCCGAATCAACCCGAAACTATTTAGCTCTGAGCATACAGAGTCATACAAGCTCGCATTAGACATAGCTACCTTCGTTGAGTCTGAGGACAAACTGGTGGTTGTCCAGAGCTGAGCCAATTTGGGGCTAAAAACTGATTCTCCGAAAACAAACTTGATTTAAATGCCGAACTGCCCGCTTATAGCTTGAACCACATTGAATTGCTTATTCTCATCATCCTCGAACTGGCTATCCTGAGTCAAGCCGACTCATCACTTCAGCTGGTCTACCTTTGAAGCAGTTTTATTGAGTTTGATGGGTTCGAATCGGGTCGCCCGTAAAATGTGCGATTTTTCTTTGCCACGAGCCAGGGTGTCCAAAATATTGTATAATCTCTTCAAAGTTTGATGGCTCCCAGATTGGAATCAGCCAAAATCCAGCCAATCACCATTGTCATCGAGTAGACTCAACACCAAGTCAATGTGCTTACGTCCCATCTTGTTTCTCTAATTCTTACAATCCAGGTTTTTTCCTTTCCTTAGACTCAATTCTTTAGTATTAAAATCCGGTTTTGGGAATTGGAATTTGACGTGATGTTTGAAAGCCTGTAAGCCTCATTCGATTCTGTATTTGCTTGATTCGATTCAGATTTTGACTTTGAAATTTTTCAATTTCGTTTCCGCACTAATTTTGAAATTATCGAGGGCCTACGAGCCATACTTCTGCTGCTAATAGTTGGTTTTACTGCTACGCTTTTGAAGGCCTGTGAGCCGTTGATTGAATTTCTATTTTGTGGCATGTGCATTCGTTTCTGTAATTGCTTTATGTTCAACTTGGTCTCTAGATTGTAATTGCTTTATGTTCAACTTGGTCTCTAGATTTAAGTTGAATATTGTGAATTTACTCACTCGGGCTTAAATTTTTGGTGCGCTGCTTTTGCTGCCTACTTTACTACCGAATAATGAAGGTCTATGCTAATCATCTATCCCATTTTGTGCACTGAAAATTGTAATTATTCAGCCCAATTATCATTCTGAAATTGTGGGCTAGGAGGAGTCAGAACTGAAAAGCTATTTTCAAAGTTGAACGAAGTGTAAAATTTCAAAGCTGAAAGCAAATTTTCAGAGTTGAAAAATACATTTTCAGAGCTACAAAATAGTTTTAGAAGTGAAGTAGTATCTTCAGACTTGAATTTTCAGAGCTAGAAAAGTAGTGTTAGGATTGAAAAAGTATTTTCCGATTTGAATCTTCAGAGATGAAAAATAATTTTAGATTCGAATGTGCAGAGTGGCAAAAATATTTACGACTAGAAAAGAAAATGAAAATTTAGATTTTAATTTCAAGTTTCCGGAGCTGACATTGTTAGTATTAAAGTTAGACAAAATTTCCAATTTGATAAATGAACAAGAAATTTCAGATTTAAAATTTTCAAAACCAAAGATATAATTTCAGATTTGAAAAAGCTTCAGGTGGCAGAGCTGAAAAAAAATCTATATCTAAAAAAACTGATTGGATTAATGACCATAAAATAACCGCATACACTAATTATTTAGTAAGAGGATGTTTGAAAGATTTATAAGGTATAATTTTTAAGAATTCTGAGACATGATATATATTTATTGATTAGCTCAAGGGTAAATGTGTGTTCATTTTTAGTATCGCCATCTTATGACTTGAGTTTGGGGAGGAACTCGCTCTATTCTTGAATATAATTCTACCTTGCATTACTATCAACGTATTGCAATCTATTATTTGTGGAACTATTTGGGAATGGCGGATAAATTACTCTGATACGCTTTCACCTGTGTTACTTGAATTTAACCCTCTCCCTAGATGTGCATTAAATTTACAGATATTGAGAGGGCCCGGAGCCCTGTCTTCGACCTAATGTTTCTTGCAGTATAAGTCCCAGAGCTCTAGCTCTGCATTATGCCTCGAAAATGCTTCTTGCATTGCCTTTCGCCTCAGAAACGTGTAAGTCCAGAATAATCTGGTCACATTGAATTGGGTGTGTCACCCCATGTGTAATTCCATAGTGTGATACCCCGAACCTTTGAAACACAATAAAATACATTGTTTATAATTTAAAATATTTTTACCCATTAAATTTTAAATTACAAAGTTATCTGATTTATGATTTTATTTTAGAAAATAAGTGTGACTGCGATGTACCAGGCCGACTGCACTCCTAGCACCTAAAGGGGTAAGAATTAGAAGTTTACAAAACAGAAGTTTAAAATTAACATCGAGTTTAAGAAATAAGATAAAATTAATTAAATACCATATCTATATATGCATACGTAACATAAAATAAATACACAAACATCTAGATATGTGTATACTAAGGCAAATAATTATAGTAATAAAATAATAATATAATAACATACCTATACCTATATCTAAAACGTTAAGCTAAATGATAATATAATAATAATAATGATAATAACATATCTAACCTACATAATAATAATAATAATATAATAATAATATACTAAATATAGTAAATTGCACACACATACTAAATTTAGCAAATAAATCAAATTATATAATAATATTAACAAATAAAACGTATTCATACACTAACATGAATTTGGGATCGTCCCACATCGAAAAAAAATTGAAACATTGTTGAAAAATTCCTTTATAAATAAGTTATAGGAAATGAACTAATAACTAAACATTTCAGTGAATGAATTAAAAGGAATTCCTTTAATTAGGAGGTCCTTATAAGTTTATTTTTCGACTACGTTCGAACTGGTGTTTTCGGAAGTTGTCGTCCAGTGTCTAAAACTTTGGAGGTATGTCTTCTTTAATAGTTTTACTTTTCCATTATTTTATAGTTTATTTAAATTTAGGAATTTAATTGTTTTAAATAGATTAATATATTTAGTTGTTTTCTTTTAGGTCGTATTAGGTAGTTGTTATTTTGCATGTTAGTTAATTTTAAGTATGTCTTAATTAATGTTGTCTGTAATTTAAATTTAGTAGATAATTATGCTTCTTAGTTTAAAATTGTAATTTATAATAACTTGGCTTATATATTAAATATTGTAAAAGTAGATATAATCCAAAGAAAAGGATACCACATTAATTATTTTTAAAATATAACCGAACCCGATAAGTAATACTAATTAAACAAACAACATGTGCTTGGTGTAGTGCGGATCGGGCCTTGGGACATTTGCGACCTACCTTTAGTTTTTAAAGCAAGCAAACAAGGTGGGTGACTGGGCTATTTGTAAGTATATTATGCTACTGAACTTGTACTTTGATAAATATATTTGCCTTCGGACTTATTGATATGATACCTCTTAAGTCGTAAGATTGGCTTTTGAGAAAGGCTCTTAAGTCGTAAGATTGGCTTTTGAGTAGGGCTTGGGAGTCGTAAGATTGGCCCCCTAGTCTAGCAATATGGCTTTTGAGTTATAAGATGGACTCCTAAGTCAAGGATGTGTTTATTATTGTGCACCTTCGTTAGTATAACTGCTTACAAAGTTCCCACTGAGTTTATACTCATGCCCATAATTTATTACAAATCTTCAGGTTAGTTGAGCAAGGTGGCGGGCCTGTTGCGGCAAAGGTCACCGGGTTCCTCCTTTTACCCGCAACTCAAAGATGTTTTTGCCACTTCTGTGTATATTAATAAGTTTGTGTGTATGCAAATCTGGGATTTGCATTTTCTTAGAAACTTTGGCACCACTAGTGTAAATATGTTTTGGCAGTATCATATTGTCAATAAAATTTCTACTTTTATCCAATAAGTATTTTATGTCACGCTTTCGCACATTTTCTGATTTATTATTTAATCAAAAGAAAAGAAAATTTAGTAGCACTTTAATCCCGAGTTAATGGGATTGGGGCGCTACAGAGTGGTATCAGAGCGGGTCTACTTTTCTGTATACTCGATTTATAAAATAAAACCAAGGGGAACCGTGACTTTGCCAACAGACCGACACTCGCTCCAAGGTATGTATATTTTATTATGAGTTTTATATAAGTTCAAAAATGTTTTGTCCTCGAAACTTTTACTACCAATTAAGAAGCCAGATTAGAGACTGATCCATATTCCTTCTTTATGATAGGATGGTTCGAAGAAAACAAACTGCTAGAAAAACAGTAGTATATAGACAAAGAATACTCGCTAACAGAGATCTACCACCCGCAATGTCAGTCTACCGGAGGACCAGACAGGGTGAATATCAGAATATAGGCGAGTATATAAATATATTACAGAGACGTCGGAACAACGCCATACAAGAAGGACATCACATTACTGAGTACGAGGCTTCTATGCGCTTAGCAGACACTGTCCTCCCAAATTATAGAGATGTTGCCCATCGGTTATTGGACGAAATGCTTACGATAGATTCTACGGCTGGACTGACAATTAATTATGAACGTTTTAGTGTCCGCCTCGCTATGGTTATTAGAGAACGTCAAAGGTGCCTCGCAATTGCAGACCAGATGGAAATGGAGGCAGAGGAACAGAGGCAAAGGGCAAATCATTATGACGAGGTCGCCGCCAACAAGCGCTTAGAGGCTATTGCTGACGAACGACTTGCCGAACGCGCTAGAGATCGAGCGGAATACTGTCTCGAGTTCGCAAGATCGCAAAGGGAGGAAGCAGGTGTAGCAGAAGAGGAGGAGGACCCCTCAGAAGATACCGAGCCCAACGAGTCCATAGGATCAGTCCATGATGAGAGCGTACCATCTAGGGGTCGACGTATGCGTACCCCACCAGCAGAGAACCAGGCGGGTCCCAGTAATTGGTTCTGATATAGTTAGAAACCTAGAGGATGTACATATAGTAATAGTAGATAGTTTTTGTATAATGATGTCTAGGTACATAACTAGATCGTAAATATCCTTTTGCTAATAGGGATGTATATAAGTCATCCTTTGATCATGCTATCTTTTTGCTCGTATAAGCATGATTAACTAATAGACATTTTGTACGGGTAAGAGTATCAAAAACCAGTGTACCTATTGTATATATATATGGATTTGTAAACCTAATATCTTCTACGTATATGATTTGTTTACAAATTATTCGGTATATTAAACAAGGGTATATATGCATATAATTAAGTGTTATTTCTCTTTCTCCCAAAAGTATGGCAGCGCGAGGAAGGCCACGTAAACATGTGCAAAATGAAAATGAGCCATTTGTCGAGCCAGCTGCTGAGAGGCAACCTCCACCTGCTGTTGGAGTACAGGGAGCGGATTTTGCACGGGAGTTCTTGAACTCTCTGCAGGGACTCATACAACAAATACCAGCTAACCAGAATATACCAAATCCACAGAATCAGGGTATCAATACTAATGTCATTATAGAGCAATTTCGTCGTTTTTCACCACCAAGATTCAGAGGCAGTGAAGGACCTATGGTCGCTGAGGAATGGATTCTTGAGCTTGAAAGAATCTTTGACCATATGGAATCAACTGAAAATCAGAAAGTTTCGTGCGCAATATTCCAACTTGTGGAAGATGCTGGACACTGGTGGAAATCACACGAGCGAACTATGACGAATGAACAAAAGCAAAACATGACCTGGAATGATTTTAAAAACATGATGATGGATCGTTACTTTCCACAGTCTATCCGTGACCAAAAGGAAATTGAGTTTGTCAATCTGAAGCAGGGAATTCTTCCAGTGATGGAGTATGAAAGACGTTTTAATCAATTATCTAAATATGCCCCACACTTGGTTGATACAGATGAAAGAAAAGCAAGACGTTTTGAAAGAGGTTTGCGTCCAGAGATCGGAGGTATTGTGTCAGGATTGAAACTACCTACGTACCATGAAACGTTTGAACGAGCACATATTGTATCCCTTAGCCAGAATCTAGAATACAACCAGAAACCTCAAGAGCAACTCGGGAAAAGGAAATGGGATTTTAGAGATAAGAATAAGACTAACCACTTTGTGAAGAAGGCAACCCCAAGGGGGGGATCAGGACCAAATGCAGTTCCGATATGTTCTAATTGCAATAAGCACCACTATGGGGAGTGTTTGATGGGAAAGAATGTTTGTTATAAGTGTCGTCAACCAGGACATAGGTATTGGGAATGCACTGCCACACCGACCAAGGCACCACAAAATGTTAATACACCAGACAGGAAGACAGGGAAGGCACGCGTTTTTGCTCTAGGACAAGACAAAGTGACCGAGGAGAATGAAACCATGGCAGGTATACTATTTGTCTACAATCTTCCAGCATATATTTTGTTTGATACTGGTGCATGACATTCTTTTATGTCAGAAGATTTTAAAAGAAAACTGGGTTTGAAAAGTAACACAAATGGAGAGGAGTTGACGGTAAGTATTCCCTCAGGAGAAACTATTAGGACTAAAGATATTGTGACTGGTGTGAAGCTTTTGATAGGTAACCAAGAACTGGAAGCCGATCTATATGTGTTAGAGATGAAATGTTTCGATGTTATTTTGGGTATAGATTGGTTGACCAAGAATAAAGCAACAATCCGATGCTTTGAGCGTGAAATATATTTTGAAAGACCAATAGGATCCAAATTCACCTTTTACGGAGCCAAAACTAATACCAGACCGCGTATTGTGTCAGTAATGAAGGCTGTAAGAATGTTACGGAAAAAGGGAAATGAAGGCTACCTTGTGAATATCATGGAAAATAATACTGTTAAGATTACACCTGCTGATATATCGACGGTGAGAGATTATATGGACGTATTTCCAGATGAGTTGCCAGGAATACCTCCTGATCGACAAGTTGAATTCACAATAGATTTGGTGCCCGGAGCTGCACCTATATCTAAAGCACCTTATCGAATGGCACCTAAGGAATTACAAGAATTAAAAATACAGCTTCAGGAGTTACTGGACAAGAAGTTCATCAGGCCAAGTGTTTCTCCATGGGGAGCCCCTGTATTGTTTGTCAAGAAGAAGGACGGATCACTTAGAATGTGCATTGATTATCGGGAACTCAACCGTTTAACAATCAAGAATAAGTATCCCTTGCCCAGAATAGAAAATCTTTTTGACCAACTGAAGGGAGCTAGCGTGTTCTCAAAGATCGATCTAAGATCGGGCTACCACCAACTCAAGGTCAAAGAATGTGATATTTCTAAGACAGCCTTTAGAACACGATATGGTCATTATGAGTTCATAGTAATGCCTTTTGGATTGACAAATGCACCCGCAGTATTCATGGATTTGATGAATAGGGTATTCCATCCTTATCTAGATCAGTTTGTCATAGTCTTCATTGATGATATCCTAGTATACTCAAGAGATAAAGAACAACACGAGAAACATCTTAGAACTATACTAGGTACCTTACGACAGGAGAAGCTTTATGCTAAATTTAGCAAATGTGAATTTTGGCTAGATCGAGTTGTTTTTCTAGGCCATATTATCACGGCTAATGGAATCGAAGTGGATCCCGCGAAGGTTGAAGCAGTAATGAATTGGAAAGCTCCGAAGAATGTGAATGAGGTTCGAAGTTTTCTGGGTCTAGCTGGTTACTACAGAAGATTCATTCAAGATTTCTCGAAGATCGCTAGGCCTTTGACTCAATTGACAAAGAAGAGCAACCAGTTCCACTGGACTGACGAATGCGAAAATAACTTTCAAGAGCTTAAGCAAAGACTCGTAACCGCGCCAGTTCTAACTATCCCTGACGGATCAGAAGGGTTTGTCATTTACACCGATGCCTCAAAGTTAGGACTAGGATGTGTTTTGATGCAGCATGGAAAAGTCGTCGCTTATGCCTCAAGGCAATTGAAACCCCATGAGTTAAACTACCCTACACATGACTTAGAATTAGCTGCTGTTGTTCACGCATTAAAGATATGGCGTCATTACCTCTATGGTGGGAAATGTGAAATCTACACGGACCATAAGAGTTTAAAATACTTTTTCACACAAAAAGAACTCAACATGCGCCAAAGGAGATGGCTGGAGCTAGTAAAGGATTATGATTGCACCATCCTCTATCACCCGGGCAAGGCAAATGTCGTAGCTGATGCACTTAGTAGGAAAAATGAAAGTCATATGGCCAGTCTACCAACACAACAGCAGCAACTGCTGACAGAATTTGCAAAGTTGAATCTAGATTTTGTAAAGTCAGGCCATACTACAGCTATGATCACAGCATTAACCATACAACCTACTTTGAGAGATCGAATAAAGGTAGCACAAAGGACTGACCAATTCCTTCTCAAGATGAAAGACCGGGCAATTGCAGGAACCATCAAGGGATTCTTTTTAACACCAGATGGAACTTTAATATACGAAGGAAGATTATGTGTACCTAAGGATGATGACATAAAGAAGGAAATTCTTGAAGAAGCTCACAATACCCCGTACACAGCTCATCCAGGAGGGACGAAAATGTTCAAGGACCTAAAAGAGATCTATTGGTGGAGGAATATGAAACGATCAATAGGGCAATTTGTTGAAAGATGTTTAACATGCCAACAAGTTAAAGCAGAACACCAACGGCCTTCAGGACTCTTACACCCTTTAGAGATTCCCGAATGGAAGTGGGAACACATAGCAATGGACTTTGTTACTGGACTACCACGAACAGCAAGAAGGAATGAAGCTTTTTGGGTAATCATCGACAGACTTACAAAGACAGCACACTTTATACCGGTAAGAATGACGCTTAACATGGATCAACTTGCTCAACGGTACGTGGACGAGATTGTTAGATTACACGGAGTACCAGTGACCATAGTTTCGGACAGAGATACTCGTTTCACCTCTAAATTCTGGAGAAGTCTACAAACGGCCCTTGGGACAAAGCTCAACTTCAGCACATCATATCATCCACAAACTGATGGACAGTCAGAAAGAACAATACAAACACTCGAGGATATGCTTAGAGCCTGTGTACTAGACTTTGGAGGAAACTGGGAAACATATTTACCGTTGGTAGAGTTTTCCTATAACAACAGTTACCAGGCGACAATAAAGATGGCACCATATGAAGCACTCTATGGAAGGAGATGTAGATCGCCGATTTACTGGGATGAAGTTGGAGAACGAAAGATCTTAGGCCCGGAAATCATCGAAAGAACCATTGGAGTGGTAACTAAGATTCGAGAAAGAATTAAGGCCGCCCAGGATCGACAGAAATCATATGCTGACACACGAAGGAAGGATCTACAATTCAATACAGGCGATAAGGTTTTTCTCAAAATGGCACCAATGAAAGGAGTAATACGCTTCGGAAAGAGAGGGAAGTTGAAACCAAGATATATTGGCCCATTTGAGATTCTAGATAGAATCGGAGACGTCGCCTATAAGTTAGCTCTACCGCCAGGACTTACCAATATCCATAACGTCTTCCATGTATCGGTACTTAGAAAGTATGTCCCAGATACGAATCACGTTATTCATCATGAAAATCTGGAGATCAATAAAAACCTCACTTATGAAGAGAACCCCATTGCTATCCTAGGAAGAAAAGTTCACACTTTGAGGAATAGAGAGATTCCCTTGGTACTAGTGCAGTGGAGTAGACATGGGAAGGAAGAAGCTACTTGGGAACGAGAAGATGAGATTTTAGCAAAATATCCGAACATCCTAAACCAAGTAAGTACAATTTCGAGGACGAAATTTTTAAAAGTAGGGGAGACTGTGATACCCCGAACCTTTGAAACACAATAAAATACATTGTTTATAATTTAAAATATTTTTACCCATTAAATTTTAAATTACAAAGTTATCTGATTTATGATTTTATTTTAGAAAATAAGTGTGACTGCGATGTACCAGGCCGACTGCACTCCTAGCACCTAAAGGGGTAAGAATTAGAAGTTTACAAAACAGAAGTTTAAAATTAACATCGAGTTTAAGAAATAAGATAAAATTAATTAAATACCATATCTATATATGCATACGTAACATAAAATAAATACACAAACATCTAGATATGTGTATACTAAGGCAAATAATTATAGTAATAAAATAATAATATAATAACATACCTATACCTATATCTAAAACGTTAAGCTAAATGATAATATAATAATAATAATGATAATAACATATCTAACCTACATAATAATAATAATAATATAATAATAATATACTAAATATAGTAAATTGCACACACATACTAAATTTAGCAAATAAATCAAATTATATAATAATATTAACAAATAAAACGTATTCATACACTAACATGAATTTGGGATCGTCCCACATCGAAAAAAAATTGAAACATTGTTGAAAAATTCCTTTATAAATAAGTTATAGGAAATGAACTAATAACCAAGGACGAAAATATCGGTAATTACGGAGATATCGATATTTCAATTTAGAGAGATTTCGGTGAAATCTCGATTAATATCGAAATATCGGCGCAATTTTTTTAAAAATTCCGGAAAATGTATTAAAACAGTAATTTATCACGATATTTTATAGATTGTTATAAACCTACTTAAATTCAAATATTTAATCTAAATATTGAGTGAAATTCACATATTTACAACTAGTTGACAAATAATAAACAATAGAAACATTATCAAGCCACACAAGATACATTATGAGCTCTTATTATCATTAAGGATGTTCAAGTATTTTGCAATAATATTCTAATCTATTAAATCTTTGGGCTGCATTAAGAAAATTTAGTGGATTGCGAATAATTTAGAAATTTTACAACTAAGGCTGCATAAAGAAAATATAACCGAAATTTCACCGATATTAATCGAAATTTCACCGAAATTAATCGAATTTTACCGAAATTTCACCGATATTAATCGAAATCTCACCGAAATTCATCGAAATTTTGGTAAAATTTCCACGAATTACAACAAATTATACCTAGAGATAGCCCAAATCGAAATTTTCGGAGATTTCGGAGATATATCGGAGATATTCTGACATAAATTTATTACATCCGAATATCGTTTCGGTATCACCAAAAAAGAGAGATATCGGAGAGATATCGGTGAATATCGGAGATATTTTAATCCTTGCTAATAACTAAACATTTCAGTGAATGAATTAAAAGGAATTCCTTTAATTAGGAGGTCCTTATAAGTTTATTTTTCGACTATGTTCGAACTGGTGTTTTCGGAAGTTGTCGTCCAGTGTCTAAAACTTTGGAGGTATGTCTTCTTTAATAGTTTTACTTTTCCATTATTTTATAGTTTATTTAAATTTAGGAATTTAATTGTTTTAAATAGATTAATATATTTAGTTGTTTTCTTTTAGGTCGTATTAGGTAGTTGTTATTTTGCATGTTAGTTAATTTTAAGTATGTCTTAATTAATGTTGTCTGTAATTTAAATTTAGTAGATAATTATGCTTCTTAGTTTAAAATTGTAATTTATAATAACTTGGCTTATATATTAAATATTGTAAAAGTAGATATAATCCAAAGAAAAGGATACCACATTAATTATTTTTAAAATATAACCGAACCCGATAAGTAATACTAATTAAACAAACAACATGTGCTTGGTGTAGTGCGGATCGGGCCTTGGGACATTTGCGACCTACCTTTAGTTTTTAAAGCAAGCAAACAAGGTGGGTGACTGGGCTATTTGTAAGTATATTATGCTACTGAACTTGTACTTTGATAAATATATTTGCCTTCGGACTTATTGATATGATACCTCTTAAGTCGTAAGATTGGCTTTTGAGAAAGGCTCTTAAGTCGTAAGATTGGCTTTTGAGTAGGGCTTGGGAGTCGTAAGATTGGCCCCCTAGTCTAGCAATATGGCTTTTGAGTTATAAGATGGACTCCTAAGTCAAGGATGTGTTTATTATTGTGCACCTTCGTTAGTATAACTGCTTACAAAGTTCCCACTGAGTTTATACTCATGCCCATAATTTATTACAAATCTTCAGGTTAGTTGAGCAAGGTGGCGGGCCTGTTGCGGCAAAGGTCACCGGGTTCCTCCTTTTACCCGCAACTCAAAGATGTTTTTGCCACTTCTGTGTATATTAATAAGTTTGTGTGTATGCAAATCTGGGATTTGCATTTTCTTAGAAACTTTGGCACCACTAGTGTAAATATGTTTTGGCAGTATCATATTGTCAATAAAATTTCTACTTTTATCCAATAAGTATTTTATGTCACGCTTTCGCACATTTTCTGATTTATTATTTAATCAAAAGAAAAGAAAATTTAGTAGCACTTTAATCCCGAGTTAATGGGATTGGGGCGCTACACATAGTTTTCCCTGTGGTAGCATTGAACTTCGCATAAGTCCAGAATTTGCAACCCTAGCTACATTGAATTTTGGGTAATCCCAGGCAGGCCCTGGTTGCATTGAATTCCTTGTAATCCCAGGCAAGCCCTGGTTGCATTGAATCAGTGTAATCCCGGACAAGCTCCTAGTTTCCAAATGAACAAAAGAGAAAGCGAGGCTTGTGTAACCCCACAGTCCCCTCCGTGGTCGTATTGAATGAACGTAATTCTGGACAAGCTCCCGGTTGCTAAAAGAACAAAAGAGAAAGAGAAGCCCGCGTAGTCCAACAGTCCCCTTTGCTGTAGCATCGTCTGCATAAGCCCAGAGTTGCACTTCTAGCATCACAAACTTGAGCACTCATGTGTTGTATAAGTCCAAAGTTGCAATTCTGGCAGTACTGATTTGAGCACTTCCGTGCTGTATAAATCCAGAGTTGCACTTCTGGCAGCACCGACTTGAGCACTTCCGTGCTGCATGAGTCCAAAGTTGCACTTCTGGCAGCAAAAACTTGAGCACTTACGTACTGCATAAGTCCAGAGTTGCACTTTTGGCAGCACAGACTTGAGTACTTCCATGCTGCATAAGCCCAGAGTTTCACTTCTGGCAGCATAGGCTTGAGCACTAATGTGCAGTATTAATTGGAGGTTACGCCTCAAACACCTTGTAAAACAGCTTTAGAGCGTCCTACGCGTAACGATTGCTCATGAAAAGACTTAACTACCCAACATAATCTCTAGTTTGATCGCATGGCTAATGTTTGACTCTAGCCATCACGATGTTTAGAGGCCACAACTTTGAATACCTTAAGGACTTACTCCCTATCTTGATCCAAGATAGCTCTAAAGGACCTTAGGTCTCAACTATCTTCTCATCTAAAGTTCCAGCCATGTCCGGGGATAAATTCCAATTCCAGTGAACTCAAAGGCACCACTAATTCAAACTTAGATACCATCTAATAGCAAAATTGAGACTCATTTGAGTCACATGCTCAGAGCTAACTATGAACATGTGACTAGGGGAGTAGTATGCCCAGGGAGGGCCCAGCCCTATTGAACTCACCATATTCCGAGAAGTTGGAATTTTTTTCGCAAACTTTGAATAGCTAAGACAGCTGGAACTTAGAGTTGTTTATCAAGTTATAATTGTGTTTAGATACTTCACAAAAATATAGCTCGTGCATTTTGAATTAGTTTCAGTGTTATCCTACACTTGCTCAGTCGCAGTTCTGATGGTGTTAGGACACTGTAGTTTGTTTTGAAGACTGTGGAGTAACTTGATGATAAATACATGAATTTCTCCTATACATCGTCATAAATATCAGCATGATTTTTATACTTTGATTGCAGGGCCATCGAGTACAGACAATTGCTTGTTTGACGCCTCGTGGCGGTATGTTACTTGATTAATGTTTACTAACCCCATTCACTCACATGATAAGTTCTTAGCGAGTTTGAGTAGCAGCTTGGAACATGTAAAGGATTCTTAGCTCTATTATTGGTCAAGAAGATAATGTATGTGTTTCATTGTTGAGGGGACCTATCGTATTGATCAGCTCTTTTGTCGCGTGTCTTTCATACATGAGCAGCTTTGTCGTCGCATGATTGTCATACTTGAGCAGTTATGTTGTCGTATGATTCTCATAATTGATCGAACATATTTTAAATTATTTTAGGCCTTGTCATAATTGAATGTAGCTCTTGACTTTAATAACATGCACAAGTTTAGTTTATGATATAAGTGATGTTTGTCAAAATTAGGCACAACTTGTGTATGGAGTTGATGCTCATCCTATGAAGGATTTAATTTGATGACATTGGAATTTGAGGATCTAAGGTTGAATGCTTCATTGTCTGCAACACCACATTCAATTTTGTTGGTTATTAATTTATTGCACTAATTACAACTCTCAGTTTTCAGGGCAGTGGGACTAGTTTGTGCTAACGGCATAACTATGAAATTATCTGAGTATTATTCTCTACTCTAAGTAACTCCAATGAGTTACTCAGAGTAGGGGAAGTACTGATGTGGGTAAAATTATATACCTTCCAGGCCTGATAAAATAGAAAAATAAGAGCGGAGGTACAGAGCTGAGTCCCCCCCCCCCCTCCCCAATTCATATCTTTTCTCCCCTAATTTAATTTTTTTTTTTTTTTTTTATGAGTTGAATCCTCAATTCATATCACTATGATTATTATTATACTTTCTCTATTTATTTTTTTAATTGATCGATGTTTGGACTGACTGGGTGAATTGTGATTAACTGGACTAAGTAATCACTTCTATCCCTTTAATTCCTTAAATTACGTTCTCAATAATTGCCCATTATCTTGCTTTTTGATACGATAGTTAAAAATTAAGAGAAATTTTAGAATTGACATGTGGACGAGATAGAAAAAATAATAATAGAAAACATCTAAAATGACAATTAATTAGAAAGATCCTTAATAAGCTAAGACGATAATTAAAATGTGAGAGATGAAGTATTGAATAATATTTTTTTCTTTAATATGTTAAACGTGAAATGTCATTGGTATACTATCACTAGGGATGTAAATGAACCAAATCGAAGTAAATATTAAGATATTCGATTCGGATTCGTCAAATTTGTCTTCGCTTCGAATTCGATTCTATTGATTGATCGAATTTCAAATCTGATTCAAATTTGAAAAAAAAAAAATTCGAATATATTCGATTCATGATTCGTAAATTCAAAGTTTCAAAAAAAAATTGTTCTTTAGAAAAATACTACCTCCGTTTTTTTTATAGATGTCTTTTTAGGTTTGAATAAGAAAATGAAGAGGTACAGATAATGGATAAATAAAACCTCAATTAGATTATATAGATATGATATGTTTGATAATTAGAGATTATTTATGAATAATTATAGGGGTAGAATTGGAAAAAATATGGACAAAGCTAAAAGGATAACTATTTATAAAAAAAAAAAAAAAGTATAAAACCTAAAAGAACATCTATAAAAAAACGGAGGAGTATTCAGTTCAAATTCAATTTGAAATTAAATTTGTAATATTCGATTTGGAATGAAAATCAGAAACCCTATCAGTTTTACTAAGAACGCATATATTTACTTTAATTATATATTTATTTATTATAATTATATAACATATTTAATATATTATATAGATGTCTAATCGAATCATCGAATTTGACGAATCTAATACATATATATTCGAATTCGATTCGAAATTTAAACGAATATAAAAAATGATTCAAATTCATATTCGAATTCTATAGAATCGAATCATCTTAAATGAATTCGAATCACGAATAAAGTATGTATTATTTGATTTGACTTGCATCCTTAACTATCATCTCCATCTGAGAGGTCCTTCCATTTTCATACAAACAAATAAATGAGTTTAGTACATTTGAAAATTTCATATTTTATCTTATTTAATACTTTTAAATGAAATATGATAAATATAAATAGATAATTTCATATTATATCATAACGCACTATAAAAAAGAAAGTGTTTTGTTAGAACATATAATGATTGGGATGGAGTCCGATGAGTTACAAAGGGTTCAACCAACTAATTTACAATCACTTCCGATAAAAAAAAAAAAAAAAAAAAAAAAAAAAAAAAAATTAATATTACTATTAGGACCCTAAAGAGTCTCTATATATTGCAGTGCAGTGAAATAAATATTTAGTGCACATATAAGAAGGAAACCATAATACTAGGATTTTCCAACTAAAACAAAAAACCCTACGGGAAGGAAAGAGGACTTGGATTGTGATTCTTTGGATGCAAACCAATATCTTTAGAGGATCACAACGCATAAATTTAATATGTTGCCAACATTTTCGATCTTTTATTTAAGATACAGGCCAGGGTACAGATTAATTATAATTTGAGTCTCATACTTTTTAGGTGTTAGCAATTTTAATCTAGATGCCAGTTTTGCAATTAAAAGAATTAGTATAATTTAAGAAGTCCTTTTGTTGAATATTCTCGAAACAGTCGTTGACTTTCACATGACTGTTTAAATTGATTAAAGAATGATGACGGGGAATTTTGCAATTTTGGTTCCACAAGACACGTCAAAATTACGATTTGATCCTAATAATTGTACTTTTGATCTCATTATACTCAAATGTTGCAGAACTGATCATTCTGTAACGGTTTCCGTCAAATTCTTGGTAGAAGTGGTCTCAGTCGTTTTAGCAACGTTAGTCCCACAATTATTTGCAAATATAGTCCCAGAAATTGGCACTTTTGGTACAAAATTTGAATGTAAAAATGAGAAAAATATTTTTAACTTTTAAAATTGATTTAAAAATATCATAAAATTTTAGTATGTAGCCGTGTTATAAATTTGTTGGTTCGTTTTACATTATGTACTATTTAATTTGAATTTTACTGTGTGTAATATCTAATACTCTACTCCGATAAAGAATTCCGGCGAGCAAATTAAAAAAAAAATATTTAAAAATCATAAACTTATTTCAAAAAATCTAAAAATTATGTAAAAATTAGAAAAATATTTTTAAATTTAGAAAACTAATTGAAACTGTTGTTTAAAATCTAAACTAATTGAAAACTATAATATCAGAAAACTAATTGAAACTAATATTTTTTTTAAAAAAATCGTAAAATTCTCTGGGCAGTTTATTTCATCGGACGGTAAATGCCCACCCATTCATCTAACTTCAAAATTCTCCGCGTCACTCGTCTACTCGCCCTTCAAACTGTTTGACATTTTCTTCTCTGGAATTTTCTTTCGTCTTCTCCAAAGATACTAGCCAAGAAATATTTCGGTTTCTAGACATAAATTAAAGGAACAGTGTGCGTTATGCATTGCTGCTGACTTTCGCTAATGAAGGAGATAAAGATTAGTTTTGGTGACATAATTATTTGCCCAGTATACAAGTTATTAGAAAATAAAATAATAAATACCGAATTTATCTATAGATATATTTGTGGACTCAGAGTTTTATCATTTTAGATGAAATATTATATAAGAAAATTCACTTTATTTTTTTTTAAAAAATACTTCCGACATTACATAGATATTTTTACATATTTTAAATAAGTTTTTTTAGATTTCAAAATAATTTACAGATTTGTCAACCCTATTTGAATAATCTCATTATAAGTCCCAAAAATGTTATGCATTGTTCTAGAATTTGAAAATTTTAAATAATAATAATTCAAATAAAACGCATTAAAGTTGTACCCCAAGAGTAGTTGCTTATTAACGTGCGTATGTCACAAATAATTAATAGCATTTGTAAAAAACTTAGTTTTTTAATAAACACCCTCGTAACCTATCGTCAACCTGAGATTTTTCTCCCTATTCGAACAATAGATTGATAAATAATTAAAAAAAAAATAGTTTGAAATCTAAAAAATTTCATTTAAGATATGTAAAAGTATCTATGAAATGTTGGAAGTTTTTTTAGGAAGAAATTAATTTTCTTAAAAGAGTTGAAAGTAATTTATGAAACATATAAAATTATTTAGAATTTAGTTTATAAAGTTTTAAGAAAATCAAATTTTATAAAATAAGTTGAATTTTTTTTTTTAATTCAGAAATTTTAAAATTTTAAAATCCTTTTAAGACAACTTAAAATTTTTATTTTTTAAAATTTTATAAAAATTTTAATTTTTCGAAAAGTAATTTTTCTAAATTTAATATTTTCGGTTACTTTTATAATATTTTAAATAAATTTATTTTTATTTTTACATTAATTAATTTCAGATTTTTTAGATTTTTTTTATAATTTTTAAATATTTTTTAAGTCTAATGGGGTCAAAAGTGAGACAGTTGGTACCAAAACACAATAAAGCGTGTTCAATGGGAACAAAACTATGTAGAAATTATGAAGTCCCACTAACGGCTGAAAATTTTTGGGACAACTTTTGCCAAAATTTTAGGATTATTTATGCTAAAAATTGATGTTTGGGACTGAACTTGCAACATTTGTGTCTAATAGGGTCAAAAGTGCAACTGTTGAGACCAAATTGCAATTTGAACGTGTCATGTGAGACCAAAAGTGCAAAATTCTCACTGTTAAAAAAATTATTTAGTAGATGATCAGCTCAACACATAAAGCTACCTAATACCACATTGTATTACATCCAAAATAATGAACCAAATAGCCTCTCAATTGCAGTGGCTTATTCGAGTGCAAATTTAGATATAAGAGGAAAGGAGATTCAAACTTACATTATAGTTAGAGCAACATATAAATCTTCGTCCATGCTCATGTTATACGTAAGAATTCACTATATGTGTGGGTGATGGATATAATAAATGAGGCTAGGCACACCTTAACGATGCTATCTTTAAAGTTATAAATTCCTTCCACTTTGGTGCATATGGTCTAGAGGAATTCACCTTCCAAGATACAAAGCCTATTACACGATAGATCAAAAGTTGCACTCCTGTGATCTATACGGAGCAAGAATCACAAGCTTGTTTGAAAAATAGAAGAAAAGAATTGCAAGAAGGAATCATGCTCAGATAGGGATTAGCACAATTAAATATTTCGTACCGTGATATGTCAATCTACAGATATTATATAGATTTTCAAGAGATGCTTTGAAAGATTGCATCTCTTCAGGAAAGCTATTGACACTTGTCTTCTCTTCCAGAGATGTCTTTTCTCTGGAAGAGTCACATCCTCTCTCTGCAACAGACGCTTCATTTTCCTTTCTTTTATTCTTTCTTATTTATTTACATATCTAATAATAATAATAATAATAATAATAATAATAATAATAATAATAATAATAATAATAATAATAAAAAAAAAAACTAAAACAAATTATAATTACTATTTTATATAAATATTATTTTATATTATTATAACAATCCCCCACTTATTTATATATAATAGTAGTAGTAGTATTAAAACAACAAAAGCTTGTTTTACACAATGAATAGCCATGAAGTGGACTTAGCCTTTAACTTATGGTTGAATATGAAACACAAAAGAGGCATACTCTCACTGTGTATGATTATTTGCTCTTTTCACAAAGGCAGCACCATATTACGGGCCTAGTGCTGATCCTGGTTTTCATAAGTACTCTAGAATTTTATCGGATAATCCATAAGTAGCGGCTACTCACTCCTCTACTTGCATAGGTAGACTTATCAAGAATGTCCACAATTCCACATAGCTATAGGTCTATTAAGGAAAAAAATTCAACCTACCTTGGTGTGTTAAAAGAAAGTGCATAGATCAGATATGAGACTTTCAAAATAATGACATTCCCACTATTTTCAACTTATCCACTTTGAGATATATCCAAGTTTCCATCTTGCCAATGTCAAGTAACGAATTGCCATTTTAACTCCAAGACATAAGGTGACAAATGTGTGACTTTTACCTCAAGATAGAGTTGGTTTTATTCAAGACATTGATTTAACCGGTAATAGTCCCATATCCCTCATGACCTTTCTAACCTTTTCTCCAGATAAAGGTTTTATTAGCAGATCTGCTAACATTTGATTTGTTGGGAAATACTCAAGTACAATCTTCCCTTTCTTTACCATGGTTCTCACAAAGTTATACCTCATAGCAATATGCTTGCTATGGTTTGAAATACTCTCATTCTTTGTATTGCAAATTGCAATTTGATTATCACAATACAAAGTAACAGGACTCCTTTTAGGATCTAGAAAAGGTATAGTCCTAAGGAATCTTTTCAACGAAACAATGTCTTTACTTGCCATGGACATTGACATATATTGAAATTCCATGGAAGACAAATCTACACATGATTTGAAATCCATGCATCTATGACACCTCCCATAGTAAACAATCATCCACTAGTTGATTTAGTGTTGGTTGTATCTGATGCCCAATTAGCATCACTATAACACTCAAACATAGGTAAACTACACTTATAATGTAAGCCATAGTTCATGGTATATTTTAAGTACCTCAGTACTCTTCTTAATTCCTTCTAGTGTTCTTCACTAGGATTGCTTGTAAATCTACTTAATATGCCAATTGAACACGCAAGATCAGGTCTTGTGTGATTCAAAACATACAACATACTCCCAATTATTTTGGCATATTCTTGTTGATTTACAGGCTCTGTTTTATTCGGAACAAGCTTCACAAGTGGGTCAATAGGAGTTTCACTGACTTTGCAGTCGAAGTAATTAAACTTTTTCAACACGTTCTCAATATAATGAGCTTGTGTTAATATATAAGTTCCCTCTTCCTCAAGAACTTTGACCCTTCAAAATGACATCTAGAGGACCTAAGTCCTTTATGTCAAAGGCTTGTTTCAAATAATTTTTGGTTTCTTTTATACAATGCATGTTAGAACAAAAAATAAGTAAATCATCAACATATAAAGTCACAAGCACTTTACAATCAGAAGTAACTTTAGTAAAAACGCATTTTTCATGTTTGTTTCTCTTGAAGCCAAATTTCTTAATCTCTTGTTTAAAATTTTTATACCATTGTCTAGGTGCTTGCTTAATACCATACAAAGATATATTCATTTTACATACTTTTTGTTCTTCTCCTTTAACAACATGTCCTTCAGATTGATCTATATAAATCTCTTCCTCTATATTTAGGTGTTCAAAGAACATGGCATGTGTTGCTTCAAATACACTATTATCATGCAATTTAAGAAACCTATAAGCCTTACTAATTAATAAGTAACCAATAAATACTGATTTTACAGCTTTACTACCAAGGTTCGACCTTTTTCAAAGTTGCATCTAGTGCATATGCTATACAACCCCGAACTCTCAAATGTTTAATACATGGCTTGTTCCCATGGAATCACTCATATGAGGTTCTCATGTGTTTTTCGTTCATTATTATGTTATTTATATAACAAGCACTTAATAGTGCCTCTCCCCAATACCCCATTGGAAATTTGAAGTGTATTAGCATAGCACTTACCATCTCCATCAAGGTTCGATTTTTCCTTTCAGCCACTCCATTTTGTGGTGGAGTATTAGGTGCTGAAAATTCTCTAACAATTTCGTTGTGTAAGCAAAAGCTAATGGATTTATTAAAGAGATATTCACCACCCCTATCCAACCTTAATCTTCTTATTTTCGATTTTTTTTTTTATTTTCTACTTCTTCTTTAAGTACCTTAAACTTTTCAAAGGCCTCATCCTTGGTTCTAAGCAAATACACATAAGTCAACTTAGAAAAGACAGTTATGAAATAACGCTTTCCACCCCTAGTTATATGTTCTGTATTATCACCGTATGAATGAGGTAGGAATCAAATTATTATTTATCATACAGTTCATAGCATTAATCCCAATATGAGCTAATCTATAATGCCAAAAATCATGATTAACATTATAAAAGGAATCAGGCAAGTAAGCAGAACCACTAGTATTAATATTCATACTGAGCAAATACAAATTATCTTTAATGTAGCATTTTCCCACAAAGGTACCTTTTTTTAGTTATGATAACCTTCTGGGACTCAAAAGCTACTTTAAAGTCATTTTCGTCTAACTTATACACTGATAAGCTTTTTTCCTCATTGAGAGAATGTGATAAATATTTGTTAATGTCAAAGTTTCGCCGGAAGAAAGGGGAAGAAGCACTGTTCCTTTGCCCAGAACCTCACTAGTTGAAGAGTTCCCCATATAGACATATTTAGTATCTGTTAACTCTTTGTAAGTTTTGAACAGAGCCCGATTTGGTGTAACATGACAAGTTGCTCCCGAATCGATCCACCATGAAGTGTCACCATGATTAACAAGGTACATTTCAGCAATAATGGAAACCAAATCATTTTCCACCAAATTAATTTGATCATTCTTCTTTGGTTTTTGCCCCTTGCGGTGCCGACATTCTCTAGCAAAGTGATTCATTTTTTCGCACACAAAACAAGGCCCTTTCTTCCTCTTACAGGGATTTCCATCTCCACCACCATTTGGATGATTTTTCCTCTTCTTGGATTTTTCAGAAGGATTTCTCTCTTCAATCTGATTTACATTATCAATCCTCAAAGAAACCCTCTTTTTTTTTTTTTTTTTTACTTTCAGTCTCAATTAGATTCCCTGGAGAAGTTCATCCAAAGATATTATTTTCTTCTTACGTTTCAACTTTATTTGGTAATCCCTCCATGAAGGTGGAAGTTTTACCAATGATAATTGAAACTTGAAAGGTTTTAGAGGTGGGTTCCCCAGCATCAGCACATTCCATAGCAATATCATTTAGTTCATTTACTTGATCTTTAACAGGCCTAGTATCCACCATTTTATACTTGACATATTTATTTACCAAGAAAGATTTATTTCTAGCATCTTCATTAATGTACCTTCGTTTGATAGCATTACAAAGATCAGCAGTCGTCTTGTGGATGTGGAACACATTGAACAGACTGTTGTTAAGTGACTGGAGAATGGTGTAGCAGCAGATAAAATCATCGCCTTCCACTTTTTTTTTATTTTGGTTGCAGCCTCTTCATTGTTGGGCTCTTCCTTCGGACAAGTATCAGTCAGCACGTAAAACACTTTGGCAATTGTCAAAAAATACTTCATATTTAGATTCCATCTTTTGTAATTCAGCCCATTCAGCCTCCCCAACTTATCACCGTCATTGAGTTGTGCCTTCACCAATACAGAATCCATCACAGGAATGTTTATACCTTTAAAATTGTTATATGTAAGAATTCACAATATATGTTGGTGATGGATATAATAAATATAGGCTAGGCACACCGTAACAATGTTATCTTTAAAGGTATAAATTCCTCCCACTTTGGTGCAAATGGTTTAGAGGAATTCACCTTCCAAGATACAAAGCATATACACGATAGATCAAAAGTTGCACTCTTTTGATCTATACGGAGCAAGAATCACAAGCTTGTTTGAAAAATAGAAGGAAAGAATTGCAAGAAGGAATCACGCTCAGATAGGGATCTAGCGCAAGTAAATCTACACATATTATATAGATTTTCAAGAGATATTTTAAAAGATTGCATCTCTTCAGGAAAGGCATTGACACCGGTCTTCTCTTCCAAATGTGTCTTTTCTCTGGAAGAGTCACCTCCTCTCTCTGCAACAGACGCGTCCCTTTTCCTTTCTTTTATTCTTTCCTTTTTATTTTCATTTATAATATTAATAATAATAATAATAATATAATAAAAAAATTTCATATATAACATTAATATTAATAATAATAATAATAATAATAATAATAATAATAATAATAATAATAATAATAATAATAATAATAATAATAATAATAATAATAATAATAATAATAAACTAAAACAAATTATAATTACTACTCCCTTAGTCCCACCTTATCTTGCACACTTTCCGTTTTCATCCGTCCCAGGCGAACTTGCACGCCTCTTAAAACGAAAAGTTATAACATAATCTCCATCCTCAAAATCTCCACCATCAATCTCCACCCTTGAAATCTCCACCCTCAATCAACTTTTGAATAGTCAACGTAATCTCAAAAAGTAATTTTTCTTAATACTTGTGTCAATCTCCCCTGTGCAGGATAAGGTGAGACCGAGGGAGTATTATATATAAATATTATTTATATAATATATATATATATATATATATATAACAGCTCACGTCCACTCCACCATCCCACCAAACTTTATGGAACTAAAATTACATTTTTCTTTAACTATAAATAGAGAGAGAGAGAGAGAGAGAGAGAGAGAGAGAGAGAGATGTCAGTATTGCGAATTGCATTATGTTATTCATTCAATTCCAAGGATATTTATAGAGAAGTTTGCTTCAAGCCACGCCTCTTCTATTATCGTATTTCATGTTGGATAAGCTGCCTCAATCTATGTTTAATGAAGCTCACGAAATTTCTTAACGCAACCCCAATTCTGAATGTAGTCCACCTATCTTGAAGAAATAATTACAAATTTCTTAATACAGTCCACTGATTACAAATTTCACAATTTCCTATAAAATTAAAATATTTAAAATAAATTAATTAAAACATTAGAAAAAAATATTATGTGGGCGGTTTTGAACAAATAACCATTAAGCTGTAAGTTTCTATCCACCGGATACAGAATGACAACACAATTAATCAAGCTAACTTGAATGATCAACATACACATGCCATCTGTTGAACCACAACGCACACAACTTGAACGAAATCACAAACTCAAGAAATAAGGTTTTACGTGGTTCGATCGAAAATGACCTACACCCACGGAGGATTCAACCTCAATTTCACTAGATTCAGAGATCAATTACAACGTACAAACAAGACCTATTAAAAGCCCCAAATAAAACCCTAATTTGGAAGATAAACCCTAACTCCGCAACTATACAATCTCAGAATCTATCTTAGAGGGAAAACTGTATATTCTACTCGCATACATCAAGGCTAATCCAAAAATATAAGAATGAAGCTTCGAACGCAAGGAAACAGATCAAAAACAGTTGAGAAAAGCTGCAACTCTGTTTTCTTGCTAAAACCATTGTCAAAGATGTGTAACAGAATTTCAAATCCCAACTGCCGGTTTAATCATTAACTGAGCCTTCGATTTTCTAATCCAACCCGATTTAGTCACTTCCAAGCCCGGTCCTGCATTCCTGGACCAAAATTGCCTAAGTTTGGACTCTTTGATGAAATTGAAACTGATTATGCATTTCTCCACCTCAATGAATCAAAACAAGTGCCCTTCTCCTCAACACCAACACTCTGCTGAATTTAAACACACGGTACAAGCTTTACCAAACTTGCACAATGTTGAAACTTAGCTCCAGGAAGTGATTTGGTGAAGAAATCTGCTATATTTTCTTCAGTAGCAATCTTCCTCTCTGTAACAACTCCCTTTTCTACGATATCTCTAACAAAGTGTAACTTCACATCTATATGCTTTGATCTTCATGAAACACCTGGTGTTTCACCAAGTGGACAGTGCTCTGATTGTCACAATAAATGGTTACACTACTCTGATTTATACCAAAATCCTTCAAAATGCCTCTGAGCCACACTGCTTCTTCAACAGCTTCTGACATAGCAATATACTCAGCTTCTGTTGTTGAAAGTGCAACCATAGATTGATGCACTGATCCCCAGCTTACAGAAGTACCATAGAGTGTAAACACATAGCCTGTTATTGATTTCCTTGTATCCAAATTCCCTGCAAAATCTGAGTCAACATACTCTCGCAGAGGTTCCTTCAAATCTTCTGTGTGTTCAACAACAGTACTACACAGTGTTCCATTTAGATATCTGAGGATATACCTGAGAGCCTCCCAATGTAATCTCCCAGGATTTGACATAAACCTGCTAACCATTGACACACCATAAGCTAAGTCAGGTCTACTGCAAATCATTCCATACATAAGACTTCCCACTCCACTGGAATAAGGAATTCTCTGCATATACTTCATCTCAGATTCAGTTTTAGGACACTGCTCCTTTGATAGCTTAAATTGCTACTGGTGTTATCACAGTCCTAGATTCATATGCATATTGAATCTCCTTAGCATTTTCTTGAGATAATCACTCTGAGATAAACACAACTTCTTAGCAGATTTATCCCTTATGCCGTCCATTTCAAGAATTTTCTTTGAATTTCCGGGATCCTTATTTCAAATTCTGAGTTCAGTTTTGCCTTCAAATGATCTATCCTCATCTTGCTTTTGCTTGTAATAAGCATGTCATCTACATAGAGTAGTAAGTAGGTTAAAACCTCCTTACCTTGCCTTCGAAGATACACATAATTGTCATACTGACTTCTGTTAAATCCATCACTTAACATGAATTGATTAAATCTTTTGTTCCATTGCCTTGGGCTCTGATTTAAACCATATAAAAGACTTTCTCAAATGACACACCTTGTTCTCATTTCCAGGCAGTATAAAACCTTCTGGTTGCTGTATGAAGTTATTCTCAGCTAGATCACCATGTAGAAAAGCACTTTTTACATCTAATTGTTGTAACTCCATGTCCTCTTGTGCCACTTTTGCAAGTAACAACCTAATTGAACAGTGTTTCACAACTGGAGAGAACACTTCACTAAAGTCCATTCCTTCCCTCTGAGTGAAACTCCTTCCTACCAGCCTGGCTTTATATCTGATCCTTTCAGCTCCAACCCCTTCAATTTTCTTCATGAAAATCTACTTTGAGCTGACTATCCTTTGATTCTTTGGTTTCTCCACCGAATCCCAGGTTTTATTTCTCTCAAGTGACTAAATTTCCTTTATCATGGCAGCTGTCCACTGATCACATAGCATCAGTGTAGCTATTTGGTTCTAGATGCTCAAGATTCTCTGCAATTGATAATGCATAAGATACCATATTAGCATGTCCAAATCTACTTGGTGGATGGATATTTCTCCTGACTCAGGTAATTTCTCAGATTTTGTCTTTCTTCAGGCCCTTCCTCTTCTGATGAATGATTATCATCTTCAGCATCCTGAGGTTCAGGATTAACTTGCTGAGATTCACTTCCAGTGATCTCCACCTCAACAAATGTAGCCTCTGTTGAGAGATCACAATCCAATTCATTAGTATTCCAGTGTGCTTATACCCTATGGCAAGTTCATTAAAAATCACATCCCTGCTCACTATCACCCTCTGATGACCACTCTCTAAACACCACAACTTATATCCCTTTACTCCCTTTAGATATCTTATAAAGATGCACTTAATAACTCTAGGATCCAGCTTGTCCTGTCTAATATATGCAAATGCTTGGCATCCAAATACTCTGAGATCAATGTAATTTGAGAGCCTTCCATACCACACTTCATCAGAAGTTTTGAACTGAATAGTTGATGGGGGTGATCTATTTATCAAATAACAAGTTGTACTTACAGCTTCTCCCCAAAAAGATTTAGGCAACTTTGCATCTACCAACATACATCTTACTTTTTCCAGTAATGTCCTATTCATCTTCTCAGCTAATCCATTATGTTGAGGGTTTAAAGGAACTGTTTTGTGCCTTGTGGTACCCTTTTCCTTACAGAATTGGTTAAATTCTTTTGACAGATACTCTAATCCATTATCTGTCCTTAAATGCTTGAGCTTCTTCCCTTTCTTATTTTCTATTTCAACTAACCATTCCTTAAACTTCAAAAATGCTTCACTCTTCTGTTTCAAGATGAATACCCTGCTGAAATCATCAATTATTGTCATGAAGTATTTTCCACCTCCATGAGTTTCAGTTCTGGAAGGACCCCAGATATCAGACTGTACATAATCCAAGTGTTCTTGTGTATTATTTACTCCTTTGCCATAATTTTGCTTCTTTACCTTGCCAAGTACACAATGTTGATGGAAACTAGTTTAATAGTGTTATTATTTCCAAATACTCCTTTCTTTGAAAGTTCATTCATTCCTTTTTCACCAATATGGCCTAATCTTTTATGCCATAATTCGGCCTCTGATGATTCCATTATATTGTCTGCTGTACCAGTTCAGGATTTCCAATCATGATACATAAGCTATTTTCTTTCTTTCCTTTCATTACAATTTTACCAGCTTTAGTGATATGTATTTGACCATTTTCTATATTGAATTCACAATCTGATGCATTAAGTGAACCAAGTGACATAAGATTTATTATAAGAGCTGGTATATACCACACTTTTGAGATGACTCGCCATCAAACATTAGGATCCTTAGAGATCCAATGCCTTGCACTTTACAAGTGTGGTCATTCCCTAGCAGAACTTATCCTCAATCATATTTCTTCAAATCTTGGAACCAAGACTCATATGGACACATATGGAATGAGCACCTTGAGTCCAATACCCACTCATCACTCATTTTTCCATCAGAAATGGTCAATACCTCAGCACTATCATACCCCTCCTCTGCTACAGCTACATCAGCTTCTTTGGCATCAGATTTCTGTTCTCTCTGGGCAATTCTTCTTCAAATGACCTGTTTGCAGTACTTTTCTTGCCTCCTTCTTTAACTGCCTTTTGATCCCCTGACTTGTTACTCTGGAACTTCTTTTTCTGATTATTTTTCTTGAACTTTACATTGAGACCTTCTCTAGAAGTCTGGGATTTCATTTCTCCTTGTAATTGAAGGATTTTTGTCTTCAAAGAAGTCTGAATGGATTCCAGATCTAGTTTGTCTTGTCTTCCAAACAATAGAGCATCCTTGAAGTTTTCAAACGATCTTGGGAGTGAGTTTAGCAGCTTTAATGCTTTGTCATCATCCTCCAGTTTAACTCCAAGATCTTCAAGATCATCTACTAATCTGTTAAACTCATCCATCTGTTCAAACAGATTCTTCTCTTCTATCATTTTGAATCCCAAGAGCTTTTACTTTAAGAACAACTTGTTTGATACTGACTTTGACTGGTATAACTCCTCCAGCTTCTTCTATGCTTCGATTGCAGTCTTGGTCTTTGCAATCTCTTTTAGTGGCTTGTCACCTAAACATAACACAATTGCACTATGTGCCTTTTTGTAAAATTTCCAGATTCTTGGGGTTGTTTACTTCAGTCCACTCATCTACAGGCTTCAACGCCATGTCTAATCTATTTTGAATCAAAACTGCATTCATTTTGATCTTCCATAGACCAAAATCATTCTTTCCTGTAAATCGTTCAACGTCTAACTTAATCACAACCATTCCAACCATCTAAACTTCCCATAAACGACACCACTTGTAAGTTTCAGTCCACCGAATTCAGAATGACAGCACAATTGATCAAGCTAACTTGAACGATCAACATACACATGCAATCTGTTGAACCACAACGCCTATAACTCGAACGAAAACCACAAACTCAAGAACAAAATGTTTTACGTGGTCTGATCGAAAACGATCTACCTCCACGGAGGATTCAAGCACCTCAATTCACTAGATTCAGAGACCAATTACAACGTACAAACAAGATCTATCAAAAGCCCCAAATAAAACCCTAATTTGGAAGATAAACCCTAACTCCGCAATTATACAATCTCAGAGGGAAAATTGTATATTCTACTCTTATACATCAAGGCTAATCCAAAAATATAAGAATGAAGCTTCGAACACAAGGAAACGGATCAAAAATAGTTGAGAAAAGCTGCAACTCTATTTTTCTGCTAAAATCGTTGTAAAAAAGGTGTAACAAAATTTCAAATCCCAACTGCCGGTTCAATCATTAACTGAGCTTTCGGTTTTCTGATCCAACCTGGTTTAGTCACTTCCAAGCCAGGTTCTGCATTCCTGGACCGGAATTGCATAAGTATGGACTCTTTGATGAAATTGAAGTTGATTCTACAAAAGCGTTTAACAGATCTTCCTCTATCTGATGGAAGCAGAATCATTGTGTTCATGTTTTTTTTTCTTAATTGTTCATATCTGATGATGCAACAACCATAAAACTACAAGCGAAACCTACCGTTCTTTATTGTTCCTGGATGTATTTTGTAAGTTTTGCTAATATGCAGATAATTAATCAAAAGTTTGCAGCCCATGCAATAAATAGTTTTGCCAACAATGCTCCATTTGTTATAATATGGTGTTTTTTTTTTTTTTTTTTCTGTTTTTTTTTTTTTTTTATCTTAAAGCGGTTGTTATTCACCAGATTTCAGCGTCAATTTCGTTTTGATGTGTATGCTTGAAATTGTGGTAAGAAATAGAATAAGAATCATAGTGTCTTAGTTAATGTTATTCATTTATCAAACCTTCAATTAATGTCCTCCATTAATCAAAACCTTGAAGAAGCTCGAGGGAGGTAGTTGGGTTGAAGATGACAGTAGAAAGAAAATAGATTATTAGTTATTCTTTTTTCCATTAAATTTTTATGTATTTCTGTAACGACCCGGTTTTCATAAAATTTAGTTTAAAGCATTTCTAAAAAGGCAAATAATCCTACCAATGAAGTTTTTTTTAATATAAAGTTATTCTTAATCAAGCCGTTAAAAATATTTTGAATATTTTTATTACAAATATACAAAGTAACCAAAATTTCTTGACATACAAAACCTGTTACATAGTCCAATTTTATAAACTTTAATCCATAGCAGCGGAAAACAGTAGAAATAATATTCTAGCTAAACCTATTAATTCATTGCAACTTAAATATAAATCTTATTCTCAGCAGCGGAAAATAATTTTCTAATTACTTAATAACAACTAAATAACCAAAATATCCATAAGTTCAAAAAGTAAGATCATATGTATCAAAGTGTAAGCACTTATAAAATAATACCAATCAACTTCCAAGATGATCCAAAAAAAAATGCAAGAAAGAAATTAATTCAACGAAATATAAATAAATCCTAAATAACCATATGTTTATCCATCCGCCTTGACTCACATCGCGCAACTCCAAGTCAATCTGAGGATCAATAAAGGCTGGGGTGAGCTTCCTTCTACTCGTGGAGATTATACAAGTTACTATAAAAAATACAGTTGAAGCATCATATGAAATAACAATTAACTTATGACTGAACATAACATACACGTGCACAGGTTTCTCCGGATCACAAGAACTTATAGGATTTATCAATCAACTTATAAATGCAACTTATTTTTTGCATTTCATAACATAACAGTTAAACATAGACATACCAAACTCATATAAATTATAAAGACAAGTAAGAACCCCCACCTTATAAAGCGATTTGGATGAAAATCTTGAAATTTCAAGCAAAGGTCGAACCACCGTATTCTTGATCAGAGTAACCTACTGCAAATTTGAGCGTGTATCACTTTCTTCTGCAGATGCGCATAAATTGCTTGGAAGGGTATTAGGCGTTTGTATTTATAATTATTAGGGTTAACTAGTCTCTTATTATGGTTAAAATTACTTTTATATAAAATTATAAAATACATATCCTAAAAGATTAGGCTTTTTATCTCTTAAATATCTCGGCATTCTGATAAAGAAACACGGTAATATCAACACTTTACAGATATACAATTGGAAAAATAATTCATGGTTTGGGCCAACTAATAGGCCAGGCTCATAAAACTAAAAAAATAACTTTGGGGCCCAAATAAATAAGGATTATGACCCATAATAAATAATGATGCATGAAATGGGCTAATTCATATGAGACTTGAACATGATAATAATATCATACATATTGAGCTCAATTATAAATTTAAAATAGAATTTCTTGAATTATAATCGACTTATAATAAATAATATTATTTGGGGCCTAGAAATATAATTAGCCCAAAACTTGAAAAAATAAAATAAAATATAACACATTATATATATATATAGAGCACAATATTAATATGGCACATAAATACGAATAAAATAATGGACGAAAAAGTAGGGCATTACAATTCCTTGTTTGTAATTATTTATGTTTTGTTATTAGTAAGGGTGTTTTAGTTATTTTATAATAGGATTTTAAATATTAAATATGTGTGCTGCATTAAAAAATTTAGTAGACTGTGAATAGTCGTTGGCGTAAGTTTACATAAAAAAGATATTAAATTTTGAGTTGCATTACATCTTTCAAGACATGTCAATCTCATTTAGCAATATTCCTAAAACACAAAGATTAGTCTTTAAATATTAGAATAAGAAACATGAGAATACAAGATGAAATTGCGAACTGCAAATGAGTTTTCCCTCTTCCTTCCAAATAGTAGATACTTTGCTGTCGGTGCCACTTTGCCCTATCCAATCAAATCCCTTACGCTCTCTATTCCTTTTTCCCTCTCGCTGTTTATTCATATTAAAAACAATACGACAACAAAAGAAAAAAAAGAAAATTGTAATTGTCTTGATTTTATTAAATATACAACTAGCTTCAACCTGTAAAACACATAAGTAGATATATTCTTCTATACATTTATTTTATCTTCATCTTTGTTATAAATGTCCCAAATACCTTATAGTCAATTAGATAGACAGCTCAAGACCTCTACATTAATCCAAACTTGACATTGAAGGAGAATATTTAAGGACAAAAGATGCCTTCAAGTAAATACTAGCTAACAATTAATAGTCCCTAGCCCCAGCTCACCATCATTATAGGTGATTTTTTTTTGTTTTTGTTATAACTGGTGTTTAATTTTGTACTTCATAATTTCAATACACAAATATTATTTTATTTTCCCTTACAAAGAGAATAAAAGGTATAATAAAATCTTGAGACATCCTGGCATAAGTTTCTATAGAAGTTGTAAATATCACAGAAGTAGTAATAGTAGTAAATGGTCCCATTAGCAAGATTTCCAGAGCCTCACATGCTGGAAATAGCCATGAAACATCTACAACAATTCCCAATCAACCCGCATTCTTAAGACCAAAGTGTCGCAATCAGAAGTCCATTTAGGCCTTGTAGATCAACAATGATCCAGCCACATTCATGCCCAGTACCATCATCCACCCAGAATTTGATTATAAAATTTGCAATTTCTCAAACTTGAACATTCTCTACCATGTACGAAATCGAAGTTTAATTTATGTAGAATCAATGCATCTAGAAAAGTGATTATGGCTTTAATTAAGCAGTATCATCTGAAATATAGAATACAGATAAATTTGTATTGTATGAACCAGTTTCCTGTAGGGAAGGTTGAGTTTCCTCAGATAGCCCAAAAGAAGCTGGATATCAAGACTTTCGGTACAGAAGTTCTAACCACCCAAAAAAATAAAAATACAATGATCTTCAAGTACCACAAATGCCTCTGAGAAAAATCATCTGTTGCCACATGATCTGCTAGCCTGGCCAGATGAATGGTACGAATCTGAAGAAGCAGTTAACAAACGCCTTGATTATAACTAGAGGCCTGAGGTCACCATTCATTTAATGATGCATGAAAATAAACCGTGTGATGGAGTACACATGGATTGACTCATGTTCAGCACAAGCTTCATTTCCATACAGTCTCACTTACTTGGAACAGAACCCTAGGAATCATTCGTCTATGGTTCCAGTTGTTTCTAGAAAACAGGAAAGGTTATAATGGCACATATTTTCAGCATTATCAGTTGAGAACTTGAAAGAGGATGAAATGAAAGAAGATGACCTCTTTTAACTGAAAGGGAATGGAAATGGTATCTCCGAGTTGCACGAGGACCTGTGGCTTGAATGCAAAATTGGCCCTCATTCGAGACAAATAACACAGGAAAAATGACACCTTGTGGTTTATGATCTTGCCAAGACCAGTTTTTTCTATGTACAGGAAAAACTACCACAGATATTATCTTATGTGGTTGACAGAAGGGGGGAGATAAAAGGAAACTGGAGAGCAGATACAATTGCATACATCAATTGCCCTGAGGTTATAACTTTATTTTATAAGGTGATGTGAACAACAGATACTTTTAGTCCCTGAAGCTAAGTTTTATCTTATCTCATATTACAGGAAGAGTGACAATGTTCATGGATGGTAGAGATTTGACTTAGAGTAAAGCTACTACTTTCCCAATCATTGCTCCGGTGAAAATAATAAATTTTGATTTGGCTGCACTCTTCATGAGTATTGGGGTGTGGACTGCACACACAACTCAGATTCATCTTCCTTATCATTATCCTCATCTGTATCTACCTAGTTGCTCGGATGGTGTTGTCAGACAGAATGTTCATTAACGTCTTTGACACCTAGGAGTACAAGAATGAAATGATAGGTTACCGAGCATTCGAGAACCAATGAATTTTTAAGAGAGATAGTACGGGAGAAATTCAATGAAAAAGAAAATCTGGATATTTAGACCAACCTTGAGGCTGTGTGGTGTAATCTGTTTCCATGGGATGGAAGCTAATGCTTTCAGTCAAGAAAAGTTGATATCAAATATTTGAGAAATTGAGGTTGACAACATGCTTGCGTCTTACTTACTGCTTACACTAAAGCTTATATTCACTAACAGAGGTTAACCACTCACATCTGATTGATGTACCACACTCAGTTTGTAAATTAGGATGCAAAAATATGAGATGTTAAGAGAAAGTTAGCACTTGGAAAACCAGTCACAATGTACAACTTACATCTAGGTTGGGAGGTTGAGAAACATTTTGTGATAGTTTATTGGACTGCAAAAGGAACCTCCTAATGGAGAGACACATACAGCACGTAACCTTGTTCCGTGAAGAAGTCCAACTATTAAGACCATGCAACAGTAAAATATATTGGCAAAAAAGTTCTACAGTGAAGGAACATGTATCCAACAGAGATGACGCTGAAGTTTTTTTTCCAACCGTAATAATATGATCATGAAATCATAAACCCACAGAAACTCTCATTTAAAGGATACACATCTTGATAACCAGGCATTCCATCAGTATTCTTATCTATAGAGATGTTCATTGCACCAATCCTCTGAACTCTACTCTGCTCATTGGCATTTTTATTTCTTTCCCCAATGACTGGCCGGTCTTCAGCAACATTACCATCTTTTGCCGCACTTCCTGCATATAGATGCAGGCATGAAGTGTATATATATATATATATATGTTCCAATCTTTAATTCTCCAAGTCTCCAATTATATGATGAACTCACCTGAGAGTTCAGACCAAATTCTGGTATGATCAGATGGATGCTGAGAAGTATTTTCTCTTGGCCCCTGCTGAGCTGGGGCCACACTAGACACTGCTTGTGGATGTTCAAAAGAATTTTCACCATTGATTTGTGATGCATGCATGGTGTAAGTACATGGGTGGCATCAGAGTTTGTTTACGAGGTGTCATCTACACCGAATTTGGGCGCCATGAGGATTGACCTGTTTATCAAATTGTCAAATTATATTTAAACTAAGAATGATTGTCCATTGCAAAAAAAAAACAATGTCAACAAGTGTATGGCACTGATTCGAAAAATGTGGAAACAAAAAAAGGACTCTTAGTTAATTGCTGCGACAAGCATTAGAATGCCTGAAAGATTAGGTGATGTTGTCAAGATACAGGCAGTGGTAAACTGCATATTTTTACCTCTTTTAGTTCATTTATATGCATGTTAGCTGCTTTAAAGTAAACCTATATACCTCAAGCCCATTAATAGTAATCGATCCTTGTCAATAAATTTATAAAATTGCTTCACCGGAAAAGTGCCCGAGAAGCCACCAAAGAGACTCCCTCACTTGGAGGATGAAGAAGAAAAGGGGAAAGAAAGAGAATTTATCGAAGGAATAACCATACCAATCCCCCTCAAGGATCCTAAGCTCAACACTCCAACACTGATCGCGACCCCACCGCTTCCATTCCCGTGCCTAATCAAGAAAGTTGTAGACAAAGACAAAGAATGGGAAATTCTTGAAATATTTCAGAAGGTGGAGATCAAAATTCCACTGATTGAAGCTGTGAAACAGATCCCACGGTATGCAAATTTTTTGAAGGGTCTATGCACAAATAAAAGAAGGCTTCAAGGAGATGACAAGGTACACAGGAGGAAGAGTGTGTCCCAAATATTCCAAAAGAAACTCCCTCAAAAGTGCAAGGACCCGGTAATGTTCGTTATCCAGTGTAAGATTGGTAATTGTTTAGTTGAGAAAGCTATGCTTGATTTAGGGGCATCAATCAATGTGATGCCCCGTTCGATGTTTCAGAGCCTAAAACTTGGGGCCACTGAAAGAAACTAAGGTAGTTATCCAACTCGTCGATCGAAGTACCTCATTTCTGGATGGGGTGGTTGAGAACGTGCTTGTTGAGGTAGATAATCTTATTTTTCCGGCCGACATCTATATATTAGACATGCAAGGAGACACAACAAACTCCACACCTATTTTGTTGGGAAGGCCGTTCATGAACACTTCCCAAACTAAAATTGATGTGCGTGAGGGGACTCTCACAATGGAGTTTGATGGTCAAATTGTGAAGTTTAATATATTCAAGTCCATAAAACACTCTGAAGATGTACATGGTGTCTTCTCTATTGATTTCATTGACTTGCTAGGGAAAGATAGTTTTGATTTGAACAACAAGAAAGTTAGGAAGAGATTACGTGAAAGGAAGGCAAAGGATGTGGAAAGAACAAGTTTGGGAATCCAAGAGGATCCGGGTGAAATTGACCCGGGAATTAAGTTGCCAGAAGACTGTGAAGATGAGTGGGAGGTCCATAAGGACATACTGGATTTGAATGAAGCTCGAAAGGGAGGGACCGAGGGGCCCTTTTCGGTGAATTGAAGTAAAGGACCCTCCGTCGAGCCAACGACGTTAAACAAAGGCACTTGTCGGGAGGCACCCCGGCAGTATCTTTAAATTTTTGCATTTTCAAATTCATAGTTAGATGCTCAATAAATGTCTTGTGGCATATTTGATGTTTTTGTTTAGAATTGTGCAGGTATCAATCAGAATAATCAAAAGATAGCATAGAATGGGGGTGAATGAGACCAAAATGAAGGACAAACTGCTGGAGACAAATCTCGGCCGAGACACACTAGGATTCTCGGCTAAGACGTCACAAAGGTAAACACAAGTAAATTCGCTGGAAATGTATCTAGGCCGAGACATACATTCATCTCGGCCGAGATTTAATAGAGCTCAAATTGGCCCAAAATTGCTGGAAGCCAATCTCGGCCGAGACACCAAAGCATCTCGACCGAGATCAACTTGTCCAGAAAATTGACCAAAATTGCTAGAAACTTATCTCGGCCGAGACACCAAGTCATCTCGACCGAGATCAATTTGTCCAGAATGTGGGCAAAATTGCTGGAGGCCAATCTCGGGCGAGACACATACGTATCTCGGCCGAGATCAATTTATCCAGAATGTGAGCAAAATTGCTGGAGGCCAATCTCAGCCGAGACACATACGCATCTCAGCCGAGACACATACGCATCTCAGCTGAGATCAATTTGTCCAGAATGGGGGCAAAATTACTGGAAAGCAATCTCGGCCGAGACACAAACGCATCTCGGCCGAGATCCTCTACTGAGCCAACCAAGCCTGAGACCAAAGAACAGATCTCGGCAGAGACACAAATTTCAAAAATGCATCTCGGCCGAGATTCCGCGCAGGTATAAATACCCCTGCGCGGAACAGCAGGTCATTCTCCCCCCCTCCCTCCCCATACGTGATTTGCGCACACACACACACACACTCTCTCTCTCTCTCTCTCAAAATCGCCATTTTTACTCAATTTCTTCCTCTCAAATTCACATCACACCTCACCCACATCACCACACACACTTCTATCCGAAATTTTTGGATTTGGAGCAAAGTTGGAGTCGGGTCGAAAAGGGCACGAAAAAGTTCATTTCAAAATCTTTCGATTAAATTCGACCGGGGTTATTCCTTTCCCTTAGTCTTTATTTGATTATTATGAACTTTATTGTTAAGATTAGGGGCAAATTTTGTGTTAGAATAGTTACTATATTGATATTGGTTATGCACAAGTTTGTTTTTGTGATTTTTTGCCAATGTTGACTTGTTTTAGGTATTCTAATACTAAATTTGTTGTGGTAGCCTTTGTCTTTGCATGATTTGTTGATGAGGGATGAGGATTTGGTTGAGAATCATTGAATTTGAAGTTGAAATTGATTGTGCCATATCACCGACCACTTGACATGCATTCCTTCTTGTTACCCTTTTGTAGTTTGATTCGATTACTATGCTCGATTATTAGGTTGATTAGTTGAAATTGCGTGAAGAGTAGGCACTTTTAGACTTGTTGATAATGAAAAGAAATTGACCTATTTTTGTTGAGCATTGGTAGATTTTAGTTGCAATAGGATAATGATTGGGAATGTTTGTCATATATGCAACTTGTATAAAGTCAATTGAATCATCTAGATTGTAAGTTCGTTTGTGATATTCCATGTTAATTGAATATGAGTGATTGACATAGCTAACTTGACCTTCTATTTGATTAAAGTTGATGTTTAAATTGGTGATAAGTGTTCAATGTAGGAGATTTTGATGTGTGTAATGTGTGATTGTTTATAGGCATACAATGGCACCACCCAAAAATACGAAGAACACAACTCAAGAAGGCACTTCCGGTAGGCGGCTAACACAGAAAATCTAAAAAAGCCAAGTCAAAGGCAAGGAGAAATCCGTTGAGCCCACTCCAGAGGCTCCCATGCCGGAAATTCCATCAACACCCACCGATAAGTCCTCAAAGCCGATTGATTTTGACATAGTGCTGAATGAAGAAAAGATATTGAGCCACGATAACCTGAGAAGTATATACGGCTTCAAAAGGCCAACCGTTGGCGATGAAAATGAGTTGAAAGAGTTTGACGTGCAACAATTCTGGGGGCAAATCACTGCCGCCCCTGGAATAGTCCCAGGCCTACGACCCGAGGAGCTCCAGGTTGACTTCCATCAGAAGCCAGGTCGTGAAGTATCTGCAGAAGTTGTTGAGTTCCACCGTATGTGGTAGGAAAGAGATCAGTTCTCCCCAATTGTACGAGATGGAGATCTTATGGGCTATTGTGGATAGGAAGTTGAGGAATTTTCAGTGTGATATGATATCGAGCTTTCAGAAGATAGTCAAAGAATTGAGGACATAATGGAAAAGAGAGACAAAGGTGCCCGACCCGATCTACTGTGGGGCTCTGATTACCCCCATACTCGAGCATTACAATGTACCCCTCCCAGAGTAAACACCCATCACCACTGACTATTACTTAGATTGGGAGGAGATGGAAAATATGAGAATTTCCATGCTCGGGTACCAAGAGGGAACATCATGTCCGGCTGTCCCCTATGTACTCCAGAATGTGGGACCGTATCTCCGTCTACCCAACCCTAGTCTTACTTACATCCAGCGCCTAGAGACAAGCCTACCAAACTTGGCGCTGAGCTCGGAAGCACATTTAAGAGAATCAAATGAGCCGACCAGCGCCGAGTTAACACGCTACCAGAGGGGGAAGAAGCCACGAATTGTGGCCAGGGAGATGAGTACGGGGACTGCAGAAGGGAGCAGTCAGCCAAGCAGGAAGAGACCGGCGTCTGCGGTGCAATCTCGGGCCGAGATTTGGGAGGAGCACAGTGACCGGCTGAGCAGTTTAGAGTCAGGCGTGCAGGACATCAAAGCTGACATCAGTGCACTTAGGGGCGATGTCCATCAACTGGGGACGGAAATGAAGGAAATTAAAGAGAGTTAGAACAAGTTGCTAGCCTTGTTCAAAAGCATCCAAGGATGCTTTACTGGCTCGAGCTCCCGAGACGTCAGGCCTTCCAAGTCACTGTGAGTAGAGCACTGAGAATGCCTAGCCCGTTTCATCACAAACTTAGTTGAAAACTAAGTTTGGGGGGGGGGGGAGGGGGAGAATAGAGGGTGAGACATTCTTGGCCACTCGAATTCTCGAACTCCCCTTCTGCCTCTTTTCTAATTCCTATGACTATTGACTGTTTTGGATTGTATTATTGGCCCGTCTGCCTCTTTTCTGTACTTGCTCAATTTGGTTTGACGGCCTGTGTGCCGAGTAGATTTGACTTATTGCCTTTGGTAACCTTCTTGGATGTGTTTTGTTTAGTTATAATTGAATTGGTGGGCCTGCGGCCTTTGTTTATCTTTTGATTGATTTATGAACATTACTGTTAGTATTTTGATTGGTATTTTGCACACTTAGAATTAATGATTATTTTTATATAGTAGAATGGGGTTGAATAATATGGTTAACTTTGACGAGCACCAACTTGTTCTCCTCTTTTTTCATAAACTTAGTTTGCAACTAAGTTTGGGGAGGGGTGGGAATCGTATAAGTTGGAAACTCGAGAAAGCGATTGGATTAGTTTAGGAAGGAAAATTGTGGCATTGATTAATGATGAAAAAAAATTTTGAACAAATATTTTTGGAAAGAAGCACATGGTAGAGCATGATAGGCTTTTTGAAATGAAATTGAACATACACTCAAAACTTTTGGTCAATTTGCAACCAAGTGAGTCGTTGAGCCTAATGCATACTCTCATTTTTGGAGTAAAATCAAATTTTCTTTCGGTGCGAAAATTCTTTGAATGTATGCAATTTCCTCTAGAACTTGCCCTAATTCTTTACCTTTGAATAAGTTGGTATGTGCGGTGACAATGAAAATGATTTTAGGCATTTCTTGATTTAAGCCCTTTTCAAAAGTTGAAAACAATTCCTTTTGACAAAAAATGTACAAATTGCCCCTAGTCAGCCCTTTGAGCTTAAGCCTTTTTGTTTGATACCCAACACTACAAGCAAATTTACCTTTCATTCAGCCTTTGAAACCCAAATGGACTATTAAGTATGAGGGATGCGGTTGGAAGGTAGTTAGTTTGGAAATTGGGATTAAATATGGGTAAACTAGTGGAAAACGAAGAAGGGTGAAAGGAAAAACGTGAAATAGGCTAGAATCGAGAATATTAACCTCTCCATAATTTGTAATTAGTTAAAAAAAAAACCAAGCAAAGTCGGAAAAACCAGAAAAACAAAAGAAAGAGGAAGTGTATATACCAAAAAAAAAAAAATTCTTTTTTTTTTTTTAGTATTTCCTTTTAGAATTGGAGAGGTTAGTGAAAGTCACATCATTTTGTGATTACACTCCCTTTTTTAGAAAAGTTTTAAGAAAATTATTTATTGAGAGGATTGATAAATATGGGAGATGTAGGCAGGAATAAGGTGAAGAAATCGAATCTTAAGTTCGACTCGATTGGGAATTGAAAGAGTGAGGTTGAGTGACCATTGTTTGAGGGGTAGATGGGTAGTGCACGACTCATTTAGTCTGTTTTATAGTCACTTTTACCTAAATTTTGTCCCACCTTACCCCTAGCCAACATTACAACCCATATAAATGCCTAACTGATTCATTGTCATGCATATCAAGTACAATTTTGGGTCCAGATGATTGGCAAGCCTATGGTAGGCATTGTATGCATTTCAATGTAAGTGTAAACACTACCCTTTTTAATGCACTCGAGAGAGAGAGATACGCTCACCCGGTGAGGATCTTAAGTAAGAGTGTTATGTCTTGAGAGAAGTGGATCTAGTATATCACATATGCTCACTTTTATCATGATCGCTTTATCTTTTTCATGAAAACTCTATGAAATTAAATGCCACTAAACTCTGCCCGAAACACGTGTCCTTTTATCTTTCTCTTTATTGTTCAGGACGAACAAGTTCTAAGTTTGGGCAGATTTGGTACACGTGTTCCGTGCACGCACTTTAGGGCGCTTTCAGTGCAATTTAATGTCAATAATGTGCACAATCACGTGTATTTAGTGCTTTTGTATTCTCATCGGCAAAATAATGTGTTTGTGGTGTTTGTGTGTTAAAACAGGTGCAAAAGGATCGTAAAAGAACATCAAACGATCGCTGAGTCGATGGATCAGTCGAGGCAACAAGGGACAGGGTTGAAGGATTGATCTCGGCCGAGATAGGACACAAATCTCGGCCGAGATACCTCTCCAGGGAAATCCTGAAATTTTGAGAGAACTGAAGATCTCATCCGAGACGGATATTGCATCTCGGTCGAGATACCTCTCCAGAGAAAATCAGAGATTCAAGAGATGAAGATCTCGGCCGAGATGAAACCCAATCTCGGCCGAGATAATCCTAAACCTAAAAAGCCCTAAAATCCCCTTTTCACGTCTCGGTCGAGATGAAATCCGATCTCGGCCGAGATCACCCCTCGGTTTACAATTTGAAAAATCCCTTTTTCACGTCTCGACCGAGACACACTTGCATCTCGGCCGAGATTCCTTGCCCTGTTTAAAATATCTGAACGCGATTTTGCCTTAAACTGAAGTAACAACTCTTCCCCTATATATATATCCTCCCTTTCGAAAATAACCTATCTTGGGCACAAAATTGGAGAACTTTTCAGCCACCATCACTTCCAAGGAGGAGAGAAGGGCAAGAAGGAGTCATCCCATCTTCTCCATTGATCAACCTTTGGTTCTATCATTTCATTTTCATGAATTCTAGTATTTCTTTTGATTTACTGATTGAATTAGGAGTAATGGGTGGCTAGCACCCTTAGTTCTATCCTTGATCATGTTGAACCTTGATTGAAGATGAATATGTGAATATTGACTTTTGGTGTTACCCTTTTATTGCAATTTAAATGTTCTATAATGCTTGTTTGAATTGTATCATACCTAGATGCTTGTTTTAGGATTGATCACCCTTTAGAAGCATTTATTATATGTTGCTAGAGATTGGAATTCACCTTCCATGATTGTTGAAGCTTCAATCTCCTTCAGTAGTGAACAATGCTTGATATCATTGGTGGCATTATAGAGTTTGACCTCTAAACCCGATCGATTCGAGGTTTATGCTTTATTTATGTCGTTGTTCTAGTTCGTGATCATCCAATATCAATTAGTGTGAAAAGAGCTTGTTTGGATCACTAATTGATTTGGGTAGGGATAAATCAATAAGCGGACCTTCGATTTAACCCCAATTAAGGAACAACACAATTTACATAAGCGGACCTTGTAGATTATGGGATAAGGGTTTAAATTGCATGGAATCGGGGCATCAACAATAATCCATAGGTAGTTGGATTCAAGGGGATACTAGATCGAGGGTAGATCTTTTTAACATATTCAAAAACCCAAAAATATTTACTTGTGTTCTTTCTCTAACACTTTGATTAATCTAAAACACCGAAAACATCTATTGCTTTTTAGGTTGGTAATTGGTACTTAGTAGACTTTAGTTGTTAAACTCAATCAAACCCCCCCCCCCCCCCCCCCGGTTTACTTGCTTATGTTTATTGCTTTTATTACAACCTAAATCACTAACTGCTTGAAGTATTTGAGAACAACTCTACTCATCGTTCTCCGTGGGATCGACTCAGACTTACCACTTTACCTAGTAAAGTCGGAATAGTTCGGAACTCATTTTAAATCATTTTCTAATTTAGGTGGGGGAACGTTTCGACGATGCGTTCGTAATTTCCCTCACCAATATCTTTCATGTTAACGCAGTTCAAATGAAAGTGTGATGTAAGTTTTTCTATAAGACGCAATTAAAGGGATGCTAAATTGGTGAATGAGGATGAATTGGACTTGCAAGGTCATGCAGCTTTGTAGAAGCAAATGCAAAAGCTTTCTTGAGTGTGTCACAATTTTTCTGATTTTTACACTAAAATTCACAAAGGTTCCAAGAGTGAACATATTATATTCAAATATAGTTACAATCAGTCACAGAAGTAGTTTAACCCTTTGTGCACATGCTACGTCGTCCTCAAATTCTTAACAGTTAAGTTCACAAGCAGAAAGCCTCACAAAAGATAAGTTCCCACTTGCAGTTAATATATCCTTGAATTTGGTGTTTGGTTGTTGGATCTTGACCATCTCATACAACAAAAACTTGGCAAACATTGAGGTTGAAAAGACATGTCATGGTTTAAAATTGTGGCATATTAAAATTATCATAGCAGAAACCCAGTTAAACACGATTGCATTCATTCACATTAGCTGGAGCAGAAATCTAATGTTTATATGAAATATCCTGTTAAATTGCAACACTTAAAAAATCTTAGCTTCACTGCCAGTGCACACCAAAAGTTATATGCATTCCTTAGCATTGGTGGAGTCTAGAGTTGTTCTAGGTTCAGATCTGCAAATGCAATCCAATATAACATTTAATAAAAGTTGAATCTGTTACTTGTTATCCCCAAGCCATTTTGTGAATCGTTCTGATAATCAACTAAGGGAAATATATCAAATTGAGAATTTGCATGCACCTCTCTACAAAATAGTACATATACCATGATAGAGACATTCCAATACAATTTCAAGTTTCTTATTGTAAAAATATCTTGTGAAACCAACAACTAAAAGAAGCTAAAAGATAAAGCAAAAGGGTATCATACCATTAAGATATTCTAGAGTTCACTGCACTTTTGTTGCATCAGAATCAGCCATACACTCACATGGTCTATACTAGCAATGGGCGTTCTTAGAACTGAACAGATAGATTGCAGGAACAACAACATTGAGCCACGCGGCCACGCCAGAAGAAATGTTGAAGCCATTTCGCTTCTTCTTCACTTTTTTCTTGAGCGATAAACTCCGATTCCATTGTGGATCATACAATTATCGTTTGTTTAGAAGACTTCCAAGAGACTATGCACCACCTAAATTAAACACATATCCACTAGTTGACTTTGGAGTCCTTCATATCTGATATCCAGTTGTCAACACTGTAGCCTTCAACTAATTGGATACCTAGTTAGTGCAGTCTAAAGTCACGAGTAAATCTCAAGTATCTATGCACTCTCACAGTTCATTTCCATTTATCATCACCTAGATTGCTTGTGTACCTACTCAACTTGCTCACATAAAATGTTATGTCGGGTCTTGTATAACTCATTAAGTACATTAGACTCCCGATTATTCTGGAGTACTCGACTTGAGAAACAATTTCTCCTCTATTTTTCGATAGATGTTGACTCGTATCTATCGGGCTTCTAGCGTAGGATGTGTCATCCTTGTTGAACTTCTCAAGGATTTTATCAATGTCATGAGACTGGCTCAACACTAGCCCTCCAGGTGATCTATGAATTTTGCTTCCAAGAATGCATTGGCTAGACTCATATATTTCATGTTGAATCTTGTTTCAACATATCTTTTGTGGATTTGATCATCTTGATATTGCTACCAATGATAAATATGTCATCTATGTAAAGACATAGGATAACATACCCATTTTTTATTTTTCACGTAAACACATTTATCACACTCATTGGTCTTAAAACCACAACTCATCATGGAATTATCGAACTTTTCATGTCATTTTTTTGTGCTTATTTGAAGCCATATAATGATTTGACTAATTTACAAACTTTATTCTTTTGTCTTTAAGTTGAGAAACCCTCAAGGTTCTTCCATATAAATATTTTCCTCCAAATCTCCATTAAGGAAAGCAGTCCAGACATCCATTTGATGCACTTCTAGATTTCTCAAGACTGTAATGGCTAAAATCATTCTTATGGAGGTTATTATTGTCACAAGAGAGTATATAATAACAATTATCATCCCACATAATTACCATTCAGCGTAAAGAAGCCGAAGTAGAAGTTCAACCATAAAAAAATTAAGGCAATTCTCTAATCGTAGCAACTCAATTTTTAGATTAGAAGGAACATAAACTGATTTTTTTACAAATAAAAGTTTTGCATTTGAGGGATGGGCCACTGATAATTTTATAAGTTGTTGAATTTCAATTAAGCTCACAATCACCAGAATTTTGGTGATAGTATCTATACTGGTGGAAGTTGTCTTGACATCTGTCTCGATAATGTTGTTGTTACTGCTCGCGCACTTGTCAATGCCAGAGCCAACATAGCCCTTCAAAATGTTGTTGGGTAGGATCCGCTACAGGAAGGTCTTCTTCACCTCTGGCTAGAGATTATTGTTACATCAATAAAATTAAATACCTCAAGGCAGACAAAGTCTAAGTAGAATGAGCAAAATAATGGAGATTTATTAGGAACTATTTAGAACGAAGATCGAGGCAGAAGAGTTTTGTGTTGAAAGTATATGAATATTAAGAAAGTAACTTCACACCAGAATGTGAAAAACATTAAAGTGGACTTTGGGCAATATTATTTTTGAATAACACGCATGGGAAGTTTTAGTTTCTATGAAGTTCTTATATAGTTGGCACAATGAACGTACCCGTCACTCTTCATCTACAACCGCTTCCATTTTTTATTTTCTCTTTTATGAAAAGATAATACAAAAATCAGGGGAGTGACCCATGAGGGGGGCTATTAAAAAATAGTGGAAGCTTACGACATGGCTTTAGGCAGTTTTTGGACATCAGTTAAATATCATTTTGCGTGAACACGGTCACCCACAACATTTTAGAGAAGGAAAAAAAGTATCCTCTCCCAACGAAGATCTGATAGCCCTACTGTTTAATGGATTGTATAAAAAAGAAACATACATGATAAAGAGATGAGGCATATGGTCTTCCATGCACCGAATAATCTGGATAAAGAACTAAGGCATACCTTCATTTTCGCCCATAAATTGTTGTCAATTCTTTGCCTAACTTATATCCATAATCCATTAACCAAAAAGGCGGATAGTTTCAATCTTTATAAAATCCAGCAAAACTGAAAAAAGAAGAAAAGCAAGATATGATAAGAAAAGGAAGAACCACTTGCACATAATTGTGAACATCGTTCACTAAAATACAACAATATGATCAAGGAAAGGGATTGGACCACTCTTGGGTTGCAAAAAATCATTGAGTCTTAGATATTGCAAGATGATATGCCACTAGATTACATTACGAAACTATAATATTCTAATGGCGATATCATGAATCATATAATCAATTAGAAAAATGAAGATATAAACGAAATACAGTGTTACAATGACTTAATACAATAACAGTAGAACAATTAAAAGAAAAATAATAGGCCACAACGATAAAATCTCAAAATTTAATCACGACCCTATGTCGTAAAATCCAGGAAAATCCATCACTGAGTAAAATCTAACTACCAAACATAGTTTAAAATTCGGGTAAATTAAAGAAGTGGGAAATGCAAAAGCCATATTAGATTACGTTAGAGTAGAAGAGCTACAGTGACAACCTCCAGAATTGAGGGGTCCAACACGTGAAACATGATTTATTCCTTAGCGTCCCTCAATATTGCATCATTCTCATTACCCTCTTCCGATTTCCCTATAGGCAACGCAACTTAACCTGAAATCACACACATAAATTCAATAGGCGGAGATGATTGCAGTCTATTATTTGTAATAAAAATAAAAAAAAAACTCACACTTAATAGTGAAAACATTCATTGCCGATTCTTACTTTAATTTCTGGTGGAAATCGACGGAAACGGACAGAGGATTGATTCACTGTCAAAATTTAAAAGTAATAGAAATCGAGAAGTGTGTTAAGAAACTATTTCTGACCATCCCAATCGAATAAAAAGAGAAACTGCATCTCCCCTGTTTCTCAACCGAATCTCTATATTTTTCCCTTCACAAATAGATAAAGTATGAGAAAAATTGAGGCGCGTGTGTTTGCGCCTTTGAGGAAGACTCGGCGTTCCTCTCTTAATTGTAAGTAGGGATTAGAGAGACAACAAACCATTTGACTTACTTGCAGACGTTGTCGATTCACTATCAAATTTCTGCTGGAAGACCACGGGTAAGAGTGGAAAATAATGGGTGAGAGAGATTGTTTGGTGTCGACTCACCTTAAAAATTTCAGTTGGGAGATAAACAGGTGAGGGAGATCAATTATTCATTGTCTATTCATCTCTAAATTACTGGTGGAAGACGATGCTTGAGGGAGAAAATGGTTGACAGTCATCACGTTCAGAGAAGAGATTGGAGAAGAATTGAAAAAGAAAATGCCAGAAAATAACTGGCGGACATTATCGTGTGTAGATGAAGCGATTTAAAAAAGAAAAACAAAACTAGCTGAAATTTGAGAGGGGCAAGTGTTTTTTTCCTTTGACTTGCGAAAAGTTTGCTTTAGAAGAGAGACAAAAGAAAAAGAAAAATTCCTTAAAATCTGAGCGGCCGACACGTGTTTTTTTAAATGAATCATTGTAAAGATGACACGTGTGAAGTGCTAAAGTCGGAGCGCTCTTCCTTTAGTATTAAAGGAGGATTAAAACAATCTAAATAGTAAATCTGCCAAAATTTAAAAAGCACACATATGCAGAAATTGAAAAACTGGAAAGCTTGAAATTTTATTCAAAATTTTTGGGGGAAATTTCCCACCAAAATTCATGTTCACCAATTACAACAATCCCTCTAAAAAATTTGAAATTTGGAAATTACATTCAAAATTTCCCTCTCAAAACCAAAATTACAATCAAATTTACCTAACACACACTGTAAAACTCCCTAAATCTGCATTGAAATGCAGTTTCAGAATTTCAATTACAGATTCTGCAAAGAAACACAAAATATGGTAAACACTAAGAAAGGACCACATTTGCCTCCATTAGATCGACTTCTTATAGCTCAAGCTCTTCTTGCAAACAACAACAATGGAGTTATGATGAATGGCAAGGCTAAAAAACTCGCAACATCATTTGGAGTATCAGTTCAGACTATTCGGTTTATTTGGCAATCTACAAAAAAACAAATTTCAGAGGGACAACTTGTATCATTTCTAGAAATCAGACATAGATCAACTTCATCAAAGGTTGTTATATTGGATAAAGAAGCCATGAAAGCCATACTGTTTTCCAAAAGAGGCACAATCAGAAGACTTGCAAAAGAGTTAGAGGTGAGCAAAAGTCAAGTGGGCAGGTGGGTTAAATCAGGGGATATAAAGGCCCACACAAATGCAATTAAACCACAATTCACATATTCAAACAGGCTTAGAATGAAGTACATCCTCAGGTTTTTACATATGGACAACAACAATCACAAACTCAGGTACGAAAGTATGCACGATGTGACTCACATAGATGAGAAATGGTTTTATATGCAAAAATCAAGTGAGAGAACTTATAAACTTGATGTAGAGGAAGATCCCTATAGGGCATGCAAAAACAAGAGATTTTACCCAAGGTCATGTTCATGTGTGCAGTGGCACGACCACAATACACATTAGAAGGGGAATTGTTGTTAGATGGGAAAATAGGAATTTTTCCATTTACAACACTACAACATGTCCTCAGAAACAGTGCAAGTAGACTAGAGGGACACTGGTCACCAAACCAATTGAGTCTATAACCAAAGAGGTCATTAAGGACCATCTACTGGATAAGGGAACACTATAACTATCAGATTTTGATCATCATTTAGTTTATTGTTGTTAGTAAGTCTTCTAATTCCTTCCTACCAATATGATTATCTATTGGGAAAGAATGGTGACATCACTGACACAATTTGTTGTCTAAATGCACATTGTTTCATCATTTGAGTCCCAGCTATTAAATCAAAATGGCCAGCCCTTGCAAGCAAACAGATCATCATTCAACAGGATAATGCAAGACCAAATTTAAGCAATTTTTATCCAGATTTCAAAATGGTTGCAACATATGATGGGTTTGATATTTAGCTTATATACCAACCACCAAACTCACCAGATACAAATGTGTTAGACTTAGGCTATTTCAGGGCCATTCAGTCTTTACAAATAGAAACAAGGATCTACAATGTGGAAGACTTAGTGTCCAATGTTCTTCAATCTTTTGAAGAACTTGAAACAACAAAGCTAAAGAATGTTTTCCTAAGTTTGCAAGCCTGCATGATTGAGGTGGTGAAGGTTAAATGAGGCAACAATTACAAAATGTCGCACATAGCCAAAGCAGCACAAGCAAGAATAGGAACACTACCAAATGCACTTGAAGTGGAAGAACAACTAATAAGAGAAAACATTGAGTATCTAGAGGGAAATGAACAAGCAGAGGGTACTTATAACATAAGAAGGCTAATGATAGAACTTAGGTATTTATAAAGTAGGGCAGAATAGGCTAGTTTTTGTTCTGTTGTTTATAGTGTAAACACAATTGATGTATTCATTTTGCTCAAACTGTAAATAATGTGATCAGGTGAGGTGTTAATTCATCATTCAATGAGATGGTGTTCTATTTTTAATTTTTTTTTTTTTTTTTCCCTCAGAAAAAGTTCATCATTCGGATGAATCAGTATACCCCAAAGGTTGTTGATGACAACATCAAACTAGTTAAAGAGGACTAGTTTAAGCAACCATGATCAACACCTATAAAATTTAATTTCAAAATGCAAGTTCAACCAACATTATCTATTGGGCAACACAAATCAATCAGTTTACACATCATTTTTAAAAAGCCCTCATGCAACAAATAAACTTTCAGCATACAATTCTCAGGAAAAGAATAATTTCAGCACCAATATAGAATCAACAAACATCAGCCAAACAACAATCACAAACTGAACTGAACACAGAGCAATTCATCACCGAAACAGTAACTTTGTGACCCATTAAATAATCAAACCATAATCTGAACAATAGCAGCAACACAATAACAACATAATCAAAAGACAGAATTACCATAATAGATCTAGGGTTTGTTCTCCAAAAGACAGATTTTCCACAACATACCTTAAAACCCAAAAATAGATTTAGGGGTTTTTCACGAAAAGTCAGAATATCTATAGATCTGCCATGATATCACAATTTTAGCACATAAAAATCAAATTTCCCCAAAAAATAGGTGAGAGTACTTTAACCTCCCAATCAAAGGAAACCAAACGGCAAGGCAAGCGAAGAAGTGTCTTTGCAACTCCGATGAACTGAACCACCCACCTTCAGAGGCGGAAACTTCAATCCCCACCGGGAGAGCTTCCTCAGCCTCCAATCTAGGAGATTCACCACTATCAAACAGTGTTTCTGCTATGAACGATTCTTCAAAAAAAAAAAAAAAAGTCATCATTGAAATCAGAAGAAGATTGGTCCATGACAGAATAGAACACAAGAAAGAACAAAGGATGCTAGAGGAAGTAAGATCTGGAACAGATCTGAGTTGGTTTCAAGATCTGAGGATGATCTAGAAAAATGGGGCGAAGAGAGAGAGAAGAAGATGATAGAGAGAGAGTTAGGGTTCGAGAGTGTGAGTGGGGGGTGTGTTGAATCAGTGACATGATTCTATATCAGGGTATGGGGGTGTAGCGGGGGGAGGGGGGAGGGTGTAGTTTAATTAAGCTGTTTAATTAGGGTGATTAGATTAGTTTAGTTATGTTTGGATAATTTATGTTTTTAATTATATTAAGTAATGACATTCGTGTAATTATGTGATCATTTTGAGGGTTTTAATGTTTGACTTTTGTTTCCCTTTTTGGGGTTACAAATTTAATTGGGACGAACCAAGAAGACAAGTAGGCAAAGTTAAGTGGGACGGAGGGAGTACTATATTTAAATACATCATTAATAATGTCTATAGAATCAATTACATGTGTTACTCAATAACATTATACATTTGAGTTAAAGTTAATAATACATCAAAAGTATAAAAACATTAATTCAACACATATAGGGTCCGTTTGCTTAAGACTGGGGAGTGCTTGGCCAAATCTAACTGAAGGAGTTAATGAGTGTGCTTTATTGAGATTCGGTCCTCTAAATCTACTGAGTCCAATTTTAAGCAAACGGACCCATAATGTTCGACTTACTGTAACAATTTTTTAACAACTATATAAACTTTGATATTTAACTAAAAATATAAATATATCAACAATTAAAACATGTAAATTCAAACAATGCTTGATTTTCATTAATAATAACATTGAATTTTTTTTATACATAAATATATAAAAACATTAAGTAATTTTAATACATGCTTCTAAATTAAATTAGAAACTACCATAAACATTAAATGTAAGCTTCTCAAACTGTGGTTGCAACTCAAACACACATATGTAAATCCTCGAATATTTCAGTGTCCTGATTAAATCATGGCAACCGACGAGACGAACAACTCCATTGCTCAAACGGATCAAATCAACTTGAAATTCTTCATCACCGATTATAATAATAGCAAAACCATCATGTAAATGATCTGGAGTGATATGTTGCCAGACAAAGTTCCTAAGAATAATCTACAAATAAAAATATATAAAAAAACTGATAAAGTGGACAAAAGAGTTAGTAAAAATAAAAAAAATTATAAAAATCTTAAGATTTGTTTACAATTTTCCCTCGGAAATGTTTTGGCAAACGTAAATCAATAGTAAATGTTGGGAATTCGTCATCTTCGATCACGATAGGATTGTTAGAACCTCCTGTATAAAAAATAGACATGCATTAAAAAAGAGTAAATAATATTAAAATACTAAAAAAAATTAAATTATTGCGAATAAATATTAATTTGTGAATAAAAACTTTAAAAATCTTTTTATTATTAGAAAAAAATTGATTGCGCAAAAAATAATTAATAACTTTACAAACGAATAGAGAAATTAAAATTATATTTTCAGTGTGACATCCCCATTTCAACAGAACTTATATTTATTAGAAAAATGGGCAACGTCACTAAAATCTGTAAAAAATCTTTGAACTCTAATTGTTGATGATTTTTGCTTGAAATAATAAATACTTAAAAGACGTTTGTCAATCACGTTGACACAATCTTAAAACAAGCGGCAGCTCATAAATATTACTACAAAAATAGTTCATCATAACTTTTAAATAGAGATTGCATAGTTTCGAAAAGTAGTTTAACAAAGTTTAAAGCGAAAGTGCATAACGAAATCTACGTTTGCTTACATGTCCCATAAAATAGAGTTTAATAAAGCTCTTAATCAATAACTAGTAGCTTTCACTTCGGACGAGGGCTCACATCCATCTTCATTCCTCTTCCATGTTAGTACCTGAAAAGAGGGGTGAGTGTTCGAGAAAAATACTCCCTAAGTTCACTCGGTTGTCCACTTAGATGTCATACAAAGAATTGCAATAGTGGGCAGTTACATAAATAATGCATATACCATCAACGCATAAAATACATCCGAAAACATGTTGGAATCTAAATTAAAATAAATATACACATATATACATACTATATAGATACACATAGGAGCACATAGGTGGGGCACGTGTTGCCTCGCTCGAGCAGCATACCATATTTGGGAGCGACCCGAGGATGATCTTTCGATCCATAACATGTATGGTGTTACCCGTAGAGCATAATCATATATGGTTTTACCCGTAAACATAATCATATACGGTTTTACCCGTAAGCATAATCATATACGGTTTTACCCGTAAGCATAATCATATACTGTTTTACCCGTGAAGCATAGCATATACGATTTTACACATAAGGTTTTGAAAAGCATAGCACGTACGGTTTTACCCATAAGCATAATCGTGTACGGTTTTACCCGCAAAGCGTAGCATATATGGTTTTACCCGTAAGATTTTTGAAAAGCATAGCATGTACGGTTTTACCCGTAAGCATAATCGTGTATGGTTTTACCCTTAAAGCATAGCATATACGATTTTACCCGTAAGGTTTTTGAAAAGCATACAGTTTTAACCGTAAGCATAATCGTGTATGGTTTTACCGGTAAAGCATAGCATATACAGTTTTACCTGTAAGGTTTTTGAAAAGCATAGCATGTACAGTTGAACCTGTAAGGTTTTGAATAACATAGCATGTACGATTTTACCCGTAAGATTTATGAAAAGCATAGCATGTACGGTTGTATCCGTAAGCATAGCATATTCGGGAGCGACCCGAGGATTTGTACGGTGTTACCCGCAGTCCTAACATAGCTAGTACGGTATTACCCGTATACAATACACATAATATGGTTTTACCCCATAAATTCACATAAATTCCACACAATTTCCACATGAATCTCACTCACTCATCACACAAACATAGGCGTAAGCAACATTCATGTAAAAACCATTATAACAATAATTTGCATGAAAAATAAGTAGACAACATAAAATAGCCACATAGAGTTACCCCACCTAGAAGTGTGTACGGCTAGTTGGTCGTATATTCCTTCTCTAGATAGGAGTCCTTCTCTAGATAGGAGTCCTTTTCTACTTCAACTTCTTTTAGTCCTACAACATAGAATATTTGTCTTAGCATAGGTGGGTATTCGGCTTTGAACATAAATTGAAGTTTTGGGTAAGATTATAATTTTATAGAAGTTGAGGAACCATTTGGTAATTTATAAAATATTCAAGTTTCATATTTTATGAAAAATGTATATTTGGAATTTCAGTTCTTTCGCAACTGGTTTGAGTGTGATTGGGTTAAAAACAAGTATTTTATGACACTTTGAAGGTCTAGTGGCATCGTTGTAATTTCTAGAAAAAGAGTGGCAATTTTGTATAAAAAAGCAGTGGCATTTTCGTAAATACATGGATTCGGTGACTTCCAAAAAGGCTAACTTTCACTAGGGATAGAAATTGAAAATCAAAAATTGCATTTTAGACTTCCAAAAAGGCTAACTTTCACTAGGGATAGAAATTGAAAATCAAAAATTGCATTTTAGACCTTAAAGAATATCTAATTTTAAAAAAGATGGTACATGAATTTTTACAGCAACTTTGACCGAACTTTTCTGGTGACTCGATCATCGGAATTTCAATTAGGACATGGCTATGGAAAGCTCTTGACGAGAGCTTTCTAGAATGACAAGCCACAACAAAATTGGAATTTGGAACAAAAAGTTATGGCTCCTTGAAGGTGGTTCAGTTATATATGTTTCGCCTAAACTTTGACCGGCTATAACCGGAGTTCTAGAACTCGGATTGCGATTCCGAAAAGTGCTCCAGAATCCTCTCACCGAGCCTATCATATTGTATAAGAAAATATGGATTTTGATAAAGGGACAAAAAAGAAAATGGGGCAGTAGCTGATCCGACGAGCCTAAAAAGCTATTGGGTCAGTTTTCCGGCGACTTCGCCGTATTTCGGTGGCTGGAGATGAGACATTTGAGATGGAAAGAGAGAAGACTTACCATTTATTCTTTGTGGGAGAAGAAAGAAAGACTTCAATCTATGTTTTTGTGAGAGGAGGTGATGGAATGAAGGCTTCCTCACACATCTATTTATAGACCTATCAAGCACAAAACCGTGGGAATAAAATTGTAGTATCGACTGCTAGTTTTGGGCAATATTGTGGGCTTAAAACCATGGAATTTAGCCATTGGTTTTGGAAAATATTATGGGCATAAAACCATGAAATTTAGCCATTGATTTTGGGAAATATTGTGGGCATAAAACCCTGTAATTTTGCCATTGGTTTTTGGTTAGTAATCATATGGAGAGGACTTACCATAAAAATGTAGGCTTCTCTTATCATTGGGCAATATAGCGTCTAAGTGTTGTCTAATTAAAGTTCCATATCCCGATCCGTTTAAAAATATTAATTCATACCATTACTTATAAAGATCAATAATTATGCAAGTGTAAGAAAAATAATTACAACAAGTAAAATACGCACAAAATAATGCAACTAATATATATTTTTACTCAATTTAAATAAAATAATGCAACTAGAAGATCCGGTCGTTACACTCTCCCCCTCTTAAAAAAAATTCGTCCTCAAAATTTATAAGTTACCTAATCTTGGCAAGTCTGGGTATAGGGCCAAAATCTCGCTCTCGAGCTTCCAAGTAGCCTCTTCCTTACTGATACGGCTCCATTGGACCTTGACTAGGGGAATCTCCCGATTTCGTAGCTTATTGATCTTTCGATCGAGTATAGCAATCGGCCTCTCCTCGTAGGACAAATCATCCTCAAATTCTAGCCTTTCATGGAGACTCGTGTGTTTCGAATCAAATACGTACTTCCTCAGCATGGAAACATGGAAAACATTATGTACTCCGGAAAGAGCGGGTGGCAGTGCAAGGCGATACGCCACCTCTCCCACACGTTCCAAGATCTCATATGGTCCAATAAACCTCGGTCGTAACTTCCCTTTCTTGCCAAAATGAACAACTCCTCTTGTGGGTGCTACCTTGAGAAAGACTTTATCCCCGACCTCAAATTCCAACTTCTTCAGTCTTCTATCTGCACAGGATTTCTGTCTATCCTGAGCCATCTTGATCCTCACTCGAATCTTCTCAATGGCCTTAATTGTCCTTTTAATTATCTCGGGGCCTAGAATATTTCTTTCTCCAACCTCATCCCAATACAAAGGCGATCTACACTTTCTCCCGTAAAGTGCTTCATAGGGTGCCAGTCCTATGGTGGCTTGAAAATTATTATTATAGGCGAATTCGAGTAAGGGTAGATATGCCTCCCACTTTCCTCCAAAATCCAAAACACATGCTCTTATCATATCCTCCAGTGTTTGAATTGTCCTCTCAGTCTGTCCATCTGATTGTGGGTGGAAAGCAGTGCTAAAGTTGAGATTAGTTCCCATGGCCTTCTGCAGACTTCGCCAAAATTGAGAAGTGAACCTTGGATCTCGATCTGAGACGATGGATATAGGGACCCCATGGAGTTTTAACACTTCTTCTAGATATATCTGTGCTAGTTTATCCAAGCTAAATGTCATCTTAATTGGCAAAAAGTGAGTTGACTTGGTCAAACGATCCACAACCACCCAAATTGCATTGTTTCCACGTTTTGATCTTGGTAATGGTAATCTAACGACAAAGTCCATTGTGATGTAAGAGACCAGTTGGTAGTTGGTGTTCGTCCTTAATTTGTTGGCAAGTTAAGCATCTTTAGACGAACAAGACTATACTCCTCTTTATACTCCTCCACCAGAAGACTTCCTTTAAATCTTGGTACATCTTATTGATTCCCGAGTGAGCAACATATGGAGTACGATGCTCTTCTTTTAGAATCTCTCTGCGGATATCCTCATTCTTTGGCACACATATTCTACTGCAAAATAGTAAAGCATCGTCGGCAGCTATGGTAAATCCCTTGATAGTACCATCTGTGGCTCTTCTCCTCAGCTTCTCTAGAAATTCATCTCTACGCTGAGCTTCGACTATCGTCTCTCGAAGTGTAGGCTTTGCAACGAAGGTTGCTATGACTGCATTAGTCCTAACTGGTGGCACTACAACTTCCAGCTTCATCTTATTAGACTCTTCAACTAATCGTTCTTGACTAGTCAACATAAAAGTTATGCTTCATCCTTCTTTACAGCTCAAAGTATCAGCAACCACATTAGCTTTCCCTGGGTGATAGAGGATGGTGCAGTCCTAGTCCTTGACTAATTCCAACCACCTCCTTTGCCTCATATTCAACTCTTTCTGTTCAAATAGGCACTTGAGGCTCTTGTGGTCCATGTATATCTCACACCTCCCACCATAGAGGTAGTGTCGCCCTATCTTCAAAGCATGAACAACAACAACAAGTTCTAAGTCATGGGTTGGAAGTTTTGCTCATGTTTCTTCAATTGTCTGGAGGCGTAGGCTACTACCTTTCCATTTTGCATTAGGACGCAACCAAGACCAAGTTTAGATGCATCTCTGTAGATAACGAATCCCTCATTTCCGTCGGGTATAGTCAGGACTAGTGCAGTAATCAACCTCTTCTTCCGTTCCTGGAAACTTTTCTCACACTTATCCGTCCATTGATAACTAACACCTTTCTGGGTTAGATGTGTTAGGGCTACTGCAATCTTCGCAAAACTTTCGATGAATCTTCTGTAGTACCCTGCTAGACCAAGAAAACTATGAACGTCATTCACATTGGTCGGCGTCTTCCAGCTACTGACTGCCTCTACTTTAGTTGGGTCCACTTCAATTCCTCTGGCTGAGATTATATGTCCAAGAAAGACTACCTTGTCCAACCCAAATTCACACTTCTTGAATTTGGCATAAAGTCTCTCCTTGCGAAGAGTTTCTAAGGTGATCCTCAAATGTTCCTCGTGTTGAGTCCTATCTCGTGAGAAGACCAAAATGTCATCGATGAAGACAATCACAAACTTGTCTAGATAAGGGTGGAAAATTCGATTCATGAGGTCCACAAATATTGTCGGAGCATTGCTGAGTCCAAAAGGCATAACCACAAACTCATAATGTCCATAACGTGTTCTAAATGATGTCTTAGGTATATCTCCTTCCTTAATCGTCACTTGATGATAACCCGACCTAAGGTCAATCTTAGAGAACACGCTAGCTTCCTTTAGTTGATTGAAAAGATCCTCAATCCGGGGAAGCGAATATTTATTCTTAATCATGAGTTTGTTCAATTCTCTATAGTCAATGCACATTCGAAATGTCCCATCCTTCTTCTTGCCAAACAACACCGGAGCTCCCCAAGGTGACACACTAGGTCGGATAAATCCTTTATCCAGTAACTCTTGCAGTTGAACTTTTAGTACCTGCAGTTCCTTTGGTGCCATTCTATAGGGTGCCTTTGACACATGCTGCTCCCGGAAGTAGGTCTATCGTGAACTCCACTTGTCGGTTGGGTGGTAAACCGGGCAAGTCTTCTGGGAAAACATCAATGTATTCCCTTACTATTAGCACATCATCAACTATTGGCATCTCTTTCTTGGTTTCCATCTGAGCCTGAGTTCGGGTCCTACAGTAGGACTCCCACCAAAATCCAGCACCCTCTGTTTGTTGGAAGGTAGCACACAATATTTTTTGTCCATCGGTGCAATTCAAGTCAGTGAAAAGTCTTTCAAGCGCTCTAAGCCACTCCACAGCTTCAGCAGGGTCTCCTTTTCCATTAAAGGTGGGTGGCTGAAACCTTTGAAACTGATGAACCACAGAGTTTGCATTGGCGTGCGGTGTTGGCGGTGCAACGGGTGGCATTAAAGTGTTGAGCTAGTCCCCTAAGTATGGCGAGAAAATCCTGGGTTGGAAACTCAACATTTGGTGCCACTGGCTCCCGAGCTGGACTATTTCGTCTTGGAGTAGGTGGATCTTGGGCAGGTGGCTCATTTCGATGAGGGCGACCTCTACGTGCCATGGTCTATTCCAATAACCAAGCAAAATCCTTAAATGCCGAAGTTAACCTCATTCTTTCCATCCTAACTCCTCGCTCAATATTAGGGGAGGTTCGTATACGACACGACTCATAAAGTATGCATCAAAAAGTTCAAAACCTCACATATAAACTAAGTAAACATACCGAGCTTCGGGGCGGATTAAAGTTGGTTGTAAGTCTCATCTCGAAGTGCTATATGACTTGAGTTTGAATTTTGAAAGGAAATACTTTTAGAACACTTTTAACTTTTGAAAAGAAATTTAGAGAACATAAATTTGAAAATAGATTCTGGAAAACTTTTTCCTTCTTGAGTCGAACCTTTGGAAAACGTTAGTGAGCAAGTCTCCAGAAAGGTAGACCCTGCTCTGATACCAAACTGTGACATCCCCATTTCAATGGAACTTATATTTATTAGAAAAAGAGGCAACATCACTAAAATCTGTAAAAAAATATTTGAACTCTAATTGATGATGATTTTTGCTCGAAATAATAAATACTTAAAAGACGTTTGTCAATCACGTTGACACAATCTTAAAACAAGTGGAAGCTCATAAATATTACTACAAAAATAATTCATCATAACTTTTAAATAGAGATTATATAGTTTTGAAAAGTAGTTTAAAGCGAAAGTGCATAACAAAATCTACAACGTTTGCTTACATGTCCCATAAAATAGAGTTTAATAAAGTTCTTAATCAATTACTAGCAGCTTTCACTTCGGACGAGGGCTCACATCCATCTTCATTCCTCTTCCATGTTAGTACCTGAAAGGAGGGGGTGAGTGTTCGAGAAAAACACTCTGTGGCTTCACTCGGTTGCCCACTTAGATGTTATACAAAGAATTGCAATAATGAACAATTACATAAATAATGCATATACCATCAACACATAAAACACATCCGAAAACATGTTGGAATGTAAATTAAAATAAATATACACATATATACATACTATATAGATACACATAGGAGCACATAGGTGGGGCACGTGTTGCCCCGCACGAGGAGTATAGCATATTCGGGAGCGACCCGAGGGTGATCTTTCTATCCATAACATGTACGGTGTTATCCGTAGAGCATAATCATATACGGTTTTACCCGTAAATATAATCATATACAGTTTTACCCATAAGTATAATCGTGTATGGTTTTACCCATAAAGCATAGCATATACGGTTTTACCAATAAGGTTTTCGAAAAGCATAGCATGTACGATTTTACCCGTAAGCATAATCATGTACGATTTTACCCGCAAAGCATAGCATATACGGTTTTACCCGTAAGGTTTTTGAAAAGCATAGCATGTACGGTTTTACCCGTAAATATAATCGTGTATGGTTTTACCCGTAAAGCATAGCATATACAGTTTTACCCGTAAAGCATATCATATACAGTTTTACCCGTAAGGTTTTTGAAAAGCATAGCATGTACGGTTATACCTGTAAGGTTTTGAAAAATATAGCATGTACGGTTTTACCCGTAAGATTTTTGAAAAGCATAGTATGTACGATTTTACCTGTAAGGTTTTTGAAAAGCATAGCATATTCGGGAGTGACCCAAGGATTTGTTGTGTTACCCGCAGTCCTAACATAGCTAGTACGGTATTACCCGTATACAATACACATAATATGGTTTTACCCATAAATTCACATAAATTCCATATTATTTTCACATAAATTTCACACACTAGTCACATAAACATAGGCGTAAGCAACATTCATGTAAAAACCATTATAACAAAAATTTGCATGAAAAACAAGTTGACAACATAAAATAGCCACATAGAGTTACCCCACCTAGAAGTGTGTACGGCTAGTTGGTCGTACATTCCTTCTGTAGATAGGAGTCTACTACAACTTCTTTTAGTCCTACAATATAGAATATTTGTCTTGCCATAGGTGGGTACTCGGCTTTGAACATAAATTGAAATTTTTGGGTAAGATTGTAATTTTATAAAAGTTGAAGAACCATTTTGTAATTTATAAAATATTCAAGTTTCATATTTTATGAAAACTGTATATTTGGAATTTGAGTTCTTTTGCAATTGGTTTGAGCGGGATCGTTAAAATCAAGTATTTTATGACACTTTGAAGGTCTAGTGGGATCGTTGTAATTTCTAGAAAAAGAGTAACAATTTTGTATAAAAGGGCAGTGGCATTTTCGTAAATACATGGATTTGGTGACTTCCAAAAAGGCTGACTTTCACTAGGGATAGAAATTGAAAATAAAAAATTGCAGTTTAGCCCTTAAAGAGTATCTAATTTTAAACAAGATGGTACATGAATTTCTACAGCAACTTTGACCAAACTTTTCTGGTGACTCGATCATCGGAATTTCAATTGGGATATGGCTACGGAAAGCTCTTGTCAAGAGCTTTCTAGAATGACCAACCACAATAGAATCGGAGTTTCGAACAAAAAGTTATGGCTCCTTGAAGGTAGTTCGGTTATATAGGTTTCGCCTAAACTTTGACCGGCTACAACCGGAGTTCTAGAACTCGAATTGCGATTCCGAAAAGTGCTCTGGAATTCTATCGCCGAGCCCTATCATATTTTATAAGAAAATATGGATTTTGAAGAAGGGAAGAAAATGAAAATGGGGTAGTAGCTGATCCGACGAGGCTAAAAAGTTGTCGGGTCAGTCTTCCCGCGACTTCGCCGTATTTCGGTGGCTGGGGATGAGACATTTGAGATGGAAAGAGAGAATACTTACCATTTATTCTTTGTGGGAGAAGAAAGGAAGACTTCAAGCTATGTTTTGGTGGGAGAAGGTGATGAAATGAAGGCTTCCTCACACCTCTATTTATAGACCTTCAAGCACAAAATCGTGGGAATACAACCGTGGTATCGGCTGCTAGTTTTTGGCAATATTATGGGCATAAAACCATGGAATTTATCCATTGATTTTGGAAAATATTGTGGGCATGAAATCATGGAATTTAGCCATTGGTTTTGGGAAATATTGTGGGCATAAAACCAAGGAATTTGGCCATTGGTTTTTGGTTAGTAATCATATGGAGAGGACTTACCATAAAAATGTAGGTTTATCTTATCATTGGGTAATATAGTGTCTAAGTATTGTCTAATTAAACTTTCGTATTCCGATCCGTTTAAAAATATTAATTCATTCCATTACTTATAAAGATCAATAATTATGCAAGTGTAAGAAAAATAATTACAACAAGTAAAATGCGCACAAAATAATGCAACTAATATATATTTTTACTCAATTTAAATAAAATAATGCAACTAGAAAATCCGGTCGTTACATTCAGTTTTCAAAAGTTTATACATAATAAATTAAAACAAATTAAATAAAAACTTACCATAATCTACACCATTTTGATTTGCCATAATTTAAGATAGTTAGTTGAGATCTTTCCTAAATTTTTGACTCCTTCAAACTTCTTCAAAGATTATATGTTTTACCACTTCCGAAATTTTATGTTTGATATGTTCTAAATGTGTTTGTCATCTCAATGTATAATGTCATTTTTTTTTAATTAAATAAATGTATTTTCGACCTTACCATAATAATGCATGTGGAATTCACCATTTCGTTCATTAAATTGAGAGTTATAGTGATTTAATTGAAATGACATTTGGCTCCATTTTTTATCCATAATCTTGATAAATCGTGCATGCACTATTGATGACACATTATGATGGTTAAAATTCAATATAATTACATTTTTTCAGCACTGATTTGTTACAAAAATGATATATAGAAGTGGATTTGAAAATATATGTTCAGAATGTATACCAAATTTTTTTTATACTTATTAAAAAAATTAATGTGCAAATAAAAATAGTTCACTCACAATTTGTGGCATAAAATGAAAGTATATACATAAGAAATTAAAACAAAATAAATAAAAACTAATCATAATCTGCACCATCTTGATTTGCCATGATTTAAAGCAACTAGTTTAGTTTTCATGAAAAAATCTGCCTACTTCCAAAACCCTGCGAGGATTCCTTGTTTTACAAATTTGAAATTTTATGCTTGATATGTTAAAAATGGGTAGTGTCATGTCAATATATAGTGTGTATTTTTTTATTTTCTATTTTTTGGTTATAATAACATTACATCGATCTCTAACTATTCTCAATTTAATGCAAGTGATATTAATCATTTCATTCATCAAACTGAGTCATAATGATGTAATTAAGCATGACATTTTGATGACTTTTTGTCCAAAATCTTCACAATTATGCATGCACATTTGATGACACATTATGATAGCTTAAACACCATTTAATAATAATTAACTTTTCTCAACACTTATTAATTATAGAATGATAAAATGTTGAATCTAACTAAAAAAATTAATATATTCTCAATAATGGCATAAAAAACATAATATAAGATAATAAGTACAAATTTTAAAGTATGGCATGAATAAGTACTTATTTATAATTAAACTGTACTAAACTAATATGTTGTAGATTAATACAAAATAGGGTTAATATCATTTTGCACCCTGAATTTTGGGTGTATTTTCCATTTTTAACCTAAACTATGTTTTGTATCAGATAGCAACCTAAAGTTCACTCCGGCGAAGAATTCCGGCGAGAAAAATATAAAAAAATATTTAAAATTTTCATAAAATTATGTAAAAATCAGAAAAATCACAAAAAAATATTTTTAAATTCTAAAGTTCATTTAAAAATCATAAATTAACTGAAAAATGTTGTTTTTTTTTAAAAAATAATTTTCATAAAATTGAATTTTTTTATAAAATTCTTTAAAAGTATTTTAAAATTTTAAATTTTATGAATTTAAAAAAATTACTTATTAATAAATAAATTTTAAAAAATCTAATTATCGGAGATGATCGGGATTTTTTTAAAAAATTAAATAAATTGAAAGTAATAATTATGATAAATCTTTAAATTATTTAAGGATTTCTCAAAAATATATAAATTAAATAATTTCATTTAATTGGACAAGACCTTTTTAAAAAATCATGTACAAAATAAATTTAAAAATCCTTCTATCACAATGTAATATATTTTTTGTTCGTAAAAATTGAAATATTTATCTTTAGAACTCTTAAGGATTATTGACATCCAAAATTTGTATCATATAATTTTTTTTTTTAAATTTAAGGATTTATTCAAATTTTAAATTGGATCATACAAATAGAATAAAAATATTGTCACACCATTAAGATTTTGAGTGCATCATGCTTATAAACAATCAACGCATGTGTCTACATGTGAGCAATCAAAATTTAGGCTGAATTCAGTTAACATTACCTTTGGATAAAATTGTGTACATAATAATAAGTATAGTAATGCACTCATCAATGATGAAACTTTATATATATATATATATATGTATATATATATGGTTTTAGGGTTTAGGGTTTAGGGTTTAGGGTTTAGTTTACCTTCTTTAATAAATGAATATATACTTTATTAAATTAAAAATAAAAATTAATGTATAATTTAATGATTGACTAATTAAATTATTATATCAAAATATATTAATTTATTATAATTAATCATGGGACTAAGACTTTCACATATATTAATATATGATAATTAATCTTGAAATTATTTTTTATTACATATTCATATTTTCTATTTATTAATATTATTTCGTTATAAATAATAATTACACTTTTAAATCTAAACTATGAGATTTTACATATGCTACAATCTATATTTCTATTTAAAAAATAAAATTAACATGCTTGAGCTAACTAGGGGATTTAGAGTTCTCAATATAAATAATACTTTGTCGCATTTTTTCATATTTTGCAACCTAAGCAAAATATACATACATATATATATATATATGTATATATATTAATTGTATCTTTAAATAAATATCTACATATACATATATTATTAATATATATTAAAGAATTATATGCTTTAAATTATTAGTCCAACTATAGAATAATCATTGAATTTTATTTTATTAATATCAAGATATATTTAAAATCTAAAAAGTATTTGAGTATATTAAACCACCATGTAAAATATTAAAACTTGAAAATTATTTTTTCTTAAAATAAAGTAAATAGTTATAGTTACAATTTGAAAAATTATTTGGATAAATAAAAATATTTAAAAAAAACTAACAAAAAAAAAAAAATCTTATAATACAACTCAATTTATTTTATTTGATATATTTTGGTGTGTTGATATTTATGTATTTGTGTTTGTTTTAATATTCATTTTCAGCTATTGCGGGTTCGTATAGGTTAAGATGGATACACAGACACACACACTATATAATTTATTTTTTACATTGAATATTTTATCTTAATGTAAATTTATAAAATAATATATTTATAAAATGTGAGTTATATTAAATCCATATATCACTTGGGAGAAATTGATATTTACATTATTTATTTTTGAGTTTATATCATTTGGCAACATGTAGTATGCGCGTTTTTCAAAAAAAATCCATTCACAACCTGAACTATACGTTTTTTTCACGTTTGCAACCTCTGCCAGCAATTTAAGTGCGAAAAATAAAAGAATATTAGAAAATATTTATGTAACATTAAATTTTTAAAAATTCTAAAAAAATATTTTTTAAATTCTAAACTTCATTTAAAATACCAGAAAATTACTTAAACATGTTGAAAATATATTAAAGAATTGAGTTTTTTTTTATAAAAAAATTTGAAATCAAATCATTTTAAGCAACAAAAATAAAAAATATATTATTTTTTGAAAATCATTAAACTATTATAAATTTCTGAAATCGTTTAAACTCTAAAAATTTATTTAAACTATTTGAAAGTTATCTTGAAAAATTATTTTAAAATCTATAAAATTTCGTTTAAGACATGGAAGTATCTATGAAAAGTCAAATTTTATGACATAAGTTTCTTGTTAATTAATTTTTTGAAAAAATAAATCCTTTTATAAATATTTAAAGTTATTTGAAGTAATATCGAAATTATTCGATCTTTTTTTATGAAAATTAACTTTTTATTAAAATAATTTCTACATTTTTTTCAGTAAAGTTTATGATATTTTAAATAGTTTTATGGAATTTGAAAATAAATATTGTATTTTCTAGAAATTTTAATTATTTTTAAATACATTTTTTTTCTCTCCGAAAATACTACCAAAGGTTGAAAAGGTAGGAGCGCAAAGTTCATGTTGATCGTAAAAAAAGAAAAAAATATTATTCAAATATTCATTTAGTCAGAATATAATAATTTATATTTTTTTATATTAGATAATATTATATTTAATTTAATAAGATAATTACTTTTTAAATAAATTTTCGTGCATCGCACAGGAGCGATACTAGTATATATAAAAGAAAAATGAAGGGTCTTTTTATAATTATATCTTTCCCGCCTAAATTTTTAGGTCATAAATGGTAAGTTTTAGTCACTTTTGTTAAGTAATAACTTTCTTTCATTTTTTTTAAAATGCAAATAACTTTTCCATTTGTTTTTCGTATTTTATGCATAATATATCAAATTATTCATCTTTTCACGATCTTCAATTTGACATCCATATCACATATATTATACTGAGATATTTTATTTGAAAAACTAGATATTTTTTTTGTGGTTAATTGTTTATGTTAATTTTGAGTGTTTATTGTGAATTGGATGCAACTAAAATTAGAAAATAATTCTCAAATAAAAATATTAATTGAGTATTTTTTTTAATAAAAATACAGCTAATCGGTTTATCTTACTTGACATAAATTTTCAAATATTTCGTTATTTAAGTCACGCAGAGAGAAAGATCATTGATTAAATAATGAAGTTCTACTTTATTAAATCAAAGACAAAAAATATACTCAATTTATTAAATCATCAAGTTTGTTAATACTATTTTATCATGATAGTATGGAAACTTTAAGCATATGTATGATTATGTATTAACAATGTTAACGAAACTATTTTTAATTAATTATTTATATTTTTTTATAATATATATTTTGTTAGGATGACTTTTTTAAGGAAATTTACTCTTTGCAACTGAAATTATGATATTTGTTAAACTTTGCAATCTTTTATTTTTTTATTTTTTATTTTTTATTTTTTTTACGTTAACTAAATCTCAAGTATTTTTCTTAAACATTGTAACCTAAACAATACTTTGTCGCACTAACTAACCTCAACTATGCCTTTTTTCCTTTTAACTACCTAAGTAACTTTATTCGCATTGATCAATTTCTATCTTTAGATAAATAAACTATTTATAAGAAAATTTAATATTTATATAAATAAATTACAACATCAATTAAAATATGAGAATATGAAAATATTTTGAAGAACTCATAGAATTTAATTTATTTTTTGAAATATTAAATAACTCTTAGAATGCATTTTATTAAAGTAATAATTTATTGAAAAATAAGAAGTATTTAAGTATATTTGAAACCACAAGTGAAATGTTAGAAGTTGCAAACGAGAATCTAACTTTAACAAAAAAATAAAAATTAAAATAAATATTTATAATTAAAAAAATTATTTAGATACATTAAAAATATAAAACAAAAGTAGGAAAAAAAAGTATAAAATTTTGGGCTTCTCTGGGGTGCACCTAGATGAGATTTACCTACTTTGCAGGTCACATGTTAATATTTACAATTTTTAATTTATACGTATTTTAAATATATTTTCCGCACCTTATTATTTTTCAATTTACCACTTTTAATTGATTTATATTTTAAATATATTTTTCACGTTTATTTCTATATTAGGGCGGACTTATATATATAAATATATGTATATATATATATATATATATTTTTTTTTTTTTAATTTTGGGTCTTCGAATTTTGTGTACTTATTTTATTTATTATTTTTTATGCCTTCGAAATATTTAATGATTTTAGGACTTATTATTTTTTGTTGTATTTTTTTCTTTTTCCGAAATAAGTAGTGATTCCTTTTTTTTTTTTTTTTTTGACATTTAATATGATTAAAAAAAATTGGTTTACCTGACTTAAGAATTTCAAAATTAAAAAGTATACATAAAATCGATATCAGTTTCAGATTCAATAAAATTGAATCATGATTTGGGAGATATTATTGTAATTAATAATAGGCAATTAATTATTTAATATTAATAATTTTAGGTGAAACATGTAGAACAGGTAACAAGTATAAGGAGGGAGAGTATTATTTTGATCTAACGATTGAATTATAAGTTGACCAAATCTAATGGTTTAAAATAGTCCTTGTGCACCGTGTCCCAGGTGCACCAAAGTTAGACTCTAAAATTTTACATTACATCCGAAGTATCCAACTTAATTATTAATGTTTCCTTTATTATATATTTCATAATTGTTTTTAACTATTTATGGTTAGAATTGAAAAATTATTTTCAGAAACTAAAAAATCTATTTATGTGTGTGTGTGTGTGTGTGTAAAAGTCACATCAGGGGCAATTTCGCAATTAATATTTTTCAGCCTAAAATTTTGGACTATAATTGGTAAGTTGGTAAGTTGTGGTCACACTTGGTAAGAATCAAAATTTATTTTACTTTTTAAAGTTGCAAATAACTTATTCCAATTTAATTTATTTACTGTGTATAATACAACAAATTAATCCTCTTTTGACGATGTTTCAGCTAGCATCCATACCACATGATATATTATAATAAGATATTCAATTTAAAATATTAGATTATTTATTCGTTGATATTTGTTAACGTTTATCGTTTATAGTATTAGTTCGGAATACAACTAAAAGTCACTCAAATAATTATCTTATAAAAGAATATTTTACTTGACTATCTTATTAAAACCACAACTAATCAATTTATTATATTCGACGTGAAGTATTTTCAAGTTTTCTTCATTTATTAAGTTGAGAGGAAAATCAATGTATGTATAATTGAACACTTACTTTATTAAATTGAAAGTAACATTGACTATTTGATTTATAATCAGCTTATTAGATTATTAATTTGCAAATTTTTATTTGTTATATCACAGGCCTATTACTTTCTCGCATATATATAACTTTACATATGATAATTAATTTGAAAATTATTTTTCATTACTTATTGATTAATTAAGCTAATTGTGTACGCATATAGGTCAAGAGTGATAGATAAACACTAAATGTGTGTTTTGGTCAAAGATAAGAAACGATCATTTTAAATATAGATATATTTAATTTTCAATTTTGATATTTTATCTTAATGCTAATTTATAGTATATTTACATATACATATAAATATTAATTAAGTTATATTAAATTCATATATAACAGAAAGAAAATTATATTTATATTACTTATAATTTATTTATGTTTAATTCAAAGTTCCTAAATATTTATTTTATAGGATAAAACTGTCACACCTTTAAATATTAGATTATCTCATATTTAGTTTAGTTAAAATAATTACTTTTTAAATAAACTTCCGTGCATCGCACGGGAGTAATACTAGTACACTAAAAACAAAAAAATGATTATAAAAGGTTCAACATAAATGCACAAAGTAAATTTTGCAAACACCCATGACAAACCATGAAAAAATCAGATAACAAAAAACAACAATACAAACCTAGCGTTCAATAGAAACCTCGAAGAATCACTTTTCAGCATCTAACAAAATAATTTTCAACATTATACAAAAATTAAGGTATTTATCATAAATAAACTGAGACACCCCACGCTGAAAAATTAATCCACCGATGACCCTCATAGCAAATGCCGACACTCCATTTTTTTAGATTAATAGCGAGGAAATCATAAGTAGATATGCATTTGTTCGGAGCCAAAAACTCATCTGCAAAGTATTTAGTTATACTCTGCAAGGAATATTTTTTATATAAAAAATTAATTTGTAACATCCCGAGTTTTGTCAAAGGTGATTATTAGACGTGCATTTATGTGGTCATATTTTATTATGCATTTTAGTGTGATAAGTGTGTCATACTTGAGTTTATTTTATGTGTTTCTACGTGCTATTGAGTATGATAATTTTAGAACATTGATAATACAGGAGGCATTTTTAATTGATTATTAAAAATTATCCGTTTTATTATTAGCTTTTATATATATTTAATAATAATATAGATAATAAGAGTAAATTGTTGAGATAGTTTAGGTATCCTTTTAAGTAGTGAAAAAGTGTTATTGGAGATATATATAACTACGGAACCTTATGTATAATCAAAACTCAACTATCTATAGTTATATTTTTTTGCCGACAAACATCGAGCAGAAAAGAGGGGTCAGAATGTTTGTACGAGTTCATCAGGCACTAGGTAATGTAATTCACCACCTTTTGTTTTTAAGATCTTTTTGTCAAATTAGTTGTAGTTTACGAAGTAGGAATTAAGCGGTAATCGAGAAAAATTGTGTTCACTTTGAAAAAAAAAAATATTATGAGCTCTCTATGGAATTATGTAGTTGGATTGCTTGGTCCGCGAATTTTGGTGTAAGAGGTTACCCTACATATAAGAATTAAAATATTGATAAATCTGATTTTGAATACCTGCAAGTGTTGTCCAGAATTGTGGCGTTGAAGTTCGTAAAGTGGGTTATTGAGCTTTGGTTGTTAGTTATTGAACTTTTGGTTAATAATAATATTTGTTTATGGTCTGCAATCTTCCATCACTTCGTCGGTTTGTATGATATGTATAAATTAGAGTGGTAATAAAGAAGTCAACCTGCATGATTACTTGGAATAGGAATGTGTGTAGTAAATTGGTTATTCATGTATTGGTATATAGATAGATACAATGCCATTATCTAAGCAACTAGATTTTCATTTAATTTCTAATGGTGGCACGTCATACAATAAAATTTGATGATAAAACATGGATATATGTATTTAGAGAGAATCATTATTTATATGATTATTATTTTAGTATTTTGCAGTACAGTGGGGAAAGAAATACATTAGTCTTATACTCCCTTCGTCCCTCCTTAATTTGCACACTTTCCTTTTTCGACCGTCCCATCCTATTTTACACACCCCTAAAATGGAAGAAATTTTACAATCTCCACCCTTAAAATCTCCACATTCAATCTCCACCTTTGAAAAAGTTAACTAAAAAGCAAAACATAGTTTTTTCTTAATATACGCGTCGGAGCAAGTGTGCAAATTAGGCCGGGACGGAGGGAGTATTAGTATATCAATGTTCTATTTATTCATCTATCTTTATAATCTATATTTGGTTGGGAGGATGTAGTACGCGTACAAGATTTTGTGATATCGTAAGTTCCTGATTCGAGGTAAGTATATCTCACCTACAATATGAGGCATTATATTATTTGAGAAGTTGGTTTGTTTGTTGTGAAACTTGTATGGTTGTTTACTTGGATTGTTGTTCGTGTTTTAATTTATCAAGGCCAACTTGTTTTTTTAATTTACGTATTGAAGTTGTATGAATATTATGTGCAAAATAGGAGTTCATTTGTATTGAGTAAAGATAAAGTTTTTTTTTTTGGAAAAGTATTTTATTATTTTTATATATATGGACTGGTAGTTGGGCATGAGACCACCCATAAGGAGTTTTGGGTACGAGATCACCCATTTATGAGTAAGGGCACAAGTTCGCCCTATGAGTTTAAGTTGCTCCATTAAGATTCAGTGGCTAGTTACCTTCGGTCTTAATGGAGTTGCGCGCATTGGTACCAAGTCCGGGCCCAAGTAGTTTTTATTATATAAATAAATATATATATATATATATATATAAGTTGAGTTATTAAAGTTTTCAGAGGAATTATGTTGAGATAAAAAGAAACTTTTTGTGAGATTATGATGTTACTTACGAAGCAATGCTTATAGTTTAGTTTACCTCATATTGCAGATAAAGACAAGGGTAAAGTGAGTTGAAGGGAGCAAGGCGGTGAGCAATGCTAGGCGGCGGAACCTCAGAACTGGTTACAAAAGTTTACTTAGTGCTTTTATTCTTCAAAATTGTTAAGTTTACAAGTCTTGTTTGAGGTGACACTTATTTACTAGTTTATTTAGGATGTCGGATTTTTGTGAAGGTTCATTGGTTCTTTGGATGTTATTTTGGCTATTTGAACTTCATATTTGGTTTCGAATCCTTTTAAGTTATTTAAGGTTGATGAGAAAGTTGATGTTATTCCAAATTACTTAAAAGTATGTTTTTAAGAAAAAAAGAAAAAGAAAAAGGGTCTTTTGTGAATTTATGTTTATGCTGCATTTGAGCACTTGAGAAATAATAGAAATGGCACTCCACTAGTAGGGGTTGTTACATAATTAGAATGAGCAGTTTATAATTAGAGTTTATTATATATATATATATATATATATATATATGATGAACAATGAACTACAATTAGATATAAAGTACAAAGTATTGAATTACAAAATAATCGGTATACCAATCTTTTTTTGATGAAGGACGAATTTTTTATATTGATGTAAAACTCTTTAAAATCAAACTCAATTATAGTTCGACCCAAAGAGTTGTGACAACCTCAATTAGTATTTAGTATCTGAGAATTTTCAAATATAATGATAAAAATATCAATATAATTTTGATGATTTAAATGATTTTTGACAAAATATTCTACTTAATAATTATAACAAACATTTAAAAAAAAAAATTACCTCAACAGATAAACCAATATCACGTCCAACGTCACTTCTCGTTCCAACAACTGAAAAAGAAAGAAAATGGCTAAATTTAATAATTTAAATTAATAAATTTGATAAATTAAAAGTTTAAATTCTATAGAGTTACCCTTAGTAGATGACGATAAGGATGAATTAGCAACATGTTCTCAAAAATCTTTCTTCGCTTACGAAACCTCATCCCTAAACTTCCCTCCTTATATCTCCAGCTCTTATAAAAAAATTAAACTCAAAAGGTTATCACATTTGTAGTGAAAAATATCAAATCTCCATCAACAATTAGATTGTCGGTGATAAATTCAGCCCAACCCAATTTTATAACCCAAACATTAGGAGATCCACGGGCAGTGACGCTCCATTCTTCTTCCGCGACAAATCTAAGAATACATAAAGGAGGCAAATGCCAATTCACAATAGCCATAAACTTGGGTGGAATATACTGTTTAAATTAAAATAAAAATAAAACAGTGTTAAATAATTAGAAAAATAATATAAAAGTTAAATCAATATATTAAGTGAAAACAGATAATGGTTATGTGAAATAATATAACTAAATGATTTAATTGGACATTTACCAACACACCAGAGTTGACCTGAAGATCAACCTGAACATAAAACATATGGCCGGTTTTCAAAGAAGGCCCAAATTTTTTTAAAGCACAATCCTTTAAATCTGTCATTAATAATTTATTGAAAAAATTAAATTAGCTGTAAGACAAATTATGTGATCGCTACAAAAAGCTATTTCAATTGAATAGAAATTTAAAAATTTAAATAAAGCGCTTACCATTTTCAAATTTTGTTCCTACTCCTTTGATACTCTCAAGTATGAAATTAGGTTTCACATAGAGAAAACAATGAACGAAGACATAGCTCGATTATTGTATCCACACATCAAAACATCACCATTTTGTAGACCAAAAATTCAATTTTCACCGATTCGTCGAACAATAACATGCAAAATACCACCAAAAAAATCATGTATCATGCAATTGGATGGTAGACTTCCTCCAACAATTTCCATAATGTGGAAGGAATCACCTTAGAAAAGATTACAGAAAAAATAATGTTAGAATAACATTATTAATTAAGTATGTATATACATACGGAATTCAAACCAAAAAAAAAATTATAAAATAAAAACATACCATATCATCATAATCCGACCGATAAACTATCAAGAAATCTTGTTCATCCACTTTATTTCTACACTGGCATACAAATATAGCTCATTATAACACTAAAATATTAACAATAAAAAGATATATTAAAGAATAATAAAATATCAAATAACAGAAAGATGTACATAAAGATGCTAGTTAAGGGTTTAAGGATAATTCATTGTGAATATTATAAGATTGATCAAACTGACTACAAATCTTGAGTGCATGTACGTACGTGTGCAATCAAATTTTTCAAAAAAATCAAATATTATACTTATAAACTATTAATATTATAATATGTGATTGAAATGAATCATTAACCACACTTAGATTTGAGGGTTTAGGTTGCAATCAACAATCCAAAACTGATTGATAGGAGCTTATAACAAATATAAGATATTATTACGAATGATATTTCTATAAACTGTAAAAAAAATAAGAATTAACTTATGAAAAAATAGTAAGTAAAAAATTAATAAAAAAAGTTATTGTACTTTATGTATCTTGGTAAATGGACTAAAGAGAATACTATTTCACAAACATTGGCAAATCAGCAACACTAAACCCTAATATGTATAGTATTATTTGAAATTAATAATAAACATAAAAACCTTGTAAGATAGTATATTAACAATAAAAAACTCCTTCTCCAAATCAAGCAAAACAAAACCTACTGGACAATTCAAAATCAAGGATGAAACTTGAAAATATAGAATAATTGTAAACCCTAATCTGTATATAATATTGTGTGAAATAATAATAACAACAAAAATCAAAACTTGCAAATACAAAAAATAAAAATCAAACTTGCGAAATAAAAAAAAAATAACATGATTAAATATCTTAAGATCAAAACAGAAAAATAACTTAAATAACATAAGATAAAAAACAACAAATACAAATAAATAACTTAATTATCAACAATAATAATTGGTTAAAAGTGATTACCTCTTCGCCAATATCAGATTCAAAATCGATCTTGAAATTCTAGACAATTTTGTAAAAATACAAATCAGTATTTTTAGTAGATAACACACTAAATAGAATAAGATACAAATGTTGATAACGAACCTTAATTAAAAGTCGTTATTTAAATCAGTAAACCAAAAAATACAAACTGTTTTAGAGAACATGCAAGAAGTAATGGAATACTTTTAGCAATTTAAGATCCAAATTCGAAAACCTGCAAAAAATATAGAGAAACAGCACAAAACCAAACAAATTAATATAGAAAAAAATTTAAAAGGCCACAAACATGATCACAGCAAAAAAAAATTACCAATATAAAAGTGAACATCAAAACATGAACGCAAGATTAAAATACTGAAAATTAACAAAAAATCAAACAACAAAATGAATAAATCTGCCGAACAATTGTTGAAATAATTTGCATAGAAATATCAAATTAAAGGTGCTCATAAAATTACCTGGTTGAAGATGATGAATGAGGAGATGAGAGAGGAGGGAGAGAAATTTCTAGTTGAGTCTGAAATATTTTTGTGTTTATGATTTTTTGGATGCTAGAGAGCGTTAAATTATTAAGATTTTAATTTAGGAAGATTTGACAAAAATCTTTTACTATCTACACGATTTATGGTAAAAATCGGATATGATGGTAATTTGTGATGATGATCTTCCAAATTTAAAAATACAATCAATGTTGATAGGCAATTAAAATATATTTAATTTGATGTTTCTTTACTAAATGGCCGAATAATTGAAGTGTACTAGTAGTTAGCCGTAATTTCCATAATTATCATATATAATGAACAAATAATTGCTCGACACGTGTCTTTCCCGATGGGTAATGAAAAATAGGCGGAAAAACACAAAATTTGCCATAGTTGCTAGGATTGTGTTATTACATATATAGACTAGTAACGCACCCGTGCGATCCACATATATGAGTTGTTTATCAATATCATATTAGAGCATCACACGTATGGAAGTAAATGAATAAATGAATAAGTGTAGATATATGCACTTGGTTCATGTAGTAAAAAGCAAGTTCACTTTTTTATATATCTATAAAGTTAAACTAATGAATTTATATAAAATAAAAAAAATGTTAAAATATGAATATATATATATATATATATACACTAACAAAATCTTGCATTCTCACATTGCAAATATTTAATGTAAAAAGTATTACATTGATAAATTTATGTACACTTCCTTGTAAACAACATTAGTTGTTCTTCTATTACTTTTACTTTCATTATCATAAATCAGAAACTTTTTCCGATTAGTGACTCTCAAAATAATAACATAGAGTTGTATGAGATTGAATACCAATTTTTTCAAGAATAGACCAACCTAAGATAGAGATTGACCTTCACTTTTATTAATTGTCAGGACATACGATAAAATAAAAAGATACTGCCTACGTGAAAACTTGAAAGTTATTGTAGACTTAGATGGTGTCGGTAACTTCTTGGTACTAACACCAAATGACCGACACTACTTAACCTCAAAATCCTTTCTTCTAGAACATGAAATCCCATGAAATCCTAGTTTTATAATGACTAATCTTTTTAATTATATTGCTACAAAAATTTAAGAATTTTTAGATCAATTTTATAAGAAATTAATTTAAATTTAAATTAGAGCTATAATAAATAATGCCACATGTTTCTAACTATTCAATATCTTTGATGTATACTACGAATTAATATAGATAATACCTTTTATCTATACCACATATTTTAACTTTTTATATATTTAATACAATGTATATATATATATATATATGATATATATATATATGATATATATTGTTATGATCAAGTCAATCTCACACACAAACAACACTCAACTGTACTGAATGAAAAACAACCAAGAAATCGGCCACTTACAACCGAACTATGAACAGGAAAGAAAAATGACGAACACAGGATTTTTACGTGGTTCGATCAATGTGATCTACATCCACGGAGGTTCTATACACCTCAATTCACTCCACTAATCAATCAATTACAAGAATTATCCAGAAAAACCAGAAACCCCAAATCACAGCTTGATTTGAGCAGAAAACCCTAGCATTCTAATTCTCTTGATTGAGTAATGTTTACAGAGGGAAAGATACGTCAATTAGCTCGCAACTACAAGTGTTTACAATGTATATAAATGCCAGAGCTCGAATCAGGAAGTTCAGGAAGTTGTAACCAATTTTGACTCAAGAACTCAAAACTGCTGTCGCGGGCTATTTACAACGGTTTCTCAAGCAACGGATTAAAACTATTGCGAATGGCAGTTATAACAAACTCAGACCCGGTTTCCCTTTTAACCTCTTTTCTGAACTGGTTAAAATCCAGTTCTCTGACCCGGTTCCTTGCATTCCAAACCCGGTTCTGGAATCCTCAAAACCTCTACTACATACCACAAACACTTGATGATATTGAACTAATATCTACAAATCTCCACCTCAGTGAACTCAAGTGTATTTCATCACCTCAACCTGCCTTGATCTTTAATCTTTTAATCACATCGTTCAAGCCTGATTAGGCTTGAGCAATGAACCACCTTACTCCCAGGCACTGCTTTGGTTAAGAAATCAGCAGCATTGTCACTTGTATGGACTTTCCTAACCTCTACAGACCCTGCATCAATCACATCTCTTGCAAAAATGCAACCTAACATCTATATGCTTGGATCTTTTATGGAAAGCTTGATGTTTTACTAGATGTAGTGCACTCTGATTGTCACAATATATAGTCACACAATCCTGCTTTATTCCCAGATCCTTCAGAATATCTTTTAACCACACAGCTTCCTTAATTGCCTCTGTCAAAGCCATGTATTCAGCTTCTGTAGTTGATAAAGCTACCACTGATTGCTGCACACTTCTCCAGCTAACTACAGTACCATATAAAGTGAAAACATATCCTGTGATTGACCTCCTGGTATCAACATTACCAGCAAAATCAGCTGGTATCAACATTACCAGCAAAATCAGCATCTGCAAAACCCTCCAAAGGAATAGACATGTGTGCCAGTTTCTGAAACTTTAACCCCAGATTTACTGTTCCCTTTAGATACCTTAACACCTGCTTCAAAGCCTCCCAGTGAGCTTTCCCTGGATTTGACATGTACCTGCTGACCAAAGACACACAGTATGCTAAGTCAGGTCTGCTGCATATCATCCTATACATTAAACTTCCAACCCCACTAGCATAAGGTACATTTCTCATGTATCTCACTTCTTGTGCTGTCTTAGGACTCTGTTCATTTGATAGTCTGAGTTGTTGGCTTACTGGAATACTCAGTGTTTTAGCCTCATGCATCTGAAACCTCTCCACACTTTCTGAAGGTAATGCTTCTGAGACAACCATAGACTTCCAGCCACTCTGTCTCTGATTATACTCATTCCCAGAATCTTGGCATCCCTTAAGTCTTTCATGTCAAACTCAGAACTCAACTTCTGCTTAAGCTGATGTATTTTTTGTGAGCTCTTGCTTGCAATGAGCATGTCATCCACATACAGAAACAGGTATACAGGATCAACACTTGTACTTTTATCAAAATAGACACAACTATCTTACAAACTTCTAACAAAACCAGCTTTTAACATAAACTCATTGAACTTCTTATTCCACTGCCTTGGACTTTGTTTCAACCCATATAATGATTTCTTGAGAAAACATACTTTCTCTTCATTTCCTGGAATCACAAACCCCTCAGGCTGCTTCATATATATGTTCTCAACTAAGTCTCCATGTAAGAAAGTTGTTTTTACATCCAGCTGCTGTAACTCCATATCCTCTTGTGTCACCTTTGACAAAAGTAGTCTGATTGAACAATGTTTCACCACAGGAGAGAAAACCTCATTGAAATCAATACCTTCCCTCTGAGTAAAACCCCTTGCTACCAATCTTGCTTTATACCTTATCCTATCTGAGTCTCCAGCTTCAACTTTCTTCTTGTAAATCCATTTGGAACTTACCAGCTTCTGCCCCTTTGGTTTATCCACCAGTTTCCAGGTGCCATTCCTTTCCAGAGATTCCATTTCTTCCATCATTGCACTAATCCAGTATTCACTTTCATCTTCCCTGAAATTTTGTGGCTCATGATTTTCTATGTCTTCAGCAATACTGAGTGCATAATGTACACTTCCAGCCTGTCCATAAAAGTCTGGTCTCTGGATTTGCCTCCTTGGTCTATCTCTGGCAATGTTGTAGTCTCTCAGGTTTGGATTTCTGGGTGGGGTGTCTTCTTCTTCTGAAGAACTATCACTAGAGTGATCAGCCAAGTTTTCACCTCTATGTGTTTCATGATCCACCTGAGTCTCCACCTGAACTGATACCCTTTCTGATTCAGAGCCTACATCATGTTTTTCTTGATTTCCAGAGAAATGATATCCCATAATTGATTCATTGAACTGTACATCTCTGTTGATCATCAGTTTCTGACCCCCAGGTTCCATGCACCATAACCTGTAACCCTTGATTCCCTCTAGATATCCCAGAAATACACACTTGTATGCTCTAGGATCAAGTTTATCTGATTTCATGTGAACATAAGCCAAACATCCAAACACCTTTAAACCTGAGTAATTTGGAACTCTTCCACTCCAAACTTCTTCTGGTGTTTTGAACCCTAGAGTTGATGTAGGTGATCTGTTTATTAGGTAACATGTTGTGTTTATTGTTTCTCCCCAGAACACCTTTGGCAAACCAGCATCAATTAACATACACCTTATTCTTTCAAGGACAGTTCTGTTGAACCTTTCTGCCACACCATTCTGTTGTGGATTCATGGGAACTGTTCTGTGTCTGGTAATTGATACATGCTAGTTTTACATGTATTTTAGGTCAATTAAAGGTCGTAATATGGGACATATGCATGTGTATTTGGGCGAAAAGTGATTAAATTCCATCTCTTGAGCTAGATGACGTGTTTCTACTTGTTTTGGTGTTATTCAGGTATAAAAAGGCCAAAAAGTCCGTTTGGGCAAGGTTCGGGTGGAAAACGAGTAAGAAAAGTCGGAAATAGCAAAGAGATGTTGAAGCATGGTCAGAAACTCCAACTCGGTCGAGTTGTTTAACAACTCGGTCGAGGGAGAAATGAAGAGAAAACGAGAAATTGGTCCAGAGACCCCAACTCGGTCGAGGCCGATACTGACTCGGTCGAGTTGACCCAACTCGGTCGAGTTGGCCAAACTCGGTCGAGTCAGCTTTCCGGGTCCAAAACAGAGTCTGCGCGTTTTAAAGCCCATTTTTGGCCCCAATTTGACGTAATACTATATAAGGAAGTCCCAAACTCTAAAAACCAGAGGAGAGAGCTCATTAGAAGATATTTTGAAGAGGAAAGCAACATCGAAGAATCGAGATCAAGACGACGATTAGGGTGCTTATTCATTGTCTCATTTCTCTATTTCAAATCATGTTTGTCTATGAACATATTTGTGTTATGAATATGAACATGAGTGAGTAGTTCTTTATTATTCTAGGGTTTTGAAAGTAGGTTTTAACGATGTTTGATTAATCGAAGTTTTCTATTCTAGTTAATGATTGTTATTCGTTATCTATATGTTGTGATTTATTTTCATGAATGGTTAATTTGATCACTTAACTACTTCTACATAATTCATAAGTTGGCTTTGAAAGGAGGAATTTGTGAATGGAAATACAACATATAGCGTAGTTGTTGAGCGCTCTGAAAGGAGGTGAGATAAATGCGTAGGCATAGGTCTAAGATCGATTGGGAGTTCATTAGGTCTAGTCGACTTGAAAGGGTGGCTAGGGGTAATGAATCTACAAGTTAATTGCTTCGAAAGGAGAGTTAACATATATGAGTGCCGTCTAATAACGATAGTAACCGTTGCTAGTTTAGAATAATTAGATTGTCAAACTTAGTTAATTCTGAAATCAATTCTCTAGAATATATCTTCCAATCTTGCAAATTTGATAAATTGTTTTCTTATACTTGAATTTGAGTGTTTAGTAATAATTTAGTAAGATGAGTTCAATATTAAAATCAACCCAATTGAGAGCCTAGTTAGGAGTGTTTTAGGATTTTTAGAGTATCAAACTAGTCATTAAGTCAGTCCTTGTGGGATCGACCTTGCTTGCCGTTATATACACTTGCACCCGTACACTTGTGGAGCATTAGGTTATAAAATAGGCGAACAAGTTTTTGGCGCCGTTGCCGGGGACTGAGTTTAGTGTTTTAGTTTTTATTCTGATAACTAGAACAAGACTAGACTAGGCAACAATTTATTTTTGCACATTTGATTTCTGTTTTTATTTTTATTTTTATCTATTTCAATTTTACGTGGGTATTTTCTTGTTAGTGTTTTCAGGGATTGTGCATGCATACCAGGTCTAAGGGAAAATAACATCTTATTCCGTGTGATCTAGAAATTGAAGCTACAGCTCGAAGACACGGAGCAAGGAGAAATCGACCGATTGAGATGGAAAATCCACCAAACCAAGAGGAGGTTATGAACCGCATCCTGATGGCACTGACCAATTTGGATGACAGAGTCACAAATATCCAACAACAACAACCTCCACAGAATCCAGTTCTTCCAGGAAGAAATCAGAATAACAACGAGAACAATGATGAGGACACTTCCCCAATAAGTGACTGCCTTCGTCCTCTGTCTAATCAGAATCCTGGAGGAGTACAACCGCCACCGCTCAATGCACACAGTTTTGAGCTCAAACCAGCGCTCATCAATATTGTGCAACAAAATCAGTATGGCGGTACTGCTTTAGAAGATCCGAACACTCATTTAACGAAGTTTCGTAGACTGGCTGATACGATAAAAATCAACCATGTACCGCATGAGCAAGTGAAGATGAGGCTCTTTCCTTTTTCCTTAAAGGATAGAGCTCTGCAATGGTTTAATTCGTTAGAGGAAATCACTGAGTGGGAGGAATTAAGTGAAAGATTCTTATTGAAGTACTTCCCACCCAGCAAGATGCTAGAATTGCAGAACAAAATCACACAGTTCAGACAGTTGGATCAGGAGCCACTGGGTGAAGCATGGGAAAGATTCAGAGATTTAATCCGAAGCTGTCCTCAGCATGGGTTCACCAGGAAGCAACAAATCTGTAAGTTTTACAATGGCTTGCTTGCACCAACTAGAGATCACGTAGACGCTGCGTCAGGAGGGAGTTTGATGGAGAAGAGTGTGAATGCGGCGTTTGCTATTCTAGATGCTATGTCTAGAACCAGTTATCAATGGCCGAACGAGCGTAATCAGCCGAGGAGAGTTGCTAATGTAGTTGAAGTGGAATCAAATCAGAATTTGGCTTCTCAGATTTCAACTTTGACGACCCAAATGAATTTGCTAACTAATCTGACGTTAGCACAACATTCTGAGCAATCACAGCCGCAACTAGCCCAAGAAGAGATGGAAGATGTGAACTTTGTGAATCAGCGGAATTTCAATAATTACCAAGGTAATCAGCCAAGGTATAACCAATATTCACAAGGGAACCAATATCCGCAAGGGAATCGGAATTATTCCAACTTGACTTATGGAAACTCGAAGAACACCCTTACTCCTCCACCAGGGTTCAAAGTCACAAATGGAATCATACATGATGGACGATACCCAACTCCGGAAGAGTTAAGAGAAGCACAAGCAGCACAATTTGAGGAGAAGTTAGCGCAGCTGGAGAAGAAAATGGAAGGGAAGCATATTGAGCTGAGTAAAAATATAGCAGGCATGGGTGCAGAATTGAAAAGTGTGGCATCGGACATCCAGCATTTGATTAAAGCAACAGCAGCTCAGCATAAGAAAGGGCAGTTTCCTAGTGATACAGTGGTTAATCCAAGGGAACATTGTCAAGCCATTCAGTTGAAGAGTGGCACTGAATATGAAGGACCGAAGAAGCCGGTGGTGGAAGGCAAAGTTGTTGAGAAAGAGCACTTGGAGGAACAAGCTGAGCCGGAGGAAAAAGGCAAAGAAGCGGAGAACGTGATAGAGCGGGGGATTACATTTGAAGGTGGCTCTAAATATGTTCCTCCCATTCCATACCCTCAAGCACTGAGAAGAAAGAAAGTGGACGACCAGTTTGCTAAGTTCTTAGACATCTTCAAGAAGATTCAAATTAATATCCCATTCGTGGATGCACTTCAACAAATGCCCAATTATGCAAAATTTCTCAAGGAAGTGATAGTAAAGAAACGAAAGCTTGAGGAGTATGAGACTGTCAACCTGTCTGAGGAGTGCAGCGCAGTGATTCAAAGGAAGCTGCCATTGAAGCAGAAAGATCCAGGTAGCTTTACAATTGCTTGCAAAATAGGTAATGACACATTTGAAAGAGCACTTTGTGATTTAGGAGCTAGCATTAATCTTATGCCCTTTTCTATTTTTGAAAAACTAGGAATAGGCACATTTAAACCTACCACAATTGCACTTCAAATGGCTGATAGATCTTTGACTTATCCTAGGGGAATAGTAGAAGATGTTCTTGTGCAAGTAGATAAATTCATATTTCCTGCAGATTTTGTGGTCTTAGATATGATGGAGGATAAAGATGTTCCTTTAATTCTAGGTCGCCCGTTTTTAGCAACGGGCAGTGCTTTAATTGATGTCCAAAAAGGAGAACTCACACTTCGAGTAAATAAGGACAAATTGACATTCTCTATTTATAAGGCTATGAAAATGCATGATGATGAAGAGGTTAATCAAGTTGAAACATGTAGTGCTATAGATAGGTTAGATACTACATTGCATGAAGACATTCTGACACTTAGCGATTCTGATATGTTAAAGCATTGTATCACAAATTCAATTTTTTCTGTGAAAGACATAGATGATACTAATCTTGATCTTGTAGATGGGGTTAGTGCTTTGAACGCTTTGCAGGAAAAAAGGATGGAAGATGCAGAACATGAAGACATCACTAAGGAAGTCGTGAAAGAAGCACCTGAAGAGAAAGCCAGTGGACCTGAGTTAAAACCATTACCGGAGCATCTGAGGTACGAATTTCTTGATCTAGAGAAAAAGCAACCGGTAATCATCTCTGCTTCTTTGACTGAGTCAGAAACTGAAAAGTTGTTGAGAGTGCTTAGGAAACATAAGTCGGCTATAGGATGGACAATTCATGATTTAAAAAGGATTAGCCCGACTATATGTATGCATAAAATCTTGATGGAGGATAGCTATAAACCCAGTGTTCAAAATCAGCGTAGATTAAATCCTATGATGCAAGAAATAGTACGAAAAGAGGTTCTTAAATGGCTAGATGCAGGGATAGTTTTCCCTATATCGGATAGCAAGTGGGTTAGTCCCACTCAGGTTGTACCTAAGAAAGGGGGAATGACGGTAGTAAGAGGTGATAATGATGAAGTCATAGCTACCAGGGTAGTTACAGGGTGGAGAGTTTGTTGATTATAGAAAATTAAATGCGGCAACTCGTAAGGATCACTTTCCCTTACCCTTTTTGGATCAAATGCTAGATAGACTCGCAGGGTATGAGTTTTATTGTTTCTTAGATGGGTATTCTGGGTATAACCAAATCATGATAGCACTTGAGGATCAAGAGAAAACAGCCTTTGTATGCCCTTATGGAGTGTTTGCGTTTCGTAGAATGCCCTTTGGTTTATGCAATGCTCCTGCTACATTTCAACGTTGTATGATGGCAATATTTAGTGGACTCATAGAGAATACTGGATGATTTCTCTGTGTTTGGTTCCTCGTTTGATCATTGTCTTAATAATTTGTCATTAGTATTACAACGTTGTGAAGAGACTAATCTTGTGTTGAATTGGGAGAAATGCCACTTCATGGTGAAGGATGGTATCGTGTTAGGACATAGAATCTCTCCTGCAGGTTTAGAAGTTGATCGTGCGAAGGTAGTTGCCATTGAGCGATTACCACCTCCGGCAAATGAGAAAGGTGTGAGGAGTTTTCTTGGACATGCGGGATTTTATAGAAGGTTTATTCGTGATTTCTCTAAAATTACTAAGCCTTTATCCCGTCTATTGGAAAAAGATGTTGCGTTTGTTTTTGATGATTCTTGCAGGGAAGCATTTGAAACATTGAAGAAGGCATTAGTATCTGCTCCAATTCTGATCACTCCTGACTGGTCGCAGCCCTTTGAGTTGATGTGCGACGCCAGTGACATGGCCGCAGGGGCTGCATTAGGGCAAAAGCGGGACAAACTATTCAGAATCATCTACTATGCAAGTAAAACACTTGATTCCGCTCAATCAAACTATACAACCACTGAGAAGGAGATGCTGGCCGTGGTATATGCATTTGATAAGTTCCGGTCGTACTTGATTGGAGCTAAAACAATTGTATACACTGATCACGCAGCCATTAGATACTTGTTCGATAAGAAGGATTCCAAACCGAGATTGATACGATGGATTCTTTTACTCCAAGAGTTCGATGTAGAGATTCGAGACCGGAAAGGATGTGAAAACGTGGTTGCGAACCATTTATCTCGGATCACCAATGAAGAGGACAAGAAGGGGCAGAAAGAAGATATCAATGAATGTTTCCCGGATGAGTACATATTGACAATGGAGGAGGTACCATGGTTTGGGGATATTGTGAACTATTTAGCATGTGGAATTGCACCTCCGGATTTGACAACCCATAAGAAGAGGAAGTTTTTTCATGACATCAAGTTTTATATTTGGGATGATCCTGTTCTTTACCGAAGGTGCGCTGATACCATACTTCGTAAGTGTGTTCCCCAAGCTGAAGTAGGAGACATAATCACTCAGTGCCACTCATCTCCAAGTGGAGGCCACTTTGCATCAGCGAAAACTGCGGCGAAGGTCTTACAAAGCGGATTTTACTGGCCAACCATTCATAAAGATTGCTTCGAGTTCATCACGAAGTGTGATCGCTGCCAAAGGACGGGGGGTATCTCTAGAAAACACGAGATGCCTCTCACGAATATAATTGAGGTGGAACTATTCGATGTTTGGGGAATCGACTTCATGGGGCCCTTCCCTTCATCAAAGGGGTTCCAATATATTCTACTTGCAGTGGATTATGTTTCGAGATGGGTGGAAGCGATTCCAACCCAAACGAATGACTCACGAGTGGTGATCAAATTCCTTCAGAAGAACGTAATCACACGATATGGAGCACCAAGAGCATTGCTGAGTGATGGGGGTTCGCACTTCTGCAACAAATGGTTGGCTGCACTGCTAGCTAAATATGGAGTAAAACATCGTGTCACAACTCCATACCACCCGCAAGCAAATGGTCAAGCAGAGCTCGCCAACCGAGAAATTAAGCAAATCTTGGAGAAATCAGTTAGTGGGAACCGTAAAGATTGGGCTTTGAAGTTAGATGACGCATTGTGGGCGTATAGAACGGCGTACAAAATGCCGTTGGGTATATCACCATATCAATTGGTCTTTGGAAAGTCATGTCATTTACCGGTTGAATGGGAGCATCGTGCATACTGGGCTGTGAAGAAACTCAACTTCGACTTTGATTCAGCGGGCCAAGCTCGAGTTCTAAAACTCAATGAATTGGAAGAATTCCGAATACAAGCATTTGAGAACTCAAGCATCTACAAGGAGCGCACAAAAAGGATCCATGATAGAATGATAAAGAATCGACACTTTGAAGTTGGTGAACAAGTTCTCTTGTTCAATTCACGGTTGCGCTTGTTTCCCGGAAAGCTAAAGTCACGATGGACGGGACCGTTCGCAATTAAGCAGGTGCGAAAGTCGGGAGTAGTGGAATTGATGGATGCACAAGGAAGCACATTCCTTGTAAATGGTCAGAGGATCAAGAAATACTACAACCCGAGTCAAATTGCAACCGTAGATGAATTACGGTTGACCGAGCTGAACTAAAAATCCAAAAGGTCGTCGAGCTAAAGACGATAAAAGTAGCGCTTGTCGGGAGGCAACCCGATGTTTTGGTTTGTTTTAAATTTTCGTATTTTGAAATTTATGTTTTGAGTTGTCTTAATTTGTTTGTTAGTGTGCATAGGAAATACGACGTCATCGAAAAAGCAAGGAAAGACTTGAAAAGATGCGAGAAAAAGGAGTAAAAACGGAGAAAAGGCTAAAACAGGGGAGATTCAGTGAGTTCAACTCGTCCGAGGCAAAATTAAACTCGCCCGAGGCGAGTTTGAAAAAAAAAAAATAAAGGAATTCCAGAAAGTTGAACTCGGTCGAGGCCAAATAACTCGACCGAGTTGTCTACCAAAAACTCGGCCGAGGCGTTAATAACTCGCCCGAGGCCAATTTGACGAGAAAAAACTGAGAAATTCCAGAAAGTCTGACTCGACCGAGTCCAAATCCAACTCGACCGAGGCAGACTAATAACTCGACCGAGTCACAGGTAACTCGGTCGAGGCGCAGGATAGGGCAAAACGCGGCCGTTTCCAGAAAAGACTAACTCGACCGAGTCACAGGTAACTCGGTCGAGTCTCAGGTACCAGTATCTTATACACGTTTTTCCCCCTTTTCTTTCAAATTTTTACCTCCTCCCTCTTCTCCCTCTCTAAAAGCCGGAAAACCCTCCATTCCCTTCTCCCATTCCCTCTAATCTTCTACAAAAACACACGAAATTCACAAACCCACTTCATCATCTTCAAAGTTTACCCATTTGGTTTTGTGAAAGACACAAATTGGGACTTTCTTCTCCACTTAGGGCTCAATTTCGAAAAGGGTCTTGCATCTAAGAATTTCCGGTAAGAATGCTTAACTTGCACTTGTTTGTTTATCAAGGATGGTTATTGTGTTTATTAGTTGGGATTGTAGTTGCCATTGATAAGTTTTGAGCATGACATTGATGTTTGCACTTGTAGTGCAAACTTGTAGCAAAATTTTGTTGGGGAAAACTTATTCTGAGTGGACTTGAGTGAATTGCATATATAGTCGAGTTGTTATGCTTGTGGGAATTGACTTTAGAGCTAGTTTCTTTTAATTCACATGCAAGAGTCATTGTGACATTTTATCGAATACGTTGCGTACATTGTGATTCTTGGGTAAAGACTAGGCTTTAATTGGTTTAATTATGTTCTATGTTGATGAAGAATAATAGAGAAGTTTGTATCGATCGTGATATTGATGTTTACATCTCTTGTGTGCTAATTTGATGAAAATTTGCAATTAACATAGTCGGAGAATAAATTAAACATTCATAAAGCCTAGGAGAGTCGGTGTTGCTTGTGTGTCTCATGGTACTAATTGAAAAATGTTGTTTTATAGGGTATATAATGCCACCTAAAGGAAGAAAACGGAAGGTTACAGGTGAAACATCCTCGGCTAATCCACCGGCATTCTCGCCTGATAATCCTCTATTTTACAACATCAGACTACAATCACCTGAAGAAGAGAGGCGATGGAAGAAAATCATTGGGAGAAAGATCATCCCCACTAAATTTACTATCTCTGTCGTGGAAAACCACCTTGGCATTCACAAGAATTTATGGATGCTCATAAAGAAGGTCGGTTGGGAGAACTTATTGGGAAGAGGTCGGGTCACATATCGGAATGATACATTAGAGTTTCTCACTACTCTAGTTCTACACCCTACCTCTGCTCAAGACAGGAAGCCGAGCAGTATGTCATTCCGGCTTCGCAACAACACTTACACACTTACTCGGGCTGAATTGAATGACATTTACAAGCTGCCAAACACCGGAGATTGCACCCCACCAGATGAATATAATGAGCACACATTCTGGAATCATATGGTAGAAGTTCCGGGACTTGGGCCTTGGATGAAGAGCGATCCATCGAGGAATAAGGTGTCTTGGATTCGTAATCCTGTTTTCCGGTATTTACATCGCTTAATTGCCTATACGGTGCTTGCTCGCCCTGAGACGGGCACTGTGACTCAAAAGGAGATGTTTCTTTTATGGTGTGTGGCAACGGGACGAAAGATTGATCTCAGCCAAATTCTGATGGAGCAGTTCGATCGCCAAGCAGTAAAACAAACGGGAGATATCTCTATTGGGGGTCTTATTACTCCTATAGCGAATCATTTTCAAGTGGTTTCTGATGATGACTCAGCTGAGAGAGTTCCCGGCGACTGGGGTATAACATTGGATGATGTTCGTAGGCTGAAGATGATTTTTTGGAGCAAACCGGAGGATCAATATTTGCTGTTGCAGAATCGAGGAGGGTTCTTTCGTCTTCCTAATGCCCAACTAACTAAGATTGAGGGGCTTGGGGATATAGCTAATTGGAAGATGCACTCCCCAGCTCATCGTGCACAAGAAGTTGACCCTACTCCTGATGAGTCTCGACTTTATCAAGCTGTGCACCGAATTGAGAGTCAAGGTGAAGGAACTAGTGGCTCGGGCCAAGGAGACCAAGAGAACATGGCTCAAGTGCTCCCTACATTGATTACATCTTTGAACAATTTGATGACACAGCAGCATCAGAGGATTGAAGAAGACAAACAGTGGTGAGTACAGCAAGAAGAACGGTGGGCTCAGCAGGATGATCGATGGAATACGGAGACCACTTGGAGATTACAACAAGATGAGAGGTGGATCCAACATGAGCAGAGACAAGCTTATCAACAGCAGCAGTTGGATGCAATGGCTCAGTTCTGGCAGCCATGGGGTTTTAACCCACCACCACCACCACCACCTCCACCTCAGTAGCACTGTGAGAAGGCACAAAGACGCATCACTCTTTTTCCCACAAACTTGGTTTCAATCAAGTTTGGGGGAGGGGGTAGATAGTGCTACGTCTTGGCCGCTTTTTTTTTTTTTTTTTTTTTCGTTGTTATTTCATTCGGTGTTATTGAGGTCATGATTGTTCTTGGTTGTGTATCGTATTTTACATCTTGCTTGAGTTAGTTGGTAAAGGGTCTGTGTGCCCGAATAGCTGATTCGATTGATCTGTCGTATTAGTTAATGTTAGTTTATGTTTTGCATTTTAATTGTGATTTTAGGTTAATTTTAAATTTCGTTGTTTAGAAGTCGTCAACTTGGTTCTTGATAAGCATAAAAAGGGTATTAGATGATAATTTGTCAATGATGAAATTTGTTTTTTTTGGAAGTAAATGAGGATAGAACACATAACAGAGCATGATAGGCAGTTGGAGACAAAATTGGGCTTAGACTTGAACAATAATCACAAATTAACCTGTGAGGTTTTGAGCTTTATATGTACTCTTATTTATAGAGTAATTTTATCATTCTTTCGGTGTGAAGTGATTGATCACATAGTATTTAGTCTCTAGAACTTGTCTTGCGTCTTTATAGGAATGTGTCGAGTACATGCTGTGGCATAGAAAATGATATTAGACATTCTTTTGCTAAAAGCCCTATTTTTGAGCCTTTAAAAATAATCTTTTGTACCAAAAAAAAAAAAAAAAGTGAAAAATCCCTAGTCAGCCATTTTGAGCTTTAAAGCCTTCTTTTTCAAAGCCATACATTACAAGCTTATACCTTTCTTTTAGCTTTGGCCCGAGCAATTGGACTAAGTGAGTAAGAGGGAGGTGTATTGGAAGGTAGAGGGGTAAGAGTATCAAGGTGGAGTGAATGTTTGGGATGATGTGAAAAGAGATTCGGGGAGGCAAACGAGATAGGAATAGAAAAATTCCCTCTAAAAAAAAAAAAAAAAAAAAAGGGAAAAGAGAAAGTTGAAGGAGGGGTTAATAATGAGAATATACATATGCCAATGTGTGTTTGAAGGTGAAAGAAGAACGAGTAGTCCCAAAATGTGGTACTTGATCGGGTAGTCCCAAAGTGGTACCTGAGTGAAAGTGGCATAAATAATCTTGATTGATGCATAAATGTTGTGGTAAGGTGAAGAAGCCATATTAATTGGTTTTTCTGAGAATTGAAGATTGAGATTGAGTGAACAAAGTTGAGGGGTAGTCGGGTTAGGAATAGCTTGATTAGTCCAATGCATAGTCACTTATATCTAAATGTATCCCACCTAACCATAAGCCAACATTACAGCCAAAAATAAAGACCTATTGATTCTTTGTCACACATGTCAAGTATGAGATCTAATTTAGACAATAGGCAAGCATCTGGTAGACGATGCATGTGATTCATTGTGAGCGCAAATACTTTCCATATCATACACTTGAGAGATGAGCGATACACTTATCCGGTGAGGATTGTTGTTTTAAGTTTAATGTCTCGACAGTAGTTGAAACCTGCCATGTCACTAATGCTCAAATGTTATGTTGTTGGTTTTGAAAGGAAAAACAAAAAGAGAATTTCTGAGACCGAAAATGTCATTTAATTGCCCTGAAATTTTATGATCATTGTGATGTATGCTTTTTATTTATTGTTCGGGACGAACAATGGTTAAGTTTGGGGGTTTTGATACATGCTAGTTTTACATGTATTTTAGGTCAATTAAAGGTCGTAATATGGGACATATGCATGTGTATTTGGGCGAAAAGTGATTAAATTCCATCTCTTGAGCTAGATGACGTGTTTCTACTTGTTTTGGTGTTATTCAGGTATAAAAAGGCCAAAAAGTCCGTTTGGGCAAGGTTCGGGTGGAAAACGAGTAAGAAAAGTCGGAAATAGCAAAGAGATGTTGAAGCATGGTCAGAAACTCCAACTCGGTCGAGTTGTTTAACAACTCGGTCGAGGGAGAAATGAAGAGAAAACGAGAAATTGGTCCAGAGACCCCAACTCGTTCGAGGCCGATACTGACTCGGTCGAGTTGACCCAACTCGGTCGAGTTGGCCAAACTCGGTCGAGTCAGCTTTCCGGGTCCAAAACAGAGTCTGCGTGTTTTAAAGCCCATTTTTGGCCCCAATTTGACGTAATACTATATAAGGAAGTCCCAAACTCTAAAAACCAGAGGAGAGAGCTCATTAGAAGATATTTTGAAGAGGAAAGCAACATCGAAGAATCGAGATCAAGACGACGATTAGGGTGCTTATTCATTGTCTCATTTCTCTATTTCAAATCATGTTTGTCTATGAACATATTTGTGTTATGAATATGAACATGAGTGAGTAGTTCTTTATTATTCTAGGGTTTTGAAAGTAGGTTTTAACGATGTTTGATTAATCGAAGTTTTCTATTCTAGTTAATGATTGTTATTCGTTATCTATATGTTGTGATTTATTTTCATGAATGGTTAATTTGATCACTTAACTACTTCTACATAATTCATAAGTTGGCTTTGAAAGGAGGAATTTGTGAATGGAAATACAACATATAGCGTAGTTGTTGAGCGCTCTGAAAGGAGGTGAGATAAATGCGTAGGCATAGGTCTAAGATCGATTGGGAGTTCATTAGGTCTAGTCGACTTGAAAGGGTGGCTAGGGGTAATGAATCTACAAGTTAATTGCTTCGAAAGGAGAGTTAACGTATATGAGTGCCGTCTAATAACGATAGTAATCATTGCTAGTTTAGAATAATTAGATTGTCAAACTTAGTTAATTCTGAAATCAATTCTCTAGAATATATCTTCCAATCTTGCAAATTTGATAAATTGTTTTCTTATACTTGAATTTGAGTGTTTAGTAATAATTTAGTAAGATGAGTTCAATATTAAAATCAACCCAATTGAGAGCCTAGTTAGGAGTGTTTTAGGATTTTTAGAGTATCAAACTAGTCATTAAGTCAGTCCTTGTGGGATCGACCTTGCTTGCCGTTATATACACTTGCACCCGTACACTTGTGGAGCATTAGGTTATAAAATAGGCGAACAGTAATCCCCTTTTCATTGCAGAAAGTTGTGAACTCAGTAGATAGATACTCTAAGCCGTTATCAGTTCTTAAATGCTTGAGTTTCTTTCCCCTCAATGTTTCCATTTGAAGCAACCATGTCTTGAATTTAGTGAAGGCATCACTCTTGTTTCTTAAGATGAACACCCATACTTTCCCACTGAAATCATCAATAACAGACATGAAATACTTTCCTTCTCCATGAGTTTCAGTTCTGGATGGTCCCCAGATGTCAGAGTGAACATAATCTAGAGGTTCTTGAGTGATGTGAATCCCTTTAGCATAAGGCAGTTTCTGTGATTTGCCTAATGCACATTTGTCACAGAATTCAAGTGTCTAGTTCCCAACCTCTCCTATTATACCTCTTTTGGATAGCTCTTTCAATCCTCTTTCCCCAATGTGTCCTAACCTCTTATGCCACAGGGTTAGTTCATCATTACCCAAAATATTCCCCACATTCCCAACCACTGGTGTTCCTATCAAAATAAACAATCCATTGTGTTGTCTTCCCTTGATTACCAGTTTATTATCTTTGTTTATGTGTAATTGGCCATCAACAGACTTAAATTCACACCCAGTAGCAATTAGAGATCCTAGGGAGATCAGATTTCTTTTAAGTCCAGGCACATACCTTACATTTGTAATTTTCCTTGTAACCCCATCAAATATATTGATGCTTACTGATCCAGTGCCTTGAACTCTGCAGGATTGGTCATTTCCCAACAGTACACACCCTCCATCTTCTTTCTTGAGATTTTGGAACCATTCTTCATGAGGACACATATGGAAGGAGCAGCCTGTATCCAGTACCCATTCCATCTCCATTTTTGACTCAGTGACATTCAAGACCTCTGGTGTGTCTTCTTCATGTTCAACTGTAGCAGCTTCTACACCCTGGCCTTCTTTCTTCTTCATCTTCTGTGGGCAGTCTTTCTTCAGATGCCCTATTTGTTTGCACTTGAAACATTTCATGTTTTCTATCCATTCTCCAGACTTCTTTGGAGCAGTGTTGCCACTTTTGGGATTCTTTGAGGTTTGGCCCTTCTTCTTTTGGTAATTTCTCTTGAACTTGACATTCAGTCCTTCACCAGATTGAGTTACCTTCTTGTCTCCTTGATTCTGTAGGCATTTGGTCTTCAAGGCAGTAATTATTGAGTCATAACTCAGTTTATCCTGCCTCCCAAACATCAAAGTATCTTTGAACCCTTCCATGGAACTTGGTAGAGCATTTAATACCATCAAAGCTCTGTCCTCATCCTCCATAGTTACTCCAAGATCTTCCAGCTCATCAAGAAGTTTTGAAAAACTCATTTAATTAATCAGAAATGTCTTTTTCTTCCACCATTTTGAAAGCCAGCAACCTCTGTTTGAAAAACAACTTATTTGATATAGACTTGGGCTGATATAGGTCCTCCAGTTTGGTCCAGGCCTCTATTGCAGTCGTGCACCTTGATACTTCCCTCAATGGCTTATCTCCCGGGCACAAGATGATTAAACTCAAAGCCTTTTGGTCTATTTCTGCATATTTGGGCTTCTCTGTCTCTATCCATTCACTTTCAGGCTTGAGAGCACCTACCAGCCCGTTTTGAACCAGAATAGCCTTCATCTTGATCTTCCAAAGGTAGAAGTCATTCCTCCCTGAGAATTTGTCCAAATCCATCTTCATTCCTGACATCTTTATCTTCTGGTTGCGTGAGAATGCCTTCCCACAGACGGAGCCACTTGTTATGATCAAGTCAATCTCACACACAAACAACACTCAACTGTACTGAATGAAAAACAACCAAGAAATCGGCCACTTACAACCGAACTATGAACAGGAAAGAAAAATGATGAACATAGGATTTTTACGTGGTTCGATCAATGTGATCTACATCCACGGAGGTTCTATACACCTCAATTCACTCCACTAATCAATCAATTACAGGAATTATCAATCACAGCTTGATTTGAGCAGAAAACCCTAACATTCTAATTCTCTTGATTGAGTAATGTTTACAGAGGGAAAGATACGTCATTAGCTCGCAACTACAAGTGTTTACAATGTTTATAAATGCCGGAGCTCGAATCAGGAAGTTGAGGAAGTTGTAACCAATTTTGACTCAAGAACTCAAAACTGCTACTTCGGGCTATTTACAACGGTTTCTCATGCAACGGATTAAAACTGTTGCGAATGGCAGTTATAACAAACTCAGACCCGGTTTCCCTTTTAACCTCTTTTCTGAACTGGTTAAAATCCGGTTCTCTGACCCGGTTCCTTGCATTCCAAACCCGGTTCTGGAATCCTCAAAACCTCTACTACATACCACAAACACTTGATGATATTGAACTAATATCTACATATATATATATATATATATATATATATATATATAACATCTACTTATTTGTGTATAAGTCAATTTTTTAATTTTTTTCCATTCGGTGAGATTGAAGTGTGTGTATTTGTTCTGCACAAATATTTAAAAATTAAATTAAATATTAGAAGTTTCTTGATTGTAGAGAGAGAAGTTGGCACGTCATTTTTCCACAAACCACCCTCCAAAAATTTATTAAAAAATATGTAGGGTTGATAAACTTTCGCTATTCACCTAAGATCCCAAAGCCAATCTGAAAACTTAACCTTAATTTGATTTTAGGGAGACCAATGACCGAGGACACCATAACTCATCTCTAGAGAAAATATGCAAGCATGGAGTAAAGATTTTTCTAGCCGAAGAAATTGAAATATAAGTTTATACATTGTACATATCTGAAATTAAAATATATTAGTTAATATAAGTTTAGAACGAAGTCACTCAATATCAATTTACAAATTTAATAGAAAAAGTATTACATTAAATTTAAAAGGGTTTAATGATGCCTATTAGTTATTCTTGTCCAAACAATTCAAGACCAAGAGCTTCTCCAGATGAACGAAATCATACAGATAACTCGGAAATGACTCATATAACAACTCAGTGAGACGAGTCTGAGTAATAAAAAACCTCTTTAACAATGGTTTTCTTATATCACATATTATTATTGGTCACACCAAAACTTTTTAGACCATACAAATGACTTTTAATAAACTTTGTAGTACAAATCCCTCTGGTTTGGCCGAATGGCAGCATGGATGATACAACATGCGAATGTATCAAAAACATATAATTATTATAAAATGAACCACTATAAGAGGAACCTAGAAACATTTTTCGGCCATTTCACCTACTAAAAATAGGTTGTTCAATCATCACTAATATAATAATATATATACACAGTAAAATCATTCAAAAAATGCCAAAAATAAGTTTTAATTTTAGATTTTTTTGCAAATTTACTGATGGTTTATTTTTTACACCAAAAAAAAAAAAAGAAAAAAGGAAACATTTTACAGAAAAATTGAAACACAAATAATATTCTGCCACATTTTTCTAAAGGTTAATTGCAGCAGCCCCACTAAACTATCAACGTTTTTGCACATAAACCACTAAACTTTTCTTTGTCACTGACATATACAACCTATACGGGTCTGGTTAATAAACCACCAAACTTATCTTCTGGCCATATTTTCGCTGAAATCCCGCACATGACTTGGGGGTGATAAACTTTTAAAGACTTTTTTGTATCTAAAGAACCTTTTTAGTTGGCCAAAATGTAAAGTTCCCTTACACCTTTCTTTTCCCTAACAATTCCTTTGAATCATCAAGGGTTCTCTCCCTTGAAATCTAGAACCTTTATTGTTAAAGATGAGTAGCTCATCTACCTACTAAAATGGTTGTTTGGACAAGAAAAAAAAAATCCTTTAAAGGTTTCACGCGCAAGACACGTTCCGAATTCCGGGGAAAATGACCGGAAAATTTGTTTGGTTGTTTGTCTACCAATTCCGTATAGTTTGTATCTACCAGTGCCAACAAAAAAAGTTTAGTGGTTTATGTGCAAAAACACTGATAATTTGGTGAGGTTTCTGTAATTTACCATTTCTTCTAAAGCATAATATATGAAATTAATCATTTTTATGATCTTTAATTTGACATCTATCTCGCATACAATTAAACCTCGATAAAGTAATAAATTTGGGACCAGAAAAAATTATTCATTTAGCGAGTTTATTCATTTATCGATTAACGAATATTTATTATTTTAGAGAGTGTTTTACATACAAGAAGCACACATAGATTTTATAGTTTGTCAACGGCTTAGTACACGACCCCGTAAAATATTTCGAAAGTTCTGAATATTTTACAAAAAGTTAAGGCAGAGGTTCGCTTTGGCTTAGGCAGGAAGAAAAAACAACAAACTATAGACCCATATTTTTAAAAAAATGATTATTGTAAAGTATTGTTGATTGATTGAATATTTTGCCCATATATATATATATATATATATTTGGTGGAATCCAATGATTATTAGTTTATTACTTTACATTTTTGTTGGGACATTAAGAATTTTTTTATTTTATTATTTAATACATTTAGCTAGATTATTACTTTAGTGCCGAGTCGGGACTGGAAGAAATTGTTATACTATCAAGGTTATTACTTTATTGAGGCTTAATTGTATTCTAAATTAAGTTACATTAAAATAATACAATTGTATGCCGATTGTTTTGGTTAAATTTGTGTATATAGTATGAGTTCGATTATCGATATTGGGTTTGAGCTGCAGATAAAAATTGATTAAACTTTAATGAATATTTTTTTATTAATATTTATTACATATTTTAAAAAATTGTCAATTTAATTTAATTTTGAAATCCTTAATTTTATTCTATAAAAAATCCTATAATTTTATAAAATAAAAAAAAAATCAAATTCTAATATTTTTTTTTTTTAATAAAGAATAAAAAAAATTGTGGATGAGCATCATGCATCCGCGTAAGGGATGAAAATAATTAGAGATTTGTTTAATTTATTTATTTTTTTGCTGCTGCTGCTGCTACTCTCTCTCTCTCTCTCTCTCTCTCTCTCTCTCCCTCCCTCCCTTTTAAATTTGTTTAATAGATGTCTCCAACATCTAGGGATAAGTAAAAAGAATTTTGTTAATTTTTTTTACTTACAATAGATAAAAATCATTTCTCAATATTTAATACTATACCAACATTGAATTTTGATATAAAATATTAAATTTGTAATAAAATTATTTTGTTGATTTTTTATTGGGGCTTGAAATTGAATATCTATTTTGTACCGATCTATTTTTATTAAATTCGAGTTGTAAATAAAAATAACCTAAATAAATTTTCTCATAAAACAAAAATATATTTCAAATCGTGCATCGCACGATAAGGAAATTCTAGTGTAAAAAAATTAAAACGACAAATTTAAAACTAATAATATAAATAGGCATGCAACGATGAGTGATAAATATACGTCATCATCGTGGAAAATACATTCAGTGTTGATGATTCTACTCTGATTTCCGTAAGCTGGACAGTCGTATAAATGAACCAATCTGAACTCCATTTCCCATTGAGTCTTTGATGGATTAACGCCCTTAATGAGCAAAAACATTAGAGCCATTAGAGATAGGACTTTAAATTTCATGGAGTTTGATAATATGGGTGCATGTTGTTGTGCAATTAAAATTACAAAAAATGACCTATTTATATACCACAAATTGATTGACAGTGTGCGTTATGAGTTAGAAAAGATAGTGTTGATTGATAGAAACCCATAATTAATGGGATTGAAAATTAACTCTTTTTGCAGCAGGATAAGTTTTCTACCAAATTATTATACATATGTGTGTGTAAATATATGTGAACTATATAATACTATGATTAGGATATTTTATTTCCAAAACATAATTAACATTTCTCTTTATGAAGTAAATGGAAAAAATTAATGTTCCGAAAATAAATATTTACTTTTCCATGGTAAAGTGATATGAGATAGAGGAAATATTGATGATTGACATAAATCCCATAATTCGTGGTATTGAAAGTTATTTCTGCTACACCTACAATATAAATTAGGGAACTTGTTATCCCTAATTACAATAATTTCGTCATTATGTTGTGTATTTTGCCTATAAAGACATCACCACCAATAAAAAAAAAAATAACCCGATATCTTTCGAAAATAGGTTTTAATTTTGTGTATTTAAGGAAATGATGAGTTAAATATACTACTGAATATTCACATAGGTAGATACACATACTTGTTGGGCTGAAGACATAATTAGTAAGATTATTTAGGCGGGAAAATGCTACAATTGCTACTTATAGAGGGTTTTCCTTCTTTATTAAGTAAGATTCTTAATTAAGGTAATGTCAAAATTATGATATTCTTAAGAATATTTGTTGGGATACGTTTATGTGTAACATTAGAAGAACTGTTAGTGTGTTATTAAAATGACTATTTCTTGAACATATTCAATTTTTCTAAAGTGATACTTATTTTGAATCGAAGGGAGTATTAATTACATAATTTACATTGAATATATAAAAGATTTGACTTTAACTTTCATGTCATAGATGGGGTGTTTATGATTCAATTTGGTCGGTTTGGACTAAATAGTCAAATCATGCTAAGGCCGGTATCTAAATATCTCAAACTTCAACTAGGAAAACTAAAACTTAATTATCCAAACCAACGCTCTCTGGATTTGATGTTGATTTATTTGTTTGGTCAACTTGACTAATAAATAAAAAATTAACAATTGATAATACAAAGATAACACCATTATCTTTCAATCTATTAACTGGAACCAAATTAAAGTAAAAGCATAAAAATCATTAAACATAGATAATTAATTTATAATTTCAACCAAATGATAAAATCTATATATATATAACCAAAATTTTAGGGTATTTATGTCATTTTAACTTTTCCTCCAAAATCTTTACACCATATTTGACAACTTTTTGTTACTTTTGGTAAGTCATAACTTTCTATCATCTTTTTCAAAATACAAATAACTTTTTCATTTCCCATCCATTTTTTATGCATAATATTAAATTATGCATCTTCATGATATTCAGTTTGATATCCATATCATGTATGTTACAATTAGATATTTGATTTGGAAAAGAAGACTGTATGTTGATAATTCTAGATTTAAGTGTTAATTATGAATTGGGCTATGATAGTTTGGTTTGAGCCGCGATTAAAAATTAGTAAAATAATATCCTTATAAAAATATTAATTAAGCATTATTTTTTATTAAAAAAAAAAATTAACTAATCAATTTATTATATTGGACATAATTTTTTTAAATTTTCGTTATTTAAGTTACATAGAGACAAAAAGTATTGTTTAAATAATGAAATTTCTACTTTATTAAATCAAAGGCGAAAAATTAATATATATTTTGTTGGTCTTAAGTGGTAGAGGTTTATATGAGGGTAAATAAACCTCTAACTCGATTTTCTCTTTTTCAAATACTTTGAGCACAAGATTGTTGCTTACTGCTATAACCTGGTTCTTACAACAAAGCTAGTACAATAAACTTACTTAAGCAGTAGACATGAAACAGACTAGGCGGAAGTAGCTTACAGTAAGCAAAGCTCAATGGGATTTTATATGCAGCGGAATATGCTTAAATGTTTTCTTAAAAAAAAAATGTAATATATAAGTAGTATGCTAACAACGATAACTAAAGCAATATAAAATTAGACACAATATTTTATAGTGGTTCAAGGTGGGTATAATCCTTCTACATCCACTCTTCCCTCACACAGTGGGAAAATTCACTAAGTAATTCACACACAGTACAACTTAGCTACTTCGAAGTCTAAGTCCAACTTTGCTCCTTCAATAGTTTTGTCTATCCTCGGAAGGCTACTCCTCTATTCTACACATGCTCCTCAGAACACAAATCAGCTTTGAATCCCGCATCAATCAAAGACTCCTCCTTTCAAAACCTTTTGTGAGATCGGTTTAATGAAAAAATTTCTTCAACTTCAGGTATCTGCCTCTGAACTTGAATACATTTAAAATGTGGGCAAACCTCCTAGTTTGAGAATGATTATGACCGAAGTAAAGATTGAGAGCTAGCTTGACTTTGAGAGTTGTTGCAGCTTTTGCTTTTCACTAAATTACTTGTTGCTTGCTTTCTTACTCTTGTAAACTTTGTATAACCACCGGAATGATTATCAGAGTATATGCTTTGAAGCTTTGAATAAGAATGTTGAGCGCTTGATGCTAAGTAATTTCGAATGCTTGAGTTTCGGTAGCCTCCACTTCGTCCTCCATCTCCTTCTATTTATAACAGTTGGGATTTCTTCTAGAGAGAGAAATAATCACGTTGACATTTAATGCTCCTTGTACGGCAAAAAGTTAATTGTCATTTCTCGAAAGTAGGTCAGAGTGGTTGCGGCTTGGTGTTAGTGTCCAGTGTTGCTTTTGCTTTTTGTTAGATGACGTGTCCCCACGCGATTGGATAGTCAATATAAGGTTTTTAAACTTGTCTCCACTAGATTTATATTTGAATTTGAATAACTTGACTTTTGACCTTGACATTCACAATGTTGACATGACTCCTACTTGTTTGCTGGTTGTACCTTCCTTGCTGCAAGCAATGCTATATGATGGATGGGCATATGCAACCTTACTATGTGCTCACTGCAGTGTCTTTCCTTGCTGCGGTAGCAAACTTGTTGCTTCAAGTAACCTTGATGATCATGTTGCTTGCTTGTTGTGACTTCTGTCTTAGTAGAACTAGCCCTATCTATTACCAAGATTTACATAATTTATGGGGCACTAGTTCCTACCATACAAGAGGTTTTTCCATCATCAAAACTAAACACAAATTTCCTAACAATTTCCCCCTATCTGATGATGTTAAACTCTAAGTAAAAAACGTACTTAAACTCACAAAACATCAAACTATTAGAATAAACAATTAATCATCAAAAGGTACTTAAAATGCAACATGCATGATGTAAGATTACTAGTTGTAATCGTTTGTAAGATTACTAGTTGTAATCGTTTGGCAGGAATGATAACTGTTTCATTGGATAAGTCTATCTATTACAGTTACACTATTAAAAATAATCTTACATCCAGAGTCATAGACAAGAAAAAGTTACCCAGTAGTAGTTCACCATTTATCCTTCCTCCAGTGACGCTCTGTGAAATGTTGCTTGGCATGCTTTTTACCTCTGTGTCTTGCTCTGTCTTCTCTAAGATCCATACTACTTCTAGATTTGTCCAGATTGTTCTCAGTGTACCTCCACCATTCGATGTACATCTTCTATTCGAAGTTCCTATACTCAAGTTGCACCTCAGGAGTAAGATCTGCCATCAGCCACCATTCAATAGAATGAGAGATCCTGTATCCTTCCCACTTCAAGCCTTTAAGCTCAATCTGGAGCGAAAGTACTCCTGTGTGTAATTGTTCTCCATATCTCTTCAGCTTGGTTCTAGAGGAACCTTCGACAATCCTGTGCACGCCATCGCTCAGTAGGTACTCAAAGTATCTGAGAGCTTCAGCCAACCTCCAACAATCAATTTTATCCTCTGTATGATTTCTCTCTTTTGGAATTTCGTAAATACGAAGTTCATCTAGTTGCTCATCTGTACAGTCATGCAATAACCATCCTTCGTACTTAGAGATGATTGATAGATTGGGAGGGGCATCATGCTTTCTTGCGCTTGAGGTGGCAGGCTGCTTCCTGTGAAGAGGGGGATCATGGACTATCCCACTAGCAAGATAGATCTCGTGGAATTCACCTTCTTCCTTTCCGAGGATATTACACACTCTCTATTTTGACTCCTGCAAAAGACCTTTCAAACTCTTGATGTTCGCGAGTTCTCAATCGATGTGCTCGCGCTGTATATTTCTGTTCTTGTCTTCTTTGAGTAGCAATGAGTATCTCCTTCTGTTCTCTTTGCTCTCTCTCAGCACGCCTTGCCTTTTCCTCATCTTCCCTCTTTTTTACATCATTAAGATTGATCTCTAATATGCGTCAAATACAAACCAAAATTGAACTGTCCTGGGCTCGCTCTTGCCTCAGTACGGAGAATTTATCCTATAAGGACTTTAATCTTTCATTCTGTTCTTTCAACCTATCTTTCATGATGGATGCAAGATCTATAACTTGTCTACTTGTATAACTATTAAAATTCCTCACAAGGTCCTCCATCCATTGTCTCTCAGTTCGTGCTTCTTTCATGAACTGGTACTTGAGGTCTCTCATGCTCTTAAGCACCAAGGATGCTGCTTCGCACATAGCTCCAAGAGCTTTCAGTACCCCAGAAGCATTACTGCTCATTGCTTTTTGTAGCTGCTATACCGAGAACTCCGTTGCTTACAACGTGCGATCAAATCCTTCTAGCACAAATCTTCATAGCAACGGTGGTTGGCAGATTTAACTCTTCATTAGATTACCTAATTCTAGCCGGAATTGCATTGCATGCTCAAGATACTTTGTTGCTCGTCTCTTCTGTCTTTTGGCTGCCGCCTGCGCTATATTAGAAAGTGGTCTGAGCCGCTTCTGTGAATGGAATTCTTCAGGAGATGATTGATTACTCCCTCAAATATCTATGTCTTCATCAGAACTATCAGTTGGGGTTGCTGGTGTTGGAGTTGGTGGTCTCTTATCTCTTTTACATTTGATGTTCCAGTTGCAGCTTCTTTTGTTGCTCTATTAGATTTTCCAGTAGGCTCACCATCAGTTTATTAAATCATCAAATCTGCTAATATCCTTTTGTTTTATCATGAAAGTACAGGAGCTTTAGGCATACACATAATTATGTACTAGAATGGATATTGAAATTATTTATAATTATTTATTTATATTCTATTTAATGTATCTTTTGTTATTTATCTTTTTAAATGAAATTACTCTTAGCAACTTAAATTATGAAATTTGTTACACCTAGAAATCTTGTTTTACGTTAACTAAGCCTCAACTATATGTTTTTACACTTTGTAACCTGAACAATACTTTGTCGCACTAACTAACTTTATGTCTTTTTTACTCTTAACAACCTAAGTAACTTTGTTTGCATTAATCAATTTTTATCTTTAAATAGATAAACTATTTATAAGAAAAATATATCACCAATATAAATAAACTACAGTATCAAATAAAATATTCAAATATTAAAAGAACTCACAGACTTTAATTTGTTATTCGAATTATTAAATAAATTTTAGATTTTACTTTGTTAAAGTAATAATTTATTGAAAGATAAGATGTATTTAAGTATATCACCAAGTGAAATGTTAAAAGTTGCAAATGAGAACCTAGCATTATAAATATAACATTATATATGTATAGTTAGAACTTGAAAATTATTTGGGTAAATTAAAAATATAAAATAAAAGTAGGAACATAAAGAATAAGTATGAAACTTTATATTACATATGAAATATACAAATAAAATATTAGTGTTCCTTTTATTATATATTTCATAATTATTTTTAATTATTTATAGTTTGAATTTAAATATTACTTTCATAAATTTAATTGTGTGTGTGTGTGTGTGTGTATATAGATAGATAGATAGATAGATAGATAGATAGATAGATAGATATTTGTCATTTATCACAGTAGGAACAATTCCGTAAGTAACACTTTCGAGACAAAAAAATTGGACTATAATTGGTTAGTAATTATCACATTTGATAAGAATCAAATTTATTTTAGTTTTTAAAGTTGCATATAGTTTTATTTTTTTTTTTCCATTTCTATCTAATTATTATGTATAATATATCAAATTAATCATCTTTTGACAATGTCTGATTTAACATCCATATATATTATAATTAATAAGATATTCGATTTTATAAAATGTTATATTATTTGTTCGTTGATTATTTGAGTTAGATTTTAGTTTTTAATTTGTGTTGTACTATATTGTATTGATTCGGGTACAACTAAAAGTTAGTCAAATAATTCTCCTTTAAAAATTATTTTACTTGATTATTTCATTTAAACTACAAAAACTCAATTTATTTCATCTGACATGAATTTTCTCAACTATTCTTCATTTATTATGTTGAGAGAAAATTTAATGTAAAATATAATTGAACACGCACTTTAGTGAATTAAAGTGAAACTTAATATTTGATTTATAATTCACTTATTAAATTATTAAATTTGCTAATATCTATTCAGTATATAATAATAATATGTTTTGTTTAATTAATCAAAGGAATACAACTTTCCCACATATATTTATATGATAATTAACCTTGACATTATTTTTTCAATATTTTTTCATATTTTATAGTTATTAATATTAATTTTACATAAAGAATTATAATTTGCAACGTATTATGATTATATACGCATTGCAACCTAAACGTCTTTTAAGTAAGTAAAATTAACCAATCTCAGCTATACGGTTTTTAGACTTTGCAACATAAACAAGACTTGATCACATTAACCAATCTCAACTATGTCTTTTTTTTCATGTTTTGCAACCTAAGCAATTTTTTTACGCTAATCAATGTGTATCTTTAGATAAATCTACTATTTACATTATAAATGTGTAATTTATATTAAAAAAAATCAACATATATATAAAATATTAAGAAATATTAAAGAACTCATGTTTTATTTTGTTATTCCAACTATTAAATAACGTTTGAATTTTATTTTGTTAATTCAATATATCTGAAATCACCAAATAAAGTATTAAAACTAGCAAATGAGATTTTTTTTAAGTTAAATAAATATTGATATTTAGAATTTGAAAATTTATTTAAATAAATTAAAATATTTAAAATAAAACGGGTAGGTCTAAAAGAAAACTAATTTCTTATAATTTTATTCAATAAATGAGTTGATATTTAGATGTTTCCGTGTGTTTGAATATTCATAATAAATTAAGCTATTTTTGTGAGCATATAGATAAAAAAATGAAACACACACCAAATGAGTTCTCGGATTGCAAAGATAAGAAATGGTCATTTTGAAAATAGATATGTTTATTTTTATATTTATATTTTATCTTAATGTTAATCTACAATATATATATACATATATATGTATATATAAAAAATAAGTTATATTAAATTCATATTGTGATACCCCGAATCTTTGAAACGCAATAAAATACATTCTTCGCATTTTAAAATATTTTTACCAATTTTACTTTAGTATAAACTTTAAAGTTATTTGACTTTTATGATTTTATTTTAGGAAAATAAGTATCATTGCGATGTACCAGGTCGACTGCACTCCTAGCACCGAAAATATAAAAATTAAAAATACATGTTATAGGAACCCAAAACTAGTATCGGGCTTAGAAAATATATAAAATGTATGCATGTACTACACATAACCTAAATAATAAAATAATAATATAGGTATACATATATATATATAGTATACATACTACATAGTAATAGGAATATAATATAATATTGAATGTTTTGTTTTGAAAACCTCTTTAATTAGCATAGGAGTAAAAAATAAGTATAATGTTGTTGCATGAATTGCAGATTGAATTGTGTCCCACATCGAGGTAAAGGAAAAATATGCCTCCAAAATTTAACTATAAATAATACTTACCTTCTTAAGAAAATAATAATTACAAAAACATATATATATTAAAAAGGAATTCCTTTAACTAGGAGGTCCTTATAAGTTTATTTTCAACAACGCTCGGACCGGTGTTTTGGGAAGTTGTTGAATAGTATTAACATCTTTTGAGGTACGTCTTCTTTAATAGTCCTTTTTTTTTTTTTTTTTTGTCATTGTCATTTATAGATTATATAGATTTAAGAATTTAAATATTTTCTTGATTTAAGTAGATTTATAAGTTTAACTATTTTCTTAAGTTTGTATTAAATAGTTGTTGTTTAAAAATGCATGTTAGTTAGTTTAAAATATTTATTAATGTAGGTAATAATTTAAATTTAATAACATATTAGGCCTTTTTATCTAGGACTGTAATTTATAATAAGTTGGCTTATATGTTAGATATTGTAAAAGTAGACATAATTCAAGAATATTGTACCACACTTAATTATCTTTAAGATGTTAAATCAATAAGTAATACTAATTAATTAAAACAACATGTGCTTGGTGTAGTGCGAGTCAGGACTTGGAACATACGCGAAATACGTACTTTATAGCGAGCAAAACAAGGTGGGTGACTGGGCTATTTGTAAGTATATTATGCTATTGAACTTGTACTTTGATAAATATGTTTGCCTTCGGGCTTATTGATATGATACCTCTTAAGTCGTAAGATTGGCTTTTGAGAAAGGCTCTTAAGTCGTAAGATTGGCTTTTGAGTAGGGCTTGAGAGTCGTAAGATTGGCTCCCTAGTCCAGCAATATGGCTTTTGAGTCGTAAGATGGGCTCCTAAGCCAAGGATGTGTTTATTATTGTGCACCATCGTTAGTATAACTGCTTACAAAGTTTTCACTGAGTTTATACTCATGCCCATAATTTATTACAAATCTTCAGGTTAGTTGAGCGAGGTGGCGGGGCTGTTGCGGCAAAGGTCACCGGGTTCCTTTTCCTACCCGCAACTTTATAATGTTTTTGCCTCTTCAATGTATATAAATAAGTTTACATGTCACTAAAACCGGGTGTTTTCATTTTCTTAGAAACTTTGGAACCTCTAGTGTAAATATGTTTTGGCAGTATATTATTGTCAATAAAATTTCTACTTTTATCCGATAAACATTTCATGTCACGCTTTCGCACATTTTCTGATTTATTACTTAATCAAAAGAAAAGAAAATTTAGTAGCACTTTAATCCCGAGCTAATGGGATTGGGGCGTTACAGAGTGGTATCAGAGCGGGTCTACTTTTCTGTATACTTGATTTATAAAATAAAACCGAGGGGAACCGTGACTTTGCCAACAGACCGACACTCGCTCCAAGGTATGTATATTTTATTATGAGTTTTATATAAGTTCAAAAATGTTTTGTCCTCGAAACTTTTACTACCAATTAAGAAGCCAGATTAGAGACTGACCCATATTTCTTCTTTATGATAGGATGGTTCGAACAAAACAAACTGCTAGAAAAACAGTAGTATATAGACGAAGAATACTCGCTAACAGAGATTTACCACCCGCGATGTCAGTCTACCGGAGGACCAGGCAGGGTGAATATCAGAATGTAGGCGAGTATATAAATATATTACGGAGACGTCGGAACAACGCCATACAAGAAGGACATCACATTACTGAGTACGAGGCTTCTATGCGCTTAGCAGACACTGTCCTCCCAAATTATAGAGATGTTGCCCATCGGTTATTGGACGAAATGCTTACGATAGACTCTACGGCTGGACTGACAATTAATTATGAACATTTTAGTGTCCGCCTCGCTATGGTTATTAGAGAACGTCAAAGGTGCCTCGCAATTGCAGACCAGATGGAAATGGAGGCAGAGGAACAGAGGCAAAGGGCAAATCATTATGACGAGGTTGCCGCCAACAAGCGCTCAGAAGCTATTGCTGATGAACGTCTTGCCGAACGCGCTAGGGATCGGGCGGAGTACTGTCTCGAGTTCGCAAGATCGCAAAGGGAGGAAGCAGGTGTAGCAGAAGAGGACGAGGACGAGGAGGAAGAGGACCCCTCAGAAGATACCGAGCCTAACGAGTCCATAGGATCAGTCCATGATGAGAGCGTACCATCTAGGGGTCGATGTGTGCGTACCCCACCAGCAGAGAACCAGGCAGGCCCCAGTAATTGGTTCTGATATAGTTGGAAACCTAGAGGATGTACATATAGTAATAGTAGATAGTTTTTGTACAATGATGTCTAGGTACATAACTAGACCGTAAATATCCTTTTGCTAATAGGAATGTATATAAGTCATCCTTTGATCATGCTATCTTTTTGCTCGTATAAGCATGATTAACTAATAGACATTTTGTACGGGTTAGGGTATTAAAAACCAATGTACTTTTTGTATATATATATGGATTTGTAAACCTAATATCTTTTATGTATATGATTTGTTTACAAATTATTCGGTATGTTAAACAAAGGTATATATGCATATAATTAAGTGTTATTTCTCCTTCTCCCAAAAGTATGGCAGTGCGAGGAAGGCCACGTAAACATGTGCAAAATGAAAATGAGCCATTTGTTGGGCCAGCTGCTGAGAGGCAACCTCCACCTGCTGTTGGAGTACCGGGAGCGGATTTTGCACGGGAGTTCCTGAACTCTCTGCAGGGACTCATACAACAAATACCAGCTAACCAAAATATACCAAATCCACAGAACCAGGGTATCAATACTAATGTCATTATAGAGCAATTTCGTCGTTTTTCACCACCAAGATTCAGAGGTAGCGAAGGACCTATGGTCGCTGAGGAATGGATTCTTGAGCTTGAAAGAATCTTTGACCATATGGAATCAACTGAAAATCAGAAAGTTTCGTGCGCAATATTCCAACTTGTGGAAGATGCTGGACACTGGTGGAAATCACACGAGCGAATTATGACGAATGAACAAAAGCAAAATATGACCTGGAATGATTTTAAGAACATGATGATGGACCGTTACTTTCCACAGTCTATCCGTGACCAAAAGGAAATTGAGTTCGTTAATTTGAAGCAGGGAACCCTTCCAGTGATGGAGTATGAAAGACGTTTTAATCAATTATCTAAATATGCCCCACACTTGGTTGATACAGATGAAAGAAAAGCAAGACGTTTTGAGAGAGGTTTGCGTCCAGAGATCGGGGGTATCGTGTCAGGTTTGAAACTACCTACGTACCATGAAACGTTTGAACGAGCACATATTGTATCCCTTAGCCAGAATTTAGAAAACAACCAGAAACCTCAAGAGCAACCCGGGAAAAGGAAATGGGATTTTAGAGATAAGAATAAGACTAACCACTTTGTGAAGAAGGCAACCCCAAGGGGGGGACCAGGACCAAATGCAGTTCCGATATGTCCTAATTGCAATAAGCACCACTATGGGGAATGTTTGATGGGAAAGAATGTTTGTTATAAGTGTCGTCGACCAGGACATAGGTATTGGGAATGCACTGCCACACAGACCAAGGCACCACAAAATGTTAATACACCAGACAAGAAGACAAGGAAGGCACGCGTTTTTGCTCTTGGACAAGACAAAGTGACCGAGGAGAGTGAAACCATGGCAGGTATACTACTTGTCTACGATCTTCCAGCATATATTTTGTTTGATACTGGTGCATCACATTCTTTTATGTCAGAAGATTTTAAAAGAAAACTGGGTTTGAAAAGTAACACAAATGGAGAGGAGTTGACAGTAAGTATTCCCTCAGGAAAGACCATTAGGACTAAGGATATCGTGTTTGGTGTTAAGCTTTTGATAGGTGGTCAAAAAATGGAAACTGATTTGTACGTATTAGAGATGAAATGTTTTGACGTTATATTAGGTGTAGATTGGTTGTCAAAGAATAAAGCAACAATCCGATGTTTTGAGCGTGAAATAGATTTTGAAAGACCAGTAGGATCCAAATTCACCTTTTATGGGGCCAAAACCAATACTAGACCGCGTATTGTGTCGGCAATGAAGGCTGTAAGAATGTTACGGAAAAATGGGAAGTGAAGGCTACCTTGTGAATATCATGGAAAATAATACTGGTAAGGTTACACCTGCTGATATATCAACGGTGAGAGATTATGTGGACGTATTTCCAGATGAGTTGCCAGGAATACCTCCTAATCGACAAGTTGAATTCACAATAGATTTGATGCCCGGAGCTGCACCTGTATCTAAAGCACCTTATCGAATGGCGCCTAAGGAATTACAAGAATTAAAATTACAGCTTCAAGAGTTGCTGGACAAGAAGTTCATCAGGCCAAGTGTTTCTCCATGGGGAGCCCCTGTATTGTTTGTCAAGAAGAAAGACGGATCCCTTAGAATGTGCATTGATTATCGGGAACTCAACCGCCTAACAATCAAGAATAAGTATCCCTTGCCTAGAATAGAAGATCTTTTTGACCAACTAAAGGGAGCTAGCGTGTTCTCAAAGATCGATCTCAGATCGGGCTACCACCAACTCAAGGTCAAAGAATGTGATATTTCTAAGACAGCCTTTAGAACACGATATGGTCATTATGAGTTCATAGTAATGCCTTTTGGATTAACAAATGCACCCGCAGTATTCATGGATTTGATGAATAGGGTATTCCATCCTTATCTGGACCAGTTTGTCATAGTCTTCATTGATGATATCCTAGTATACTCAAGAGATAAAGAACAACATGAGAAACATCTTAGAACTATACTAGGTACCTTACGACAGGAGAAGCTTTATGCTAAATTTAGCAAATGTGAATTTTGGCTAGATCGAGTTGTTTTTCTAGGCCATATTATCACGGCTAATGGAATCGAAGTGGATCCCGCGAAGGTTGAAGCAATAATGAATTGGAAAGCTCCGAAGAATGTGAATGAGGTCCGAAGTTTTCTGGGTCTAGCTGGTTACTACAGAAGATTCATTCAAGATTTCTCGAAGATCGCTAGGCCTTTGACTCAATTAACAAAGAAGAGCAACCAGTTCCACTGGACTGACGAATGCGAAAACAGCTTTCAAGAGCTTAAGCAGAGACTCGTAACCGCGCCAGTTCTAACTATCCCTGACGGATCAGAAGGGTTTGTCATTTACACCGATGCCTCAAAGTTAGGACTAGGATGTGTTTTGATGCAGCATGGAAAAGTCGTCGCTTATGCCTCAAGGCAATTGAAACCCCATGAGTTAAACTACCCTACACATGACCTAGAATTGGCTGTTGTTGTTCACGCATTAAAGATATGGCGTCATTACCTCTATGGTGGGAAATGTGAAATTTACACAGACCATAAGAGTTTAAAGTACTTTTTCACACAAAAGGAACTCAATATGCGCCAAAGAAGATGGCTGGAGCTAGTAAAGGATTATGATTGCACCATCCTCTATCACCCGGGCAAGGCAAATGTCGTAGCTGAAGCACTTAGTAGGAAAAATGAAAGTCATATGGCCAGTCTCCCAACACAACAAGAGCTATTATTAATAGAATTTGCTAAGTTGAGTCTAGATTTTGTGAAGTCAGGCCATACTACTGCTATGATCGCAGCATTAACCATACAACCTACTTTAAGAGATCGAATAAAGGTAGCACAAAGAACTGACCAATTCCTCCTCAAGATGAAAGACCGGGCAATTGCAGGAACCATCAAGGGATTCTTTGTAACACCAGATGGAACTTTAACATACGAAGGAAGATTATGTGTACCTAAGGATGATGACGTAAGGAAGGAAATTCTTGAAGAAGCTCACAATACCCCGTACACAGCTCATCCAGGAGGGACGAAAATGTTCAAGGACCTAAAAGAAATCTATTGGTGGAGAAATATGAAGCGATCAATAGGGCAATTTGTTGAAAAATGTTTAACGTGCCAACAGGTTAAAGCAGAGCACCAACGGCCTTCAGGACTCTTACACCCTTTAGAGATTCCCGAATGGAAGTGGGAACACATAGCAATGGACTTTGTTACTGGACTGCCACGAACAGCAAGAAGGAATGAAGCTATTTGGGTGATCATTGACAGACTTACAAAGACAGCACACTTTATACCGGTAAGAATGACGCTTAACATGGATCAACTTGCTCAACGGTACGTAGACGAGATTGTTAGATTACACGGAGTACCAGTGACCATAGTTTCGGACAGAGATACTCGTTTCACCTCTAAATTCTGGAGAAGTCTACAAACGGCCCTTGGGACAAAGCTCAACTTCAGCACATCATATCATCCACAAACTGATGGACAGTCAGAAAGAACAATACAGACACTCGAAGATATGCTTAGAGCTTGTGTACTAGACTTTGGAGGAAGCTGGGAAACATATTTGCCATTAGTAGAATTTTCTTATAATAACAGTTACCAAGCTACTATAAAGATGACACCGTATGAAGCACTCTATGGAAGGAGATGTAGATCGCCGATTTACTGGGATGAAGTTGGGGAACGAAAGATCTTAGGCCCTGAGATCCTCGATAGAACCATTGGAGTAGTAACTAAGATTCGAGAAAGAATCAAGGCTGCCCAGGATTGACAAAAATCATATGCTGACTCGCGAAGGAAGGATCTACAATTCAATACCGGCGATAAGGTTTTTCTCAAAATGGCACCAATGAAAGGAGTAATACGCTTCGGAAAGAGAGGAAAGTTAAAACCAAGATATATTGGCCCATTTGAGATTCTAGATAGAATTGGAGATGTCGCCTATAAGTTAGCTCTACCGCCAGAACTTACCAATATCCATAACGTCTTTCATGTATCAGTACTAAGGAAGTATGTCCCAGATTCAAATCACGTTATTCATCATGAGAATCTGGAAGTCAATAAAAACCTCACTTATGAAGAGAACCCCATTGCTATCCTAGGAAGAAAAGTTCACACTTTGAGGAATAGAGAGGTTCCCTTAGTACTAGTACAGTGGAGTAGACATGGAAAGGAAGAAGCTACTTGGGAACGAGAGGATGAGATTTTAGCAAAATATCCGAATATCCTAAACCAAGTAAGTACAATTTCGAGGACGAATTTTTTTTTAAAAGTAGGGGAGACTGTGATACCCCGAATCTTTGAAACGCAATAAAATACATTCTTCGCATTTTAAAATATTTTTACCAATTTTACTTTAGTATAAACTTTAAAGTTATTTGACTTTTATGATTTTATTTTAGGAAAATAAGTATCATTGCGATGTACCAGGTCGACTGCACTCCTAGCACCGAAAATATAAAAATTAAAAATACATGTTATAGGAACCCAAAACTAGTATCGGGCTTAGAAAATATATAAAATGTATGCATGTACTACACATAACCTAAATAATAAAATAATAATATAGGTATACATATATATATAGTATACGTACTACATAGTAATAGGAATATAATATAATATTGAATGTTTTGTTTTGAAAACCTCTTTAATTAGCATAGGAGTAAAAAATAAGTATAATGTTGTTGCATGAATTGCAGATTGAATTGTGTCCCACATCGAGGTAAAGGAAAAATATGCCTCCAAAATTTAACTATAAATAATACTTACCTTCTTAAGAAAATAATAATTACAAAAACATATATATATTAAAAGGAATTCCTTTAACTAGGAGGTCCTTATAAGTTTATTTTCAACAACGCTCGGACCGGTGTTTTGGGAAGTTGTTGAATAGTATTAACATCTTTTGAGGTACGTCTTCTTTAATAGTCCTTTTTTTTTTTTTTTTTTTTGTCATTGTCATTTATAGATTATATAGATTTAAGAATTTAAATATTTTCTTGATTTAAGTAGATTTATAAGTTTAACTATTTTCTTAAGTTTGTATTAAATAGTTGTTGTTTAAAAATGCATGTTAGTTAGTTTAAAATATTTATTAATGTAGGTAATAATTTAAATTTAATAACATATTAGGCCTTTTTATCTAGGACTGTAATTTATAATAAGTTGGCTTATATGTTAGATATTGTAAAAGTAGACATAATTCAAGAATATTGCACCACACTTAATTATCTTTAAGATGTTAAATCAATAAGTAATACTAATTAATTAAAACAACATGTGCTTGGTGTAGTGCGAGTCAGGACTTGGAACATACGCGAAATACGTACTTTATAGCGAGCAAAACAAGGTGGGTGACTGGGCTATTTGTAAGTATATTATGCTATTGAACTTGTACTTTGATAAATATGTTTGCCTTCGGGCTTATTGATATGATACCTCTTAAGTCGTAAGATTGGCTTTTGAGAAAGGCTCTTAAGTCGTAAGATTGGCTTTTGAGTAGGGCTTGAGAGTCGTAAGATTGGCTCCCTAGTCCAGCAATATGGCTTTTGAGTCGTAAGATGGGCTCCTAAGCCAAGGATGTGTTTATTATTGTGCACCATCGTTAGTATAACTGCTTACAAAGTTTTCACTGAGTTTATACTCATGCCCATAATTTATTACAAATCTTCAGGTTAGTTGAGCGAGGTGGCGGGGCTGTTGCGGCAAAGGTCACCGGGTTCCTTTTCCTACCCGCAACTTTATAATGTTTTTGCCTCTTCAATGTATATAAATAAGTTTACATGTCACTAAAACCGGGTGTTTTCATTTTCTTAGAAACTTTGGAACCTCTAGTGTAAATATGTTTTGGCAGTATATTATTGTCAATAAAATTTCTACTTTTATCCGATAAACATTTCATGTCACGCTTTCGCACATTTTCTGATTTATTACTTAATCAAAAAAAAGAAAATTTAGTAGCACTTTAATCCCGAGCTAATGGGATTGGGGCGTTACACATATATAACGTGGGAGGAACTTATATTTTCATTACTTATAATATTATATATGTTTAATTAATCCTCAATTTTAAATATTTATTTTATTAGGATTAAACGGTCACATTTTTAAATATTAGATTATATCATATTTAATTTAGTTAAAATAATTATTTTTTAAATAAACTTTTGTGCATCGCACAAGAGTAGTACTAGTAAAACATAAATAGAATAATAAAAGTAACTTTAATCAATTATGAATTCGTGGATCAAAGACGATGTGATAGAAAGAAATTACGATTCAACATTAAATAATAAATATTTATTTTAATCATTTTAATTAAATAAAGGAAAATAATCAAGCCTAATCAAAATTTATATAGTTTCTTTTGGATTAAGGAAAGTTATATCCTTCGTAGGGGTGTGCATGGTATGATCTAGATCGGATATTTGAAAATATCCAAATCCATACCAAACTTTGGTTATTTAAAGAATGAATATTTATTACTGATCCAAAACATCGGGATGGTAAAATATGATTATATTTCTTTTTTGGGACAATTTGGTTTAGAATTTCGGATCTAACAGAACAGTTCATTTCGGTTCAATTCAGTTTGGATAACTGAAGATTTTTTTATCTTTTAAATAACAAATTCAATTTGAATAAAATTTATCGGCGTCTAACTAATATAAATAATTTTATTACATCAAATTTATTTTCAGCTCACTAATTATGTTTTAAAATTATATAATAATTAAATATATGGTTCTTTAATTATTTAGGTTAGATATAACTATCTACAAAATTATGAATAGTTTAATTTTTAATACTTATTTAAATTAATCTTTTAGGGATAATATATTTTTAAATTTATAATTTGTTATTTTATTTGGTTGTTTGGTTCAATACAATTTGGTATGATTCGGTACGGTTAAATACGGTTTTTGGTTTGGACAATTTAGAAATATCCAAATCCGTACAAAAAAAAAATAACCGGTTCAATTCGATTTAGAAAAAGTCAAATGGTACGGATTTGGATATTTCTCAATTTTTCGAACTGAACCGATTTGCATACTTTGTACTCCCTCCGTTCCAAAATAGATGATGTTTTAGAAAAAAGTGGAAGAATTAAGAAACAGATGTATTGCCAAATATATCCCCTAAAATTTGTGGAAATAAGATTTAATGAAATCAAATGTGAGCGGGAGGTTGAAAAGTCAAAGATATTTTTTGATTTACATAGGGGCAAAATAGAGAGAAATGATAAAAAAAATCTAAAACATCAAATATTTTGGAATATGATTAAGAAGCTAAAACATCATCTATTTTGGAACGGAGGGAGTATAATTTATAACTAAAATTATATCTATAATAATGTAATACATATACATACACCTATTACCGTTTGGATTAGTTTTACTTGTTTTTTTTATTTTTTTTAATCCATAGGCAAACCAAATAAAGGGTTTGTAGAATATTATAATCCATAATTATCCATAAACTAATATAAATAATCCACACACACATAAGTAAAATGGGGGTTAATAATTAAATTATTTTTCCCATCTAAACTCTATTATTTACTGTGTAATTCACTTTGTTAGTCAACCATTAAATATCATTTAGCAAGCTTTTTTTTTTTTTGGGGAGGGAGGGGGTGGTGGGGTCAATTGGCAAGCAATGATTTTGGGAAGATTCTGTCTCTAGTAATTTTGTGCAACGTAATCAATCACCCTCATTCTTTTCTTTAAATTCCTTAAGTGTAGCTTTTAACTTTAGGATTTTTAGATTTAATTTGAAATTTTCAATTGTTTTATTTTGACCATATCTAATTGAAAACAAAATGATATAATTTATTTTTCTTATATTGGACAAATAAAATTAATAGTCAAAACATTCACCATGAATTACGCCAACTCATATGTTCTTCCATTACCATTCTTTCATATTCTACTATAACATAAACTCTTACCCATATTTACAGGTTCATTATTATTTATTTATTTATTGCAAGTGTGACATACCATTTTAGTTAGTACAAAATTAGCCTACAAATAGCAGTATTATGCAAATTAAAAATTATGCTTTCACGAAATTCTTCTTTTTCTTTCTTCTACGGTCAATCTTCTTCTTTATATTTTTTTTCAAACTCAATGGATTCGGTGTTCAAAGTTATGACGTAGATCAATCCTTCTAAAACCCTATGGGCTTTGAAGCTACGGCTCGTGCGATCATATACGGTTCTGGTTTATGGGAGAAAACATAAAATCTTTTCTTTGAAAATTATTTTCAAGGATCGGCAGATACTATGTTAACTTTTTATTTCGAGTTGAATAACCTCATCTTTGAATCAATTTTCGCAAAATGTTTAAATTAAATATGAAACCAATGTCCATTCATTTTGAATACTAATTTGTTTGACATTTTACGGAACTCAATCACTTAAACCTCTAACGCCCCTAACCCCTCCCCACCCTACCCCACACCCCAAAAGAAAAAAGTAAAATAAATAGACGAAATCTGAAGTCTGCGAACCAATTTCGTGTAAAAATGAAATTTGGAGTTTGAATCAATTTCATGTGAATTTTTTAGAAATTTAAATAATTAAGTTCAATTAGTTAAACGCACAAAAAAGATGGTGGATGCACATCACTCACAGCTCTCTTTCACTACTACTACTCACCAAACACTTAACTTTCCACCTGGTACTACTTCTGCCTAAACCTAAACAACCCGATACCCATTGCCCAATACCTAAACCCCACCACAATACTCCCATTCCTCTAACTCATAATAATACCCCGTCCCCACCCCCCACAACAACTTAAACCACCACCGATTCAACATCATACACCACCAACCACTGAACATCCCATTACACCCTTCGGGGAAAAATAAAACGTACAAAAACTTGATAAATAGTACTTTATGTATTGAGTTAAATAGACAGAACCAATTTTGTGTGGACTCATTGAATTTGCACTTCGTAAGTGTTATTTTAGAACCTGAAGTCCGGAAAGGTACTAATGATTGAAATGGACTAAGGTTGTTAAAAAAATAATCAATGAAGAAATGCACTAATGACGTAAATGGAGATCACTCAATGCGTAACCGTGATTTTTCACCTTTTCCTTCTTCTTTGACCATTGAGCTTTTCGTAGGCTGGTTTTTGGTATGTATATTCTCAATATTTTAATTTAATTTTTTTTTTCATTTTATTAATTTAAATCTTACTTTTGCTTTGGCCATGCATAGGGTTAGGAGATTCATGGTTCAATTAGACGTCACCATATTGATAGGCTCATTTCCATTTTAAAAGAGGATCACCTCTGATTTTATTGTGGCGGATAACAATCTTAAGTATAAAGCCATTTCAATAAAATACAAGATGAAAATCTATGGGAAGACTCATGTATGGAAGTTTGTTGATGAAACTTTCTCGAGGGACCTATATACCTTGAAGTCATCAAGGATATCATGAATGTTGATGAGGCTGATGACACAAGGCTGTTTAGTTTGTTTAGTATTACTTTTATTGTTGTGATTGTGTTTTAATGTTATTTTGGTTTTGAAAAAACGTCATTTTTTTCTGGTCTTTCAGTTGTTATAAGGTGTTTGGTGGCAATGCAATCACCAAAGAAGATGGAATTGAGCAATGGTTCAAAACGCATGATAGAGATAGTTCTTGAGGATTGTTAGTAAGTTTCATAAATTTATTATATTTTCATTTTTCATTGTCTTTAATTTTTTTATTAGTATTACTAGTATCGTACCCGTGTGAAAGTGTAACTTACACGTTAAAATTAGTATTAGTATTACTAGTATCGTACCCGTGTGAAAGTGTAACTTACCCGTTAAATTTATTATATTTTCATTTTTCATTGTCTTTAATTTTTTCCGGTTTTTAATTTTTTTATTAGTATTACTAGTATCGTACCCGTGTGATGCACGGGAAGATCTTTCACATGTTTGTATTTTCCACTCAAATGATACAAATCGCTCTTGATCGTTGTGAAGTGTAACTTACACGTTAAAATTAACACTCCGATCATCAAATAAAAGATGATATTCTTATTGACGTAATATATACTACGATGATCCGACAAATACACAGAATATACAAATATGCATCAAATATATATATACATTAACATACAATACAAAATGGCATTTACAAATTTAGAAAAACTTCCTTATAAACAACATTCGTGGTAGTCTTTCTTTCCGGATCTTCGTCATCGCATATTAAAATTTTCAAACCCTTTCGATTCGTGACTCGAGAGACAACAACATACAACTGATCATGATTGAAAATGGGTTCTTCAAAACAAAGCAACATAGTTAAGTGATTGTTCTTGGCTCTTGTTAGAGATTTATATTCTATTATTGGGCATGTTAATAAAATGTGCCACATCTTGAAACATACCATAAGTAGAAGCATCTATGAGCAAACAAATTCTCAAGACATAAAGAAGGAAAAGAAAAATTCACTCGTCTATATAAGAAACTTAGACAACCCACAAAAAACATGTAATTATGTCCCAATAATTTTTATATGAAAATGGGCGGAATAGCTCAATAGAGACTAATATACTATTACTGGACATTTCATAAAATGTTCCACACCTTGAAATATACCATAAGTAGAAGAATTTATAGGCAAACAAATTATGAATATTTGAAAAAAGGTCATTTGGCTACCTAAGAAATTTGTAAAAATATTATTACTTATTTATATCGCAACTAAAAAAAGAAAAAAAAAAAAGAGCATGAACATTCACATTATCATCTTTGTACACAAAAAATTACTAAAAAAACCAAACACACAGACAAAATAAATAAAAAGGCCAACTTCTATCAAATGAACAATAAGTAGTATCCTAAAATATATTAATCAAGCCCAATGTAATTCAAAATAACCCATTATCTTTAAATATCTAAGGCCAAAACTAACAACTAACTCAAAATAACCCACCCACTCACTTCCATAAATTTTGGGCCAATTAACTATGGGCCCAATATTTACAATTTTTGTGGCCCATCAGGCCACTTAAAAATGTACGCCCATCATTATCAAATAAAACATGCCCATCCATTGAGGATGGGCCAACATTTCCAATAAGGTGGCCCATTTGGTTGCTTAAACAGAACCAACCGACCCACTTTTATTAGAAGAAACTTACATTAGATGATCCATTTTCATTAGTGGAACATTCTAGGCTATTGCTAACTCCAACAATCACATTTCTATCTCAGGACTATTGGCTTCACCCTCTTTCTTGGACTCGCTGTTTCTCTCTGTAGAAACTGGAGCTTCTCTCTCTACAAACTGGAGATTCTTCTTCCACATAACTCACTCTGATCAACAAAACTCTATCCACCCATACTTCGACCCCTCTACGTTTATTTTAATCATTTAGATCTATCAATTTTTAACCTAGATGTTATCTATTTTGAAATGATGAAAGTTAAGTTGCTGAAATTTTTCAGATCTGTAAAATTTCTTTTCAAATCCCGAACATCACTCGATCGTTTAATGTTTTTGACTCAAAACATGGAACATACAGTGTTGATTTGTTTTTATTCGAGGTTGAAACACGGCGGGGAATTGGATCAACGTTGATGAAATGAGGTTTTCAAAAGGTTAAAGCTTCTTTTTGGAAAAATACACCAAATCTGAGGTGTTCGAGTAGAATTTCTTCCCAAAATCATGCGAATCAAATGTACAATCTATGTTAGGTTCTGTTTAATTTTACTTTTATCGGTTTGAAAAATAGCCCTATTTTCTGATTGTATAGCTTGTAGATGTAAATCTATGGCTTAGAAGAAAACATGCAGTTAAAAAATTATGTTTTGGTTCACCGGTTTATAAAATATGGCTCATTTTCTCATTATTTGCTTTGTAAAACTGGATACGTGACTTTGATGATGACATGCAGTATTTTTTTTTAATAATACAATACTACTATAATATATTATGCAGTTTTGGAGTGAAAAACCCTAATATCATGACTTTGATTTGTTTCTGCAAGGCTTTTATATTGAATAATTATTATGTCTTATCATATTCATTTATTGCAAATTCTTTAATTAGATTACTTATGAAATTAACCCCAAAACTTCTTCAAATCAGCCTCAATTATTCCTTGACAATTTATCAAACAGATGGTGTTTGTAATCTTGAAGAAACTGATTTGAATGAACATAAATGAAAATCAACACTCAAGTATTTACGTGGTTCAGATCATGAATTGATCTTACATCCACGGAGCTCAAACACATCCAATCTCATTAATCACCAAGATCTGTAGTACAAGAAACCACATACAACAATTACAAGAGCTGATCAATCTATCTACTCCAAGATCATATAATTAATCACCCACTCTCACCTTCAATGTGTATTCTCTAGCTACTCAATGTTACAAAAGTATATTGAAGAATATTTATTCTCTCTCTACTGTGTTCAGTATTAAAGAAGGAGAGCTAAACAAGAAGATATATCACTTCCTAAGCTAACAAACTGGAAAAACGGTTATAACCACTGCAATGCTTGTTCGGTTATGAACAACTGCTCCCGGTTCGGATCCGAACGGCATAGCTTAGAGTATTCCCTCCAATTCTCAGCTTTTAACTTCATGTGGTAAATCTGAGTTGCCCTTACTAATTAATACTGATTTCCAAGTATACTTATATGCATTTTGAGCTAATAATACTACAAAATCTTCACCTTTAACCAAAATGCAGATTTACAAGATTGAACGCAAGCTCTTTCATTCCATGCTTCTCAACTAAGCAAATTATTCACCTCCACCTTTACTAAATCAAGATACAAGTCAAACTTAGTAGTTGGCAAAGCTTTGGTGAAACAATCAGCAGGGTTGAAATCTGTAGAAATCTTCTCCACCTTCACTATCCCCTTTGACACTACATCTCTTACAAAATGCAATTTGACATCAATATGCTTGGTCTCATGGAATATTTGATGTTTTGACAAGTGTATTGCACTTTGATAATCACAAAACACTATCACTCTTTTCTGCTCCAAACCAAACTCTTTTATTATCCCTTTGAGCCACTGAGCTTCCTTGATAGCTTCTGTTAAAGCTACATACTCAGACTCAATTGTTGAGAGAGCAACCACTGATTGATATGTTGACCTCCAACTAATTGTTGTCCCAAAGAGAGGAAAAACATATCCAGTAAGAGACTTCCTAGTGTCCAAGTTAGCAGCATAATTTGCATCCACAAAACCCATCAACATGGTGTTTAATTCTGTCTGCCTTTTGAAACATAAACCAGTAGAAACTGTTCCCCTGATATATCGAAGTATCCACTTCACTGCTTCCCAGTGAACTTTCCCTAGATTTCCCAGAAATCTAGATACGTCACTCATGGCATGAGCTAAGTCTGGTCTGCAGCAAACCATAGAGTACATGATACTTCCAACAGCACTTGCATATGGAATTTTTTTCATATCAGTCCTGTCTTGAGTTGACTTAGGACACTGCTCCAAAGATAGTCTAAAATGTTGTTCTAATGGTGTTGAAACACTCTTTGATTGATGCATGAAGAATCTTTGCAAAACTTTCTCAAGATAAGACCTTTGTGATAGAAAGAGTATCCCATTTTCTCTGTTTCTATCTATGTTTATACCTAGTATCCTCTTTGCTTCTCCCAAGTCCTTCATATCAAATTCTTGTTTCAACAGCTTCTTTATCTTTTCAATACCTCCAATGTCTGTCTTATTAACAACATGTCATATACATATAACAACAAATATATGTACGACTGATCTTCTTCCTTCCTGAAATAGACACAGCTATCATATTTGCTTCTTGTAAAACCAACCTTCAACATATATTCATCAAACCTGAGATACCACTGTCTTGGACTTTGTTTAAGTCCATACAGTGGTTTCTTAAGTAAATAAGCTTTTCCTTCTTATTCTACACTTTCCAAACCTTCAGGAATTTTCATATATATAACTTCTTTCAATCTTCCATGTAAAAAAGCTGTAGTGACATCCATTTGATGAAGTTCCAGATCATATTGTGCTACAAGTGCAAGCATTATCCTAATTGAACAATGCTTGACCACAGGTGAAAAAATCTCACTGTAATCCACACCCTCTTTCTGTGTGAACCCTCTTGCAACCAGTCTGGCTTTAAATCTGACTTTAGATTTACTACCAGCCTCTAACTTCTTCTTATAAATCCACTTGCATCCCACTAACTTTTGTGTTTCTAGTTTGTCTACAATGTCCCAGGTATCATTCTTGTCAAATGATATCAGTTCTTCCTGCATAGCAACAAGCCACTGGTCCCTTTCTTTACAGCTTATTGCCTCAGCATATGACCCTGGTTCATTACTTTCCATCTCTTCAGCAGTGAATAGTGCATAAGATACCATGTCTACATGTCCATATCTCTGTGGTGGATGAATTTGCCTCCTCTGTCTGTCTCTTACTAGTTGATAGCCACTTGTGTCCACTGACTCCTCAGTAATTTCTTCATTTTGAGAATCATCTTGATCTTGATCCACTTGAGGCATTATCCTCTCAATAGTCTCCACCTCAAGCTGAGTATTTTCATCTCTTGTGCTTGAGCTTGTTGAGATTCCATTCTTCTGGTATGGCATGACAGATTCATCAAATGTAACATCTCTACTTATGATACATTTGTTGTTACCTGGTTCAATACACCAAAGTTTATATCCCTTTACCCCCTTTAGATATCCCAGGAAGATGCACTTCAATGCTCTTGGCTCTAATTTGTCTTGCCTTATATGTACATATGCAAGACACCTAAACACTCTGAGCTCTAAATAGTTTGCTGGTTTGCCATTCCAGATTTCTTCTGTTGTTTTAAAATCAAGAGCTGTTGAGGGTGATCTGTTGATTAAATGAGATGTTGTTGATACAATTTCTCCCCAAAAACTCTTGCTTACCCCTGAACTGGACAACATACACCTCACACGTTCTAGTATTGCTCTGTTCATTCTCCCAGCAAGTCCATTTTGTTGGGGTGTTCCAGCAACAGTTCTATGCCTCACAATTCCTTTATCCTTACAGAATTGATTAAATTCTTCTGACACAAATTCTAGACCATTATCTGTTCTCAAATATTTTACACTTCTCCCAATCTGGTATTCAGTTTCTGTAAGCCACTCTTTGAATCTAGAAAATGCTTCATTCTTGGCCTTCAGTATGAATACCCAAAGCTTCCTTGAGAAATCATCAATAATGGATAGAAAATACTTGCCACCACTTAGTGTTGGGACTTTGGATGGCCCCCACAGATCAGAATGTATATAGTCCAGTTTATCCTTTGTTGTGTGCACTGATTTAGTAAATTTTGACCTCTTATGTTTCGCATAAACACAATATTCACATAGCTTCATAGGTAGAATTCTATCTCCACACAACAAACCCTATTTACTTAATTCCCTAAGCCCTCTTTCACTAATATGAGCCAGTCTTTTGTGCCACAATTGAGTGTTATCAATATCAACTATATTAGAAACTTCTCCTATCATTATGCTACCAATTAGGAAATATAATCCATTCCTTTTAACTGCTCCGATAATCTCTTGTGATCCCTCTGAAACTATTAGATTTCCATCTTCAGAATGAAAGCAATACCCCATAGAATCTAGCATACCCAATGATATCAAATTTCTTCTTATCTGAGGAACATATCTAACATGTTCTAGGATTCTAATTTTGCCATCAAACATCTTAATTCTAACAGATCCTATTCCTTTCACCTTACATTCAAGATCATTACCCAATAACACCAATCCTCCATTCTGATGTTTAAAAGTGTGAAACCAGTTCTTATTTGGACAGATATGGAAAGAACACCCAGAGTCTAATACCCAATCAGAAGTAACAATAGAGGAAGAGATAGTAAGTACCTCACCAGAGTCATAACCATTTGTTGCCTCAACCAAATCAGTTGTATTCTTTCCCTGTGCAATTTTCTGGGGTTGATGGTTACCTTGTGTTTTCTGGTTTTGTTTGGATTTCTTGGTGGGACAATCTTTGGCCAAATATCCCACTTGATGGCACTTGAAACACTTCTTGGTTTCATAATCAAAAGTTTTGGCTTGATCAAACTTCTTCCACTGTTGCTTGTTTTTCTGATTCTGAAATTTCTTGGCAGTGAATTTCTTCACAATCAGTCCTTCTCCAGGTGGATCTTGCTTTACAGATTTAGTCCCTTTATGTAATTCTTTTTATCTCAAGGCTAACTCCACTTCACTCAAGGTTAGTTTCCCTTCTCTTCCAAACAAAATGGCATCTCTGAAGTTTAATGAACTCAGGAGGATGAGTGCATTGTCCTCATCTTCCATTTTGACTTCAATGTTTTCTAGGTCATCAATGATCTTGTGATAGTTATCTAGTTGATCTGTGAGATTCTTTTCTTCAAAGATCTTGAAAGCAAATAGCCTTTGCTTCATATATAATCGATTAGCTACTGTCTTGACCATGTAATTCTTTTCAAGCTTGAGCCAGACTCCTTTAGCAGTGGTTTCTTTGGCCACCTCTCTAAGAACCTTATCCCCCAAACTCAGAATTATAGTACTATGAGCCTTTTCCATCATTGCTTGTTTTTCTTCTGCCTTCAATGACGCCGGAAGTTTATCCTCACCATCAAGAGCTAATGCTAATCCCTGCTGCACAAGAAGGGCTCTCATTTTGATCCTCCATAGACCAAAATCACCCTTTCCAGTGAATTTCTCTGCATCAAAGCGTGTTGATCCCATGGCGTTTCCCATAGACGGTGCCAATTTATTATGAAATTAACCTCAAAACTTCTTCAAATCAGCCTCAATTATTCCTTGACAATTTATCAAACAGATGGTGTTTGTTATCTTGAAGAAACTGATTTGAATGAACATAAATAGAAATCAACACTCAAGTATTTACGTGGTTCAGATCATGAATTGATCTTACATCCACGGAGCTCAAACACATCCAATCTCATTAATCACCAAGATCTGTAGTACAAGAAACCACATACAACAATGACAAGAGCTGATCAATCTATTTACTCCAAAATCATACAATTAATCACTCACTCTCACCATCAATGTGTATTCTCTAGCTACTCAATGCTACAAAGTATATTCAAGAATATGTATTCTCTCTCTACTATGTTCAGTATTGAAGAAGGAGAGCTAAACCAAGAAGATATATCACTTCCTAAGCTAACAAACTGGAAAAACGATTATAACTACTGCAATGCTTGTTCGGTTATGAACAACTGCACCCGGTTCGGATCTGAATGGCATAGCTTAGTGCATTTCCTCTAATTCTCAGCTTTTAACTTCATGTGATAAGTCTAAGTTGCCCTTACTAATTAATACTGATTTCCAAGGATACTTATATGCATTTTGAGCTAATAATACTACAAGATTTAATCAATAGATCCTTGTAATGAAATGAATGAATTTAGTTAAAAAAGAAAAAAAAAAGGCATATAAAAAAAAAAAACCATATGTTTGCAGCATATTGGTTAAATCAATGGAGAATAGAGCTTAAATGTACGAAAAATAGACAAATTAGTAACAAATTGGTTATAGGACTTTACTCACCCTATGAATATTTGAGAGCTCTTAGCCATCTTCTTAGCAAACATTTTACATAAAAAAATTGTAAAATGAAGATAAATGTTAACTAAATACATGGGCTCCCACCGTACAACAAATTTTCGTTGTTGAGAATATTATATGAAAAAATTAGAAACTCATAATAGGAAAGAAGATTAATTTACCAATGGTTTACCCCATTTTCAGTTTCTTCCGTAGACTTTTCTTGCCTACTCCACCATCGTTTTCCATTAAAACACAGAAAGTAGAAAGAAAAATTGGATGCAACACAAAGATCAAACAAAAAGAATACGGAAATAAGTAGAATCGTGTTTATTTAATATAAAAATAGATAGATGTTTGAATAAAAATCAAATCTTACCAAACAATAGCGTCTCATCTGATTACTTGGGTTTAGGAATCCAGTCGGATGATTTGAAGATGAACCGGTTGTTTGGGAAAGGTAGATCGTGAATAGCCTTGATCTTGGTTTTTCCTCCATAAAATGAAAACTTGAGTGGATGTGTAGCAGTTTTGTATCGAAGCTCATCCTTAGAGATCATAAAGTCACTGATTATATACAATTTGTTTATATAAATATTATTGCATGTAACACTCAAGCGCTAACTGAAAAACATTCCATATTCTGAAAACATATTTTGATATTTATCATTTGGATTTATCAGTGTCTATATGCATGTGTATTACAGCAGAATCATATATAAGATTGCACTAAATTTTGAATATACGTGCATTGCAGAAGAATGACATAGTTTTGATATTTATCATTTGGATTTATCAGTGTCTATATGCATGTGTATTATAGCAAATTCATATATAAACTTTCACTAAATTTGAATGTATGTATATACGTGTCTTTATATTTTATTTATTGACATATGAGAAATTACATTATGTAATTGATTATATGGCAATTGCATGCTGGGATGAGTTCAATTCCAGTTTTTATAAGCTTAATGAAATCGGATCAAACTAACCTCCAATTTTGCTCAGTTTGATCATATTCGTATCAACTTCAATTTCAAATATTCTACAATTTTATATCAAAGTAAGTAAATAATATAGATATTTTTATATTTTATTGATTAAAACTGAGACGTTAAAATGTTTAACTAATTATATGGCAATTGCAGGAAGGGTTCCAGTTTAGATCCAGTTTTTCGAAGTTTAGACAACCTCAGTTAGTAATTCTACAATTTTATGTCAGTTAGTAATTCTACAATTTTATGTCAACGTAAATTAACTATCTATATATCTTTATAATGAATTGATTGGTTAATGAGACATTACAATGTTTAATTAATTATATGACAACTGCAGGCCGGGTTAAGTTCAAATCCAGTTTTCCTAAGTTTGATCAACTTCACACAGTGCATTGTAGGAATTTTATGTCAAAGTAAGACAACTATTTAATTATTATGATTTGGATATAAAAACACCAGAGAAACATATCAAATTATCCATGATTTGAGAACAAACAAAAAGGGAAAACAAATCACTTTCATATAAAATCAACAATTAATGTTATAAAAAAAATTCTCATTTACATGATTATCAAAAGTCGAAACAAATAAACATGGATGATTTTAGAAATAAATTACAATACATAGATAGTTATTAGATATATAAATGCTTACCTCTATGTCACGAAAAACACATTCAAAACTCTAAATCTAATACAGATTTTTATATACAAGAATTATATATGCCCTGACCAGTCGCAACTTGAGTGCCCAATCATGCTTCTTAACATGAACCTCACTTATTTTTGCAAAAACAAGAGTCATTTTTGCAGTTGTTTGATAATGTATGATAGATGCCTAATGCGCAATTGAAATGTATTTATATAGTTATAGAATAGGGTTTGTAATTCTATTCGTTCCCTAAATTTAAGCGGAAAAAAATTTCGTAGATCATGTTGTTAACAAAATCCTTTATTTTAGTTAAGTTTATTTAAGAATTGTAACATAAAAACCGGCAAGTAAATATTTTTTTACTGATAATTGATTTATGTTTCTAAAATAAATCTCCATGCAACAAATATTCCTAAATCTATGGGTTTATAAAGTATCAACCATAATTTCACCAACAAACTTACCTTTTTTTCGAATTCATTAGCTGACTATCAATATTTTAACAGTGTAAAAAACGGTGGGTAGCGGGCCGGCCCTAGCTGCTCATATTAAAAAAAAAAAATTATATAATAACTTACTTAGTTTAGTAAGTGCAAATGGGCGGGATAATTCACCTCTTTCTAGATCAAGCATAAAGTCATTTTGTTATTAGATATATATAGATACAATCTTGTGTGATATGTATACACAAATATCTGTCATATGTCAAACAATATATCGATCCATTTCCTAGAATGCAGCCAGAATCCGATTTTCTTGTCAAATTTGTTTTATTTTTTACATATGATACATTTCAATAATAATGATATGTACTCATATACTTTCACTATGAAAGATGCATTATGTTTCATTTGATTTACAGAAAATATGTTGACCATGTCAATTTTTTTTGGCACTAAATTGGACACTACCTAACTGCACACAGATGTAGGAAATATAAATACGAAAAAAAAAAGGAACACAATTTTTTTTCTAAATGCATAATAAAAAATAAACATGTCATTTGAATTGAAATAGAAATACTAGTCCCCAACAATGAAATATGATATAGAAATAATAGGAAATAAGAAAATGAGTTCCTAGTAGAAACTCGAAACATATTCAATAAACATAGACCCTAAACATGAGTTTCTCATCAAGGTCCATCTCAAGTACGAAGGTTCTTCCATTTGTTAAGTTGTTATCCCGTAAGAACTGCCCACAGTCGGTCAGCTCAGCCGAGTTATTCTCATCCTTCACAATTCCAACTTTCCAATATTGAATCTCGCGAAATATTGTAGCAGTATACTCATTAACATCATCCCAATTAATTAATTCATTATTGAAAAGATTATGTAGTGCCTACAATATTGAGAAAACATGAAACCTAAAGTTATGTAAAGTTTCCCATAAATTTCTTTTTAACTTAGAAAATCTTAAAGATCAATGCAATTTCCCATAATTTTATTTGAGAAAAAGTATAGCGATACCTATCGTTGCGTCGCGATATGTTTGTGTGTCACTTCGAGAGTGAAAGAAGGATAATCAACATCATCGATTATTATTCACCATGTGATAACAAATCAGATAAAAATTTATCAGTTAATACCACAAAATATAATTACGCAAACAACCTAATTAACAAACTCACTCTTCTTCTCCAGTGTCATTGATTCAAAAACATCATAGCCTTTAAATAGGCCTCCATTTTTTGTTTTGTTTTTTTTTTTTTTTTTTTTTTTTTGCGGATATCAAATCTATGTTTTTTTTTTTTACTATTATATGTTTTCTATAAAAAATTTATGCATATAAACTGATGTGTGTAGAATAAATCATGTAATGTAAATATTTTACTGGTCGTTTACTTATGCAGTGAAAAGGAAAATGATCAAAATGTACAATCCAACAATTATTTGATAAAAATATTGCAGTATTATGTTAGGATAATTTTACTCTTATCATTTGCACAAAAAATCACAATAGAATGTTTATCAATAATACATATACACAGTTGAATGATTACCTCTATATCTCTGAAAACACATTTAAAACTTTGAATTTGTTCAGGATTCCTAAACACCGGAATGTTATACGCCCGCACCAGTCTCAACTTAAGTGCCCAATCAAATTTGGTTGCATTGACCTCACTGATTTTGGCGAAAACGGGTGCCATCTGAAAGAAAAAGATATTCGTATACCAATGGTAAGTATGTGATTATGCATTATGTTTAATATGTCTCATCTATTTACTCATAAGAAATTTTCCATCAGACTAAACAAACAATGGTATATCTACAGGGAATCTCATTTAATGAATCTTTCATAGTGCTTTTAGCACCCCAACAAAGCCAGTTGAATGAATGGTCATATCAAACTAATCTAAAGTGCCACGTATAACATTGAATATATTATATACAAATAAGATAACTAATCAGAACATGTTCAAGTTTCACATTATATTTTTTTTATTTTTATCAATTTTAGATTCATCACAAACGTAGAACAGTATACGTGCTTCGACACCGATTTATAGGAATGACACCAATGGGTTTAAAATTGAAATTTATGCTTCAAAAATTCATCACAAACGCAGAACAGTAAACATGCTTCGAACTCGATTTACTGGAATGGCACCAATGGGATTACAAATAAAAAATTATGCTTGATAAATTAATGCTCGAAACTATTTATTCAGTTTACTACTGCAGTCAAAAGGAAATGATCGAAACGCACAATCCAGAGGTTATTTGGAAAAAAATGTTCAGATAATATTACTTTTATTATTCATGGTAAAAATTGAAAAAACTAATTTGTTTTTTTTTTCAGCAAATCAGGAGTTGTTACAACATCACGAAAGTACTGAGAAGGCACAAATTAATCACGAAGTACAATGCACAAATAATGACATGTTGCAGATAATAGATCAGCAGAACTAAGATGATGCAAGATTATGAATCAATAAGAATTTAAAGATGTAATTTAAACTTACAACCTTGTGAATACGTAAGAGAAACTGATCTGCAGCAATTATTGAATGATTATGTTGCTTAATTTTTTATATTTAAAGGCCACAAATTAGGGTTTATGTTCTTAGTAATATCCCTAATTTAGTGGACAAAAATACAGTTGTGGAATTCTTTTTTATATGAATATATATCGTACAATTTTAAAACATAGATTATATCTCAAACAGATTTGATATAAGATACCTAAGATGGATTCCTTTTTTTCTGCATAGATTTACATCATAAGTCGGAGTTTAGTTAAATAAGATATATTACAGATTTAATTTCCCATATAGAACCAAAAATGGGCGGGAAAACACCATTTTTTCTAATTGTGGTAATAATCCATTTTGTTATTATTTATATATATATATATATATATATATATATAGATTATTATAGAGATATTTTTATATATGTCTTTGCCGATATAGAGGCATTCATTTGACTTGCATATTGTGGGATGAGTATGTTGATACTCTTCTTCCATATCTTGGTAGGAGATCGTCTGATTTTGTTGTTGTTGTGCTTCAAATGTGCCGTTTAAAGGTTTTCCAAGGTATATATTAAGTTTTATATATGTAAATAAATGAATCACATGTATATTTTCGTCTTTTGTTCATTTATATTTTGATCTTTTGTTTTTTAATAGGTGAGGTGAAAGTTTCAAATACTTATTATGTAACTCAAATGAAGGTTAACTCTGATGATTGGAGGTTGATGAATTCCGCAAAAAGCAAGTTTTTATATGTTATGTTCGTGAGTTATTTTGAATGTTATTTTACTTTTTTTCTTATTATGTTTGTTTTTATAATTTAGCTATCCAGCATGGTTGCTGGAGTGAAGGCCATTAGTACCATAAGTGATTCTTTGGGAAGTTCGGTTTCGGACGAGTTGTCCAATGGCAATATCAATTCTCAAACCTTTAGTCAATTGTTACAAGTTCTTGATGTAAGTTTGTAAGTTTTCTCCTTCACATTTTTTCCTTTTTTTACTTTACTTATGGTGGAAAATTTATGTCGTATTTGTTTTTTAGGATGGTTTTTACCGGACTTATTGCAAAATTGTGGAAGTTGAGAATGTTGCAGATTGTTGATATCTCTCATATCGAAAGTGTCATAAGAAGCTAACTACCGTCCGATAGCGTCTAACGTCTTATATGTCATTAGAAAATACATAACATTAATAAAACAACTTTCTCAATAAATTAACTGAAGATGTATCGACCGATTGAAGTATACATGACGTGAAATACCGATATTGGTTGGTTTCGCACATACTTCTAATATTTGTTAAATGTGGCTTAGTTGATATGACTTAGTTTTTTGAACTTCTATATGAAAAAAAAATGTAATCAAATGTTTATTTGTAGCCTGTAATGCATCCTCGGAAAATTCTCTTATTACTATTTGTATTTGAAGATATTATTAAACTCTAATTTGTTATCAGAGTGTTGGGAAGACTGCATGACTAAGTGTTGCAACAATTTTCTTTTCTGACAGCTTATGAATGATAAACATCAATTTATCGTTACTTTTAATTTGAAAACTATCACTAAATAAATTGATTTATACAATGATGCATTAACTAAAAGCTGATATTTTTGTTAGAATAACTAAAGAATAATCTGAAATGGAAAAATTAATACTCCCTTCCTCCTATATAAATAATCCTGTTTGAAGAAATATTCCCTCCATCCCACACGATTAATTTTATTTTTTTATTTGACATATTCAATCTATATAAGTAATTTGTGAAATAAAAATAAAAATCTACTTTTTTTTTAACTAAGAAAACGAGATATTAATTTTTGAAATATTACTCTTATTTTGTGACAAAAAAATTAGTTTATAACGAGACTCTTATTATGGGATGGAGGGAGTATGTACTTAATACGATAAGTGACATATATGTTTGTAATGCGGACAAACTGTGAGACGTATGTAGTATAATATTGTAGGTTTTACTGTTGACCTATTTGATGTAAAATTTTAGAAAACAGGAAAATGATTTTCTATTTTCTAATTTTACATTTTCTATAATTTAGTTTAATTCTTTTAATCTTTTATATTTTCTGTCAAAAGAAATAATTTTTAATTAATTTTTCTTTAGATTGTAGATATTGTCTTTACCAACTACAACATTCTCCAAATAAGGTTGTAGATTGTAGATTGTAATTATTTATGGTTATATGCATACAACATTATCTTATCATCAGGGGTCCATTTTTTATTATAGCTATAATCTAAGAGCACAACTAAGATTTTGTCATCCAATATTCAATCTTCCGATTAAGTTGCACAACATATTGTATGTTATTTTGTTATAAAACAGTTGCTTTGTTTACAGTTTTCTTCTCAACAAACTTGCTTCACTAAACCTCCTGGAATTGGATGAGCACAATGAAACAGTAGTTTGGGTATTCATCAATTTCATTCTTCTTTTTTTCTTTTTCGTGATATTTATTTAACTTAATTAATTTTGTAGTTGTGATTATTTGATTATCATCTTTTATACATTGGTGTAAGAATTTTGCAAAAAATACAGCTTGGATTGTTGACAAACGGGATTTTTGGTTATGAAATCACTTTTAGGATAAGGATTTTATCATATATTTGTGTATTCTAAGCTCCCGTCTGTCATGTATTTCGTATTTTCTTCCTTCCGTCAGAAAGATCGGTTTTTGAGTATTTTACAGGTAAACTAGGCCAAAAGTACAACGGATGCAAAGAAGTCGAAAAAGAGCGAGAGAAAAAAAATGCAGAATTCCAAATTGACACACCTTAAGTGTTTTGGAAATATATTGAGATATACATATCCAATGGAGGTGAAATTATTTGCATTGAAAAGCAAACTCAAAGGGCTAAAACTTTTTAAGAAAGAGACAAAGCCAAAATTGGACTTGAAGACCTCAAAAATAGCTTTGAAGTTGGACTTCAAGTGTAATTTTTTACCACACACAGCTCGTGCACCAGTCTAGCAAAGATTCCCATTTTTGGGTCAGCCACGGTCTGGTCGTGTGCCAAAGCACAAACGCGCATGGCCCGTGCCAGAAAACAGCTGAAAATGTATGGTTAGGCACTAAACCTTCCCATTTTGGCTCATTACCACTAAAAGCCCTCAAGGATGTAATTAAACTCTTCTTCTTTTAGATTTTTGTATCATTCATCATTTGTATAGTTTTATTATGAGAGAAATTAGAGAGCAAAAGAAGGAGAATTCAACTTGAAGATCAAGATCAACATGAAAGTGGGTTTTATTTTTTCATTTTCATTTAATATTTGTATGAACATGATTATATTTATATATTTGTGTTTATCTTTTATTATGATCATGGTTGGCAAAATTTTCTTAATTTTACCCGATTAATTCAATCTCCGGTTATGTTATTGGTTGATTAATTATTTTTAATGCTTGTTAAATGATTTGGCCAATTGTTTAGCAATTTATTGTAGGTTGAATTAGAATCAAGAGAGGAGATTTAATCCGAGATCACATTAATTGACATGATTAGATAATAGAATCGAGAGGTTTAAGCTAATTGCAGGAACTCGGGTCTTTGGATCAATCATGAGTTGTATTTGATTAATTGACTGGAGACGACGATTAATCTGATAAAATCAACACATAATTCGCTCTGAGAGGGGGACTCTCATATAATTGCGATCGTTTCCTAATACATAACATTCGTTTAAATGTTGATTTCATCGGATAATAATTGCTAATTACCTTTAATTGAAATTTAATCTTAGATTATCCTTATTAATCGTTTAATCTCTACCATTGCTCTTTAGTCTATTTTATTAGTTTTAGTTGCTTGTTTGTCTTAGTTAGTTCTAGGAATATAAAAAACTCAACCAATTGATCGTCTAATTAGCCACTTGATGTTTATTGCAATTATCTCACCCGATATCGATATCAATCCTCGTCGGATCGACCTTGTACTCTCCTAGTGCTATAGCAACACCTGCAGTTGTCGCACTAGTATCTAATCTAGAGTGTGTCAATCGTGAGCCGTATGTTGACATGTATGATTTAGTTTCATAATATGCGATCCATATGGTCTCGAATTACTGCAATTTACTATTTCTTATGTGCCTCTACATCATCTTTGCGAATTGGTCCATCCACTTCAGACTATAGTTTTCATTTAATTAACTTTATTATTCAAATATGTGTCTTTTTCCTTACAAATTTAATTGTTTCTTTCTTAGGATATCCCCGTTTTATTCTACAAATTTTCCTGATGAGATGGAGTCCTCATTCACTCTTGACTATGCAAATGGGTTCGGAGCCGAGGTTGAAGTTATAGGGAGCGATGACCTTATTGTTATCAACCATGGATAGACTGATTTTGTTAAAAAAAAAAAAAAAATACATCTTAAAAATCGTGACTTTATCACTTTTGAATGTGTGGCTCCAACGAAGTTTGTTGTGACAATGGATGACAAGAAAGCCTATTTGAAAAGTGTTACGAAGCCAATATGATGTTTCTACTACTTACGTCGCCCCATCATCGACGAGGACAATCATTGATGTTATTCTCCCTATGGTGCACTACCGCATATAACAATTGTATCATAGATAGAAGATCCAGATTGATGTAGGTTAACAAAGGTTGTTAATCCTCGTAAATTTGAAATTATTTAGTTTTTTTCATCTTACACCTTTTGTGGCTTTTTTAAATTTTATTTTATATTTTATTTATTTAATTCCTTTTAGTATCTAATATCCACGTATTTGTCATTGTCCTTATAATGCATAATATCTTTATTAGTTTGGTGATGGTAACAGATTCAAAACATTAAGACATAATTAATACTTTGGGGGAAATAATTTTCTTAAAAACAATGAAGTTCCTCATACTTTAGAAAGAAACAAGAGACATATATATTGGTGGCTTTTTTGATGGATTTGCATCAATTAGTCCAACTTGCATTATATATGTACTTATAATAATTAATCCAACACCTATTTAATATTATATATATATATATATATATATACACACATACATATTTACACAGAAATGTTCGGTGATTATGCCCTTGAATATCAAAATTTATGCAAACATTATATGAAAATTAAATAGTCGCACATGATTTGCTTATCTATCATCACTCACTAATCCTCATGCTTCCATATTTAGCATTAGCTTCATGGTATAAATTCAATCTCTACTTGCATTTATTTCTTTTATATTTCACACAATTCTCGAAGCATAAGGAACTACTATTTACCTATGGATATGCAATTTGAGATCATCCACTTTGTAGATAACTTATTCCTGATGACAAATTACTTTAACATACAAGTGAAAGGTAAAAAGTCTCGAAATTACATGAGCAAAGTATGGTTTTTCCTACTTTTTTCATAAACTAAAATTGGCGGACACTAAGACTATGGTACAATAGCCTTTGCAGAAAGAGTTGGCCCTGCCAATACTCGAGTTCAGGAATTTGTTTCATTAGATTGTTTTATTATGTGTGTTGAGGCTATTTATTTCTATCAGTATTTTATGTGGTCAGCCCAGTCCAACCAGGATGTAGTATTTAAGTTCTTTGGGTTTGTTTGAAGAATAAAAAAACTTGCTATATAAAAAATTGGATATTCCTGGCGGATCTACAATTCATCTTTTATAATCGAAGAAATAGACGAAATATGATATATTATTCAGTTTTCGTGGTTTATGATGATGGAAACGACCTGTTGCTTTTATGATACTAATTTTTTTTTTTTTTAATGATACTAAATTTGGTATGTTCCAATGAGTTAAGTCAGTATTTTTTTGTTTCATAGGTACTACTTGAGTCTAAAACAAAAATTACAAAGAATGTTCAACATGAAAATCACATTTGAAATTTAAATGACTTGAACAATTTCCAAATTTTAAATACATTTTCAAAGACCCTAAAAAATAATTTTATAAAATTAGATGATATCATATTTAATTTAAATGATATTCACTATTTTGATAGTTAATCTATATTTCGGGTATTACGCCGATAATATTCCTAAATACATAGAATGGGTGGAGTTGGGGATGGGGTGGTGTAAAGAGAAGGGGGTTGGGGGAAGGGTGCATGGTCACCTCACCTCCTAACCTAGGTCCACCACTTGATTATACCTTAGTTAGAAATTGGTTGTTTGCTGATTCCTAAAAAATCAACATGTTTAAATTTTTTAATTTTGTCTTTCCATCTTATTAAACCATTTAGTGTAATTATATAATTCCTCACATTTTTTTGGTGGGTGATTTATTTTTCTTTATCGTTTTTCTTACGTAACAATTAAATTTATGAAAGGAATACTGGAATTCTGAATTTCTCTCATTCAATTTCATTTGCTACCACTTTGGGTGATGATGCATCTCTAAGTACGATATCATATCCATTCCTGAGACTATATTTTTGCAGTGCCTTATATCGTAAGTGCTTCATTTTTTTCTACTATTTTGTGCAATTTTATGCTCAACATACTAACTTTTTTTCAGAGTTTCTCAGCCTACTAACTCTATATATTACATTGGTCATTAATGACAACATTTTATGTACATATAGTAAGTGCAAATGGAGGTTCAAATTGTAATTATGTCACTCCATAGAGAAGAGTTTTTATTTCCAACGAAACCCGTAACTTTCGAACCATTCGCTCCACTGTTATCGACTTGACTGATCGAAGTAGAATGTTACAATCTACATTGACAAACTCCCAGATATCTACTATATCACCAAGAAACTGAATTATCTTACAAATCACTTTTTATTTTTATTTTGCAAACTTTTGAACTTCATATAATTAAATTAACTTAGTTTGTAGTCTCTCAAAAGCGAAAAAAGAGAAAATCACTTTTTTGTAGGACAAACAAGTAGACCGGCCATAGTAGATTTAAATATTTCAAGTGAGACACCTAATGAATCAACTACCAGCTTGAGGGATGTTGCTAACCCATATGGTCACCAAGTTCTTTGTCGACTCTGAATATAAAAAGACCAAATCATCATATGTTTTTCTTGTATTTCTCTCAGCTGGTATATTTGTCCCTTTCTTTATTTACATTCTTTTAAGTTTATACATAGAGCCTCGTTATTATATTCTAATTTAACTTCTAATGAAATAAAATGTATATGTAGGTGGCATTATCCAGGACTCCAGTTAAATCTCTACTGTTGGTATGTGAATTTGCAATTAAATTCTATTAAATTAACCATTTTCCCAGTTTATGCTTTCTATCAAATTCATTGTCACTTTTCTTTTATGGTCTATTGGACTAGGCTAGCATGTTGGTGATCCAACATACAAATGCCAATATTGTTAGGCATGTGTTTTGGTATGACGAAAGAATAAGTTCACCAACAGATGAAGCCCCAAGGTACTTTTTATGCTGCATGCAAGGCAAAATTCAACTGCTGGAATTGAAAAGACCACCTATTATGCTGTATCATCTACTTTTCGATGCCAACTAAGAGAGAAAACATTTCTTGAAAAATATTAGATCATACAACATCATATTAATAGGCGACAAAATTGATTCACGTTGCAACACGGGGAATTTGCCTCCTATTTTTTAAATTGTATGGCCAAAAGTTTGCTCAATTGTACATCAATGACACCGAGAACGAAGTTCCGAATAGAATAAGAGCAATGAGGTACGGATTTGTTTGTATTATGTGTTCATATTCCTATAAGTGTTCTTTTTATTATTTATGATTATTTTAAAGGACTCTCCTAACAATTGATTCTCTTAATACTGGTTCCAATAAATTACAGGCGAAGGGACGATGTTGGCTCCCTTGATGAAGAAATTGTATTGGACTTAAAAAAAATTATTAGATGAGAATAATGTTTTGGTCAAATCATTTCAAATGGCGAAACTTAAATCTAGGAAGAAAGTGGTTCAAACGTAAGATTGAGACTTCTTGTTATGAGGAATAAGGACACAAGAACATATAATTTACATGTTGTCTCTGAGGTGGCAACATTGATTGTCGGAGATTTCGATCAACATATGGGTAACAATGATATTGTGGTAGCGACACAGAGTGGTCAATTCAAGCGCATTAATGAGTTGCACGCGTCCTATTTAGGTTTGCAGTATCTATTAATTTTCCCTTATGATGAAGATGTTTATAGGGAAGACATCCATTTCTCTATGCTCAGATCCTTGGTTGGAGGCAGGAAAAAGATCAGTATACGGGAATTCGCTGCATACAGAGAAACCCAATTTTCTATGATTTGGAATAGTAGGAGATTATGTCGGCAGTCCCACGTTGATATATACACGATGATTGACTCTTACAGGTTAAACTTTGTTCGTTCGCATCAAAAGCAACTCTGATGTGACATGTATAAGGGTCTTAATGATGCATTATTGCATGGTAAGGCTAGCGCACGGAGTCAAGGGAGGCGAATTATATTACCTTCCTTATTTACAAGAAGTGTCCGTTATAGGATACAAAACTACCGAGATGCGATGACGATTTGTGGGTGGGCCGATTACACAAGACTTTTCTTAACTCTAACATGTAATCCAAAGTGGCCGGAGATAGTTCGTTTTTTTATCAAAGGAATCTTAATGCAGAGGATTGACCTGATATTATTGCTAAGGTATTTAAGATCAAAGTGGATGGTCTCATCAAGGACATTCAGCGCAAAAAGGTGTTTGGAATTGTTAAAGCAAGTAATGTGAAATTGAAAACACCCTCGTCCACACATGTATACTATGAATCACTTTATTAACTAATCACGTTGTGTTATTCTTACGACTCCTATAATAAGATTTTTGTTTATTATTTACAATTAGATTAATGTTCAATACACTATCCTTACATGATTTTTTATTTCATTTATTTATTACAGTGATTTATATTATTGAGTTCTAGAAACGTGGGCTATCACATGCTCATATTCTTTTATTCTTATCCGATGAATACAAGGTCCCCACACCTGATTATATTAACTCAATTATTTCTGCTAAGGTACCTGATGAAAATGTCGACCTCCTCTATTATGTTGTTGTTCAGGGTTTACTAATTCATGGACCCTGTGGTGCTGCAGATACAACCTCCCCTTGCATGTATGATTTTGAATGCAAAAAAATGGTTTAGAAAAAAGTTTGTTGATCGTACATCATTTGATGGTAATGGATATCCTGTCTATAGACGGAGAAATGATGGTCGGCATGCCACTTGACAGTGGGTATGTTATTCCTCATAATCGATATATGTCGCTAACGTATGAGGCTCACTTGAATGTTGAATGGTGCAATCAATCCAAATCTATAAAATACTTATTCAAGTACATGAGTAACGGGCACAATTGTGTGACAACAACTTTGTATCGAAGCGACAAAGATGATGGTGTAGAGGAGGTTGATGAGGCTACCATGTACTATGACTATCGTTACATCTCTCCTTGTGATGTTGCATGGAGAATTTTTTGGTTTGATACCTATTATAGACATCCTTGAGTCGAAATACTAAGTTTTCATCTAGAAAATGAGCAACCTGTGGTTTATTTCGAGATGAACCTCTTGATTATGTGTTGAATAAGTCATCTGCCAACGAAAACATACTCTTAGGTTGGTTCAAAGCAAATAAGGAGTATCCTTAGGCAAGGAATCTAACCTATGTAGAGTTTCCTCAAAGATTTGTCTAGAACAGAGATAAGAGGAAGTGGGTGTTCGCCTATTTTATAACCTAACGATCCGCAAGTGTACGGGTGCAAGTGTATATAACGGCAAGCAAGGTCGATCCCACAAGGACTGACTTAATGACTAGTTTGATACTCTAAATATCCTAAAACACTCCTAACTAGGCTCTCAATTGGATTGATTTGATTATTAAACTAATTCTAGACTATTACTTAACACTCAAGTTTCAAGAAACAAGAAAACACTTTATCAAATAATCAAGATTGGAAGAAAAATTCTAGAGAATTGATTTCAGAATTAACTAAGTATGACAATCTAATTATTCTAAACTAGCAATGATTATTATCGTTATTAGACGGCACTTATATATATTAACTCTCCTTTCGAAGCAATTAACTTGTAGATTCATTATTCCTAGCCACCCTTTCAAGTCGACTAGACTTAACGAACTCCCAATCGATCTTAGACCAATGCCTACGCACTTATCTCACCTCCTTTCAGAGCGCTCAACAAATACGCTATACATTGTCTTTCCATTCACAAATTCCTCCTTTCAAAGCCAACTTATGAATTATGTAGAAATAGTTAAGTGATCAAGTTAACCATTCATGAAAATAAATCACAACACATAGATAACGAATAGCAATCATTAACTAGAATAGAAAACTTCAATTAATCAAACATCGTTAAAACCGACTTTCAAAACCCTAGAATAATAAAGAACTACTCACTCATGTTCATGTTCATAACACAAATATGTTCATAGACAAACATGATTTGAAATACAAAAATGAGAAAGTGAATAAGCACCCTAATCGTCGTCTTGATCTTGACTCTTGATGTTGCTTTCCTCTTCAATATGCCTTCTAATGATTTCTAACTCTCTTTTTCGAGTTTGGGAACCTCCTTATATAGTTAAGGCCAAATTGGGCCCAAGATGGGCTTAAAAATCATAAAACGCGCACATTCTGTTTTGGACTCGGAAATCTGCCTCGACCGAGTCAGAATCTGCCTCGACCGAGTTGGGTCAACTCGACCGAGGCAAAATCCCCCTCGACCGAGTTGGAGTCTCTGACCAATTTCCCGTTTTGCTCTTCATTTCTCCCTCGACCGAGTTGCTAAACAACTCGACCGAGTCAGACTTTCTGATCATGCTTCAACACCTCTTTGCTATTTCCGACTTTTCTTGCTCGTTTTCCATCCGAACCTTGCCCAAACGGACTTTTTGGCCTTTTTATACCTGAATAACACTATAACAAGCAGAAACACGTCATCTAGCTCAAAAGATGGATTTTAATCACTTTTCGCCCAAATACACATGCATATGTCCCATATTACGACCTTTAATTGACCTAACATACATGTAAAACTAGCATGTATCAGTGGGTACGAGGACTAAGGATTCTTATTATTACGTTTACATTATGTACCTCCTGGTTGCGGTGATGCATACTATTACAGGTGTTTGCTTAATGTTGTTCATGGAGCACCGTACCATAGAGACATAATGAAACCTTATAAAATATAATTCGAATCATATCGGGACACATGTTATTCATTGGGATTATTGGAAGATGACAAGGAATATATTGATGGAATTTTTTAAGCCAATAATTGGGTCTCTGGTCATTCACTGAGAATTTTTTTGTCACACTACTTACGTAAAATTGATAAGTAGGCCTGAAGAAGTATGGGATGAATGTTGGACCTATATGTCAGATGATATCTTATACCGACAACTAGACATGGGCAGACGGTTCCCGATTCCGGTTCCGGTTCTGAACCGCCGGTTCCCGGAACCGCCACCATGGGAACTGTAATCGAACCGTGGCGTTCCCGGTTACGGTTACGGTTTGGAACCGGCATAAAACCACCAGTTCGGTTTTAACCGCCGATTCCAGACGGTTTTTCTTTTTAATTTTATTTTTATTGTGTTTTTTGTTTTGTATATTTTGCTTGTTTGAAATAAAATAGTGGGAAAATTTGTAAAATAAGAATTGATATAGAAAAATGAAAAAAAAAATTATTACTATAAATCGAAAATTAATAAGTCAAATTTAACTTACAACTTAAATGTTATAATACCACTTATAATTTCTTAAATTACAAAGTAAAATTTAATACAATAACACTAATTAAAAAAACAATCAACTTACAAAGTTCAATACAAGTTTAACTAATAATATTGGGAACGAAAAAGGAAAAAGATTAAAGGGCTTGAGTTTGATTCTAAGTTAAAAATTAGTAAACTAATTTTTAACTTAGTACCAAATTGCCTATGTATCCTCGATCTTCCGGTTTAAGGTCAAGGAATCAAAGCCCACGTAGTTCTCTTACCTCACTTACCTTTCGAAATAAAGTCGGTTCGGTTGTGCTCATTCACATTCACTTCCTTGAGAAGGTGGTGTGCCGGAGGAGCCAGTGTCGAAGTCAAGTGTATCTCATTCTTCGTCTTCATCGAAGTCAACCTCTTGAGCTTGTTTTTTGGATTTTGTCCAATCTTCAAGGAGGAGTTGATTTTCTAGATTCTCCACGGTTAATCTAGATCTTCGGGCATCCAAGGTGTATCCTCCAATGCTAAAAGCTTGCTCAACCGAAACGGTTGAAGCGGGACAAGCAAAAATTTCCTTGGCAATAATAGTGGGAAGGAGTTGGATCTTTTCGACCACCACCTTAGGAGGTCGGTATTATTTTCAAAAGAAAGTTCCTCAAAAGTAGTTTGTAAAAAATTTTCACCTCCCCATAAGGATTAGAGGAAGACCTTGCCTTTTTTTGTGAACGAATATCATAAAAATTTTGCAAACGGACAATACTCGAATTTCCAACGGATTGGGTTGAAGAGCCAAGACCACTAGAACAAACATCACTATCATTACCATCACCAAATTGGATCCTATATTCTCTAAAAATATCAAATAAAAGACTCTTTGCATTGGCAACAATATGCAAGGGGTTTCAGGACATCATTTTCATTGGGGAACAATGTTTCGTAATACATTTTTAACAAATACTCTAAGCCATCTTCTTTAATCCTAGGGTCTAACAGTTTAGCTACTAAAAATAAATTAGGTATTTCCTCAAAATATTTTAACTATTTTTTCCTCATAGAATCTATCGTTTCATGCAAAATCGGATTGTCTTTATATTCATTAAAAAGAAGTGCAATTTTAACACAATGATCAAGAACCAAAGGTGAAGTAGGGTAGTAGCAACCGGAAAGTTCCTTAGTTGCATCTTCAAAAAAAATTAATAGTGAAATTAAATTAGCACAAGCATCCCATTGATTGGGAAATAAACAAATACCAACTTGATGGTGTTGAAAAAATGCACACAAAGCTTCCTTATACATGTAAGAATCATCGAGCATTTTATATGTAGAATTCCAACAGTGAGGAACATCAAAAGAAAATTTTTTGGGATGAATTCCTCTTTGTTTGCAAAATCTTACCCATTTTTTTGTTAAGGAGGAATGTCTAGAAATAGTGGTGATTGCTTCTCTAATAGGAGCAACATATATTTTGAAATTTGTTAGGCCATCTTGCACACATAAGTTCAAACAATGACAAATGCACCTAATATGAAAAAATTTCCCACCACAAGATGGTTTGCAAAAATCAATAAGTTGGGGTAAAGAGGCTTTGTTTGCACTAGCATTATCGAAAGATATCGAAATTTTTTTTGAACCAAGTTGTATTCTTGAAGAATTGAAATAATTTTGTGACAAATGTTTGATGCGGTATGCTCGGTATCAAATTCTCTATAACCTATTAGTCATTTTTGCATTGTCCAAGAATCATCAATCCAATGGCAAGTGATGCCCATGTAGTGATGATTTTGACAATGATCACCCCAAATGTCCGAGCATATTGAAACCTTTTGTTTAAGTGAAGCAAACATATTTAGTAAAACAAGTTTAAATTCCCCGACAACTTTCGCAATATCCCGAGTTAGTGTTCTTCTAGAAATCTTCCTATGTTGTGGACCACAACTTAGTTGCATAAAATCTTCGTAAAATCCATCATCGGCATAGTTAAAAGGTAAATGTTTTACGGAAACAAATTTAGCCAAATTTCTCCTCAATCTTATCTCACTAAAGGAAAATAAAGGAGCGGGAGAGTTAGAATCCGAACCTCCAACGGTGTATCTACCCGTTTGGGTTTGGGTTTGGGTTTGGTCGAGTCCACACTTATCGGGATGATGTTTTTTTATATGCTTTGTTAGTGTTCCATATCCCCCTCCGTGCTTGAAACTATAAGGGCGGCCACAATGATTGCAAGTGGCGGTGTAGTCGGTTGTTGATCCTTGTTTAGAACTTTGTAAAGTGGATAGTGAAGATGTCGGATTTTAAGGCCGGTGGATTTCCTTGGGTTCCTTGTGAAGCACTAAGAGTACGAGGTCGTCCTCTACCTTGGCCTTGAGTTTGGCTTTCTTGTGTTGGATGTTGATTTTCCTCTTCCTGAGCGGCAAATGCGGCGGCGGCGTTTTCTCCTAAATCATTTGAAACAAATAAAAAAAAAATATTACTACAATAGGATTTAAATTTATTAAAAAACTACTAATAGAAATTTATAAAAGATATTAAATGATTTTACTTACTACTAAAAAATTTATAATTAATAAACAACTAAACTTAAAATTAAATTGCTCAAATATAAAAATTACCTAGACAAACAGATGTCATCGGCATCCAAATTAATTGGAATCTCATCATCATCATCATCATCATCATCATTGAGGTCGAACAATACTTGAGGTGGAGGAAGAGGTGGAAGTGGAGCATACTACTCCGGCATATGACTCTTGCTCTTATCGGAGATAAGGGAGATGATGAAGTCGAAGAAGCTGTCCTTGGGCTAGAGATTTTTTTGGTAGAAGTAGGAAGAATGCAAATAAAAAAAATATAGTTGAAGAAGAAGAACTAGAAGAAATAAATATTTTTTTGGTAGAATGGAACTAAAACTTAATTTTTTTTTTTTTTTATGAACACTAAATTATCAAAATGCTAGAGACTAGAGAGCTTGAGAGTTGAGAGAGATTGAGAGAGCTTGAGAACTTGAGATAGATTGAGAGAGATTGAGAGGTGTGATGATTTGGGTTGAAGTTGGATGTATTTATAGGGGTTTAGAATTTAAAATAAAAAAAAAATTAAAAAAAACCCAAAAAACCAACCCCACCCCCTCCAAATCTGAAAATCTAACTTTTTAATGGCCAAATGATCTGGGCCGTTGATTTTCAATGGCCAACAGATCAAGGCCGTCTGTTTTAAAAAAAAAAAAAAAAAAAAATTGGCCGTCGAACCGCTGGTTCGAACCGAAAAACCGGCGGTTCTGGCAACGGCTACTAAATCTGAGCCGTCCATTTCCAACGGACACTCCACCAGATCGTGACACGTGGCATTTTTTAATTTTAAAAAAATATATTAAATCTGAGAACCGGCGGTTAAACCGCCGGTTACAAATCGCCGAGGAAACCGCTATTGGAACCGGCAGTTCCCCGTTCCAAAAATGGCAGAACCGTAACCGAACCGTGGGTTTACCGGTTACGGTCCCGATTTGGAACCGGAACCGGGTCAACAGTTTTGGAACCGTTGACCGCCGGTTCGAACCGGCCGGTTCCCCGGTTCCAGAAACCGTCTGTCCACCTCTACCGACAACGCAGTGGCTAACGAAACCTAGGTTGTTATATATTTATGTTCCATGAATTATTACTTTCTTTAGATTTTTATATATAGATTTAGTATATCTTTCTAATTTTCAATTGTCATTTTAGTTTATGCTAGAATTACAATTGTTCGAAAAAAAAAAAAAAAAAAATCTCTAGCTTTGGTGGAGATAGAAAAGTTGTTGAGAAACTTCGGAAAAAGCTTGAGAGATTACCTTCTCATGGATGTCCCTGTAGTCCAAGATTTTGCTATTTATCAAAACAAGTATATATTTTATGAGCTTCAGTATGATTGCAAGATATTGCTTGAGGAACATGAGAAATTTCTGCGAAATCTTACAGACGAGCAACTTAATGTTTATACCACCATCATGGATTCAGTTCAAGGGAATAAAGGTGGCACTATTTTTTGTACATGGTTATGGGGGAGCTGGTAAGACCTTTATATGGAAAACGTTATCTGCTGCCTTAAGATCAAGAGGCGATATTATTCTGAATGTTGCTTCAAGTAGGGATTGCAATATTAAGCTGACCCGACCCACCCTGATCCAAGGGGTTTGGGGCAGGTTAGATCCGCTTCGTTCTAAAAACGGGGCAGGTCAGCCCCGACCCATACACGGGGCAGGTCGGGTGCAGTTTGCATGTTCCGCCCCGCCAGTATGTGTGTGTGTGTGTGTATATATATTTATATTTATTTATCATTTGCCCTATTCCTCTCTTCCACAATAGCGAGAGCGCAGTCTCGCAACGCTCACTCCTCCTTCGCTGCCATCTTTGCTGACCAAACTTTAATTCTCAAATTCCAACACCGATACTCTCTGCAACCATCTTCCAGACTTCCACTTGCAAGTGGATAACAAATTAAAGATGTGTTTGCCCAAAGCAAGGTAAGAATTTAACAATAAACAATTCTGATTAATCTTTCTTTATTCATTATCAATTAAATAAAATAATAAAAAATTAGTTTGTTGACTCCCCAACCCAAGATTAATGTATTAATGTTGCAAACGACAAACAGGGGCCATTATTTTAATTTTGTGAAGTGGGTATGTGGGGACAAGGAAAAAATCACGGGGACAAGACATTTTTAATGCAAATTTTACTTTTTCTTTGTTGATAATGATAAATGCAAATTTAGTTGCATGTGTAGATCAGTAGAATTGATGTTAATGTTTATTTTATAGTTTATTGCATATATCTTCTTATGGAGCCTCATTGTCCACTTCTGTGAATGATTCCAAATATAACATCCTTTGCAAACTATTTTTTTTTCTGATGCACAGTAGCATTAATTTTGTACATAATCTGGTCTCCTATATTGGTAATCCTCCTCTTGTGCTGCCACATGGACTCTTCAGAAGCCTTTGTCTATGATTGTCTTATCTAGAAATATCAGCCTATATTGCTATTGGACTTGGGGATAAATGACGCTAAAGTTGGTAAAATGTTGGATTATTAATATGATAACTTTGGGGTAGGTTTTTTTTTTTTTTTTTCTTTTTTTTTTCTGTGAGTACACTTTTTTTTATATTGATAAACAATTCTTGTAAAATTGATGCTAATGTTTGAGAAACAAATTCTGAGATAAAAAAATCAACAAAAGAAACTACATTCAATAACCAGCAAAGTTTTATTGACTTTCACTTGTTTAATTTTTTTTATAGTATCAATGGCTGATGAACAAGAATCTCCAACTGCCACACTAGATGATGTTCATTTACCTATTAGCATGTCACCAAATGATATGTCACCTTATCGCCTATCACCAGATGACATTTCACCATGTGTTGGCTCTCCTATTATGCTACATTCGCCATCTCCGGACATGGCATCTCCAGAAGAGAACACTAATAGTAGCATGAAGGCGAAGGTTGTTGGTGGAACAGTAGGAAAGTTGAAATCCATATACTAGGAAGGATATGAAAGAGAGACTATCGATGGGAAGCAAAAAGCTAGGTGCAAGGCTTGTGGAATTGGTAGGTGATCCGAAACAAGGTACCACCCATTTGAAGAATTATCTCGAACGATGTCCTAAAAGAAAGAACAATGGCATACGACAACAGGTTCTACAAGCTAACTTCACCAAGCGAAATTTCGACCTCTCTTTTTTTTTTTAATTTTGATCAAGGTATAGCAAGTCAAGAACTAGCAAAGATGGTCATTATGCATGAGTACCCTCTTAAGATGGTAGAGCAAAAAGGATTTTGCAAATTCGTTAAGAGTTTGAATCCCCTCTTTAAGCTTGTGACAAGGAATACGATTAAAGATGACTGTCTGAAATTGTATGATCAACTCAAGAAGGTTGCGATGCACATGCTCGAGATTAATGAAAATCGAGTTGCTACACAACAGATATGTGGACCTCTTCCCATCAGAAAAAAAGATTTATGGCTATTACAGTGCACTACATTGATAATGATTGGAGGCTACAAAGTCGAATTATTAGGTATCAATTTCTAAGCACGATCATATTTATAATTTTGAAGTAGTATACTTTAATGCGTTATCCCTTTTTAATATTTGTTAACTTTCTTTTGTAGGTTTGTTTATGTACCTAGTCCGCATACAAGTGACGTTCTTTGTGAAGCTCTGGTCAAATGCTTGTTGGATTGGAACATCGGTCGTAATTTATCCACGGTAACGGTGGATAATTTCTCGACTAATGACACAATGATGGAGAAGCTTTTGGAGAAATTACCCGTGGACTCATTGCTACTTGGAGGTAAGTTGGTTCATATGCGTTGTTGTGCACATATACATAATTTGATTGTGAAAGATAGCTTGGATATCATTGGAGGGGCAATCGATAAGGTAAGAGAGAGTGTTTCTTATTGGTCTGGGACACCTAAAAGATGGGAAAAATTTGAGGGGACGGCCCGTCAGATTAGCGTTACAAATGGTAAGAAGCTTATGCTTGATTGTCGTACTCGTTGGAACTCGACTTATTTGATGCTACAAACTGCTTCGGAATACAAAGATGTTTTTTTCGCTTGAAACATCGTGATACCAAATACAAATGTGTGCCTAGTGACCAAGATTGGAACTTAACTAGGGAGATTTGTGGTAGGTTGCAATTATTTTATAATGCGACCGAGCTTTTCTCTGGTGCCAAATACCCTACTGCGAATTTGTATTTTCCTAAGATTTGTGATATTAAGCTTACATTGAAAAATTGGTCAACTTGTGGTTTTACGGTTGTTGAGTTGATGGCTTTGAGTATGATTCGAAAGTTTGAAAAAGATTGGTCTATTGTGCATGGGATCATGGGGGTGGCGACTGTACTTGATCCTAGGTATAAAATGATTCTGTTGGAGTACTATTTTCCAAAGATAGATTCTAGTCAGGCCGAGTATGAGGTGGAGAAGATCCTTACGTTATGTCGTGAGTTGCTTAAACAATATGAGGAAAGAGAGATTCAAAAGGGAAATGCTGACATGAGTGGTCATCTAGAGACTAATATTGCAACGGACCCATCAGTTAGTGACTTTGACTTGTATGCTTCTACAAGGAAAAGAAAGTCTACTATGTCAGAGTTAGATCAATACTTGGAAGAGGATGTTTTATCTCGCACTCCCGACTTTGATGTTCTATCTTGGTGGGAGACAAACAAGGAAAAGTATCCTATTTTGCATCAAATTGCTAGAGATGTTTTAGCGATTCATGTCTCTACGGTTGTTTCGGAGTCTGCTTTTAGTACAAGTGGACGACTAATTAGTCCCCTTCGTAGTAGACTTCACCCTACCACTATTGAAGCCTTAATGTGTGCTCAAAATTGGATGCTAGCTGAAAAAGGTAATTATGTCTATTAATATACACCTCTCCTTATGTCTATAGTTATGTTTATATATAGTCATTTGTTATTCATAACTACTTTACTTTATATTAAATGTAGGACATTCATCAGATGGAGATGGAGATGGAGATGGAGAACTTGAAACATTTTTTTATGACTCCGATGATGAGAAGAATGAGGTGTAGTAATTTTACTTTTTTACTTAATCCATATTAATATATCTATAAAACGTAATTACTGTATTTGGTATTCCTTTATTATTATAGGGGTGATTCTAGAATGGCTTCATCATTTCTCGGATCGGTGCTATTCCATAATGATGTTTGAAGATGTGAATTGTTTCTCGTATAAGCTTAATTTTATTACAAGTCTTTTGAACTTTGAAGATGTATCTTTTGTAATTAACATTTTTGTTTGCTATGTTTGTCGTACGCTACTATTGGAACATGACTTATTATTCTTGGGTACTGAAGTATGCTATTAGTACTGAAATTTTAATTTGATGATGTTGCTTTGGAATTTTTGTTAATATTATTGATTTAGAATTTCTTCTTCTTCTTTTTTTTTTTTTTTTTTTTTTTTTGTGGAATGGGACGGGGCAGGGCAGATCCGCCCCGCACAGGGAAGGGCGTGGGGCAGATTTTGATGACCCGCGGCCAGGCACAGGGCAAGACGGGGCACAGGGGCAGGGCAGGCATGGTTTTGTAGAACTCCGCCCCGATCTTTCCCATTGCCATGCCTAGCTTCAAGTGGAATTGTGTCACTATTGTTTCCAGGTGGAAGAACTGCTCATTCTAGGTTCATAATTCCATTGAAATTGACTGAGGATACATACTGCAATATTGATAAAATAGCTCCCTTGCAGAATTGATTATTAGGGCAAAGCTTATAATATGGGATGAAGCTCCTATGGCCATAGGCACTGTTTTGAAGCTCTAGATAGAACGCTGAAAGATATAACCAACGGCGTTAATCCATTTAGCGTTGCTATTATTTCTGGCGGTAAAACAATTGTTCTAGGTGAAAATTTTTTCCAATTTCTTTCTGTAGTTCCGAAAGGCAACAAACAAGATATAGTGCATGCAACTGTTAATTCTTCATACATTTAGCAACATTTTATGGTGTTGAGGCTCACCAAGAAAATGAGGTTGGAATTAACATTCCAGATGATTTGTTATTGCAAAATAAAGGTAATCCAATAGAGACAACAGTTATTCGAGGTTTGGGAGATCAAGTGATGACTCATCCTACATGGAAGGAAGTGCTATACTTGCTCCTACCAATGAAGTCGTACAATCCTTAAATAAATACGACTTCGAACACTGTTGGTGAGAGTAGAACATATTTGAGTTCTGATAGTCCATGCAATTCAGATACTGCTTCAAGCTTATTGAATGCAGTACACACAAATGAATTTTTGAATGGGTTCAAGTGTTATGGCATGCCGAATCATGAGATGGAGCTAAAGGTTGGTACACCCATTATGTTGATGCGAAATGTAGACAATTCACTCGGTTTGTGTAATGGGTACCCTATTTGTCGTTGCAATTCTTGGTGACCACATTATCCAAGTAAAGGTTTTTTTTGGAAGCAATGCAGGTCAAACGGTTCTGATTCCAAGAATGATGTTGAGGCCCTTTGATATTAAATTGCCATTTAGATTCCAGCGGAGACAGTTTCCATTGATGGTTTCTTATGCAATGGCCATCAGCAAGAGTCATAGTCAATCTTAGCCATGTTGGTCTAATTCTAAAGAAACCTATTTTTAGCCACGATCAACTATACGTTGTCGTATCTAGAGTGACCAATATAAGAGGGTTGAAAATCCTCACGTGGCAAGGATGATGAAAGTACCAAATCAACTACTAATGCTGTCTATAAGAAAGTATTTCAAAATTTGGAATATACAACTTTTTAACTTATTTGGACTCTAATTTCAATTTTAATTTATTTATCTTTTGTTTAATTAGCTTCTTGAATTTTCTTATGATGAACTTCACTATTGTACAAATTATCTATCAGATATATAGAATTGTAGTACCACACACATGATATTTTGGAAAACAAACATTAATTCGTACTATTACTCATGATAACAAATTAATGACTATTTAATTTTACACTTCAAAAGTTTGTTAGATGCCTGATAGGTATGGCCCAGTAACTCCGGGTCGGACTAGCCCGCCAGCCGGGTCAATTGAGCCATAAAGTACGAGCCCAGCAACTAAGCCGGCCTAGAAGCGCGCGCGAGCCCAACACAGTCCAGTTGCGGCGCATTCGGGAATGGAGATCCCATGATCTTTTCCCAACTGCCATGCAGATTTGGTGGCCGAGTTTATAGGGATTTAGTTAAGGTTTTGATTTGTATAGTATAAATAGGAGAATTGAAGACGGATTGAGGGTTAGCACTTTGTATTCTAAAACAACAATTTGTAAGATTGAAGAGAAAATAGTGGAAAACACCCCGGAAGGTTATTGCCTCCGCCCGTGGACGTAGATCTCCGGATCGAACCACGTATATCTTGTGTTCTTTGTCTTTCTTGCATTTTACAGTTCCATTGATCAGGTTTTACTCCGAATTCCTTTGATAACCGGATTGCGCTTTATCAATTGGCGCCGTCTGTGGGAACCCGATTTGAAAGTAAACCCTAGTATACTTCAGCGTCGTCACATCAGCCATGGTGAATACCCGCCGATCTGCTAATCCTACTCGGTCCCATCGTAATCCCTCTGTGGATCAAAATCCACCGATGCCCCGTCAACAGAATCAGGATCCGCCTGCGGGGCACGTTAACGTGCAGAATCTCGTCCCTGCCGATGAGCCGGCACAGGTTAACCCTCAACCTGTCCCCGAATTACTGCAGGTACAGCAAGCCTTTCTTCGGGAGCATGCCGCTCTATTCCAAGAATGCAACAATCGGCGCGCTAACTCCGGTGAATGCGCCAACAATGGCGTCGACCAGGGGGCAAGAAATCCGCGCAGTGATCGATCTCGCGAATTGAATGAAGATCCACCTCACCGAGCTAGGCATGATCGCCGTCGACAGCGATCAGCATCTCCAGTGGAAAACCGCAGTTCTAACGGTTCGAGGCCCTGTTACGCCCACGAAGACGTGGATCGTCGCAGACCTTTAGATGCACCAAAGCGAGCGAGCTTGGACAAGTCCCGTGTACTTGATCCTCTGGAACAAGAGCAAGCCCAGTTTGCCGCAGAGCTTGATAAGGTGTTGGGCCTCGATGCTGACGGGGAAATCATCACTCCGTTCTCCGAGGAGATTCTTGCTACTCCACTCCCCGAGGGGTTCAAGCTTCCCCCTGTGTCTGTCTACAACGGCACCGGAGATCCAAGTATTTTCTAAACGCCTTTAAGTACGCTATGTTCAACCACAACTGTATACCTCACCACTTGTGCAAAGTGTTTCCTGAGTATCTTCAAGATGAGGCCAGACTTTGGTTCGATTCTTTGCCCCGAGGCAGTGTTACCTCTTTTCGGGATCTCGCCGAGCAGTTTTGGGCGCATTTCCATACGTGAGCAAAATCCATGGCCACTTTGGCTGATCTCATGAATCTGGAATAGCGAGATGGGGAGACTGTTACCCAGTTTCTTGATCGCTTTACCGCCGAAAGCCTCAAAGTCGGCAGCCGATCTGATGATGTTATAATCAATGCCTTCATGAATGACCTCCGACCCGGGCCACTCTACACCGAGCTTGTGCGACACCCCCCTGCCACGACTCGGGTTCTTTTTAGCATTGTAAGCAGGTTCGTCAAAGCAGAAGAGCAAACCCGTCGTAAACGCGAGAAACATGCTACCAAACGGCAACCGGATAAAACGCAAGCTGGGACTAGTACTAGGCCTAGTGCCTTCAGCCGCCTAAGCAGAGGACGGTTGGAATCTCGCGTAGATGTTCCTCAACTCACCCCACTTACTAAGTCAAGAGCAGAAATACTTTCTGTTCACAAGAAAGATTAGCGACCGTGCCCACGAATGACTGCTCTGGCAGAAAAACGAAACCGCGATAAGTGGTGTGCATACCACCACGATCATGGACACGATACCAAAGAATGTCGTGAACTTGGAAAAGAAATTGAGGATTGTCTGAAGAGAGGTTTCTTGCGGCAATATGTAGTTCGGACCGAGGATAGATTTCGGTCAAATCAAAATGAAAGCTCGCAACAAGGCCGCGGGGGTTACAACGACCGAGGTCCAAGGCAAAACAGACCTCAGTGGCAGAATAACAGGTTGGGGTACAACAACTATGGTCGGCAAGACCAGGGTAACCGTCAACAACCCCAATTGCTGCCACCTCCGCCACCTCATGGAGGACCCGGAGCCAATCCACCAAATCACATTATAAACGTGATCTACGGGGCCATTCCAACAGGGACTTCCCGAAGTGCCCTAAAAGCTGAAGCACGTAGGCCTCCTCCCGAGGAGCCACGCCACAAACGCCTCCATAAATCTAAAACTGTGAGTTTCACTGATGAAGATCCCGTCCCTTAACTTACCCCGCACACCGATGCCATCGTCATTGATATGGCCATGGCCATGGCCAATATTACAATTAAGCGAGTCTTCGTTGACAATGGAGCCGCTGTCAGTGTCATATTCACTGATTGTTTCCAAAAAATGGGCATACCTCACGAACAACTCCGACCAGCCCCTGGGCCATTACAGACCTTCACTCAGGGTGAGGTCCAACCTGAAGGAATCATCAACCTTCCCGCTTCGCTTGGTACTTATCCGGCGATAAAAACCATCTTTGTTGATTTTTATGTGGTCAACTCTCCATCTCCGTACAATATGATTTTAGGCCGAGATTGACTCACCCCGGCGAAGGCCATCTGTTCCACATATCACCTCGCGTTGAAATTTCCTACGCCCCATGGCGAGGTGGCCATCCGTGGCAATCAAAGAATCTCCAAAGAGTGCATGTATGTAGCACTTAAGAAAACAACGAAGGCTCCTCCCAAGCCACAATTTCAGATAGCCACCTCGGCTCTTACCCCGGGTTCGTCCGCGTCACTCGGGGACGCTACTGTTAAGGTGTCGCTCGACCCAGCTAAACCGGAACAGACTGTTACAGTTGGCGCCGTGGACACACCATTGTTACACAATGCCATAATCCAGACCTTACGAGGATATTCTGAAGTTTTTGCGTGGTCTCCCCTGGATATGCCGGGGGTCTCTCCAGACCTTATTACTCATAAGTTGAATATTCACCCTGGAGTGAAGCCCATACAACAAAAGTGGCGGCAATTTGCTCCAGAAAGGAACGCGACCATCCGAACTGAAGTTCAACAACTCCTGGATGCAGACATCATGTTTGAAGTTCACTATCCGTCCTGGCTTTCTAATCCCTTGATGGTGACGAAGTCCAGTGGGGCATGGAGAATGTGCGTTGATTTCTCTAACCTTAATAAGCACTGCCCAAAGGATTGTTATCCTCTGCCCCCCATCGACCGAAAATCCGAGGCCATTACTGGGCACAAGGCACTTTGCTTTTTAGATTTATACAAGGGATACCATCAAATTCATATGGATCGCCGCGATGCCCTCAAAACTGCCTTTATTACTGATTTTGGGTGCTTTGCCTTCAAGAAAATGCCCTTAAGCTCAAGAATGCTGGAGCCACTTACCAACGCCTTATGGACCATGTCTTCCGAGACCAAATCGGCCGCAATGCCGAGATATATGTTGACGACCTCGTTATTAAAAGTTTCTCCCCTACTACATGTGTACAGGACATTGCTGAGACGTTAAGCACGTTGCGACGCTATAATCTTCGCCTCAATCCGGCAAAATGTACCTTCGGCGTTGGCTCAGGAAAATTTCTAGGGTATGTGGTCTCACATCACGGTCTCCAGGCTAATCCAGCCAAGATTAGAGATGTCTTGAATCTTCAGCCGCCGAAGACGGTGAAAGATGTTCAGCGTCTCACCGGCGGTCTTGCGACCTTAAATCGTTTTTTGTCTAAGGCTGCGGAGTGTCAGCTTCCTTTCTTCAAAATTTTGCGTCAGGCAAAGAAATTCGAGTGGACTCCGCAGTGCACCGAGGCCTTTGAGGCTTTAAAACAACACATCAAGCAGTTGCCAACTATGTCCGTGCCTGTCCCCGAAGAGCCTCTTTATGTGTATTTGGCATCTGCCGAAGAAGCCATTAGCGCGCCCCTCGTCCGCGAGGATCACGGGAGTCAGCAGCCCGTGTATTTCGTCAGTCGAGCACTTCAAGGGGCGGAGACCCGGTATTCTGTGATAGAAAAAATAGTATTGGCCCTCGTTATGGCGGCCCGCCGCTTGCGGCCCTATTTTCAAGGACGCAACATTAGGGTTCTCACTAATCACCCTATTCGTCAAATCCTTATCAAACCCGATGTGTCGGGACGCTTGGCTAAGTGGGCTATCGAGCTCAGGGAGCATGATATACAAATTCAGCCCTGCCGAGCCATCAAAGGTCAAGCTCTTGCGGATTTTTTGGTCGAAGTTCCATTCACTGACCTCGGGGCAACCGCATGTGCTACCATTCCTCACCACCCCGGCCCCGAGGCTGCAGCCAGCACGTGGCGGATATACGTGGACGGCACCTCTGCGACCCGAGGTAGTGGTGCCGGGGTTCTCCTCATTGGCCCCGACGACGTCGAGATCAAGTATGTCTTGCGATTTAAGTTCAAAGTGACCAATAATGAGGCAGAATACGAGGCAGTCCTTGCTGGTCTCCGGCTTGCTCAAACCTTCGGAGCTTCGCATCTCTAGCTTTTCACTGACTCCGAGGTGATCTCCAGTCAAATCAAGGGCACCTATGCCGCAAAGGATGATACGTTGAAAAGGTACCTAGCTTTAACACTTAATCTTTTGTTATTTTTCGCTTCGACTGATGTCCAGCAGATTCCCCGTGAAGAAAACGTTAAAGTTGATGTTCTTAGCAAAATGGCCTCTGCGGTCCCGTCCAACATGTCTCCGGACATAATTGTCGAAGACGCCACCCACCCTTCAATTAGTGTGGCGGCGGTCTCTATATTGACTGAGGCCAGTCCCAATTGGATGACTCCTATCGTCCTTTATCTCCGGGATGGTACACTGCCCGATGATAAATTACTCGCTCGGTGGATAATTCTTAAAGCGCCGAAGTATACACTTCACAACGGAATCTTTACCGTCAGTCATACTTACAGCCGAGTCTTCGCTATCTTGACCCAGTCCAGGCTGACTATGTTCTCCGAGAATTTCACGAGGGGGCCTGCGCAAGTCATATTAGGTCGCGGACATTGGCCAAGAAAGTCCTCCGGTGGGGATACTACTGGCCCACATTGTTTAATGATGTCCATAGTTTAGTATCAAAGTGTGACAAGTGTCAGCGACACTCCAGAGTGAAGCATCTACCACAAACCGAGCTTATATGCATACAAAGTGTCTGGCCATTTATCCAGTGGGGAATCGACATTGTAGGTCCGTTCTCGGTCGCTCCGGGAGGATTGAAACTTCTTGTGGTTGCAGTGGACTCCTTTAGCAAATGGGTCGAAGCCGAGCCCCTCACTGCTATAACCGGCCAAAACATCCTGAAGTTTGTTTGGCGTAACATCATATGCCGCTTCGGCATCCCGAGCGCCATTATCTCCGACAATGGCAAACAATTCGCCAATGACCCCTTCCGGTCCTGGTGCGAGGAGTTGCACATTAAACAAATTTTCACCTCGGTTGCTCATCCTCAAGCTAATGGCCAGGTCGAAGTCACAAACCGCACTCTGCTTAACGGTTTAAAGAAGCACTTAGATCAAGCTAAAGGACTCTGGGCCGAAAGCCTTCCACAAGTTCTCTGGGCCTATCGTACTACGCCGCCACTACTACAAAAACTGTCAATCACAACGCCCAAACGACAACGGTTTTATGCAATAACCGTAGTCTTTTAGCGCTCAACCGTGGTCTTTGTATAAACCGTAGTGTTTAACATTTATTTTTCGCTAAAAGACTACGGTTTTCGCAAAACCGTTGTCGTTTAACAGTAGTCAAATACCTATTTTATGCTTAAAGACAACGGTCTGTACATCCGTTGTTGAAAGGGCGTTGTCAATATATTTTTTAATGGATATTTTTAAAGAATTATTTTTTGTGTTCAACGACAACGGTTATGGTAACCGTTGTTAATTGAGTGTTGTCATTATCCTTTTTAATTTCATTTACCTTTTTAAATACATAATTGCAAGATTAAAATACTCTTTAATGTTTTACAATTAAAGAATGTTTTTGAACTGTTTTTTCCTCGATGTCTACTATTGGCCTAACTAGTATTTGTAATTTAGATTTACAATTTTTTTTTTCTGTGTACAATATTAATATATTCACTACAAGAAAAGTCACTTTTAGTGACAAAAAATTAGTGAGAGTATGAAAATATCCCTACTAAATGTGTGATATAGTGACGGTAAAATTAGAGATGTAAACGAATCGAATCGAACCGAATATTAAGAAATTCGATTCGAATTTGTATATATAAACTTGAATTCGAATTCGAATCGAATATTAATTGAATTTAAATAGGTGATTCGAATTCGGTTTGTAAGAAATATTCGAACTATTCGATTCGATTCGAGATTCGAAAACTTCTTTTTTATTTTTATATTATAGTTAATTTTTTATTTTATAAATATTTAAATATTATTTTTTTATTCTTTTTGCAATTACAAATTTAAATAATATATATTATATATAAATTTATTTAAATATTTAGCTATATTAATGTATAATATACATATATTTAGTATTATATGTATTATTTAACTTTTAAAATATATTATGTAATAATCGAATCAAATATTCGAATCTTATAATTAATTCGTATTCGAATTCGATTTTTTCAAATCCGAATTATCTTAATCGAATTTAATTTTTTCGTATTCAATTTATCTTAATAGAATTCGAATCACGAATCGAATAAAAAATATTTGATTTATTTACAACCCTAGGTAAAATTATACTCTCATTATAAACTTGATATATGGTGACGGAAATTTTGATTTTATTTCATTAAAAACTTGAACCATCACTATAAAGAAATTTAAAAAAAAAAATGGCGGAACTTTTGCCACCAAATTCTAATTAACTTTGTTGGAGGAAACAAAATCCAAATCCACATAAAAAATAAAATATCATTATCAGAAAAGAGAAGAGACGAATAATTTTTATTTCATCCCCCTTCTGCACCAGTCTCCCCCACCTCTCCACCCCGTCGATTCCACCGATAATCTTCCCCGCGGTCGATTGTGCAGGTAACAGGTAAGGGACAACTTCAAATATGTTTCTCCCCTTGACTGTTTATTTATGTTAAGCGAACCTAGGGTTAATTTGAAATATACTTGTACTCTCGATGATGAAGTTGTGAACCGATTGTCACCAGTGCTTTTTGTCCAAGGTGAGTGAGAACCCTTTTCAGTGTTTTTTTATGTAAGGCAAGAAGAACCCCGTTGTTTCTCTCCCCGGACTTGACCCCGATTGTTTCTCTCTATTGATAACAAGGGTGAAGTCTGTTATTCCCTTGTAATAAGGGCTGTTGTGACTATATTTTCCTTCGGCCACTGTTTTTCTTCTATTGAATTCCTGGAGTCTCTCTTCGGTTAAGTTGTAATTCTTCTGTTTTCCAGTGATAAAACCACCAAATTTATTGGACCAGGAAGTTAAAGGTAAGCCTTCGGATCAAGATGATACAAAGGACTTGGTGGAAGGCAGGACGATTGGGGCTGAATGGGGACTGGTGATATGGGGGGCAGATTTCGAGTGTGGGATCGCAGAACTCGCATTTTGGAACGGTTCTTTCCACGAGGAGAAGGTAACCTTGTATATTAGATTTTGATGTGAAGATATTGTTAGAATTGTGCAATATGCTAGATGTAGTTGGATTAAGAATTGGTTGTAAGAGATTCAACACTCCATCGCTTAAGTAGGTAGAGCAAGATTGTAATTAATTTGTAATTAATTATGTTGCTTCGCCTGGCAAATTTAATCATACAATGTGGATAGAATTTAGGAACAAAAATACTATTTGATAGTCAATGAATGGAATCGACAAAAAAATGGGTGAATATAATATATTATGGGTTCTGCTTGGTGGTTTTTTTGCAGAAAGTTTGCTATGAAGTATATGCATTAGTTCCGGGGCTTTTGCGAGAAGAGGCAAGTATCAGAAATATATCTCAATTCTCTCTAAATACATCATTGTAAGATCAAAGTTGATTATTTTATCAGAAACTTGCAGATGCAATTTTGACACACTATTAGTGGACATATTAAACACATTTCCATGGTAAGTAAGTAATCGCTCTTCATACCCCACTTTCCATAACTGATGCAAGATAAACATATATTCCCTCCGTTTCATAAAAAATGTCATTTTAGCTATTTTTGAAGAAATTAAGGATTGATATTAATTGGTATGTTTTGTAAAATAAGAAAATAATCAACTAAATTAAGTAGGTTGTTTAAGATAATATTGAAAGAATTGTAATTTTTTTGGAAAAGTGACACTTATTGTGAAATTTTTCAGAGTGTCTAAAATGTCATTTTTTATGAAACGGAGGGAGTATAATATTGCTAGCTATATCATCTATATTTTATCCCTTGTTTCTTGGCGTTTGGATATTTGGTATTTCCTATTTGAATGATAGGTGTGTTTTATAAATGTGTCGTTTGTAAAATCATAGGAGGATGTCTTGTTTGGAATTGTGTGATATCTCATTTACAATTTTTTTCTATATTATTTTTATGTATTGAACTATAGATATTGATTATTGAATGCCTATTTTTTGAGTTATCCCATTAGAATCCACATATTTCAGGTAAAGATAAAACAGCACTACTAGAAACAAGGCTATTTGCTACTACAAAATGTAGTTACAAAAAATGGATAGTAGTTACAAAAATATTTTTAGTAACTAAATATCTAAAAGTAGTTACTATAGGGTAATCACTTATAATAAGATGCAAAAAGTTTTTTTCAACTACTTTGTAGTTACTAATGTATTTGTAACTATTTTTTTTGCAACTACTTTTTAGTTACTAATATATTTTCTCTGATTCTTATTTGATTTCTTTGTGTTGATTTGATAAATAGAAAATTTTGTGGAATTTAAAGATGGCGTAATTATGCTAATTTGATCATTTATATCATGCCACATGAAAATTGAATGATTTAGGGTGATTTTGAAGATACCAAGATACGAAGTTCAACATCTAAGTACTAAGTATGATGATAGCCAAATAACATATGTTGCAATTTAGTTATTAGTTTTGTTTCTTGGATTAAGTAAATGTCAACATGTGTAATATTTGCATCTTGATATTGGCCCTAGTAGGAGAATGTAATTCTGCCGGTTCAACTATTTGCAAATCTCAATACAGAAAATTTATTCCTGGCATGCTCACGAATAGAAATAATAAAGCATCATATACTTTACAAGCCACTCGACACTGAGTGTTTTCTGGTATATTACTGTAGATTATTGAGATCCTTGAGCTAGTTAAGAGTGAATTAATAGGATAATCTTTTTCAAGGTTGTGATCAACTCAGTCCATGGAAGAATCCAGTCCAGTAAGTGTATTATGTGCATTATCTAATGCTACATTAAATGTTCATATTCAGCTTAATATGATTTTCTTTAAGATATTTACATGTTAATGTAAAATATTGCTTATGATCACCTAAGGGTCATGTGGAATGTGTCGTTCAACATTAATTTACTTGTAGATTATGCTCCCTAGAACTAGCAAGCGTAAGAGAACCAAAGTAGTAAGTTACTAATTTGTCCTTAAGTTTTATTTTTATCTGAATAACAATACATACTTTTGTCTTTGTTCAAAATCTAATTTGCAAACTGAAAAACCACATCAGTCTTCAAATTTCTTTTAGCTATCTTCTATGCCAAATTTCACTATCAATTTTTCTACTTTAATTTTCTGGTTGTTGATCATTTCGTCATGTGGCTGTGCTATTATCTTTTGCTACTCTAGATCTACTGTTTTTTGGCAGTGGTTTGGAAAGTATCAAAATTGTCTGATATATATAGATGTAGATATATTTATATATCGTAGTAATATTTATGTACTGAAGTAATTCTGGGGAACATATTAGGTACTCCGAAGGTTTCAAATAACCCACAATCTATCATTAGATGGGGTTCTTGGCTTCTTAAACTCAAAGATTGTGGGAGCCGACACATCCCAGCTCACCCAGCTTTAATGGATCCATTCTAAATTTCTTGATACTTTGAGGTAAGCAACTGAATGGACTTGTGTTTCTTTTATCTTTGTTATTATTGGAGACAAAAAGAAGGTTCTTAGTCGTGTTCTTTTCAATCTATGTTGATATATGGTAATACAACTCATATATTGTTTGTTTGTTTTGACAGATCTTATTGTTGAAAATTATGACTGAATCATGCACATTGCTCTGGGATCTAATCTTTGCTCGGAGGGTACTGCGATAAGAAAATAAGTTAGATGATTGGGGATTTTTTGTTTCACTTCAACGTGTGTAGTACTTCTTTTTGTAGTTTATTCTTTTTTTTTTTTTTTTATCACTTTGTACAGTTATAATTCTCTTGATATTGAGAAACAAATTTGGAGCTAAAAATCTACGACAACGATTCAAAACCGTAGTCAATGAATAACTATAAACCGTGGTCTTTCTTCATTTTTACTACATTTCAAATCGTGGTCAATTAGAACAAAAAAAACGTAGTTATTTTAATATACGACTACGGTTATCAATTTCAATAACTATGGTTATCAATTTCAATAACTACGGTTGTTAGTTCAACTTTAAACCGTAGTCGTTAATATAAATTACTACGGTTCAGACCGTAGTGAAAAGAAATTTTGCACTGTAGTCATACATACCGTAGTGGTAGATATTAGATTTACAACTACGGTTGTGAACTGTAGCCATTAGTATATATTACTATGGTTTAAACCGTAGTCAAAATAAGTTTCTAACCGTTGTCATATGTCGTGCGGATACGCTATTAGAACGACTACGGTTCTCAACCGTAGTCTTTAGTATTAACCACTACGGTTCTGAACCGTAGTTATTTGTAGAGGGTCTACGACTACGGTATGTACTACTACGGTCACTGTATGCCTTTAACTACGGTTTTTTACCGTAGTGTTAAACGTTTTTTGTTGTAGTGCGCATTCGCCAACTAGGGAGACTCCATATAGCCTCACCTATGGCTCCGAGGCTGTTATCCTTGCCGAGGTAGGAGTGCCCAGTCCCAGACTCATTAATCTCGACCCCGAGATTAACCGGGAAGCACTCTGTACTAACTTGGATGAACTCGAACATCGCCGTGAGCAATCCTTTATTCGACAGGCTAAAAGCAAGCAACAAGCAGCTGAGTATTACAACCTCCGGGTTAGGGGTACGGAGTTTCAAGTCGGAGACCTCGTGCTCCGGTTAAATTCTGCCAGCAAAGCTGCCCCCGAGGGCAAACTGCATGCCGCTTGGGAAGGACCTTATCGCGTCGTTGCCGCACATGCCTCCGGGAGCTATCACTTAGAGCATCTAGATGGAACGCTGATACCCCGAACATGGCACGTTAGTAATCTGCGGCATTTTTATCTATGAAGTCCGATCGTCAAGTACCTTTTCTTCCTTTACATTCTTTGTACGTTATTTCATTTTCATACTGTGGCATTTTCTTTTTTACGAATACCTTTGTATTCTTCAATTGTTCCGACAATCTCTTTGAATAAAGTTTTAACTTCTCATATATTACTGTTCTTTCTTCTATGTCGCGGGGACGCCCCGGCCTAGACTAATTATTGTTTGTCTCCGGAACATTGGTCTCTTGCCTGATCCGTCCGGAGAGATCAACACTTAGTCCCCGGACATAGGTACCCTCTCGCCTGATTTGTCCGGAGAGGTCATTAACTCCCGCCCGATCCGTTCGGGGAAATTCTATGCCTTGTTTCCACACAAGGGTTATTTACGCCTTGTACTCCCGAGTAGCACCTACTACCTTATTTCATTATGAATGTCAGCATAACTTAATTAAACGTGTCTTTAGCTAACCTATTTATTTTTCAGAATATAATTGTGATGTACATCCAAATCTTTTCACACTTTTTTTATCCTAAGTGTCCTTTAAAAATACACATACATGGCTATTACATCGTCTTTTTTATCTACGACCCCCTAACCAATACTCCGCGCTCTGGCGTTGAAACCTGTCCCGGGTACTTCTCCTTTGTGTCCTCCGGGATCTGGCCACACCTTGGGACTGCTCTCCGGCCCTCCCTCTACTCTGGCCTCCTCGGGCGCGAGGACTTGGTTGACGGCCTTGCCGTGTCTGAGGACCTGCTTGCCGAGTTGGCCTTGAAGCACTAGCCCATTCCACAGGATCCCACTCTGCGGGGGCCATCACCTCGATTTCCTCGGCCAATTTTTGCACTACCTCCTCGGCAACCACCACAGGAGCCTCGGGAACCACCACCGGGGTCGGCTCACGGATTACGATCCCAGTCATTTTTTCGCCCGTTCCCTTCTTACTCCTCCGCGGAGCCTACAAGGAGTCCTGTCCTCGGCTAGAGCTCGTGATGTTCTCCTCCGCAGTACGACGCCACCTGTTGAGGCCTCTTAAGCCCTCGTACATATTGAGAAGTATTTCTAATACTTCCCGCTTCCTTATCAGCTCAGCGGAGTTAGTGTGACCGGCCGACATCAGCGCGGTAATTTCTCCCTGGATTTCAGTCGTCCGCTCTTCGACCTCCTCAAAGGTTAGCAAGCCGTACTCCGTCAGTATGCGCTCATACTCTTTTTAGTGGATAAAGAGTCGCTCCAGCTCCGCACACTTCGACAAGTATTTCAACTGCTGGTCTCTAGCCCTTTAGACAGCCTTAGCTCTCGTCTCTTCGGCCTCCGTTGCCCTTTTCTCCGCCGAGGCTACCCTTTTCTCCAACCTTGGTACTACCGATATCTTCAGGTCATCTCTTTCTCTTTGCAGCCAGTTCAGGGACTGCATCAGTTTCTTGATCACCTCGTGAAGTTCCGCGGTATTGTCCTGCTACACCCGTCATATGCAAAAGACATTTATAAGATCGCCCGTATACCGCACATAATCATCGTCAAACTCAATTCATACATTCGAAGTTTAACAACACAACATCAGCAACTTGGCATTTATGGCAAAAAGGCAATTACACTTCAATATTTTTTACATATGCCACGAAACACAAAACTTGTTTCCTATTCTATTCTCCGCCTAAGGCAGGGGAGGAACTGACCTCGGTTCCGGCCGAGGTCGTGGCAGTTGGATCAGCCAGCTGCTGAGCTCCGCCCTTCTGGGGAGCTAATACATCTTCCGTGGGCGCTATCCTCGGTGGAGGGCCCTCTCCCTTAGCTCTGGCACATGCATGCCCATGTGGTATCCCAGGAAGTCCTCATCCTGGTCTACAGAGCAGCCCGCCACATCTTCGGCGGTCAGAATAGTTCCCTTTTGCGCCAGTGCCTCCACTAAGGGCCACTCGGGGAGATGGGACAGGGTGTTGTAGTAGGCGGCATCCACATGCTCACGGACGCATAGTCGTACCCGAAGTCCTTTTTATAGACGCCTACCTCCGGGTACGCGTCCTTTACTACCTTCAACACTTCTGTGCGCGTGGCAACGTCCCCAACTGCCACAAAGTTTGTCAAAAAATTCACAAACGTCTCCGTTTGCGATAGCTTCTCAACAAAGGCCCTCAACATTGCCCCTTGGCCCTCAGCCTTTTTCTTTAGCTCTTCCCGAGCTGTGGCTAGTTCTCCCAGGAGAAGAGCCATCTCCGCCACCTCGCCCCTGAGTCGAGCTGCCTCCTTTTCGGCCTCCAGTGCCCGGCCCCGTGCCGTGACCTGGCCACTCTTGGCCTCACTTGCCTCTCTGCGGAGCTTGTCACACTCCCTGCGCAGGATCCCCATCTCTTCTTTCCGGGCCTCAGTCTCTTCTCTCTGGCGGCGGCGTCCGAAGTCAATTAACCCCTGACTCAGGGTCCATACTTCCTCCCTCTCCGATGCCTCATGGACATCCACATTCCTCTGGCCCTGCATAGCACTTTGTGAGATGTTGTGTGCTAACACAATATATATAGACATAATGGATTATACCTCCGAGGTCGGATCCAATCGCCTTCTCTTCGAGATTGACGGCGGAGTTGGAGCATGCCCCGGCCTCTTCTTAGAACTTAGGGGGGAGTCCGTCAACGGAACAAACTCCTCAGTCCCTTCACCGGGTATTATCCCCGGGGTTTTCTCCGGTTCGGGGGTTGAGTTTCTGGGCGAAGGCACTTTCTCCGGTGTTCGCTGTGCACCTCCCGCGGTCATTTTTTCAAGGCTGATTTTACAGCGTCCCACTGCAGAAAACCATCAGCGTGTTAGAAACAAAATTCGGCAGCAGTTACAAACAATTGTAAAAACGAGGCATCAAATATAGACAGAGGCATCAAGTTGATACTAGCTCCTAGATCGGACAATACTTTATCAAAAGTTAAATTGCCCATTTTGAATTCAAGAGTGAAACTACCCGGATCTTTGCGTTTTATTGGTAGCTTCCTTTGGATAACTGCACTGCATTCTTCTGTTAAATTCACCGTTTCATAGTCCTCCCATTTTCTCTTTTGAGCTATCACCTCTTTCAGGAACTTTGCATAGTTAGGCATCTGCTTTAGTGCCTCAACAAAAGGTATATTAATAAGAATCTTCTTCAGCACATCCAAGAATTTTGCGAATTGCTCATCTATTTTCTTCTTTCTCAAAACTTGTGAGAACGGAATTGGAGGGACATATTCTGGTAGATTGGCTTTTGGCCTCTTTTCTTCTCCTTTTACCCCTCTTTCTTCCTCTAAGTGTTCTTTCTGCACTTCCTTCTCTTTATCAGCCGGCAGCTTTGGGCTTTCATATCCAATGTCACTTCTCACTCGAATTGCGTGACACTGTTCTCTCGGATTCACAACTGTATCGCTCGAGAACTGCCCCTGTTCATGCTGAGCTCCAACTATCTTTATTAGCTGACTCATATTAGTAGACATCTCATTGATACTGGTCTCAAGTCTCTTGATGTCCGCTCCTTGACTAGTCATCTACTTGTTTAGCCCAATAAATTTTTATTCCATCTTTCTCTCCAGTTGAGCTAACTTTTCATCGTACTTAGCAAATTAGGACTGCACTATCTCCTCTTGTGTTAGCTCCTTACCATCGTGAATCATACCATTTGTGACAGCAAATCCGGGTGACGAATTAAGTGAATTCTTTGTGTTGCCATAAGAGAAGTTTAGGTGATTCCGATTAGGAGAGTACTGATTGTATCTTGGCTGATTATTTTAGAAGTTGTTGAAGTTCCTCTGATTTATAAAATTCACATCTTCAACCTCCTCCTAGCCCACTATCTGTTGTTGTGAAGTGTTATTATGTTGTGCTAACGTCAGACTAATTAGCAGACTTACTTGAATTGTCAGAGCGGTTAACTGGGATGTTAGATTTTCAACTAGCTCATTTTTACGGGCTCTTTTTCCTTGACACTTGCCACTCTTCTCAGCTGATTTCTTTCATTAGGCCACTGATAGCTTGTTCAGGCCATTGCATCCAACATCGAGAATGCAGTCTTCACAGTCTTCTCCATCAGACTTCCACCTGCGGCTGCATCTACATGATCTCGTGCTGGAGTAAGCAACCCATTATTAAATTTGCAAACTTGTTGCTTCTTTGAGAACCCATGTTGGGGACAACTTCGGATAAGATCCCGAAATCGCTCTCAAGCCTCACCGAACGGCTCTTGATCCATCTGCTTGAATTGGTTTATTTTGTTCTGTAGATCTAGCATCTTGCTTGGTGGAAAGTACTTCAGAACGAATCTCATGCTTAGGTCCTCCCACTCTGTGACGTCATCCAATGAATTGTACCACTGTAATGCTCTATCTTGTAGTGAGAATGGGAATAGCCTCATCTTAACTTGTTCATGCGGCACATAATTGATCTTTATAGTCTCTACCAACTTACGAAATTTATTCAGGTGCACGTTCTGATCATCCAGAGCACTACCACCAAATTGATTTTGCTGCACTATATTTACTAGTGCTGGCTTCAACTCAAAACTGTTTGCATTCAATGGTGGAGGTTGTACTCCTCCGAACTACTGATTCGGCGTAGGATGAAGACAATCACTTATAGGGGTGATATCCTCATCTGCATCATCTTGTACAATCTGAACTCGTCTCAGCTGCTGTGGTGGTTGCCGCTGCTGCAGATTAGTGACTCGATCATCCAGACTAGCGAGAGCTCCTAATATGCAATTCAGCACATCCTCTTGAACTTGGTTCACTGGAGCATGTTTCCATCTCGAATGTAGGATTTCTTCTCGTTCGATATGTACGGGCATTTGCTTCAATTTCAGGATCTAGAAGGACAAGATGTTCTTTCCATTTTGATCTGGTTTGCATGTGAACCTTGAAAACACCACCGAAAAGAAATACCACGTAGTATAAAAATTAAATAAATAAAAACAAAACTTAAATAATAAAATTAAAATTATGAAAAATAAAGTCTAGTCTAGTATCCTCCTATTTCTCAGGATAAAAACTAAGACGCCATACTTATTCCCAGGCAAAGACGCCAAAAACTTGACAGGCCTAATTTCTAACCCAAAAATACCGCAAGTACACAGGTGTAGATGTGTATAGGGAAAGTCAAGGTCGATCCTCAGAGAACATGCTAACGTAGTTTGATACCCTAATTTTCTAGGATTATCCTAACTAGACACTCAAATCGTGAGATTGATTTTAATAAACTAAATTACTTCAAGTAATTAACTCTAACTTGACAAACGAGGAAATTCCAATTAACGAGGATGTATCCTAGGGTATCGATTCCATGAATTACTTCAATATTGATTAAGTTTAACTTATAGACTTTTAAACCAATTTTAGTATCTATTAGACGGCACTTAAATAACTTAGCCCTTCTCTCGAAGAGACTAAGTCGTGGATTGATTAGGACAAATATCTTCTCGAGTTAATTAATCCTAACAACTCCTAAACGACCCTTAACCCTTGCTTGAGCAGTCATAGACAACTACGCTATATGCTGTACGTCCATTAACAATTCCCTCCTCTCAAAGCGGAATTGCTAAATGGGTAAACTAAGCCTCAGTGATCAATTTATGCTCAGTTGCGGAATAAAAAAAATATATACATAGATAACTAAAATCCGAGTCGATAAATAAAAATCTTAAATCAAACACTGTCATAAAATATTGCTCTCTAACCCTAGGACACGAGTAGTTTAGCTATTCATGCCTAGTATTAATTCCATACAATAATTCATGGAATACATCGTAAAGAAATAAAAACTAGAATGAATAATTAAACCCGATTATGTCAGCTCGTCAATCTTCGTCTTCTCGTTCTTCAATAGCTATCTAATTATTCTCCAATATGTGTCTCTCTGAAAAACGAGCATCTCTTGTCCTTTTATAGACTTCAGAACAGTTTTGGGGTGTTTAGGATCAAATTCCTACTTGAAGCAGGAAAGTCTTAAAAAATGAGCATTTGGACGCGGCCGCGTTGTGTTGAACTCGAAATTTCCTTAAAACACAACCTTTTGACGCGGCCGCGTTGCACCATTAGTGGCGATTGCCTTTGCGAGCCGTTTTTGTCGAGGCTGCGTTGCTTTGCTGACGCGGTCACGCCGATTCGTGCCTGAATTGCTTTCCAGACCGGTCTAAGCCGGTCTAGGCCGATTTTGGCTGGTTTTGAATGGTATTTGCCGGTTTTATCGTTTCTACGACTTGTTCTTTCGTCCATTAGTCGTAAAATATGACTTAACCCTGAAATCGCTCAAAGACAAGTCAAACACGTTAAATGGTCCAATTGACATAAATTCATACAATTCTTGACCAAATACGTATGTAAATGCTACAAAATATTATCTTAACTCGACCTAAATACATGCATAATTAACATGTATCAACACGTAACTACTTGCCATTCTCCAACAAATTAGGTCAAACATTCCATAACAAATTAGACTAGAAACAGAAGAAAACTAAAACTATCGAATTTAAAATCAATCGCAACAAGTAAGTTGTTCCAATTTTAGTGTAATCGAAGCTCAATCGATTAAATCAATTGTAAATCTAGATCGTAATTCTTAATTATATTCGACTGCCAACATTAGATGACATCGAGAATTATTAACAATATTAAACTCTAAATATAGCAATCAATAGAATTAAACATTCTTTATATAAATAACTGATGTTTATAATAAATAATAGGTTGGATAAATATGGAAGCTGGATTTGAAAATTAGAAAATAAAATGACACTTAAAAACTGATGCATTATTTAAAAATAATGTAATTGAACAATAAATATTTGATAATCCAATTAAAGACACGTATCGGTTTTTGCCCATGAACTAGTAGTAGGGTGAGTATGGGTCTCGGAGATTATTCGCTCCGCATCGAATTCCAGTCCGAAATCAATCCGAATCGATAAGAACCGTTGACTTTTTGACTTCATCAGAACCGAACCAATTCGATATTTTTTCCTAATAAACCGAACCGTTTCGAACCGAATAACCGAATCAGAACCGAGTAGAACCGATTGCGGAAGGATTATACACAAATTTACATGTATATATGTGTGTGTGTGTGTCTATATATATATATATATATTTAAATTAGTGTTATAAGAAGAATTAAAGTAATGTAGGTATGGATAATATTTAAGACATATATATTATAAAATAAGATATATAAATATTAAATTACATTTTATGATATTAAAAATAATATATAGAAAATATTTAAGTAGATATACATATATAAAAAAAGAAGAAAAAAAAAAGAAATTGTCAGGTGTCGAGGGGATCAGGTGGAAGAAAGATTGAGAAGATGAAAGTTGATGGCGAGATTGATAAAGAAGTGGAAAAATTGATAACTTTAGAATTGTGGTTGTTTTTTAGCTACTTAATTATATGTAAAGTTTATTTTGTTTGTTTAGCTTGAAATTATGGCTATTGTTTTTAAGATTCATGTGACAAATATTTTATTTAGTTTGGCACTTGAACAAGCATTGGTTTGATATAAAATATTTTAGTTTTAAAGAAATACTATTTTTAAATTAAAAAGCTCCGAAACACCCGAACCGAACTGATCCGCTCCATTAGGCCTGAATCTCGGAACCAAATCGATTCGAAATTCGGTTCGGTCCGATTCCGGAATTTCAAATTTTCAAGTTGGTACCGGAGCAAAAATTTCGGAGATCTTCGATTTTTAATTCAGTTCTAAAAATACCCAGATCTCCGATCCGCTCTGATCCGTGCTCACCCTTAACTAGTACTCCCTCCGTCCCAGCTAAACTTGCACACTTTCCATTTTCGTCCGTCCCAGCTAAACTTGCACACCCTTAAAAAGGAAAGTTATAATATAATCTACACCCTCAAAATCTCCACCCTCAATCTCCACCCTTAATTTACCTCTGAAAAGTCAACAAAATCCCCAAAAGCAACTTTTTTTAATACTTGTGCGAACCCTCCCAGTGCAAGAATAGCCGGGACGGAGGTAGTAGTATACACGGGGATAGGGGAATTTCGTGTAAAAAATAAGCGCACAACTTAAAGGAAGGAGCTAGGGTTTGTGTTTCCGTCACATATAAAACCGATAAAGAAAAAGTCCTTGCGGTTCGTTCCATCACCACCACCGCCTTCCGCAGTCGTAGTATCTTCATTTCTTGGTACTCGCTCCCCTCTTTCTCTGCTGATGATCTTCGATTGTTCTCATTTTTTTTTTTTTTTTTTTAAATTTGGATTCATGTAACCACCTATGAGTGTCTTCTAATGCGTTCGTGTATCAGATTTTCATTTATTTTCTGTGTGGCTACCCTAATCAAATTACGTTTTATTGGTAATTTGATAATTATAATGACGAGCTTATTTGTTGGGGAAGATGATCTCTGTGAGTTCATGAGTTTGGAATTTAGGAATTTAATAGTATATAATTGTAAGCTGGTCTTTATTATCAAAGTTGTCTTGCTTCTTTAGTTTTAAGTTCCTTTTTTGTTGAAATTCTGGGTGGAGGTAATCAGTTGGTTTGGGTTCTTGGGATTTGATTGAGGAGAGAATTCATGGACATGGATCTATCATTTACATATCGTTCATTTTGTATCTGGTGTCATTGATTCTGGCATTATTTTTTTAGTGTTTGAAAATTAAGTCGAGATGCATTTTCACTGTGTTGATTTTGATTCGGGTTTCATTGATTCAGGCATTGCTAATTTTGCTCGAGTACTTTAAGATTCAGTCAAGATGCAGAATGACGAGGGACAAAACATGGACCTGTATATTCCCAGGAAGTGGTATGTATATTTTCAATACCCTACTCTTACATTCTATGGGAATAAGTTATGTGTTGAAGTTAAGAAATCTATAGAGGTCTACTAGTAGAGTATATATGACTGATTGTTCACTTATGGACACTGCAGCTCTGCCACTAATAGGCTTATCACCTCCAAGGATCATGCATCTGTCCAGATCAACATCGGGCATTTGGATGAGAATGGCCGCTACACTGGCCAGTTTTCCACATTTGCTCTCTGTGGATTCATTCGTGCCCAGGTAATTTGGCTTTGTGCAATTCACTTTCTTACTTTATTAATTTCAAGTTGCTGCCTTGCCTGTCGTTTGGTTAATTTGAGTAACGTGACATTTTTATTGCATTGTTATTCTTTGTCTGTTTTGTTGATATTTTCCATTCTTTATAGGCTTTTTATTTTGTTAGTACAGTATCAAACTAATAGCTTCTACTTGCGGTTATGTTTTCTTCTTGATTATAAGGATATAAATCTTTCTTTTTGTTATTTATTTTTGGTAACTAATCTGTTTTAGTCTTAAAATGATTAATGTTTGCTAAGAAGGTGCAAGGATTAGATGGTATCATTAAAGATATAAGCCTCCATCATGGATATTTACTGTCTCAAATAACTGCAAATTTGGTTTCGAACGAGTAACATTTATAGCACCCCATTGACACATATTAGTTGAGATATTTAAGTGGATTGCCTAATGCTAGTTGAAGTTGAAGATCATCTTACTGACCAAATAAGTTGGACTGTCTCAATCTCCAGCTGGCTGTGATCTAACATATATCTAGCTTTAAACTGCATGTTTCATGTGTCTTATTTGAGACTTGTAAATTCTGATTTGCAGGGTGATGCCGACAGCGCACTCGATAGGCTCTGGCAGAAAAAGAAGGTTGAAACTCGACAACAGTGATTATTGCTGGTGGGGTTTGTTCTTCACATGTTTTTGTTGAGTTTATTTGAGCGTAGTCGGAAAGCAATGCATAGGGCTTGGCTTTGAATGGGATCTTGCGATATGCAAGTAGAGTTTCTTGTGATTTGCTATTTGCTTGACTGAGTTGCTATATTGGATTGAGCTTGTGATGACATTGTTTGCGACAGTTTTGGCCTGATCAATTTTTGAAATGCTTGCTTGATTTAATCACGTCTATTTTATACGGACTCAAAACACAAACATGTCCTCACGTCAATAGCTTTGAATTATACAGTGGACAAAAATCCGATACGATGTACAGTGTCAGTGCTAATTTTATTATAACACGGTCAATGTTTACTAAAGTACTAGAAGCACGACCAACATCCCACTCTACATTATTAACTATTTTAAGGCACATCACTCGTTCTGCCAAGCCTACTATTTAGCAATAAGTAGGATCGAGATCTTCATATGCCTGATATATAAGTAAGGCATTTCATTCTTACAAAAGAACATAATATAATATATGTGGACCTATCAAACCAGAAAAGCGGGCCATTAAAGTATCTGTGGTTCTGGTAAATGCTTTGGCACACTAACTGATCATCACATTATTGTCCACAAGAAATGTTGCATTTGAAACTCCCAGAAAATATTATATAAGGGTTCACCACCCTCACTTCATAATGTCTATAAGACTTATTAACTCTAGAGAGTTCACATCATACGGATTTGGTGATTATTGTATATCTGTCAAGATCAATGTATAGTATCCTTTAACCCATGTGGATGCACAAAAATGGTCTCACATATGCCACCATCAAAAGGATATAGATGGAGGATTAGGCATTGCAATGCGTACTAACATGCCTATCAGATATGGGGTTATGCAATATCGTTGCAACTTTACTTTATTAGTCTCAGACTCACTGCTAACCAAAAATTATGTGTACCAGTTGGTAACTGGATTTAGCCTGATATTTTTACATTTACGCAAATTTGGTTAGCAGTATATGTGCCTATTTGCGTCCCTATAACGCATCAAAATGGGTCTTTAAAGACAATTAAATATTTATGTTGGTTATGGATTTCCAACTATTACCTGCTATTTGAAACCTTTGACAGGCGAGATCTATTTACCGCTAGATTGACGGATTGTCACTTTAATGAGACAGTCTTCCCGTCGTTAGGGGGAGATAAGAAAAAGAATTTTCTAAGGGAACGACAGGAAGTGTTTCCCAGTATGTCTCATTAGGATCCCCACACTTCATAATGTAAATTGAAGTAAAACGAATTATCGATCTTCAAAATATGGAAAATTTGATTGTTGATGCATTTGTTAAAATCGCTAAAGTGACAAGATCATATATACCAGCTGCAAATGTGCCTATAAGGTTAAAAGTCCCAGTAAGGGGCACAATACCGCAGATAAAAGTGTTGCAACCACACTTAGTGGAGGTGTGGTTGAGGCCGTGGCTCCCAAAAGGAAATGGGGGATGCCACGTGGTTTGATGAACACCTGCTCAAGGAAGGAGGCAGGTGTGGCACAATTTGAATCATCAATGAAAAGAAATACTCTCAAATTATCTCTAATTAATTATGTCCATGAATCATCGCTGGAGGACGCTCCGAAGTTTAATATGATTCTAGAGATAATGAGAGTGCATGTGAGTTAATGGAAAAATCTTTCACGTGCATTGATAATGTATACATTGTTGCTCAATGAATTAAAGAGAAAAAAAATATCGAACCACGCTCTATTATAAGATATCAACAAAGAGCATATTGGCCTAAATGGAATCAATCCAGGTAGAACTCGATTCTATGACAAAACAACAGGTATTTGGTTTGGTAGTGCTAGCCTTACCAAGTGTAAAGCCTGTAGGACATAAAATATATTTTGTCAGTAAGCGTAGTGAGAAGAATAAGTCCTGAGATGCAAAACTTACCTTAAAGCACAAGGTTTTCTCACAAAGCCCTGGAATTGACTACGAGGAGATATTCTCCCGCAATGGACGTCATAACGTCTGATAAGTTTTCGAAGGATTGGAAATGCAGCATACTAATGTGGTTACAACATATCTCGTTGGGGATCTTGTTATTGAGATATGTGAAAGTTTCAGATGGACTTGCATTGCCCAACTCAAGTAACTCTAGACCACGGAGTGCATTTACAATTGAAATGCTCACTTTGATGGAAATAAATCTGGACGGAAATGGTATACCTGTCTAAGTGACTACTTGATTGGAAAGGGAAAGAACAAGTAGTATTGCCCCCTATGCATTTATAGAGAAAACGAGTTCTATATTTGAAACTATAGCAGCTTATGTCGATGTTAAGGACATAACATGTACTCTTAAAGAAATAAGAGATACTGTGATGTATTTGAAATCTAAATTGAGATAAAGGATCACGGAAAACTCGGTATTATCTATGCCTTGAACTAGAAGACCGAGTTTGTGGAATATTAATTCCTCAGTTTGCATATATCCAAAAGATTATCAGGCGATTTAACATAGATAAAGTGCAATCTATTAGCACTCCTATGATTGGGTGAAGTGTGGACATAAAGAAAGATTCATTTGAGTTTAAAGGAAATGACGAAAGAGCTATTGGGAGATGAAATTCCCTACTTAATTGAAATGTGCGCAATATTGTACAAAAAGCTCAATGCACTCAACCATGTATTACTTTCTCAAATAACTTGTTGGTTATATTTTACTCAGGATAACGCAATATCAGTGGAATGATATCAAAAAGTATTTTGATATCTGAAAGAAACCATTGACACATATTTGTTCTTCCCATATTAGAGACAAGAGAGGTTACAAATGAAATTGTAAAGCTCTAAAGAAAATGTCAAATGCTCTCATATATAGAGATAAAAGGATTACAAAAGAATATGTAACTCCTAACTAAATGTTGAAGCTACTCCCACTACGAAACACCGAATACTACTTTGGTTAGTTTAAATGTTGGTTATCTTGTTAGCTAATGTAAAGGTCATTACTAAATTGGTTACGTATTACATGAGAAGTACAATGAAATCTTGAAGATCCACCAAGCACAACTCATTTATCAACCCCACTGAATCAGACAAAGATGGTTGTCCTACATGAATGAGTTCTAAGTACTATGGTTGAAGACCTACCACAGAAGACCGACCTGAATTTATGAAGATAATGCAGTTTGCAACAAGAAGATAGAACTATGCTTCATTGGATATGATTATACGAAGCATATGCCACAAAGTTTGTCTATCACCAGCCACCATAAACTTTCCTCATGATTTATATAAATCGAGGATGCGGAGATTTTCAAAACTCTCCTAATAGATGTACGTATCAAGAGAGGTGTGTAGACTTTAGGGGGAGTCTCAACTAGGTGCGTTGCATTTTTTTTCCCTTCGACCAAGGTTTATTTTTTCCCACTGGGTTTTGTTACTTGGCGAGGTTTTTAACGAGGCAACGAGTTATGCACCAATTCTCCTTTGACTTGGCACAAGGGGGAGTGTTGAAGGAAAAACACAATTAGTGTGCCTTCGTCAAAAGTAACTGATGAAGGGCAATTTAGGTATTCACTAAATATTATGTATCTGTTAAACCCTTGTATTTGACACCCTATATAAAGGGGATCTGATGAATAAGATAACCCTAATTATTCCGTGTCTCTCTTCCGTCTCTCTTTATTGTTTTTCTTTTCTATTTTCCTACAACACACAATTTTTTTTTAGTTTCCCAAAATAATTTGCACACTCTTAAAAATGAAATTTCTCTTACAATCTCCACCCTTAAAATCTCTACTCTCAATCTTCAACTTTGAAAAAGTCAACTAAAAAGCAAAAAACAGCTATTTCTTATTCCACGTGTCGGGAGGGGTGTGCAAATTATCTCGGAACAGAGGAAATATATTCTATATAAAAGTTAGTGGTGTGCTATAATTAGCCGGCACGAGAAACTTATTTCTTATGATCAAGAATAATTTTATTTTTTGAATAGGGCTTGAATATAAATATTGGGTCATTAATATCATAAATTAAACTTGTCACCCGACATGAAAATCATTTGACCGTAGCACATAATTTTTTTTTCTTTTTCACATAACAACAAGACTAAAAAGTTCAAAAGAGAAATTGCATGCTACAAAAGACGTAGTTAAAGTTGGGAAAATTATTTAGGATGTGTTTGTTTATGGTTCCCTCAATGAATTGTGGGAATTAAATTTTAATAAAATATATTCATTAATTTTCTCAGTTTAATTTAACTGAACACTCCCTAACCTTAAGCAAACTCTTAGAGAACAATTTGCAGATTAAATGGAGGAAAGACATAAGATAAAATCAATAATCACTAAGGTGATGTTTGGTTGGGGCTGAGGGTGGCTGGGACATTGTTGGCTGGAGAAAGTAGTTGGACAAGTAAAAATATGATATTTGTTTGGGTGGCTAAGGAAGTAGTTGTACTATAGTCAGCATAGTAACAAAATTCGCCGAATTTTTCAATTTATCTCGCTTTTTGAATAGAAGTTAAAAAAATGATTAATACTCGAAAATTTTGAAATATAGCATGATATACGAATATATCACGGATAATACCCGTATAATTTCCGCAAAATATGCGACTTTCTTTAGTATTTTCACCTTTATTTTTTAAATAAAACAATGTATTACATGTTGATTAAAAGAAATTCCATAATTTTTTAATTTAATTTTTTTTTCTAAAATAAAGAGAACATAATTAATGTATAATAAGTAATAAAAAATATAAAATGATGATATAATAAGAATGTAGTCTTAGACATTCAAACAATAAATTATAACAGTTATAAATATTTTTTGTGCTAATTATGTTTCAGATTGATCCATTTAATGAACTTAAACAAATAGCATAAAATCACAACTATCAAATAACATTTGTAGTGATTAATAAACCTAAAAAAATAAATGAAATTAACAATTAGACATATGATAATTAATAAAAATTAAAAAAGATAATTAAGATTATAAATTTTTTAATTAACGTATTAAACCCGATTTATTCCCGAATAATTTTTCGACTCTGGTCGATCAAACGCTATTTTTTCGATTTCATCTTTTTAATTCACGAATAAAACCCGAACAACGAATAATAAGCATTGCCGAATGATACCCGTATCCGAATTTTGTTACTATGGTAGTCAGTAGGATATACTACCTCCGTCCCGAATAAAGTTTCACCTCTAGTGCACATATTAAGAAAACTATTTTTGTTTTTTTGTTAACTTTTTAAAAGTAGATTAAGGTTGAAGATGGAGGGTGAAGATTGTGAGATAAATTTTTTTTTAGGATGTTCATATTATTATAGAATGTACTGAAAAAGAAAGTTTTCAACTTCAATCGAGACGAATGAAATATTATTTAATTATAAAAAGTGATATGTGTAAGAAGTTATTAATAATTAATTTAACGATTAAAGTAGTATTGGAATTTATTATTAATTAATTGTTTGGTTGTTGAAGTTAATGTAGTATTGAATATATTAATTAATTGTAAAAAAATAATATGATACATATAAGAGATTGTTAATTGATCATTAATTTAATAATTAAAGTAGTACTAAAAAAATGTAATTAATTAATTAAAGTAGAAGTAACAAGGAAGGGAAACCCCATCAAACAAACATCACTTTAGGTTTGTGCCAACCTGGGACAAAACCCAACCAAACACCGCTAAATCAATTCAACTCAATTACGCAATTTTTCACATGGATGTCAAGCCTAGCTGAAACTCCCTGGTCCTAACTTACATGTTTCACACACAAAAAACACAAACTTCATATAAACATTATTCTTGCTTGGTCCTACTTTTTGTAGACTAACTAGACAAAAATCAACTAATGTTATTTTTTAATTGCTTTCTTGTATTCTTTGTATGGAGAGTTGGAGAGAAGGGCATGAGTCAAAAGAGATTTGTAATAGAGAATAGAATTTTTACTGAGAGAGAAAAAAATATGTGTGATTAAAAATGTATTACATGGTAGCATTCGATTACCACTTCAACATTGTTGCCATTTAAAATTCAATGCAGTCACTCCTGGTAGATTTCAAGATTGAGGCATGTTGGTGATTGTATCATGGTTGACCAAAATCGACCATTCGCACTTGGTCCCCGTGCTGATTTGCTAGTAGTCGTTGTTGTAGTTGTTGGAACATTTTCCTTCTTAAAATACCTAGTCAAAATCAACTCATCAGGTGTGATACAGACTCCCATGAATGTTTAACGAATTGGAGACTTATCATGGCCTCTTGATCAAACTAGAGAGTTATCTGTCATACATAATTGCTTATTTAGTTGAAAAAATTACTCATCTGATCAAGGTTTAGTGTTGAGTGTGCTCCCACTACAAGAACAACAAATTTCATCTCTATTCTCTGTAATTGAAAGTAACACAATTAATCAACTTACGGATTTCAAAGTAATAATAGCACAATAGTTTCTCTTTCTAAGGATAGAGTAACAAGACGATCGACCAAGAAATCTCTAACTAGGAGTTTTTGCGCTGGTTGAAATTTCTCGAACGACCTATGGTGGAAGGAATTAATTAAGCTCATCGAAATGAGCTCTGACATTTGGACTCAAGTAAATAGAACAAAATGATTTTCCGCTTGTCTTTATTCATTGTTCAATGCATGCTTAAATAGAGATTATAAGGAAAATAAAATATGGAAAAAGATGGTTGGCCACAATGTGGCTCGCCACATTTTGGGAAAAAACAAATCAAAATGAATATCTGCTAGCTAATTGTCATATATACCCTTTTCTCAATTCAAGTTATTTACTTTATAATTTAAAAAAAATACTGTAGACTTTCAAAAAAGTTTGAAATTCTCAATTTAGAAATCAAACTTTAAGTTGTAACTTTATCCCCTCTCTCTTCCATTATATCTTCACTCTTCTGTATTTTCTCCAAATCTCTCTCTCTCCTCTCTCCTGCTCCTATTTTCCTCCAATAAATATTACTGTAGTTTCATTTTCACTTCACTTCATTTCTGAAAAAAAATTAGTGTTCTTCTTGCTTTCCATTTATTTCCAGTCTTGGCATCTACCGCAACTGGAAGGAATTGGGAGGGTATAGTTTTTTGCTATGATTTTTAATTATTATTATTTATTTTTTTTCTTGGATAAGAATAATACTAATATTACCAAAGCGAAAAAAATGCCGGAATACTGTTCATTACTGAGCAGAAAAGGAAAAAAGATAACATATTGGTGGCAAGACTGGTAGGACTTGGAGCCAAAAAAACCAAGGTTGGTTGGTGGTATTCCAGCGTTTATTTTGGTTCTTTTTTAAAAAAAAATTAGATATATGTCCTCTCTTCTCTACATATTGATTTTTTATATCTATTTGTAGGTTTAGATTCAGATTATCAGAGAACCAAAAGTATCAGTACCATTTTTCAATATTTGAAGTACAGTCGGCTCAATAGGATTCCCCACATATATTAATCTACTGTAAAAAGCCGTGGAAATTTGTTTTTTTCCCCTGTTAGAGTTCATTGATTTCCATCTCAGACGTGTCATAGCACTATCATGTGTATGTCTCCGGAGAAGAAGTTTAAAAACAGAGTATACATTCTTTTTGTATAACCTTGCAAATAAAGTATACATAATCTAACACAATCTAAATATATAGATAAATATACATAAACGTATATATATGTAAATATATAAAATAATATATATATATATATATATATATAAATCGGTATAGAAATCTTATTGCAAGACCACCGCGCTTCCGACGTTAGAGATTACAAGTTTACAACTGATTGGTGACAAATTGCCGATAAAAATTACCTAAATTTTTTAGCACAATTATGATAATCTGTTGAGGGAAATATAGATTTGTCAGTACAGCTATCTGTCGGGATTTTGCAACTATAATCTGTCATTAATATATCGGGAATTCTCGACCACATTATTTATCGGTAACCTTTCCTATCGCTAATCTGTAAGGTTGCGAACCACAAATTCTGTTGATATCTTTTTTTATCACTATTAATTCTATGGCTATTATTAAAAGTTTTAGTCGTTACTCTGTTGCCAAATAATCACTATTTAGTCGTCAAATACAAACAAGTAACATGATTTTTGTGTCAGTATTCCATCAGTAAATACTCAAATTTAATTCTTTTTAATTGTTGGTGTCCTGACCTTTTTATATACTAGCACTATGCACGTGCGTTGCACGTGGTTATAATTTTTTACTATTATTTAATAAAAAAAATTAATTCAAACATAGAATAATTGTACATTGTGATCACTGTAATATATATACATTATTTCGTAGATTATTCAATGTAATAAAAATTAATCCATTGAACAAACATAATTTTGAATCAACTAAGAACTAAAAGAATCACAAAAGAGAAATAGAAAAGTTAAATAACCTTAGTCTTAATAAAATAAGTTATAATAATTAATGTTAATAGATTCGTAAAAAACGACATACCATGATATATTGTAGAAATATTTAGTCTTACAAAATTTTCTATTATATATGTAAAGTTTGATTTATTCAAACTATTGTTTACTTCTTATTATACACAGACTCGATCATCATTAATATATCTTGAATAAAGTTATACGATGATTGAAAAACTATATACGAAATAATGAGGCATATATTTTTATATTTTTCACCAAATCACTGACATTTGAAGAAAAACACATTTTTAATTGTCTCATTATATCACCAACTGACATTCATAAGTCAATTATTTGTTTATATACACACAAAATATTAGGTCTAACGTATTTTTCTATAATTCTCTAATAAATAATTTCGATTTCAATATATATTTGCATATGAAATTCTTTACGTATTTTAATGTGAGGAAAAACTTCCAACAACTTAGTATCAAGGTCCAACATTCAACTTTTGTTATGAAAGCTATTTTCTAATTTTTTATTATTATTAAGTATAACCCTCTTTAATGTAATTTACTTATTGATTTAAGATTGCTTATTCCAATTTTCTTTAATTATTTTCTCAATGTAACGTCGAAATTTAAAAATTATGCGTGATTTAAAATAAAAATTACACTATAGTATAATTACAAACTAAATAATATTTTTTATGGAAGGTTGACTATATAAATAGTGTCTCACAATCTTCAATTAAGTCACATGCTACAATCTATATAAAATATAATAAATATTTTACCTAATTTGTAATGTCTTTAATTCCTTATTTAGTTATAGTGAAATACTCCTAATTTTTCAAACATTGCACATCCATTTAAAAGTCTTATATATACATGATTAAACCACACATTCCGATTTTATTTTTCTCATTTCATTTTTTATTTAGACTACACCGTACTTTATTCGACGTAATTATTTTTCTAAGCTATTGTCAAGTTAATATTAACATTCACATTTCACTTTCTTTATTTTTCAGCATGTTTTAATTTAATTATGTGATACTTATTCACATAGTACAATTGAATCATTCACAGTACAACTTAGTTCATTATTTCTTTATCGTTCTTTTTTATTCTTTATTGTATCCTATAATTTATATAGCATAGTACATTCATCTATCAAGTTATTACATATGCTTAAAATATATATATATATATATATATATATATATATAATATTTTTATTGATTTAATAATTTGTTTAATGTTAGATCTTAAATATTTAAAAGAATTGCAACTATTCATATCCACTAATTTTTTCGTTTGCCATTTTATTATTTCTCTTATTAGTACAATAAAATTTCACACCTCGCTCTAAACTCCAATTATTATAAACCTTGTGATTTTTATGTCTCTCTCCAATTTTCTAACATAACAGTTTTTTCTTTGGTCTACTAAAATTACATCAATTATTAAAAGTATTACATCAGTGAGTATATTTATGTAGGTGTGTAAGGTATGTGATTAAAAATGATGTTCTAACTTATAGACTTATTTGAATATATCGATCCATTGTATAGACCAATTGTACTTAAATTTACACAATATCACTACCGATGCATTTATAGTTTTTATATCTTCGTATATCTCTTTTACTGATTTCATATATAAGTTACTTTTATCGCTTTCCTCCATCTTTTTCATCTTATATTTATATATATATATATATATATATATGACTTTATCGTATACTTTTTTAATTCAATAAAATTCGTAAATCAATTATTATTTTTTCTTGTTGTAATGTTTATAAATGTTACTTATGAAATATATCGATTTCATTCTTCTAAATCATTGAAAATAAATATAATATATAATCTCATTTCCTACAAGTATAATAATTCGATTTATATTTACTTAGTAATGCTCATACAAAGAAATTTAGCTTGTAAATATATATATTGCTAGTTTAATCTAAATTTAAACAGTAAGGCTAAATGTATGCGTAGTTTAATCCAAATTTTGAAATACTACGTTGTAATAATTAACTTGTATGTACATCTACCTATAATATAGATATTTAATTTTTGTTTTTGTATACTTTTCTCATAGTATAATATGTCTAACTCTATCATATTAGTTTATCCTTTGATTTTTCTATTATATTACCTAGACTCGTCTATTATAATTTTTTTCATAATGAAAATTTACTTAGACTCTTTAATATTCATAATTTTTACGCTAGTTTTTTTTTTATAATTTTGTTTATTATGTTAATAAAGTTAGATCTACTAATATTAAAGTCTATTCATAAGTTTGTGTTATCTTTCTTCACAATGCATTTTCTCACTTCAATGCATTTTCTCACTTCTATTCATTTTATCATCATATAGTTCTTATTCAATTGTTTTGACATTATTTTCTATTGTTGGACTTTGATAAAGTGGTATACACAAAAATACATATAATTTTCTTACATGTCATTTTACTTACTCAAAAGTCAATTTTAAAATATAATCTTAGCAATTTCACATGCAAAGTCATTTTATTCTTTCATTTTAATACTTGCTTCAAGTTTATATTATAATGAAGTTTAAGTTACTATGCTCTAACACTTGATCAATTCAATAGTTTACACTTTAGTCTAAATATTATATATTCAAATTTTATTTTTCATTAGATAATTTATATAAATTCTATTTTTGTTCCCCAGTGTTGTAATATTGATACTTCAATAATTTAGAAATTTAGGGAGATTATTGCAAGTAGCAAATTTATAATATTCAAATTTAGACAAATAAATTGTTACTATTAGATAAGTATTATTCTAATTTATATTTATAATAAGAGTTGGTTGTTTTATTTATGACCAAACACTATGTAAGAATTTGTTAATAATTTATACATAGTAATATAAATCATTGTGAATCATTTACATATTGTTCTGACGTATAATGTTTACATTTTTTAAATAGACTAAAAGATTTAATTTAATCTCATCTATTTTTTCAAAAAAAAAAAATAATGACATTTTTTAATTTAACTTTCAATCATTTTTATATAATAAAAAAATATAAGTACAATCATATGTCAACAACCTTGTGTCTATTATTCGACTATGACGCCAAACTTATAACTATTGAAATCATATTAAACTATTACATTTTACATATTTCAAATATTTTATCATATAATTATTATTAATCTTGAGTCATTCATATATTGTGGTAAATTAAATATTATATAATACACTATCGTTGTCTTGTCAACATATTTTTTATTGTAGTTATTGGAATGAGTATATATATGTTATAGCTATGTACCATACCTAAATTAAAAAAATTAAATTAACTAAAAAATTATCTCCAAAAATCTAATAGTACTTTTTCGCGATTTTTATGTATATGATTTTTTCTTCTTGTTGCTAATCCTAAAATCTAATAGTACTTTTTCGCCATGAAAACACAAAAAACTTAACATAACATTCAGTACCTAAATATCTTTATTGTATAGCACTATTGCAAGTTAAGATTCTTGTAATTCCTAACAAAGAAGTCAAAGTTTGGAGCTATTAAACTCCTATTAAACTATACTTAATTTTCTATAATTTTTTATACATATATAAATATCTTTTGTGTACATTTCAATTATTTAATATTTTGAGAACCATAAACTAAAGTACTTTAATATTCATAATATTTTATATTCTTATTCCTTTTTAGTAATATACATTATATTATTTTTTAATTTTTTAATATACTTTCTTCAATTCTTCATAAATTTCATATAGTTCTTCTAATCGGATTCTTTTACAATTGTAGAGAAATAAGAAAGATCGATTCACAAAATTTAAGAGTAAATAAAAGACATATGATAAACTATAGTTGTCCTGTCAATTCTTTTTTTTTTTTTTTTTTTGTTATGGTTAGTAGAATGGATATATATATTATAACTACGTACCTAAATTAAAAATAAAAAGTAAACTAAAAATAAAAAATATCTCCAAAATGAAAAATGATAAATAAGAGCTTTCACTATTATTCAATTGTTCTAATTTTTATGTGTATAGTTTTTTTCTTATTGTTCCTAATCGTAAAACCTTTTAGTATTTTTTTCACCATGAGAACACCAAAACTTAATAGTTTTGCAAACATTTAATATCTAAATAACTCTAAAGTACCATTATTCGAAATTAAAAGTCTTGGAATCATTATCCTAGTAAAAAAGTCAAACTTTGAAGTTACTAAAGTCCTATAATATGTTTAAATTTCTATAATTTTCTTATAAATACATAAATATCTTCTGTGTAGCTTCAATTATTCAATATCCTGAGAATCATATACTAAAGTAATTTTACTTATTGTATGTACCTTTGTGCTAATCGGCCTTTCTCATTTCTCTTCAATTATAGAAGAAACCAATTAGAAAAATTATTAGAAATTTATGAAGGATCGAATAAAATATAAACAAATAAAAAGAATATAATGTATTTTTACCAATAAATAATAATATATTATGAATATTTAGGTTCAGCTTATATCATCAGTCGAACAATATATTATATTAAATGTGATAGAAAATTTCATAAGTTGAGACTTGAGAGATGAATTTCAATTATAAAATGAATCTTATTAAATAAATAAAACTTTAAAAAATAAAGTTACTAAATTAGCCTTAAAATTTTGCTAATTAATGGTTTTTTTCCTTCTTATATAGTTTTCGTTTACAATTATATAAACGAATCTCATTATAAAAGAGATAAAAAATTTATAAAGAAACTTAAAAATAATAATGTTATATATATTATTAAAATATATATATATATATATATAATATAATTAATATGTAGGTTTAACTTATGCCATTAGATGAATTACATATCATATCCATGAATTTTTTAGGGTATCATATCTATGAATTGATAGATGAACTATATAGGGCTCTAACCAAATAAATAAAACTTTGAGAATATAGTTAATAAACTAACCTTAAAAACTAAAATTAATTAATAATATAATAGGCAAATCAAATTTTGTCTAACTATATATAAAAAAGATTCAAAGATATAGTTTATAAATAAAACTTTAAAATATAGTTACCAAACTAACCTTAAAAATTCAAATTCATTAAGGATATAATAGGCAAATCAAATTTTGTAAGAAACAACTCACACTTTTATAATAGAAGTAGATAAAATACTCTACATAATTAAGTATAAATAATCGGCAATCTAAAATAAGTAATAGAGCATTGAAAAACACCAATCAAATACACCAAGATGTAATATTGATCAACATTTACACACACACCAGTCATGTACATGTGTAGATAAATAATAAAAATTTGCCTTAAATATTTCCCATAATATAACATCGCAATAAGTCAAGCATCAGATGATTAGCCCTTTATTAACTCAATGTTTGGGGCAGTGATTTTCTTGGTTGTCTATACACTGGTTGCAAATTCCACAAGATCCGACGAAGCATCCGTCACATACTTCATCCCCGGCATTGAATTTCTCCACTTTCTTACCTACCTCAATTAGTATCCCGACAATTTCATGCTCTCATCAATCTATCTTTAAATAACAGTCGATTCTTTAAGATGGAAAAAAATTGGGGTTTTCAGTGTATGGAATAAAATAAGAAAAAATGGCATATCAGAAACATGACATCAAAGTGAAGCCTGAGTTTCAGGAATGACCCAGTATAGGGGTAAATAAAATGACAATAAGTCAGTTTTGTGAAGAATTGAAAAAAGAGTATATAACCATAAAAACAGACTAATGATTTAACTAAAGAATAGGAGTGGAACACAAGATAAAGAAAGGTTTGGCTGACCAAATAACATAGCGACCGCCATCTTGAACTGCATGTGAGACACTACCATCAGCCCTATGCTACCTTGTCCGTACACCAAATCAATGTTCCTAGATAAATTAGTAAGAAAATAAAGGAAAATAGATTAAACAAGGAAAAAAGAAAAGGTTTTGCATACACTGAAGAGTACTTGTTAGTACATCCAAACATTATGTTCTTATCCATTTGAGGAAGGGAAGTACTCACCAAAAATATTGAGATGAAAGAACACCACTTATGGATAATTTTTTAACTAAATTATCTCCATTAACAAGAAATGAATCCTTAAACACTCAAGAGAGAGATTCAACATGCATTACTTTGACGTCATTTTCTCTCTCCATACATCAATTCTGTTTATTTTTATCTATATGATTAGTTTGATTTTTTTAAGAGCCCATCTTTATAAGCTATGCCGGTTTTTTTCTCTGATTCTTTCCTAGAAAATGAGATAGCATTGTTTATTCCAATCATTTAGATAAATACACAGGGGTTTTATAAATTAAAGAATCAAAACTGAAACTCAGTAGACCATATATATTAATATTACACTTACCAGTAGTGTCGTTAAAGCATTCATCCTCCCCTGTGGCTTATGTCGGGATTTTTCAACAAGTGAAGCTCGTTGAAGACTGGACAGTGCTTTGGTATACCATTGTAACGAGACTAATGTGCTATGGGAAGAGAAAGAAGGTTTGATCATTTTGCTGATACTAAATACGAAAGATAAATGAATCCTTATTTTACACGTAGTAGAAAGTACAAAGCTCCTTTGGGATGTAAGTTGGTCTCTTTGGTATACAAAAATTCGGACATGCATAATATCAAGAGTACTGCAACCTAATGTTACGGTGCTTAGCGTAATACTCATACACCATTATTTCAACTTCACTTGCTTCACCAAAGCCTTCTTTCCTCTGTTTAAAGAAGAAACTAAAGACACAAAAAATAGAGGATAAACAAGTGCAATATCAAAGCAGATGAGGACCCACTATTTGATTAGTCTCCACTATCGAGTCAACAAGTTTCCATTATTTGATCCGATTGGCTTATTGGGTCAACATGTACCCACTTGTTGACCCGTTTAATTTATCGAGTTAGCAAGTATTCACTATTTGACATGAACGTGCTTATCGAATCAATAAGTTTCCATTATTTGACTCGATTCGCCTTATCATATAAATAATTACCTACTATCTGAACCATGCCGGCTTATTGGTACACCAAGTATCAACTAGTTGACCTGATTTGATTTATTAGATCAACAAGTATCCACTATTTGACCCGATTCAGTTTATCGGCTCAACAAGTATCCATTACTAGACCAGATTCAGCTTATAGAGTCAACAAGTATCCATATTTGACCCGATTCGAATCGAGTCAACAAGTACACAATATTTGAAAAAATCTTTAAGTTTTACTTTGTTAATCCAACTATTGCATAAACTTTCAGTTTTATTTGTTAATATCACGGTTTATTAGATACATATGAAAGTATATGATTATATCTCTCTTCAATAAGTATAATATTAAAACTTGTACAAACACACTAATACAATTTTGATTTTCAACATTAAGAGATAGCTAGATATAATGAAATTTGTAACATTTAATCTCCTAGTTTATTTTCTTTAATTACCCGTTTAGACTTATCGAGTAAACAAGTATCCACTATTTCACGCGATTCGACTTATCGAATCAACAAGTTTCAACTATTTTGCTTGATTTGGCTAATCATATAAACAAGTACTCGTTATTTGATCCGTTTAAGCTTATTGGTTCAACAAGTATCCACTATTGCATCCGATTGTCTTATAGAATCTACAATTATCCACTATTTGACCTGACATGTCTTATGAATCAACATGTTTCCACTATGTGGCTAGATTCAGCTAAACATATAAATAAGTATCGACTATTTGACCCACATCGAATTATTGGTTCAGCAAGTATCCACTATTGCACCTGATTGCCTTATAGAGTCAACAAGTATCAGTTATTTGACCTGATTTGACATATCGGATTAACAAGTGTTTACTATTTGACCCGTTTTGACTTATCGGATAAACAAGTACCTATTTAACCTGTCACGACATACCGTCTCGTAATTTAGGTTGCGAAGTATAAACTTATTTAATAAAACAATTTTAACAATTAATATTTTTAGTTAACAATTTAGTAATGCGAATATAGTTTACATAGGTTGTAAAAAGTAAAAAATGACATAATTGAAGTTAGTTAGTGTCACAATTTTTTTTTTTTAGTTTGCAAAATATAAAAACAATATAGCTGATTTTGGTTCACGAAAAAAATGGATTGATAAGTGTAACGAAGGTCATAATTTAGGTTGCAATATGAGATATGAGTGTTAAATTGACCATCGCAAAAAGATGAATAATATTCAGATTTTTTGGTAATTTTCTAAATTTTTTTTTTTTGATTGAAAGTCACCTCTCCTAGAGACGACATTATAATTTTTTTTTTTTTTTTTGAGATAGTTGATAGTCGCCTGTGCTATAGGTGATTTTGATTGTTCTTTTTTTTTTTTTTTGTCTTTCTTTATACGTTTGTTTAATAATAATAATAATAATATATAACAACAACAACAACAACAACAACAACAACAACAACAACAACAACAACAACAACAACAACAATAATAATAATAATAATAATAATAATAATAATAATAATAATAATAATAAACACCATAATAATTATGGGTGTGCACGGTATGGTGTGAATCGATTATTTAATAATATCGAGATCCATGCCAAATTTCGGTTATTTAAAAAGTGAGTATCCATCACCAAAAAAATCGGGACGGTACAGTGTGGTTATTTATTTTTTTCGGGAGAGTTCAGTTCAGAAATTTCGGAGCTAACGGAAAGATTCAGTTCGGATAATTGGAGATCTTTTTTATCTTTTGAATAATAAATACAATTTGAACATACTATATTGATGTATAGCTAATATAAATAAAATTATGTTAGTAAGTTGGATGTAATATAATTATTTATATTAATTAGACGTTAATATATTATGTTCAAATTGTATTTATTATTCAAAAGATAAAAAGGATATTCAATTACCCGAACTGAACCGAACCGAATTAAAGTGCTCCATTACATCCAACTTACTAACATAATTTTATTTATATTAGTTAGACGGAAATATATTATGTTCAAATTGTATTTATTATCAAAAGATAAAAAAGGATCTTCAATTATCCAAACTGAACCAAACCGAACCGAATTAAATCGTTATGTTACATCAAACTTACTAAAATAATTTTATTTATATTCGTTAGACGTCAATATATTATGTTCAAATTGTAATTATTATTCAAAAGATAAAAATGATCTCTAATTATCCCAATTGAACCGAATTGAACCAAATTAAATCGTTCCATTACATTCAACTTACTACAATAATTTTATTTATATTAGTTAGACGTTAATATATTATATTCAAATTGTATTTATTATTCAAAAGATAAAAAAAGATCTCCAATTATCTGAATTGAACCGTTCCGTTAGGTCTGAAATTTCTGAACCGAACTGTCCCTAAAAAAAAAAAAAAAAAGGCATCGTACTGTTCTGATTTTTTTGGATCGGCGATGGATACTCAATTTTTAAATAACTGAAATTTGGTATGGATCTAGATATTTTTAAATATCAGATCCATACTGTACCGTGCACACCCCTAATTGTTACGATTATTATTATTATTATTATTATTATTATTATTATTATTATTATTATTATTATTATTATTATTATTATTATTATTATTATTATTATTATTATTATTAAACAAACGTATATATATATAAAGAAAGAAAAAAGAACAACAAAATCGTCTATAGCGCAGACGACTATCAACTATTTAAACATATATATATATATATATATATATATATAATATATATATATATATAATGTCGCCTCTTCCTGATGCGACTTTTAACTAAAAAAAATGAATGAAATTCTCCCCTGCAAGGAGCGACTTTGAATAAAAAATAAAAAAATATTGAGAGTCGCCCCTTGCAGAGGCGACTTAACATATAATTTTAACAATACGAAAAATACACCTAATTTTTTTAATAAGATGATGAACAGTACAACAATTTGTTAAATTTGCCAAAAATAAGACTATATGAAACTAATTATTTTGTCGCGTACTATGTTATTTTAATTTAATACCCAATTACTAAAATTAGAAATTATTTTATGATTGGTCAATCCACAATATCTAGAATTAGTTTGAGCATTAATTGAACAATTTAATAAAATGAAAAAAAGAAAAAGAAAAGGAAAAGGAAAAAGTGTGCAGTACCTTTACAGTGGGAGACGGGAATTTGTGATCAGGGTTATAAATGGAGGGAAATGTGGCAACTTTAGAGCCAAAAAGAGGTAGGGGTTATTAGGGTAATTTTATTTTTAATTTAGAATTTATATTTTTTTTTTAATAAAATGTGGCTGGCCACGTTGTAGCCAAATAGCAAGGTTGAAATAAAATATGGAAAAGTAGAATTAGGACAGCAAGTATAAAGGAAGCCCCCTAAATTATTTCAATTCCTAAAAAGGAGTAAACATCCAAAAAGTTATGCAGTCAAACTCCAGAAACCAAGCTATCAGACTTATTACTTATTTCCTACCCAGAAATGCATCCATAACATTACTCCCCTCAAGTTGAAAAGGCATGTCCTCAAACTTGAGGGGTGGATAAGTCTCGCATAATCATCAAGATTTTTCCAAGCAGCCTTAACATCAAATGGACTAGAATTTCTCAAGCAACACGATTAAGACAAGAGTGAAGAAAAGCACAAGGCATAGGAACCTGTCCTTAATGGGTGATAAGATTGGAGTAGCAGTGGGGGTAATCCCCTTGAAGGTCTTTAGAAGCGAAACATTAAAGACATTATGAATTCTGCTATCAGAGGGTAGTTCTAGATCATATGCGACATGTCGAATCTTGTATATGACAGGTGAAAGTAATGGATTAGATTAGGATATGAGTTTTAATTAATTAATCAGTATAATCGATTAATTAATTAAAGCATGTCAGAATATTAGGCTCATATACCTAGGGTATATGAACTCTATATATATATATATATATATATATATATATATATTCCCGATTGTAGGAAGATTAATCTTGTTGGTAAAAAACACCATATAGTTCAATAAGGAATTTCCTAACGATTACTTATTGAACAATTGTAATGCGGTGAACGACATACGCGTGGATACCTGAAGTGGTGAATCAATCGCGCAATTCAGTCCGATTAATTACGCAACAAGTAAGCTATTCAGTTATTCCAACTTTAGCGTAATTTATGTTCAACGTTTAATCTATATCTATATATATATAATAAGCCAAGTCATCCAGAATTAGTAAGTTAAGATTTTTCCCGCCCAATTATTTAGTTACTATGAATAGAAATGAATTTGAATTTCGAATTTTGATTTTTGAATTATTCCATGTTATATTTTGAGATCTGACGAAAAATCAGCAATAATAAATCTGTAAAGATATTTAAAACAGATTTCGTTACATTATTTAAAAATTTGAAATTTGAAATTTAAAAAGATCTTTATCTGATAACATATTTGCTCCTATAAATACAGTGTCTTCAGTAAATGAGTATCACATTTGCAGCTGGGTATTTTTATTTTTTATTCATTTCGCAATTTCTTTATTTCGCCACTATTTCAATTTATTTGATTCATGTTTGATTTTGCTGAGTAATTCTATTTCTTATTATTTTGCAATTTATTAGTTTCGTAACTATTACAGTTTTTTTTATTCACATTTGTGGATGCAAATTTCTATTATTCTGACATTCCTTGATTATTATGTGTCAACTTTGATAGATACTTCACAATAATGGATGCTTCAAAGGGACGACCTGCAAATAAAGATAAGAAAAAATCAGCAACACTGAATCATGATTCTGGCGACAACAGCTTTAAAGATTGCAAAAATCAAATTTATGTACCATAATCTTTTTCTACGGTAATATGTAATCAAGTAAGAAGTTTAGATTATTTATTTCCTGTTATGTGAATTATTTAAATTGTTGTCAATATATTTTTCTAATAAAAAAATAATTTGGTTTATTACATGTATACAGCCAATCCGCGAGGAATATTGGAAAACGATTAGAGATTCGCTAAACGTTCGAGGATCCGCGGATGTTGAAGACTAAATCTGATTTTATTATAGTAGATTTCAATTTTATAATTTTTATTTAAATAAATCCATTTATCAACTTCAATTGAATCGACATTATTTATAATTTTTATTTAAATAAATCCATTTATCAACTTCAATTGAATCGACATTATTCACAATTCTGATAATGTTTTAGTAAGCAATATAAAATCATTGAAATATATAAATTAAAATATCTCGACAAAGCGTTGTTTAGTTAAGATATTCTAAAAAGAAAAAAAAACATAGAGATATATATTTATAAATCAAAATATTTTTATTGAAAAATCCGTGGAGTTGAAAAGGCCATATATTAATTTACTTTTCAATTGAAAATCTGATTGTCATATTAAACGATCTAAAAATCTAGACCGAATCATATCAACATGGTATACATTTAATTTTGAATTGTTCATGTTGTTGAGATGTTTTAGGAATTAAAAAATATGTTACAGATATGTTTTCTAGAATTTTAAAGTACATCATATCTATTTAAAATTTAGTTATATACTACAATTTATAAATAAAAGAATTTATATATATATGTATATATATAGCTAGAATTAAAAAACGCAATACATATTTAAAATCAAACGGTAAAAATATAATTGAATATTAGAAGATTTAAATATTCGAACCAAATAAAACAAAAGAATAGACATGTAATTTATTTTAACATATAGTGTAAAATGTAGTTGAGATATTTTAGGAATTATACATTCGGTGAAATATACTATTTCGCTAATTTAATTAACAGAATAAATATTTAAACATGTGTATTTTAGAGTTTTAAATAAATCTTTATCCATAAATAGATGTGAATTTGAATTTTGAAATTTGTAAGTTGAAATTTTTCCCGTCCATTTTAATAGTTACCATAAATAGATGTGAATTTGAATTTTGAAATTTGAAAAATCCGATGATATTAGCGGGATTCAAATTTTCGAATATTTTTTCCGTCTAAAATTCAGCAATAATATATCTGTACATAACTTCTCGGATCAACAAGTCTTCCATTTGACCTAATTCGGCTTCTCTAATAAACAAGTATCCATAACTTGATCCGTTTATTTTATCAAGTCACCAAGCACGCACAATGGGACCCAATTCCGCTTCTCGCATTAACAACCACCAACTATTTGACTCGATTCGACTTCTCGAATCATTAAGGCTTGTATTTGACCCCATTTGACTTCTCGGATCAACAAGTCTTCCATTTGACCTAATTCGGCTTCTCTAATCAACAAGTATCCATAACTTGATCCGTTTGTGTTATCAAGTCACCAAGTACGCCCAATGGGATCCAATTCCGCTTCTCGGATCAACAACCACCAACTATTTGACTCGATTCGACTTCTCGAATCATTAAGGCTTGTATTTGACCCTAATTGACTTCTCGGAGCAACAAGTCTTCCATTTGACCTAATTCGTTCTCTAATCAACAAGTATCCATAACTTGATCCGTTTATTTTATCAAGTCACCAAGTACGCACAATGTGACCCAATTCCGCTTCTCGGATCAAGAACGGCCAATAATTTGACTCGATTCGACTTCTCGAATCATTAAGGCTTGTATTTGACACCAATTGACTTCTCGGATCAACAAGTCTTCCATTTGACCTAATTCGGCTTCTCTAATCAACAAGTATCCATAACTTGATCCGTTTGTTTTATCAAGTCACCAAGTACGCACAATGGGACCCAATTCCGCTTCTCGGATCAACAAACACCAACTATTTGACTCGATTCGACTTCTCGAATCATTAAGGCTTGTATTTGACCCCAATTGACTTCTCGGATCAACAAGTCTTCCATTTGACCTAATTCGGCTTCTCTAATCAACAAGTATCCATAACTTGATCCGTTTGTTTTATCAAGTCACCAAGTACGCACAATGTGACCCAATTCGGCTTCTCGGATCAAGAACGGCCAACAATTAGACTCGATTCGACTTCTCGAATCATTAAGGCTTGTATTTGACCCGAATCGACTTCTCGGATCAACAAGTCTTCCATTTGACCTAATTCGGCTTCTCTAATCAACAAGTATTCATAACTTGATCCGTTTGTTTTATCAAGTCACCAAGTACGCACAATGGGACCCAATTCCGCTTCTCAGATCAACAACCACCAACTATTTGACTCGATTCGACTTCTCGAATCATTAAGGCTTGTATTTGACCCTAATTGACTTCTCGGATCAACAAGTCTTCCATTTGACCTAATTCGGCTTCTCTAATCAACAAGTATCCATAACTTGATCTGTTTATTTTATCAAGTCACCAAGTACGCTCAATGGGACCCAATTCCGCTTCTCGGATCAACAACCACCAACTATTTGACTCAATTCGACTTCTCGAATCATTAAGGCTTGTATTTGACCCCAATTGACTTCTCGGATCAACAAGTCTCCTATAAATACATAAGGTCTTCAGTAAATGAGAATCACGTTTGCAGCTGGTATTTCTATTTCTTATTCATTTCGCAATTTCTTTATTTCCCAATTATTTCAGTTTATTTCATTCACATTAGTGGAGACTCACGTTTTACAGCTGGATATTCTTATTTCTTTTTCATTTCGCAATTTAATTTTTTTACTGAAAATTTCTATAATTCCTTCATTCCTTATAAATATCTATAATTCCTCCATTCCTTGATTATTATGGGTCAACTTTGATAGGTACTTCACAATTGATGCTCGATGTACTACATGCAAATCAAGATAAGAAAAAGTTTGCAACACTGAATCTTGATTCTGGCGAAAACAAGTTTGATGATTGCAGAATTCAAATCTATCTACCATCATCGTTTTCTACGGTAATATGTAATCATATAAAAATTCAACTTATATTTTTAATTTCTGTTATGTGAATTATTTATATTATTATCTATATATTGTGCTAAATCTTATATTTTGTTTATAACATGTACAATCTCAATCCGTTCAAAATATTGGTAAAAGATTAGAGACAATCAACTCTTCGAGGCAGTTGAGATTAAAGATTAGAGACAATCAACTCTTCGAGGTAGCTGAGATTGAAGACTAATTCTGATTTTATTGTAGCAGAATTCAATTTTTTAATTTCTGCAAAAATAAGTTCAAGTATCAACTTCAATTGAAATTCTAATTTTATCGCATTATTTCATTTTTGTCATTACAATATGTTTACAATTAAACTTTGAGTTTTTTTGTCATTACAATATGTTTACAATTAAACTTTGATAAAAACTCAGTCGATATACACTTTTAAGAAGAATTATCCCATTTAACAGACTTGGAGGACATGAATATCCGTAAGGAGTTGCACTTGAAGAGTAGAAATGATGGAAAATATGTGATGCCTCCTGCATCTTATGTCATGACAAAGAAAGAGAGGCAATTATTTTGTGAGTTTCTGAGATCGATTAAGTTTCTTGATGGGTATGCTTCTAACATATCTCGTTGAGTTAATACGAGCGATCAAAAGATTTCTGGATTGAAAAGTCATGATTGCCATGTACTCTTACAAAGAATACTTCCTGCTGGTATCCGAGGGTCCTTAAATAAGGATGTCTCGAATGTTCTTGCTGAGTTAGGCCATTTCTTTCAACGCCTATGCTGTAAAAAGCTGAAATGAAGTGACCTTGAAAAAAATGAAAGAAGATATTTGTTTAATTTTGTGTAAACTTGAACAAATATATCCACCTGCCTTTTTTGATGTCATGGTACATTTGACTGTTCATTTACCAAGAGAGGCATTAATCGGTGGACCCGCACAATTCAGATGGATGTATCCAATGGAGAGGTAAGAAAAAATATCTATTAAATATAGTTATACTGATATGTATCATTTGAAACGTGTTTGACCAATTATTTTTTTGGTAAGGTTTCTGGGTGGCCTAAAGCAGAGCGTACGGAATAAAGCTCATCCTGAAGGTTCAGTAGCAGAGGCATATATCGCAAAAGAGTGTCTAAGTTTTTGTTCCATGTACTTGAAGGGTATCGAAACTAGGTTCAACCGAGATGAGCGTAATAACGATACAGGGATTGATGATAGTCTATCTATCTTCTCCCAGAAATGCCGGCATTTCGGAGCAACCACATACGTTAAACTTTTGGAAAAAGAGTTTAATGCGACCCAATGGTTTGTCTTCCAAAATTGTGAAGAGATTGAACCATTTGTTGAGTAAGTTTGCAGCTAACTTATTAATTTATTATATATTATGCATTAGATCACAAAATTTGAATTTGAATAATATAGGATGCACAAACAGGAGCTACTAATGCGTGGATGTGAAAATATAGAACAGGAACACAGAGATCAATTTCCTATGTGGTTCAAGAAGCATGTAAGATAACTAATTTATTGTTTGTTTTGAATTACATATCATGTCAATTTATACTATATTTTTACAAAACTTACTTTTTCTAGATGACCCAATTATACCATAAAGATCCATCACCTGCACACGAGTCTTTGTATTCACTGGCATGTGCTCCACATAAGTGTGTAAGAAAGTATTTCAGCTGTACAGTGGATGGAGTACGGTTTCTAACTAAAGATCGTGATAACCGTCGTAAGAGCCAAAACAGTGGAATTGTAGTAGAAAGGAATCATGGTGATGACACGATAGACTTTTATGGTATTGTGAATGATATAATTCAGCTAGATTATGTGAAAGATAAACATATTACTATATTCAGGTGCGATTGGTTTGATCTTGGTAGCAAGAAAAAACCAAGGATACAAAAGGATGGAAATATTGTAAGTATAAGAGTTGATGGTAAATGGTATGAGAATGATTCATACGTCTTGGCTGATCAAGCAAGACAGGTTTTCTATATCAGGGATCCTAAGTTAGGAGGGGATTGGCGTATCGTGCAACTATTCCAACATAGACATATATACGATGTTGATGAGATGGAAGATGTGGCGATGGATGCTGAAAGCTCCTTTGTACTGGATGATGGAGTTTATCAGGAGAACAAAATGGATGATACGATTGGAGTACGTCTTGAAGAAATACAAACACTAAGTAGGGAGGATGAAGCCCCTCGGGATGTGTGTCAGTCAGAAGTTTCAAGAGATCTTGGAGTCGTCGATACTGATAAAATATTTGATTTAACAGAGGAAGATGAGTTTGATGATACGTTACATGAATATTATAGCGGTGATGAAGATTCAGAAAGAGGAAGTAGTTCTGACGATGACAGTGATGATGATAACTTAGATGAGTTCTGAGATTTTGGAATCAATTACTTTATTGATGTTATTTCTTTTTTTGAATTTTTTGTTTTTTTTAAAGTTTAATTGGTATTTTATTAATGTTATATATGTGTTATTATTAGTTTACTTTTAATTGTTTTTAGTTCTTTTATGTGTACTTGTTGTTAATTTTGTGGTTGGGCTTATTTTTTGGCAATATTTGTTTTTTCATTGTGGTCTTGAAAAATATTACAATCTATTGTTGGACCCATTTAGGACAAACGGATCAATTTGTCCAAAACATGCTAATTTACCCAACCCGTTTTGACATAATCTCGAATTATGTTACAAGTGAGAATTTGATCCATCTTGAGTTGACATGTATAATCAAGCAAAAGAGGTTTAATTCTGTTAAAAATATCATAAGGGAAGATAATTAGAATAAATGTTATAATTAATCATATTTTTTATCGGCCAAAGAAGCAATAGTTTGATTAAACTGATTTAATACATATATAAACCTGTCACAATAATTTCCAAGATCATTGCTAGCACAGTTGGTAAAAGCTGTCATGTGGGAAAACAAGGGTACCGGGTTCGACACTTGGTTGTGTTTTTTTATTTTTTAAGTTATTGTAGTTCAAGTTAACAATTTAATATTACTGTGCAGGATAATATAGAAAAAACTCCATTAAAGTAGTAATAGGTCGTGAGTTCGAATCTTTATGGTATATTTTAAGATCCATCAACCTATAGTTACTAACATTCTATCCATATTAAAACTTTTGAACACAAACACTTAGTTTTATTTTAAAATATTGTTAACAACATAGTAATCAGTTATACAAAAAATATTTTTAAATGTCTTCAAATTAAATTGAAACAAATTTGTGAATATTATAATTAAACCATTATTATAAATTATATATAATAGTAAGGTCAGTTATAATTTTAATAAAATGGTAATAAGTTGTTATCCTTCGTAATTAAAAATCAATTATTCAAGGTTAATTTAGTCCGATTTGAACATTTTGACCAATCTATCTAGACGAGTCGAATAGTGGCTCGTCATGAAACTCAACTTTATACTTATCCTGATCGATGAATTTATCCATTGTTAGTCACATTGACATGAAACTCAACTTTATACTTATCCTGATCGGATATTTTAGACCGTTCTTATAGTTCACTGTAACTTAATTCAAGATTAGACCGAAAAAGGATGGTCGATTTTACTCCGGTTTGATCAATTTGACCCGTTTAAAGTAGATGTGCCAACTACTGGTTTGTGATGTAAACAAAGGTTACATTGAATCGGATTGGTCAATTTAGGGACTAAATTAAATTTATTCACATAATATATGGGAACCAACCCTTATATTGTAGAAAAATAATTAAACTGATTAATAACTCTATCAAAACAGATTATATTTCAAAATGATTGAAATTAAGTTTTTCCAAATATCAGATATTATGAGTCTAACTGAACTTAATATTTTTTAATAGATACATTTTTTTTAATATTCCATATAATATTATCATTATTTAATCAATGGTTCGTATTTATTCATTACTTTTGTTGAAAAATTTATTGTTATCATATCATATACTTCATCCGTCCCACTTAATTTTTCCTACTTTCCATATTCAATCTCAACCTTTAAAAAAGTCAAAGATTCCATAAAATTTATTTTTTCTTAACATCGGTGTCCGGTCAACTATGACAAGTTAATCGGGACGAAGGGAGTATGTACTAGTAACTTAGAATATTATGTAGGATGTATGTAATTGAATTATTTTTAAAAATATAAATAATAAAGTCCAAATAAAATATAAATACACATTTAAAATTAATAATACCCAGCCCATAGCACAGGCCACACTCAGCCCCAACAACCGAGCCCACATTCAGCCCACTACCCCTATTAAAACCTGGACAAGGCCCAACAACCTAATAACCCAACCCCAACTGAAGCCCACCCCACCCAACTGAAGCCCACCCCAAATTAAGCCCACCCCAGCCACAGATACGTGTTCCGAGCCCCCCATACCACACTTAACCCCATTTTGTGAATCACCTAACCCTACTAATGCGTCGCCATAAACCATTTACCAGCAGGAACTCTGCACCCATCCTCTCCTTGCCCAGCCTTCACTACGCCTTCCAGCCCACGCCCCACGCACTAAACCTCGCGCTCCAGGGCCGGACCATAATTTCCGCGAGCCCATTCGCAGTCAGTTTCACCCGAGCCGCCGCTGGTCCCAACCCCAACCCCAACCCCAATCACTCCAGAAACAAATCTCACCACATGCAACCCCTTCTGTAAAGATATTCACGTATTTTTTATCAGATCTGGAACAGATCTAACAGATCCGGTCCCTATTAGGAATCGATCATCATATTCAGATAAGTCTATCATTTATCTAATTTTTCGTTATATTTCTTCATTATATTTTGGTTTTACAGAATTATAAACAAATTTTGGTTCGTTTTTTTTTTTTTTTTTTTGGTAGAGATTTTTACTTTGATAAAGAAAAAAATCTCATAATAATCTTCGATTTATATTTTAGGCCGGTTTTACTTTTTATATATAACTTATTCTGTTTTTACAAAAACTGAAAAGGGTTTCGCAGTCCCTTTTGGCGGAATTTTTTTTTTCATAAGCGGGATTTTGAAATTTTTTCACTACTTTTGTAGAGGATATGGCGGGCTTGAAAGGGTATTAATTTATATATCAACCATTCTTCTCAATTTATGTTGTATAAGCTTGATCTTATTGCTCCTAACCCTGTATTGCAGAACCACAAAACAAGATAGAAGAAAAAATACGGCTGGTAAGAGGCCTAAACCTGTTAATGTTCGTATGTTTAACTGGAAGCTTTCTGATTATTTTTTATTTTTATTTTTTAGTAGTTGTCGGACTGTTTAATTGGAATGTACATTCTGTAAAATTGATGTAATAATTGTTGATTGTATGAATTAACTCAAGGACATTCTTTTTGTATATCAGTTTCAATTAAATTTGATAATGTAATTAACTATTTAGGTTTGGTGTTGGTTTGGATTGATTTCTGTTGAAAAATATGACTTGACTTTTTTCTGTATTTTTAATGTTTAAATTTGTAATATGAATAATATATATCAATAGAACTTGTCGTTGAATTGATTATTTATTTGAAAGGACTGATTGTCGGTAAATATTGTTTGTTTGTGAACCTTGAATTTTAATTGGTTTTATACGGTCATAATTGTTTGTTTTTGTGGTATGTGGATACTTGAATCTTAATTGGGTTTATACAGTAATAATTGTTTGGTTATAATTGCAGTTTTGTTATTATTATTATTTATTTGGTATTCTAGAAAAAAGATTTGAAGTGGTTTATGAAAAATCCATTGGCTAAATTTTTTACAGTTAGCATATTATTATTATTATTATTTAGGTATTCTAGTAAAAAGATTAGAAGTGGTTTCCCTATACATTGTTATAGTACATATGATTTGAAATGAGTTAAAGAGGTACTAGAATTCTTATAATTAAACCAGAATTGGTGTATTTTTTTTTAAAAAAAAAAAAAAATTATACTAAACAGTTTTTAATTTTGTTGAAATATTTAACAAAGAATTGACTTTTGCTTAAAAAATTATACATATGTAGTAACATTTGAGTTATACAAGTAGCTTTACCCAGTATATATATGAGCTACTTTTAATTAAAATATTTATTGTAAATTAGATAAACTGCTTTTAAAAAATCAGACTTCAAATTGATTAGGGCTAAGAAACCTTTTCTAATGGTTTATATATTTGATATTTGAGGTCATATAGTGTAATTAGGATGTGATAAAATAAAATAAATTCCAAGAATATGTACAACTCAAACTTTCGGAAGTTGTTTGTAGTAATATTTTTTTTTTAAACACCAACATTAGTATTATTGTAATTATTGTAATTATAAGTAGTCTTGGTTATTTGACATTAGTACAACTTTGTGACTCTACCGTACCAAATACAAAAATGTGTAAGAGTGTTATTGGTAGAGTACTCAAGTTTGGCCCAATAACTAACAATAATGTATAATTCAAAATTAAGAATTGTTTGATTAGTTTATTGAGTAGGCATGGGAAATAATAGTAATTCATCAAAAACTTTAATAAGGAAACAAATTAAATTTCTAAGAAAATAGATAACCTGTTAAAAATAATTCATGATGTGTCAACTCCAATCTTTATCCTTAGATTTACTGATCTGTTTTTATATTGTAATTTTTTTTATGCTCTTTTATATCAATTTGGATTTCATGTGACCTATAATAGTTACAAGTTGTGTGTTGCATAAATGAATATTATCTATCAAATTAATTTAAATTGTTCTGAAACTTTTATGAGATGTGTCTAGTTATGTTATTTGAGTTCATATGAATTCCCATTTTTATATCAGAATTCCTTAATAAATAACTATTTCAGCTGAATTATGTTCGACATGGATGCTTTTATTCATTTGAAATTTTAAAATCCACGTGAGTTATACATTTACCAATTAAGATAATTTTATGATGATTTATTAAGTTTTTAAAAGATATATTACCAACAACTTTATGAAATACTAAGTTTTATATCGTGTAAATAAATTATTCAACGAGGACTTATTTAATGGTGTAATTTTTTACTCTTTACAAAATTTATAGTCTTTCATGTTTTTATTTATTATTTATTTTTTTTTTTTTTTTTTTTTTTTTTTTTTTTTTTTGTTTCAATGTTATCAGAAATGGCTCCTGGAGCTCTACGTAGGTTAAAAAAGAGAACCTATCTGAAAGGGCCGCAACCACTGTTGGTAGATCAATCAGGGAAGAGTGCGTCCTCTAATTCCGGTATACTAAGAAAAACGAGGGGACTTCGCGAAGAAGAAGATATGTCGATCGATGATGAAATTGAGGCATTACTCTCATCTAGAACACAAGATTATAATGACAGAGGGAGCCACAGTGTTAATCCAGATCAAAATACAGAAAATGCCACCCTACCAGAAAACGTTGTAATTCTTCCTACTCAATCCCCTCAAGATGTAGTCACTGGAAGCTCTAATATCCAGTCTACTGAGATTCATCAGACTCCAATATCTAACACTAATGGAATAGAAGGTAAATAGTGATGATCAATTTTTTTAGGTTTTTTTTTTTTTTTTTTTTTTTTTTTTGGGATTGTAGGTGTAATATATTTTAATAATTTTTTTTTTCAATATATGTAGCTTCAGGATCTAATAAAAGAGGATGTGGTCAGACAATGGGTAAGGGGATAATGAAAATGTTTGCTGCATATGGCAAAAAAATGAAGATCAATGTGGACAAATCTATAGGACGACCAATTAATGCAGACGAATCTGCAAAACTAGCAAGTCAAATTGGTGTAATCACTAGAGATGTTGTTCGAGTGCCCAAACAATGGAAAGATGTAGATGAAAAAAATGATCTAGAGCCAGGCTTTGATCATCTAAAGGTTAGTGTTATATAAACAAATCCTATTAATTATTCGTTAATGAATATTCTTATAATCTGTAGTTTGGTTATTTCATATGTAGATTCACATGGATGTTGATGTGGATGCACCCGAAGTGAAACAATGCTTGATTGAGCGATTTAAGACCAGTAGCAGGCAAAAGCGTCATAAGCTCCATAAACATTTCCTAGAGTATGCGACTTTGGAGGAGGCTAAGTTGAACAAACCAAACTTCTGTCCCGACAAAGATACATGGGACGTACTTTGCGATTTTTTTGCATCACCTAAATATAAGGTAAACTTTATTAATTAATGTATTGTGAATTATAGGTATGATTTACTTATAAATTTATTGTTATTGTAGCATATAAGTGATGGGAATAAAAAGAATCGAGCAAAGTTACGTCGCAAGCATATTTCTGGTAGAAAGACTTTCACTGTTCGTCGCCATGAAATTGTGAGTAAAATATGTATGTTATATGCAAATTTTGAATTTTTAGGGTTTATCCTTACTTTGCATGTTGTGGTTTTATGGTATTCTAGTACCTTGGTTTCTTTAGAATAAGAAACTCTTGTTTGTTTTTTTATTCTTCCTTTATATCTATTTTTGTTCATTTATGATAGTTATGTTTGTATGCGGATAATAGCTAGGTTTATTATAAGTTATTTTTTTACCCATCTTGAGCTCATAATTACATTTCTAAAATTTTTTATTTTGGATGTTGAGAATAGTTGAAGTGAATAGAAAATTATGTGTAGTCTGCAAGAACTTTGTTATTATTATTTTACACCTGTTTGTATAATTGATTTATATCTTTTACTTGTACTAGTCTTTCTATAATAAATTTGCAATGGTGATTATGTTATGATTTTTTTTGCATTTACTTGGTATAGTCTAAGAACGAGCTGAATGGAGAACCCTGTGATAGAATCGAGTTGTATAGACGTACACATTGTTTAGAGAATGGCACGTGGAAATCAGTCGAGGCAAAAGAAAATAGGATAAGTTAATTAAATTCATTTCTTTTTTATTAAGAAATTAAGCTAAATATAACATTTATATATTGACATAATGTAAAAGGAACTGATGATCAAGAAGCGCGACCAATACATACAAGAAGGGAATCCAAAGACCGACGATGAAATCGTCCTCGAGGTCTTAGGCCATGGATCAGGATACATAAAAGGCCTTGAGTATGGCCCGAAACCACCAAGCAAACGTAACACAACATGGGGTTTAAATGACCAGCATTTGTAGCAGGAACTTCAAGAGACACGGGAGAAGCTACAAGATTCAGAATTACAAGTCGATGAGCTCAAGACACAAGTGAATGAATTCCAGAATGAGGTGATCGGTTTGAAAGACAAAATGACTCAGCAAAGTGAAACTGTGGACAAACTTAGAGCTTATTTGGAAAGTATTGGAACAAAGATCTAAACCTCGTAAAGGTTAGCTTACTCTCCCGTTCAAATATGAATATTTTATCAAATACTAATACTATTAAACAATCATTTTTATATTTATTTATGACAATTATTTTTTTCTCTTTAGATTTGATGCATTGATGAGGAAGCTGGAAGACGAGACTGTTATGATGTTTATCAATTAGAGTCTGTAATAAGTGATGTTTGAAGATAAAGTTTCTTTTTTTTTTTTCTTTAGACAATCATGTTACTTTCATTAAGTGATGTTTATTTCGAATGTTTATGTTAGATATTTTGAACTTCTTTAGCCTATTAAATAATTTCATTGTACTTAGTATTGTTGCTTCCTCATTTAACTTTTTCCCCTTTTGGCATTGTTTACTTTAATGCATTTAAAATTTTATAAAGTAATACAATATTATGTCAATGAATGTTAACTATGAACCTATTTGACCATAAGAACCATTTATTGAGATTCGATATTTTTGGCGCAATAATTATATTTATAATAAATTGAATTGCTAAATATAAATCTAAATTACGTCATAAATGAACTTTTATAAGACGGTTTGAAAAATTGTCACTAAATATAAATCAAACGTGACAACTATTGCGTCATTTTAGAAATTTATATTGACACGAAATGTAGCTTGTGATCATAAAACACTTAATAATGACAACATATATCGTCACCATATGTATGTCAATAGTGACGGTTATATACAACTAAATGATGACACATTTCGGTTATCACTACAAGTGCTCATGTAGTAACATCAACTTTTTTTGTCACAAAATGTCACTTTACAATGACACAATATAACGTCGTCTTATCCAATTCTTCACTGACAAAAATCATTTTCGTTACTAAATGTAGGTTTATCATGACACCACAACTCGTCACCAATTGTAGGATGTTGATGACGGTAAAAGTTTGTCACCACATATTAACCGTTGCTGACGAAATTAATTGTCACTAAATATATTTATAAAACGACGAAAGGAATTTTGTGACTACACACTACATCTATTGTGACGAATTATTATAAACATGACAAAATAATAAATATTATTGTGACGATAAAAGTGTTACCAAAGTTTGATAGTTTCAGTATTTCAATAATTTTCGTCACCAAAATTTGATATTATAATAACAAAAAATGCAATCGTCATATTACATGTTCACTTTCAATGACGAAACACAATATTAGATGATAATTTAGGATGACGTAGGTGACGAATTATGCGTCACTATATATCATGAAATATGGTGACGAGGACCTTTAGCGTCATCAAAAGTCATATTTTTTGTGACAAACTCAAATATTGTTACATATACCTAATACCACGGACACACAATGACGATCGTTGCGACGCTAAAATTTCGTCACCTAAACCATTATAGTGACGAAATATGACTTTCATATACTCATTTTACACACTATACACACACTACACACATTTGACACACTATGCACAGATTTCTTGTAGTGACACTTTAGACTCATTTTACACACTATACACACACTACACACATTTGACACACTATGCACCCACTACACACATTTCACATACTGTACACACACTACACACATTTAACACATTTCACACATTATACACACACTAAAAACATATACAAACATTTTAAACACTATACCCACATTTTACACACTGCACACATTTCACACACTACGCATGTTTCACACAATTCACACACTATACACACATTTTACGCACATTTTTCGCATATTACACACATATACACACTACAAACATTTTACACACTATACACACATTTGCACGTTTCACACATTTCACGCACTATACACACATTAAACATATTTTACACATTTCACACACTTTATACACATTTTACACACATTACTAACATTTCACACACTTTACACACACTACACACATTTCACACACTATGCACACAGTACACACATTTCACATATTATAGACACACTACACACATTTTACACATTTCACACACTATACACACACTAAAAACACTATACAAACATTTTAAACACTACACACATTTTACGCACATTTTACGCATATAACACATTATATACACACTACAAACATTTCACACACTATACACACATTTCGCACGTTTCACACATTTCACGCACTATACACACGTTAGACATATTTTACACATTTTATACACTTTAGACACATTTTACACACTCTACACACACTACACACATTTGACACACTATGCACCCACTACACACATTTCACATATTGTACACACACTACACACATTTAACGCATTTCACACACTGCACACACACTAAAAACACTATACAAACATTTTAAACACTATACCCACATTTTACACATATTATACACTACAAACATTTCACACACTATACACACACTATATACACAGGATACACACTATACACACATTTTGCGCAAATCACATGTGTCACATTCTATTCACACACCCCACATTTTACAGAAGTGGTTTAGTAAATGATATTTTAGATTATCTTTTTGAGATAACAAAACATATAGTTAGGAGTTTTTATGCATCTCACGATTCCTCTTTTACGAATAATCTATCAAAGCTCCCATGATTCAGGTCAAACAATTAATATAAACCAAAACAGTGACAAAAGATATATACAAAAATAGACTGTCGTGTAGTGTGTGAAGTGTGTGAAATGATGTGTTTACATCACGTCAAATGTCCACATTAACTATAACAAATTTAAAGAGAATTTTTTTTTAACAAATTTCTCCCCAAACAATTCATTCCCCTAAAACATAAACAAACACATTCACAGTTTTATGCATTCTTTTGAAACAGATGCTTCACAAACACACATAAGCCAAATACAGTGTAATTAAGACAAGTATACGATGTAATTCAGTACTTACCAGCAAATGAGGTCTCATATTGAATGTCAATCCTCGCTCCATCAGAACAATAGATCATCTGTTCATCCAAAAATATTAATTGTCAGAATCAAATCATTCTTATTAACATAGTGTTAAAGCAACTATCACATTTTTTCTAATATGTTTGGCAAAATAAAATGTAAGACAACTCATAAGATGTAAAAATAAGCTTTTAGAACTTATAAACTCCAAAAAAAGAAAAAAAATTCTCCAATTCATCTTATTTTTTAAAATTTAATAAGTTACACTCAAATTCCACATGCTGCACACACACTTCATACACCACACATTTTACACACTATCCAAACATTTCGCACACTATACCCGCACTATAAACATTTCGCACACTATACCCACACTACACACATTTTACACACTATACAAAATTTTTACACACTACACATTTATCACAATATACATACGCTACACACACTTTACAAACTATACACAAATATTACACATTTCACACATTATACACAAACTGCATAAATTTTAAACATTTCACACACTATACATACATTACGCACGTTTCACACATTTCACGCTATATACACACATTACACATACTTTAAACATTTCACACACTTTACACAAGATACACGACGCACAACAAATTTTTCAGAAACTTTACACAAACTACACATATTTGACACACTATACATACACTACATACATTTCACATACTATACACACATTACACACTATAGACACACGAAAAATCTTATACAAACATTTTAAACATTATACCCACAATCTACACACTGCACACATTTCACACACTATACACACATTACACACATTTTACGCACATTTTACACATATTACACACTATATACTCACTACAAACATTTCACACAGTATACACACATTACGCATGTTTCACACATTTCACGTACTATACACACATTAGACATACATTACAAACATTTCACACACTCTATACACATTTAACACACATTACAAACATTTCACACACTTTACACACACTACACACATTTCACACACTATGCACACACTACACACATTTGACATACTATATATACACTACACACATTTTAGACATTTCACACACTATACACACACTAAAAACACTATACAAACATTTTAAACACAATGCCCACATTTGACACACTGCACACATTTCACTAACTACACATGTTTCACTCAATTCACACACTACACACACACTACACACATTTTACGCAAATTTTACGCATATTATACACACTACACACATTTCACACACTATACAGACATTTCGCAAATTTTACACATTTCACGCATTATACACACGTTAGACATATTTTACACATTTCATACAATTTATACATATTTTACACACTATACACACACTACAAACATTTCACACACTTTACGCACACTACACACACTATGCACACACTACACACATTTCACATACTATACACACACTACACACATTTTAACACATTTCACACACTAAAAACACTATACAAACATTTTAAACACTATACCCACATTTTACACACTGCACACATTTTACACACTGCACACATATCACACATTACGCATGTTTCACACAATTCACACACTATACACCTATTTTACGCACATTTTACGCATATTACACACTATATACACACTACAAACATTTTACACACTATATACACTATATATTACACACTATATACACACTACAAACATTTTAGACACTATACACACATTTCGCACGTTTCACACATTTCACGCACTATACACACATTAGACATATTTTACACATTTCACACACTTTATACACATTTTACACACATTACTAACATTTCACACACTTTACACACTATGCACACACTACACACACTTCACACACTATGCACACACTACACATATTTCACATACTGTACACACACTACACACATTTTAACACATTTCACACACTATACACACACTAAAAACACTATACAAACATTTTAAACACTATACCCACATTTTACACACTGCGCACATTTCACACACTACGAATGTTTCACACAATTCACACACTATACACCTATTTTACGCACATTTTACGCATATTACACACTATATACACATTACAAACATTTTACACACTATACACACGTTTCGCACGTTTCATACATTTCACGCACTATACACACATTTCGCACGTTTCACACATTTCATGCACTATACACACATTAGACATATTTTACACATTTCACACACTTTATACACATTTTACACACATTACTAACATTTCACACACTTTACATACACTACACACATTTTACACACTATGCACACACTACACACATCTCACATATTATAGTCACACTACACACATTTTACACATTTCACACACTAAAAGCACTATACAAACATTTTAAACACTATACACACATTTTACGCACTACACACATTTCACACACTACACATGTTTCACACATTATATACACACTACACACATTTTACGCACATTTTACGAATATTACACATTATATACACTACAAACATTTCACACACTATACACACATTTCGCACGTTTCACACATTTCACGCACTATACACACTTTAGACATATTTTACACATTTCATACACTTTAGACACATTTTACACCCTATACACACACTACACACATTTGACACACTATGCACCCACTACACACATTTCACATACTGTACACACACTACACACATTCAACGCATTTCACACACTACACACACTAAAAACACTATACAAACATTTTAAACACTATGCCCACATTTTACACATTATATACACTACAAACATTTCACACACTATGAATTACAAGTTGTTGTCTTGCATGGGGATCAACAAATATAAATTTATTGATGAAGATGGAAAATTCTTTACCACAATCTTCGGGAAGTCTTTGATGCATTCTATTTCTGTATCATTCCAAATTCAATATTTTTGGTACATTTGTTAAGGTCTACGAGCAATCGAACATTGATAGGTCAAAAGACATATAATAATGTTTTTTTTTTATTTTAGTTTTTGTTTGGTTTCAGTTTATTTTGTTGATTTAGCTGATGATATCAAGGTCCAAGCCTCATAAGTCAAAGACTTTTTATCTCAATGTTCCGAGGAAGTAGAGATGAAAGAGGGTGCCTGCCGGGAGGGAGCCAAGATTTTATAATGAGGTGGGTAAATTATTTTTGAAATATATATAAACATTTTCAAGAATTTGAGGGTGGCAAATGTTTTTTTTTTTTAACTATAATTACATTGTATATGTATATATACAGTACATCAGTCGGAAAATTTGAGGGGAGGCAACGACCGCCGCCAACCCCTCCGGCTCCGTCTCTGCGTGCCTGAAGCCTTTAAAAGTTAGCTAGATTTAAAGTTAAATTATTAGTTTTTTAAGAGCTTTGTGTTAAAACAAATAACATTTGGTTTATTTGGTGTATTATTGTATGAGAATATGTTCAGGATATTGGCTTTAACTATGTGGATAGTAGTATTTGTTTATACTGCATTATTTTTATTGTACTTTACACCTAATGTTTTAAAAAATTGAAAAAGAAAACCTATGAATTTTTTCTTATTGTCTTCTTTCTTTCTTTCCTTTTTCTTTTAGGCGTTCTGGTATAGTCTTGAATACACTTTGCAGGCAACCAACACAGTTAAAGGTAGTGAATGATACGAACTCAGATTCACTTCTACTAAAATGGCCAAGTTTGGGAATCAAAACTAAGAAGTGCTGCATATTTCCACACATATATAAGCCAATCAAAATAATTTTCGAACTTGCCAAAAGGAATTTAAAGAAGACTGTATAGTCCATTGTCTTAAAATATTATACTTTATTTATGTAAACTATACTTTTGTTAAAAAATAATTGGGTAAAAGGATTTTGGTCTCTTCTTGCAGAGAAGAGACTATTTCCTATTAAGCTCCGTTTACCTTAACAGATAGAGATAGGTTACTTATTTAGGTTAACGAAATAATTTTATAGGATAAAATTCAAATTATTATCCAACTCCAATGTTTACTGTATTATATAACATCATAGATGAAAATATTAACTATCATTATCTACATTTTACTAATGAGTAGTAAAAAATAAAAATTTAATTTCCTAATGTTATCCCATGTTTGGGTATATTATCCTGAGGATGGAGCCTAGATTATTATCTAAGGTTTTATTCAGATTTTAGCATTTTATTCTTGATCGAAAGGATAATTCGACTTTTTATTTCCACCAAGATTAACACTAGATTAAGTTAGACAAAATGTCATTATCCAAAATTATCAATCAAAGTAAACGGAACCTTAATAGATAATTATATATTGTTTTCTTAAGAGTTATGGATCAACACTGTTTGAAAATTTTCAAATATGAAAGAAGAAAACCATATCAATTTAGCTACAAGTATTATATGTAGGGATTTATTTTAGAATTTTGAGTATGTAAGCAACTACATTTTTTTAGATTCTTTGTATAAGTTGTTCCCACAATGATCCCTTTGTAACAATTTTATGGTATTTTTTTTTTCCCTTCTCCTTAAGTTACTTAAACATTTTATATTCCAGCAACAATAATATAAGTATTACTCCCTCCGTCCCGGCTTAACCTACCTAGGATGATCGGGCACGGAGGTTAACAAAAAGTAAATTTTGTGGAATCTTTGACTTTTCCATAGATGGAGATTGATGATGAAGATTTTGAAGACGGAGATTATATGATAAATTTGTCATTTATGGGCTGATAAATTAAGGTGAGATGAAGCAAAATGACAAGTAAGCAGGTTAAGTTGGGAAGGAGGGAGTATTAATTTACTCAAGTGTTCTATGACCCGTGCATAGCACGGGTACACATCTAGTGTTTCTTGACAAAAGAAAGTGTAGAGCAGACAACTTACTATATCAAAGCGTCCAGGACGCATAAGGGCAGCATCGATTGCATAAGGTTGATTTGTAGCAGCTAAAACAAGAATTCCCTGCCACCAAAAAAAAGGTCACCAGGGGAAGGTTTTGAAAATCTGGTTTCACTTAGCCATGTTTTATATTGATCTCACTTTAGCCTGCTCTAAGCTGTCCATTTCAGTCAGCAAAGTAGAGAGAAGCCTTTCCCCAACTGCTATGCTTCCGCTTGAGCTTCCTCCTCTGCCATTGCCAACAAAAGTGTAAATTCATGAAAAATGAAAAATTTATACAACAAGCGTAGACATAGCTTAGACATGTTAGCTTTACAGTGGGATCTCTGAACTAAGTGTCGAACTCTATGAATACTTCAACAAGTTTTTCTATACATGTTTCTCACGGGTAAAATCGAAAACTCAAATCATGATATGATTCCTAGCATGAAACCGAGTTTCACAGATGCTTAGACAAAGTGGATATAAAATTTTGGGCGTCTGTATGAGACTCAAGCAAGCATTTATCAAAGTTGTAGGACTATTAAAAAATAGACTATGTAATATCACGTTTTTGCAGCAATCACATCAGCCTCATCAGAGAATATTATGCTCGGTGCAGCAAGATGCTCTTTCGGAAATGTATTATCCAACAAAGCTTCGCCCTCACTAACATACATGGAATATTGTTCTGCACCACTGACACAGGGTTGATCTCTAAAAATGAACATATAGTAAGTGACAACCAAGATTCACCAGCAAAATATTGATTACAGACAAGCTAACCAAGACTAACTCTGTTTGATTGACCAAAAACAAAGAAAGAAATCAAAACCATGTGGGAAGAGAATATACCAAACTAGCCCAGCAAGGTACAGTTTCGACTCAAGCCATATTTGTTTTAGTTAGTGTCCATACAAGAACCAAAACACTAGGCCATGTTTACTTACGAATCACTGTTTCCTTTCTGAGTGCCTTGCAATTAGTAGTTGATTGAAGGCAAGGAAGAAATTGTCTCTGCGGAAAGGCCCCTGCTTTCTGTTCCAACAACTTCACCAAGGGCAAGGTAAGAAAAATAAAATTTTGTGAAATCTTTGACTTATTTAAAGGTGGAGATTAAGAGTAGAGATTTTGAGGGTGGAGATTGTGAGAAAAATTTGTCATTTATGGGCTAAGCCAATTAAGTTGGGACAAACAAAAAAAGGAAAGTAGGCCAATTAGGCCGCGACGGAGGGAGTACATAATAATATATTCATTGCTAATGTGTTAAAAAATTTATTCACAAATTATAAATAAAATAATTAGTACTCCTAATTGTTTAAATTTCAATATATTAGCTAATGAGAAGGTGTACTTACCGGGGATAAGAGTGTTCTATTACAAAAATCTCCGATTAGTGTTTTACTAGGCGGACTTTCACTGATCACATATATTTGTTTCGATTCCTCCTTTAAATTTCGGCTCAGCTCTTGACCTTAATCGCTAGACCTTAGCTCAGGTCTGAACCCGAATCAATTAACTAAATGAATTGAATCCTGTATCAAAAAACCATCCATGAATTGCAATGTAAAATGGGCAGTAATAAGAAATATAGCATGGCTTCATATCCAAGTTTACCTCATACGATAGTTCATCTGGATCAACCTCCTCCCAATCATCCTAATGATTGTTAACATTATTAGGCATTGCAAAAATAAAAAAACATGATCCAGTTGTAAAGTTAATCAGATACGAAATCATAATACCAATGAATATGCAAATAACCAGTTAGCACAGAACTGCTGAGAATAAAGAATTAATTCCTGGATATAAATCCAATATTATTGATTGATATCAGTTATTTGATATCGGACGATCCTTCACTTTTGTTTATCTATCATCTCTACCTACATAAATGGGAGGTCAATCTAATATGAAGTCAAGAGAAAACAATATAATTATAATAGCCATTGGTATCTATGCATGCATGGATATGTAGCAATTCTCTCTCTTAAGTTCTATCAAATATTCCAAATTCAGCAAAAACATAAAAGAGACTGCATAAACATAAAAGAGACTGCGTAAAGATAAATAACGTACACATCCTTCACGTCTAAAACTCTCAAAGATAATTGGAGAAATATATCTCCAATCGAGTTATAGCACGTCTAGTCAACACAAGGATTTCAGTCAAGCAAAGCTCTATAGTGCGTATAGGCAGCCAAGCCAACCTCGTTGGTAGTTGGTTCCACTTTAGAATTTATAACATCTAATCCATTATAAAAACCATCCAGACCAAGGTAACTCAGGCAAATATGATCAATTTATGGAGAATCGCAGCTTAGATAACTCATCCAAACACGCCCCCACCCCACTAGGGAAAAAAACAAAAGAGAGAATTTCTAATTGCTAGAAAATTGGCCAAAGCCACTAGTCATATCTAAATTGCACTTTCTGTTGTAGGCGCATAATGATATAGCTACGATTGCAGATGCAAAGAATATCCCAATTTAAACATAGAGACATTCTAAGTAATTCGTTCTTAGCTCCACCCTTGTCAACATCATCTCTAGTATATTTTTTTCTTTCAGAGACATTAGCTATTCACCCATAAGTCAGGGAAATTACAGAACCAGTTGGCATTCAGCCTTCATCACTAGATAGTTCTTCCTTACATGATGAAAGATTGAAAAAAAACTGGTGGCATGTAGGCTACTATTGGGTATAAGATATGTGTGTGGTGTGAATTAATATTCATTACAATATAAGAGATATCTTCAGCACTGTTTTACTCTATAAGTGTGCAGTAAAGGTGTGGATGCTAATAAAGAAAAACCCCTCTATCTCAACAAAAATCCAGCATTTAAACTCTTTTGATTCGTATCCAAATTGTAGACAATAAGGCAAGGGCTACAACTATCAAAGAAATATAACAAGCATAACAGTCTGTACCTGAGCATTACCACCAAGGTCCTCTTCATCCTCATATTCCTGAACAATCCCTATTGGATCTGTTAAATTAATAAGTAATCACATAGTTCCTACTCATAACTGAAGGAATAATTAAGCAAGGAGCGAGTGGTGATTGATTTGGACTCACTTTCATTTATCCCATCTAAATTAATGAGTAATCACATAGCTGCCATGTCTTGTTCTTCTGCATCTTGTAAGGCTCTGGCATAGGCCTTAGCGTTTGGAAAGGCAGACGGATCCAATTCAACATTTTGTCATCCTCTTCTTCTCTTTCAGTGCCATGCTCTTCTAGTGCATCGCCTTCATCGTCGTCCACTTCACCCTCAGACGCATCGTAGTCCTCTTCACTAGCATCGTCATAATCATCTTCATCAAAATCATTGCCTAGACCATAACTTTCAGCTTCCCAACTTCCATAAGCAGTGTTGGTGCAATTAAAGTTTTATCTATTAAGCAAGGATGGCGACAGGGCGACTAGGGTGATGCCTCCGCGATTTGGTGCAACTAAAGCTTTATCTTCGGAAGTTTTTTATCTTGGAGAGGATGATGGCAGGCGGAAGAGAGCGCGGTAGCGAGGGTGACGGCGGAGCAATGAGGACGGCGACGGGACAGCGGGACTGAGGCGGGACGGTGGTGGCCGACTAGGGTTCCCATTATAACCTCCTGCGGGGGGAGAGCGCCAGCTGCATGGCAAGGTGACGCGCCGGCGTCAGCGTCGGCGTCGGCTGAGCGGCGGCGCCTAGGCGGCGGCGGCTGGGTAGCGAAGGAGCAATCTAGGGTTCTTCTAGGTAAGAGTTAATTTGTGAATTGAAAAATGATTTTGGGGGTAAAAGTTAATTTGTGAAATGTAAAATGTGCTTCCGGGTAAAAATTGAAATAGCAAGGATTTGATCACTATTTTAATAATTTTATAAAAAATAACAAATTCTAGTGCAAAACAACACCGTAACAATAACGGAACAACACTGTTTGTGATCAGAAGCTATTTCGAATGCCGTCATACGAGCCAAATGATTTGGAACAATATTTTCCTTTTCTGGGGTAATCCAGGAAAACGATCAACTAGGAAGGACAATAAGCTTTTTTTAATTCTTTCAGAATAAAATAATTTGTAAAGGATTTTTCTCATAATAACTCCTAAGATAATAAAATTGAGATTTAGTTGTAACTCAATTGGTAGATCATTTATTGATCAGTGCTCAATTTTCACTCATTTTATTTCAATTAGTATTACTCCCGTGCGATGCACGGAAGTATGATAACATTATAGTATATTTTAATAAAATTAAATATTATATGATGTTATTTTTTAAAATGTGAACCTTGTACACTCAATAAAATAAATAATTCAAAATCTTGAATTATCATATAGTAAAATTTTAAATAGTATAATCATCCGTTTCTCGTGAAATTTATGGATTGAATATATACTTATTAATTATAAAAAAATTATTATTACGAAATAAAATTGAAATATATATTAAGTATGACAATTAAAATACACATTTTAAAATTATTTTTTTTAACTCAAATGTTACTATAGGCAGTCTGTATTCTTCTTAACCTATGCGAATAACCACAAAGAATCTCACTAATTATATATATTATAATAAACATAAATACAATAACAGGCCAACTTATTAAAATAATAATTATAAGATAATAAAAAATAAATTGAATAATTTATAAGAAAATTCTATTTTTCTTTTAAATAATTTCATATTTGTTATTGTTAAAAATAGTCAATTCAGTCATTTTTTATAATTTAATTCCCATTATAAATAGTCTAATCCACAATAAAATGTCAAAACTTACTTCAACTTAAAGTAGCTGTAAAAATTATTAATTTCATATACTATATGTAAAAATAGATTAGAAATAATAAAAAAAAAAAAAAATTGTTATTATTTAAAAAAAAATGTTGAAAAAGAAACAAATTGACAGAATGGTGATAGTACAACAACAACGACTCTTTTGGGACTAATACATGAATAATACACTTGAGAATGTCCAACTTGCAATTGGAGGGGAAAATAATTTTCTTTATTACATATTTGGCTCCATTTTATTTAATTAGACAAAAACGCATATTCATGTGTATATAAGTATATATATATATATATACCGAATAAAACTAAGATAGAAAGATACACACAATAAATTAGTTAATTAAAGTATTTATCAAAATAGATTTTTTTTTTTTGTAAAAAATATTTAATTAATTCTTACAGTCTAAATTTGACACCGATAAACATTCACAATACGTACTGAGATCTAACCAAATAACCAATCAATATATATAAAATTGTCTTTTATTTTTTTAAATATCACACTTTTATATATATGGTATGTATGTTAAATTAAAGATCATGAAAAGATAATAATTATATATATAATATGTAAAAAATGGTTATGATACAAAATACTATTTGTATTTAAAATTTTTGAAAAGTACTTCTTTAGAAAGAAGGGAAAAAAATCAAAAGTTCGCATTTGTACAAATAATCATAAATAACACAAAATATAATGGTTGGAAAATGCAATTTACAATCTTAACTTTCTTGTAACTTTTATATATGTGTAAATTTTGTAATATATCTATATAAACTTTCAAGTTCTAGCTATAAATATTTACTTATTCCTTTCTAAAATTAGATTCTCATTTGCAGCTTATAATATTTTACTTGATGATATCAGATATACCCAATATATTACTAAATAAATCCTAACATTAACAAAATAAAATTCAAAAGTTATTCATAATTCGAATAACAATTTAAAGTGTGTGAATTATAAAAAATACTTAAGTATGTTTATATTTTATTTGGTATTGTAATTTATTCAAATTATTTTTTACATTTATAATGCAAATGTTATATCTATCTAAATATGAAATTGATTAATGAAAAAACTTTCAGCATATCCGAAATGTCCTTGGCAGTTACCTTATCCAACGTGGTAAAAAAATACATTTTTTGCCAAGTTGTCCAAGTTAGACCTATTTCTATTGTCAGCAATCTATTCATGACATGTCTGTTCCACCATAACAGGAGGTGTAGGTTGACCCCTCACTCACATAGTAGTGTTGATCTCTATGATTACTAGTGGACCTTCAATTCACATTTCATCATAAATAGAAGTCAAGTGTTCTTGCATCCGAATAACCCAGTCCTCATAATCCTCGAAGGAAAATATGGGAACTTTAGTTGAAGAACATTCCATTGTTGTGGCGACAAGAAAAAATTTTACTATAAAAAAAGTTTATTTGGATAAAAAAGATTGGATCTAGTTTATTTCGTTTTGATTAAAAATTAATACAATGATATAAATTTGTTGGAAATACATTAATGCCCAATCGCATAAATAATTATATTACTAGAAATTATGGAGTGTGTATTCTTTTAATGAAATTTGATGCATAATAAAAATAATTGAATCAACTTTTTATGAAATTAGATTGAATTGCCTACATAAAGAATGTTGAAATTTAATTAATTTTAAATTTTACATATGTCATAAAACTATTGCTATACTTGGTTATTATAAAAATACCATACATGTGCCTTAATCACATCTGCTGCACTATTTCTAATTAGTTATGTACATTCATGATCCTACAGTAGAAACTTTGCAATGACACTCCCAACATGTTTGACAATAGAGTGTGGTTAGATAGTATATTAAAGCATTATTTGTTAACCTGAAGTCATTTTGTTTTAGATATATACCTGTAGTGACCACGAACATCTCTCACTCCACACCTCGTACATAGAAAACTATTGCCATCTTTGCTCAATTTTTTAGAACATTTGTTGCATTCCAAGTAACACCATTCTCTTAGTGTCTCAAGCTGAATGATAGTGGTCTCAACCCAAAAAAACCTCATCCTTATCATAGTGTACGATTTCTGTCAAGTTCTTCACATTAGCTTTCCCACTCTTGAAAGCTTCTGCAATGCTTGGTGCGGAACAGTGGTTAATGTACCACCCACACACCCTTAATCTGCCAAGCTGATTTTACAAAATAATAATATATTATTATTGAGATTGTTGTTTGATTCTGCTTTAAATATTTTTGATTTAGCAAACATAAATGTAAAATGATAATATTGGAACACACCATTTAGTGATTTTGTTGAATACTTTTGTTTGTCCATTCACCGATCTATTAAAGAAGCTAAAAATAGTTCAACATCTAGTTCTAACAAAAATAAAGATATTATTATCTCTGAAGATTTTGGAAAAAAATATTCAAAACTGGAAATTATCAGTATCTTCAAATATGAAGATCTATAGATCTGATAATTTTAATTTTAGGACATATTATGTTATAAAAACAATAGAAGAATCAATCCCTTTAAAAGGAGGAGGTTATGATTCGCTCAATTTACTTCCTAAAAACATTAATTGAATATCATAAACAAGTTTTTTTAATTTCTGCACTTAGGAATGGTTCAAGTGGGTTTAAAGCCCTTGACTCGTTTGTGATTAAATAATTCTTCCTTAATATTGGTCAGACACCAAAGGCATAATAAATTAAAAGATTCTTTATTAGGAGTAGTGGAGTCTTCTCTTTGTGAATGACTCATCTATTTCAGTTGTTTTCCTAATTTTACTCTATCACTTTCTGATCCATCCAAATAAATAAGTAAAGGTACCTTTTGGAGTAGAAGTTGAAGTCAAAAGCGTAATTGAAAATTGGGTTGGTCCTCTTTCAAGCGGGGGATTAGCCTTAATTGTTTAGAAAAATATATTGGTATTAGATTGAGCAAAAAGTAATAATATGATTTCAACTGAAGTTTACAGCTTATCACTTGGCATTGGTAAAGGTAGTAAAATGTTCCACTGGTCACTGGGCCTTTGAAGTTGACTGGTCAGTAAAGAAAATCAAGCATGTAAGAGTCATCAAAATAAAATTATACTCTTGTTAGGTAAATAGATAAATAATTTTTCTTTTAACCTGCATAGTTGTTGCTTGCTATAAATAAGGGAAGTTGGTATTTAGTCAATCAATAAGATTCTTTTCATTTCTTTCGCTTTTTTTCTCCTTTTTCCCCCCTTTAATATTTAAAGTCTTATAACTTTTTCGTCTCAATTCGGTTTTTTTTTTTTTTTTTTTGAAAAGTAGATCTAATTAATATTTATTTCAAGATTTTCTATTTGACATCCATTAATATATTATATTAAAATATTAATTATTTTTTAAATGTAACTTACTTATTTTTAGAATTATTAAGATGTGTTTAATTTTTTGTATTTAGAATTAAAAATATCTAATAATTTCAACATAATATATTTCTGGAAGGAAAAAATTATCTTCTTTTCAGAAGCTTAATTTTTTTACTTTAGTTTTATCTTTTTATATTTAATAATTTTTTTAATTTTTGAATCATTTTGTTTTAAAAAATTTGATAAAAAGAAAAAAGTTACAAAGTCGTTAAGTTTACAACTTACAATAAAAAGTTTAGATATATTATTTAAAGTAATTTATTGATTGAATTAATTATTTTTTTCTTCTTTCTCCGTGAAGAAAAATTATGTTAACTACAAAAACAAAGCGCCAATTATGTTTTATTTAAATGTGTCATAGTTTAACATGACGATGAGCTAATACAATTGTGGGATCTCATTCTAATATTACTAAAACACTAGGAAGAATCATACATACTATAATTTCGATAATGCAGACAAATCAGATCTAACAGTTGAGGTAATGACTGATTTGTACATACATGAATTTTTTAATGTTATAAAGTGCTATGATGTTTCTGAATCATGAGCTGATGTTAAAGGTTGGTACACCGGTGATGCTATTGAGGAATATTGGTCATACTCTTGGATTGTGTGACAGTACAAGGTTGATCATTTTGGTGCACATGTATTTGAAGGAAAAGTCATGATTGAACTAATATAGGTACACATGTGTTAATTCCAAGATTATCATTGATTCCATCTTAGGCGATAGTGTCTTTCAAATTTCAACTTCATCAATTTCCTCTTATAGAGTCAAGGAGTCTAATGTAGGACTCTTCTTGGGCAAATCAGCTTTTTGTCATGACTAATTAAATATTGTTTTTTTATAGAGTTACAATTCTACATGACTTAAAGACCCCATTTGCGATGTGGTGAAATAACATGACACCTTTAGTCTTTAACTTTTTTCATTAGTTTGCATTTTGTGTAGTTTACAATAATTAGACGTGTGTCGTTATATCAAATTTTTACTCATTATAGTATAATATTTCGTGCAAGTCCTTTATAATATTTTATTATTGCGTTCTACTATGATACATATTAAACGTTTATATTTTAGTAACAATATAAAAAATAATATATAGGCCGTGCATCGCACGGGTGGATATTTAGTATTGTTATATATGAAATTGCAGGATATCCAAGAAAAAAGAAATATCTATACATATGACACTTGGCATTTCTTTTTTGGAGGTTCGGCAAAAAATACAGGGATGACAATGAAGTGGATTTAAATTAATATCTGCATAAAATTTGTCCTATTTGGGCTGGGTTCAAATACGATCAAACAGTAGTAATAGATTTGGTGGAGTCGTGGATTTTAGTGGAGCCGCTTCAGGCTTTCATGTATATGTATACTAGTGCAACACCCGTGTACCACACGGGTTGTATCGAACCAGATAAAAGACAAACGAAATAAATAAAAGTATATTCGTTTATGGATGAAGGTGGACATGGAATTTATGGTTATATACATTGTAATTTTAATTTTTTTGTAATAGAATATAGTAAACTTTATAAAATATTGTCAAATCATGCTTAAAAAGTAATTAAAATATATTAAATAATAATGTAATAATTGATATAATTACCAAGATTGGATCCGTCTATCTCCATCCGAACGGTTTAATTTATAAACAAACATAGCCTAAAGAAGTTTAAAGAAAGGTGTAGGCTATTCGCAGCCATTCTCAATGCAACTCACTAATTTAACTAATTAAAAAATGATTATAACAAGCCTAGAATACCCTTAATGATCACAAACATCTATACTTAATATAATAACAAAATCCGCCGAAAATAGAAACTAAGCAATTTTCCCGCCCAAACAAATATTACTATTAATGGAAACTATGTTTTTCAGTTTTAATTGGCCGGTTTATTAAATAAAACGTGTTTTCTGCTTATTCACTAATTAAGGAATATATAATATTTGTGATTAAATTAGGAAAATTATGGATCATCATTATATAGTAAAAATATTATTTCGATGAAGAAAATCTTTCCCTATATTGGTAAATATATAGGTCATTGTATAGTATTATATACTAATTTCCCCCTAGATTTATAAATTTCTTTTATTTACTTAACAAAAAAGAAAAAGGATTAGTCAGTTCTTTTTTCTCAATTATTTAATCTTATTTTTATCTTTTAAAATAAATATATATTTTAAATCATGCATTGCACGATGGGTGATTCTAGTAACTAATTAGAAAAGAAAAAAAGTAGGAAAAGAAAAAGAAAGAAATGAAGCAAAAAAAAGTAGGAAAAGAAAAGTTTAAAAAAAAAAAAAACCGAAGCCTCTCGTTCCCTCCTTCATTCCCATCTTTAATCTAACCCTCTTTATCCCCTCCATAATTTCTCATCTTCAATCTAACTAGAGTTCGTTCAATGAATGAATCTAGTGGAAATAATTTCTTCAAGTAATCTAGCAGTGCTCATGTTGGCTGGAAAATAACAGTAGAAGTTCGGGTTTGCCCAGTGTATCAGTGCTCATTTTTTTTTTATTGTTTTATATTTTATTATAATATTCTAACTTAAATAATTTAATTTAGTTAAAAAAAAATGGTATAATTGATATTTGGTGGACTGTATTAAGAATTTTATATTGATTTATAAAAGAAAGTGAATTGTGTTGAGAAAAATTGTGGGCTGCAAATAGTCGTTGTTTTAAAGAAATATGATATTTTGTAAGTATCATATACTTATTAAATGTTTAGTTAATAATTATATAGTACATGCCTAATTGTTTAGCAATGTTATTATGCTTGAATTATATTTTGTTTTATATGTAAAAACAGTACATCCTTGAGGGAAAAGTCTCTTTTTACGAAATTTGAACAACGTAAATGCAAAGTATAAATACTCCAATATTTAGTAACAAAAAGTAGTGAATCTTATATTATATACTTAAGTAATATTTATTTTAATATTTATATTGCTATCATTTTGAAATCACTATCTAACATTTGATTATTATAAAATTATAATTAAATAATTATTTTCTAATAAAAGAATTTCGTCATCTGGAATGAAGTTGTGGAGGCTGTAAATGGGATCCTGAAAAATAGTTGAGTGAGTAGCGTTTTCTTTAAACATGTTTCACTCTCACCATGATTTTTATATTCATTTAACATTATTTTATTATTTAAAAATTTCCTAAAATGGCCCTTCTCCAATCACAGTGGCCTAAGTGGTCATTCGTTTAGTAAATTAAAGATTAGAATATTATTTTATTATAAATATGTAAACATATTATATCCTATTCCTATAAGTTTTACTCATTAATTCTACGATTTTTAGTCATCCATCAAGTTCACTCCTTGGTTAATTTAGGGGGAAATTGTCCTAACTGAATGGCCGCCCACCTCTAACAATATCTTTCAAATAAAGTTTTCCTTTGCCGAAGATTGATTCAGTTCTATATATAGTTTCTTGTTAAGGCAAGAGGCGGGGTTTTTTTTTAGGGTAAAAAATTTGGACCATATTATCATTCTTAGACAAATATCGTAGAGTTTACGAGGAGGAGCTTTGCTTAGGGAAAAACTTCAACAATTCTTTTTGTTGCATATTATAAAACTATTCCGCTTTAAAATAAAATAAATAAATATAGCTTGAATTATAAAGGCAAATGTGATATGTATCTGATTCAGATCCTAACTATAAAAATCACTTTTTATGTAAATGACTTGTATTGGAAAATATTCTTGTTGCATAAAATCGATCGATTGATTCATGAAGATGGAAAGTGAAGAAAGAAAGAAGACAAGGAGAACTTTAAGAAGATCAAAGAAGGTGATCTTGTTCCTCATATCAAGGAATCAATCAAGATCGAGACAAAGAAGGAATGTCAAAGCTTCACAAATTACTTCCAGTCACCTACAATTGTTGGAGAAATATTGATTGAAGAACGGGAATAATGCAGTATAAAAAGTGAAGTGAAAACATTGAGATGCATGAGTTTTGCAGAATGAAACACTTGAGTGATTCATCAAAAGCTTGTATATGTTCTATTGATGTTCGAACTGTAAACGAACATCAGTAGATCAGTAGATATAGTTCGAGAAAGTTGTGTCTAGTTTGTTCAGGAGAACACACGAGAGAACCTTCTGGATATAAATCGAGGGATCATCTGTACTAATAATTCCATCTGGAGGACCAGAAGGATAGGCTCAAACTTAGGGGAAGTAAGTATAGAACTTTAGGAGGAATTTCTGTATTTTTTTTTTTAAGTGCAAGGTGTGCTTTCATTACTATACTTCTCTATAAGATATTACTTTTAGATGAAGGGGATTCTTCCTCGAAACTTTATAAATCAATTTGATTTTGTTCAATCAAGTTCCTATTTTATAAGAACTCTTAATCGTTATTCTTTTTACATAACAACGTTGCGCACTCACACAAATTCTGACATTTTACTAACTCTATCATAAAAGTTCGGGATGAACATTTTGATCAACTTAAATATCAATCTCAATTGTTCGTGGATCCAATATGCCACGTATCGTTTTCATCCCTTTGATAAGTTGTCGTCCTTGGACAGCTCCATTCTAGGCTCTTCCCTATTCAGCCTTATCAAACAGCAGGTAGGTAGTAAAATACACAAGTGATTATGACGTGAAAATCAAACCAAACTACTTTATATTTGATTCGAGGTCTTTTTTGAAAATTTATTTAAACCATATTCGATTAATGATATCAAATAAGGTGAAACATACTTTTATGTTTGATAAAATTTAATACTCGTGCCGATAAGTAAAAGATATTAAGTGTAAAAATGTCAAACTACTCAAGCTCAACTCAAATTTGGCCCGATAAAAGCTCAATTCATTTGATAATCAAACAAACTCAAACAAAATATTAGAAAACTCGATAACATTTCAAACAAGTTTGGAAAATAGTGCATTGGACTTGAATCGACTAATTTAAGGGTCCGCTTGGTTGGGAGTATAGGGGTAAGGAATTGGAATGAATGAGGACTCGTTCTCATTTATTGTGCTTGATACATAATAAATAAGTTAATCATTACCTCATTTTATTAACAATTCCCCCATTTCATTTCATAGCATGATTGACCCATCATTCATACTCATTGTCATTGTCATTGATGACGTGTAACCAAGCGGGCCCTATATTCAGATTAAATATAACAATAGAAGAAAAGGGAACAAAAGTAAGGCCACACTGAATAATTTAAATCTTTCCATTGACAACGAAGACGATACATAGGGTGTGTTTGCTTAAGGCTTTCCTCAATAGATTTAGAGACTCAAATCCCAATAAAGTACACCCATTAACTCTCTTCTCTCAGCCAAGTTTAAAAATAAACACACCCATAATTTTACTTTCCTTATAGATTATAGATTAAAAAGCTAAGAAAGCTAAAATATGAAAACTGGTGCTAAGGGAATAGATAAACTATTAGTACAATAGGACTTCCATTTTAGTAATGAAATGTGGGAAGACAGTGCTCTGACACGAAATAATATCACCAACATGTACTTCATTACGATGAAAAAGAGCAAAACCAAATGTAATAAATCGTGTATGCAACAATCAATGGAAACACAAGAACCATTTCAATCAAAGTGCAGCATCACTTCCTGCATGATCGTTCCAAAACCAAACTTCTCAGAAAAAAAACAGAGTTATTCCGATGTATCATATAAAAAGCAACAGGGGCGTTTCAAAGTGGCTACATTAATTATATGTGACACAAGACTGAACACGTCGCAACAATAGTTCAGTGGGTTGATCAAGCAAATAATAACGAATTACATCTATAATCTACTCTCTTCCCCAGACTCTCCCAGTATCACAGTACAAAACGGTAAGAGATACAAATATGGATTAAACAACAAACTCAAAAAATTCAGTATCCAATCTCATATCTTGACCAATCAAGCTAGATTTTTTAAATCATGGAAGTTATGATATGAAGCTCTATCACTCGTGATTTACATGAAACTTCAAAAGGGGTAATGGAATGAGTCTTTATCTCTCTTCTAAAAGTCCTCGCCTAGCCCATGTCTAGATTCTTCCCTGGACTACCTCTGCTTAACCCCCGACAATGGACTAGACCCACTGTAACGACCCGATTTTCATAAAATAATTTAATCTTAATTAAATTTCAATAAATCAAATCATGGAACCTTTTTTTTCTATATATATAATCAAATAGGCAAAATTATTTCTAAACATGCTTCTAACAAAAATAATGTAAAACTAACAAACTTCCATATTCTAGTTTCATATAAACCTAAAGATTATAAAAGAATAAATCATGCATAGCAGCGGAACTTACTAAACACATACGACACATTATCACAAATAAATTATATTTTTACTCTCCTCAAAGCTAACATCCTAAGAAATCAATAATCCATGAATGCTTCAATGATCAACTTATAAATAACTATTTATATAACAAGCTTAAGTATTATTCTATGCTTCAAGATAAATATATAAAACTCCTTCTAATCATGCAACTAGTGAAATAGGCTTCCCCATTAAACTCACAACATAGAAAATAATTTCGAATCCATGTCAAAGATTTCATTTGATTTATAACTTGACAACAACACTCCTTAAAAATTAATTAGTCAAATAACATAGACAAGTAACAACACATTATCATTTAAATAGTCATCTTGTATAAAATTGCACCAAAGTAGTCATGTTGTCATATGCTTCGGCTCCCCTCGTACTCCCCGCTCGCTCCAAGCTAACCTGGCTCAAATAAGGGTTGGGGTGAGCTTCCTTCAGCTCGTGGAGGATCACAATTCATAACAATTATAAACAAAATCAAAAGCATAAAGTATAACCAATTATAACTTGTAACTTGTAACTTGCAACTTGATATTATATTCAATAAATTGAACATAAACTTGTAACTTGTATTCCATGTACTCACGAAAATCTTGAATTTGTATATCAAATAAATTGAATATACACTTGTAACTTGTAAATATAACAGCTATAAATCACACAATTGATTAAGCATATAATTGACATAAAAAGTAAACCCCCACCTGAATTGTGATGCAACTCGGAAATGTAGATGCAATTACTCTATTGTTTGTAGCACTCAGTAGTCTCGTCTCCTTCCTACTTGAGCATGCATGACTCTATCTTGATCTCCAATTAAATATATGAGATTTGGAATTTTGGAATTTAGGGTTTGGTTGATGATTTAGGAAATTTTGAAAATAGATTTGAAAGAAATAGAGAACTTCTAATAATTGATTTGCTGCGCAGCAGCAGATAAATAATTTATTTTTCATAAACGGTAAGAGATAAAACTTTGAAAATTTTACAGAAGGAAATAAACTTTATTGAAAGTATCATACTAAAATTTCATGATTTTAAGAGAAGTTTAACTATGGATTTTGAATTTTTGAAACTGAATAAGTCGAAACTGTAAATTCTGCACAACGGTGGGAAAACCTTAATAACTCGAACATTACTGAAGGGGTCATTTTGAAAATTTACATAATAATATAAGACATATATATGTAGTACATATCCAAAAATCATAATTTTTCAACATGTATACATATGTTTTTCGAATTTCTCAAATCAGAAAGCAGAATATTTCAGATCATGTGTAGACGTAATAGAAAAATTATATAAAATAAAATATAAGTTGGATGGATTTGAAACTTTTATATAAAATAGATAACATACTTGGGAACAACATATTCAAAAATCATAAGTTTTTAGAACTTTTTACTATATATTACGAATTTTCTAACTGAAAAACCTGAATATTTAAAATCTAGATCGGCGAAGATAGAAAATTAATATAAAATAAAATACAACTCATATGGGGTTACAGATTTTACTGGAATTTGAAAACATGTCATGGAATAACATACTAAAAATTCATTGAAAAATAATATGTATTGGCATGAATACTAAAAATTCATTGAAAAATAATATGTATTGGCATGAATTTCGAATTTTTAAAAGAAGATACCTTGAAAATAGAGTGAAAGAGGAAAATGAGGTTGACGGCTCTCGGAAGGGTTTCTAGGGCTTATGCACGAAATTCTGAAGAAAAAATAGATGATTTGGATTATGATTTTGATTTATGACATGAATCCCTTATTTATAGATTATATTTCTAGGTTTAGAACTCCTATTTCTTGTTCCCTAAGTAAAAATCATGGGCTAACTTGGGCTTGACTAATGCATTGGGTTAGGATCCAAATTAAATATTTAAAAGTCGAATAACATAAAATATACTTTCAGCCATAACTTAAAATAATTTCCATAGTTTACGAAAAATAAATATTTCTCATTGGACAAAAATAGATAATGAAATATAATAATAATTAAATAATTTATGGGGCGTTACACCCACTATCATGAACTATTGCAGAAAAATTTGCAAAATATTATCTTATAAACAAAATAAATTTAATATACAGATTAGTGGATAACAACTATAAAATAAAAATTTAGAGCTATCACATAATTGAAATGATTAGCGAAATCAATACTCATTATAGACCGATTTTTATTAATTATGATGTGGATATTTTAATATGAATTTTTTAATATATAATAATATGTAATCTTTAATTGGAGATATCTGATAACAAAATATCCAGATCATTCCAAATCTTTCAGATATGATTTTTGATTTTCTATACTCCCTATAAAAAGGCAAAAGTCATCCAAATTTTTCAGATATGATTTTTAATTTTCTATACTCCCTATAAAAACGGCAAAAGGATAGTCGCTTGCTCGATCTCAAGAATTTCTAAATTGTAAAAATGAATGTAGCAAACTATATATAGATTATTGTATATCAATAATGATATGATATTGTATATCAATAATGATATGGAACCACCGGTGGGTTTTCTTATAGAGCCAACCCATATTGTGTTCGGCCAGCTAACACACTCCACCAAAAAAACACGCTAAATATATTTTTTATTTCTTCCTCGCCTCTTATTCCACGAAATCATTTTTTTAGTATTTTTCTACTGTACAATATTTTTTTTTCCCAAAATTATTTTATCTTTAAATTATTTTATCCTTTTTATTTCTTCCCTCAAAAATAATTTCATTTGTTTTTTTCTTCTTTCATCTCTCTTCCAAAATCTTAATATTAAATTATAATAAATTTTGAAATAGGTCATATTGATTAATAATATTAAACAAACAACGAAGATATATAATCCAAAATTGCAATACAATTTAATAAGATTGAGAAAAGAATATATTTTATTAATGATTATTCTTACATAAAGTATTTTATTAGTTTAGTTCATTAATTTTCTAAATCAAAATCCAACTTTATTTATATTAATGAGTTCATCTCATGGATATAGGAGATTATTCAATAAAAAAATTGAAAGATTTGAGGTCATCTATGTCTTTTAAAATTCTAAATCCAAATCCAACTCTGTTTATATGAATGAGCTCATGATATTGACTATGAAGATTCAGGTCATCCTAAAATAAAATTATATTTTCTATGTCTTTCTTAAATTTATTTCTAATAGAGGATATTTTGTAGGTAAACTAATAAAATATTTTATATAAGAATAATCCTTAAAAAAGATTATTTTTGTTTCTAATAGAAGATGTTTTGTACGTAAACTAATAAAATATTTTATATAAGAATAATCCTTTAGATTATTTGTTTCTCAATTCTATTAACTGATATCGGATTCTGGATTATGTATGTTCGCTTTATTTATTATTATCAATCAGTGTAATCTATTCAAAATTTATCATAATTTAATATGAATGTTTTGATAGAGACACGATAAAAAAAAAAATCTGGAATAAGATACAAGTAAGAAATTCGTGAAAAAAATTAAATGTATTTTTATTAGTGGAAATTACTGATTTTCCGGAGTAAGAGGCAAGCAATGAATAACACTGCAAAAGAACACACAAGTTTTCTTTGTAAAAAGTTTTAACCATTTCTTTTTTGTTATATATTATCAAATAAAAATGCATTTTCAATAAAAAGTATTGTTCATGTTAATATTGATTTACTGTTTAAAAAAATAGCCCATGCATCGCACGGGAGCATTTACTAGTTCAGTTATAAATCACGATCATAATTCTTGACTGTTTATTCCCCTGCGTACATTAGATGTAGGCGAAAATTACTAATGGTGGTATCAGAGCCCGGGCTCGATTTATAATTGTTTTACCTTCTAACTAATTGTGGATAAAATTTTATGAAATAATATTAATGCAATCTGGTTTTGAATCAATCTTGCAATTTGGTATTTAGAAAATCATTTCGCAACCATTAACTTTTAACTCCATGGTCCACGAATTTTGAAAATTGATGAATGGTTTTGAAATTATTATTGAAACCAACCCTGCTTGTCTGTGCGTACGCTCGCCTGCGGCGACGGTTGCGGCGCACGCTGCCGCTCGCTGGGGCGGCGGGGTCCCATGCTTTGCTGATGACGAAGAAATTCGGCGGTGATAGTTCAGTCACTGCTACGTGCAACGTTCGTCGGTGGCAGCAGCGGCGGCATTCCTCGTTGCTACTACTACGCTGCTGATATGCTTCATGAGATGGCGTCAGCAGCGGCGTTTGTCGCTGCAACACTGCCGTTGCGTGTCGATCCACGACGACGCCGGTGGTTGGGAGCGGCATTCTTCGCTGTTACTGCTGTCGAACGACGGCGGCGGCGGGAGTTTGGCTGCTGCTGTGCGCGACGATCGTCAACGGTGGCAGCGGCGGCGGCGGCAGCGGTTTGGCTGCTGTTGCGCGCGACAATCGTCGGCGGCGGCGGCAAGTGACAGTATTGAACCTAGGGTTTTCAGGCTGGACCTGGGCTGGGTTTTGGGCCGAAATAATCCTGTTTTGGGCTGAAAAAGGAATGGACCAAATATAAAATCTTTTGGGCTTGAATTCGGGCCGGAGGTAAACTGGGCCAGATTATGAGATTTATGGACTGGTTTTAAGTTGGGCCCTTAGGCCAATAAAAAAAAAATTCCAGATTTTCAAAAAATATAAAAAAAGTTAATTAGATTAATGTATGTTAATTATTATTGGTTTTGAAATAATAATAAAAAACTTATACATTTATGTTAATTTAGAATTAACATTAAGAGTATACTTATATTAATTTGGAATTAATATATTAATCTAATAAACTAATATTAATTCATTAATTAGATTAATAAATTTTGATAATATTATTATTTTTGAAAGAATAATACTAGACTTATATATTTATATTAATTTAGAATTAATATTAAAAGTATATGTATATATTAATTTGGAATTAATATATTTAATTTTAATCCACATTTAATTAAAGAATAAAATTTTAATTGGATGAATAATTTTATTCGTTGAGCTTTATTTGATATGATGTGATAAGCTATTATTTGATTTTATACTTATTCAATTTAAATTATAGTAATTTAAGACCGTTTTATGTTTGGCTTAGCGGCGCCCAATACATGTAGTCCGCGAAATTATGTATGGGTAGGCGGCACCCAATAATTTCGTTTAATTTAATATTAGATATTAAATTTAACAATTAGTATCACATATAAAATCCCCAAATAAAACCAAGTCTTATTTAGAAGTAAAAGTGTCGTCCATCATAATTGTATGAAATTCTTAATCTCTTCGTCCACGAGTTTTACACCAAAGTGTTTACTCTAAAACGACGAGGTTGGGACTCATTCATAGATGCATGTTTAGCATCGTGTGATGAAAATGACTTGCTTAAATTATTTTGAGACGCCAAAGCGACCAAAATAGTTTGAGGACGCAAAATTAATTGGATTAATTAACCAAGAATTGCAAAATTGCTGTTGCAATTGGCTTGGAGGCCTACTGAGTGACATTATTGCGGTCATCAGCCAAAGCAGAGCTACAATAATATAGACTTGGATCTTGGACCACTAAGATTTATAATTATTATAAATCCGTATTTTGGGTTTGCGGACGTAAAATATGTTAAAATTAGTGGGAGCTAATCATTACAATAAACCCTTGTTTTGATTAGTGATATGAATGTGATCTTTATTTACTTTATTCTAATTTACTTTTCGGTTCGATTATTTTCTGTTCAGATAAAAAATGTCGAATTTGGCTTATAAATGTTTGATGGAATCAAACAAGTTGACTGGGTCTAACTTTACGGATTAGCTCCGTTGCTTGCACTTGGTGCTAAGGCAATAAAAGGTTGAGTACGTCTTGGACGAACTAATCAGTGCCATCCCCGACAAGACTTCTCCTGAGTATGCTAAGTTTGACGCAGATGCTCACAAGAAGCATGTTGAGGATGCCACGTCGGCTCAGTGTGTCATGTTGTCTTCAATGAGTATTGAACTGCATAGGCAACATGAACACATGCTCCCTTATGAGATGATAAAACACTTGGAGAGTTTGTACGTCTCACAAGCTCAGACAATGGAGTATGAGATACTCAGTGACCTCTTTAAGTGTAAACTTCATAATGGGGCCCAGGTTTCTGAGCATGTACTGAAGATGATCGTATTAATTGAGAGGTTGACATCGATTGGAACGGTGTTACCCTCAAGTGTCTCAACTAATCTGATCTTGCAGTCACTTCCTAGTTAGCTAGAGTGAGCAGCGGTTGGGTGTTTCTTGGCACTCCAAGAAACGAGATTGCCCCCAATAAAAATAGAAAAACCATAAGTAAAGCAGCGGGTTTCAATACAACGAGCCCAGTCAGCGTCATAGTAGCCAAGGATAGAAGAGTCCGACCGCCGAGAGAATGATAAACCGAAATACAGAGTTCCCTTAACATAACAGAAAATGCATTTGACCGCGATAAAATGATCCTCAGTAGGAGAATGAAGAAACTGACTGATAGTGTTGACGACAAAAGATAAGTCGGGCCGTGTAATAGTTAAGTATTGGAGTGCGCCCACAAGAGAGCGGTACAATGTAAGATCAGAAAAAGCTTTTCCCGAACTGACAAGCGAGGCACCAGCAATTAAAGGTGTAGCGATAGGCTTGGAGTCTAAGAGATTTGCACGAGCCAAAATATCACCCTCATACTTAGCTTGCCAAGGAACAGACCAGAAGAGGTTTTCGAAACTTCAAGGCCCAAGAATAATTCAATGAGCCGAGATCTTTGATGGCAAATTCAGAATACGTCCGAGTAATGAACTTGCGAAGCAACTCATGATCATTCCCCGTGACAACGATATCATCGACAAAGAGTAATAAATAGAGAACAAAGGAGCCACGGTGAAAGTAGAAAAGCGAAGAATCAGAGCGACTTTCATGAAAACCAAGACCGAGAAGAAACATGCTGAATCATTTATACCAAGCCAAAGGTGCCTGACGAAGTCCATAAATAGCCTTCTTGAGGCGACAAACATGGTTTGGAAATCGAGAGTCAACGAAGCCAGGAGGCTGAGCCATGAAGACCGGCTTGGTAAGAATACCGTTCAAAGAACACCTTCTTGACATCAAGTTGGTGTAAAGGCTAATTGTGCTGAATAGAGAGGGCTAAGTTAACACAGACAAATGAAAGCTTTCACCACCGGACTGAAAGTATGGCCGAAATCTAACCCCGAAATCTGAGTGAAGCCTTGGGCTACTAGACGAGCCTTATATTGCTCAACAGAATCGTCAACATGAAATTTGGTGCGGAAAACCCATTTAGAACCCATGATATTAGGATTGGATGGAGGCGGAACGAGATCCCAAGTGGCGTTCGACTTTAAGGCATCAAACTCGTCTTGCATGGCGGAGAGCCAGATTGGAGATTTGGTGGCGGACTTGAACCCACGAGGCTCGGTGACAACAGTAAGACCATAAAGAAGAGGCGTGTAGGCAGGATCGACTAGATAATGCAACTTAAATATTCGAGATTTTGCACGAGTTACCATCGAGTGTGTAGGCACCAAGGGTAATGGTGCAGGGGGCTCGGTAGCAGGAGGCACTGGCAATGGAGCCTGTGGGGGAGTAGCTGGAGGTGCTGCATTAGTTACGACGAGCTGAGAGGATTCATTGGGATCCGAGCACAAGCGATAGCGGCCGGTCGATTGAACCGGCGGTGAAGTGGACAATGATGGAGGGCCGAAAGCGACTGCTGAATGAGGTGGAGGAGCAGGTCGTTCGGGCTCAAGGAATGACGAAATGTCATTACCGGACGAGGATTGAGCTGTATGTTCTGAGAAAGAAAAGCAATATTCGTCAAAAACAGCATGTTGGGTTATAAAAATTCGGGACGAATCAGGATCGTAACATCGATAGTCCTTGTGCGTGCTACTATAGCCAAAAAATATACACGGTCAACTGCGTGGTGCGAGCTTATTAGTTGCATAGTCATGTAAATAAGGGAAGACACGATAGCCAAATGGTTTGAAATTAGCATAATTCGGTGTGAATGCATATATCGATTCAAAAGGAGAGACATTCTGCAGAAGCGGTGAAGGAATGTGATTAATTATATACACAGCAGTGGCAAAGGCATCAAACTAGTAGTGAACTGGAACATTTGCGTGAAATAGCATAGAAAGACCCATTTCAGTGATATGGTGATGCTTGCGTTCAACTCGTTCGTTTTGCTGAGGGGTCTGAGCACATGAAAGACGATGATGTATGCCATGTATGGTCATAAAAGTATGTACCCGGTGATTAACAAATTATGTTCCGACATCGCTTTGGAAAGCTTTCACTTAAAACAGAAATAATTGAAATTGGGACATGCCCCAGGCGAAGATGCCAAAGTTCATAACTAGCATATAAAGACTTCGACCGAAGAGATGAAATAAGGGCCGGAGTTCCACGGTCAAGTACGTAAAGTCCATTTTCACGCCGTCCTTGTGCCAAAACCATTTTTGTCACTCGATTCTGAATGACAAAAAAGTTATCAGAAAATATGACATCAACGGGAAAGTCAGAGGTGAGTTTGCTAATAGATAATAGATTTTTTGTGAGATGTGGGACAACCAAGACATCAAGTAAATGCACATTATGAGATAAAGGGCGAGAGCCAGTGTGACTGATATTAGGAGAGGCTCCATTACCGAATACAACATGCCCATTACCGGAATATGGCTCCGCGGACTCCAATTGTGAGGGACGAGATGTCATGTGTGCAGAGGTGCCCGAATCACTATACTAGTCTGAGGCAGATGGTGTCGAGACAACACATGAGGCATTGAATGCCTGAGCAAGATTAGCAGGAGATGAAGAAGAGCGAGCCTTCAAATAGTCGTGGTATTTATCGGCGTAGTGGGCACCCCGAAAGATTTGGCACCAAGGGGTATATGGCTTGCGGCCTCGGCCGCAGCCCGGCTGCTGAGACTGGCCACGAGAAGAGTGTTGCTGGGACTACTGGGGCTGACCACGACCATATGTGGTATGTCCGCGACGCGTGTCAGCGACGAAGGCGGCTGGGGTGGAAGCGGGTTCGTGGGTAGTTTGAAGGAGAATTTCAAACTGCTGAGCCTGATGTAGAAGATCACGAAACGATGGCGGTGGGGAGAGAGCCATACAAGTGTCGAAGAAGCTCGTAAATTGGGGCCCGAGACCACGAAGGAACTAATGACGCTTGTCATTGTCAGCAACCGGACGTCCAACAGCGGCCAACTGATCACATATGGCCTTAAATTTCCGACCGAATTCAGCGACAGTGAGGGAGCCCTTTTTTAGAAAGAGAAGCTCTTCGAGCAACTGATTCGCACGAGAGTCAGACGAGTGGGAGAAGGTAGATTCGAGGGCGGCCAGGCGGTGGTGGAGGTCGTGCAGTCCAAAACCTCAGCCAGAGATTCTTCGGTGAGAGAAGAAAGAAGAATGGAAAGGATATGTTGATCCTTAGAATACCAGAGAGGATAAGCGGGATTCGGGGTCGATGCGCCACCAGTGGTAACAATCTTCGGCGGAGCGATTTCGGTGCCGTCAAGAAACCCATATAAATCATGGCTGATCAATACAGTAGTAACTTATTTTTTCCATAGGAGATAATTTGTTGAAGAAAGTTTAACGGTAATTAAGTGGGTAAGGGCAGAGATGGGGATGGCATCAGTGGAGGTGGAGGATGCCATATAGAGAAGATAGAAGCAGAAGTCGGCAAGGGAAGAAGAAGAGAGGATTAGGGTTAATCTCGGTGTTAGTTTGATACCATGTAGAGATGAATATTTTGATCACTGTTAATTAGGTGATTATTGACTTCCACTATATAAAGTGTTTTTGTGTGTACAACAAGCTAGTTACAATAGAATATACAAAAAGATATAAAAAGATATGATACATAGCTACAAAATCAATTTGGGATATGATTATCCTTAACAGTATGTGCTACTTTGAACTAAAACTGTGATGAAATTGGAGGAAAGTAGGGTATAATTTTGATGTTAATGAGATAGTGAAAGAAGGGAGTTTAGCGAGTGTGTGGGAAGGTGGTGATGACACAGAAGTTGCAGCAATGAATGGGACGGACGAGTCACGTGATATTTCCATGATTGGCACGTGGAGAGAGAGCAGTAGGGTGCCTTTGTTGTTTGTCCGTCAAACTTTTCTATTTTCATGTTTGTAGGACGACAAATTTAACCATTTGTTGTACTGTTCATCAGAAAATTTAAAAAAATATTGTTTTTTTTTTTTTTTGTTAAATTTATATGTGAAGTCGCCTCTCATATGGGCGACTTTAAATAAAACAGATTTTTTTTTCATCAATTTTTTTTTTTTTTTTTTTTTTTTACTTTAAATGAAAGTCGCCTCCGGTTGAGGCAACATTAATAATTAATTTTAGGGGATGGACAGGAGGCGGCTTTGTTTGTATTTTTTTTTTCTAAAGTTATAATAATAATAATAATAATAATAATAATAATAATAATAATAATAATAATAATAATAATAACAACAACAACAACAACAACAGAAAAATCGTAACAATTAGGGGTGTGCACGGTACGGTGTAGATCGGATATTTGAAAATATTCAGATCCATACTAAATTTCGGTTATTTAAAAAGTGAGTATCCATTACCGATCCAAAAAAGGGGATGGGACGGTGCGGTTGTTTATTTTTTTTCCGGGACAGTTCGGTTCAGAAGTTCGTATACAGCGGAACAGTTCAATGCGGTTCGATTCAATCGGAAATTGGAGATCCTTTTTATCTTTTGAATAAACGTCAAGATATTATGTTCAAATTGTACTCATTATTCAAAAGACAAAAAGAATCTCTAATTTTCGAATTGAATCGAACTGAATTGAACCGTTCCGCTGTATCCGAAATTTTGAACCGAACTGTCCAAAAAAAAAAATAAACAACCACACCGTACCGTCTCCTTGTTTGGATCGGTAATGGATACTCACTTTTTAAATAACTGAAATTTGGTATGGATCTGAATATTTTCAAATATCCGACCTATATCGTACCGTGCACACCCCTAATTGTTACGATATTTCTGTTGTTATTATTATTATTATTATTATTATTATTATTATTATTATTATTATTATTATTATTATTATTATTATTATTATTATTATTATTATTATTATTATTATTATTACTATATAACATATAGCTTAAAAAAAAAAACAAAGTCGCCTCTAACAGGAGGCGACTATCCATCCCCTCAAATTAATTATTAATGTCGTCTCCCGACTTTCATTTAAAATAATTAAAAAAAAAAAAAAAAGGAAAATCGCCTCTCCGAGAGGCGATTTTTTTTTAAAAAAAAGACATAATTTTGATGAAAGTGGCTTTTCCCATTAAAACAAAAAAAAATTGTTTTATTTAAAGTCGTCAATACAAGGAGCGACTTCACTTATAAATTTAACAAAGTAAACACACTTATTTTTTTAAATTGCTGATGAACAGTACAGTAGATAGTTAAATTTACCTCTATTAAATTTACTCTACAATTTCTTATTTTAATCACTCATTCAAAAGAAAAGGCTAGGACAAATATATGCTGATGTTACTACTAGATTCTTATGGTGTAGCTTATTTTCTGTAAATAATTTTCAAAATCTAGGCTCCATAATAATATCATAATAGAATTATTAAACTAAAATATGAGATTATAATAGCAAAAGATATACATAGGCACCCATATATCTTTCAGCACTTCACCAGAAACTGTTGTCATCGAAGGTTCATTACACGCAGCACAATGTCCATTCAATAACATATGCAAGCATTAGTTAATCGGAAAATAACTTCAAACTCATGGGAATATCGTTGAGAGTCGGATAGAAAAATAAGTTTACAAAATTGAATTAAAACAACGTAATTTTATGTATAAGACACAGTTCGTTGGGACGGTGTATTCGGAAAAATTATACAACTCCGTGAGTGTATAAATATCTTGCAACAGAAAGAACCCTCACAGTAGCGATTATTAAGTCTCCCCTACCTAAAAGAAAGCACGGGGCAAAATCTTTCATCCCCGTACAATCAACACAAGCACGGCGCGTAATCAGCGTAAACATAACTCAACTTTTTCACGTGTTCTTATTCCATCGACAGACAATTGCAAACTTAGCTACTAATATATGGAGCGGGTAAGAACGGAAATGGTGCGACTGATGCATATGCTACAGGCGGTCGTGATTGAGCACCAACCAGAGAAGGTCTTTTCTTGGCGTGCTTAGTGGCCCTCAAATCTGAGGAAGATGAAAGTTCCAACAATTGGTCAGAGTTGTCCACAGTCGCAGACTGCTCGCTTTCAGGACGACGATGAAGTAGAAGTCCACCCATAAATACAGGAAGATAGAGAAGGCTAGCATGGAACATTCTACGAGCATTTTTTGTTGTACGGTTCAGAAAGAATGATGTTGCAGTCGAACTGATTGCAAGTGCGAGGAGTGTTGACTCAGCACAGAACCACCCTGATGTCATACCCCCTGCAGAAAAATTGATAAAGTTAAAGATATTGAGCGAGACAATGAACAGAACTAACACGAACAAATCCTCAAACGAGGACCACAGAGTCGATGATTTCTGCCACAAGCCAAAGCTGCAATTTCTCAAAGTTTTTCTCCCCTTCTTTAGGGAAAAATCCCAAAATATGTCTCAAGGCCCATGAACAAAGCCTAACTGATAATTAAACGGCCAAAAAAGAAATAGATTCTAGCGCTAAGAATAGAAATAATGCTAATGCAAAACAAATAACAAAATTAAGTAGTCTTCTTTGCCCCTCGCCTATACACTTCAATTCGCTAATACTCCGGATACACTCTAACAACAATCAATCTAGAGTTGGGAGAAGTTGGTAAGATCATATAATTTAATCAAGATAATGATTGCAATATAAAGAAACAGGGTGCACAAAAAGAGGAGTATGATCAGACGTGTGTTGCAACAAAGATCATATGGCTATCCCTTCTCCAACATATATTCTATTCAGACCAAGACTAGTTTTCTCATGCAAGCAAGACTGTTGGCTTTTTCCCAAGTATAGCCTTCACCAAATTGAGAGCTATAAATTTTCTTTCGTCAACAATGATCCACCAACAACTACTATCATCTAGCAGCCTTGCTACACGTGACAATCACAATGAAAACATTATACACGATTCCAAAAAACAGTATTGATTACAATGGCCACCCGCTGATTTAACAGCAACTATGAGCAGGGGTCCTCTCCTCTCATGTAATGGTTTGGTGATTAAAATTGACAATAGAATCACTCGTATAGATAAGGATAAATCATATTATATCCAGATATAACAAAATAGGAATCTTTTTTTCTTCTATCAATTTTCAAAGAAACTTCATCAAAATAAAAGATTCTACAAAATCAATAATCGCCTAGAAGTGATCGCAAAGAAGTATTACTTATTGATATATATAAATATATATGTGTGTGTATGTGTGTGTGTGTGAGAAACAAAATTTTTATCCTTTTTAAAACTATAATAAGTACCAACGGATACCTAAAAATGATCTCATAAAGTTGTATCAGTATCCAACATCATAAAAGACGAGAGAGAGAGAGAGAGAGAGAGCTGATCATGTGATCAAAATTTCATGGTTAAGATGAAGTTGACCCAGTTTTAAGAATAAATAAGCACAGCATAGCCAGGAAAGCATCCTGAAAAAGAGCGTCGGGCAGAAATCCTAGGGAACCACCTACGGCCACAATATGTATATGCATGCGTGTGGATGTGTGTGTGTTAGATTAGAAAATAGGAAGCATATTTTTATAAAATTTTTAAAAAAAAAAAAAAAAAAAGTTAACATTTAATATATATGATTAAAATTGAAAGAAATTAAAAAATTTGGAGTATACAACGCAATGTGTAGAAACGTACGTCAGAGGACTATCTTAAAAATTAGTTATAAATTAATTTTTGTATGTTAAGAGCCGCCCCTGATCCTGACCTACTGCAAATTATTGAATCAAATTACTTCTTTTATAGTGTTTGTACTTCTAGAACTGATACTCATATGGACCTTAAGAAGAAATCCACATAAATGGATATATTCAAGCTAAATATCAAATCAACCACAGAAAACTAGGAAAAAACAAACTAAATGACTAAATAAAATAACCAAGTTGACAAATAGCAACTCACAGTCATATGCTAGGTATCCCAATGGAAGCAGATAAATGCAGTTCCTAAGAGCAACCAAGGCTGTTCTGTAACCAGTAGCATCGGCAAGTGAAAACATCTTGAACCTAATATCAAAAAGAGAAGGAAGAGTTCAGAAAATAGAAATTTTAGTGGCAACACCGCAGAACTAATTCTCTTCAATGTGAGAATGACAAATAATCTCATTTGTAACAACTTAGGATTATAACCACTACTCTATCAAAGCTGTAAGCTTTTTCATATGGGTAAAGATGAGCTCAACAAACGAGAAGTGGGGTTGTGCAGGAAAAATATATCCACATACATGAAGGTGACAGTTGCAAAAGAGTTTTACTAGAAGATTTATTCGACAAGTTTGACTACCACTTATACATAAAAATCATCAATAATTGGTTCCACTCAAAAAATAAGCTATTGTTAATTTGTTACCACATACCCCCCATCAGCATAATCTTTGCGGCATAAGTATGCAAGAGCCATAAAATGAGGTATTTGCCAAAAATATAAAGCAGCGGGAAGTATCATTCCATTAAGTGAAATCTGGCCAGAAGCTGCCGCCCACCTTTCATAGAGAAAAAGGTAACTGTCAGCAGTTATAAGAAAATGATCTGCATCATAATTTGTTGGTCAACAAAATTAATTGCAAGTTCAAAGTGTTTTGAACACCATAAATGAAAGTCGCCTGGTTAGCACCTTGCTCATGGAGAATGTCCGAAAACAACTAAATTACTGAATGCACATTGGTAAGACATAAAATTTGGCTTAAAATGACCATGTCCATATTGCCATCTGAAAATGGAATTTATACATTGCATTGTTTAGCAATATATGGGGAATTGTGACAACCATGTTTTGAGTGGGTGTTCAAACTTATGGTTTCTTGCTCAAATTCAACAGTAACACCTAGACCAAACTATCCAATTAGATGCAAGAGAGCTTATAATCAGACGCATCTACAGCTTAATATTTTCTTCCGACCATCAGAATACTGATTTTTCTTACAAGCAAATGGCAGAAATTTCCAGCGTAACCAATACAAGATTATTTAAGGGCACTCTATATTTTTGCTTTTTCCTGTCCTTAAACATTATGTTGCAGCTTAAAGTTTCAGTTTTAAGCATATCAGGTCCAACACGATTTACAAGATGAAGACTTGTGAAAGTACCTCCAAGGAGCAAATATCAATCACAAATGCAGTTATCGATGGAAATTCTTAACCTATATAATCAGTGAAACTAAAAATGACCTTTATCAAAGCAGACCACAAGGTTACCGCGTATTTACAGACAAAACAATTTGATTGACAGTTCATGTGATCGGGGAACTAGGAGAAAGGGTCAGATTTATTTTAAATAAGTGAACATATAAATCAAGCACCAAGATATTGCGGTGCTGATGAAGACAAAACAGCATGAAGGGAAAAAGAATGAATTATTTTACAGGAAGAATCTCCATACAATAGATTCTCTTTAGTAACAACGGTGCGATGTAAAAATGGGTACCCTTCTGAGAGAAGATAATTACCCAAGGAGAGGTGGGATTGCACCAACTATAGCCCCAACCCAAGTGTTTACTGGATGTATCTGCTTTAGTGGAGTGTATACAAATGCATAGAGGATAAGATTGGAAGCTGCAAGGCCAGCTGCCAGCATATTAGCCTGCAAACACCTTGTCATACAGATTGCAACATCAATCCTCTTTGACTAATTGTATTTGAATAACATAAATGACCAAAAAACATAACAATACAATTATGAAACTAGTTAGGGGATCATGACCACCTCACAAGCCAGCAGAGCAGTTCCTGCTATACCCGCAGAAGATGCCCAAGTAACTGCATGAGGTATAGTAATACGACCTGATGGTAGTGGTCTTCGTCTGGTTCTATTCATCCTAGCATCATTTTTCACCTCGAATACCTAGGGCACAGAAGAGTGACATTTATAAAGTTTAGCACATAAAAGAGGTGGAACATAACAACACGTAAGAAACATGAACCCTTTAGGACAAAAGATTGCACTATCGGGATCTCAACATTACACATGTTTTAATTGTGTATTAATCTCAATCCAGTTTGATCGACTAACCTAGAAAATTATTTCAAACCATAACATTGATCAAAATACTTTCAACCTTTTCCACGGGCATTATAATTACTAATTACAGTGATAATACAAAGATGTTTCTGTACTCAAGAAAAGTTCAATTTATACTTACACATTCTCCTCCAGTCTTTGTACTTTCTAGCCACACTTCATATCTTTATTTGCTTTAAATTTTCCGTCTGCAGACTAACTCTAGAAGATATTAGATCCTTTCAAACAAATCTGATTCTACTTCAAATGTCTCTTTCTTCTTCTTTCACCTTCAAGTCCCAATTCCGATGCCAAGACGGAGAACTATACCATACCAAGGTCTTAGTGTATTTTAATTATTTAGAGGGTGTTTGATTCCCCCTTCACTCGGACAGATCTTGGATGTCAAAATACCATATTCTTGTTTGTTTTGGGATGTAAAATCAAATTTTCTAATCCAATAAAATCCGACACTATTATAACTACCTTCACACATTTTTTACCCTACTTCATTTTCCAATATTCACTTTGTACTGTTTAATTTCCCAATTACCATATTAATCATTTTACAAGCATCATCATTACTAACACATTTCATCTCAATATAATAGTACAACCACCAACTTTTTAGCATTGATTTGACATATGAGTAAAAGCCTGCACTATAAAATCTCAAAACACATATAATTTTACTATTAAGCTTTAGATCTCAACTCAAGGATTTCAAAAGGCAGGATTTCCCTAGCCCAGTTAAGCCTAATTAAACACCCGTTACTAATAGAATCTATATGCATTTAAGAGACTCGCTCGTCAACCATGGGCAAGAGCATCTCTAGTAAATTAAATTCCACCAAATGGGGAAAAATTGAGAAGAAACCAAATGGGATAAAAGATACACTTGGTTGAATGTCATGTCAATGCTAAATAGGATTCACTCCCTCACACCTTCAGTATGTGATTTTTTTAGATTGTTCTTTGCAATCTTGCTCACTTTCATGACTATATAAAAGAACTATGGTTAAGTTTATTGAGGGATTCAGTCTTCTAAAATCCACAATAGAGACTAAAGATGAATTATAAATCACAAAATAGAACTATTAAACAATTTGCTTGAACCCTCCATGAAGTTGAGTATCCCACTTCCATATATTATTTTTCTCCTACAAGCTATGGAGCCGAACCTCTATACGGATCATAAATCCTAAGTTACCGTAAGTCCTCAGAATTGTGTTTGATCGTATAAAGGTACAAAAACTAAGGAACGTACAATGTGAGATAATAATTTCAGCCATAGACCCTGCATTCTATGTTCGCAAAGGTAACATTCACAGTTGAATAACAAAGATAGTAGATAACCTGGTTTAAAGAGTTGGCTGAAGCCGCCACCATCATGGTGCCAGCACACGTGCAGCAAAGACCGAGGTAATCAATAGAACTGCCACTGCCAAGTACATATCCAGTGCCGGAGGTAGCCACAACTAGCATGCTGAAGATATTCGGAAAAAATGGTTATATCAAATCCAAATACAGGAGTAATATTGCCTTAATCAGGTAAAATGCAGACGCACCGCATGTGGAACTATATAAAAACCACCCATAGATACCGAAAATGTATTTTTCATCGATAGGCAGCAGTAGCGTGCAGCTTATAGGAATTACAATTACATCAACACAAACAAAGGAAACTAATCGTTGTTATCAATCAAAATTCCAATCATTACAGTTGAATTTCCAATAATGAATTCCCCGACAAATCAAATACCGTCACCAGATGTAAGAAAACTTCAACAAATAAAATTAGTAACCTTAGGCGAGCCTTTGAAAGTTCCCAATAACAACGGCCATAGTGCTTAGCCAGGTCTGCTACTTCCTTAGCCTTGAACACTGACGCAGCCGCCAATGACTGAAAGTCAGATATGCTTGCAGACGTCGCACGAGGCCCGATATACCGAACCGCCGGCCCGGGTTGGGCCCAATTCACGGGATCTGCGGCTGAGGTAGATTCCGAGCTGGTGGAATTGGATCGAGCGAGAAATCCATGGTGATGACATTTAGGGGAAGTGCGGAGGAGGAGAAGAAGAGAAGGGTTAGAGTTTATGTAAGTGAGTTTGGATGAGAGACTCCGCGAGTTTCTTCTCCACATGGCCGAGTCAATGGGGCAGCGCGGCCGACTGGGGGCAACTGGGAAATGTGAAAGAAGATTAGATAGAAACGAAGGCAAATAACGCTATGTTGACATGATGATGAGGGTGATGGGTGCCGTGGACCGAGGATTGATTTAATAGTAATCCATTATGCTCTGTTATATTAAAAAGAAAAAAACAAAAAAAAAAACGGGGTAAAAAATATATATATTGTTGTTATAAATCACAAGAACTATCCATGTAACATTTTAATTCATTACTTATCTCGAAAGTAGGTTAAAATCACGATGATGTCCGAAGCACGATAAATGTTGAAGTACGATAATGTCAGAAACTATTGTTTCAAATTTCTCATGGATTGTTCATCTTTACAATATAATTTGATACACAGACATCCTTTTTATTTTTTAATCAGTGTCTCCAAATTATGCACATTACTCTATACATATTTAAATTTTAGTAGTTCTTCTGGATTTAATATATTACAATATATTTTCGATTTTCAATGTGCAACGTGATACTATTGAACAGTATAATTGTTGCACTCCCCGAGCCCTCAATAATCTCAAGGGGACATCATATGGATAATTTGTGTTTGTACACAAATTTATTTTCGAGATATATTTCACGACTAAATCTAACTTGATAATATTAGCTGGTTGGTAAAAATATCTCATAAGTTTGCTATATTTAAGAAAATATCCTCTAAGTTTTGTAATTTTTAAAACTGCCTCCTAGCTTACAAAAAGATGGTAAAAATGCCCAGCAACTGGGTATAGCCAGTGGCTCATTCGGTTACAGGTTGATGTGTTAAAAAAAATGTTGATGTGGCACTCAAATAGCCACGTTTTTTTCACCAGGTCCCTCAATTCATTAAAGAATTGACGTGTAGGCTCTTTTTGGGCTCCAAATAATAATAGACATCTTGAAAATCAATTTTCCGATACTGATTATCAGACCAAGACGACTCTTTCATGCTCATGAATTTCTGGTAAGATTTTAACCTGAACTCAAGCATCCAATCGGGTTCCTTTTTTCTAGAAGAAATCAACTTAACAGTTTCCTCGGAGAGGCCCTTGGGAATGGTAAATGAATCGATATCTTGGTTAAACCTCGCTTATAGTCTATTTTCAAGAATTTCTGAAGTGGGTCATCGTCATCAGGTTTCTTACTTGGGGCGTCGACGGTGGTGTTGGGTTCGTATCCGACATCAGCCCTGATCTTTAAGGAAGTTCTTGAATTAGGGTTTCAGCAAAGGGGGAATTTGGAATTATGGTTAAATGAAGGTCCCTTAGAGAAATCGGAAACGTGTTGCGAAGAAAGAGGGAAATTCCGCTGGTGAGAAGAGATACCATATGATGAGTTAGAGTTTTGATTCGATAAAGGTTGAAGATGAAGATGGTAGAAACATCCAGCCAGGTATTGTTGTCTTGTATGGTTGTTTTATTTTGACTTTAAGAAGCAACTTAGGAGTGCAGACGGATGTGCTGTGCAAGTTTGACGCCCAAAAAGAAGCCCACTTTGAATTGAGGGACCTGGTTAAAAAATGTGGCTATTTGAGTGCCACATCAGCATCTTTTTAACACATCAGCCTGTAATCGGATGAGCCACTGACTATACCCGGTTGCATGACAATTTTTACCAAGTTTTGTAACTTAGGAGACAGTTTTAAAAAATTATCAAACTTAGAGGATATTTTCTTAAAAATGGCAAACTTACGGGATATTTTTACCAATTTTTTCATATTAGCTCGACCTTGAGAACATATCATTCATGGGAGCTAAACTCAACCTCGGGAAAATGTGACATTCAAGGAATTAAATATAGATCATATATTCCAAACACAATAAACATAACCTCATTGAATATATAACTCGAGAAAAATAATTTTATTATTGATACAAACATCTCAATCTCAGGCTAACATATCATCTAGAAGAGGTAATTTAAAGGCATTCCATTTCTCAATATCGGGAACTTTAATCCGATAGAGGTATAATCTATTGAATATGTATTGCCTTTATCACGATATCTTTGAATAAAGATAGGATAATCATCTTGACGGGAATATTCACATATGTCACGGTCACTCGTATAGTTATTTGAGGAGGATCACTATATCTTCATATGTGTCCATAATCTCTTAATTGGCCTCTATCTCTGCTGGAATTTCAAAGTGCTTTAGGCACTATGTGGGACCTCATAACGTCGTAAATAATTATATTAGTGTTCATAACTTCCCAATATAATAAACATAAACCAAATCTGGATTTATTTTTCTTCAAGCGTTTTCAGATACTACTGCTAGAGTACCATATTCATAGCATGAATGCTATATGGAGAATATCATGTCCTTCCACTCTTGAATAATTTCATTTCGTGCATTATATTGAACTTTTACTGTACACTTTTATTTCAAGGTACCAAGATATTGTTACTTTAGGTAACATACATCTAAGATAGTGTTGATATCACTAAAGATCTTCCAGAGCAATATAACTGAAAGAGAGATATTTGATCATCGATAATTTACGGTGAGAGTTTGTTTCACTATATATAAGCAATTACAGCCATAATATTGTATTTCTCAAAGATTTACAAAGATATTATCTAATCTACAAAATACAACAGAATATTCTATCAAGATTATTTTGTACTATCATTAATATCTCCCCACAAGCGTTGCGTGGGATGAAGACAGACGCAGAGCTTGGAACGAAGAAATTCGAAAGCTGGTCGAGGGAGACTTTTGGTGAAGATATCTGCAAATTGAAGATGAGAAATAACTAACTGTGTACATAACTTGCCCGAGGGAGACTAGTTCCCGGATAAAATGACAATCAATGTCAATATATTTCACACGCTTGTGAGCCACGGGATTATAACTCCAAAAAATGGCACTTTTGTTGTCACAAAGTAGTAGTGGTATGTGAGGAGGTAAAATTTTGAGCTCGCGCAATAAATTAGACAACCAAATAAGTTCAGCAGTTACATTGGCCAAAGCCTTATACTCGGATTCACAACTAGACCCAGCAACTGTTGGTTATTTTTTTCGCACTCCATGAGACTAAATTGCCACCAAGAAAAATAGGATACCTATATGTGGATCGACGTATTTCAATACATCGAGCCTAATTCGCATCAGAATAGCCAAGACATAATAGAACGACGCTTAAAAGCAAGACCAAAGTGAATCATACCTTTGAGATAGCGCAATATCCTCTTCATAGCAAGAAAGTGGTCCTCGGTAGAAGAGTGAATGAACTGAATTACAAGATTGATAGAAAAAGATAAGTCAGGCAAAGTAATCGTGAGATATTGCAATGCACTCGGATCATTAAACGGTGGGCCTTCGCTAACAAGAACTTCGCCCACAGCCAATGGCGTACAAACAGGCTTAGAATCGAGCAACTGGGCACACTGGAGTATGGCATGAGTGTATTTGGCCTATCCTATAAATAATCCGTCAGATGTATAAGAAATATCAAGACCCGAAAAATAATTAAAACGCCCGAGATCTGTAATAGAAGATTCCTTTTGAATCCGAGAGATGAGGCAGTGAAGCAACGCCGAGTCATTTCTTGTAACAATTATATCATCCACATATAAAAGAAGGAAAATAACAGAAGCCCCTTGATGAAGATAAAAAATTGGAGAATCAGACCGACTTTCACGAAAGCCCAGTTGCAAAAGAAACGCACTAAAGCGTTGAAACCAAGCTAAGGGAGCTTGGCGAAGCCCATATAGAGCCTTTTTAATTCGGCAAATATGCGCAGGAAAACAATGATCTACAAAACCTGGAGGCTGACGCATGTAAACAAGCTTTTGAAGAAGGTCATTAAGAAATGCATTATTTACATCTAATTGATGCAGCAGCCAATTATTGGAACTGATAGAGCCGAGACAACACGAACGGTGGTGGCCTTTACAACTGGACTAAATATATGATTAAAATCAGTTCCAGGATTTTGAGTGAACCCCTGAGCAACGAAGACGAGCTTTGTAACGCTCAATTGATCCATTGGCATGATACTTGGTATGAAAGACCCATTTATAGCCTACAATGTTTGTGTTTGGTGGACAAGGGACCAAATCCCAAGCTTGGTTATTTTGAAGAGCATTGATTTCATCCTGCATAGCTAATAACCACTCAGGAGATTCATAGCGGACTTGAACCCACGGGGCTCGAAAGAGACGCATATTGCAGAAAGTAAAGTTGTGGCTACTAGATCAACGGGGTAATGTGGTTTGAAAATGATAGACTTGGCCCGTGGGGCCATCGGATGCAACAATGGAAGTGGCCGAATAAAGGGCAGCGGATTAGCCGACGGCGAAGTAGGTTGTGGCGCTGCAGCGGGAGGTAATGGCGGGCTAGGCTGTTGGTCCATGGCAGGGGGTGTAAAGGTTGGAGTGTCCAAACTAAGACTCGAACAGGCGCGGTATGCAGTAGAACAGGACGAAGTGGAGTCGTGTAGGGATTACAATGATCCAATAGATGGTGGATTATATTCAACCATGCATGGCTAGAAATGAAGAAATATCCAACCTGGAGAGAGTGGACTGAGTAGGGATGCCGAAATATGGAAACAACTTCTCATCAAATGGAGCATGACGTGTGATGAAAACTCGAGGAAATTAGGATCAAAACATCGGAATCCTTTATGGGTCGTACTATAACTCATAAAAATGCACGGACGACTTCGAGGGGCTAATTTGTTGGGAGCATAGTCTTTTAGGTAAGGAAATACCCGACAGACGTACGGCTTAAAGTTTGCAAAATTTGGAACAATCCCAAATAATAGCTCGAACAAAGATTTATCATCCAAAACTGAGGACGACAAATGGTTAATAACATAAACAACAGTTGCAAACGCAGTAAACCAATGAGAGATCAGAACATGCGAGTGAAAAAACATAGATAAACTCATTTCAGTAATGTGTCGATGCTTACGCTCGGCACGTCATTCTGTTGCAGTGTATAAGAACAGGAGACACGATGATGTATGCCATGAAGATGCATAAATTGAGCAACTCGATTATTAAGGAATTCTATACCACCGTCACTTTGAAAGACCTTAATAGTACAAGAAAACTGATTGCAAAAAAGGCTTGAAACCGTAACAATACATCATAAAAATCCGACTTAGCCAATAATAGATATATCCAAGAAAAACGTGAAAAATCATCAATAAATACCACGTAGTAACGATAACCCTCTTCAGAAGTAACCGGAGTCGGTTCCCACAAGTTACAGTGCACTAAGTTTATAACAGAAGTTGCACGCTTATCATTTAAAGTAAAAGATAATTTTTTACTCGTAGCCAACTGCCAAGAGGAACAAACATTAGGGTTCGACAAATAAATGTCCTAATTTATTCAATAAAGAAATAACAGAAAGTGGGATATGCCCCAATCATAAATTCCATAAATCATAACTAGTATTCAAGTCTTTGATGCAAAGAGCCAAGAGCCGGAGTACCACGCTCCAAAACATGAAGCTCAATTTCACTATGCCCCCGAGCTAAAATTTCCTTTGTGACCCGATTTCCAATCGCAAAGCTTTGTAAAAAAAAAAAAAAAAAACCATCAACTGGGAAATTGGAGGTAAATTTACTGATAGATAATAAATTTTTGGTGATATGTGGCACAACTAATAGATCAAACAATCGAACATCATGAGATAAAGTACGAACTCCAATATGAGTTATAGCTTTATAGGAAGTGAGGCCCCGTTACCAACAATCACACAACCATTACCGGAATATGGCTCGTATGAGTCCAAGTCAGATTTTTGAGATGTCAAATGTGCCGAAGCGCCTGAATCGACATACCAATTCGAGGAAGGAGTGGAGACATTGCAAGAAGAAGTAAAGTCATGTGCAAGCTGAGTGGTGGAAGATTCAGGCGAACAAGCACGTAAATAAAGTGGGCATTTGTCGGAATAAAGCTTGTCCCGATAAATTTGACAGCCCTTCCAGAAGTATTTCCACGAGAAGAGGAGTTTATGCCGCCACAGAAATTGGGCTGCTGGGTCCGATCGCCACGTGGGTTAGTATTCTGCCGAGAAGCAGTATGGGAAGACGTAAAGGCCAAGGCTAGAGAGACAGTTTCCTGTAACATGGTGAATATGTCATATTGTTATGCTTGGTGTAGGAGAGGACAGTAGGAAGAGCCATGCAAGTGTCAGAAAAAAACTCGCAAAATGGGGACCCAAGTCACGAAGAAACTAATGGCTTTTGTCGGACTCATCGACAGAGTGGACGATGGCCGTAAGTTGGTCGCAAATAAGCTGAAAGCGAAGCCCATAATCAGCAACAGAACGAGATCTTATTTGAAAATAGGAGCTCGTTACACAACTAATTTGTGCACGATTGGGATGAGTGGGAAAAACGGCTTTGAGGTCCAACATCTTGTGGAAGCAATTATTTTTTAGAGTCCAAATTCAGTGCTCTCATTTAGTTTGGGAATCCCAAAATAAACGTAAAATTCGGAGCCATTTTATCATCAACACAGTTATTGTTGTAAGGGGCTCCAACTAATAGATACGTGAAGCATGATCGAATAATTAGTTTCTAGAAGGGCGGCATACATAAAAGAAGATGCAGAGGAAACTATAGAAAACAAACAAAAAAATATGTTAAGCCTTAACCAAAAAAGAGAAAAGCAAACAAACAACCGAAGATGTTAAGCCTTAACCAAAAATTAAACAAACAAACAACCAAAGATGTTAAGCATTAATAAAAAAGTTAAGCAAACAAACCGAAGAGTTAAAGATGTTAAGCCTTAACCACAAATCAAGCTTGCATTTATTTGAGCAATACATATTTATGTATTACCAATTCCAAAATGATACCAAAAATAATTCACGAAACAGCATTTGGATCCTGCGCAGTAACAAAAGTACACCTAAACCGGTCCCTTGAAACCACAATCAAAACACCAAAATAAAAGAAATCCAAAACACGACACCTAACTAAGACGATTTCAAACTACTTGGTGGCAACAATTACTAATAAGAACATAGCTTGTAATTTCAATAGTTCCGGTTTGATGTCCCTACCAACTTCCTTCAAACACCACGGTCTGCGCGTGGGTTTCCCCTACCACCATAAGAGCTAGAACCAACAATAGGAGGTGAGGGGAAATCCACATCATTTCCATCAACATCAAGTACCCTTCCTTTATGCGTCATCACTTTCACCATCACCTCATTGAACTTGATCTGTTACTCAAACATTGCCTTCATGTCATCTCGAAGTTTGAAAGTTTTGGCTCCACCAGCTCCAGCCTAGCAGTGAAAGAATCCATCCTAAGTCCTCCCTTGTGCTTTTTCTGCAGGTTGACACGGGGACGGTACCAGTGTCTCGGACTGTCTTGTATACCTGCACAACCGAAGAGTCAATTACCTTCATAGGCTTCAACAGTTCCTTGCCCATTTTCCATTTCACCCCCAGCTTGACGACACAACTCAGTGATGAGGTATAAATGACCATATCCTCCAGTTGACGTCCCATCAATTGTTCCCCGTATAAAATGCTCGATATACCAACCAATGTTGAGTGGTTGCCCTGCCATGATGTCATATATCGTGATAGCCCAGTCTTGTTGTGGGTTGTTATGTGCTTCGTAGGCATGAGTTTCGCGAAGATGAAACTTAGTTGCACACGTGCTTCCAAGTTTAGTAATGGGGGCTTGATGTACATTGATTCGTTCTCCCACATGTCCCACTCGGCCCCCTTCACTGCTATTGTCCGATTAAGAAACCTGTAGTTTGTTTCTTCAAGAAGATCCAAGTCTGAGAGCTCCTCCTCTGGTGGCTCAGTCTAACAGTACACATTGATCGTGTCGGGGTCATACTAAACCAGCTTGCCCCTTACAAAATAATCTGGTCATCATGTTGAGTGGTGTTCGCAAAGAACTCCCGTACAACAGGAACAACAACATGACAAGGTTGTTGCATAAACTCGTCCCAACCGCGTCTCTCAATTTGTTTCAAGACACGCATTTCGGGATGGAGACTGATACCCAGCTCTGGTACTAGGCTTTTATTTTTTTATCTCGGCCTCGTAGCGATAAGCCACCTCTAGAGAAACGAACCAAAGTGGGTCAAAAGAAGTCTTTCCTTTAGTTCTCGCATTCCTTGTTCTCCCCGCCATATCTCCTGTCCCAACACAACAAGTATAAGTCATCAAAACACTATTTCTAGCAAGGAAAAATCAAAGTCAACGACCCCTTTGATTGATGTTACTAAACACTTCGCTAAATGAAATGATGTAACCAAATTGTGAAACCAACTAAGCACAACTTATGACACCCTTACCCTATGATATTACTAATTTAACTTATTTAAATGATGTAGTTAAATTCTTATTAGCTCATGCATCCACCAAAAACTTCCCCCTTCTCGCTAATATAGCCAACCAACTTTGCCAATAATAAATCTGATTTGACAAGTTAATTCTTATTAGCTCATGCATCCACCAAAATCCATGTTACTCTATAGATGTAGCAAAGTCGACATTACACTTTGAGTCGCTAAAAGAATTGTCAAAAAATTAGCATAAAATTAAGTCACAGAGCTTGCCTGTTAATGGGCTGAAGCACAAAACCATAATAACACAAGTAATTCCAAGAACCAGATTAGCAATAAATTGTTCGTCGATAGTTGTATCATCCCATGATCTTTAAAAATATTTCTATCAATATCTGAATCAATTTATTCTGATAAAAAATTTCTGAACAAGAATAGTCAAGAAAAATGTTTTAAGGGGGCTTACTCTGCAAATTTGTTGACGTACTTAATGTAATCCAATGTAGTATTGTGTAAATTATGAACGCAAAAAAACTAAATTTCGCACTTGATACTTGCCCAATTTATACTCAGTTTTGGCAATTGAAAAAAATGATGGGCTTTTTTTTTCATTAAAGTGCACTTCGATATAAACAACTAGCTGAAGCAGAAACTACAGTTGAAAGAGCTAATAACCAAATCAAGAACTTCATGAAAATAATATAGTGCACTCTCCTATAGTAACTGTAAAAGTTAGCTGTTATATTCAATTGGAAGGAGACAACCCATAAAAACCATACTGAGGAAAAAAGTCGAGATGTAGAATAATTCGTCTTTTATTTCTCACAAGAAGTTTACAAACACATGTGACAACGAATAACTCCCCCAATAGTCCCCTTCTCCTAATGAAATCCAAGAAAAGAATCCCCTCTACAACATGGGAAGCAATCCTGGTAACTAATTTCCCGCAATATCAACATCGGCAAGAAGTAAGTGTGAAAAAAAACTCACCGGAATCTTTGAAAAGCGGACGGCACCGAAAATCGTTGGAATTTCGTACTCCTAAACCCCGTCACCGAAGAAGAAATCGTCCCGCGCTGCCAATGGGGTTGGACGGAAGAAGAAGCTCCACTTCTTGGTTTCTCCTTCTAATTCGAAAACTAGGGCTTTTCGGGGTGAGGAATGCGAATGGGTTTTAGGAGTTGTTGAGTAATGTGTCAGCTCCCTTATGCAAGTTGTTGCAGAAGGAAACGGAATTCGAGATGACCACCCAATGCAAGGCTGCATTTGATAAGCTAAAAGAAGCGCTCACAACACCACCCATCATCCAAGCGCCAAGTTGGAACTCGCCGTTTGAACTCATTTGCGATGCAAGTGACTGTGCAGTGTTGGGACAAAGAACGGGAAAGGCAGCACATGTCATGTACTATGCCTCAAGGACCTTGAACCCAGCTCAAGCAAACTACACCACGACTAAGAAAGAGCTACTAGCGATTGTACTTGCGTTTTAGAAAAATTTCACTCTTACTTACTAGGTACTAAAATAATTGTCTATTCTTATCATGCAGCTCTTAGATTCTTATTGTTAAAAAAGGAGGCAAAACCGAGGCTAATACGGTGGATACTCCTACTTCAAGAATTTGATTTGGAGATAAGAGGCAAGAAAGGAGCTGAAAACTCAATCGCTGACCACTTGAGCCGGTTGACCCAGGAGGAAAGCAACACACCGCTTTTGAAGGAGTTCCCTGACAAGCAACTGCTCGAGATTTCACAAAAACAGAAGCTAATGCCATATCCCGACGTGTCGTGGTATGCTGATTTAGTTAATTTTCTTGTAGCCCGCATTTTCCCTTCCAGGATGTCTAAAGCAAAAAGAGATAAACCAAAAGGCGAAGCTAAATACTACGTGTGGGAAACCCCTATGGAAACATTATACAGATCAGGTAATAAGAAGATGTGTTTCCGAGTTCGAATTTCATTTTGTACTATCGTTATGTCATTCATATGCATGTGGGGGGCATTTTGGGTCAAAAAGAACTGCACATAAGCTTTTAGAGAGTGGATTTTACTAGCCTACTATATTTAGAGATGCCCATATATTTTGAAAAATGTGTGATAATTGTCAAAGAACCGGTAATAATTCCCAACGTAATGAAATGCCTCAAAACCCAATAATGATTTGTGGAGTGTTTTACACTTTGGGCATGGATTTCATGGGACCCTTTTCCTCGTCTTTTGGAAACATCTACATTCTACTTGTTGTTGATTATATTTCTAAATGGGTAGAGGCAAAGGCTACTCGAACTAACGATTCTAAAGTTGTTGAAGATTTTGTAAAATTTAACATTTATTCTAGGTTTTGTATTCCGAAGGCCATAATTAGCGATAAGGGGTGCATTTTTGCAATAGGACTATCGAAGGCTTGCTAAGGAAATATTGTGTCTCACAAGGTTTCCACAGCATATCATCCCCAGACGAGTGGCCAAGCTGAGACTTCCAACCAAGAAATTAAGTCCATTCTCGAGAAGACTGTTCAACCTAACAAGAAGGCGGGAGTTTAAGGCTCGATGATGCACTATGGGCATACCGAACTGCCTACAAGACACCCATCGGCATGTCGTCGTACAGACTTGTCTACGGGAAATCGTGTCATCTACCGGTTGAGCTTGAACACCGTGCTTATCGAGCAATCAAACGGTGTAACATGGACATTGATGCAGCCGGTACACACCGGAAATTGCAACTCCAATAACTTGAAGAAATAAGGAATGAGGCATTCGAGAATGCGCTGATCTACAAAGAGAAGATGAAAGCCTTCCATGACTCGCGAATTATTTGGAAGAATTTTGCTATTGGTGAAAAAGTGTTGCTTTACCATTCTTACCTCAAGTTATTTCCTGGGAAGTTGCGTTCTTGTTAGATAGATCCTTTTCTTAATATAATGTTTTTCCTCATGGTGCAGTCGAGATAAAAAGCAAATAGACGAGAAAAATATTTAAGGTAGATGGACACCTTCTCAACCCGTACTTCGAGAACTTCTAGCGAACTCCCAAGGAATACACACTCTTCGAGGACCCAAATCGGTTGAGCATTGAATTGGTCGAGCCAACGACGTAAAACAAAGGTGCTTGTCAGGAGGCAACCCGATGTTTATCGTATTTTTTTAAAAAATATTTTACATTGTGTTATTATTTCATACATTTCTCTTAGGTTTTTTTAGTTTTAGGAACTAACATGACTAGTGATCAACAAGCCAAAAAGTGGGAAAGGTATAGCACGAAATAGGGGTTGAGAAGTCGAAAAATAGAAAAATCACGAAAAAACTCAGTGCGGCCAGGGCAAAAGTGGCCCAAAAAGTGGTTTTTAGCGCTGGAGACTTAGCGCAGCCGCGTCCCTTATGCGCGGCCATGACATTTAAGTCGAGCGCGGCCACGGCCATCGAGAAGTCTGTTCAAAACCCTAACCGCACAACAGGTATTACTTTCCCTCCTCCCTTCGTCACTTGCGAGCACACACGTACAAACACATAAAACCTCTGATTTTCACCACTAAACCCCCAAACCCAAGCAACAAATCACACACACACGGCTACACACACTAAGTGCTCTGATTAATTCAGATTTTCAACCAATTTCGGGGGAGGTGCGAACCGTTCAATATGATTTTTTCTCGTCTAAACTCTTTCGATAAGTGAAGCTTATCCTTCTCCTTAGTCTATTATTGTTAATTTCGGTGATTATGTGGGTTAGTGGGATAATTTTGCTTTTGAATGCTTATTTGTGATTTATAGTTGTATGAACACTTGAAGTGTTAATTTATGCTAAAATTTCTACAATTGATGTGTTCGACTTGCCCAATTGATAGGGATAGTCGTTAATTTGATTTGTATTTGATATGGGGTAGTTGATTTGAGCATGAATTGTGAGCTAGGACCTTTGTTTCATTGAGGCAATACATCAAACACCTTATATATGCTAAATTACATAGCCTAGACTAGCTTATTTTCAATTCTTAATCCAATTTTTTAGCACCATATGTAATATTAGTAATAATGCATCATTTCATAGGCAATATGGATTATTTGTTAACGATTCTCCTATTAATATCTCTAATTGTGCATGTTTGATTGGGTGAAATTTGCTTGTTATAGGTATTATATGTTTATATTGGGTATTCTTGGTTCTAAACCTTTTAAAGTGTGTAATTTTTGTGCAGGCCATAGACAATGCCTCCAGGAGCGAGCAGGGGAAAGGGTAAGGGCAAGCAACCCATAATTGAGGGGGGTCCTATTCAAGCTACTACTTAGGCTCCAGCATTCAATCCTTCGGGCACTTCAGTATTATTCTGGAGAAGGATACTCACAAGGAGCGCTTTCGAAAGCTTTATTACCGCCCAATCATGCCCACTAGATACGGGTGTGACCAGCTGCTGAGAGATATGGAGATATACAATAATGTGTATGCCCTATTGGATGGAGCAAGACTAGGGGGGGGGGGCGGTTATGAAACCCCAACTGACATACAAGCGGATAACTCTAGAGTTCCTTAGCACCCTAGAGATCACAGTAGATCTGAACAAGTGTAGGAACAAACCAGAGAGTATCAGTTTCTAGCTTTTGGGGGAGTCGTGCACATTGGCTATGGAGGAATTGGCCAAGATTTATGATATGCCCTATGGAGACATCCACCACATTTATGAGGTATTCGATGTCAACTCTTTTTGGGGGCAAATCACTGTTGCCCCGGGGCTCGTGGCACCACAGGTTTTTTCGGCTAAGAACTCCTGGATTCGGAATCCGTTGGTTAGATACCTCCAGAAGCTCCTTGGCCTGACCATTTATGTAAGGAAGGAAATCGGAGCAGCCCGATTTAATAAGGTTCAATTGTTGTGGCATATTCTGCATGGCCACAAGATAAATGTAGCCGTGATGCTGATTGAGCAAACCGAGTATGTTGTTGACCGACTGAAGGATAGCATCTATTTGGGTGGGCTCATCACCCCGATAGCAGCTCATTTCGGGGTGCCTCTGGTTGACATGGAGTCCGTGACTGCTCAGTTGCTGCTCAATTGGGAGGATCTAGAGAAGATGCGTGTAGTTACTTTGGGCTATACCGAAGGAATGCCTCGAACACCACCCAATAAGAAGGTCCCGTATGTGATATAGAATGTGGGACCATTCCTTCAGCTACCAAAACCCCAGCTCACTCAGGTCACTAGTCTGCACCATAGCCAGAACTTAGCCTTAGCCTCATCTGCCCACTTAGCATCCCGAGAGCCCGATGTTAACGAATTGCAAAAATACCAAATCGGGCGGGCTCAGACTGCCCCTCAGCCGGATGAAGAAGCTGAGCCAGAAGATGAGGACCGGGCTGAAGGAAGCAACCAACGTTATAGGCCTAAGAAGAAGAGGCCCGCTGTTGTTGTCCAGTCACTGTGGGAGTTTCAGGAGCACATGGAAGAACATGTTACCTCTATGCAGAACATCATTGATCTATATCGAGGAGAGGTTCAGTTAGCCAGTAGAAAATTCTAGCAGCTCTCACTGCCTGACATAAGCGAGAGGATGCTTGGCATCAACGAGTCGAGCAGCGGTGGGAACTCGAGGGTACCCGTTGGACCCAAGTTGAATCTTGGCAGCAGCAGCTTGCATGACAGAGACAACAGTTAGAATGGCAGCAGCGGCAGGAGGAGCAGTGGAAGCAAATGTAGCCCTATTGGGGACACGGGGGTCACCCACCTCCACCACCACCTCAGTAGTAGCGCTGTGAGTAAGCACCAAGCCGTACCACTCTTTTTCCCATAAACTTTGGTTTTCAACCAAGTTTGGGGGAGGGGGTGTAAGTGGGACTACTTGGCCGCTTTTGAGCTTTATCTTCTTGTAATTTTTTTGCTTTATGCTAGCTGCTAGTTCTTGTTTAATTGTTTTTGTTAGTCTGTGAGCCATTTATTCTGGCCTGTGAGCCATAAATTATGTTTGCAGTCATTTTAGTTGAAGTTAGTTCTTATTTTGTGTTTTTGTATTTTGTTGAGAGTCTAGTAATTTTTATGTTTTTTAGTTTGTTGAGTTCAGGATTGAGTCGTAAAAGAAAAATCGAAAGTGTTGATATGGATAAGAAAAATAAGGAAATGATAAGTTGGCGATGAGTTAATGATGATTTCTGCTAAATTTTGGAAAAAAAAGGGCACATGATAGAGCATGACAAGTGATTGAGACAAAATTGAGCTTGGACTTAAAACTTTGATCACAAACTACCTTGTGAGAAATTGAGCCTATTTGTGTACTCCTAATTTTGGAGTAATTTTTATATTCTTTCGCTATGGATTTCGTTGTTTATATGTAATTGACTCTAGAACTTGCCTTGAATCTTTGTTAAGAATGTGTCAGTACATGTTGTGGCTTGGAAAATGCTTAGGCATTTTTTTTTTATCTTTAGCCTGTTTTTGAGCTTTAAAAGTGTTATCCTTTTTTACCAAAAGTTGAAAATTGCATGTAGTTAGCCCACTTGAGCTTTTAGCTTTTCGTTTGATAGCCAGACATCACAAGCCGAATACCCTTTGATTTGACGTTTGCCCTTATTTGGACTAATTAAGTAAGAGGGAGGAGGATTGGAAGGTAGTTTGGTAACATTTTGGGAATGAAGTGGGTTAGTTGATGGGATATGTGAAAGATGAAAGGAATATTGATAGGCAAAAGAAGATTGAAAAAAAAAAAAAAGTAGCCTCTCCTAGAATATTTGTGAGTTTACTGTTTTGTTTTATGTTAAAAAAAAACAAAAAAGAAAAAGAAAGAGTCGAATGTACATGTGTGTTATTCTTGTTGGTGAGGGGCTAGAAATAGAAGTGCTTAATTGATGAATTGTTTCGAAAAAATAGGTAGTCCCAAAAAAATGTGGTACCCCGATGAAGCATGAGAAGCACTCAGGTTGTTAGTACTTTGTGGGGTGAAGAAGTCATTCTTTGGGATGATTTTCTGATAATCGGATAGTGAGAAGTGAGTGATTGTATTGAGGGGTAGTTGAGTTAGGAATAACTTGGTTTGTCCAATTTTCAGTCACTTTTATCCAAATTTATCCCACCTTACCTAAAGTCTACATTACAACCAAAAATTAAAGACCTTTTTTTATTCTTTGCCACACTTGTCGAGTATGAGGTCTAATTTACATGATCGGCAAGCATATGGTAGTCGTTGTGTAAAACTCAATGTGAGTAAACATATAGCCTATTTTATACACTTGAGAGATGAGTGATACACTTGCCCAGTGAGGATCAATTGTTGAGAGTCGCAAGTCTGAGAGTAGATGATGTTACTATGTTGTATATGCTCGTTTTTATCATGTTGCCTTGCTTTTGTGAAAAGTTGATCTGAAATTAGAATCGCCACCTAAATCGCCTTAACACGTGTTTTGTTGTTTGCTTTGTTTTGTTTTGATTTGTTTGGGATGAAAAACGGTTTAAGCTTGGGGAATTTTGGTACACATGTTTATGCATGCATATTAGGTTAATTTAAGTGTCTATTTAATGAGATTTGTATGCATAATTGACTTTGATTGACTTAGTTTCGTAATACTGGACTATTTGACATTGTGGGCTTGTTTTTAAGATTATTCAGGTTAGTTAAGGCTAAAATCGTGTTATTGGCTAAGGATGGACGAAAGAACGAGTCTGAGGAAGTCCAAAACAAAGGAAAATCAAGTCAAGTACGAAACAGTCAGTCGCAGCTACGTTCGCGCAAAAGTGTGCCAGGAAGGTGTTTTTCACTGAACATTCTCCAAGTGCCGCGGCTGCGGCCAGTTTATGCGAAAACGAGCGCGGCCGCGGCAGTTAAAAGGCGGGTTGGGTTAAAAGCCTCTTTCCACAAGGATTCCGATTTTGAGCCTAATTCAACCCCAACTTGGTCCCAACTATAAATAGGAGCCCCTAAGTCCGAAAATAGGGACTTGAACTGAGCTTTGGGAGGATTCCGGAGTAGACAAGCAAACGAAGATCGACACTATTCGTGTTTTTCTTTCTAGTTTGTTTTTGTTTATGCTTTATTTAATTATGTCTTGTGTCGCCGCCATGAGCGGCTAGACGTTTAATTTCAGTTCTAGATCTATGTTGAACCCTAGTTCGAGTACCTGGTAATTCTTACACTAATTGTTTGAAGGTTTTAGTATTGAAACGTTTTATGTTATTCGAACGTATTTTCATTTTTATGTGCATTATTACTTAGATTGATCACCTAGGTATTTAGTCACATATTTATCGCTAGGTAATTGTCGTAATACGTAATCGTTACGAATGTATGCCATTAGTAGCAAGTAGTGAATTAATCAATAGGATTACATAAGTCATGGTCCCTTCTACCGAGCTTGCGAGTCCAACACTGTGTATATCTCGTTACCTTAGTTCTCTATTTGTTCTATTAATGAGGTCTAGCGAGCTTCTCCTAAGATCACTCAATCGAATAATCTAACTAAAGAGCTTGTTTTGGTTAGTTAAACATAAGGGGTAACAAGGTTAGCAGAGCTTGTTGCTACTCGTGGGATAGAAGTTTCATAACTAAAATTGGATAACAATTGCATTAATTATAAGGGTAATTCGACTAGGGGGAGACTAGATTAAGGGTTGGGATTTCTTTATTATTTGGGTTTAAATCAATTCTAGTGTTATTTATTTAATTCTTGTGTTTAGGTTAATTAATTCAACAAAGCAATTAAACCCCCATTCTATAATTATATATATAGTTACTATTAATATATTTTCATATAGAATACTTCTGCCTACTCACTATGGGTTCGACCCAGTCTTACCACTTCTACAGATTAGAAGGGAAAAGTTAAGGATAGTTAATTTTACTGCACCTCGACAGTGCGGTCAATATATCTGAGAATATATTTCAAAGCTTCTCAGTGTAATTTGCCTGGATTGGCCATAAATCTGCTAACCATTGACATTCTTTATGCTAAATCAGGTCTACTGCAAATCATAGCATACATTAGACTCCCTGCACCACTTGCATAAGGAATCCTTTCCATGTACAACTTCTCTGCTTCAGATTTAGGAGATTGTTCTTTGGATAGCTTAAACTGTTGACCAATAGGAGTAACAACATATCTTGATTCATGCATATTATATCTCTTTAGCACTTTCGCAAGTAATCTTTCTGAGATAGCATAAGTTTCCCAGCACTTCTATCTCTAAAGATATCCATTCCCAGAATCTTTTTAGCACTGCTCAAGTCTTTCATTTCAAATTCTGAACTCAGCTTGGTTTTTTAAAGAACTCTATTCTTACCTTGCTTTTACTAGCTATTAGCATATCATCAACATACAACAATAAGTAAGTAAGAATATCCTTTCCTTGCTTTTCAAAGTATACACAATTGTCATACTTGCATCTGTCAAACCCCACACTTAGCATGAATTGGTTAAACCTCTTGTTCCACTGCCTAGGGCTCTGTTTAAGGACATAGAGTGACTTCTTGAGGAGACCTACCTTCTACTCATTCCCTGGTAAGATAATTCCTTCAGGTTGTTGCATGAAAATTGTCTCTACCAGGTCTCCATGTAAGAAAGTTGTTTTAACAACCAGCTGTTGCAGTTCCACGTTCTCTTGTGCAACTCTTTCCAACAAAAGTCTTATTGAGCAAATGCTTTACCACTGGTTGTGGGGACTGTATAATTGTTTTTCTTTCACATCTTTATTTACTCACCACACCCGGTTGTCACTCTTTTGATTCCCAAAGCTAAATCGTAAAAATGTGTGTGTGTATGTATATATATATATCAAGTAGACGGGTATGACACTAAAACTCATACCCTCATCTTACCCTATAATAATTTGGCTGGTGCGGCGATGCCTACCCCTACCCTAAATTTTGGGTAGTGCCCTACCGTTTACTATTTTATCCGCAGGTAACCCTACCCTGCGAGTAAAACTGATATCCCTACATATGTTTCCTCAGTCGATAGTACCGCTATACTTCCTAATTTTAAGCAAACACTCCCTTAGATTTTGTTACCATTAAAATAAGACTTGGTTTTTTTATTATCTGTAATAATGTAAAAAGTTATATGAAATTTTATACAACAGTATTTTAATGCAGCTGAAAACGGATTCGAGTAAAATTATATTCAAACGACTTAAAGAAAACAAAAAATATAAGGATAACAGAACCACCTTTCATTTGAAAATATTGATAAACTATTTTATACATATTGTAAAGTGGAATTGGTAGAAATTAATTGTCGTTTTGTCTATTAAATTATTTTATTAACCTTAAATGCTTCTTACAATCGCAACATCACAGCCATTCGGTGTATTATCTAATCACAGCATCTTACAATCTCATTGATGCTGACGCTTTAAGCCAATTGAATATATTTAATTAGTAAAAAATAATTAGTTTTTTTCGAGATAAATAAGTTTGTCAGTGTTTAGCCATAAGTTTTATATAGCAAAAAATATTAAGGGTGCAATGAGCTACGCAATTTTATCTTCATAGGAAGTAAGAACAAATTACAATGCAATTAATTAAGAATGAAGTATTATTCTTTTCAAGAGATTGTAGTTCCTCAGTCATAGCTGCTATCTCACTATCTTTATTTGATATTACTCCATAGTTTTGAGGTTCTTGGTATTCTATATTTTCTGCTACTGCAAGAGCATATGAGACCATGTCAGCTTGTCCAAACCTGTTTGGTGGATGGATATTCCTTCCCACTCTGTCCCTTGCAAGATGATAATCTCTTAGATTCTATCTTTCATCTAACTCATCCTTTGGAGATGATTGTTCCACATTATCATCCTAACCTCTAGTTCTAGCAAGTTGTTCTTCATTTCCAGTAATTCCCACCTCAATAAATGCAGTTTCTATTCAAATATTACCATCCACATTAGTGCCAGACCCTGTGTGCTTATACCCCATCACTTGTTCATTAAAGATCACATTTCTACTCACAATGACCCTTTGATGTCCACTTTCTAAGCACCACAGTTTTTACCCTTTCACACCCTTTGGATATCCAATGAAGATACGTCTTACTACCCTTGAATCCAATTTATCTTGTCTAATATGTGAAAAAGCCAAACATCCAAATACTTTCAACTCTTCATAATTGGACAATTTCCCATACCAGACCTCATTTGGTGTATTGAACTTTATAGCAGATGAAGGTGATTTGTTGATTAGATGACAAGTTGTATTGACAGCTTCTCCCCAGAAAGCTTTTGGAAGTTTTGCATCTGCTAGCATACATCTTACCCTTTCCAAGATAGTTCTGTTCATCCTCTCAGCCAATCCATTTTGTTGAGGGTTGAGAGGAACAGTTCTATGTCTTGTGATACCTTTTTCTCTGCAAAACTCGTTAAACTCTTCTGAAAGATATCCAAGACCATTATTTGTTCTCAAGTGTTTCAGCTTCTTTCCCTTTTTGTTTTCCATCTGAATGAGCAAATCTTTGAACTTGACAAAGGCTTCACTTTTGTGTTTAAGTATAAACACCTATACCTTCCCACTATAGTCATCTATCAGTGTCATGAAATATTTCCCTCCACCATGAGTTTCAACCTTTGAAGGTCCCCAGATATCAAAATGAACATAATCCAGAGGTTCTGATGTATTATGGAAACCAGTGCGATATGAATGTTTCTTAGCCTTCCCTAATATACAATGGTCATAGAAATCTAGTTAAATGGTTTGTTTATTACCAAACACCCCTTTCTCTGATAATTCTGCCATTCATTTCTCTCCTATATCGCCTAACCTTTTATGCCATAACAGAATATCAATGGCACTCATGTATTATCTACTATACCTGTTACTAAGCTTCCTATCAGTAGAGATGGCAAAATTGGCCCGGCCCGATGGGCAGGCCTGTTTAGCCCGAAATATAGAGCGGGCTAGGCCGGAATATTAGAGGCCGAAAAAATTTGGGCTTTTTTGGCCCGGCCCGGCCCGAAGGCCCGCGGGCTGGCCCGATGGAATTGAATTTTTTTCCCCTCACTAATCGAATAAGAAAAATTTAGGAATTAAGTAATATCTTGTGTACTATTTGAAACATATTTTTCTTTTTTCTCTTTCTAACAGAGCATAAATGTATCTATTTACCGAGAAATTAAAACATTTGACTAATTTAATACTCTATTTCTTCAGTTTTATTAGCAAAAGATGGAAAGTGAATTAGATCCAAGCATGCTCATTAATTATTATGTGTCGAAAAATGAAAAATTGGTTAACATGTAGTATAGTACGTACACAAAAATTAAATAACTTGTGACATATAGTATATAACGATATATCATCATCCATTCCTTCTTCTTTATTATTATTATTATTATTATTATTATTATTATTATTATTATTATTATTATTATTATTATTATTATTATTATTATTATTATTATTATTATTATTATTATTATTATTATTATTATTATTATTATTATTATTATTATTATTATTATTATTATTATTATTATTATTGTTATTATTGTTATATCTGGGATTTAAGACATGCATATAGATTAATAGATATCATTCCATATTGCAACGAATAGTAATATATTATCTTCCGATCAAGTTTAAATAAACTGAAGTTCGCCTCAATATATAATTCTACTTCATGGTTAAAGTAATAAAAAAAAATGAAAAAAACTCATTGGTGGGCTTTTTTGGCCCGATGGCCCGAGGTCCTCCGGGCCGGGCCTAGCATTTCTAGGCCCGAAATAAATCGGGCCCGACCCGACCCGGCCCGAACTTTTCCTTGGCCCGACTGGGCCCGACCCGGGCCCGACGGGCCGCCCGAATTGCCACCTCTACCTATCAGTATGTACAGTCCATTAAACTTCTTTCCTTTCATGACTATTTTTCCAGCTTTAGTAACATATATGAAACCATTCTTTGTTTTAGACTCACATCCAGTTGCATTTAAAGATCCTAATGAGATTAAATTTCTTTTTAGATCAGGTACATACCTCACATTTTGTGATTCTCTCCACTCTATCATGCATCATGATTTTGAGAGAGCCTATTCCTTGCACCTTACAGGTATGATCATTTCCAAGAAGCACTGACCCTCCATTAATCTTCCTTAGATCTTTAAACCATAACTCATTAGGGCACATATGGAAGGAGCATCCTGAATCCAGAACCCACTCATCACTAATTCTTCCTTCTGATATTATGAGAACTTCAGCACTTTCATATCCTTCTTCTGCAACTGCTGCATCAGCACTATTGCTATCCTGTTTGGATTTCTTCTCAAGGCAGATCTTCTTCAGGTGTCCTACTTGTTTACAGGAGAAACACCTTCTCTTCTCTATCCATTCAGACCCCTTCTTGTTTCCTTCCTTCCCCTTTTTCACTTCTTTGTTCCCTGTTGTTTCAGACTTTTTCTGATGCTTTCCTTTATTAAACTTCACATTCAAATCCTCTCCAGTATTTTGTGACTTCTTTTCACCAAGATTTTGTAAGAACAACTCAGCCTTGAGAGCAGTTTGAATAGAGTCATAGCTCAATTTATCCCGCCTTCAAAACAACAAAGCATCTTTGAAATTTTCATAAGATTTTGGCAGTGAATTTAATATCATCAAGGCTTTATCGTTATCTTCAATCTTCACCTCAAGATTTTCAAGATCATCAACTAACTTGTTAAACTCATCTAATTAATAAAACATATTCTTGTCCTCTAACCTCTTGAAACTGATCAATTTTTGTTTCTTAAATAGTTTAATTGACACAAATTTTGCTTGATATAGTTCTTCCAATTTCTTCCATGCCTCCATTGTTGTCTTAGTTTTAGCAATCTCCCTCAGACGTTTATCTCCCAGACATAAGATGATCGCCCCTGTGAGCCCCTTCAAGAATCTCATTCTTCTTGGCTTCATCAGTTGATGCAGGCCAATCCTCTGGTCTCAACGCTAGTGTCAAACCATGTTGTATGAGAAGTACCTTCTTCTTTATCTTCTGTAAACCGAAGTCGTTCTTCCCTGTGAACTTTTCAATATCAAGCTTCATTGACGCCATTTCAATCTTCGCTTCCCACAGACAGCGCCATTTGTTAATTTGCAATCAACAAACCAAGATTGAAATGGAAATCAAAACAGAAAACCAGCACAAACTCAACATACGCAATGCACGCAACTGAATAAAAACACCAATGAGTTATATGTGGTTCAATCAAGATGATCTATGTTCACGAAGGATCTGAGTATCCTCAATTCACTATCAATGAAGAGAATTATACAGATTACAACCTTGAATTCATAAACCCCCAAATTCTGACCCAATTTGGTATAAACCCTAATCCAAGCCTAATCTCTTTCCACTCTCCTTGAATAAGATGAAAAACTGCTCTGTCAAATCTAATACAACAATGTGCACACTAAAATTACAAGAATGGAAATGGTTTTAGCTCTACTACCCACTAATCAAGCTTAAAATCAAACGACCCTGTTTTTCCCTCTTCAAAATTTTGTTTTGCTTCATAATAGCCAGTTCGGGTTAGTTGTAAACCGGTTCTTCTAACCCGGCCGGTTCCAGTTGACTTGAACCCGGTTTTGAGCTTCTCAACTAATTTCAAACCTGTGTGTACTCTTTCTTGTTGAAATTAACTTGCACTTGACACGTATATACTTCATAATTAAGTTGGAAATTTAAGTACCCATTCTTGTAAAAAGAAATCACATGAAGTAAAAAGCTAGCTGGAGGAAAGTCATAATTTGCAACTCGGATCTCATGTTACGTTCCATGTTTCATCTTCTGTTACGCAATCTTTAATACATGACACGTATCAATTTGTGACATCATTCAATACATGTATCGTAGTAAATAAAACACAAGCAAAGTGAAACACAAGATGAAACATCAAAACGTTACAAGTGATCTCATGGGCATAATTTGTTTATTTGGGGAAGAAAGGGAATTAAGAAGATAAGGAAGTCAAAATGACTAAATATAAAACTAAAAGGAAAAATAACAAAAGACAAAAATAAAATGAATAGTTTTTGCGGTTCAACATCTTTCCAGTAATTTAAGGGTTTAAACCATTTCTTCACAACTCTGACGGTAAAAACAGTTTTTTGTCCAGACCAACCTCCTGTTCTTGAATTAACCGTTTAAATCAATCGGTCTGATGTGCTCATGGCATCACTGACTATTTTATATCATGAAGTTTCTATGTGAATGTAGCAAAATTGGTTATAAGCAATAATGGAAGTTTCGCGAATGCCGGCAATATTTCGCTAATTTTCACATACCGATGTTGAAAGAGGGGGCAATTTGTTTCTGTTAGAAAGTCGGCGAAACATAGGCGAAATGGCCGATATTTCGAATCTCGTTTGGAAATTGGTCCGATATTCTTACTTTCCCCAATAAAATTGCCGAAACATGTCTATTATGCTTACCTTTTTCTTTTCTTTTCTTTTTTCTTTTTAACTCTAGACCTCCTTGGATGTCCGCCTAATACTCCTTTTTTTTTTCTTTATTAATTTAATTTATCATTTATTTTCTAATTCTTATAAATATTTTTAAATCTTTTATAAAATTAAATAAGAGTAATATATTAATTTTTGTTCTAAACTGTTTGATACATGTATAACTGTTGGGGGAGGGAGATAGAGAAAAATACGAGTGATATCTGAATAATTTTTTTCTATAATTACTCCCATGTATTTGATCCATATATAACTATTGGACAGATATAGAAAAATACAAGTGAAATAAGTTTTTTCATAATTACTCTCATATAATTAACTAGTACCAATATTGCTTTGATAAAGATGGACTAAATATTATATTTGAGCTCATCATTTTGGTACTAGTAAGTAATAGTTTTGTATATATAAAAAAAAAAAACAAAAAAAAAAACTTTAGAATGTGTATCGTATTGCCATATATCGCTTTTATAGGTTAATATTTATAAGTATGTTGTGAACACAATTTGTATTTAAATTAGTTATAACAATCTAATGTTTTTTTTGTATCTATAATACAATTCTTAGCATTTTTGAAAAATTGGATATTTTTACCGATACCGATATTTCTTCGATATTTTCGTAAAATTGAAATATCGATATCTCCGTAAAAACTGAAATTTTGGTCCTTGGTTATAAGTCGATAAGTAACACATTTATTTTGTTATCATTATTATACTATTATTGAGGAAGTAACACAAATTTTTACATCGGTGTCAAATCAAAATCTAATATTTATGATCAGGGGTAAAAAGGAAAACTACTTGATTTGTAAGAATTTATAATTTATTTCATTTTTAAAGTAAGTTTATTCTTATATACTATAAAAAAATATTTACAAGTAAGAATTGTACTTAGACAATTGTATTTTATATTGTTGCTCTAGATAAATAAATTTTAAGGACACACTCATATTTATTATTATTTATATAATTTGTATATCCACTCTTGTTTTTCAACAAATCATATATAGTTTTACATAAATTATTTATTTTTTTATTATAATTTTAATTTATTATATAAATTATTTGAAAAAGTTTATTATATGTCCACCTTAAATTTTCAGACTATACTTTGCAGGGAGTACTAGATAGTAATGACTAAATATTGGTAGGTCGTGGTGACTTCCACCGGTGCAAACTTGGTTATATTGTTTCACTATAAAAAAAATTCAGAATAACAACAGTTAAACACAATGGTTTTATATTATTCTGTTGTCTTTTTCTCTTCTACAACATTTTTTTAGAAAATTATCGTGTTTTAGTACATAAATGCTGCAATAGACAACGCTGATGACCTCATATACATCGGTTTCTTGAACTGTTGTTTATCTGCGTATTTTTGCGCTGATAAACAACACTTTATGCAACAATTTCCAAACCGTTGTCTATAGGCGAAGAAAAATCAGTAATAGACAACGCTGATGAACTAATAGACAACGGTATCTATTAACTGTTGTCTGTCACCATATTTTTGCATTGAAAGACAACGTTTTTTACAACAATTCCTAAAAACGCTGTTAGATTGTGTTAAAATTGCTCTCATAAACAACAATTTGACGAGTGTTGTAATACTATGCTGTCTTTATGATTTGAATATTCAAATGTTAATTCTAATTTGTTTTTAATTAGTAATACAATAATATAAGGAATTGAAATTTAGCATAGCATTCAACATTGACGTTGTCTCTATTTTTTTTTAAATAGTTCTATTAATTATTATATTATGAATTCTTAAATATTTTTCAAATTGATGTTGTTAACCACTATTAAATTTTGTTAAAACAAAAAAAAAAAATCAATTAAAAAATATTAAAATATAAATAGATATCATAAAAGTTCTTAAAATTTATCATTACAATTAATTTGTTTATACAATCTAAGTATTTTTCTGAATATTCACATAAAAAATAATCATTATTATATAAAAATATAAACACAAGCAAATAAAATTTAAAATCTTTTATCTTTTATAATATAAAAACAAGATCGTCTCATTCTAGAAAGTTACAATATTTCCTGCCCACAATGGGCTGCCATTTTTAGAAAACACACTTTTCATTAATCTGGATAATATTTACACAAAAGACGTACGTAGATTTTCTGTGTTTCCAGTAGTCCCCTTAATTTATGATTTCCAGTTGGCGCGTTGACTATTATACTCCAGTCAAAATTAGACCAATTTAATTAGGTAGAAGAGTATATATGGAATCAATCAAGTTATTTGCCCAATCACTTACTATACACTGCGGGCCTGTTTGTTTATGGTTGTGTGTGGCTGGAGTACTGTAGGCTGTGGAGAATAAAATGAAATTTTTAAGTTGAGGTAAATAAATGAGTGTTTGTTTATGTTGGTTGGGAGATTGCGTTGGAGTTTATTTATATTATAAAAGGTGGTAAATATGATTTGATGTGTGTAAGAGATAGTTAATGAATGATTGATTATTAATTAAAGTTCTATTGAGAATATTGAGTTTGATTGATAATGTGTGTACGAGTTTGTTAAAAAATTATTGGTTATTCATGAATAAAGGTGTATTGGAAATTGAATTTAATTTATGATGTGTGTAAGAGGTAGTTAAAGAATGATGATTATTGATTAAAGTTGTATTGAAAATTTAGTTTAATTAATGATGTGTGTAAGAAGGTTGGAGACAATATATTATCCCAAATCCATAAACAAACACATGTTAGTTTGGGCACAATCCACAACGGATTGGCCCAACCATAAACAAACATACCCTGCAATTATCTAGCTACTAATTTACGCGAATTTATTTACGCGAATTTGCTCCACTAATTACCGATATTTTGGTCATGATTTGAATTCATATTATATATATAAAAAAGATTGTCTCATACCCTTGAATATCCGTATTTTTTAAAACCCACAACACCGGTGATAAATCATTGCCTTTCTTTCCCTTCTTCTCCATTCGCCCTGCACCTGTGCTGCCGACCGAACCTCCACCGACGTAGATGCAACCATTTTACGAAAAGTTAAAACCCTCAAATTTATGGGGGAAACATAAAAAACCTCGCCATTAATTGTAGAACAAACTCTAGTTTTAGGTGCAATCTTGAAATTTAAACAACAATATAAGAATCGTCACCGGGAACTAAAAATGTTGGGGCAGAAACTGGTGGAGTGCTACAGCTATCATACCTCGCTCCTTTCAATGCACTTCCGGTATGTGATTGGAGTCATTTACTGGCAATAATAGATAATATCCTACGACGGAGGTGAAGCGGAATGATGGCGTTGTGGGGTTGGCGGCGATCGCAGATCAATGGAGAATTGATCAGTGATTGTGCAATTTGGGTTTTGAATTTTTAGGGTAGAAAGAGTGCTAAAATTTTCAGTTATGTGAGAGACAGTTGGGTTACAGTGGCTTGTATGTAATTACAGGTATTAACAAATAGTATTTTATTATTTAGGGTGTGTTTGTTTTGGATTGTTCTCAATTTATCGAGGGACCCAATTTCAATAATGTACTCATATATATTTAGGGATGTCAACGAGTAAGATAAGGTACAAGTAAATCTTCTTCATATTCTACCCGTATATCATATTCATACCCTACCTTATTACCTTTCTTGCCTCAAATAGGATACGGGTACTCTCGGATAATCAGGTGCAGCCTGAGTTACAAAAATCAAACAAAACATTTAACTAACTTAAAATTGAACCCAAAAAAAAAAAAAAAAAAAAAAAAATCATGAAAGGGTTAGGGACAGTGGTTGTGGGGACTGTATAATTGTTTTTCTTTCACATCTTTATTTACGCACCACACCCGGTTGTCACTCTTTTGATTCCCAAAGCTAAATCGTAAAAATGTGTGTGTGTATGTATATATATATATCGAGTAGACGGATATGACACTAAAACTCATACCCTACTCTTACCCTATAATAATTTGGCTGATGAGGCGATGCCTACCCCTACCCTAAATTTTGGGTAGTGCCCCCGCGGATAACCCTACCCTGCCAGTAAAACTGATATCCCTACATATGTTTCCTCAGTCGACAGTACCGCAATACTTCCTAATAAGCAAACACTCTCTTAGATTTTGTTACCATTAAAATAAGACTTGGTTTTTTTATTATCTGTAATAATGTAAAAAGTTATATGTAATTTTATACAACAGTATTTTAATGCAGCTGAAAACGGATTCGAGTAAAAATATATTCGAACGACTTAAAGAAAAAAAAAAAAAAGGATAACAGAACCACCTTCTTTTTCTTTGTAGTGCCTCATTTGAAAATATTGATAAACTATTTTATACATATTGTAAAGTGGAATAGGTAGAAATTAATTGTCGTTTTGTCTATTAAATTATTTTATTAACCTTAAATGCTTCTTACAATCGCAACATCACAGCCATTCGGTGTATTATCTAATCACAACATCTTACAATCTCATTGATGCTGACGCTTTAAGCTAATCGAATATATTTAATTAGTAAAAAGTAATTAGTTTTTTTCGAGATAAATAAGTTTGGCAGTGTTTAGCCATAAGTTTTATATAGCAAAAAATATTAAGGGTGCAATGAGCTACGCAATTTTATCTTCATAGGAAGTAATGACAAATTACAATGCAATTAATTAAGAATGAAGTACTTTACAATTAATAACATTGATGCATTAATTGCTTCATATATCTTAAATAATTTAGTTCGGAATATCTATGTTTCATCTTAAACATTAAAAACTAAAAATATAGCAGGAAAACTAAAAACGTCGAATAATATGTTAAATGTCAATAATATAGAATCTTTCAATCCGACCCTTTTAAAATAATTATATTTCTATATATATGTGCATGCAACTATTAAAGTTTTGTATCAAGTGCATTAACTTTTTTTTTGCAGATTCTAACAAAGTTCCTTGATTAAAGTATAAGACAAAGATACATCATGTATTTGCCAACATAAGTCGCGATACTGATCTAAATGAGCAATCTACAAGTATACTTAGTGATATTACCAACGGTATAATTTAATAGCAGTTAATGCGTATTTATAAAAAGAAATAAAAAGTTGTTATTATTCTTACCAATCTCACTCGCATATGTTCTGTTCTAATTCAGTTTTCAGCCAATCAAGAAACACTGGCAGAAATATTTTTAAAGTTGGACCATCGAATATTCATGTTAGTGTTGTTATAACTGCACCGACGACTGAATCGATCTCCCAATTAAATGGTGGTTTGACCGATCTGATCGATTGAATCGGGTGACATAACCAAAAACTGTAAGCAACCCATTTTCCATTTTATTTCAAAATTAAAATAATAAAATTCACTATTGTCTTCTTATCAAAATCAGAATTAATTAAAACATTAATGTTACTATTGAATTTTCAACTTTATTCAAGTTTCTTGCTTTCCTTTTTTAACTCTGTAGTCTTTAACATTATTTATTTATTTATTAATTATTATTATTATTATTATTATTATTATTATTATTATTATTATCATTATTATTATCATTATTATTATTATTATTCTGTAATGTAATTTACTTTCAAGTTCAACATATGATTTTTTATCTTCTGTTATCATTTATCAAATTCAAATAAATAAATTTTTGTCTACAAATACAATGGTACAAAGTAGAAAAAAGAAAGAAGAATAAAAGTTTAACTAAAAAAAGAAGCAGCAGCCATTGAATAATTGAAGTATTACCTGTTCTATTTCATTATTATGATTCTTCGGACTCCGGCTTTTTCTTTTTTTCTTTTTTTAAGAACTAAGATGACTGAAACTTGAATGTTGAAATAGAAAAATGAAGAAAAAAAACCCATATGCCCGTAGAATAAGTTTAAGAAAAGAAGAGGAAAACAAAATTGCATCTTTACTCCGTAGAATTACTTCATACCCAAACGATTTTCTGGCGATCGATTTTCCGGATTTTTCTCGATTAGACCTTAAAAATAATTTTTAGGGTCCTTATGAATCGATTTCATAGCCGGTTCATGGTTTAACTTGTCTGGTTTCAACATCATTGCTTCATGATAGGTATGGCCCAGTAACTCCGAGTCGGGCTAATCCGCCAGTCGGGTCAACTGGGCCCAGAAGTACGAGCCCAGCAACTAAGCCGGCCCAGAAGCGCGCGCGAGTCCAACACAGCCCAGTTGCGGCGCATTCGGGAATGTAGATCCCCATGATCTTCCCATGATCTTTTCCCAACCGCCATGCAGATTTGGTGGCCGAGTTTATAGGGATTTAGTTAGGGTTTTGATTTGTATAGTATAAATAGTAGAATTGTACTCATATTTAGGGTTCGCACTTTGTACTCTAAAACCACAGCATGTAAGATTGAAAGGAAGATAGTAAAAAACACCTCGGCAGGTGATTGCCTCCGCCCATGGACGTAGATCTCCGGATCGAACCACATATATCTTGTGTTCTTTACTTTTCTTGCGTTTGGTGGCGTCGTTGATCAAGCTTTACTCCGAATTCCTTAGATAAGCGGATTGCGCTTTAACAATTGGCACCGTCTGTGGGAATCGATTTGAAAGTAAACCCTAGTATACTTCAGCGTCGTCACAACCGCCATGGTGAACACCCGTCGATCTGCTAATCCCACTCGGTCCCATCGTAATCCTCCTGTGGATCAGAATCCCCCATTGCCCCTTCAACAGAATCAAGATCCGCCCGCGGAGCACGTTAACATGTAAAATCCCGCCCCTGTCAATGACCCGGCGCAAGTTAACCCTCAACCTGCCCTCGAATTGTTGCAGGTGCAGCAAGCCTTTCTTCTGGAGCATGCCGCTCTATTCCAAGAATGAAATAATCGGCGTGCCCACTCCGGTGAGCGCGCCAACAATGGCGTCGACCAGGGTGCGAGAAATCTGCCCCGTGATCTATCTCGTGAATTGGATGAAGATCCGCCTCACCGAGCAAGGCATGATCGCCGTCGACAGCGATCAGCATCTCCGGCGAAAAACCGCAGTTCTAACGGTTCGAGGCCTCGTTACGCTCACAAAGACGTGGATCGTCGCAGACCTGTAGATGCACCAAAGCGTGCCCGCTTAGACAAATCCCATGTACTAGATCCTCAGGAGCAAGAACAAGCCCAGTTTGCTGCAGAGCTTGACAAGGTGTTGGGCCTCGATGCCGACGGAGAGATCATCACCCCGTTCTCCGAGGAGATTCTTGCTACCCCACTCCCCGAGGGGTTCAAGCTTCCCCATGTGTCCGTCTACAACGGCACCGGAGATCCAAGTAATTTTCTAAACGCCTTCAAGTACGCTATGTTCAACCGCAACTGTACACCTCACCACTTGTGCAAAGTGTTTCCTGAGTATCTTCAAGATGAAGCCAGACTTTGGTTCGATTCTTTACCCCGAGGCAGTGTTACCTCTTTTCGGGATCTCGCCGAGCAGTTTTGGGCGCGTTTCCATACGCGAGCAAAATCCATGGCCACTTTGGCCGATCTCATGAATCTGGAACAGTGAGATGGGGAGACTGTTACTCAATTTCTCGACCGCTTTACCGCTGAAAGCCTCAAAGTTGGCAGCCGATCTGATGATGTTATCATCAATGCCTTTATGAATGGTCTCCGGCCCGGCCCGCGTTACACCGAGCTTGTCCAAAACCCTCCTACCACGACCCGGGCTCTTTTCAGCATTGTATGTGGCCACACTGTCGGGTGCAGTCAAATAAGATGATTATTTAACCTAACTATTCCTAACAGTAGCTAGAGCAAGTCAGGGTCGATCCCACAGAGAACATGAATTAATCAATTAATTGTACTAACCAATTCTATATAAGTACTAATAGTATAAATATAATAAGGGGGAGTTTTGATTTGATTTAATTAACTAACGCAAATAACTAAAAATGATTAAATTAGTGAATAAAGAGTATCTCGCCTTTAACCCAGTATCCCCCTAGCCTGAATATTCATGTAACTAATGCAACTACTTAACTAATTAGTTCTGAGACCCCTACTCCAAGAATTAACAGGTACGCTTAGCTAACCCTTGTTACCCCTTAAGTATAATTAATCCTAAAAACTTAGTAATTAATCCTATCCAATTAAGTAGTCCTAGGAGACGCTCGCTAGAACTATCGTAACTAGACGCATAGGGAACTAAGGCAACGGAGTAGGTACGGTGTTGTACTCACGAACGTGGTACAAGCGACTGCGACTTTATGTTATCCTAGCGAGTAACCACTTTTTGCTACTTTTGGGCACAAACGCATAACAATTACGGATTATGAATTTATGACCTAGCGACAGCTATATGCCTATTACTAGGGTGATCAGTCCACATAACAAACATATAAAAGATAGAGTAATCCAATAACACAATGTAATCTCAGAGCATAATTAAATTAAGCAATTACTGAATTAATTACATAAATAACAGTTTAGGGTTCAACATAGTTAAAGACGGGAAAATAAAGCTTAGCCGATCATAGCGATCGCTAAGAACAAACTATGAAAAGAAAACATTAAAACTATAAAAACTCTAAAACCCGAGTGCTGAATCTTGAGTCTTCGTGTTCTTCCGAATTTCCAAGTCCGCGCTCTTGAATCAGTGTCAAAGTGTCATTTTCGGACTTTTGGATCTTCTATTTATAGTCGAGGATGAATTAGGCTCAATTTGGGCCAGAAAAGGATTAATCCGCGCGTCTTGGGTTGGGCCATCGCCTGTCTCGGTCGAGAATTCCTGGCTCGGCCGAGCTCTCTATAAAAGTGGCTCGGCCGAGAAATTCTGGCTCGGCCGAGAATCTTCAACAGCCAATTTTTGGCATCTTCGCTGACCTTCAAGCTCGGCCGAGCTCCTTTGGCTCGGCCGAGACCAATTCCCAGCAACTTGGATCAATTTTCGCTCGGTTTTTGACATGCGACACTTGTTCTCGCATCCAGTTTAAGTCGAGTTCGACTTTTTGGTCTAATTTCACCTTAATGCTTCAAAACAAGTCAAACAACATCAATTTGTCCAATAATACCAATACGAGCAATACACGACTAATTATCCATGCAAATGTTCCTAACTAGACATTTTAATCGACCTATTATGCACGCATAATTACGTGTACCAAAATCCCCCAAACTTAAACCTTTGTTCGTCCCAAACAATGCAAAACAAAGAAGAAACACAAAAGACACGTGTTTAAAGCGACTTAAGTGGCAAACAAAGTTTCAGAACATATTTTTATAAAGAAAGACAATACGATAACTTGAGCATATCCAACATAGCAACTTAGACTACTTTCGAGACTTGATACTTTTAACAAGTGATCCTTACGGGTTAAGTGTATCACTCTTCTCTCAAGTGTATAAGGTAAAGTTAATTCACTCGCATTGGACAACATGCAACGCCTACCATATGCTTGCCCGTTATCTAAATCAGACCTCGTACTTGACATGTGTGATATAGGATAAAAAAGGTCTTTATTTAGGTTGTAATGTGGGCTTAAGGTAAGGTGGGAAATATTTGGGTATAAGTGACTAATCTTTGGACTAATCGAGTTTTTCCTACTCAACCACCCCTCAAAACAATCACTCAATCCTCACTCTTTTAATTTCAGCAAACTCCCCACAAGGAAATTCCTTCACCCAACAAAAATCTTTATAATAACCCAACACTTTCTCATGCTTCATTTCCGGGTACCACAATTTTGTGGGACTACCCAATTTCTCACATCAATTCAAATCGTTAAGCATTGTTTAGCCTCCTAACCTCTCTTTGAACAAAAGCAATAAAACACTTATTCACAAACGACTTTTTCTCTTTTTCTTTTCTTTTTTTTTTTTTTCGTTTTTTTTTTTTTTTTTTTTCGTTTTTTTTTTCTTCAAACACTGACCAATACGTCACACTTTACACCCCCTCCCCTAAACTTGGTTGAAAACCAACGTTTGTGGGGAAAATAGTGGGATGAATTGGTTCAAAACACATAACACTTAAGAGAGGTTAGTCTAAGCTAGATTCTTTCACCTATCATTTGCATTCCCCTTTTTTCTTCCACATTCTCCATCTCTACCCAAGTTAATTCCCAACTACCTTCCAATCATCCTCCCTCATACTCACTCTTAGTCCAAATGGGTCAAAGGTTTATATGGAAAGGATGTGGCTTGTAACATAGGGCGTCAAAGAAAAAGTTACATAGCTCAAATGGGCTAACAAAGGAAAATTTAATTGGTGAAAAGGAAGACATGGAAAGGCTGAATAATAGGTTAAAAAATCAAGAACCGCCTAATATCATATCCTACATCACAGCATGTTTGACATATTCACGATAGAGACTCCGGGCAAGTTCTAGAGTCGACTACATATAACCAATGAATGCACACCGAAAGAATGTAAATATTACTCCAAAAATGGGAGTACAAAATTTGGCTCAAAAACTCACCAGGTTATAATTGATCACAAGTCTCAAGTACAAGCTCAATTTTATCTTCATTACATGTCATGCTCTATCATACGTCATTTTTCAAATTTTAAGCAAGAATCATGATCATCATTAACTAGTTGCACACTTATCAATTTCTCATATCTTGCCTTAAAAACACGCAGTTACAAACAAGGTACAATCTCGGGTTGACTCAATCCTAGACTCAACTAAAATGAAAAATATATAACAACTAAACACGACCCAACTCACAAAGACAGTGGCTCACAGGCCAGACGATCAACCAAGTAATTGGCTCACAGGCCATACAACTATGGCTCACAGGCCAACACTCAATAAATAAACAAGAAACTCGCAGCTAGCACAAAGCAAGAAAATATATGAAAATAAAGCTCAAAGCTCAAAAGGCTTAAAAGCGGCCAAATCGTCCCACTAACACCCCATCTCCCAAACTTGGTTAAAAACCACAGTTTGTGGGAAAAGAAGGGTACGATTTGGTGCTTACTCACAGTGCTACTACTAAAATGGTGGTTGGAAGCTATGCTTGCTCCATTATTTGGCTATCGCGCCCCACCGGATGTCCTTGTTATATCCATCCTGCTCCACCACTTCATTGATTTCGAGTAATGTTAGTTCCTACATACTTTTCAAAAACAAGAATAAAATGCATCAAACTAAAAAAATAAAAATGCATTAAATAAAATAAAAATACGATAAACATCGGGTTGCCTCCCGACAAGCGCCTTTGTTTTACGTCGTTGGCTCGACTCAAGACTTCCCTTTTAGAAAATACCCCAAGGTGGTTTGCGGGCTGGTCTTGATGATTGTGGCTCCTCCACTACCGTATGAGTTTTCATTCTGACCCGTTTCCTTCTCAGGTATGCACTTGGAGCCATGTTCAAATTGTACCCGCACTTTAATTCTTTTTCACAGACTGTCTGTAACACACTAGGTGACCCAGTGTGTGTCATGAACTCAAAATATGGCAGGGTACTGGATAATTCAGTGTGCGTCTTCAATACACTGTCTGTCAGCACATTTGATGACCTAGTCTGTATCTCGCCTCCAATGTGCGTATGTTCAGCCTGACTTTCAATGCTCTCTTCATTCTGCAGCACTTGTACGGCTTTTCATCCTCTCTAGGCTGTTCTTCGCTCCTCAAAATCACGGCATGTTCGTTCATTAGATTTTCCTTGGGTTGGGATGCCAATTTTTCTCTTTCTTGGTTTTCTAACCTGCATACCACGGTAACCAATTGACTAATTTGAGTCTCAAGGTTTCTTATTCTCAACCGTGTCTCTTCCTGAAATTGCAGAGTGTTAGAAGCCAAGATTTTCACCATATCTTCCAATGACATATTGGAACTTTGTTCCATCATGACATCAAAAGAAACAGTAACAGTCCTGCAGAAAGTAGCACTTCGACAAGCACGTAGGATGACCCAAAGATTACGAATAGTAATGAAAATAAATAATACTAATTAACAGAAGAAAATATGTATCTAAAATAGTAGAGAATATGGTTAACACAAGAAACACAATTAATTTCAACCGTTCCCCGGCAACGGCGCCAAAATTTGGCCACACTGTCGGGTGCAGTCAAATAAGATGATTATTTAACCTAACTATTCCTAACAGTAGCTAGAGCAAGTCAGGGTCGATCCCACAGAGAACAGGAATTAATCAATTAATTGTACTAACCAATTCTATATAAGTACTAATAGTATAAATATAATAAGGGGGAGTTTTGATTTGATTTAATTAACTAACGCAAATAACTAAAAATGATTAAACTAGTGAATAAAGAGTATCCCGCCTTTAACCCAGTATCCCCCTAGCCTGAATATTCATGTAACTAATGCAACTACTTAACTAATTAGTTCTGAGACCCCTACTCCAAGAATTAACAGGTACGCTTAGCTAACCCTTGTTACCCCTTAAGTATAATTAATCCTAAAAACTTAGTAATTAATCCTATCCAATTAAGTAGTCCTAGGAGACGCTCGCTAGAACTATCGTAACTAGACGCATAGGGAACTAAGGCAACGGAGTAGGTACGGTGTTGTACTCACGAAGGTGGTACAAGTGACCGCGACTTTATGTTATCCTAGCGAGTAACCACTTTTTGCTACTTTTGGGCACAAACGCATAACAATTACGGATTATGAATTTATGACCTAGCGACAGCTATATGCCTATTACTAGGGTGATCAGTCCACATAACAAACATATAAAAGATAGAGTAATCCAATAACACAATGTAATCTCAGAGCATAATTAAATTAAGCAATTACTGAATTAATTACATAAATAACAGTTTAGGGTTCAACATAGTTAAAGACGGGAAAATAAAGCTTAGCCGATCATAGCGATCGCTAAGAACAAACTATGAAAAGAAAACATTAAAACTATAAAAACTCTAAAACCCGAGTGCTGAATCTTGAGTCTTCGTGTTCTTCCGAATTTCCAAGTCCGCGCTCTTGAATCAGTGTCAAAGTGTCATTTTCGGACTTTTGGATCTTCTATTTATAGTCGAGGATGAATTAGGCTCAATTTGGGCCAGAAAAGGATTAATCCGCGTGTCTTGGGCTGGGCCATCGCCTGTCTCGGCCGAGAATTCCTGGCTCGGCCGAGCTCTCTATAAAAGTGGCTCGGCCGAGAAATTCTGGCTCGGCCGAGAATCTTCAACAGCCAATTTTTGGCATCTTCGCTGACCTTCAAGCTCGGCCGAGCTCCTTTGGCTCGGCCGAGACCAATTCCCAGCAACTTGGATCAATTTTCGCTCGGTTTTTGACATGCGACACTTGTTCTCGCATCCAGTTTAAGTCGAGTTCGACTTTTTGGTCTAATTTCACCTTAATGCTTCAAAACAAGTCAAACAACATCAATTTGTCCAATAATACCAATACGAGCAATACACGACTAATTATGCATGCAAATGTTCCTAACTAGACATTTTAATCGACCTATTATGCACGCATAATTACGTGTACCAGTATGCAGGTTCGCCAAGGCTGAGGAGCAAACCCGCCGCAAGCGCGAGAAACATGCCATCAAACGGCAATCAGATAAAACACAAGCCGGGACCAGTACCCGGCCTAGTGCCTTCACCCGCCTAAGCAGAGGACGTTTGGAACCCCGCGGAGATATCCCTCAACTCACTCCGCTTACAAAATAAAGGACATAAATACTTTCTGTTTCACAAGAATGATCTGCGACTGTGCCCACGGATAACTGCTCCTGCAGAGAAATGTAACCGTGATAAGTGGTGTGCGTACCACCATGATCATGGACATGACACCGAAGAGTATCACGAACTTGGAAAAGAAATTGAGGATTGTTTGAAGAGGGGTTTCCTACGGCAATATGTAGCTCGGACCGAGGACAGGTCTCGGTCGAACCAAAATGGAGGCTCACAACAAGGTCGCGGAGGTTACAATGACCGAGGTCCAAGACAAAATAGACCTCAGTGGCAGAATAACAGGTCAGGGTACAACAACTATGCTCGGCAAGACCAGGGAAGTCGTCAATAGCCCCAGTTGCTGCCGCATCCGCCACCTCATGGAGGACCTGGAGACAATCCGCCCAATCACGTTATAAATGTGATCTATGGGGCCATTCCAACCGGGACTTCCCGAAGTGCCCTGAAGGCCGAAGCGCGCAGGCCTCCTCCCGAGGAGCCATGCCACAAACGCCTCCACAAATCTGAAACTGTAAGTTTCACTGATGAAGATCCTGTTCCCGAGCTCACCCCACATACTGATGTCATCGTAATCGATATGGCCGTGGCTAATGTTACAATAAAATGAGTTTTCGTTGACAATGGAGCCGCAGTCAGTGTCATATTCGCTGATTGTTTCCAAAAAATGGGCATACCTCATGAACAACTCCGACCGGCCCCCGGGCCTTTACAGACCTTCACTCAGGGTGAGGTTCAACCTGAAGGAATCATCAACCTTCCCGCTTCGCTTGGTACTTATCTAGTAATAAAAACCATCTTCGTTGATTTTTATGTGGTCAGTTCTCCATCTCCATACAACATGATTTTGGGCCGAGATTGGCTCATCCCGGCGAAGGCCGTTTGTTCCACATACCACCTCACACTATAGTTTCCTACATCCCACGGTGAGGTGGCCATCCGTGGTAATCAACGGGTCTCTAAAGAGTGCATGTATGTAGCACTTAAAAAAAAAATAACAACGAAGGTTCCTCCCAAGCCACAGTTTCAAATAGCCACCTCGGCTCTTACCTCGGGTTCATCTGAATCACTCGGGGACGATACTGTTAAGGTGCCGCTCGACCAGGCTAAATCGGAACAGACTGTCACAGTCGGCGCTGTAGATACCCCATTGTTACACAATGCCATTATCCAGACCTTACGAGAATATTCTGAAGTTTTTGCGTGGTCTTCCCTGGATATGCCGGGGGTCTCTCCAGACCTTATCACTCATAAGTTAAATATTGACCCCGGCGTGAAGCCCATACAACAAAAACGGCGGCAATTTGCTCCAGAAAGGAACGCGGCCATCCGAACTGAAGTTCAACAGCTTCTGGACGCAGACATCCTGTTCGAGGTACATTATCCGTCCTGGTTTTCTAATCCCGTGATGGTAACGAAGTCCAATGGGGCATGGAGAATGTGCGTTGATTTCTTTGACCTCAATAAGCACTGCCCAAAGGATTGTTATACTCTGCCCCTCATCGACCAAAAAGCCGAGACCATCACTGGGCACAAGGCACTTTGCTTTTTAGATTTATACAAGGGATACCATCAAATTCATATGGATTGCCGTGATGCTCTCAAAACGGCCTTTATCACTGATTTTGGGGGCTTTACCTTCAAAAAAATGCCCTTCGGGCTCAAGAATGCTGGAGCCACTTACCAACGCCTTATGGACCACGTCTTCCGAGATCAAATCGGCCGAAATGTTGAAGTATACGTTGACGATCTTGTTATTAAAAGTTCCTCCATCGCCACATGTATACATGACATTGCCGAGACGCTGAGCACGTTGCGACGCTATAGTCTTCGCCTCAATCCGGTCAAGTGCACCTTTGGCGTTGGCTCAGGTAAATTTCTAAGATATGTGGTCTCGCAGCATGGTCTCCAGGCTAACCCAGCCAAGATCAGAGATGTATTGGATCTTCAGCCGCCAAAGACGGTGAAGGATGTTCAGCGTCTCACTGGCGGTCTCGCGGCCTTAAATCGTTTTTTGTCTAAGGCCGCGGAGCGTCAGCTCCCATTCTTCAAAATTTTGCGTCAGGCTAAAACATTCGAGTGGACCCCGCAGTGCACCGAGGCCTTTGAGGCTTTAAAACAACACATCAAGCAGTTACCAACTATGTCCGCTCCTGTCCCCGGAGAGCCCCTTTATGTGTATTTGACATCCGCCGAAGAAGCTATCAGCGCGGCAGTCGTCCGCGAGGATCACGGGAGTCAGCAGCCTGTGTATTTCTGCAGCCGAGCACTTCAAGGGGCGGAGACCCGGTACTCTGTGGCAGAAAAAATAGTATTAGCCCTCGTTATGGCAGCCCGCCGTCTGCGGCCCTATTTTCAAGGATGCGACATTAGGGTTCTCACTAATCACCCTATTCGTCAAATCCTCGTTAAGCCCGATGTGTCAGGACGTCTGGTTAAGTGGGCCATTGAACTCGGCGAATATGACATTCAATTTTTACCTCGCCGGGCCATCAAAGGCCAAGCCCTTGCAGATTTTTTGGTAGAAGCACCATTCACTGACCCCAGGACAACCGCACATACTACCACTCCTCACCATTCCGATCTCAATACTGAAACCCACAAGTGGCAAGTATACGTGGACGGTGCCTCTACGACCCGAGGCAGTGGCGTTGGGGTCCTTCTCATTGGCCCCGATGGCGTTGAGATCAAGTATGTCTTGCGATTTCAGTTCAAGGTGACCAACAACGAAGCGGAATATGAGGCAGTCCTTGCAGGGCTCCGGCTTGCTCAAACCTTTGCAGCTTTGCATATCCAACTTTTCACGGACTCCGAGGTGGTCTCTAGTCAAATCAAAGGCACCTATGCAACAAAGGATGATACGTTGAAAAGGTACCTCGCTTTGACACTTAAGCTTTTGTCGACTTTTGCTTCGATTGATATCCAGTAGGTACCTCGCGAAGAAAATGTTAAAGCTGATGCTCTTAGCAAAATGGCCTCCGCGGTCCAGACCAACATGTCTCCGGACATAATCGTCGAAGATGCTTTCCACCCTTCAATTCATGTAGCGGTGGTATCTATATTGATTGAGACCAGTCCCAATTGGATGACTCCTATCGTCCATTATCTCCGGGATGGTACACTGCCAGATGATAAATTACTCTCTCGGCGGATAATTCTTAAAGCACCGAAGTATACGCTTCATGACGGAATATTGTACCGCCAATCGTACTTACAGCCGAGTCTTCGCTGCCTTGGCCCAGTCCAGACTGATTATGTTCTCCGCGAATTTCATGAGGAGGCCTGTGCAAGTCATATTGGCTCGCGGACGTTGGCCAAGAAAGTCCTCCGGTTGGGATACTACTGGCCCACGTTATTTAATGATGCCCATAATTTAGTGTTAAAGTGTGACAAGTGTCAACGACACTCCATAGTGAAGCATCTACCACAAACCGAGCTCGCTGGCATACAAAGTGCCTGACCCTTTATCCAGTGGGAAATCGACATTGTAGGCCCGTTTTCGGTTGCTCCAGGTGGATTGAAATTTATTGTGGTTGTAGTGGATTACTTCACCAAATGGGTCGAAGCCGAGCCCCTTACTGCTATTACCGGTCAAAACATCCTGAAGTTTGTTTGGCGTAACATCATATGCCGCTTCGGTATCCCGAGCGCCATTATCTCCGACAATGGCAAACAGTTCGCTAATGACCCCTTCCGGTCCTGGTGCGAGGAGTTGCACATCAAGCAAATTTTCACCTCGGTCGCTCATCCTCAAGTTAATAGCCAGGTCGAAGTCACTAACCGCACTCTGCTTAACGGATTAAAGAAGCGCTTAGATCAAGCTAAAAACCTCTGGGCCGAGAATCTTCTGCAGGTTCTCTGGGCCTATCGTACTACGCCGCATACGTCAACCGGAGAAATCCCATACAGCCTCACTTATGGCTCCGAGGCTGTCATCCCTACCAAGGTTGGGGTACCCAGTCCCCGACTCGTTAACCTCGACCCCGAGACTAACGACGAGGCACTCCGTACTAACTTGGATGAACTCGAGCACCGCCGTGATCAATCCTTCATTCAACAAGCTAAATGTAAGCAATGAGCAGCTCAGTATTACAACCTCCGGGTTAGGGGTACTCAGTTTAAAGTCGGAGACCTTTCTGCCAGCAAAGCTGCCCCCGAGGGCAAACTGCATGCCGCCTGGGAAGGGCCTTACTGCGTCGTTGCCGCGCATGCCTCCGGGAGCTATCAGTTAGTGCATCTAGATGGTACGCCGATACCCCGAACATGACATGTTACTAATCTGCGGCGTTTTTATCTATGATTTTCGACAGTCAAGTACCTCTTCTACCTTTACATTCTTTGTACGTTATTTCATTTTCGTACTATAGCATTTTCTTTTTTATGAGTATCTTTGTATTCTTCAATTGTTCCGACAATTACTTTGAATAAAGTTTTAACTTTACATACATTACTGTACTTTCTTCTACGCTGCGGGGACGCCCCGGCCTAGACTCATTATTGTTTGTCTCCGGACACACTGGTCTCTCGCCTGATCCGTCCGGAGAGATTAGCATTTAGTCCTCGGACATATATTCCCTCTCGCCTGTTTAACCGGAGAGGTCATTCACTCCCGCCTGATCCGTCTGGGGAGATTCTGTGCCTTGCTTCCGCACAAGGGCTTATTTTCGTATCGTACTCCCGAGTACTAATTAACGCATTATTTTCATAATGACATATCAAAATAACTTTAAAGCATTCATATAGTGGTTAACCACCTAGCTACTCTTATCAAGCATACTTATGATGTACAACCAAATATTTTCAAAAAGTTTTACTTATCAACTGTCCTTTACACTTGAACAAACGTCGCTTATAATAAATTATTATCTCTAGCCTCCGAGCCAATACTCCGCGCTCCGGTGTTGGGATCCGTCCCTGGAGCCCCTTCGAGTCCTCCGGGATCTCGATGTTCCTTGGCTTTGGACCCCGGTCCTCCTCCTGCTTCTACCTCCTCTCTGACGAGGACTTACTCTCGGGACTGGCCTGGGTATGTTGTCTCTTCCCGATCTCCTCAGCGACGAGGACTTGGTTGGGGCGCTGGCCTCGAAGTGTTCGCCCATTCCACGGGATCCCATTCCGATGGCTCCATCACTTCGATCTCCTCAGCTAATTTTTCAACCTCCTCCTCAGCCACAGCCACCGGGGCCGGCTCTTGGATTATGATACCTTTGGCTTTTCCCAATGCCCCCTTTTTACTCCTCCGCGGAGCCTTCGAGGGGTCCTGCCCTCGGCTGGAGCTCGTAATGTACTCTTCTGCGGTACGCCGCCACCTGCCACGGCCTCTTAAGCCCTCGTACATGTTGAGAAGTAATTTCAGTACTTCTCGCTTTCTAACAAACTCGGAGGCGTCTGTATGATCGGCCGCCATCAACGCGATAATTTCTCCTTGGATCTCGGTTGTCCGCTCTTCGACCTCCTCAAAAGTTAGCAGGCCATACTCCGTCAGTATTCGTTCATACTCTTTTTTATGGATGCTGACTCGATCTAGCTCGGCGACCGTTGACAAATATTTCAACTGCTGGTCTCTGACCCTTTCGACAACCTTAGTTCTCGCCTCTTCAGCCTCCGTCGCCCTCTTTTCCGCCGAGGCTACCATTTTCTCCAACCTCGGTACTACCAATATCTTCATGTCATCTCTTTCTCTCTGCAGCCAGTTCAGGGACTGCATCAGTTTTTTTATCACCTCGTGAAGTTCTGCGGTATTCTCCTGCTACACCCGTCATATGCAAAAGCCATTTATAAGATCGCCCGTATACTGCACATAATCATCGTCATACTCAACGCATATATTCAAAGTTTAACAACACAACATCAGCAACTTGTCATTTATACATTGGCAAAAAGGCAATTACACTTCAATATTTTTATTTTACATATGCCACGAGAAGAAAAATTTATTTCCTATTCTATTCCCCGCCTAGGGCAGGGGAGGAACTGACCTCGATTCCAGCCGAGGTCGTGGCATGTGGATCGGCCAGCTGCTGAGCTCCGCCCTCCTGAGGAGCTACTACATCTGCCGCGGGCGCTATCCTCGGTGGGGGGGGGGGGAGGGGGCTCTCCCTTAGCTCGGGCACATGCATGCCCATGCGGTATCCCAGGAAGTCCTCATCTTGGTCTACGGAGCAGCCCGCCACATCTTCGGCGGTCAGAATAGTTCCTTACTGCGCTAGTGCCTCCACTAAGGGCCACTCGGGGAGATGGGACAGGGTGTTGTAGTAGGCGACATCCACATTGCTCACAGACGCATAATCGTACCCGAAGTCCTTTTTGTAGACGTCTACCTCCGGGTACGCGTCCTTTACTACCTCTAACACTTCTGTGCGTGTGGAAACGTCCCCAACTGCCACAAAATTTGTCAAAAAATTCACAAACATCTCTGTTTGCGATAGCTTCTCAACAAAGGCCCTCAGCATTGCTCCTTGGCCCTCAGCCTTTTTCTTTAGCTCTTCACGAGCTGTGGCTAGTTCTCCCCGGAGAATAGCCATCTTCACCACCTCGACCCTGAGTCGAGCTGCCTCCTTCTCGGCCTCCAATGCCCGGCCCCGTGCCGTGACCTGGCCACTCTTGGCCTCACTTGCCTCTCTGCGGAGCTTATCACACTCCCCGCGCAGGATCCCAAGCTCTTCCTTCAGGGCCTCAGTCTCTTCTCTCTGGCGGCGGCGCGAAGTCAATTAACCCCTGACACAGGGTCCATTCTTCCTCCCTCTCCGATGCCTCGTGGACATCCACATTCCTCTGGCCCTGCATAGCACTTCGTGAGATGTTGTGTGCCAACACAATATAAATATATGGACATAATGGATTATACCTCCGAGGTCGGACCCAATCGCCTTCTCTTCGTGATCAACGGCGGAGTCGGAGCATGCCCCGGCCTCTTCTTCGGACTTGGGGAGGAGTCCGTCAGCGGAACAAACTCCTCAGTCCCTTCACCGGGTATTCTCCCCGGGGTTTTCTCCTCTTCGGGGGTTGAGTTTCTGGGCGACGGAACCTTCTCCGGTGTTCGCTGAGCACCTCCCGCGGTCATTTTTTGAAGGCTGGTTTTAAAGCGTCCCACTGCAGAAAACCATCAGCGTGTTAGAAACAAAATTCGGCAGCAGTTACAGACAATTGTAAAAAAGAGTTCCTATCCTCCTCCTCCGCCCCGCTAAAGACCCCTCACTAGGAGCTGGCGATGTTCTCGCCTCGGGTCCCTTTGTATAATACAGGGACAGCCCAGCCTCCTCCAGTTCCTCCTCATAAAATACTTGCTTTAGAGTTCCTGCCTGCTCGAAAACTCCAACCGATTCAGGTACTCCCGTGGGTACCCCGTCCATCACCTCCTCCCTGCTCCACCTCGGGATTGGTTTAGATTCTTTAATAAATAGGAACTTCATTTTCCAGCCCTCCACCTTACTCGGGTTCTGCACCCTAAACCCTCTTTGCACCTTCGGGTTTAGAGAAAACCACCCTTTTCCCTTCCCAAAAGGTTTCAATTGGAAAAAGTACCTAAATAACTCTATGGAGGGCTTCACCCTCGCAGTCTTACATACAATCATAAACCCTACAATTTGCCTCACGGCATTTGGCGCTAGCTGCACCAGTGCTATACCATAGTATCCCAGCAACTCTACCACAAAATTCCACAATGGGAATCTCAACCCCACCCTCAACTGATCTATGTATACGGTTATATACCCATTCGGTGGACAGCACACCCTATCACTCGGCCCGGGTATTATATATTCTAAGTCTATTGGGAAATAGAAACCGGGCACCATTGCCTCGATTTGGGCCTCTGTCACCCGCGGCATGCTTAAGGCCACGTCCAAATTGGCCCTCACTTCTAAACAAGTGGGAAATCTCACCTCCCGTGTCCAGATTTCCCTAAGATCCGCCCTATACACCTTCCTGTTCTCACTCCTTTCAGGGTAGATTGTTCGAATGGGCTTCGTATTTACAGGGCCCTCCCCAGTACCGATTATCCCCACACTATTAGTTTCTGAAGATGAGGACATACTTACTTGCTACTCCAAGCATGCCGGAACGACATTGATGTGCTTCTCCAACGTCTGTTACTTTCTTTTTCGCCTTCCCGCTGGCTTTCTTTGATCACAATTGCAAATGAGTGAAAGTGCAACTGCTGCTTCTTTTTTCCCTCTAATACAACAATTGAACGACTCAGATCTGGCCTTTTCAAATTCAACATCTGCGATTCGCACATGGCTCTCACGCGCCTCACAGTTACCTAGGCGCGTGGGGAACACGCTTCTTGAGCTTTGCAAAAACGTCACTTCACACCCCTTCCCCTCATGATGGCGCCGCCAATCACATCAATTTCACCCTTCCCCAGGAAGCCTCAGGTTTCACTCCGGTGGCCCCTTTACCCCGGGGGTACTTCAGCTCGGCTCCGGTCGATCTCATGACCTCGGGGGTATTTCAGTTCGGTCCAGTTTGGTCCTCGCGGAGTCAATCCAAACCTCTGGATCTCACACAGTGAGAGAATAGAGACTCAATTCTCACAATCCACTTGGTCACAAGCACATGCAGTATGAAACGCACGTTACAATGTGTCATTTCCCTAAAGGAAGCGTATGTCATTTACTGAACATATTGTACAGATCTTGGTCTAGATGCCTTTCAGCAGCTAACATGAGCTTTATCTATAGATGTCCTCAATTTAACGTCTAACTCGAGAGAACTTACATCTGGCTATACGATAAGTTATAATTGGATAATAAAATATCCAATTCGATCACATGTTACGGAACATCGATCTCATCTTAGCGTACTAAGATGACACTCATAGAATCAATTGAATGAATTCTCCGGGAATGCATCATCTCGGCTCCGGTCGATCCCATGACCCCGAGGGTACTTCGGTTCGACAAGGATGGCATCTCTCTTTGCCAGCTACACCTTTACATCACTCTACATCGCCGCCCGTTACACCATGCCTTACTTTTAACCGAAGCTCCTACCTCGCTCCGGCTGGTGGGGGAGCATCTGATAGGTATGGCCCAGTAACTTCGGGTCGGGCTAACCCGCCAGTCGGGTCAAGTGGGCCCAGAAGTACGAGCCCAGCAACTAAGCCGGCCCAGAAGCACGCGCGAGCCCAACACAGCCCAGTTGAGGCGCATTCGGGAATGTAGATCCCCATGATCTTCCCATGATCTTTTCCCAACCGCCATGCAGATTTGGTAGCCGAGTTTATAGGGATTTAGTTAGGGTTTTGATTTGTATAGTATAAATAGTAGAATTGTACTCAGATTTAGGTTCGCACTTTGTACTCTAAAACTACAGCGTGTAAGATCCACAGGAAGATAGTGAATAACACCTCGACAGGTGATTGCCTCTGCCCATGGACGTAGATCTCCGGATCGAACTACGTATATCTTGTGTTCTTTACTTTTCTTGCGTTTGGTAGCATCGTTGATCAAGCTTTACTCCGAATTCCTTAGATAAACGGATTGCGCTTTAACACTTCATTTCCCCCAACTTACACGTCGGTAAATATAAATTTATCTGAAGTGATTGATTTGACTGAGACCTATCTTTGTCCCAAGTTGGTTTGTTCTTTAAAAAGTTTGTGCTCTGTCATGGCCAGTTATATGTTGCAGTTTGTGATATTGAAAATAAAAGTTATAATAAACACCGAATGTCGTGTACAACGGGATGTATAGAAATGTATATAGATTCCTTACACGTGTTCAGGTAAAAATTTTGCCATGAGTATGCACAAATGCTTTTGTAATTAATGAAATTTATATTTTTGAATCGATTAATTAGTTACTTTACAAATATCAACAAAACGATATGATATTTATCTATTAAATTAAAATTATTTAGAAAATAATAGGATATCCATTAGATTAAATTAATATCGATTAGAACGCATTATATATTTTCATATTACTGGAATATCTTATAACCGTACATCGACATTATGATATCCATTATATTGAATTAATATAGATTAGAATGCATTATATATTTTCATATTACAAAAACATATCTTAAAACCGTGCATCGCACGGATGATTTACTAGTTTGTCTATAATAATATTAGATCTAGAAATATTCTAAAATAGTATACAACTAATAGATTGATTTTATATAAATATCAATATTGTACTTTTCTAATTTAAAAATTATATACATCCTTTATGAAAAATATTATTTTTTGCTGTGAGATATAATATGATCTATAAATATTTTTTAGGTAAGCAAATAATTTTTTTGTTTAAATCAATAAATCTATATCAGATCCACAACTGTAATGAAAAATAGAAATTATAAAAGAAAAATGTCAAATAATTAAAAATAGAAAATAAAAAAGAATATAGAAACTATAAAAAGACACTGAAAAAAGGGAAAAAATAATAATAAAGAAATCAATTAACAAAAAACATTTGTTGAGGTGTCGTGGGGCTTCTAACTAAAGGTGGCAAAATTGGCCTGGCTCAGAAGCCCGATATCTTAGATGGGCTGGGCCATAGAAATCTTGGCCCGAAGTACTATTTGGTCCGATCGGCCCAGCCCGATGGCCCAAAAACTCGACGGGCTATGGACCGGCCCGATAAACTTAGTATGTTATAGGGGAATAGGCTGGGCCAGACTAACTAATTTTAGGTTTGACCAAATTTTGGCCCGACCCGGCCCAAAATATAGCATTGGCCCGACGGACTCGTCCTGGCCTGCCCGAGTTGCCACTTCTACTTCTAACCTGTACTCTCTGTACTTCACTGATATGCCTAAATCTCTAGAGGTGGTAAAAATCCTTCGGTCTGATGGGTCAGCGAGTCCCCCTAACACTTTAGACGGGCTATACCATAAGAACTTTTATTCGGAGTACCAACAAGCCCAACAAGGCTGTGGGACTGACCCTAAAATCTTAGTATATTTCGGAAGATGGGTCATGATGGACTCAACTTACTATGTTTTTCATCCACTATTAAATTCCATCAAAACTAACAAAATCGATAAAAAATATAAAAAGGGAAATATAAATGGATTTCATAAAAAATATTAAAATTCATCATTACAAATAAAGATAGTTATGAAATCTAAAATTTACTCCGAATATTTACATAAAAACAAAAAAATTACTACACAAAAACTATATACATAAACATATATAATTTAAAATTTGTCTATAATAATATTGAATCTAGAAGTTATTTAAAAAAATATACTACTAGAAAATTAATTTTATACAAAATATTGAGGTTGAAATTGGTTTTGTCAAAGGTTGTAAAAGTCACTAGGTGCTAGTTAGGCGGTGGACTGAGGCCTAGTAACTAGGTGAAGCTAATGGGGGCATAGGCATGGTTAGGCGGGAAGAAATCGAAAATAAACATAGGCGACCAATGTGAGTCTAGTGCTTAGGCGGGGAGAGCAAGAAAAACTTTTGACTAAAAAAAGACATTACTTTTTTAACAAATTAATATGTGTTAATTAGTTAAACTAGTAATATTTTTCGTACAAGTGATACCTTTGTGTTTAACGAGTAATACTGAGCATTCTTGATTCAATATGTGTTGTATGCGAGTTATGCCTTTAAGTAAACAAATAATACTTTTCAGATAAACAATAACATCTTTATTAAACAAGTAAAACATGTAGTATTATTATTTTCTTAAGAAAAATATGAATAATACTTTTTAGGTATAGATGTAATATCATTTTGTTAAATATTGTTTAAACAAATAAATCACATCAGATAAACAACTGTAATTAACAATGTATGATTTAAAAAACATAAAATGAAAAATCAAAATGATAATTAAAATTATACAATAATATAGTAAAATAAAAAATATAAATATATAGAAAAATATACAACACAAAAACTTTGATAAATAAAAAATTAATATAATATAATAAAGAAAACGTTTCAGGCTTTTAAACATTAAACAAAATAATATTATAACCACATGAAAGGAAAAAAGAAAAGCAAAATATAAAATTTGATAAGCTAATCGCTAAACTAGAACATATAAATAAAAAATAAAAACGATCACACTTGGTCCAAAAATCATTTGTTCTTTTCTTTTGTCTTCTTCTTTTCAACACAGATAAACAATAAATAAAAAACAAAAACTTTCAAACATAGCAAACATAGGGGGAGGGAGGAATTAGATAAAGCATTAGGGTTCTTTGCGACTTTGCCCTCCCTTCGCCCTGTCGTCGCGCCGCTGGAGATCGTCTCTCGTTGCCGGATATCGTCACTTGCGTCTCACTGCTGGAGATCGTCACTAGAATATACCTATACATTTTTTCCGAAGTTCAATTTCAAGCAGTCTCGAAATGCAAAACCCTCTTCGCCCCTCTCCATTTGATAACAATCATGATTGAATGTGAAGAAGATGGAAAGTGTAAGTTTACATCTGATGAACCAGAAGGAAAAGTTACGAAGAACATTATGATTCTTCAAGCTCTATACTAAGATATATATACATATGGGCTGTTAGCATAGCCCAAGTGAATGTGGGCTCGGCCCATTAATAATATGAGCCTATATATTATTCTAATACCCCCTCAAAATGTGAATGCATGTTTAACATTCCCATTTTGTGTTTGAATGTGTTGAAGGCAGTAGGAGCTAACGGTTTGGTCATTATATCTGGAAGATTGGCCTCAGTTGGAACTTGGATGAGCTTTAGGAGACCTTCCTTGATCTTTTCTCTTGTGTAGTGGAAATCTATTTGTATGTGTTTGGTTTTATCGTGTAGGACGGGATTGTAAGCTATGGAGTAGGTCGCCTTGCTATCTGTGTAGAGGATTGCCGGCTGTGGATGAGTAATATGGAGATCTTGGAGTATGTATTTTATCCACTGAAGTTCAGCTGGCGTTATCCCATGGTTCGATATTCGGCTTCAGCAGAGCTCTTGCTTACTGTTGCTTGTTTCTTGGATTTCCAAGATATTAAGGAATTGTCGAGGTATATTGTGTAGCCTGTGACACTTCTTCGAGTTTGAGGACACCTTGCCCAGTCAGAATCACAAAAGCCCTGCAGCTTGAAATCATTGTTAGTGGGATAAAGAAGACCGAGACCTGGTGTAGCTTTGATATATCTTAGAACTCTGTGTGCAGCAGACAAGTGTATCTCTAAAGGATTAGTCATGTATTGAGTTAAAAGTTTGTATTGAAAAAGCTAGATCGGGTCTAGTTATTGTCAAATATAACATTTTTCCCACTAGTCGTCTATATGCCGAGAGGTCCTTTAAAGGAGGACTATCTTTAGAATTAAAAATTTGTTTTTCATCCATGGATGTTGTAAATGGTTTACTCCCTAGTTGAAGTCCATGTTTATTTCTAGTTACTTCTACACCAAGAATGTATTTCAATTCACCCAAGTCTTTAATGGTAAATTCAGCATGCAAATGATCTTTGACATGTTGTATTTCAGTCATGTCATTACTACAAATGATCATGTCATCCACATAACAAAGAATGATGGTAAAAGATTTATTTTGTTGTTTCGTAAAGAGAGTAGAATCTGCCTTAGATTGTGTTTACCAATCTTGTGAAGAGAGTCAAATAATTTGTGAAACCATTGTCTAGGAGCTCGTTTTAAGCCGTATATGCTTCTATTCAATTTACAAACTCGTTTATCACCTTCTTTACAATAACCGAGTGGGGGTAACATACACACTTCTTCAATTAAATCACCATGCAAAAATGCATTATTCACACCACATTGGTGGATTAACTAATTACTAGAAACAACAACAGATAGTAAAATTCTTGCCGAAGTGATTTTAGCAACAGGTGAGAAGGTGTCAAAGTAGTCCACACCTTCTTGTTGTGTGTACCCTTTAGCTTCCAATCTCGTTTTATACCTTTCTATCATACCATCAGATTTATGTTTTATTTTATAAACCTATTTGCAACCTATACAATGTTTTCCTTTAGGAAGATCGACCAAGGTCCAAGTACGTGTTCTTTCTAAGGCTACAATTTCAGATTTCATAGCTTTAACCCATCTTCATTGTCTTTTGCTTGTTTATAATGTTTTGGTTCAATAGCATGAGTAATGGCAGCAGTGAAACATTTATGATTTTCAGAAAGTTTTGAAGTGGAAATGAAATCTAAAATAGGATATCTAGTAGGCCTTGAAAGAGCTAAATTACTAGACTTTGTACAATCTTTATTAGCTAAAGATGGTGGCAGATTGATTTAATATATATCTAATATGCAGGTGTTTGTTTGGATCTAGATGATCTTCATAAATCATTTTCTGTATGCATCAAATCATCATGTTGTGCTACAGTTTCAGTGGGGTTAGAAATACCTGTAATATGGCCATTCTCAACAGTTGGGGAGTTGTCTGTGGCAAGTTCATCAAGCTCTTCTTGGAGAGCTTGGTGAATTAAGTCACCAGAATCTGAAACTAAATCAACAGAATCTGAAGTACTATCATTAAGTGGATTCATGACATTCTCACTAGAAAATTCGCTCTTGAGAAACAAGTTTTGAAAATTTAGTGAGATGATCAGTTTGGAACAGCTTATCAATTTGAGTTTTATCACAAGATTTGGAAAAAGGAAAAATAGTTTCATGAAATCTAACATCCCTTGAAATGAATACTTTGTTTGTCTCTATTTCAAGAAGTTTGTAACCTTTGGTTCCAAAGGGGTAACAAATAAAAATGCATTTTAATGCTCTAGGTTGAAATTTGTGTCTATGCGCACTAAGTGTGTTGGCAAAGCATAAACAACCAAAACATTTCAAATAAGTCAAAGCTGGTTGCTTATTATGTAACATTTCAAAAGGAGTTTTGTTTTGTAAACCTTTTGATGGAGTTCTATTTATTAGATGGACAACAGTTTGTATACAATCAGACCAGAATTTTAAAGGAATAGATGACTGAAAAAGTAAAGCTCCAGCAACTTGTAAAATGTGTTGGTGTTTTCTTTCCGCAACACCATTTTGTTGTGGTGTTTCAACACAAGAAGTATTTTGTACAATACCATTTTTATGAAAAAAAAATCAGTGAGTATAAACTCGGTACCATTGTCACTCCTTAAGCACTTTATTTTCTTATTAAATTGATTACAAACCAGATTGTGAAAACTTTCTATTGACGTTTTAACATCGGACTTATTTTTAGTAAATAAACCTATGTACATCTAGTGTAATCATCTATAATGGTAAGAAAATATCTATGACCATTGTAAGACTCAATTGAAAAAGGTCCCCAAACATCACAATGTATGATTTCAAAAGCACTACAAGTAGAGGAAACACTTGTTTGAAAAGGGAGCCTCTTTTGTTTTGCCAAGGGACAAATATCACAAATTTTATTCATATCAGAAGGTTTTACAAAAACACTCTTAAGAAAAGTAAATTTCTTCGGATGTATGTGGCCTGACCTAGCATGCCACACATTAAAAAGTGGGAAATTGATCAACATCAGAATGGAAAATACTTGAACGAGCAAATTCAGTTTTCTCAGTTACAGAATTAACAAGATTACATGTCAAAGAACTAGCAAATCTGCCATGTTTTAACAGGTATAGGCCACCTGTCTATTCAGCAAAACCAATCTCCCTCTTGGTGTGATTTTCCTGTAATTCACAGTGAGAATCAACAAACATCACACTAACTTTTGAATGATTGGTCAAATGTGATACAGTTAGTAAATTGAATGAAAATTCAGGCACAAAAAGGATATTGTACAAAGTGATTTTCTCATTCAACTTAATGTTTCCTACAAGTGTAGCAATAACAAGATTATTGTTTGATAAGTTTACTTTTGTGAGGCAGGGGACATGGGCAGTATTAAATAAAGATTTGTCACAGCACATATGATCAGTAGCCCCTGTATCTAAAATCCAATTGTTATTCACACATTGTGAGTTGAAAGAGAAATGTATACCTGGATGTATACCTGAATCTGCAACCTGAACAAAAGCAGCAGTATGGTCACCAGATTTCTGTAGCTTAGTGAAGGCTAAAAACTGCTCAAACAGATCTTGATTGAAAAGAGGGTTAGTAGCAACAGACTGTTCTTTAACAGAAGTTTCAGCATGAGAAGTTTCAATGACAGAGTTGTTGGCAGAGGTCTCTGCTTGCCCTTGAAGTGTTTGGACCTTTCCAACCAGGGGGATAGCCTATCAATTGATAACACCTGTCTATAGTATGACCGGGAAGGTCCCACTGGTACATTTAAGTGGTCTCTTCCTATCCTTAAAATTCTCGTTTCCTTGCCTAGCTAACATAGCCACAAAATTATTAGGAATGGAAGCAGGGACATTTAGCGATCTTTGACTTTATTCTTGCAACAAAAGCAAATATACTTTGGCTAGGGAGGGCAAAGGGGTCTGTAATAAAATCTAACTCCTAATGGCAGCATAAGAATCATTAAGACCAACTAGAAATTTCATAACAACATCCCGTTCTTGTGTCTTGGCTACCAGTTGAGGCAAGTTACAAGAACAGTTTGCACTACAAGTACTTTCAAAATGGGCCTAAAACTAAGGTATTCATCCCATAAACTTTTGAACAGGTTGTAATAATCGACTAAAGAATTAAAACCTTTTGAAATGGAGCTGAGAGTCTATTCAAGATGATAGATACGAAGGTCGTCAGCTTTTGAATACCTGGCGTGGAGCTCATCCCACACATCACGAGCATATGTGAAAAACTCCAGGGTGCGCTTTATGTCCAGATTGATGGAATTGAGGATCCAGTTGAGAACAAGATCGTTCGCACGAACCCAGGCAACGTAAATGGTGGCATCATCAGCAGCCGCAGGTGGAAGGATAGAACCATCTATCAAAGGTATCTTGTTCTTCACACTCAACGATCGCTTGACCGAATGGCTCCAGGACACATAATTTGTGCCATTGAGGGGCTCCAAAATAATCGCGACGGCTGGATTATCTTGAGAATTGAGAGCCAGAGGAGAAAGAGGGTTGAGTGCAGGATTTAAGGAATCAGGATCAATAGGCATGATTAAGGCTACAGAGATTTGAGAAAACCCTAGTCGGACAAAAAAAAATTTGAAAAATCGGAGAAATCGACACCGACAATTCACCCCGAAATAGAAGAAAAACAACGATTCAATGAACAATTGAATCGAACAAAAGCACAGAAGGCTTCGAGTCGCTTGTCGAACGAAACAAAGTTGAAGAATTTCGCGAGAAACAAAAATTCTGCGAATCAAAAATAGAAATGCAACGGAGATAAACTGGATCGAAATCTAGCATAGCCACCTAAACGCAAAAACTGATACGATGATAACAATCATGATTGAATGTGAAGAAGATGGAAAGTGTAAGTTTACATATGATGAACCAAAAACATTATGACTCTTCAAGCTCTATACTAAGATATATATACATATGGGCTGTTAGCATAGCCCAAGTGAATGTGGGCTCGGCCCAGTGACAATATGGGCCTATATATTATTCTAATACCACCTAAATAAACATTGGCCCTTCTTCATTTGAACGCTGACAGTCTCTGCTCGGTCACCTTGCTGGTCGTTGCTTTTATCCACCTCGCAGGTCATTGTGAGTATTTGATGTATTTAGTAATGGTAATTTAATTTTATCCAATTTGATTGATGGATTTGTTTTGAAAGGATTTGATTCTTGGTTCTCTGATGCACTAAAACTTTTACATACAATGTATCTGGTTCAAGATATATATATATTGTGTGCAATGTATTAGTTGAGATCTGGGTAGAACTATCCATCTTATTGCAACAAATTAAAATTATAAGCACGAAACACCATAGAATTGTCCATCTTATTGAAACAAATTAAATTAAAATTATAAGCACGAAACACCATTCAATATATTTGATATATTTTTAATATATAATAGAATTTCATAAAATTGTATAAAATACAAATAAATTTCATGTCGTTGATGAGATAATAGAAGTTTAGAGAGAAAGTAGGGTGACTTTTAATTTGCATTTTGTAATAAAGATAACTTCTCCATTTTGTGTAATAATTATCTATTTATGTTCAATCACGTTATGATATAACTTGTATTTTTTAATAATTATGCGTTACGGTCCTCCTTATAATTTTTTTGGGTATTGTCTCGAAATAATAAAGGTAAAAATTATATGCCTATTTTTCAAGCGATTGTTCTCTGCAAGTAACAAGCTTTAGTTTGCCAGTGTGATTAGGCTTGCTTTATTGTTTATGTTATACAGTAATTTCTTTATGGCATAATGCTTATGTATTCATTTTTTGTTTGTTTATAATGACTCAAGCTATTAATTGATCAATGGAAAAGATGTGATCTGTTTTTTTTATCTTTTATATACAATTACCAACATTTATTCCCTTCTCATGTTTTTCCCATCTTGAGTGATAGCTTTTGTTTTAGTTGTTAACAAATGTCCATAATAGTGGAAAGAAAGTAGACAGAACTATCTTTCAAAGATTGTTTGTAGATGGTAGTTATAGACTATAGTGCTAGTGGCGTTGGTATACATTTTTTGTTTTATTTTTTAATTAAATATTTTTTTAGTTTTGAGTTTGAGTTTGTAATTATGTACAACTAGTAATTCTATCTTTTTTATACTAATTTCTCACTCACAATACAACAACGCTCTCACAACTCTTCTTTGTTACGGAATTCACGGTTGTAGCAACATACCACATTCCACTAATTTTATTTTTTCCATAAACACAGGTATTGGTAAAACTCCTTTGAAGCTTTGCAGTCTTCATTTTTACCTCAGAATACCATGCATGTACTACTCATATTTTGGGTTGGCTAGACAAAGAGAGAGAAAAAGACTATTGCTGCTAAGAAACCCCCCTGCCCCCTCCCCCTAATGTAGCAGCAACATTTCTTATCCGCAATGTTTTCTAAACAATATGAAAGCTGCAAAATTTGTAAGTTTTTATCGCACAACTCTTTTTTTTTTTTTTTTGCTTGATGGAATCATATTCCTTCTTTTTAGCTGAGTTTGATTTTTCCTAATTTCTTGGTTGTATAATTTACTAGAGTTTAATTGTAATTTGTTAGCGACTGATCTGTTTTTTCAGGAAATAAATATTTTGTTTCATAGTTTCCGCTCCATTTTGAAACATGATCTGGCATAATTATTTTAATTCATCCGTAATGATTTCTTTTTGTGGTCCCCAAAGACTTAATCTCTCTTTTTCTACCATTTATACACTTGTGATCCCAATTAGGGTATTGATGCCTTTAGCTATAAATTAAATTGCATAATCTCTTCTTCTAGTTACTGTTGATTTTGAAGTCTTTAAATTCATCAGTATTGGAAATGTAGGTTCTTAATACTTGAAAATGTACAGAACATGTATAGTAGTTTTGGTTGAATTGGGACTTGCTTTTTTCATCAAAAAACCTAACCTTAGCCGGGAGAATACACAAATTTTAGGTACAATTTTGTTTTTTTTTTTAACGTCTAAATTGTATACTTATTTTTCAATCCATAACATTAATCTCCTTCAAATTTCTCATGTTGCTATAATTTCATCTATCCTTATGTCAATGTAGGTAAGGAGTCGAGATGGTTTTTTTACAGAATGTTAGTAGTGAAGCTCATTAGATTACACATGATTGGTTAAAAGTAAGCTCGTTAGATTGCATGATGATAACTTACTGATTAATATTTAGGGAACTCCGTTGTTCATCATTTAGTAACCTTCTGGACCAATGGATTGACCAAATGGTTGTTTAGAATCCTATAGATTGAGTGATAAATTTCATTTTTTTTTTTCAGATTGTGTGTGGAGCTTATGGAGTTGTAGACCTGCTTTCAAGGCAAAGTTGGTTTGTGGCTAGCATTAGAATGTCAAACCTGGATTTTGAATTTGTACTCTTTTAATTTTTAGATGGTATTGCATGGACAAAGATTATGAACATCGTACATTGTTCCAGTGTTTATTGGTTTGATTTTACAAGTTCTGTTAAATTATGTGTTGTTTTTTTTTTCTAAACTATTGTTTTTATTTAATAATTGTACAAAAGAAAGTAATATCGTAAGATTAGATAATTATTTTAAAGAATAAAAGATAAGCGATAAGAAGCATCGTAAAATAAAATATAAAATATGTTATCTAAATATAAAGACAACTAATATATACCATTATCTAAGGCTGAAAATCGTCTAAAAAGGGTAAGATACAAGATAAATTTTGATGTCTATTATTATAAGACAACGGGTATAAATTATTGTCTTTGACCAAATATTTGTTGTTAAATCTGATGTTGTCTTTGACTCCTTGGATAAGACAACGGTTTTTTAACCGTTGTACATAAGGAGAACGACAACGGCTCTAAAGTGATGTAGAACTGTTGTCTTTGTAAGGAAACACAACGGTCTAAACCGTTGCCTTATTTTTCAAATACAATGACAATAAGTGTTGTCTAGTAATGTAAAGACAACAATTTTAAAGCGATGCAGAACCGTTGTCTTTGTCCGAAAATACCACGGTTTAAAACCGTTATCTTTTACCGAAGTAAAAAACAACATTGGATTTAATAACATTGCTTTTCTATCATAGACAACGGATAAAAACCTTGTCTATTAGCATTTTTCTTGTAGTGTTTGTAGGGTGTCTTTGGTTGTCTGGGTTTTTTAAGGAATGAGCACTCCTATAAATCAAGCAAGGTCATAACTTACAAGACTCTCCAACCACATAGGAATATCATAACCAACCCAAACAGCTGGGTCGGGTGATAGAAAAGAAAAATTGGCTAATCTATGAGCAACAATATTACACCAACGACTCATGTGGGCAAAGCTCCTAATATGACCCCCCGACACAAGTCATGTATTTCATCCACAAAACCCCCTTATAATCCAAAAGATCCTCTTGCCCCGTGACTACTTGCACAACGAGCAAGGAATCCGAAAAAGCCAACACATTCTCATAACCACATTCAACACAAAACCGAACACCACTAGCCAAAACCTCTAATTCCGCATTGAGCACCGATATAGGTTTAGTAATACGGTGGGAACCCACAGCTATCAATACTTCCTATGCATCTCTCAGTGCAAAGCCGACCCCATATAAACCTCTCCCCTCATCAACGTCCAACCCTAGGCTTCCAATTGGTGGTTTCAACCACCGTCCCTCTGCCTCAGTTTGCTGCCGACTGCATGCTCGAGCTTGCGGTTGCTCTACCTTGACAACTCTCCCATACTGCAATGTAAATGCCTCAACCTCATATCAATATATGGCTTGAAACAAGCGCAAAAATAATGGCATTCAAAAATTGATAATGTCATGATGAGTTGTAGATTTAGGATCAATGAGTGTGATAAATGTGTCTACGTGAAAAGCATGGAGAATGGGTATATTATCCTATGTCTTTACGTAGATGACATGCTAATCATTGGTAGCAATGCCAAGATGATCAAATGCACGAATGATATGTTGAATTCGAGATTCGACATGAAAGATATGGGTCTAGCCGGTGTGATTCTTGGAATCAAAATTCATAGATCACCTGAAGGACTTATTTTGAGTCAATCTCATTACATTGATAAAATCCTTGAGAAGTTCAACAAGGATGATACTTCCTAAGCTAGAACCCCGATAGATACGAGTCAACATCTATCGAAAAATAGAGACGGAAGTATTTTTCAAGTCGAGTACTCAAGGATAATTGGGAGTCGAATGTACCTAATGAGTTATACGAGACCAAACATAGCATTCGTTGTGAGTAAGTTGAGTAGATACACAAGCAATCCAGGAGAAGATCACTGGAAAGCAATTGTGAGAATACTTAGGTACTTAAGATATACTTGTGATTACGGATTGCACTACACTAGGTATCCAGCTGTAGTTGAAGGCTACAGTGATGCAAACTGGATATCGGATATGAAGGACTTCAAGTCGACAAGTAGATATGTGTTCACTTTAGGTGGTGCAACAGTATCATGGAAATCTTCTAAGCAAACGGTAATTGCAAGGTCCACAATGGAGTCGGAGTTTATTGCTCTAGACTAGTGTGGAGAAGAAGTCGAATGGCTACGCAGTTCGTAGAAGATAATCCAATGTGGCCTAGCCCATGCCCACAATTTGTATACATTGTGATAGTCAATCAGCTATTGGGAGAGCACATATCAACATGTACAATGATAAGCCTAGGCACATATGCCATAGACACAATACCAATAGACAACTACTCTCAACTGGTGCAATCTCTATCGATTATGTAAAATCTAAAGATAATATAGCGGATCCGTTAACCAAAGGGTTAAATAGAGAGTTAGTTGCGAAATCATCAAGGGGAATGGGTCTAAACACTTTGAAAGAAAGAGTTAAGGCATTGGAAACCCAACCTAGTTGATTGGAGATACCAAGATCTAGGTTCAACGGGACAACCTAATTGTTAAGACTCGTAGATCACTGTGGGGGTTAGTACCAAGCCCATTCCTAGGATGAAACAATGATGCCCGTATGTATAAGGTTAAGCTTGAGGCTTTTAATGATTCTTACACGTCAGTTTGAGCGAGGTAATGTGGGTTACTCTTAGTTAAGAATCACCTATGTAAGAAAGAAGTGGGGCCACTTCAAAGGGAATTGTAAAAGGCTCAATTCCTAGAAACTCTTGCAGAACCAGGAAGATGTTCATGGCCAAAACAAACATAACCATGAGAACTGAAATGTGTTAGGGAGAATCTTGTGTGAAGTACATCATCATTTACATTGATAACATATCAGTTCAAAGACATCATGTCTACTGTTAGCTAGTAAAGTAAACGTGTTTTCACAAGGGAAGGTTCAAAGGGTAACACCTACTTGTCTTATGTAAGGTTCAACTGTTTATTTGTATCACCGAGCATTTTTTAAGTCTGTGTCAATTTCCATTCATGTGGGGGACTGCTTGAAAGAGGCCTGTTTAGGCAGCCCAATTTAGGCATATTTCTTGGTATTGTGCTCTCCTTCGAAAGAGGTTCGAGACGATATATTATTTGCCCAAATCGGAGTTTGGGTGAATGAGAAATTGAAGCTCAAAGTGGAGCACTTGAAATTGGTTTTGGGGCTTTGTCCTACATTGGAAAAATTGGCTAGTATATATATAATTCTCCTTCTAAGGAGTATGTGAATGTGTAGCATAAAAGCTCTCTCTCGCACACCCAGGCGTAGGGGGGGTGCAAATCAAGGGCCGATTTGAGCCTCGGACTAAGGGACTTGTATACAAGCGCGACCTGCATACACGAATGTCGATCCGGTCGAGAGGCGGCCCAGCGAGCCAATTTTTGCTATTTTAATTCTGCATCGCTTTTCAACTTCATGGTTGTTAAACACTTCCTGTTTTTCACCTTAAGTAGCCTTAATTTTTGTAACTTCTGAAGATAATTTGAATATTAATTCAGAAGTAGTGGCGCAACCAACAGTCAGTTAGAGCCTATTTGTAGTGGTTGTTTCCAGTCCATTTAATACAGTTTTGAAAATACCTTCTACAATTGCAATTCCTCTCTTCCAATTTTCAGTAAACTTCCTTGCTTCTCTGTTTTGGTGATACGGTTCAGGCATATTTTCAGTTCGCTGTAGAGCAGATACTGTGTGCTACGATTTCTGCTAAACTCGTTGTATCCTGGGAAACTAACGTCTTGTTGTTCTCTTAGCATCAGTGAAGAGAGGGCGAATTAGTTCTAAGAAAACTGTGTTAATAACAGGCCTCGGTTTGTTACATATTATAGCCATCAACTTATTTTCGTCCTATAATATTTAGTTAAGGCTTTCGTGTAAAAACAAATAAATCATTAGGGGAGAAGATAGAAATTATACCTGAGTAAGATACCTAAAGTTTTTAAGATCTACAAAATTTAAGAACACTGGAAACTTAAATTTACCGATATTTCTGAAGTCGAAGATTAGATTCTTGTGTGGGTTAGACTTTTTCATCCATTTAAGCTGACAAAAATTATAATGAATTAGTGACTGAATTTTTCAACACCGTATGTTCTATAAACTGTAGAGAATGTAAAGTTTTAATTAATGCAAAATCTACTGCAGAAAATATTATGCATGTTATTTGAGTAAAGAAATTAAGGTGATAATAGCTCATTTTTCTTAGTATTTAGCAAACGAGACAACTGATTAAATTGAGACGAATTCTTTTGAAGATCTAAGAGAATATACATCACCATATCTTAAAAACCCTTGATTTTTTTTACAGATCTACAGTCTATACTAAGTGTTTGTATGAAATCTTTCCGAAATAGTGTAAGCTGAAGAGCAGATGTGGTTTAGGGTCTTCAAATGATTCTATATGTAGCTATAGCCCACTCTGCATATGTGGATTTTAGATCATTTAGCCAGGAAAATAGCTGCCAACGAAAAAATTATGCAAGGGAGACACAAAATGAGGTTAAACGTAGGGATGTTAAACGGGCTAGCCCTAGCGGCTCGGGCCACGGTTTAGTCGGGCCATTTTTAACAGGCCGAGGTATGGTGAACCTAACCCTAACCCTATCGATTTTCGGGCTAACCAGGCCACTATCGGGCTACGACTTGCAATTTTAAAAGTATAAATTTAAATCAAAACTCATACAAATATACTTAAATAATATTTAAATTTATCAATTAATGATATAAAAGAAAAAAAATTAACAAATTAAATTTTAATCATAGAAGCACTTAAGAGAATCAGAAAATATAAGCAAATGCATTTGCATCACCTAAACATATTATACAAGAAAATGTTAATTAAAACTAATTTAAACATACAAAAAGGGCACACATACATAAAAGCAACTTCTATAATAAGCATCATAAACATCATTGTATAAGTAAAAATATTAGTTAAGGCTATAAGAATTCATTGTAATAAACTACTAAATATAGATACCAAAATATTATCTCTAAGTATCATTGTCTTCAACTTGAACCACATTAGATGAATGACTTGTATATTATATATTTAAAGAAATAGAAAAACTCTCGGAGAAGTGATACGTAAAATTGAAAAATCACAAAGAAATAAAAAAAAGATATGTTTCGGGCCGGCCCGGATAAATCGACGGGCTAGCCCGGATAAACGGTGGACCTAGCAGTCCGGGCCAAAAAGCCCGGATGTTTAAACAAGCTGCAAAATGGGGGCCCTAACCCTGACCTTTTTTCGGTTAAACAAGTCGACCCTATAGGTTTCGGGCTATTATAGCATCCCTAGTTAAACGTGGACATAATCTATGAATGAAGGAGGTAAGATGGATTGTGGTTTTCATTTGCTGGTGGGGAAATGAACAAGTCAAGAGAGAAGATGAAAGAACAAAGAGAGAGAGGGGGACGAAGGCAGCGATAGGAGAGAGAGAGAGAGAGAGAGAAAGTTCTAGAGGGGAGAAGTGTGAAGTAGTTGTCAACACTAAGTTGAGTTGGAGCTTAAACGTCAACAACTATAATACCAAACATATTTAATTACAATTTCTTTTTTATTTATTTTTGTCTATTAAAATTAATGTAAAAAAATTGTGCCTAAATTGTTTAATCATAAGGCAGACTACTACATGTATTTTGTTTACTGTGTCACTTTAATTAGGTTTGTGTTTTGGGTTGTTATATTTTATTTATTATTTGATCATGTATGTAGAGTAAGGGTTGTAATTCGGGCGCCCCGGCCCGGTCTGGCATATCTCGTCGACCCAACTTCATATGTCCCTCTAGGCAGGGCAAAAGTTAGATCGGGCATAAATTTAGTCACCCGACCCAACATATCCTCCCACAATATACTAAGATTATTGGGTCCCACAAACCTGTTGGGCTTTTGTCTCATTATGTCTTACTTGTCGGGCAAAACATTATTCGGACCATTAATTCAATGGCGCAACCCATCTAAAATGTTGGATCAGTTGGTTTGGGATGATTTTCAAATGTGTACTAAAAATTGCATTTAAATAGATGTGTGTAAATGTTGTATTAGACTTATATAATACTATTTGTGTATGTTGGGTCATTATAATTTCTACTACATTTATTGTGCAACTATTATTGATTTTATATTTATTTAAGCTTATTTGTGATGATCCCTTTTTTTAACATGTAAAATTGGATATATATATATATATATATATATATATATATAATATTTTTCAATTATTTGAGTTATTTATGCATACTCAATTTACTTATTAGTATAATGTTTAGTTTAGTTTAAATAATAATTATCTTGCAAGATCAAAATACTACACATTTCTTTGAATCTTATGATTACTATATATTGTTATTAACTCATAATAATTTGTTTTTGCAAGGAAATATGTATATTTATTGCATAATGTTAGTTGCTTTAATCAAGATATAGTAGTCGTTAGTTATAATATGTAGGCACCACTTTTTTTCCTAAATATTATAATGGATATTTAATTATTTGTAATTAATTAACAAAACGGATGAAGATGGGGCGAAGCAAGCTAGGTTGTTACGACGAGCTCAGTTGAATAAAAAAAGAAATAGAGCAGCGAATGGTATTTTTTAAAATCATTTATATGTATTTTGTTTTTGATACATTACATTGATTATTAGCTATGCAATTATTTTTTCTTTAGATGTTTGTACTATAAGTATTAGGATAAAACGAAGTTCTAACTTACAGTCTTCTACGACAAATACAACAGTGCCTGGCGTTGCATCTACAGGTGATTTTTCTTTATTTGAATGGACAAAAAATGTGACATAATTATTTCATGAATTATTATATTCTTTGTTTTTTTTTTTTTTTTTTTTATTACTTGTAGGAACACCTAGGACTACATCAACCCTCATACCAATTGAATGTGTCCATATGGGAGATAATATGCATAATAACTCAATTGATGTCTTACAATCATTACAAGGTATGGTATATTATATAATTATTTTATTTATATATAAGGCGGAATGTTTTGTTATATTTATAATTAATATTTATTTTAGTTTGTAGCAGTAGCCGGATAAATACATCTATTGGATCAAGCTAAATTTTGTTTATAAATTTTTTTATGCCTTTGATATTTGATATTAATTATATGTTAATAAAAATGTTTTTTTTCTTTAATTTAGCACTAGAAGTCAATCCATTCCTTCAAGTCCTGAAGCTGATGTGATTGTAAATAGTGATTCAAATAATGAAAATGATGAGGCTTTCAATTTTACTTCCTCAGGTAACAATATTTATTTTAAATGTACAAGTTGTATTTATTTATTTTTCTTTCATAAAATCTCATTTTTTAAGCAGACCACTGGGATCTTGGAGATGCTGACCGTAAGTATCAATTTTGTGGTGCTTATTTTTGGTACGAGGAAAGACTTCGCTCAGACCACAAATAAAAAAAGACCGAAATATTTGGTGTGTTGTCTGCAAGGAAAAATTAGCCTCCCTATTATGAAAAGGTTCCAATTTTTTTTGGAGGAGTTTATCAGTGGTTGTACTAAAAAGAGCAAGCATGTTATAAAGAACATAATTGGTAGATTATTACCATCTGATGGTGCGCCGCCAAAGTTCGCTCAACTTTATATCTACGACACTAAAAATGAGGTGTCAAACAGGATAAACTCTGTTAGGTATATTCTTATTTATCTTATAATAAATTTATTAATCTCTATTATTGTATTTTTGTGTCAATCCATCTTTAAAGTTTGTTACTTTATTAATTTTATTTATCCATTATTTTCAGGTCAAGGAATGACACTGATAACCTTTATACTGATATTGTTTCAGAGCTGAAAGCAATGCTTGATGAGAACAACATTTTAGTGCAATCATTTAGGATGGCAAGGGATAAAATACAAGAAAATGTTGCTTCAAATGTTAGGCTGAAGCTTATTGCCGGAAGAGGACATAATTGTAGAAGATACAATTTCCATCAGTTTCAGAATTAGCTGCATTAATTATCGATGACTTTGATGAAGCTTTGGGTGATAGAGATATCATGATAGCGACAAACACAGGTCTATTGAAATGCATTAATAAGTTGAATCCTGCTTATCTTGGCTTACAATATCCCTCGATTTTTCCATATGGGGAGGATCGCAATAGAGATGACATATCTATGGCGGATACAAGAGCATCAATTGGAGAAAAGAAAGAAAGAGGATAAGCCCAAGGGAAATTTTCTCATATCGCTTCCATGATCGAGAGGGTGACGATTGTGTTATATTGCGATGTAGAAGACTTACTCTACAATTGACAGTTGATGCATGACAGGCTCTAACCCTAACCCTTAATTACCGCAAGTGTTCGGGTGTAGGTGTATATAGTGAAAGTCAAGGTTGATCCACAGGGAATGAGGTAAGGTAGTTCAATACCCTAATTATTTAGGATTATCTTAACTAGACACTGGAATTCGGAAAGATTGTTTATTACTAAACTATATTGCATATTCCTACTAAACGAATTAATTATCTAAACTTGATTTCCAATCAAAGAGAATGTATCCTAGGGTGTTGATTTCAGGAATTACGCTAATGAATGCTTATTCTCTAAATTATAAACCTTTAAATCGGTTTTAATACCTATTAGACGACACTTAATTAACCTAGCCCTTCTCCCGAAGCGACTAAATCGTAGATTAGTTAGAACAATTACTCTCCCGAGCCAATTAATCCTAACAACTCCCAAAAGTCCCTTAACATTTGCCTACGCAGCCATAGACAACTACGCTACACGTCGTACGTCTATTAACAATTCCCTTCTCCCGAAGCGGAATTGTTAAACGATTAGGCTAAGCATAATTGATCAGGTTATGTTCAATCATAAAATAAGAACAAACATGTAGATAGATAATAAAAATTGGAGTTTATAACTTAAAAGATAAAATTAGACATAATTGTAAATTTCTACTTTCTAACCCTAAGACGCGAGTAATTTAGCTACTCATGCCTACTATCAAATCAAAACAATAATTCAAGGAAACATTTTTAAGAAATCAAAACTAGAGAAGAAATAATTAAAACCCGAATAGTCGGCTCTTCGATCTTCGTCACGTCTTGCTCATTAATCCTAGCTCCTACGCCTTATACTCGTAAGTGTGTAAACGTATGAGTTGATCTCCTTAAACTCAAGCTTGGGCCTCTTTTTATAAGTTGGGGACGAGTCTTGGGGGGTTTAGGCTCCAAATCCTACTTGAAGTAGGAAATCCTTAAAAAATCGACTTTTGTCGCGGCCGTGCACAATGTCTCTTGCGGTCGCGACCCTTTTTATTCCAAAACAGGCTTAAAACGATGTCTTTTGTCACGGCCACGAGACATGCTTGTCGGGGTCATGATGAGTGGACAACTTCAAATCTTCATTTTAGCCACCTTTTGTAGCGGTCGCTCACTAATGTGACGCGGCCACAATGGTTCTCCACTGATTCACTCGTCAGACCAGTTCGAACCGATCCAAACAAGTTTTTCCCCTTTTTGACTTTGTTCCTTCGTATGATAGCCATAAAATGCGACTTTTCAACCTAAAATACTTCAAACCTTTAACACAAGTTAAAACACGTTAACTAGTCCAAATATGACAAATATAAGCAACTCTCGACCAAATACGCATTTAAATGTTATAAAATACATTCCTAAATCGACCTAAATACATTCATAATTAACGTGTATCAATGCATACACCATTGTTGAATTAGGAAGATTGGTGTTTGCAAAGACTCATCAGAAGCAGTTGAGATGTGAAATGTATAAGGGTCTTTCTGATGCTTTGCTACGAGGTGAGAGAGATGGATCAACTCAAGGTTCGCGAGTAGTATTGCCTCCAACATATACCAATGGACCACGTTACATGATTTCAAATTTTCATGATGCAATGACGATCTGTGGTTGGACTGGATATCCAGATTTGTTCATTACATTAACATGTAATACTAAATAGCTTGAAATCACTCGATATCTTGAACCAAGAGGAAAGTGAGGATCGTCCTTTTATGTCATGTTTTCAAGGTGAAACTGGATGGGTTGATCCAGGATCTTCGAAATAATAGAGTACTTGCTCGTGTTAAAGCAGGTACTCTACTTACACTCTTTTTAAGTGTAACTTAAATATTTGTTTCTTTCTTCTTTCTAGAGTAATATAATAAATATTATGAAGTTATTTATCTAATACTCCCTCCGTCCCACCTTATCTTGCACACTTTTTGTTTTTCTCCGTCCTAGACGAACTTGCACACCCCTTAAAAAAGAAAGTTATAACACAGTCTCCACTTTTCTTAATACTTGTGCCAACCTCCCCTGTGCACGATAGGGTGAGACAGAGGGAGTATAATACTAAGCATATACTTTTACCTTTTTGTTGTAGTTATCTATACCGTGGAATCCCAGAAGCAAGGACTACCCCATGCACACATAGTACTGTTTCTTGAGGAGAAGTACACAACAGGACCTGATATTGATCGAATAATATCTGCTGAAATTTCGGATGTTAATACAAATCCAAATTATTATGCAGCTGTTTGAAATTACATGATGCACGGTCTGTGTGGTAGTGCAAATAGGAAATCTCCATGCATGTTATAGAAGGGTTGCACAAAATACTTTCTCCAAAGGAGTTTTCGGATGCTACTACTGTTGATAAGGATGGATTTTCATTGTATAAGAAGGCAAATAACAGAAGAACTATTTTGAGGAATGGAATTTTCCTTGACAATAGATATGTCATACCACATAATCGGTATTTGTTTCTCAAATATGGTGCACATATCAACATTGGAATGGTGTAATCATACCTCGATCAATCAAGTATTTGTTTAAGTACATAAACAAAGGACATGATTGTGTAACTGCTAAGTTTTTTAAGAGTGTTCATGATGAAGAGTCTGGAAAAGAGGTTGATGAGGTGAAAATGTATTACGATTGTAGGAATGTGTCACCATGCAAGGCAATGTGGCTGATACTTGCATTCCTTGTTCATTATAGGCATCCTGTTGTTGTGTGTTTGTCTTTTCATCTTCTCGATCAACAGAATGTGATTTTTTGTGATTCAGATCCAATTGAAGAAGTTAATCGTCAGGATTTCTCCATAACTAAATTTGAGGCTTGGTTTGCGGCAAATAAGAAGCATCCACATGGTAATGACCTAACTTATGCAGAATTTCCACAACATTTTGTGTGGAAGCAAAAGACCAAAGAATGGGTTCCACGTGAGAAAGGTCTTGCATTAGGAAGGGCGTACTATGTTCCTTCTGGAGTTGGTGATGCTTACTAACAAAGATGTCTTATCAATGTAATTCGAGGTGCAACGTGTCACAATGATATGAAAGTTGCATACGATGTTCAATATGAAACGTATTGGGACGCTTGCTTTGCGTATGGACTCTTGGATGGTGATAAGGAGTACATTGATGGGATCCCTGAGGCAAGTTTCTGGGCATCTGCACATTCATTACATGCCATGTTTGCAATTTTATTGACGGAGAATTCCATGAGTAGACCTGAATTTGTTTGGGAAAAGTGTTGGGAGTTTTTATCTGGTGACATATTACACAGACAACAAAAAAAATTCAATCATCCAGGTATGGATATCATAGTGATAATTTTTATTATATTACTCCCTCCATCCCGGTTAATTTTGCACACTTGCCTTTTCAGTTCGTTACACTTAACTTTGCACACCCATAAATGAAAACAAAATTCAATAAATTCAGCCCTCAAAAGTTACACACCATTACAAAAATGTCATTCCTTTACTTAATTAAACAATTATAATTTAGGTTAATTAGATAATCAAATTTTATTAACTTAACTAATTTAACCTATCTACCTAATTAAGAAACCCCACCCCCAATCATCTCTTGCACTCAGGAACACCCCTCCCCCCCCCCCTCAAACCCTAATTATGTCTTCTCTCTCACTCTTCCGTCGTCGTTCTTCTAGATCTTTCTCAGATCATCGAGCTTCTCTCCTGTTCTTTCTACATTTTTTATGGAAGAATACTGTTGTGATTCCAATGAGGGTTTCATTTTTTATTCTGAGGAATCCTTCATGGGAGAAACATAGATTGATGGAGGTGGGGTTCCTCCTGCCGAGGCCGAAAAGGCCTTTATGGCGGCGAATCATGCTTTCGCCTCAGAAACCGAAGTTCATCCACCAGTTAAAAATGGACGGTTCGAATCCGATGCTTTGCGAAGACACTTCTTTAAGTGTCTAGCTCTCTGGTTTCCTAGTATCTTAAAGGTTAATGTCTTCTTTCCTAGTTCCGTTTGAGATCTGAAAACCCTCAATCAAATTTTTTGGGAAAAAGAATCCAAGATCAGATTTTACTTTGAGGGTTTCAGTGGCACTTCGAATTTTTTGTTTGAAAACCCTAAATCTGTTTTCAAATCGAGGGTTTCTGTCCCTATATGAATTTTGAGAAGAAAACCCCAAATGTGTTTTAAAATTGGGGTTTCTGGTGTTCTGATTTTGGGTAAGTGAACTCTAAAAATGACTTAGATTGAGGGTTTTTGTCCATGCCTCGATTTTGATTTAAAAACCCTAAATCAGAAGCTCATTTGATTGGTATCTATACCTTCTCGGTTTTGCATGTGAAAGCAGTTTTATTGATATTAATTGAGGATTTCTATCCTAAAATTGATTGGGTTTGAGATGAATGTTTATTTGTATGACGGTGATAAGGTGATGTACTGATGTTGTTTGTTTTGGCTTGTATCGGATGTAAATGTGTGTTGTTCCTGCTTGATTGTGTTCTAGATTGGATTCTTGATTGGCTCTAATACGATTTTTTTTTTTTGAATGATGATAGGCAGATGTACTGAATCTGTCTTGATGCTGATATCGTTGAGCATCTGTGTGTGATATGAAACTGTGATTCTGTTCATGCTGAATGTGAATGATAAAAGTTGTTGTATGGTTGCTTTACAAGATGATGTTTATAGTGTTGATTGGTTAATGCTCTCCAATAAATAATTGAATTGTTTGTGTTGATTGTTGGCTGCTTAAACTAGTCTTCTCTGACTACTTTAATGTTGCCCTCAACATCTGTAGGGCTTGATGCTGATACCCAATGATGAATCTGTTCTGAGGGTAGCAAAAAAAAAAAAAAAAAAAACCCCAAGTTTAATCAACTTAAACTTACTTCATTTGATCCCAATGTTTACAGTCTAAGCAAAATGTACACATCTATTATGTTTATACTTTAAACAACAGAACAAAAATAGACCTAATTTAACCTAATTTACATATATCCCAGTTCTGTCAGGAGTCCTTCTATGTCATAAGTACCTACAGCCTGTTCATTAGCAATTAGATACTCAATCCCTTCTCTTACAATCTACTCTTCACTTCTAATGTTATAGGTAAGTTGCCTTGTCTTGCTTGTGCAACTTTTCCAATGTGTGGTAGCTTGTAATTGTTGCCACCTGTAATCTTCATAACCTCTACCATGCAAGCTTCCAGACTCAGAATTATACTGTCGAGCTTAGTGATTTCAAGTTCTTCAAATGATGAAGAACATTAGTCACTAAGTCTTGCACATTGTAGCTCCTTGTCTCAACTTGTAGAGATTGTATTGCCCTGAAATATCCTAAATCTAACACATTAGTGTCTGGTGAGTTTGTGGGTTGGCACATAAGTTGAACCTCAATACCATCTGATGTTGCAGCACTTATGAAATCAGGATCAAAGTTGCTTAAATGTGGCTTTGCATTGTCCTGCTGAATAATGATTTGTTTACTTGCATGTGCTGGCCATTTTGCCTTGATAGCTAGTATAATCAGATTGAACCCAATGATGAAACAATGAACATTTTGACAATTACCTGTGTTAGTAATGTCACCAATTTGTCCCAATAGCTAAAAAAACTGATAGAGCAGATTTAGAAGACTTACAAAAAACAATAAACTAAATGATTCTGATAGTTTACAGAATCACCTTATCCAATAGGCAGTCTTTTAAGACCTATTTGGTAATTGATATTGGTTTGGTGACCAAAGTACCTCTTACTCTGTTTACACTGTTCCTGAGGGCAGATTCTAATGTTGTGAATGGAAATTTTTTTATTTTCCCATCAAACAACAACTCCCCATCTAAATTGTATTGTGGCCTTGCCACAACACATAAACATAACCTTGGGTATATATCTGTTGCTCTTACATGCCCTATATGGATCTTCTTCTACTGCAAGTTTATATGCCCTCTCACTTGTTCGTTGCATGTAAAACTCATATATGTGGACAACATTATGCATGCTTTCATACCTGATTGTGTGAAGATTTCTATCCATGTGTAAGAAGCTAAGGCTATATTTCAGCCTTTGCAGCTTATTTGTGTCGGTTAATTGAGGATTGATTGTATTTGTATGTGGCTTTATGGCCCTTGATTTTATCCATCTGCCCACACTTTTGCTGACACTCAACTCTTTGGCAAGTCTTCTTATACTGCCTCTTTTTTAATATGGTATGGCTTTCATAGTATCTTCATCTAATGCTACAGTCCTTGACGAAGCAGACCTAAGCTTTTTATCTGGAAATGAGACTGGTTTACCTTCTGAAATCTGCTTCTTTTCAGATTGCCAGATAAGTTGAATCGTCCGTTTAGATACTCCAAATGATGTTGACACTTCTTTCGTCTTGTCGATTTGCATAACACCGTTTGTGTTGTTGGCTAAAAGGAATTGGGCGATAAGAAGTCAGTCTGGTGGAGTCAAATTTGGCCCTTTCTGTGTGTTAGCCTTTTTATTTAAGTTCTAACTTTGGATCTAATTTTGAAGTTTGTAATATCATTGAATGCTGATTTTTGGGATATGTATGAGCATTTATAATGTGTTCAAGCTAGATTTGAATGTAAATTCACTTAGGAGGGACATTTGAATGTATTTTCAGTTTTTAGTTAGCTGCAAGTGTAATCATAGGATTTGGAACTTGGTGGGAAATTTCCCCCAAATTTTTTTGAGCTCAAATTTCAAATTTTCAGTCTTGTATATGTCTGTTCTCTTTTTTTTTTTTTTTTTTTTTAAGTTAGTTGCTATTTTTTTTGTTCATCAGATTTGAAACTAGAAAAGAGAGGGAAGTGTTAACACACTAATCCCTCCCTTAAAAATATAGATTAAAAATCCCTCAAAAGTCAAAGAAAAAGCAAAATCTATTTTTTCTTAACATTCGTGCCCGGTTAACTGTGCAAAGTTAATCGGGACGGAGGGAGTAGTATATTATTATATTTGTTTTTATGCCTTTTAGGTTAATTTTTTTCTTCAATCTAATGTAGATTTGACATTGATTGATGATCAAATCAAGAATCTTGCTTTGATTGAAATTGAGAAGCTGATGAAACGATGTAACCGTAATCTGAGGGAGTATCATGGTATGCCGCTTCCTGAAATTTTATGATATTTCCACCTGCAAGAATCAATTATTGCATGATGAACTACAGTATGACCGAACACCTTTAAAGAGAGAGCATGAAAAATTGCTTCCTAAATTTAATGATGAACATATATGATGCTATCATTGATTCCGTGCAACTTGATAAGGGAAAGATTTTTTTCATTTATGGTTTGGTGGAACGGGAAAGACATTCGTGTGAAAGACATTGTCAGCAGCACTTAGGTCAAAAGGAGACAATATGCTTAATGTAGCTTCGAGTGGTATAACGTCTTCACTTTTACCTGGAGGCAGAACAACACATTCTAGGTTTAAAATACCTCTGAATCCACATCAAAATTCAATTTGCAGAGTTAGACTAGGGAGTAACCTTGATGAACTTATTTCAAAGAGCAAATTAATTATTTGGGATGAGGCTCCGATGATGCATAAATTCTATTTCCAAGCTCTTGATAGAACATTGAAGGATGTGATGAAGGTTTTTGATAAACTGAATGCATTCAAACCTTTTGGTGGCAAAACAGTCGTGTTTGGAGGTGATTTTCACTAAATATTACCTATAATCCCAAAGGGCCGAAGACAAGACATTGTTAATGCAACAATCAATTATTCTTACTTCTGGCAGGATTTTCAAGTTCTGAGGCTGACAAAAAACATGAGGTTGCAGACTACTACTTCGACCGAGGAGGTTCTAGTCTGAAGGCATTTTCTGATTGGATTGCAAGTATTGGAGATGCAGAACTTGGTAATGGAGAAGATGGTTCCTCAACTGTGCAAATTCCTGATGATATGTTGCTCTCTCAACATGGAGATCCCATTGCGACTATTGTTGATAGTACATACCCTTTGGTATCTGAGAGAATTCATGACCTTGAGTATCTCCAACAAAGAGCAATTTTTGCTCCAACTTTGGATGTTGTTGATTCCATTAATTAATACATGATAGGAAGAAACACTACAGATAATCATACATACTACAATTCTGACAGTGCCAACAAATCAGATCTAATAGTTGATGTAATGACTAATGTGCATACACCTGAGTTTTTGAAAACAATAAAGTGTTCTGGTGTTCAGAATCACAAGTTGGTTTTAAAGGTTGGCACGCTGGTAATGCTTTTGAGGAATATTGATCCCACTCTTGGATTGTGCAATGGTACGAGGTTGATAATCACAAAACTTGGTATTCATGTGCTTGAAGGAAAAATCATGACTGGAACTCAGGGCTGGCCTTAAGCAAGGTCGGGAGGGGTGACCGCCCAGGGCCTCCAAATTTAGAGGGCACCACAATCACTACAACAAAAAACGTTTAACACTACGGTCAAAAACCGTAGTTAAAGGCATACAGTGACCGTAGTAGTACATACCGTAGTCGTAGACCCTCTATAAATAACTACGGTTCAGAACCGTAGTGGTTAAGACTAAAGACCACGGTTGGGAACCGTAGTCGTTCTAGTGGCGTATCCGCACGACATATGACAACGGTTAGAAACTTACTTTGACTACGGTTTAAACCGTAGTAATATATTAAAACGACTACGGTTCACAACCGTAGTTGTAAATTTAATATCTACTACTACGGTATGTATGACCACGGTTGAAAATTTTCTTTGACTACGGTTTCAACCGTAGTAATTTATACTATCGACAACGGTTGACAACCGTAGTGGTAGATTCAATATCTACCACCACGGTATGTATGACCATAGTTGGTGATTTTCTTTTACTATTGTTGTTATTCATAAAAAACCGTTGTCTTTACATAATTGTATTTATTTTATGATCTGTATTTTTTAATATTTAATGATTGATATATACATAGTTAATAATTTAAAATTAGTAAATCATATATATAAACAAAAAATGGACAATAAAGAAAAATTCTCCAAATTTGTTTCTCAATATCAACATAAGTAATAAACTAAAAAAAAAAAAAAAAAAAGTATTACACATCGTTGATGATCTAACTTAGCTCCTCTATCTAGTCTTAACCTTACTTGTAAGGGTCCACTTGATTTCGTCCTGCATTGATCCCTTGAATGGATACACGAGAATACATAAAAGCTCCCCTTAAAAAGTTGATACTCCTATCCTGAATACATAAACATATGATAAAATAGACATTAGTAGAAAAAAAAAAAAAAAGCAAAAAATATATTGGACTATATGTCAAATTAAGTAAACGGAGTAAAAAAAATCCACTTAAAAGTGCAAAATGTGCAAAATTGCCCGCCGAGCACGAGCCAAGCAAATCTGTATATATGTCAATACATTTCATATAAAACAATACAAACCTGTATATAAAGCAAATTTGTATATATGTTAATACATTTCATATAAGACAATACAAATCTTATATACATAAATAATTTGAATGTGCATATAACTGTTAAACACATACATGTAACTCTAGTTTCTGTTGTGTAGAGAAGCAGACAAGCAGATACAAGGGCCAGTTGCGCAGATTGGGTAAATAGAAATGTTGACATTTTCATCTGAGAAGCTCAACTTAGATTTATCATCAATAAGTTACCACTCTTCATATTCTCACTATCTCATTTGGACAAATGATTTTTGTGATAATGCAATAATGGCAAGGGTAGATAAAACCTACTCAATGGATCTCTCAGACATGAAATTGAGAACTTCACCCTTGCACATCTATACTCATCTCATCTGAAGAAACAAATCATCAACTTTCCTAGGCTCAGTTAGTTGGGATTAGAAACATAATTTCCCTCTGGTACTCAAGTTTCAAGCATGTGCAATATAATAAACAAGTATTAATTGATGACATCATAACGAGAGGCTAAGACTCGACCAAACCATAAACAACCAATAAAGAGTAAATCCAAAAATTAGATTGTCTGCAAGGAAGGAGAGAAGTAATAATGTCCAAGCAGTAGTAGCAGTATATCAACTTCTAAGGGAATATCTCAGCAATAATAAACGATCCAACTGTTGCAAGCATAAGCCATGATAAAAAATAGATAAAAGTAAACTATGACCCCAGCAAACTGAAATTTTCCGTGTCTAAGAAATGGAAATTTTAATTTTTCGCAGAATACAGACTGATTATTCATACCTGAGCTAATTTGAAAATTTTCATACAAGCCTTCTAGATATAGACGTGCATTGGGCAAGAGGTCGTACCTGCAATAGCATCAACAAGATGGAGAATTGTGAATTACATTTATTGAACATAAAAGGTCAGTGATAAATGACCGAAAATACATACTATTAGCCAAGTGACTCAAAGAAGACATGTTTTCAAACAATAAAGAATAATTGACTTGTTTCTCGTTTAAACTCTTTTAAGAGGCCAGAAGATTAAGGACTAAGTAATAACAGAAGTATCAAATCTCTTAAGAAGATATACACAAAAGTGACTCTTAAAGAATAAAATATGCCAATGCAAACATTACCGATCTGATAAAAGGTTGCTGGAAAAACCAGCCAGCAACAAACACCTTTTGCAAAAATACCGCCACTGCAAATAATAAATAATGATTTAAACCTCTCATTCTAATATGGAAATAAACCAAGTTAAACTAAAGAGCTTACAAGGATAAGCAACACTATACCTAAAGAGAAAATAAATCCATACGCCTCAACGATCAACCTTAGGATTAACCATCCAAATGACGACCAAGATGAAGCCAAAGCTGAACCAAAAACTGAACACCCCCAAGTTTTCCATTTTCAAGAATGTGTTAGTGTTTCAATACATACTAACAAACCTATTGCTATGAAACCAACAATGATGGTCAGATTACAAATGGGAGACTAGAGAGACCTGAATGAAAGATAAAAATTGCAAACTAAAATCTACGATTAATTCAGAAAATAAGTAAGGGACCGGGGAATTCGAAATTCTGGTCACCTATTAACTCCATGGCCGGCGGTGGAGAGACACCGACTGATTACCGAGGACGAGACAGTCTGCACATTACAATATACTAATCTAGGTTTAACTAAGAGAAACAGTAAAGAGAGAATGGGATTCGAGATTCTCCTTACCAGTTGATTTTACGGTGACGGCGGCGGAGAGACACGAACAATTTTGTCACCAAACGTAATTTACTGCTTCCATAGAAGAAATTTAGCATCAAATAGTTCTTAACAGTTCTAGAAAAGCATCAAAAGATTAGAAAAAAATCAATGCAAAAGTAAGAAAAACTCACTTACATATCATCAAAGTATGGGACCTCAAATAACCATATCCCCGTTAATGAAGAAATTATGATTAACAAGAATCAACAGAGATAACATTTCCTTAATTGAATTATATATGTGCAGATATATAGAGTGGGCAACATATTTGTTCACATGCCTTGAGAGAATCAAATAAGAAGCAACTCCATATTGACAAAACACACAGATGTATGTATATCAATGTAGAGACAATTAAAGAAATAATTATCCCCTCGGACCCCTCCTACTCATGAAGAAAACTTGTTTAACCAAACAGCACCAACTGGTGTTTTAGAGCAGTGAACGTTACCATTGTGTGCTTGTGATATATGCTACAAGCTAAAAAAATTCAAAATATATTGTCTCAATACAAGCAAATATCAAAGTAACAATGATTGGTTATACCAAGCTAATGATAACTAAAATTAATTCAGAAAGATATAAGTGATTATTTATATTCCAAAAGACATACCAATAAACCAAATATCAGACTTAATAAGGAATACCAGCAAGAACCGCATGATACTTAGTCTTAACAAACTATTAACTTTGAAAAACCTTATATTTATAAGGGAGGACTTAATGATTGTTATAAGGGAATTAGAATAAAAAAGACCAAATACTCACCATTCGTAGTTGAGAATACAGAGCAGGTTATTTGAACATTATAGTATAACTTAATAATAGATATCCGGTTCTCTTTGTTGAGAGCAATTCGGTTCCATAAGAACTCCCTCTTCCACTCACTAGAATCAGATATATATTAAGGAAATGAGATAGCGAGAGATAGACGACGTTGCATCTGTTGCAAACAGATAAACACCACCATCACCATTTTCGGGATGAACAAGTATTAACCATCCAAATATAACATCAACCAAAGAAAGAGGGAAATAAACCTATTACCTCATCATCAATTGAAGATACTGCATACCCACGAATCGGACCTTGAAATTGAGTAATATCAATTAATAGATAAATCAAATTTGTGCAAAATAAATTAAGGCAGACAGAGAGCAGACCTGACCATTTTCCAACCTATTACCTCTCCAGCAACCTTCAAAATGAGTAATATCAATTAATAGAGAAATGGATTTTGTGCGAAATGAATAAACCCAGATAGAGAAAAATAACTGGCCCTTTTATTTTCTCACCGATTACTAAGGAAACGCGAGGGCAGAAACTGCTAGAATCACGTTGTGGATGAGGCGACAATTCTTTTTTCTTTGGGCTAGGGGTATTGTTTCCCGCTGTCTTTTTGTTTTTGGTACTGCTCCGCTATTCAATACCATCAACTTGCAATTCAATCCGCCAACTGAAAAATTACAGATTTTATGGTACAACACAAATTAACTCACACAGGCACAATATATTGAAATTGCTACTGGTAGAATCCGCTGAATACGGATGCAAGCAAACTAGAATGAAAGTAGGAAACTCGCCTGACTGTTCGGCGACGAAGGCGGCATGGTAGCAGGAGGAAATGGCAACGGATAACATGAGCTTTCAACAAAGAGAAACAATTGTACAACCGCAGATTCTTGGAGGTGTGACGCGGTGGTATACTGCAATGACGTTGCTCGCTAGAAAATGAGAAAATGATTCATATGATTTTTGGGGAAAATGGTTTAAGGGTTTGGGAAGGGAAAAAGGTTTGGAGTTGGATTAGGTCATTCTGTAGAATGAAATATTAGATCATCTGTAAACATAAATAATTAAAATTAGAAGTAAGAGAATGATCTTTGCCACGTCATTTATAATTGAGAAAATAAAATATTAATTACTTTTTTAGCCACAAAATTTCAATGTCTAAAACTATGTGTGGTTAATATAATAACTTTACCCACCCATTTATAATATAACAATAACAATGATAATAAATATTTGTGGGTGGACAAAATAACAATCAGCAACATGATCACTACTACAAAAATGCTAAAAGACTACACTGCAACAACAACGGTTTTTCAAAAAACCGCTGTCTTTCAGCGAATAACCGTAGTTATATTAACAACCGTTGTCTTTGTGCGAAATTTTCCGCTTAAAGACGACGGTTTTGGCTTACTGTTGTAGTTCAACCGTGGTCGATTTATATTTTCTCGCAAATAAGACAACGGCTGGGTCTTCTGTTGTTAAATCGCCGTTGTGTATATGCTTATTAATGTTTTAATTTTTTTTAGTTCCATCACTTTTTTTGCGTTTGTTTTCTTGACTAAATTGGAAAAAAAAAGGTAATAAAATAAAATAAAAGAAAATGCTCATAGCAGTATTTTTTTAACTCAATCTGAAATTCCCAATTTGAAACCCTACCCTTCGATAATTTACTCAGCCTCATCCAAAATAATCTCTGGTTGTGCACCACGGCCTTCGCAGGATCTCCGCTGGTGACACGACATAGGTAAATAGGGAGTTGTTTTGGAAGTGGGTTCCATTGGAGGAAACACACCTTTGGTGAAGCAGGCATTAATGCAGAGGAACTTAGGGCTCATAAATTCGTTTTTTTGGTTGCCAATCTGGGAATCTTCTTTTAGCGATACCCATTTTGAGGTACCACGGATCCTAAACCAATAAAGCCAATGCGAGAAGGAACAAAAAGGAAGATCTCGTAAGTTCAGATTTGAGTTGTTTCTTGAATTTACCCCTGTTATATTCTCTCTGGAATTACTACTGGAAAACACGATAATTTTCTTCCCTATCTATTGTATGTATTGCATGTAAGTTTAGTTGCAGATATCATTTCCAATGTCCTTAATTCAATGTATCTACTTCATTTTATTTGCTGTCGTGTTTTATATAGTATGTAAATTACTGATAGAAACTGTTATGGTTTGCTTGTTTTAGTTATATGTTGTTTATCTACAGTTTCTGGAATGTTTGTAAGTTGGCTACACAATACTCTAATAATTTTCTATGATTTTTTTTTAGTGATAATCTTCTTCTTATTCTAAGGAGTAACAGAAGAAGACCAAAGATTAGACAATGGTATAATATATTTCTGTAATTTTGCGTGGTTCGATTTCAAAAGTGATTGTTTTTTCAAATGAAGTACTTCTATATGTGATTGAATGGCGTTTTTTTAAAGCTAGAACTTAAGTTTTGTTTCATGATCTTTTTCACAGATGTAAGATTGGTAATAGCTGCTATTGAAAGTGATGAGTATTATGTTAGAAGAATAAACCTTTTGCATTTGTCATATGTAAGACATATGAGCATATGTTTTTGGGAATGTTAGTTTTCTACCGAGGTCTTATAGATGTGTAACGTCTTTGCTTGCTTCCTCAAGTCTTTAGGCATTTGCAGTTCTGCAATTAAATTCTTGAACATAATCATTTATATATTATTCATTTCTTTAGTTACAGACCAAACTATTCATAGAGTTAAATGTGACTGAAATTCTAATGTAGAAGTATTAGTTTTCCCTAAAGTGGGAAACTGAAGTTTTTTCCTATAAACTTGTCAATTTGTATAATATTTTCACTTAAGAGATAGGTGATAATTAGTTCTTGTATATCATGGTTGCAGAAGACAGAAATCGGAGGCGGATCGGTTTGGGACCGCCTAGGCGGCTCCAAGGCGGCGCCTAGAGAAATCTTTTTTTTCTTTTTTAAATTTAATTTTTAAATGTCTAGTTTAGAGGTTTGTACTTAAAGTAGACCAAATTTTACTATAAAGGTTCATATAGTTAATCAATTATGCAAGATGGAATAATAAGAGAGGCAACGGAGGAACTTGAATTGTGGGGGAGTGGGTTTTAACTTTTGTTTAATTTTTTTTTTTTGCCATTAGAATGAGGAGAGTGAACGTGTTAACTTTTAAGCTTTATCTTTTTAATTTAATAAATTTCTTCAAGTTCAAAAAACAACAGCATTTTCAATAAAAAATAAAATAAAAATAAAAAATAGGCCCACCTAGCCCCGCCAAGGTGGCACCTAGATCGCCTTTTGCATCCATGCTTCTATATAATTATTTTCCACCTCCTGTCTTTTTCTTATATTTTGTTGATATATGGCTAACTTTTTTGTTTATTTGATTAGATCAACGTTAACTTGAAGGTTAGTACATAATTGGATTATTTTATTGTCATTACCATTTACCAAACTTTCTTGCTCAATATGTCTACCTCCACCTAGAATAGAAGATATTATGAAGTAAGTAATTATGTTCACAAATGAAAAGTATTCTTTAACTTTGTCAGACTATATTGAGTTTGATATGTTTTCCACCTTTTATTTTAATTTTTGGCATCCAAATTTGATATGTCATTTCTTGTTGCTCAAGTTATTACGTGTATACTTGTCCTAGCTGAAGTGGATACTTACTCCTCTACAGAACAATAGGTACATGTTTCTCAAAGTTACAATCTTTTACCTAATTGGTATACCAATATATTTGTTATAATTTACATGGGGATTGGCTCATTGTACTTGATAATTTCTTGATTTTGTTTATATGAATAATAGAACATAAACTTGGAGGCTGGAAATCAATATATTTTAGTTTATTATGTTGCTATAGAACAAAGAACTAAACTCCGATAACAATATGTTTCATGACCTACCCAAACTTAGAGGTAAAGAAATTATACCAAAAGAAGAATAGTAGTAAGTAGACTAAAAAACAGTAGTAAGTAGAATAAATTATAATATTTTAATCATTGATTCAAAGTAGTAAGAGTGTGGAATCATTGACGTAATTGAAGATTGCCGCTCACTGTACATTCTTCTTCTTTCAATTCATTTGATTTTTTCATATCCATTCTTATCTGGGTATATTGTAGATTTGTACACTCAATTGTTACGGGAAAGAGTCACTACTATTATTGCTCGTGAATATCATGCATACAATAGTGAATAATTGTTTTTGTTACCATTTATACTTGCCAAAAACATATTGGATGACAAAAGCACTTGTCAAGAGTTATTGTTGTGCTCTAGGAACCTTAAATTTTGTTCACTTAACCACAACCTACATCGTGAAACAGCTGGGAACCGGGAACCATCACTCTTTTAAAGTGCACTTACTGCAAGTAAGATTTTGTCATACTTCTAAATCAAAATAAAACAATATATAGATAAATTTTTCTTTGAACTTTTGATTATCAAATTCTCAAGTATTTTATTAACTGCAAAAAAGATTATAATAAACTGTTTTGTGGACACTTTCCAGATGGGCTTCCGAATAGTTCTGACACAGACAAGTGGACATGCACCTGTTCCATTGCACGTTAAGAGGCCTTCAACTTTATTGCTGCAAATTGCTCGTCTTCCTGTGATTGCAACCCAGGTATTACATTTGCTCATAATATCTTGGTATTGGTTCATAGGTAGTACTTAGTTTCTCCCAGTATCCTTCTCTCCTTCTGATAATTTAGAACCAAACCTTTTGTAGTAGTGTATAAATATAACATGTGGACTACTTGAGGATGACAAATATGTCTCTTCATTTGTGGGAGCGCGTGGGCTTCCTCGAGTACCATGTTACATTTTACTAAATCGGCTCCTATTTTTATTGTTAGGAATGCTTTTGCTAGAGTACTTTATTTGATGTCAATAAAATATATCATGCTCACTTTCAGAAACATGAGAGTTCTCAGAGAATGATATGCTGGGGATTGGCAGCAGATTTATGAGAAGAATTTGAGATTTGAAGAAAAAGTATTCACTAATTTTAGAATCTCTGAGAAAAATGGGATTAGATGATTAATTGGAGTGATGGAATTTTGAAACATGAGCATGTTATGGATCTATATTAGATTATTGACTCAGTTTAGAAGAATTAGTTTAGTTATAACTTTGAACTACATTTCACTGATTATAGCTTTAATACACTGTAAAGTTAATTTAACATTCAACCATTTGATCAAATTTCTTGAATGTGTGCATGTCTCTGCAGCCATAGAGGAGGCAAGAGCCACAATACTTTGGCTTGATAAAAACTATCGCCCTATATTCAATATTCCATACCATAAATAATAAATTATTGTAATGAAAATAGAGAAGAAAAAAACAAAAGATATAAACTGAAGATGGAATTCTGAAAATGTGTTGGCATAATAATGTAGGATTTGAGGTAAGTCACAAAAGAGAATGGGCCACAAAATCTGTTATGGTTAGTGGGGAAGTTGTAATCCCTTGGATTCTGGTGTCGGCTTTTAATCACATTCTTGTCTTTTCCTTTTCTCTATTTTCTTTTTTATAAAATAGAACAGTAGAGAGAACTTATTGATTAATCATGGGTATATTTAGTTGGATGACACATATTCGATGTGTAGTGATACTCATGAGAAGAATTTCACTACTCTGTTTTTTAGTAGATAGTCGAGCATTTTTCAATGTGTGTTTTCACAGTCTGCTAAGAAAAATGCATTTTGTTATTCTGTTAGATTTTGGTTCAAGACAGATATAAAATGAATCTAATTGTTTTTATTTGTGGCATTTCAGATGTGCATGAGTGGATTTTTTGTTCCATTTACTTAATTTGACGTATAGTCCAATATATTTTTTTTTAATTTTTTTTGTACTAATGTCTATTTTATCATATGTTTATGTTTTCAGGATATGAGTATCCCTTTTTCAAGGGGAGCTTTTATGTTATGCAAGGGATCAATACAGGACGAAACCAAGTGGAGCCTTAACTTTTAAGGTTGAGACTATAGATAGATGAGTTAATTAAGATATTCAACGTTGTGTAGTACTTTTTTTGTAGTTAATTCTTTTTTTAACACTTTGTATAATTATACTTCTGTTGATATTGAGAAATAAACTTGGAGCAATTTTTCTTTATTGTCCAATTTTTTTTTTTATAGATGATTTACTAATTTTAAATGATTAAATGTGTATAAATTAATTATAAAATATAAAAAAATACAGATCATAAAATAAATATAACTGTGTAAAGACAACGGTTTATGATGAATAACAACGATTCTCAACCGTTGTCTTTATTTAAAATGACTACGGTTCCCATAGTAGTCAAAGAAAGTTACTAACCGTGGTCATACATACCGTGGTGGTAGATATCAAATCTACCACTACGGTTGTCAATTGTAGTCGTTAGTATAAATTACTACGGTTGAAACCGTAGTTAAAGCAAGTTCACAACCGTGGTCATACATACCGTAGTTGTTGAAGCTACTAGTACGACTACGGTTCACAACCGTAGTCTTTATTATTAACCACTACGGTTTTAAACCGTAGTTATATGTAGAGGGTCTACGACTACGGTATGTACCACTACGGTCACTGTATGCCTTTAACTACGCTTTTTGACCGTAGTGTTAAACGTTTTTTGTTGTAGTGGATGATTAAATCATCCGTCAAGGCGTCTAAATGTAAAAATGGTGTGGTTAAAAATAACTTTTAGGCACACATATTGAGATTATATGTGGCTAAGCAGTCACATATTTTTATTTGTGGCTAAATTATATGTGGGTAAAGCTTTAATTTCTTGTATTTTTATTTCTTAAAGTAATTGTCTAACTAGTTTCTTTTCTTTTTATTATATATTGTCTAAGTAGATTTTAAGGCACTTAGTTTATGCCTTATTTAAACTATATTAAGGCACTTATTTTTAGTGCCTCAATAGTGTTCCAATTAATGTAGTAATAGTTACTTCATAGTTTGATATACCAATAATGTATCTATAAAGGCATTGTTTTAAAGTGTCACTAAATTAATGTAGTGATAGGCTATTATTCTAGTAGAAACATTTTTTAATGTAAAATATAAAAAAATATTTTAGTCTTTTAAATATGTGTCTATAAAAATTAAGGAAAAAAGGGTAATGACAATTGACAACGCTCAATCAACAACGACTAGCGTAACTGTTGTCGTTGATCACTTAAAAGTAATTCCTTTATGTTATCCAATAAAAGAGTATATAGACAACGATATTTCAACAACAAAAGTAGTAACCGTTGTCTTTAAGCAGGAAAAAATAATACAACAACAGTTAAACAACAACGGTGTTGCAAAACCGTTGTCTTTTAGCGAAAACATTTTCAGAACCACTACGTTTTCTGCAATGACTACGGTTGTGCGCTTAAAGACAACGGTTTTTCGGAAAACCGTTGTCTTTTTGGTGTAGTCATTAAGCTTTTTTGTAGTAGTGAATACATTTATATTATATATATATATATATATATATATATATATATATATATATATATATATATATAAGTGAAGAATATATAAATCAATGCCGGCTCAAGACACCTCGAGTCCGAACCCTACTCCTTTAATTTTGGCACCACCAACACCATAAAGGTACACTAAACCTTAAGCCCCTCACAATAGACACAAAGCCACAAGAAAAAAAAAGGAGGAATAGAGCACAAAGCTCTTTTAGCACAAAGTTAACCTGCCTCACTTTCTCTATTGTTGTTTCACTCTTGTTGCTTGTTTTTTGGGACAACCATATATATCACACACACACACAAAAAAAAAAAAAAAAAAAAAAATACATACACACACACATATAGATAGGTGTTAGGCTAGGGTTTAGTGGGGAAGCTCAAGGGGAATTAGGAAACTAGTAATATATGGGACACCACTAAGTTGGACCAACAAAATCTATTAACAATAATAATCAATTGAAATTTGTATGCAAAGATGATTCCTAGAAAACAACTATCGGGAAGTCAAATAGGAAAAAGAAAAGAAAAAATAAATGAAATGATTATAACTAAATAAGATATCCTTGATAAGTTTTTTAAACCTAGTAACTAAGTTGAAAATTTAGTTAGTGAATTAGAGCAATTAACTAATAAAGAACTAGGCGAAGAGGCAACAAATGATGAGGAAGTGTTGAGACAAAGTAATATGGATGAAGTTGATGTCTTAAAAGTAGAACATACAAGCGGATTACGGCTTTCTAATGTGTTGCAAAATGTCTTAGAGACATTTGAGCTTGATATTGATAATGTAAGAGGGCAAGGTTATGATAATGGTTCCAATATGAAAGGGAAAAATCAAGGTGTACAAAAGAGATTTCTTGAAATAAATCCCAGAGCATTTTACATGCCATTGGGCTTACTATTCTTTGAATTTTTCTATTTGTGATATGGCAATTTTTTGTGTTAAAGCTGTGTCTTTTTTTGGAGTTGTGCAATGCTTGTGTCCTTTATTTGCTGGTTCTACAAAGAAGTGGAAAATCTTACAAGATAATGTTCAACAATTAACTCTAAAATCATTGTCAACAACTAGATGGAAAAGTCATGTTAATTGTATCAAAGCTATAATAACTCAACCTAATGAGATCAAAACAACTTTATATGAGCTAGCAAGAGTTAGTGAAGACACCAAAATGAAGAGTGAGGCTGAATCTCTAGTAATACATGACCTTGAAAATTATGAGTTTTTGTTGGGCATGACTATATGGCAAAACATTTTGAGAAAACTTGACTTGGTTAGCAAAAAGTTACAATCTGAAGACATGCAAATTAATGTTGCAATAAAGATTTTGAAAGGATTGATTTCTTATTTAGAAAGGTATAGGAAAGAAGGTTCACATCAGTCATGATGATAGCTAAAGAGATTAAATATATGCTTGAATTTGAACGTGTGCTTGCTAAGAAACCTGTGTTTAAATTTAATATAAAATTTGGTTGAACTTGTATATTGAAAGTTATGTTCTTACGTTAGTCATTATTATATATAAAGAGCACACGCAAAATAATATATATGTTTAAAATTTGAATTTCTTTGTATTGAGAGGGGCCTCATTTTTTTGTCCACCCCGGGCCCCTAAAAAGTCAGGACCGGCCCTGCTAGAAATAATGTAGGTATAAAGGTGTTAATTGGGAGATTATCATTGTCTCCATCCGATGTCAGAGTACCTTCTAAACTTGAACGTCGCTAGTTTTCTCTTACGATTTTGTATGCTATGACAACCAATAAGAGTCAAGGGTAATCACTTTCTCACGTGGATCTATTTTTACGCAAACCAATATTCAATCATGGGCAACTGTATGTTGCTTTGTCAAGAGTTACAAACCGACGTGGGCTGAAGATACTCATATGCGATGGAGAAAAACAACAAGGAGAATTCAATTGTCGACGTCATGTATATGGAAGTGTTTCAAAACCTGTAGTTAAGGGTGTGCATGAAACTCGAAATTTACCGAATTTTACCAAAAATCGAGCTGAAAGCACACCGAACTGAAAAAGAACCTTTGACTTTTGATTTTTTTCGAACCGAATTGTACCAACAAATATTATGGTATGGTTCTGGATATTCAGTAATATACGTATCAAGAATCGTATTAAACTGCACTGAACTGGCCTGAACCGTCTCATACAGAGAACCAAGGGCGGACCTACCACCTGGGTAGGGGTGGCCCTGGCCCCCCTAACCCCACCCCCACCCCCACTCCACTAATCTTATGCTTAAAATATATATGATATGTATATTGTGTACTTTTTTTATTATGAATAATATGTGTAATTTGGCCCCCTCAAAACTATTAAATACTAGGATATATTTAGATACTTTTCATAATATATAATATAAACACTCTAAGTGTAAATATATAGATAATAATAAATATATTATATTCTATTTAGATAATAAATATAAAAATACTAAATATTTCTTATCACGTGTATATTAATGTTGCTCGTAGTTTCTTTATTTGACGGCCCCCCTAATCAGATGGTCTGGGTCCGCCCATGCCGAAAACCGAGATTACTAAATATATAAATATACTAATAATTTTAGATATAGAGTAGTTTACATATTTTTGTGCATAATTTGCATACGTCACTACTTTTGGACGATATTACTTAAGAGGTTTACCTCACTTGATGTTTATGTCAACCTAAATTGTAATTTTAGTTGTAACTCTAATGTGAGTATCTTGATTTTTATTTTCTAGCTTTAACTTTGATATTAAAAATCTTAAAAAATCTCTAAATAATTAAATATGTCTTATGGAATCAAACCGTCTTACTAGATTTGTTAGATCTGAAATACTATACTGAACTGTTTCAAATTTTGGGACAGTCCGGTACGGATCTTATGAGTTTTGGTTCGGTTCTGGTTTTTAAATTTTGGAAGCACCGAATCTTGGGATGGTACTGGATTTTTTAAATCCCTGAACCATACTGTCTTGTGCACTCCCCTACCTATAGTGTTTAATGTTTTCTATTATTTGGTAGGTTGTGTAGTTCAGTAATGTTTCATTTACATTTGTCAATTCAAACTTTTTTTCATTATTAGTACAATATTTCGTACACGGAGACATTATAATTACAAACAATTAGTTATTCACTTTAAATTAAGTAATATATTTTCATTTGTATTCAAATAATAATATAATAAAAATAATATTACAAAAAGAAATATCTGACCCGTGCATTGCACGAGTGAACAACTAGTTATATTATAGAACAAAGACAAAATTTACTCTATGATTATGTTTGATTGGGCTTTGGCCAGACCCAAAGTGGTTGACCCAAACCTAACCTATGTTTGTACGGCAAGTTAGGACAATTCCTCACATGGAAGGATTTGGGAATGCTTTTCAGAAATTGACACCATTAATCTGACAGTGATTAGGCTCTCAGCACATAAGTCTCCTCTTTGCTTTTTCTCTAGCTCACCAAATTTTCTTTTTCTCTAGTTCACCATTAATCTGACAGTGATTAGGCTCTCAGCACGTAAGTCTCCTCTTTGCTTTTTCTCTAGCTCACCAAATTTTCTTTTTCTCTAGTTCACCATTAATCTGACAGTGATTAGGCTCTCAGCACGTAAGTCTCCTCTTTGCTTTTTCTCTAGCTCACCAAATTTTCTTTTTCTCTAGTTCACCATTAATCTGACAATGATTAGGCTCTCAGCACGTAAGTCTCCTCTTTGCTTTTTCTCTAGTTCACCAAATTTTCTTTTCTTCTTGTCTTTTTTTTTTAAACTTTTTCAGCTTATTGACTTTTTCTTTAATTTTATTTTATACAATCAGGGTACAAGTATTAAATACTGTATACTCGATCTAAAACTTACGGTATAATAATGATGCGGTAACTTAAAACATTTGGCATTTCATATATGTATCCAAATTTTTCGGATAGTTCGATATTTGGTACACCAAATTTTAAGTTTATATAACAAAATGTTGGTACTGTAACAGTATTAAGAAACAATATACATCAATGCTAACATAAAAATCGATATACTATAATTTTTCATGTACTATAAATTTATCATATACAATAAATTTTATATACCGAAAATTTCGGTACAATAACTATATAGATGATATACCGTACTGGACTACCTAATATACCATATTTAAAGTGGCAACTTTGAAAAAAAAAAAAAAATTCCCCGAGCTTAACTGGATACACGACTGATAATAAACCCACAAAACAAATTATTTCAATGTTGCCAATAAAGTGTGGTGTTCATATTAAATGTTACACAATCTAAAGTATTTATCTTTTGTAATTTCCAATGATAATGATATAAAAAGCAATAATAATAATAATTAATATTTTAAATCCAACAAAATTTTAAAAAGGAGTAATAATAATTAGTTAATTGTTTTATTTAAATTTCCAAGGAGGATGCTACAAAAAGGAATAATAGCAATTCTTATTATTTTTGTTTCCAACGAAAATTACAAAAAAATATATTAGTAATTAACTAATTATTTTTCTAATTTTCCAACTAAAATGTTAAAATGAAGATTATTTCAAACGATACTGTAAAAACAAAGGAATAAACATAATTAATTAATCTTATTTTTAATTCCAACAAAAATGTAAACAAAAGAAAGAAAAATAATAATTAAATAATTTTTTTAATTCCCAACGATTGACACAAAAGAGAATAATAATAACTAGTAAAAAATATTTTAATTTAATATTACAAAAAAAATACTTAATTTAAAATTATTATTGTTTAAAAAAAATATTTAGTAGGATATAATTACATACACTCATTGTCTCGCTTTCAAATTTATCATAAATTACTAAATAGAGGAACAAACAAACTTAATTAATTATTTCCCCTAAAATTAAACGAAAATTAATAACATAAAGTAGGATATTTTTTACATAAATTCATTTTGTTGTACTATTCACGAATTTAAAAAATATTAAAATCAATTACCCATAGGATTTTTTTTAATTCAAATTACCAAATAGAAGAACAAAAACAAATAAATAAATAATCCCTCTTACGAAAATTCATTTTAATTTTTCTCCACGCTTTAGGTAAAATAATTTACCCAAAAAATTATTTAATTCTAATAAAAGATAAATAGTTAATTTACAATAAAATATATTAAAAAAATCAAATATATACAATAATTACCCAACAACAACTAAACATCATTTATCAACAATCATACACATCATCAATCAATCAATTAATCACAAATCTTTACACCACGTTAATCATTAATAATAACTTATTACACAAATCGCATCACCTTTTACAATTAAATGATACTCCCTCCGTCCCGGCTTATCTTGCACAGGGGGGTTGGTGCACGGATATTAAGAAAAATTATTTTTTCATTGTTTGTTGATTTTTCAAATGTGGATTGAAGGTGGAGATTAAGGATGGAGATTTTGAGGGTGAAGATTATGTTATAACTTTCCTTTTTTAGGCTGTGCAAGATAAGGTGGAACGGCCATTTAAGGGAAGTGTGCAAGATAAGGTTGGACGGAGGGAGTATCCTACTTACAATCACTTCCCCAACCACCCAGACAAACATCATATTTTACTTTCCCAGTCACCAACTCCAACCACCCTAACCCCAATCAAACATCACCTATCATTTAAATTTACATGTCATATGATTTGCCAGTCAATTTGTCACATTTACTTAATCCATAAACAAACACACCTCTATTTTTTAATAATACAAATTATATTTTTTTCGGGACCGGAGACACGTAGACTCTAGTCATTAAAAAATGTATCGGCTCGAATTGTAAATCATGAAAGAAAATCATAATTTATTTTACTAAATTTAATAGATTGTGACTTAAATTACAAAATCAGAAAATACGTTTAATAACGTAAAAATACACGATCTTTTGATCAACTATTAAATACAACACGATCTTTATAATTTAACATATAAATACCACTATTTTTTAATTCTTTTCAATTTAATACATGGGAACTAATTTTAGATTCCAATAGTTGACATGAAGCTCGAATCGAAATTATGGGACATAACTTTTTCTTTGACGTGAAATTATAAGTTTTATTTTTTTATAACCCATAATTTGGTGGAATGACATTATATATAAATTAACAATAGACTCTTGTTCTCAAAAGCAACTCGTGTTCTCCTCGAAACAGTATGACTATAGCGGCTCTGCGGTCTATCCTTTAGAGAATAATATAGGTTTGGAGCTGAGCGCTCCAATTGTGAACCCGAATGAATACTAATTGTGGTTGTAAGAGAAATTAAGTCGATTTTCCTCCTACGCCAAGTGAACGATGTCTGTCACCACTGCTTTGGTGAAAATTATGTCCGAAAGCTCGTGTAATTAGTACGCAACCATACAATTGATTCATTTTTATTTGCAGTAGCAATTATAAAGAAGAAAAAAATAGAAGTAAACATACTCGTCTTCCATTAAAAATGAGTGTGCGACCACAATCATTTGTCTAGTAGGATATCACAAAAAATATTTAGCTTACGAATTCTTATTTTGCTATGCGCTTTAGGTTTAGAGAATTTCTTTACCGGATTAACTAGAATTGTTTAAAAAGAAAAAAAAAAAAAAAAACCACGTCAGAATATTTATGGCCTAAAATTCGAATTTTGAGCTCCATGCAAGCAATTGAAACTCAAAACTAGTCGCTATGTATTAAATTGAAAAAAAATAAAAAATTGTGTATTTATACGTTAAATTTAAAAGATCGTGTGATCGTATATTTTTACGTTATTAAACCTAAAAAATATTGTGATTCTTCCAATTGGACTTTAAATTAAATATAGAACATGAAAAAGAAAAAAAAAAATTACCTCAAGAAAGAAAAAAAAGACAGAACTCGCTATCGAGACGGATATTTTCCAAAAAAAATCCAGTGTCGAAAACCCTAACCCCTAAATTAGCTCGCTCCCAAACCTGGAAAGGAAGCCAAGCTGATTTTTCTCTGGAGGTGGAAAAAAATGGTTTCTATTGCCTTGTCTGGAAGCAGCCTATTGAATCCCCATAAAACACCTCTATCCACTTCTAAAACCTCATCTCTTTTAGTGAGCTTCGATTTCCCGAATCATGTTTGTTTATATGTGAAATGTATATTCATGTTGTCTTGCATTGAGCGCTGATAATGCTGTTTTTCTTTTTCTTTTTTTTTTGGTTATGGTTTTTTGCAGCGATGCAACAATCTGTCGGACTCACTGAAGTGCAAGGACAATGGTAAACCGATAACAATTGGCCGTGATTCTAATGGACGAGCTGCCGCTTCGCTTCCGAGCTTTTTGACCACCCCCGATCAGTTCTTCGACAAAATTCCGGTTTCAAAAAACGATACGCGGCTTAGGATTTTCTCTGGCACAGCTAATCCTGCTCTATCTCAGGTATCATCTTAGTTTCTTTCATGCACTGGATTTTTTTTTTTTTGGTTTCACGTCCTTGGACTGGGGTTCGATCTTCTTATTTGACAGCTGGTTTACAGAATTCTGATTACTGTTCAGTTACTTTATTCAGAGCAATGTTGGGGGTGACTTGATTAAGTTGTAGTGTGGAGAATGGTCTACTTTACCAATTCTGAAGTTAACTGAATTGCAATTGTGTGGATTTTTTGTTAACCATTATGTGGAACTAAGGGTGTTACTCCTTGCAATTTTCCTAGACAATGTAGGAAAACTGAAGTGACTACCATGGTTTTTGTTCTGAATTGTACTCTAGGCAATTTTTCATTCATAGAGTTTGATTAAATGACTAATATGTAGAGTAATGGTGCTTGGTTGATAAGACATGGTTATTTAATATGTAGGATGTCTCTGTTTTCAGATCTTTGGTTTCTGGAAGGAAGTACTAAAGAACACATTGTCACCTGTTTAGTTTTAGAGGCCAAATGAATGAAATATTTGTACGAGAACACCTATGTATCTATGAGATGTAATCATAATTCATACATCTACTTTAGTTGCTCGCCTTCACGTATAAAGTGTACAAGTGATGTTTCCATTCTTATCTTCTTTTCCTTGGTAAATGTAGAGCTAGGCATGCTGGAATTCTATCATCCATAGGATTTACTATTTGATTACCTGTGTTGAAACTGATTCTTCACTCACTCTTGGATTGTTTGAATTGCCAATTGCCAAATCTCTTAAAAGCCTCAGATGACTGAAGAAAGTTTGACTGCATATTTTTCTGTTGATCCATCAGACTGTGGTTTATCTCATATATAGTATTCCTTGAGTTTCTTGTGTGACAGTTGTTTCTTTATGTTCAATCTCATGTTGACTTGCTATTTACTGAAATTCCTGATGCAGGAAATTGCTTGTTATATGGGTCTAGAGCTGGGTAAGATTAATATCAAACGTTTTGCGGACGGTGAGATTTATGTTCAGCTACAAGAGAGTGTCCGAGGGTGTGACGTGTTTCTTGTGCAACCTACATGTCCTCCAGCAAATGAAAACCTTATGGAGCTCTTGATAATGATTGATGCTTGCCGACGAGCATCAGCAAAGAATATCACTGCTGTTATTCCTTATTTTGGATATGCACGGGCTGATCGAAAGGTAAAAGTTGATGTGTAAATGTAAGTGAATCTCTTATTTTGGAAATTTTCACTCCAAGAGATTGTAGTAGGTGGCTGGTGTCCCTTTTGTACCTTGGCAGTATCACAATTTTAATGACCATAACCATCACACAATGGGACTCTTAACATAAAAATGAAACCCCAATTGCCCCTTGTAAGTGGCGATTTTGTATTTTCCATGAGTTTGATTTTTATGTTATATATTCAGGTGTACACTTATTCATGGCATAACTTGAACAATTAACATGCTTGTTGATTTTGGTGGCACTTTTATGACTTCTTGTTCTTTGGTGGACGTCCACATGGTGTATTCTATACATTGCTTCATCTTTATATTTGAAAAGTAAGATACAATTTAAGCAAAAAGAAGATAAGCTCAAGTTGTCATGAGGTGCTAAGCACTGTTCTTTAAGTGTAATAATTAGTCGGCATGTCATTTACTTGGTGAAATAGTTTGAATTGTCCATTTAAAATGGTGTGATCTATATTCTTATATTTTTTGTTTGCTTCAGTATTTGATTTTATTATGAAAATGTTATTGCCACTGCAGACTCAAGGTCGGGAATCAATTGCAGCCAAACTTGTGGCAAATTTGATTACTGAGGCAGGTGCGGACCGGGTTTTAGCATGTGATCTCCACTCTGGACAGTCCATGGGCTATTTTGATATTTCAGTGGATCATGTGCATGGTCAGGTAAAGAAGCTTTTTTGTCATTTTCCACAAAGAGAAAAAGTAATATTCACTTCTTTTGCATTAACCAACTATTGCCTGGGAAAATAAAAGTGATTTGTTGAAACAAATTAAAAAATTTACAATTTCAGGAGACAATTCTCAACCAATCATAGCATGAGGTTGTTTGCAAACGGTTCAAGGAGTCATAATTTTATATAACATACATTATTTTTACACTGTTAGTACATTATGCAAATTGCATGGGTTCTTTGGGTTATTGTATCTGTTTATTATAGCAAAATACTTCGTTTGCAGCCTGTCATACTGGATTATCTTGCCAGCAAGAAAATTTGTTCTGATGATTTAGTTGTGGTTTCACCGGATGTTGGTGGTGTTGCTAGAGCAAGAGCTTTTGCGAAAAAGTTGTCTGATGCTCCTCTGGCCATTGTGGATAAAAGGCGCCACGGACACAATATTGCTGAGGTGAAGTCATCCTTCAATTATATGCATTGATTTAATGGCTTTTGAGAACATTACATTTTTATGTTTGCTAAACAAAGTTTTGGAAGATGACTGAGTTGTAACTTGTAAATTTGGTTAGTGCAATTAATTAGATGTTGCAAAATCCTACTGAAGAATCTTAAGGCAATAACACTGACATTCTTGTTCAAATACAGGTAATGAATTTGATTGGTGATGTTCGGGGAAAAGTGGCGGTAATGGTGGATGACATGATCGATACTGCTGGTTAGTGTATTTTAAATCATTCAAACTCCCATTCTTAATTGCTCTAAATTGGAAGCAATTGATAAAGGAATTAAGAAAGGTTGTTACTAATCAAGCTGGGCTTCAAAGAATCTTATTCTGTGGCAGAGTATTTATTGAAATATGACCAAAATTTGTAGAAATAAGGTGTAGTCACTGTAAACTTGTAGTTGAAGCACCATTGACTAAGACACAATTCATTTCTCTTTGTTTTCCTTTTGGAAATGAATGGTAGCAAACAAATTGTTGTACGGAAGCTTCTTCAACCAACATAATCACTCAATGTCAGCCATTATATCAGAGTGGATTTTAATTTCTGACAGTTCTAAAAGACTTACTGATATAGTTCTATACATACTCTAGCTGGAATGATTAGCCTTATCCCTTATGTTTATGGTCGGAAACAGTACTTAGGCAAATGATTCACAGGAACTATTGCAAAAGGAGCTGCTCTATTACATCAAGAAGGGGCTAGGGAGGTTTATGCTTGCAGCACTCATGCTGTTTTCAGGTACTAGGTCCAGTCTTTCAAATCTTTACTCTTGCTTCGTTTTGCCATAATTTAGTATAAGTTGGACAGATTGAAACTACAGCTGTGCTACTAATTTACCCCTTGACAATTCAAGTTTGAATAAAATTCTACTTTCTACTTATTACAAAAACAGACTGCTATTTTCATCTGATCCTGAAATTGACAGCTTGGAGTTATTGCATTCTATTTGATACTCAGGGGCTGGTTATTTAAAAAAAAAAAAAGAAGAAAAAAAGAAAAAAAGAAAGTAAAGAAGGGTATAATGGCCTTAAATTCTTCATGTTGACCTGAATAATGTTTTATGTTGTGGTCTACTTGGTCATGAACTTTCTGAAGCCATGCTATATAACTTACGAGATTGGGCATATTCTATTGGTTGCAGTCCACCTGCTATAGAGAGATTATCAAGTGGTCTATTTCAAGAGGTTATCATAACAAACACCATTCCAGTGGCAGAGAAGAACTATTTTCCGCAGCTTACAATCTTATCTGTTGCAAACCTTTTAGGCGAAACTATATGGCGCGTCCACGATGATTGTGCTGTAAGTGGTATTCTGACTCTTTGAGTTTTCTTATACACACACACACACATACGTACATCATACAGAGCTAGTGCATGTAAATAATTATTTAATTGCTTTATTTTCTGTCATGATGCGTTATTTCCAGGGTGGGTTTGAACCTTATTCGAGCTTGGGCATTGACTGATGAATTCCCTACCAACTCGTTAGACATAATTTTGTAGTTGCAGTTTTGCAACACTTTTAGGAGACTTGTCCCGCTGTACAAATTTGTCGAAAAACCTAATAGTAGTCTGTTGAGTAATGGATTTTCTTTGTGTGTACGACAGTTGAGCCCATGTCATGTCGTACCAGTGAATGTCGATCTCATTTTTAAAGTGTAACTACAACTTATTCTTTTGTTGTCACTGATCTTAAACTAAGCAAGGAAGTTTTGTAGTCTTCTCCATGTTATTTTGACTCGAGATAATAGATCCTTTGGTTATTTGTTGATGAAAATGAAATATAACTGAAGTTATATGTTTGTTATGAGAGAAACGATACTCAAGAAGAACTAGACCAAAATCTTGATATCAAGTAGAAAAGAGAAGGTTTGGAGTAGGTTTAAGTAGGTTGTGGACAATTTGCCTTTAAAATTCCAGTGACAAATTTTGGTCACAGTGAAATTGTATGTTTTAAAAGTGTATAAGACGGTTTATTTTGAGATTGAATAGGTAGAATTGTATACATCACTACCGAGAAAAGTAGATGGTTTACTCACGGTTATTAGAATATGAGAAAAGTAAAAAGATAATGAGAGTATTAAGAAATGAAAATCTAGAGGAATAATAAGCGCAATTAGTAGGAAATAGGTTGTATATTAGTGAGTTGAGACATTCCATCATATTTTTGTAGATGTTTAGAATTTTTTTGAACTTATTATATTTGAGTTTGTTTATTGTTAATTGAGTCAAGCTTGACGAGCTTTAATCGAGCCGAGCTCGAGTAACTTGATATTTTTATATTTTTTACTTATCGAGCTCGAGTTTAGACTTAGATTTCTCAAACATAAAAGAATGTTCAAACTTGTTTGATATGTTTAATTGGATATGATTCAAACCAGCTTCCATTGAAAGACCTTGAATCGAGTATCGATTATCTTACTTTGAATTTTCTGTCGTAGTAGAAAATGGACAACGGATAGAATATATATTCAATTGAAAATAGGGTTTTTCACTATCCAGCTACAATGTGGTCAGTGGTACGAGTCGTTGGACCGTACCAAATTAATTGTATATAAATATAACTTATCCTTATTCTATTACTCTAACTAGTAGAGTGGTAAATAAGGGTCGATCCCACGAGGAACGGTCGAATAATATTGTTTTAATGTATTCAAGCAACCAAGAAATTTAAATAAAGATAGTAATAAACAAGTAAACGCAATAAAGGTTGGGGGGAGGGGTTTAGCAATTAACTAACCTACTAATAATCAATAAAACGCAATTCAAATAAATAAAGACAAATAGGATGATTTTTCAGGTTTTTCTTATAAATGATAAAGGGATTCAACCCTTGATCAAGTATCCCGTTGGCTCGAATAATCTATATAATTGATGTTACTACCCAATTAGTTAGCCTTAGAACTCCTACTCCAAGATTAATAACAAGCTCTATCAATCTTGTTGTCTCTTAAGTATAATTAATCAAAACAAGCTCTTCAATCAATCCTACTCAAATTATCAATTCCTAAAACAAGCTCTCTAAGAACCAATGGTCAAGTGCATTAAGAATCAAGACAGCGGAGTAGATTCAACATAAAACTTGCAAACTCGGTTTGTGGTCGAACTCTATGTTATCCCCAATAAAATAAATCTATTGTTTGCTACACGAGAATCGAATTCATAACAATTATGGATTATAAGTCCAATTCTAGCAACACACAAACAAATATCCAAATGGGTGATCAAACCACAATTCAATTCATAAGTGTGAATCAACAATCACAAATAACATAGAATATTCCAAAAATATAATCCAATCGGTTAACAACCGTAAAAAATACACAAACATCCTAAATCCAAGGTTCAACTAATGATTAAGGGCTGAATGAAAGAGTGTTAGCCACCCATCACACCTAATACAATCAGCAAATAGAAAGAAATATAAGAAGACATGATAAATTTGAAGAATAAACCAAGAACTTGGGTTGAGGAATGAAAGGTCTTCAATCTTCTTTCCAATGTTGTCCTTGAGGATGACGGAGGCTGGAAATGTGTTATGAAAATGTCCCAAGATAGGTCAATTTCGAAAGGGAGGATATATATATATATATATATATATATATATATATATATATATATATAGGGGAGAAAGGGTTTGTGCCAAAATAGGCAAAAACGTGTTTGAGTTTTTAAAACAGGGGGCCCCGCCGCGGCCGTAGCATACAATTGGTTGCAGGCGTGGTGAAAACAAGGGTTTGGGCCCAATTTGGGGTCGCGGCCGCCATCCAGTCATCACCTCGGTCGTGGTCTTGGTTAGGCTGGATTTGCCCCTTCTTCTCGATCTTTGGCCACGACCGAGGCTAATGCTGGCCGCAACCGTGGGTCTTGGCCCGCCACGGGCGTGGCGTGAGATTGCCTCGGCCGAGGCAAGTAAGGCAGAAAACGGCCATCTTCTAGAGGATTTGCCACGACCGTGGCTTGTGCCATGGGCGTGGCATCAGCAACTCGGGTATGGTCCACTGTTTTTCCTTGTTTTCTTTTCCCTTTGAGCTCGAATTGTCAATTTGAGATCTTCGAACGTGCTTTTCGGTCTTAATTCACCTGTTTTGACTTGGAAAATGAACTAAACACGTCAAATTGTCCAATGAGAAATAAACGCACAAAACACACGTGAATATGCACACAAAAGTCCATAAAAAGATACTTAAATTAACCTAAAAGTGTGTGCACTACACGTGTACCAGTCAGCCACAAAACTAAAATAAAAAATAAAAAAATTAACAGAAAAGGTCAATTACTCTAATCACATTTCCAGTTTTGGTTTTAAATTCTCCACCACTTGGCGCCCAAATATTGGTTCCCCCCAAGCTCCCGCCTATTACATGAACAATGTCCTTCCCTTTTTTCTTTTTCTGCTTTTTACTAATAGTGATGCATGTTTCCAAACTAACAAAGTCTTGTGCTGAAGAAACATCAACCATTACGGACTTACAGTGGTTCTCGCACAATAATCATTTAGCATTTTAGAAACGTTTTATGTTAAATTTTCTTGAGTGAAACAACTTAGCCCTTAGTTTTGCAAGATGGATGGTAAGAAGCTTGGAACATGAGTTGTTCGGCTAAAGTGAAAGTCGTTGCAGTGTCAATGATGTTAGGGTGGAGAACGATGGGGTTTCGACGGGTTTCCCTTTGGTGGAAACTGAAATATTTTCCTATCCCCCATCATCTCCAACAGTCAGTGTTGTACCTCCAACACCCGTTCATGAAGAATCGTTGTTCCGTGCATATTAGGCTCACGAGATGTATAAGGGTTTTAGTGTTACTAAGTGCGCTTCCCGAAACCTTACTTTGGGCGGGTTTAAGTACTCCGTGGGCGTAAATCGACTGCACAAATGAGTTCAAGAAGATTTGATTGTAAAGCGCGGGTTAACGAGATTCGTCAAGATGTTGGCAGTTGGAAAGTAGGGAGGATAGAGGAGGCTCACAACCACGAGTTGTGTCCCACAATGTCAATCCTCATGCCGGTGCACAGGATCATGACGATTAACTTGAAATGACAATTAGAAGCAAACGACATTGCTAGGATTAGGGTTTGCAAGAACGTTAGGTTGGCGGAGGTACAATCTAGTGGTCCATAGAATTTGGGTTGCCTACCCAAAGATGCCGAAACTATGTAGATGCAAGACGGAGGTTAGGTTGGGTGACGGAGGTGCGGAAGTGATGCGCAAACTTTTTTTGCGTTTGCAATACAAGGAACATGAATTTTTTCACATCATGGATATCAGCGATGATTCACAATTATGTAATGTGCTGTGGATACACCCGCGTAGCAAAGCCGCTTACGAAGACTTTCACGACGTCGTAAGTTTCGACACCACCTACCTAATAAATAGGAATAAGATGCCATTTGCCAGTGCCGTCGGGGTAAACCATCATGGGCAATCCATGATGTTGGGATGTGCGTTAGTCACGTACGAAGACGCCGACTCATTTAAATGGTTATTTTCAAACTGGCTTGAGGTTATAGGCGGAATACATCCAACATGTATTATCACCGATAAGTGAGAGAGCATCAAGATTCCAATTAGAGATTTTATGCCAAACGCAATTCACCACCACTGTCTACGACATATCTTATGCAAGCTTCCGGTGAAGTATAAGGGAATTCGCAACTACCACAGTGCAATTAAAGATTTTAAGGCTTTGGTGTACGAGAGTTTGACAATTCAATCTTGTGAATCAGGTTGGGCTTACTTCTTGGTCAAATATGGTGTTGAAACTAATGAGTGGCTAAATAATATGTATATTGAAAGACAAAGTTGGGTTCTAGTGTTTTTTAACCGCCGTTTTTGGGCATGGATGACGTCCACCCAAGGAAGTGAAGGAATGCATGCATACTTTGATGAGTACATAAACTCTCGTTGCATTCTGAAGCAGTTTGTAGAGCAATACGAGATTGCGACCATTGATAAGATCCATAGGGAGTTCCTTGCAATTTCGATTCAAAGTACGTGGTTAATCGCGTTACAGATTTTCCATAGAAACGACAATTTCAAGAATCATACACTAACAACATGTTCAAGAAGGTGCAGGAACATATTAGGAGGACAATGTATTGCCACATAGTCGAGGAAGACCTGTAAGAAGTTAGGACGCCCATGTCGTTAAAAAATTTCAGGTAACATAATTTATCTATAAGAAAACTGATTACATTAAATATATAACCTACTTGGTTGTATACAAACCCGACGGTGGGTATCTAGAATGTAATTGCAAGAGTTTCGAGTTTAGAGGCCCTGTTTGTTGCCATATATTCAAAGTCATGGGTAAGGAAAATGTTCAATCTTTGAACCAAAGGTATTTTCTTCGTCGATGGAGGAAGGATGTCTACCGCCGTCATTCCGGTATTTTCTTTGTTGGAGGTTATCCACACATGATCTCTGAGTATAAGAAGTACCAGGAAGTAGAACGTTGTTTTCAAGAGTGTACCGACATGGCCGACGATGAATAGTGAAGCAAAAATGGAATTAATTCGTCAACAATATATTGAATTGAAGGAAGAGCTGCTAGTTTTGGATGTTCCACCTACGAAGAATAGTATGAGTCGCAATCAATCTACCAGGGACAATTCCGCAGTTCAAGGTTTTCCAATTCTGAATCCGGAGGTTGCTAGAACTTGTGGAAGACTGAGGGTTAATCGAATTCCTTCAAGACATGAGGGATGGAATGAAACAAGGGCTGCACGAGGTCGAAGGGGTTGGGTTGGTGGTCATAGAGTTAGAAGTGGTCATTTACGTAGTTCTCATCTTCCGGATTTGAATCAAAGCTTTACCATGTCAAATGGAAGTCTAAACTTCTAGTTGTTGCAACTTTTATGCAAGTTTGTATGTCCTGGCTTTCCTATTTCACAACAATTTAAATTTTGTATTGTTTTGCTTGGTTAAACATCCATGTTTAATATACCATTCCAAGAACGGGAATTTTTGTTAGGGTTTGAAATTGTTCAGATTGACGTGGCAAAACTGTGAATGTTTTGGTATGAAGGTGCCCCGTTTGGTGATCTGCAAGTTGATTTAGGGTACTTCCAATAAATTCGGATTTTATTAGAAAATTACATACATTTGAGAAAAAAAAATTATGGTGTCAATTGAAAAAGGGCTACAACTAGGCCTGCTCTTCCATGGCCAGCGGCTGTTGCCGTCGGCCAACCATTGTTTATTTTCGCTTTTATTTTAATGTTTATCTTTGTGGCTGATTTTATATCTAGTTTTTAGTCAGTTCATACGTTTTGTCACTTGTTCATTTTCCGGCAAACTGTTCATATTTGTTTTTGGTTGTATTTGGGGCCTGTAGCAGTTCGAATTCAGGAATGAGGATCACCAGGCTTCGACAATCAATTTACATTTGCAGAAAATCTGGGCCCGTTTCTATTTCTCAGCCGGGACTTTAAGTCTATACTCGCGAATCTGGCGAGTCCCGACTATATGGATGCCATTGTTGCTTGCTGCGATCTTCAGCAACCTGCAATCTCAAGAACCTGGGTCTGCGATTCATCGATTTGACTCTGCTTCATGGTCATATCTCTATTTTATGATTATCAGCTCATCTCTACCTTTGCTCTACTGTTTGTCGCGTGTTTGGGTTTGGGAGTCATGGCACCCTTGAAGCCATGGCAGACAACCAGGCTTAGCAACGGCGATTCCCATGGAGGAGACCATCACTTACCTCGCTGATTTCTACCCACTCACTGAGTCCGCGTCTCCTTTTGCGACGCAGGAGTAGGGTTTCTTTTTGCGGCGCAGGATTTGCGGCGCAGGATTAGGGCTTTCATGCCTTAACCCGAACCGGTTTACTATTGTGCTTAGTCGAGCCGGATTGCGACCGAACCGGTTCGGGTGTACTCATCATCGACTACGAGTCATTTCGGGGTAGGTGTTTCCGCCATTGTAGAGCTCGCAGATCGCCTGCAAAGCTCGCCGCTGCACATCACAGATCCTCGCCTGAGAAGAGTTCTCAGTCTGCGACTATAGAGCGGTGGTGACCACCACTCGGCCGTCACCATCTTACCATCGACGCTGCTACAGACGTCTTCACCTGCAACTGTTCAACGGCGGCGGCCGCCGCCTCCTCTTGCGATGGCGCCCTTCTCGATCTCGTAGCATAGATGGCGGGTATGTCGCCTTCTCATCCGGAGGGAGCTCTCCAGCAGCTTCTCTCATAAGTGCTTTTGCACCAGCTGCCCAACAGCTTTTCTGCCCCACCCCTACGTCCTTGGTGGGGATTTCCAGGAGATGATGCCTCTTTTTGGCTTCATTTATTATATTCATTATCATTGCACTTGGTTTGTATTTAGATTCAATTTGTTGGGATAGTGATTTTTGAATTTTGATTTGTTATGCGCATTTGTGTTGTTGGAATCTGAAGACCAGGTCTGCGTATGTGGTTGGCCTGCTTCTGATATTTTTTTATCCTTGGTTGACCCTTGCTCATGGCTCGGTTGTTTTGCTTGGATAATGCTTGACTTCGGTTTTTCTGGTGAGGGATTGGACACAGGTTTTGGAATTTGTTGTCGGGTCGTACTCATAGATTTGACAGTTCTGAGCTAAGATATTGAAATCATCAGAGGGATTTTTGGACTCACACTGATGTGAGGAGCGTTGCTAATCCCCACGCTCGGGTTTCGTGACATAGAACAACATGTTGGGAGCTCAACTTCTGTAGTTTGTTCGATGATAGTTCTAAATCGGTTCTTCTCTCCATCTGAACCGGCTAGTTCCAGTTTTCTTTGCACTAAATTGGCTTTGTCTTGTAATTGTTTTATTTTCATTAGCCAATTTTAGTTTTATTTTGATACCTTTATCTGTCGGCTTGTGGCATGAAAAAGTTTTTCATTTGACTTTTGTGAGTGACTGTCATGTGGTCTCCACATTTCTCGTTCATTTATTTTCTTTTCTTTATTTATAATACTACCTATTCAATTGCTTTCAATTAGGTTTAATTTTGAATCTGCTAATACTATGGGGTTCATCTACGCTGTAAAATTTATTTAGGGTTCAACCACGGGAAACTTTTGTAGAACAAAATTTAAATAGTTGTCATCAACTGGGTAAACAAAGGGAAACTCACATAAAGCCAGTGATTAAAAAAGCGAAAGGCACCTCGAGGCGCCAAACTTGTTGTACTGCTTAGGTGCAAGACGCGAGGCGAGGCGCTCGCTTCACCGAAGCGAGGCGCTCGCTTCACCGAAGCGAGGCGCTCAAAGTAAAAAAACACACATATATACCATAAAACATTTCATAATACCAACACATAATAATATTAATGTTCTGAGACTCCAAAAACATATAATATCATGAAAATATAAAAATATCCAAAAGATATTAGGCATATATGCTACTAACTAACTAATCATCATTAAAGTTTACGTCAATTTGTGCATCATCCTCTGATGCATATCCATCAACATCTCGTTCTTCTCCGTCATCCGACTCCCCTCCTATATCTCCCCATTCCTCTCCCTCCTCATCCACAAGTCTCACAACACTAGGCCTAGAAGATGATGATGATGCTCTAATAGTCTTTGAAGTTGTTGCCCTTCTACTATATGTTCTTGTGCTCCTGATAGGCTCCTCAACTCCTGCAGCTGCTGCAACATCATCCCACCTCAAATCATCATCATCAAACACACGTTCTTCATTTGGGATCCCCACCAACCATTCATTACTCTCATCTATTTCCGACAAGGTAATTGGATCAATTGTATTTCGCATCAAGTAATGACGTTGCAATGTTATGTTGTACTTGACAAATACCAAATCATTCAGCCTTTTGTGAGTTGTATTGCATCTTTTCTTAGAATGGACCTGTATTAAGTTAATAAAATAATCTAATGTGAATATAAATTGTAACAAATTAATAACATTTCACAAATGTCAATAACTTACATGTTCAAATACACTCTAGTTTCACTCACAACCTGAGGAGCTACAAGTGAGACTTAGGATCTTAATAGCAAACTTCGTCAAGTCGGGAGTTTCAGAACCGAGTGCTGCCCACCAATCAGCTGCCAACAACATATTACTTAGATATAAAAAATAATATTTTGATTAATAATAACCTAATGAAACTTTGTTACCTGGTGCCCTCGTATTCCTTTGCCTAATAGCCATAGGCATCCCAAAAAGTCCATCGGCTTTTCTATATTTGTCCAATTCAATGCAAATTTTATCTTGTGTATCGGTACTTGGAACCTATCTTTGGATGCAGTCAAACAAGCCTCTATAGATGGTAGAATTACCAAGACAAGCATCAGGATCTCTGTAAAAGAACTCAGGGTTCAAAAAGTAACCAACTGCATGCAAAGGTTGGTGCAACTGAATATTCCCTCTCTTATCAATGATCTCGAACACCTCCATATACTTGCTCTGATTTCCTTGAAAAGTATCCGCTATATTATGTTTTGCTCTATCTATCGCCTCATAAATATAGCCCATTGCTGGCTTTGTAGTGTCAAGAATGCTCTTGCAAAGTGAGTTTTGGCAGGCTTGAGTAACTTCTTCTTTTGTGTGAAGTACCTCATCATATTCAGCAAGGTTGGCATGTTATAAATGTACCCATGCACCCGAAGAGCTCTCTCAAACGTCTTCCTAAGATGAGGTATCTTGAAAATCGTCCTCCAACATTAGATCTAGACAATGGGCAGCACAAGGACTCCAAAATATATGTGGCCTCTTCTGTTCCAAATATTTTCCAGCCAACTTATTTGCTGCAGAGCTATCCGTAACAACTTGAACAACATTGGCTTCCTCAAGCTCCTCAACCTTTTGATCAAGCAACTCAAACAATTTCATTGTATCCTTCGCATAGCTCGAAGCATCAATCGAATTAATAAAGAGGCTACCATGGGGACAATTGACTAAGAAGTTGATCAAGGTTCTTCCTCTTCGATCCTTCCACCCGTCACACATCAATGTACACCCGTTAGTTTCTCTTGCTACAATGTGATCCCGAATCATTCTGTGGACATGTGATTTCGCATCTTTAAGGAGAGGAACTCGTATTTGATAATACGAGGGTGGTGGCAAATCTGGTTCGTAATCCCCAATAGCTTGCACCATAGGTGCAAAACTAGGACATTGCACTACAATCAATGGGATACCCGAATCATACACAAATCTTGCTAATTTTTTAAGCTATCGTTGCCAACTCTTTTTTACTGGGACTATTCTCATCAATCTTTGGTTGTTCCCCGTTTTTCTTCGCATTTCCACAACTGTTTCTGCATCCGGAGTGAAGTAGCAATCGATAGCCCCTTTTCTCTTAGGCTTCTTAAACATAGGTTGCTTGCCCTTGTTTGCCTGAGGAGGTGCATAGCTAGAAGAACCTTGATTGCTTGGCAACGGTTATGAGTCAGCATCAATATCAATTTCATAATCTTCGTCGCCGACCATTTCATCAATATCGACTACCTTGTATATTTGCTTCTTCACCTCTTTTTCTTATTCATGAAATCTCGGATCTCCTGCCTAACTGGTTGAGGACACTTTTACATGCAGCTGCATTTTTATAACCTTCAGCAAGATGTTGCTTTAACCGGAATACACCTCATTTAACCACTTTCGTACAAAAATTACACGTAAATGCAAATATGTTGCTCTCATCTCTTACGGCATACTTCCATACAGGATCCTTCCTATTATCATTCGTCTCACTCGACATCTCTACAAAAATATATATTGCATAATAATAAACAATTGTAGTATTGCAGAATAATAAAAAAAAATTTGCAGAATATTAATTTATTGCAGAAAACTGCATAATACTAATTAAGTACAGAATATTAAATAATTGTAAAATACTGTAGAAAAATAACTGTTAACTGAAAATTGCAAAATAATAAACAAAATTAGAAATTATTAAATTATTGTAGAAAATTAAATAAATAAAGAATATTAAAAGAAAATTGCAAAATATTAAATTAAAGTAGATAATTTAATTACATAATGCTAGTAAATAGAAGTTTTATAAGTATTAAGTAGAAAGATTAAGTTTTGAAGTTCCAAAGTCTGAAAAAAAAAACATTAAAAATCGAAAAAAAAAAAGAAACAAATCTGTTGAAAATTAACCAGCTGCCGCTAGTCTCTGGTGGTCGTCGCCGGTCCTCAGTGGCGGTCGCCGGATGCCGTGATGGTCGTCGGCTGTTGGAGTAAGAGGCAGAGAGCAGGGGAGTTTTTGTTTGAAAGAAGGGTTGTTGCTGCTGCTTTTTTAGGGTTTTGAGACTTTGAAAAGTCTTGAATTATGTATTTATATTTACGTAAGCCTTTAAAAAAAACTAACAAAAAAAACGCCACTTTTTAGCGCCCCAGTCGCACCGTAAGGCGACCGAGGCGCTTACCTAGGCGGCGCTTTTCTCAGATCCGCCTCGCCTCAGTATACCGAGGCACCAAACCCCCAGAACGCCTCGCCTCGTGCCTAGGCCCGCTTTCTTATTCGCTGCATAAAACCATTGACATACATAGTCAAATTGAAAATAGATTTTTTCTGCCTTAACCTACTAAAACATAACATAACGTCAAAATGTTTTAACCAGCGATCACATCCGAGGCTTAACCTATCACAAGACACTTCATTAGAACAGGAAGAAACCTACTACAAACAGAAACCAAAATAGGAACTTCTTAAAACACATGCAACAATGTTAAATCCAATAATCGTCATCAACCTTGATGCTAGCTTTGTGACGAATTACCCATACATGGAATCGTGTTGGGTCTGCTCCGCATTTCTCAAATTGCACCAGATCTCCTTGGTTTAAACCTAGTGCGGCTGAAACCTTACCCCATCCCTTCGATAGGCGGCACATGAGGTTTAGATTACCTGAAACCTCGCGGTACTCGAACTGGCAGTTAAAGGTCACGCCGGAACCCCAAACTTCGATCCTTATCATCCTGGTTGCCATGCCGATCCATCGCGTCATCCCTATAGGCACGCTCAAGTGGAAAGTTGCTTCAATGGTTTGGCACAGTGCCTTGAAGAACCTTGGGGGCTGCTTGGTCTTCAACAAGCGTGCGGTGTTTCTAGTCGTTGGTGCCATTTTCAAAAAGAATTTTGGTAAACTAGGGTTCACTTCAAAAGAAAATTTTCTCAAATAATGGGCTGCTAGGAAATGCGAGATAACAGAGACTCTTTGTAGCTATATGGATATTAAATAGGCTCCGCACATGCTACCCTTATTGCTTTTCCAATACTTACGCAAATTTATACAGTGTTAGGTAGCCTTGTATAATGTATTATTTAGGTATTGGTCATATTAAAACAGAGGACATTAAACCTGATCAATAGTGGTCATATATTAAGTGAATGAAAAATTTTATTTTATGCAAGTTGATTCTAACTAATAGTCTATAACAAAATTCAAATGTTTTTATTTGGTGGTTGCACCGAGCCATTGTTATTCGAGACGGATGCTACACTTGCATACAATTTTTAAAGAATATAATAAAACTAAAATTGTGTCTTCAAGCCCGTTGTAGGAGTAGTTCGTGATTTAGTTCTTGGCAATCGCCAGTTACACACTATTAAAAGGAAATTGTCTCAACAATTTTTTCTGTAGAAAAAACACCTTAGTAGTAGTCCTTAGTTGTATGATATCTACTATTTGGAGCCATATTACATGAACAATTAAAGGCACTTGCTTCAAACAGTGTTAAGAAAAAGAAATGTGAAATAAGATATTATCTCAGGTTAGCTGCTGTAGTATTATAAATAAATCTCACATCCAACCTTTTTATTTGCAACTTTACCCACTTTAGAATCTCTCTCAAATCCTTCACATTCAAATCTTTGCTAATTGTTCGTCTAAAATGTCTAAAAACTCAGTCGTTTCGAGGACCCGATATAGCCCCGACTGTTACTATGCTACATGCACGTCATGCCATTGCGGCCTTCATGCCGTGATACACGTATCTAGGACACCAGGAAACTATGTGAAGGAATTCTACGGTGTATTTACTATAACGTAAGTTTTTCAGAATTAGATTCGTACTACTTTTTCGTTTGTGTTTGGGCAAAACATAACCTGTAATAATTCCTGACTTATATTTATGTTCAGAGAGGAGGGTGTGACTCATTTATTTGGGTCAATGAGGTCTTGCACGGGGTGAATGGTTGCGTCTTTGAGGCCATTAAGCTAGAGAATGAAGTTCTCAAAGCGGAGGTTGAAGAACTTATGGGGCACATTACCGCTTTGAGAAAGAAGTCAAAGGTTTTGAAGGATGAAATTTTGGTTTGCAGAAAGGAGGAAATACTGTTGAAGGATAAGTATCAGAAGCTCCTCATTATCTTATGATGTTGTTTTTTTCCTTCTTACCCTAATTGTTGGTGTTTTCATGCAACAATCGTAGCTGGGTGGTCGGATGTTGAAGAACGTCCTTAAGTACCATTTTTTTAGATGTAGAGTTTGTTGCAAGCTAGACGTGTCTGCTTGGTTTCATTGAATTCGGTTTACAAAATTAATGTTATGTTATTGCTACGATTTAATATCCATAATGTAAAAAAAGATTGTGTTATTAATATTGGTTCATGTTCATAACAAATATTTTATTTGATACATAATTATGGCTAAAAATAAGGAAGTAGAATTAAATTGATTCACAGCCGATAAAGGAGCATAATGATGAATGATTCAGTCTTGAAAGCACAAACTTAAAGCGGAAATTCACTTAGGGTCCCTAAACAACGGTTACCATCGCTGATTGACATAAAACATTACATTATAACACTAAGAAAAGAAGAAATACAGTAATATTATGATGTTGCATCACCGTAGTTGATTGCGCTACTCTCTTCGTGACCAGGTGCGTATAGTTTTGACCGGCTCACTGAGACTGGCTACATCTTCCCCTTGGAAAGAATGGTAAAGCCATCCAAAGTCAATCTCATTCATACCCTTCATACGAAAAAGTTTGTCAAACACTAAGAAATATGGCTCCTCGACCATTCTGAACATATGCTGCATTTCAGTCTCCTACCATAAGAAACATTTGGTAATATTAGACGTGAACAAAGTTAATTCTTATATAAAACCACTCTTAATAAATATACATAAAAATGGCAAGAAAGTACCCTCCGTATGTAGGTTCCGGTTCTGTACAATGAAAAGATCCTGTTGGAATGGATCTCATAAACAATTTCCTGCTTACAGATGCACTCTGCAAAATTAACAAATTTGTTATCAAATGCTTGCAGCTTCTTCACAACGTCCACCATAGTGATTGTTATGGCAAATAGGTCGGACAGACTGGCAACCATTTCACGTACAATAGACCTAACCACTATGGTACTAGACAAGACACAGTTGGCGGACTTCACTAGTAGCATCGACAGTAGAGCATGCTCCTCGGCCTGGGTCTAATATCGAAGGGCCATCATATCTCCCATAGGAGTTGGAGGCATCTTGTGGATTATGTGGCTTGTGTTTGGATATTGTATTGCTATTAAGTTGTTAACTGAAAGCTGGATAAAACTCATGAAAAACCCATCCGAACCTTCATCTATTTGTAGATATATTTTGGATTGGTAAAGGTCGGTTTAATAACTGTTTATACGAGTCTAATACGATATTAAAGATCAATCAATTGAGCATATTCTGTGGTAGGTAGCTTGTATTGCTGACTGAAAAGGAAATAGAAAATCAACATATTCTCTGCAAGAACCCAAAACATGCAAATCTATTAGGAAGATCTGCTCCTCTCCTCTGCGCATGTAGTACAACCTAATGCCTAGCTCCATGGCGCGAACAATTTGCATACCTCGTTTACATTGCCAAAATGGACATGCAAAAGTTGTGGGTCCATTACATGCCTTCTATCACAATCACAACTACCCTCTTACATTTGGGGGGTTCAAACTGCAGTAAAAGTTTAGGGTCACACTTCTAAATGTTTTTCCACCACAAATATGGTTGGAGTAGACACAATTCACGTCAACTAAAGGGATGTATGAGTGTTTAGAGTACAAAAATATTAGGAGCACAAGTTATTTGATTATAAACATCTTTTTCCTGGAGATAACTTATCTTCCATATCTTATTAACTAGAAAACTTATTATTTAGTGTTAATGTTAAGTATCCCAAGTGATTACATAACTAATAAATACACTAGGGCATGGTAAGTTAAGTTTATGGAAATTAAAATACCCTTATAATATTGATTTCTTCTACACCTTTTACTGTAGGCTATCCGGTGATCAAGGGAAGTGATGTAAACAAATCGAATAAATTCGATTATTAAGAAATTCGATTCGAATTCCAAAATATGAATTCGAATTCTAATTGAATATTAATCAAATTTATTAACGGGTCATCCGAATTCAATTCGTCAGAAATATTCGACCTATTCGACTCGATTCGAGATTCAAAAAATTCAAGTATTAATTATTTTTAGATAGTATTTAAACCATTCGAACCAAATACAACTATATTCGAATTCCAAATAGAAAATTTTGAACTTCGAATAATTAATCTGTAATCGGATTCGAATTTGGTTTAGTTAATGGTCATCTTATTAGAATTCTAATCATGAAGCGAATCAAAGTATTTGATTTGTTTACATCCCTACTCGAGACAAGGATTCAGTTCGTTCAACTTGTACTTGGTTTAGCCGGTGCATATGTTCAAGTGATGTTAATATGTGTAATGAGTTCGGTGTCAATAATATAACCACTCTGGTTGCGTGAACTAGACTGCCAATTCATATTTGATCAACACCCAAAAAAGCAAAACTAACTTATAATACACAATCACTTGTACATAACAAATACGGAATATTATGGACTGTAGTAGGGTTTGTTACATATCTATGTTTGTTTTAATAGTATCTATGTCAATATTTTAGGAAATTAAGAGCGTTTATAGGGTAGAGAATAAAAAAAGCAAATAACCAGAAGGTGTAAAATTAGGATTTTCCAATACAACAACAGTTTGTGAAATACTTTTCCCACCAATATTAGAAACAATCTAACCACAAATCCACTGAGAACATTATGAACGATTACAAATTGAAGTATATTACACATAAAATAACGTCGACTATTGAAGTTTATACTAAAATAATCTGATTGAGACTATTTGCGTAATAATATCTTTACGAGACAATTCCACTAAGTCTCATTTAATCACAAACTACGCCGGATATGCTTAAGGGGCCTGTTGTAGAGCACCGGACGGGACCCCACATTCCATCCATTTCCCCAATATGATCGTGTACCATGGCTCGACTTACCAACCCATGAGTTGTGTGGGTTCTCGCATGCAAATAGTAGCCTTTCATAGTCTAGGGTATTGTATAACTTCACAAGGAAGAGTTGGTGAGAAAGAATCAATTTGATTCTCCATAAAAACGATGGCACATCACTTCGGGTGTGTCATCTAATAATTCATGCTTGTATTCATATGTAATGCACACGAAATTGCTGACAGCGTCCAAGTTCACCCTATTACGAGATATATACCATAACAATCGAAGATATCGATCTCAGAGGTCTTGAATCTTGATGACGATGTCTTTTAGTTTGTAGTAATCTAACTAATTAGTAATGAAGTCGACATCAACACCCTTGACAAACTCGCACATCACATAGTGGTTGTTCAGGTCCATCACATGAGACACCTTGTAAAGCACACCTAACAGGATCCTCTCATTTACTTGATTCCACGACCTAATGACTGAACTACTGAGTCCGGGATGGAAGGCATGACGTTCTCAATTTTTTGGTAGTGGGCAAGTAAGCAGAGCAAGGATTCACATACTAAAGAGAACTTTGTTAGCGGTCAAGAGGCACTTTATATAAGGGCTGTTATGTTTATGATCCCCTCATGTGAACCCATTGTGCCCTTTAAGTTGTCTTAGTTTGGGAAAAATCAGAAATTCAACAAGAAAAATTATGAAAATGATAAGTATGTCTTGGACTTCAAAGTTACATAATTCCTAATGTGACAAAAAAGCCCCCAAAATCCGCCTCAACTATTAGTAAAGATTGTGACATAAACAATGCATATAAACATGCTCCTACTAAACCTTCGCATAATATGCAATTTCATCACTTAGTAGTGGTCCTAAAATGTTCATATTCGAAAAAATGGCCAAGCAACTCTATATATTTAATTTACCTAACATTTCATATGCATAACAGGCGTTATTTTTAAAATTTAGTAAGTGATCCACCGTCGGATAAATCAAGGCTGTTTAGGAAGTTTTACGTGATATTATGTCTTTCTATTTACTTGTAATTAGATTTTCGTAATCATCATCTCCACATTCTTGTAAATTAATTAAATTGGTTATTTAGTTTTCCATATTAACCTTTCCATGGTCTTGTATATTATTTAAATTTAACTGTGATTGTTAGGTATTATCCTAGTTCACTAGTAATAATATAGTTTATGTAGTATTATCCATTCACCAAAAAAATAAAATAATTGTCATAATGTAATTTTTATAACTTAGTGTACCCAGCTAGCCAAACCCCAATCTCTAATACCACCAACTATATAAAAAATATTAAAGACATCATTCTAATGAAATAAAGCTCATAAACTACGGCAAAACGCTTACAACGTGCATCTTATATATTACATAGCAGAACATCTTAATCCAGATAAGCCCTAATACAAGTACCCTATATAATTAGTGTTAATACTAACTGTAGAGGTATATATTTTAGACCCCATAGCAAAATAATTATATATTAAAATATATTCATAAATTGACCGAGAAACCCAACAAATCGATGTGAACCCTTTCCGCACGGAACATCAACAAGTTGCCAACTTCCCAGCCAAAGCCCCAATTTGATCGTGATCCACGAACCGGATTTCCAAGCCAGGGGGCTTGCTGGATCGTCACATGCCTCAATAAGCCATGCATAGTCTAGAGTGTCAAACTGCATTCGCCAAAAAAGTGAATTGACGAAAAACCAGTTGGGTTCACCTAGAAAGCGATATCGCAGAGCCTGTGGTGTGTCGTAGAAGAATTCTTGATCATACTCAGCGGTTGTCCAAACGAAGTTGTAGCGTGCATGGTAACAGAACCCCAAGACGCGCAATAAACCAGATGAAGATAAGAAAACAATCACGGAGGTTCTGGATCCTTGCAACAATCTCTCGCGGAGTGAAATATGTCAACTGGTCGGTTATTAATTTCTCAGAAATAGCCATAGCAAAGTAACACATAATGCGATGATCAATGAGGTTAGTTTTGCACGCCACCTTGGACAATAGACCAAGTAAGTTCATTTCATCGTTCGGCTTCCATGCCCTGAAGGAATGAATAATATGATCGGGGATCGAAGTCATGGCCATGGCGTAATTAGGGTTTTCAGAATAATTTAAAGGTAAAAAACACTAAGTGAACATTTAAATGAAGGATGAGTGGCCAAATAACACCAAATATAAGAAGGTGAAAGGTTTGTTTTGAGCTTGGGTTTCTAACATGGAAGGCTAAGAAGGGCTAATCTTGGCCACAAGTTTATTTCGATAGACAAAAGTAGGATTATTTAAAGTATAATCTGTATGTATCATCAACGTGGATATGTAGTCTACTTACTAATGTACATGGCAAATCTATTTGTTTTTAAACAAAAGCGATTTTGTTTGAGTAAAACTTTTGTTTAGATATATTAAACCACTCTGATGCTCGGGATATTTATCTCGAATACTTTTTCTAGTTAACGTTTTATATTAGAGGACAATATGGTAGATCGGGTAATTATATTAACCTCAAAAAAAGTACGTTTGGGAAAATTCCAGTGATCCCAAGTAAAAATAGGTATCATTCGGATAATTCTTCTTACCTGGCCTGGTGATTACTTGATCGGATGATCTGATCATAAAATTGGAAGGTGAATTTAGATCATACAATAAATCTTTAGTTCATTTTTGTTCGCTTTGGTTGGATGGTACAATCACCCAATTAGGTATCACCCGACTCCATACCATTTAATTTGTCATACTACTATGTTGGTTTACTCGTTTCATTTGGTCCTAGGGCATGGATCGCGAAGGCAACGCCTATACAAAAAGTTAGGTGGCACCACCTTAATTTATTTATAGTAAAGGTTGTTTATTTACTGACTATTTACCTATTTTTTTGTTTAAAAATCTATGTTTGAGTAAATAATTAGTGATTTTGACTTGTTAACATCGCGTACACTATATATTTTGATCACCTTTTATAATATCTTAATAGGAATTTATTTTGTTCCAAGATGTATTTAGCAGCAACGATAACATATATACGCACTTCATTTTTGTTGCAAATTTATTTGCTCTGCGTGTTAACCTATTCACAGTTACGTGGTACATAGAATGTGGAAATAAAATTCGTAACCTTACCAAAAGACACATTTTGACTCCTGTAGGATATTCAACTTTTCATCTGTAAAATGCTCAAAACATCTACTAGTAGAGTAAGTGTTGTAGTAGTGTCCCAGTAGTCACCAATCAACATGCTCATACACGTCTGTTATCTCTTAGAAAAGCTACGAAATCCATCTGCAAAAGGAATGACTATGATATATGGTGGCATTGGGAAATGGATGGGGTCACGTGTATTACAATTATTTCTCATATGAACCATGTGTGGGGTTCACCGATGAGTATTTTTGCAGTCAATGAATTGGCTGCTGCATACTAAAATTGCATAGTTCCCAGAAAATACTAGTCTCTCTCTCTATATTTCAACGTCTTTTTCTGTGGTGCAATAATCGGAGATCTACATCCACCACATATTCTTATGACACATTTATAGTGGGTAAGATATGATAAGACCGGACTCCGATCCACTAATCGACCCAAGTAATATAACCCGACCCAGTTATCGTCCCATTTCGTTTGTACACGCGTAACTGATCCTCCATCCAAACGAGATATGACACGTCGGTTTCTAACCTAGTGTTCCGCAAGTGTACGGATGTAGGTGTAGTAACGATAATCAAGGTCGATCCCACAAGTTATAGTTTTAGGTAGTTTGATACCTCAATACTCTAGGAATGTCCTAACTAGATACTAGGTTGTAAAAGGTTGATTTTACTAATTAAAGTACTCAGTTAAATATGACTTCAAACTTAGGAAACACAAAGAACTAACAATCAATGATAAAGGGTATCCTAGGGCCTCGATTTCAGGATATTACTTCAATGTTGAATATGATTAACCTACAGATTTACCAATTCTAGTGTTTATTAGGCGGCACGACAATAATCTAACCCTTCTCTCGAAGCGATTAAACCGTTGATTAATTAAGCTAATTACCCTCTCGAGTCAATTAAACCTAATAACTCCAAAATGATCCTAAGCCACGGCCTACACAGTCATAGACAACTGCGCTCTATGTCATAAGTCTGATAACGATTCCCTCCTCTCGAAGTGGAATTACTAAACTAAATTACTAAATCTAGCTGATCAAGCTAAATCTAGTTATAAGCACAAACATAGAGATAAACACATAACGAATGGAATCAATAAATCAAACCATAAATTAAAACATTGTCATAATAATCCCTACTTTCTAACCCTAGGACACGAATAGCTTAGCTACTCATGCCTAGCAATAATCCAATACAAAATTCTACGAAAAACATTGTAAAAGATTAAACTAGGAAAGAACGACTAAACCCGGATGAATCCGTCTCGATGATCTTCGTCTTCTTTGTCCTCCCAGACTTCTTCTAGGTAGAATGATGATGTAATTGATGTTCTCTGATGTTTTCTCTCTGATTCCCTCTGATTTCTAGAGCTTGGGTCCTTTTTATAGAGTTGGGGACGAATCTTTGGGAAGATAGGATCAAAATCCTATTAAAATTAGGAAATTCTCGTAGGAAAGCCTTTCTGACACGGCCGTGTTGGCCTTGTGACACGGCCGCGTCGGTTTCGCTCAGGCAAATTTTCAAGTCTGAATTCCAAGCCATTTTTTAGGGTCTTCTGGTCATTTTTGGGATCTGTCTATTTCAAGCAAAGTTGTAGCTCTTTGAATCAGCTTTCTAACCGCACCAATTGAACCTCAATCGGGGTTGTAGATCTCAAGATATGGCCAAAATACTAGAGATATGTCAAGATGACAGAAAACTTCAGTTTTGGCTCACTTCTGACGCGGCCGTGTTGGTTATTGACGCGGCCGTGTTGGTTGGCAGGGCGTTTTTACATGTTCAAGGCCACTTTTGACACGGCCGTGTCCATATTTGACGCGGCCGTGTTGGCCCTTTGACTTCTTTAACTCCCTTTTCATCCGTTTTAACCCTATTTTACTTGTTTCCTCTTCGAACTTCATCCAAATGGAATAAAAATACCTAATTAACTTCAAAACAAGTCGAAGCACGTCAAATGACCCAAATATTATTAATATAAATAAATGCCGGTCAGATATGCACGTAAATGATATAAAATATAATCCTAAATCGACCTAAGTACATGCATAATTAACGTGTATCAAAATCCCCCAAACTTAAACTGTTGTTCGTCCCGAACAACATAACAAAAGACACAAAGAATACAAGTGATTATGCATTTGTTTAGGGCGATTAGACGATGAATTCAGTTTCAGTCTGATTTTTCTTAAAACAACTAAGCAACACAATTCACTTGAGTATATGTGATAACGCGAAAATCAACTAATCTCGAGACTTTGAACTTTCGAATTATTCAACCTTCACCGGGTAAGTGTTTCACTCATCTCTCAAGTGTTTAGGCTAAAATAATTTCCACTCATATTGAATTACATGCAAAGCCTACCATATGCTTGTCAATCGTCTAAACTAGACCTCGTACTTGATGTCTGTGAAAAAGGATAAAAAATGTCTTTCTTTTGGTTGTAATGTAGGCTTAAGGTAAGGTGGGATACATTTGGATATAAGTGACTATTCATTGGACTAGTCAAGTTACGTCTAACCCGACTACCCCTCTATATAATCGCTCAGCCTCACTCTTCAAATCTTAGAAAATCACCCCGTAAAGTGACTTCTTCACCTTCAAAAGTCCGTACAACTTAAGTGCTTTTCATTTGTGTGGGTACCACATTTTTGGGACTACCCGACTGTTCTAATCAAATTCACAATTTAAGCACTTTATTTTATATCCTCTTCTCAAAAGTACTAAACAAACACAAACTTTTTCTTTTCTTTTTCCACATTTTTCTCTCTTTTTTTTTTCCTTTTTCTCTTTTTTTTTTTTTTCCAATTAGAAGAGGCTATTCTTCCTTGTTTTTCACCTATCCTTTTTTTTTTGTCCCCTTCATCTTTGGAATATCCACTAGTTTTCTCATTTCTTTCCACAAATTGTTCACCCAAAATTCCTTCCAATTCTCCTCCCTCTAACTTGATTAATCCAATTAGGGCCAAAAGAGATAAATCAAAAGGTTTCGGCTGACATTGTTAGGTTATGAATAAATAAGGCTATAAGGCTCAAGTGGGCTAACTAGGGACAAAACGTGAACTTTTGGTACAAAGGGTAATTTTTACGGCTCAAAATAGGTTTAAACAACAACGCCTAAGATCATTTCCTAAATCACAACATATACTTGACACATTCATAGTAAAGACTCAAGGCAAGTTCTAGAGACTAGTACACATATTCAATCAAATTCACACCGAAAGAAAGTATATTACTCCGAAAATTGGAGTATAATCAGGCTCAAATTCTCACAAGGTTAATTTTGATTGAATATTCTAAGTTCAAGCTCAATTTCGTCTCAAAACACCTCTCATGCTCTATTATGTGCCATTTTTTCATCTACTTCTCAAAATCATCTCATCATTAACTATTCATCATCCATCTTTCCCTATGTTCTCTTTTTATTTTTCTTTTCACTTGTTACCTTTTTCCGGGTTTTATCCTTCTGATGACTCTAAAAACTAAAACACTAATAAGACTCTAAACTCTAAACTCCTAAGACTCAACATGGAAATGAATTGTAAGCAAACTTGGGCTCACAGACCCAACAGCACCAATAAAACAGATAAATGGGCTCACAGACCCGATAACACCAATTGAAGCAATAAAAATCAGCACAATGGCTCACGGACCCACAATTAACAGCAAGAAACTCGACCGATCAACTAAAAGAAGAAATCACAACAAAACTATAAATATAGCTGCCAATAAATATAGCTGCCAAGACGTCCCACGGTCCACCCCCTCCCCCAAACTTGGCCGAAAGCCAATGTTTGGAGGAAAAACGTGGTACGCCTTGGTGCTAACTTACAAATCGTTGCGACGGCGGCGGTGTTTTGAAACCCTACTAGCTCCGAAATCGTGCCATCGCCTCCTACTGAATCTGTTTCGACCGTCTCCACATCAAGCCCTGAGTTTTGCATTTTTAAGCTGCTGAGGTACTGACGCGGCCGTGTTGAAGGTTTGACACGGCCGTGTCACATTTGAGCCAAAAGTTGAGTTTCTAAGCCGATTTTGACGCGGCCGCGTTCAGCATGTGACGCGGCCGTGTTGCTTTACAGCACTGATTCGCATCTAGAGAACACTTTTGACGCGGTCGTGTCATTTGTGTGACGCGGTCGTGTTGCGTTTGAGCCAATTTGACGTGGCCGCGTCCATCTTTCGACACGGCCGTGTTACTTCCCAGTTCTAAGAACACTTTTTAGGCACTTTTTTACGCGGCCGTGTCCATAGTGCGACACGGCCGTGTTACTTCCTCCTCCTGTAGCTCGAGTTTTTCGTCTCTTCGACCCCCGTTTCTTCAACACTCGTCCATGTTGATTCCTAAAAACATAAAACACTAAAACACAAGTAAAAACATAAAAATTAAAGAAATAAATAAAATAAAAATAAAACGGTAAACATCGGGTGGCCTCCCGACAAGCGCTTTATTTTACGTCGTCAGCCAGACGTCCTCCTCTTATCAATCATTTTCTAGCCACCCCGAGTTAGATGTTTTCTGAACAATTAAAGAGCTATTTGGGACATGTGGATTTCCTACAGCAGCTTGGGTAGTGTAAACAATGCTACAATTATGCCTACCCCTTAGACCCGACTTATGTATTGGGAGGGTGATGGTTTCATTTTGAACACGAAAAATCAACTCCCCTTTAGGCACATCTATGAGCGCTTGGCTAGTCGCCAAGAAAGGTCGTCCTAAGATAAAAGGAAATTCATCATTCCCTTTCATGTCAACAACTAAGAAATCACTAGGGAATTCAAAATTTAACACTCTCACCACTACATCCTCTGCTACTCCCAACGGCGTTAATGAAGATCTATCCGCCAATTGGATAGTAGTAAAGGATTGTTTAATCTCCCTTAATCCTAATTGTCTATAATGCTTAAGAGACATCAAATTTATGCTAGACCCCAAATCACACTTGACATTTTGAAACTCATGACTACCAATTGAGCAAGAAATAGTAAAACTCCCTGGATCTTTTGCTTTTGTTGCTCTTTTTGGTTCCATGCTTGTGTTTGCGCTCTTTTTGGGACTGCTCAGTTTCTTTTTCGTTGTCTCTTTTCCATCCTTCCTCTTCTTGGTTTCCTCTTGTAATAGTTCCTATTTCACAACAACAGTGCTAGATTGCTCTAAAGGATCAAGGTTAGCAAAGAATGAATTTTTAAAACAAAAATCAAAAGAGTCATCAAGAATAGGAGATGAAATTTTCTTATCTATGATGGTATTGACTTCCTCCTTCTCAATGTTTTTTACTTTCTCGCTTGATTTCTTCGCTTCATGGTCCTTCGTGCTCATAGTACCATTGTCGCCACTAGATGCTCTCTTCCTTCTATTCAGTGCTTGAGGAAATGGAGGAGGAGGTACATATGCTGGTTCTTCTGCTTTGGTTTCTTGAACCTTACTTGAGTTCTCAGCATCTTTTTGCTCCTCTAGCAACACAACATTACAGTGCTCCCTCAGATTAACCACTGTATCACTCGGATATTGGCCCTGCTTGTGTTGAGCCCCTACAATCTTTGTCAATTGGCTCATATTTGATGACAATTCACCAATGCTAGCTTGAGTCTGAACCAATGTGTTCTCGAGCCTCTTGATGTCTGCCCCTTGCCCAGTAATATGCGTGTTTAGCTCGATAAATTTTCCATCTACTTTATTCTCCAACTGAGCTAGTTTCTCGTCATATTTAGTGAACTGAGACTGGTCAATCTCCTCTTGTGTGGGCTTCATGCCATCGTGAATCATCCCATGCGTAACAGTAAATCCGGGTGGCGGATTAAGTGTATTCTGCGAGTTACCATACGAGAAGTTCTGATGGTTCTGATTCTGAGGGTACTGATTGTACCTAGGCTGATTGTTCTGGAAATTGTTGAAGTTTCGTTGATTCACAAAGTTTACGTCTTCAACTTCTTCCTGACCCCCTGGTTGTTGTGCTAATGTCAGATAGTTAGCAGATTTACCTGACTCGTCAAGACTGTTAACTGTGATGTGAGCTTTTAAATTGGTTCATTATTAACTAGCTCGACTTTCATTACATTCACCACTTTCCTTGGCATGTTTCTCTCATTCGCTCATTGGTAGCTTGTTCTGGCCATAGCGTCCAGGATTGAGAATGCCGTCCTCACTGACTTCTCCATCAGACTACCACCTGCAGCTGCATCTACCTGATTTCTAGTTGGAGCAAGTAGACCATTGTAGAACTTGCACACTTGCTGCTTCTTGGTAAACCCATGTTGAGGGCAACCCCGGATAAGATCCTGGAATCACCCAAGCTTCTCCAAATGGCTCTTGGTCCAATTGCTTGAACTGGTTGATCTGATTCTGCAGGTCGAGCATCTTGCTCGGTGGAAAATACTTCAACAGAAAAGAAGTACTCAAGTCTTCCCAATCTCTGATATCTTCCAGCGAATTAAACCACTGTAGTGCTCTGACCTTCAGTGAGAAAGGGAACAGTCTCATCTTGACCTGCTCGTGCGGCACATGATTTTTCTTAATTGTGTCGGCCAGTCTGCGAAACTTGATCAGATGCACATTCGGATCCTCCAAAGCACTTCCCCCATACTGGTTTTGTTGCACTATGTTGATTAGTGCAGGCTTCAGCTCGAAACTGTTGGCATTGAGTGGTGGAGGCTGTACTCCTCCTGCCTGCTGATTTGGACTGGGCTTCAAGCAGTCACTAATAGGAGTATCATCTTCCTCGCCTGCAGCTGGTTCTATCTGAATTGGGCCGTGTTGTTGTTGCAGCTGTGGCCCTTGTGGAGGTAGCTGCTGTTGTATATTAGTGACTCGATCATCCAAGCGTGCCAGAGCTGTCAGTACTCTGTTAAGAGCGTCATCCGAATTCGGATGCTATGGTGGGTTCTCCATCTCAGACGCGAAATTCCTTCTAGTTCGGTGTCTACGAGCTGTCGCTTTAATTTCTGGATCGAAAGGAAGAAGAGTTTCTTTCCCTTTTGATCTGGTGTGCATGCGAAGCCTGAAAGCACCAAAAACAAGAACTACCGCGTAACACAAAAATTAACCAAAAAATAAAAACGAAAATTAAATTAAAATAAAAAAAAATCTAGTCTAGTTTCCTCCTATTTTTCAAGATAAAAACTAAGGCTAAATCCTATTCCCCGGCAACGGCGCCAAAAACTTGACACGCGGGTTTCTAACCTAGTGTTCCGCAAGTGTACGGATGTAGGTGTAGTAACGATAATCAAGGTCGATCCCACAAGGAATAGTTTTAGGTAGTTTGATACCTCAATACTCTAGGAATGTCCTAACTAGATACTAGGTTGTAAAATGTTGATTTTACTAATTAAAGTACTCAGTTAAATATGACTTCAAACTTAGGAAACACAAAGAACTAACAATCAATGATAAAGGGTATCCTAGGGCCTCGATTTCAGGATATTACTTCAATGTTGAATATGATTAACCTACAGATTTACCAATTCTAGTGTTTATTAGGCGGCACGGCAATAATCTAACCCTTCTCTCGAAGCGATTAAACCGTTGATTAATTAAGCTAATTACCCTCTCGAGTCAATTAAACCTAATAACTCCCAGACGATCCTAAGCCACGGCCTACACAGTCATAGACAACTGCGCTCTATGTCATAAGTCTGATAACGATTCCTTCCTCTCGAAGTGGAATTACTAAACTAAATTACTAAATCTAGGTGATCAAGCTAAATCTAGTTATAAGCACAAACATAGAGATAAACACATAAAGAATGGAATCAATAAATCAAACCATAAATTAAAACATTGTCATAATAATCCCTACTTTCTAACCCTAGGACACGAATAGCTTAGCTACTCATGCCTAGCAATAATCCAATACAAAATTCTACGAAAAACATTGTAAAAGATTAAACTAGGAAAGAACGACTAAACCCGGATGAATCCGTCTCGATGATCTTCGTCTTCTTTGTCCTCTCAGACTTCTTCTAGGTAGAATGATGATGTAATTGATGTTCTCTGATGTTTTCTCTCCGATTTCCTCTGATTTCTAGAGCTTGGGGTCCTTTTTATAGAGTTGGGGACGAATCTTTGGGAAGATAGGATCAAAATCCTATTAAAATTAGGAAATTCTCGTAGGAAAGCCTTTCTGACACGGCCGTGTTGGCCTTGTGACACGACCGCGTCGGTTTCGCTCAGGCAGATTTTCAAGGCTGACTTCCAAGCCATTTTTTAGGGTCTTCCGGCCATTTTTGGGATTTGTCTATTTCAAGAAACGTTGTAGCCCTTTGGATCAGCTTTCTAACCGCACCAATTTCACCTCAATCAGAGTTGTAGATGTCAAGATATGGTCAAAATACTAGAGGTGTGTCAAGATGATAGAAAACTTCAGTTTTGGCTCACTTCTGATGCGGCCGTGTTGGTTATTGACACGGCCGTGTTGGTTGGAAGTGCGTTTTTACATGTTCTAGGCCATTTTTGACACGGCCGTGTCCATATTTGACGCGGCCGTGTTGGCCCTTTGACTTCTTTAACTCCCTTTTCATCCGTTTTAACCCTATTTGACTTGTTTCCTCTTCGAACTTCATCCAAATGGAATAAAAATACCTAATTAACTTCAAAACAAGTCGAAGCACGTCAAATGACCCAAATATTATTAATATAAATAAATGCCGGTCAGATATGCAAGTAAATGATATAAAATATGATTCTAAATCGACCTAAGTACATGCATAATTAACGTGTATCAAGATACTTCAACGAATCGAAACAAACCAAAAATTAGGAAATTCTATTCGAATTCGAAAATGTAAACTCAAATACGAATTCTAATCAATATTTAAAAGGTAGTTCGAATTCGATTCGAGAAAAATATTCAAACTACTCTATTCGATTAGAGATTGAAAATTCTTCTTTTAGATATTTCTAATTTTTCTATAATTAAAAGTTATTTCTTTATTTTCTTATTATTCTATATAACTTAAATTTAAATACAGGGCTCATTGAATTTAGTATATCTACATATATTTAGTATTATATGTATTATTTATTACAAATAATCGAACCACATATTTGAATTCTTCGAATCAAATACAATTACATTCAAATTTAATTTTTTACGCTTACCGATTCAAGTAGAACAGACAGTATTGACCGATCCACTAAAAGAACCGACAATTGAGTAATAGAACCCGATCCACTAATCGACCCAAGTAGATCATACCGACAATTGACTGATCCATCGTCCGAACAGATAATTGACTCGATCCTGACCATGTAATAGAACCTGATCCACTAATCGACCTAAGTAGATCATACAATATTAACCGATCCACTAAAACAATCGACAATTGACACGATCCTGACCAAGTAATAGAACCTGATTCACTAATCGACCGAAGTAGATCTTACAATATTAACTGATCCACTAAAAGAACCGACAATTGACCCGAACCCTACCAAGTAATAGAACTCGATCCACTAATCGACCCAAGTAGATCAAACAATATTATATTGACTGATCCATTAAAAGAACCGACAATTGACCCGATACCTACCAAGTAATAGAACCCGATCCACTAATCGACCTAAGTAATTGACCCGAACCCTACCAAGTAATATAACCTGATCCACTAACCGACCCAACTAGATCAAACAATATTGACAGATCCACTAAAAGAACCAACAATTAACCGGATACCTACCAAGCAGGGACGGACGCACGTAGGGGTCAAGGGGGGCACTGGGCCCCCCCTGACCCCGTTATAATGTGTTATTATATATGTTGGTCCCATCATAATGTGCTATTATATATGTTTTTTTTTTAATTTTAATACAACTTAATTAAATAAAATAAATAATAATAGTTTAATTTAAATTAGATGGATGTATTATTCTCTATAAGCAACAACGGTAAAGATGTTAAAAAATATAATGAATATAGAGACATTATATAATTTTTCTTCTTTTCGTAATTAAAATAATTTATTTATCTTATCTAAATTGGTAGTAATTTTCTAGTTTTATTTATAGAGTTGACAATTGTTGAGGCTCATGGACATGTTTAGGGGTAGTCCTCCTTTTAAATTTTTTAAAATATTAATTTTTAATGTAATTTATCCAATATTTTAAGTTTAGAGCCAAATCTTAATTTGATTTCTAGCCTGCAAAATTTGTCTCCTATTTGGTAAAATATTGGCACATAACCTTATAACATAGTAAAAAAATTAAAAAAAAAAATCACTCCGTGAAATGAACTCCTAGATCCGTCTATAAATGGACCCCCCTCGACCGAATTCCTGGGTCCGTCACTGCTACCAAGTAATAGAACCCAATCCACTAATCGACCCAAGTAAATGATACAATATTGATCGGTCCACTAAACGAACGGAGAATTGACCCGAACCACTAATCGGTCCAAGTAGGTCATACAATATTTACCAATCCACCATCCGAATCGACAATTGACCCGAACCCTATCAAGTAATCTCGATGCCACTGCGTTCGTCGTTATTCCAGTCCCCTTCAATTCTTTTGCCAGTGTTTTCTCCTTCAAGTCCACATCCTTGTCAACTTAGCCGGCATACTAGATCGGAAATATCCCTCACTTACGAACACCATCGTCGAAGATTTCGACCGGACTTTCAGCGTCAACACCAAAGGCGCATTCTTCTGTTGTAGAGTGGTTGTCAATAGGTGAATCGATTAAATAATTCAGTACCATTAATTGATCGATTGGATTAAAATTAAAGGATTGGAACTTTTTGCGATTATCCTGCAGCCCCTCTGATTTGCAGGTCGAGATCCGGCATTAAAGGGCTGAAAAGTTTTGTACATCTACATATTTTCTTAGATTTGCAAGTTGAGATCCTATGATTTACGATTTTCTCCTTCACTTGATTGGGATGAAAAAGTTTTTGGTGATTGTAGTTCTGAAGAAGACGAATGGGCCGCTGGGGTAATGAAGAAGACAAAAGATGTTAGAAATTACAAAGGGGTTTTTGGAAGAAAGATGATATCATTGAATTAAAATGTTTATAATAAAGTGGAAAAGAATTAATCCTAGTTGTACAGGAAAAAAGAAAAGGGGAATAAAAATAAACTTACAGGACATAAATTCGACGCCACATGAGCAAAAGCCCCAAATTTTTGTCAGCCCGTGCATTTTTCGGTGAAAATTTGAATTTCGGGACTAAAATTGGGTAATCTCAAAATGTATGGGATGAAATTGAAAAAGCAGAAAGTTACCCGATATTTAGTGGAAGTGTCTATAATTGTGGGACAATATATGATTTTTAGATGTTAGGTTATTCACTTAGCTATGACTTATATCTGTCACACATAATGGCATCCGTGTAACCGCTGCACATAAATCTTTTGTCTAAATTGAGGTGAATGTGGGTCTACTACTAAACTAAAACATTAAACGTTAAGTTTGGGCCTATGTCGAGTGAAGTAGCTTAGAAGTGGCAATTTAGGAAGCCCGACTCGGCTTGGCCAAATCCATCGAGCGATATGTTCAATTGAATAAGTTGGTATAAAGTTTTATTGGACCTAATATTAGTAAGGTTAGTTTATCCTCTTATAATATACTAAAATGTTATAGTCAATCTATGATTCATTGGATTTTGGACAAATTAAATTGGACATGTCGAATCCAATAGTACTTCAGACCAATATTAATATAGTACAACTTATCGAACTGGCCCGATACGGACTTATTCTATGTTATTCAAATAAGTAGTCATCCATTCGAGTGGTCCACCATACATTTACATCTCCACACACTTTTCAAGTGTATGGTAACTTACTCAAGTGGATTACTACCTGCAGATAGCATAGAGTAAGGGGTGTTTCCGTTTACTTTTTCTAAGTGATTTTCAGCTTATAACTTAAGAAAAGTTATTTTGTAGTGTTTGTAAAGTCAACTTCTACTTTAGAAGAAGTGCTTCCAATATAAAAGTTAAGAGTCCAACTTCGGTACTATTGTGGTACCGATACCACTGTGAGAGAAGAATACATATAGATTTAAATATGAGGGACCCACTAAATTATATAATTTCATTTTTATCTCACAATAATATCAGTACTACTGTGGTACCATAGAATCACCCAAAAGTTAAAAGAGAAATTTAATTTTTTTTCTCTACTCAATGATAATTCTGTAAATAATATGATATTTTTTAAAAAACATAAGTGATTCTATAACAAACACTCCAAGTCCTCTTGTTATTGAAAATTATCTTTTTTATAGACATCACATATTTTTACATAAGTAAATTTTATAATTTTTTTAATGGTTAATTACCAAAAAAATCAGGACTTTTGGTCCAATTTTCAATTGCAGCATGACTTTTAAAACTTATCAATGTCGGTCACCAACTATAACTTTTTCTCAATTACAACATCTGCTAATTTTTCTAACACCTAATTTTGTCGACATCACCACCATTAGATGCACTTGGACAAGATCGTCATTTACCTTCGATCAATTTCACAATCCGTCATTTTTATTGTCGATAATCGGTGATTACAGTTATTATGTCACTTCTTCACCTCGCAATTAACGGCAGAAGAATTGACGGATTGTGAAATTGATCGAGTCAATTGAAGGTCGTGTCCAGACACATCTAATGGTAGTATAAAGATACAATCAAGTGTAAAAGAATTTAGCCGCTGTTACAATTAAAAAAGAATTATAGTTACAACTAAAAATTAGATCAAAGATCGTAATTTTTTTTTTAATTAATCTAATTTTTAATTTTAATTACATTTTCAAAAAGAAAAGCAATCGCAATCGTACTAGATCCCCATGCCAGCTATAGCTAGTAGAATGTATAACTACCTACTCGAAAAAGTGGACTATATGGGTGAGGCCCAATCCTAAAGAGAGAGACAGGTACAATGGAGAAAAGTCGGAGCCCCGAAATCCGGAAAGACCCAGTTCACAACCGGTGGGTGATATTTTCTCCGGCAAGGTCTCGCCGGCCGTCGGATTTCAAGTCGAAGACTGACATAAACTCAAACGCAAACGCCCAGAGCGAGTGCCCCTTCTGCGCCGGTCACGAGCATGAGTGCGCGCCCGAAATATTCCGATTCCCGCCTGACTCTACTTCCGACTGGAAACTCCGGGTCATCCAGAACCTCTACCCTGCTCTCAACCGCGAATTGGAGCCGCCGATCGTTGAATGTGCCGGAGGTCCGGTTACGGTAACCGGATTCGGATTCCACGACGTGGTGATCGAGTCACCGGTTCACCCGATTCACCTCACGGACCTTTCGTCGGCTCAGGTGGCTGATGTCTTGCTCGCTTATAAGAAGAGGATCGACCAGCTTCGCGCTTTTGATTCCATTAAATATGTTCAGGTTCTTCCTCCACTTCATCTTTTTTTTTTTTCAGGTAGTTGAAATATTTTTGCTCCATGTGTTATACCTGCAAAAGAGGTCTGCGAAGTGAATTTCACTTGGTGGAAAAATTAATTTTGAAAAATTGGATATCAGTTTATTGATTTTTTTTTTCTTCTCTTCTCAAATGCAAACTGATTACTCTGTGCATCTAATAAAACTATTAGGATTTAATCCGCGAAGGCAAGTAGCAGGGTAGTATTGCCATTGTGTACATTATTCGTAGAATTAGAGTTTGAGGCAGAGATACTGGAGTTATGGAAGAGCGCGTTTAGCTGAGGTTATTCAGAAAATCTTGTAAGTTCTTACATCTTATAAGATGTTTTAATAGCTTATAAGATGTATTACTTTAAAAGTCAAGTGTTTGAAAGGTTGATGGAATTATTAGATGTTAATAACCGCGATTGTGTAATTAAAGTGATAAGTTATAAAGGAGTTTGTCAAAGTAAGACCTTATTTGAAAAATAAGGTCTATTTTTAAATTTTGCGGAACATTTTAAGGAGCTTACAAGCTCAGTCAAACATGTTCTTAACAAGATTTCAAAAATCAGAGTTTCTTTTCCTAACAAGATTGGTAGCTGTAAGAACTTGTGACTCTATGTTGTCTGGATGATTTTATTTGATAAGTAAATTGCATTGATTAAGTTTGGGCACATAGTTTGAACTTACACATGTTATAATCTACATCACATACAATATTTTGAGATTAATGTTATTTACACTGCATTTTATGTATTCCTTGCATGAATACATGTAGATTTTCAAGAATCACGGCGCCACAGCAGGGGCATCGATGAGCCACTCACATAGTCAAATCATGGCACTCCCTGTTGTTCCACCCACAGCTTCTGCAAGAATTCTAAGTATGAAGGAACATTTTGAGCAAACTGGGAATTGTGCCGTCTGCCAAGCCGGACAGGATGATTTATTAATTGATAAGTCGAAGTATTTCATATCGATTGTGCCTTTTGCTGCGATGTTTCCTTTCGAGATATGGATAATTCCTCGTGATCACTCTTCTCATTTTCACCAGCTAGATCATGATAAGGTAACAGTCCACTTTTCTAATGGTGGTCCCTAACTGTAATAGGGAAGTAGAATCGGATGATTTGTTGTTTGAGTTTTGTCTAAAACACAGTGATTTGGTTTCAAGGGTAAAGAAAATAGTGCATTTTGGGTAATTCTTACACTATTTTGTGGGAACCCCCAAATTTAGCTGCTTGTGAAGAAAAAAATACCTTTTAACCACAGCTTAAGTCTCATTCTTTTATAGCTAAAAGAAACAATTTTGCCAATTATGCTTTTTTTGGGGGTTCTAATGGTCTGAGCCGGGTCGTAAAACGGGCTTGTGTCCATGGATTCTGTTCGTGCGGGACAGGGTAGAACAATCTTGGTTTTGATGGGTTTGCTAGTGTAGGTGTTACAGGGAACAAGGGTAAAGATGTTCAGAAGAATCTCCTGAGAATAAAACTGAAAGTGCAGCTAAAAATGAGTTTCTTTCACAAGTGAGTGACAAATAATTTGCTTCAAACGGGAAATGTGATTTTAGAGTGAACTTTGAAGGCATAGAAGGATGAACTCATTTAATTCTGATTTTCATATTTCCCCCTTTTTCAGTAGCCTCTTTCCTATGCATTATGAGTTACTTAATTCACATGATAATTTTGAAGGGTGACAATTTACGACACGACCTGCTAACTCAAAACATACCGAAACCCGACTCATGGTTGATCCTAAATGGGTTCGTGTTACAAATGGGTTCTACCTGACTAACACGAAAGGAGAACAGATTGGTTGTGCGGGTCAACCCGCCAATTGTTATTCCTTTCTATCCTAAAAGTATAGCTTGTATATTGTAATTTCATAAGTTTACAATGTTAGTTTTGTCAAATTACATGTTTATTTATTTTGTGTTAATTTCAGAATTTCAACTTGTTTTATGACCTGTATAGTTCTATCGTGATTTACACTTTTATTATTTTAGGACATGAATAAAATGATATGTAGAGTCTTAAATTTGATTTATAATTATAGTCTTCGAATAATTTGCTGATAAATATATAGTCTTAGACTTTCCAACTAAAATAGTCTTAAGACTTTACAACTAAAATCTTAGGTGTTTATAGAATTCTATTTTATTTATCCGGGTCCAAAAAAGTTTGTGGGTCAACTCGTAACCCAAATAGGTGGGGTTCAGGTTACGAGTCTTGACCTGAACAACAACCTGACCTATGAACCCGCAATCTGTTTGACACTCCCTAATAATTTTCGATTGTTTGAATTGTGACAGGCAATTGATCTTGGTGGTTTGTTGAAACTGATGCTTGTGAAGATCTCTGTTCAGTTGAACAAGCCGCCTTATAATTTTATGATTCACAGCAGTCCACTACATACGGAGCGTACGCAACAACCTTTCATCCATTGGTTTATACAGATAGTTCCCCAGCTAACAGTGATGGGGGGATTTGAGTTAGGAAGTGGATGCTACATAAATCCTGTTGTACCAGAGGATGCTGCAAAAGTTTTGAGGCAAGTAAGTATTCCAGATTAGAGATTAGGAACACAACTCTTGTTACACTACCTATTAAGTATTTGTCTGTCTTGATACATTTGATTATGAGACATTCGTCACATATACATTCCTTAGTATTCGAAAGCAGAAGTCATAATAAGATACTAGTGTAGAACACTTTAGCTTTTGAGTTGCGGACAACACTTCTTTTGCAATACATAAGGTTAGGGGTGGTTCGATACAGTATACCGTATTGAATCATTTAAATCTAACGAACCAAATCTTTTGGGTTGGAAATAAGTTTACTACATCCTGAGCTATAGTCCATAGAGCATCACTAAACTAAACAATTGAAAATTTCGGTAGGCCGAACTAGGGATGATATGGTATATGGTATTCGTATTGAATCTTTCATATTTTTACAGTACAAAATTTTCGGTATATGAAAAATTTATACCGAGAATTTTCGGCATATGAGAAATTCATACCATTAATGTGTTGAAACTTTCGGTATAGCTAAATACCGACATTGTACCGAAATTTTGGTATACCTAAGATACAGTACCGAACTTATTTTTTTTGTTGGGTATCAGTATATACAGTTACTTACAGTTGATTTTAGTATACTGAATTTCTTGGCATACCATTATAAATAGTATATCAAAATATCGAAAAATATTCGGTATACCGGTATATATCGAACTACAAAAATACTGAAAAATATTCCGCATACCAATATATAGAAATATAAAAAAAAAATCAATATTTTAGTATATTCTAAAACACTAATATTTTTAATTCTAGTTTAGAGTATCGTACTATACTGTACGGAACATTCTATATACCGAAAATTTTAGTATTTTCAATATTTTTTTTAATATGGTAAGTATTTGGTAATAAAATAGTAAGCATATACCAAAATTTAAATTTGGGGTCGATATAGTAGGTTTATTGGACTTCCGCCTCTAAATACATTTGCCTAAACACGTACTCTCCAACTCTCTAACGTATATCTATATTAAGATGGACGCATCCGTCATCCAAAAATAAGTTTGCTTGTTTAATACTATGTGTCTCATCTTTCATTCATAATGTACCTTATTTTTTAACAGTATAATATTAAAAGCACAAATTTTGATAAATTTTTAATCATAATTCACTCTTCACAATATAATAACGTAAACCACCGTCGACTACTAACCTATTAATTTGATACTCCCTCCGTTCCGGCTTAACCTGGCTAGGTTGACCGGGCACAGGGATTAAGAAAAAACAGATTTTGTGGAATCTTTGACTTTTTTAAAGGTGGAGATTGAGAATGAAGATTTTGAGGGTGGAGATTGTGAGATAAATTTGCTATTTATGGGGCTGACAGGTTAAGGTGGGACAAACTAAAATGGCAAGTAGGCAGGTTAAGATGGGACGGAGGTAGTATCTATTTATCAAACTCTACTTCATTTCACTCACTATATCCTAAAAAACGAAGATGTTCTCTTTATTATGTGTCCGAATATATATTATTCAAATTTGTCATTAGAATATATGGTTTCTCTCACATTCTAATCCAGGCGTTGTGAAATTCTTGTGCAATAAAATATGTTGTCGATATGACGTCCCCATGATACTGGTTTTAGATAGTGGAACTTAGTTCTACAGGGCTAATGTTAAAAGAACTGGTACCGCATTACGAAGAACTATTTAAATAATAATTTAAAATAAGTATGGTTTCATATTTCTTTATATTTATAGTTCAAAAAACATGTAAGAAGTTTGATCCACTATTTATTCACATAAAACACACCTAACAGAAAAAAAAATCAAATAGTATAAAATTTTATTTTAAATAATGTAAAATTAACACCGTAAAAAAAAAACAAAAAACAAAAGAGGACTTGTAATAGAAAAACCCTTTAAGCTTTTAAATTTTGATAACAAAGAAATAATAATACTAATACTACTAATAATAATAATAGAAAGTAGTAGTAAAAGAACGAGGGAAATCATTTTTCTGTCACTGAAATGAGACTAATTTTAAGATTATTTAATCAACGGTCTCAAGTTAAAAGAAAAAAAAAAAACGACGTTTTCAATTAAAAAAAATAATAAAAAAAAATTTAAAAAAAAAAAAAAAAAATAATAATAATAATAATAATAATAATAATAATAATAAATAAAATCTAGGACCACCTAGCAGTCGTCTAACTCCAAAAACCTCTAAAGGAGCTGATTCGACATAATCGGAGACAGACTGGATGTGCCTAACGCCTAGGCGGCCGCCTAGACTGCTTTTTGCATCAATGGGGAAAACTATAAGCACAAGTTTTTATTTTATTGTACACCTAATTTTTACCTCTCGAATGTTATTTTTTTATTTTTACCGTTTTGAAAGAATTTACTCTCCTTTCGGCCCCGTCCTCTCCCTCAAAGTGCGAACCGCCCTCCACATGTCAAAGCAATTAGTTCCTCATCCCCAAAACAACGGCTATCAGCGGGCGGCGGCGGCGGCCCCCCAATTTCAGCATACATGCGATTCTGTCTCCAAGGTCTGCATACAGGACGCTTTTCTCACCAACGGGCCAATTAGGATTTCAAGGCCCGAATCATAAACTTAACCTCGTCAGCTGGAATCCCGTGAAGCATTTGCAACCTATGAGAGGAGAAAATTTTGAGAGATGATAAAGGACTCACAGATGGGCATGTCGGCATGGTTAAGAACAAGGATTTACTATCTGATTCAATCATTTATCCTTTTTTTCTAGGAGCTTGATCTATGTACTTCTGTATACTTGATTTTGGGTCTTGTGTGCACTTTTGATTGCTTGTGTTAATCACGGCTTCGGAATCATGTTCTGGAGAGTGTTTCCCATGTTGAATTTGTGTTTTGGTGGACACACACACTTATATATATGTGATAATATGGATGAAGGTCTACGATGTTGGATTAATATATTGCTTACAACTGTTTATTTTATTCCTGGTTTCATGGTTTATGTTCTTGCTGATTATTAGATGCACCGATCCTTCTTATGTAGACTCAACTAGGATGATGTTTTGTCTACTATAATATGTTATTGATTATTTGCTATAAGATGAAATTAATATTTATTTTCCCTCACATTTACACTCAATACAATAGAGAATATATAGCAATACAGCAACTCAATTAACAGGAAGTTCTCAACTAATTCCTCAAGAGTAGGAATATTAAGGCTTAGATAAGATTGACAAGGTATTCTTAATGTGCCCCCGCAAAATCGACGTTCCATTAGCAACTGAGATTTTGGGGCGAAGATCTTGAAATCGCGGACGAGCAAGAGTTTGGTAAGAAGGTCACCCAGCTGAACCAAGGTGTTGACATAGGAAACAGTGAGACAACCCTTTGAAGCAAGATCGCGAACGAAATGGAGATCAAGGACTATGTGTTTCATACGTGAGTGTTGAACAGGATGCAAAGCAAGATGAGTTGCTCCCATGTTGTTGCAGAGAAGCTTCGGTGTGGACGGAAAGGAAATGTGTAGTTCACTTAACAAATGGCGAAGCCAACAGACTTTGGAAGCGACAACAGCAAGTGCGCGATTCTCGGTCCCGGTAGAGGAACGAGCAACACCTGATTGCTTTCTAGAACGCCAAGAAATAGGATTACGGCCAAGAAAAATAATGTAAGCTGTTGTGGATTTATCGTCAGTAAGATCTCCCCCAAAGTCGGAGTCAGAGTAGGCAGTGAGTGAAAAGGAAGGTGAACGGCGGAGAAGAAGGCCATGATGGAGAGAACCTTTGAGATATCGGAACAAATGTTTCACTGCTTGCCAATGTGAGGCAGTGGGAGAAGACATATGTTGAATGAGCTTATTAATCGTGAATGCAATGTCAGGACGGGTAGTAGTTAAATACTGCAGACCACCAATTGCACTACGATATTCAGTCGAATTGACAACACCGGTAGCAAGGGAAGGTTTGGATGATATAGCCGTGCATAAGGCCTTGGCACCATCCATGGTGTGTCGACGCAACAGATCAACTGTATATTTATGTTGAGAGAGAAACATGCCTTCTTTACAACGAGCAACTTCAATACCTAGAAAGTACGATAGATGGCCAAGATCTTTGACGGCGAAGACAGACTTGAGATGCCGAGTAAGAGCCATTAACTGATCATCAAACGACCCTGTAATAATGATATCATCGATGTAGATAAGAGCATATAACCGTAATGAACCCTTGTGTAGAATAAAGAGAGACGTATCAGATTGAGAGTGGATAAAACCAAACGAGACCAAAGCAGAACGTAAAGCATTATACCAAGCGCGAGGTGTCTGACGAAGGCCATAAAGTGTGCGGTGAAGAAGGCAGACATGAGACGGGAAGGACGGATCTTTGAACCCAGGTGGTTGAGTCATGAATACTGGTACATCGAGTTTGCTGTAGAGAAAAGCGTTGCTCACATCAAGTTGCCAAATAGACCAGTTAAACTGAAATCCCACGTACCATGACGTTTGAGTGTCGTGAACTCTTCCTCCATGGCCGCTCGCCAAAGAGGATGTGAGAGAGCTTGGTGGACGGTGGAGGGCTCGAAGTCAGCGAAAAGCGGATGTTTGGTAGCTGTAAGCAAGCGTTTAGGCTTGTAAATATTATTTAGGCTGCGTGTGCGCATGACATGGCGGCGCGGCTGAGGTGTGATCGCATCAAGCTTCGGTGGGCGTGAGGGAACTACTGTAGATGGAGAAGCAGCAGTAGGCGCAATCGGAGGAGCGACCGAAGGCGAGGCGGCAGTGTTGGGAATGACGGGGGCTGCCAGAGATGGTGGAGGAACCAGCAAGTCAGAATAAGTGGGTAGAAGTTGGACATCAAATGAGGCGCTGGCACGTTGCGTTGCTGCATGCGAAGGTGATGGAGAGAAGTTCAGAAACTGATTTTCAAGGAACCGAACATGATGGGAGATGATAATGCGCAATCCGATATCCAGGAAACTTTAACAAAAACCTACGTAAGCAATACGAAAACACACAAGATTTACGTGGTTCGATCCGGAGATCTACGTCCACGGGCAGAAAATCACTCTTGCCGAGGTGTTTCTTTTCACTAGAACTTTGAGTTTACAAGCAATGATTCAGAATACAGAATGCGAACCCTAATTCAGAGTTCTTTTCTCATATTTATACTCAACTTTCCTAAACCCTAACTGAACCCTAACTAACTCCCTATTCTCATGCCTATTTCCCGCCGCATGGCGGTTGGGAACGGATCGTGAGCCTTGATTCGCGGAACAAACCATCTGTTGGGCCGACGCATATTTCTGGACCTGCTGGGCCTACGCGTGCTGGGCCTACGCGTGCTTGCTGGGCCTACGCGTGCTGGGCCGGTCAGTGGGCTCAGGTATTAACCCGACCCGAAGTGATCGGACCATCCCTATCAGATGCCCCCCCCCCCCAGCCGAAGCGAGGAAGGAGCTTCGGTTGTCACTGGGGTGGAACCGTAAGCAAGAAGGGCCGTGGTCACGGGCGCGCTGAAGTGTTTATGGATGACTAAATCCAGGGACTCCGCGGCGCAGTCTGCGGAAGCGGAACCGAACTAGGCCAAAGTGCCCGGGACAGACAGCGGGATACCGAGCCTCCCAGAAGCAAGAAACGTATCGGAAGTACATAGTGACCTGGCCGAGGTAAAGGAATCACCGGAGTGTAGTAGTCTGGCCGAAATGAAGGAAGCACCGGAGTGTGGTAGTATGACCGAGGTAAAGGAATCACCGGAGTGCGGTTTGAATCTTCCTGCCGAAGGGTGAGGTTGATGTGATTGGCGGCGCCATCATGAGGGAGAGGGATGTGAAGTGACACGCTCTGCGATTTCCAAGAAACTTGTTCCCCACGCGCCTTGGGAACTGTAAAGCGCGTGAAGAGCACGTCTAAATCTCCATCACTGAATTTGAATAGGCTGCATCAGAGCCGTTGGTTTTTTGCGTATATATTTGGAATAATTGCACAGTAACTCTTCATCTTCTTCATTGCGATTTACCAGTTTAGAAAGCGGGAAAAAGAGGGGAATTCGGTGCCTGTGATTCATCTAAAATCAAAACTTCTCAAATTCAACCCAAGTAAGTATGCCTTCCTCTTCATCTTCTGCCTCATCTTCTGCCTCTATTCAAGAAGTAGGGACTACGGGTGCCCCGTTAGATGTCCCCCCCCTTCGATACCTCATTCCGGAGAGGAATGAGATTAGGACCGTAGACAGGGCCGATGGGCTGGAAAGCAACGTTATGATGGTTGCCTTTTATCAATGCGCGGAGGAGGATTTGGAGGTGGCCTCTGTAGCGTTACGGATGACGCGAGTGCAGATTGAGAGAGAAATCCCGTCATATTACTTTCCCTTTAACTTAGAGTATATAATACCGAACCCCGAGGATAGGGCCTGCTGCCCACCGCAGGGGTTTATTAGTGTGTACATAGATCCCCTTAGAATAGGCCTGAGACTGCCCCTGTGGGACATTGTGATCCGGTTGCTGCAATACTACGGTATTGCCTTGAGCCAACTAGCGCCGAACGCGGTGAGGCAGGTAGTGGGATTCACCGTGGTGTGCAAGAACGCCGGGATAGAACCCACCGTAGAGATTTTTAGGTTTTTTTACCAATTAAAAAACTTCGAGAAATCCAAGGGGTGGTACTCCTTCAGCCCCCGAACCCGAGGTGGGTTCAAGGTTCAAAACCCAAGTAAGGTAGAGGGGTGGAAGGAGAGGTTTATATTCGTAAAAAACAAAGTAGCCCTCCCGAAGTGGAGGAGGGATGAGGTACTGGATACCGCTCCGGTGGAGAACCCGGAGCCCGAAGTCATACATGTATTCCGGTCAGTGGGGACTTTCAAAACCCTCTGCACCGAGGAAGAACTGGAGGAGGCAGGACTGAGCCCGTATTATTCGGGCAATGGGGATGCCGAAGAGGGTAGGAGTTCTTCTGTCCTGCTTTGTACAAACTATGACTGTGTATATAACTAACTTTACATTTTGTGTGCAGTGGGACGCTTCGGGAAAGAGCCGGCTGGAAACCCCGCGGTGGCGGCAGCGGCTAAAAAGAAAGGCAAATCTGCTGAGGCATCTCCCCGGGGAAAGATGCCATCCGATACGAGGCCCAGTGCTGGGTCCGAGGAGCAAGTAGGGGTAACGAAGCCTACCTCTATGTCCAAAAAGAGGCCGGAGCCATCTGGGACTCCTCCAACAGCAGCGAAAAGACTCCGCACGGAGGGGGGTATGGAGGTAAGTTCCAGTCGTGTTGTCAGCTACTGTTAATCCAATTACATTGTATATTCTTCTGTGCTGATCATTGTGTGCTATCATTAGTGGCAGTTGAAGGAGCAGGGGCCCTCAAGTCTGTTGGGGTTAGAGGGCGCGGACGCCGAAGAACTTCTGCGCTTGGCGCGAGGTACCCTAGACCTCGGTCGGAAGAGCGAGAAGGAAGGCAAGGAGGAGCTGGCCGAAGTGGCCAGGGAGCTTCGGGCGCGCAACGACCGATTAGCCCAGGATTTGACCGAGGCACACAAGAGGGCTGCCTTGGTCGAAAACGAGGTTGCGCGTCTGCGCGGGGTGGAGGCAGATACCAATGTCCTCCGAGGTGAAGTGCTGCGGCTGCGGGCAGAGATGGAGGCTCGGGAAGCGGCCGTAGTCGAAGGGCAAGGAGCGATGCTGAAGACATTCGCCGACAAATTATTCCAAACCAGCACGTTCCTTGACTTCCAGACGGAGTTTGTGGCAATAGGGGACCAGGCCACACGATCCGCGCTGCTGGAGCAGGTGAAGGAGGTCTACCCGAATGTGGATGTATATCGTCCAGAATTCGGGTATGACTTTGAGGCAGTGGCCGGGGTAGAAAAGGCCTATTACGCAGCTCTAGCGAATCTGCCGGAGTGGCCCCTGGTGAAGGCTCTAGGGGAGAAGAAGCAACTGCTGACGGCCGCGGAGATCGCCAACTGCGAGGTGGACCAGGACCAAGAGTTCATGGCGTTCCGCCGGGGTGAGCTGGTCTCCAAGCCCCGAAACAAAGACCCCCCCCACGGATGGAGGTCGAAGCCATAGCTGCGGACGAAGCTGTCGCAACGAATGAGGAGGAAGAAGCCGAAGTGTCAGAGGGCCGGCGAGAGGTGTTGCCCGAGGACATTGAGGCAACTGAGCGGGAGGTCAGTCGATCCCCGCAAATTTAAAATTGTAGATAATAGGAGTGCGTGCGAACATTGTACTTATTCCTGGATATTGTACTCCCATTCTGTTAAATATAATGTTTGTTTCTCAGACACTTCGTCTTCCTTTTGCGTGAATGATCAATGTTTGTTGTTTTCGAACTGAATTCCAACTCTTTACATACTTGGGATTGATCGACCTGGTTGACTCTTCTTTCTGTTTAGAATACCGCGGAATTGCACGAAACAATAAAGAAACTCATGCGATCACTTGAGTGGTTCCGCGAAGAAAAGAACAACCTGCAAATGCACGTAGTGCCAAAGCTAGAAAAGCGGGTGTCCATCGCAGAAAAGAGAGCGGAGGCAGCCGAGAAGGCCATGTCAAAAGCCACGGAGAAGGCCAGGGACCAAGAATTAAAGTATCTGGCCACAGCTGCTGAATTGAGCCGTGTCCTCGTCCATCAAGGAGAGTATGAACGGATACTGACGGAGTTCGGCTTACTGACATTTGAGGAAGTTGAGGCACGGATCGTAGAAATTCAGGAGGAGATTTCCGCGCTTACGGCAAGGAGCCCAGTAGAGTCCTCGGAGCTCGTAAGAAAGCGAGAAGTTCTGGAGTTGCTTCTCAGCATGTACGAAGGGCTGAAGGGCCGAGGCAGGTGGAGGCCTTCTGCCGAGGAATTCATTGCGAGTTCAAGCCGGGGCCAAGGTACTCCAAAAGCTCCCCGGAAGGATAAAAAGAAACCCTCTGGAAAGAGCAAAGGCATTGTTATCCGAGAGCCAGCTCCAGTGACCACGATTGAAGAAGAGCCCGCTGTGGTTGCCGAGGAAGTAGTCGAGGAGCTGGCCAGAGAAATTGAAGTGATGGCTCCGGAGGAGTGGGACCCTGTGCAGTGGGCCCAAACCCCGAGGTCCGCTCCACAACCAAGTAGCCGAGCTCGGACTAGAGACGAAGTCCCTAGGCAAACGCCCAGAGCAAGTCCTCGGCGTCGGGAAGCTCGTGGGGGAGAAAGAGCCGGAGCCCGAGGTCGAGGATCTACAAGATCCCGGAGGACACAGCACAGACCGAGGAGCAGGCCTCAACGCCGGAGCGCTGAATATTGGCTCGGGGGCCGTAGATAATGGCTTTTTTTTTTTTTTTGAAGTTTTATGTAAAAAACTTTTCGGTGTTATATCGTTTTGAAGATAATAGAATCGATTTGATGTGCACAAATGTGTTAAGGAAAACAACAAGTTATTAACTGTTTTAGTTAGGTGTCCCGGAACACAATTCGAATAACTCTAATGTAAATCTCCCCGGACGGATCAGGCAGGAGTAAATTCTCCCCGGACGGATCAGGCGGGAGTAAAGTAAGTCTCCCCGGACGGATCAGGCGGGAGTAAACACTTCCCCGGTTAAACAGGCGAGATAGTGATATAAGTCCGGGGACGAAATGTGAATCTCCTCGGACGGACCGAGGGAGAGATTTAATTGTCCGGAGACTAATAATGATAATACGATTGTGTTAGGGCGTCCCCGTAACGTAAAGGAAAACACAGCAAGATGCATAAACAAAGAATTTCTATTCAACGATGAGTGCCGGAGCAAACTAAAGAGTACAAAGAGAGAAAACAATCATGAAAGAAATGTACAATGAGCATAAAGATAAGATAGTACTTGTGATTTGGCATTCACAGATAGAAGCGCCTCAAGTTGGTAACGTGCCAGCTTCGGGGAATCGAGGTCCCATTGAGATGCTCTAACTGATAGGATCCGGAATCGTGTGCGGCGACGACGCGGTAGGGACCCTCCCAAGAAGCATGTAATTTCCCCTCGGGGGCAGCTTTGCTGGCCGAATTGAGCCGAAGCACTAGGTCCCCGACATTGAACTGAGTGCCCCGGACCCGGAGGTTATGGTACTGGGCTGCACGTTGTTTACACCTGGCCTGTTGAATGAATGATTGGTCACGACGATTTTCAAGCTCATCCAAATTTGCTCGGAGAGCCTCGTCATTATCCTCTGGAACCAATGTGATGAGACGGGGGCTTGGTACACTGATTTCCGCGGGAATAACGGCTTCGGATCCATAAGTAAGGCTGTAAGGAGTCTCCCCGGTGGAGGTATGAGGTGTCGTGCGATAAGCCCATAGGACTTGCGGAAGGTTTTCAGCCCAAAGACCTTTGGCATTATCCAGGCGTTTCTTTATACCCGTGAGCAGTGTACGATTGGTGACTTCAACCTGACCGTTGGCTTATCAGTAGGCAGGATTCCATCTCGGAGATATTGAATGATAGGAGTCATCCAATTCGGATCATTATCGGTCAGTACGAAACTGTGGCCTCATGAATCGCTGGATGAGATAGGTCTTCGACCATGATATCCGGAGATATATTAGTTCGGACCGCGGAGGCCAATTTGCTGAGCGCGTCTGTTCTTGCATTCTGAGCACGCGGTATTTTCTGGATAACAACTGTATCAAGAGTTGACATAAGCTTGAGTGTTAGAGCACGATACCTGACCATTGTTTCATCCTTGGCGACATAAGTCCCCTGGATTTGCTTGGACACGATCTCGGAGTCCGTGAAGAGCTCAAGATGACGAACGTCTAAGGATTGAGCGAGCCGGAGCCCGGCGAGAACTGCCTCGTACTCCGCTTCATTATTGGTCACCTTGAATTTGAACCGGATGACGTATTTAACTTCAACCCCCTCGGGGTCAATGAGAAGCACCCCGGCACCACTTCCTCGAGTCGTGGATGCTCCATCCACGAATAGTTGCCATTTCCGAGGTGAAGATACGAGGGTGGCGGGATGATGTGTATCACTGTCTGCCGGAGACTCATGATTGTCTCCCGGGGTTTCAGCCAGAAAGTCGGCGAGTGCTTGACCCTTGATTGCTCGGCGAGGAAGGTATTGAATATCATATTCACCTAACTCGACAGCCCACTTTGTGAGGCGCCCAGACACCTCGGGTTTGACAAGAATCTGACGGATAGGATGATTGGTCAGAACCCGTATTTCACGCCCTTGGAAATATGGGCGCAGACGCCGAGCTGCCATGACAAGAGCTAGTACAGTTTTTTCCAGCATGGAGTACCGTGTCTCCGCCCCGTGGAGAACACGACTTGCGAAATACACGGGATGTTGAACCCCATTGACTTCGCGCACAAGTGCAGCGCTAATAGCTTCCTCGGCGGAGGCTAGATACACATAAAGAGGCTCTCCGGAGAGAGGAACTGACAAAGTGGGTAACTGCTGAATATGATGCTTCAAAGCCTCGAAAGCTGCAGTACACTCCGGTGTCCACTCAAATGACTTCGTTTGTCTCAAAATCTTGAAGAAGGGGAGTTGGCGCTCTGCCGCTTTGGACAGAAAACGATTTAAGGCCGCCAAACCGCCCGTGAGGCGCTGAACGTCTCTGAACGTCTTCGGTGGCTGCAGATCCAAAACATCCCGAAGTTTGGCTGGATTAGCCTGTAGACCGTTTTGTGAAACCATATAACCTAGGAACTTGCCGGAGCCAACGCCGAAAGTGCATTTTGCTGGATTAAGTCGCAAATTGTAACGCCGCAGAGTGCGCAACGTTTCGGCAATGTCCTGTACACATGAAGAATGGGTGGTGCTCTTTATAACAAGATCATCAACGTAAACCTCGACATTGCGGCCAATCTGGTCGTGAAAAATGCGGTCCATGAGACGTTGATATGTGGCTCCGGCATTCTTGAGCCCGAAGGGCATTTTCTTAAAAGCAAAACACCCGAAAGCAGTGATGAATGCTGTTTTGATGGCATCTTGCGGATCCAAAAAGATCTGGTGGTATCCCTTATACAGATCTAAGAAACAAAGTGCCACATACCCAGTAATGGCTTCGGCCTTTTGGTCTATGGAAGGTAGGGGATAACAGTCCTTCGGACAATGTTTATTGAGGTCGGAGAAATCGACGCACATCCGCCACGCCCCGCTGGACTTAATCACCATTACCGGATTTGATAGCCAGGAGGGGGTAATATACTTCGAACAGGATGTCCGCATCCAAGAGTTGTTGCACCTCAATTCGAATTGCGTCATTTCGCTCCGGAGCGAATTTCCTTTGCTTCTGCTGTATAGGCTTTACGCTGGGATCGATGTTCAGCTTGTGTGTTATTATATCGGGAGAAACCCCGGGCATATCTAGAGGAGACCATGCGAAGACATCGGAATATTCTCGCAAGGTCTGAATGATAGCCTGGTGTAGCCATGGCACATCCACGGCTCCGACGGTTACAGTCTGTTCCGGCTTGGACGGATCAAGCGGTACTTGGGCGGTGGCATCCCCCAATGAGGTACATTCCCGAGGTTCCAGAGCCGATGATGCTACCTGAAGCTGCTGTTTGGGAGGAACTTTAGCAGTCTTTTTGAGTGCCACGTACATACACTCCTTTGAAACCCGTGACTCCCGCGGATAGCCACTTCGCCATGCGAAGTGGGGAACTTTAGTGCGAGGTGATATGTGGAGCATATGGCTTTGGCGGGGGTAAGCCAGTCCCGGCCCAAGATCATGTTGTACGGTGATGGGGAGTTCACCACATAAAAATCCACGAAAATGGTTTTTATCGCCGGATAAGTCCCCAAAGACGCCGGGAGAGTGATGACACCCTCTGGCTGGACTTCACCCTGAGTGAAAGTCTGCAGTGGCCCGGGGGCCGGCCGAAGTTGTTCCCAAGGAATCCCCATCTTCTGGAAACAGTCGGCAAATATGACACTCACTGCGGCTCCATTGTCCACGAAGACCCGCTTTACTGTGATATTGGCCACAGTCATGTCGATGACAATGGCATCAGTATGAGGCGTTATCTCTGGAACAGGGTCCCTGTCAGTGAAACTAACAGTTTCAGATTGATGGAGGTGCTTGTGACGTGGCTCCTCGGGAGGAGGACGGCGAGCCTCTGCCTTCAAGGCATTTCGTGAAGCTCCGGTGGGAAGGGCCCCGTATATCACGTTTATTACGTGAGTGGGTGCATTGTCTCCGGGTCCTCCCGGGGGAGGAGGTGGTGGCAAAAAACGAGGCTGTTGGCGATTGCCGGAGTCTTGCCGTGCATTATTGCTAGGCCCCGGCCGATTATTCTGCCACGGCGGCCGATTCTGTTGTGCGCCCCGGTCATGATAACCTCCACGGTTATGAGACGAACCCCCATTCTGGCTTGTCCGAGGTTTGTCATCGGTCCGCGCGATGTATTGTCGCAGGAAACCTCTCCTCAGGCACTTCTCGATTTCCTTGCTGAGTTCTCGGCACTCCTCTGTCTCGTGCCCATGATCTCGGTGGTACGCACACCACTTTCCACGGTTCCTTTTTTCAGGCGGAGCAGTCATCCGCGTACAAGGCCGTAGATCGTTCTTGTGAACAGAAAGGATTTCGGCTCGTGACTTTGTCAACGGAGTAAATTGTGGAATATCGCCTCGGGATTCTGAACGCCCCGGGTTCAGGCGGGAAAAGGCACTAGGTCGCGTACTAGGCCCAGTTTGTACTTTGTCGGACTGCCGCTTGCTAGCGTGTTTCTCATGTTTCCGGCGAGTCTGCTCCTCGGCCTTAGCATATCTGCACACCGTTTTGAACAGTGCTCGGGTTGTGACCGGAGTGTTTCGAACCAACTCGGTGTAAAGTGTTCCGGGACGGAGTCCATTCATGAATGCGTTGATGACTACGCCTTCGGAGCAATTTCCCACTTTGAGGCTCTCCGCTGTAAAGCGGTCAAGAAATTGGGTAACGGTTTCACCGTCCCGCTGTTCCATATTCATGAGGTCGGCCAGGGTGGCCATGGGCTTCGCTCGTGCTTCGAAACGCGCCCAAAAGTGTTCGGCGAGTTCTCTAAAAGAAGATACGCTGTTGCGTGGGAGAGAATCAAACCAAACCCGAGCTTCATCCTGTAAATACTCAGGGAAAATCTTACAGTAATGGAGGGATGTAGTGTTATCGCGGCTAAGCATGTTGTGCCTGAAAGCTCCAAGAAAATTGGCTGGATCCCCGGTGCCGTCGTAAGGTGGTATGGCCGGCCGTTTGAACCCTTCGGGAAGGGAGGTGGCCATGATTTCTTGGGAGAACGGTGTGATGATATCTCCATTGGCATCAAGGCCCAGGATTCTGTCAAGTTCAACATTGCGTTGGACTCGCTCATACTCTTGAAGATCTAGAGTATGAGGATTGGCATAACGAACTCTCTTAGCCGCGTTGAGTGGACGGCGGCGATCCATATCGGTAGGTTCATCGTTGCGCTGTTGTGATTCGTTAGAACTCCCATGGTCCTCGGAAGAACCAGGTCGTTCCCGTCGCCGATCTTGATGCCCGCGATGCCCCGGGTCTTGATGATCACGCGAGTGCTGACGATGTCCGGCATGCCCCGCAGGGTGTAGGCGATTAGCCGCCCAGTCTTGAAGAACATGGGCATGCTCTTGTAGGAAAGCCTGGAGCAATTCTGGAGTGATTTGAATGTTAACCGGTGGCTGGGCAGCATCAAGATTAGGGTTTTGCATGTCTTGAAGGGGTGGAGGTAAATACTGATTGTCTGGATTCGCAACCGGGCCTTGGTTGCCCTGATGATGAGATGTACCTCTTGTCGGCGATTGCCTCGGCGGCAAAACTTGATCCATGGGTGGATCTTGGTTGGATTGATCACCGTGGTGAGATTGATTCAAACGAGTCGTCACCATGATCTTTGAATACACTGTGAATGTCAAAAATTGCTTTACAGTTCCCACAAACGGCGCCAATTGATAATGCGCAATCCGATATCCAGGAAACTTTAACAAAAACCTACGTAAGCAATACGAAAACACACAAGATTTACGTGGTTCGATCCGGAGATCTACGTCCACGGGCAGAAAATCACTCTTGCCGAGGTGTTTCTTTTCACTAGAACTTTGAGCTTACAAGCAATGATTCAGAATACAGAATGCGAACCCTAATTCAGAGTTCTTTTCTCATATTTATACTCAACTTTCCTAAACCCTAACTGAACCCTAACTAACTCCCTATTCTCACGCCTATTTCCCGCCGCATGGCGGTTGGGAACGGATCGTGATCCTTGATTCGCGGAACAAACCATCTGTTGGGCCGACGCGTGTTTCTAGACCTGCTGGGCCTACGCGTGCTTGCTGGGCCTACGCGTGCTGGGCCGGTTAGTGGGCTCAGGTATTAACCCGACCCGAAGTGATCGGGCCATCCCTATCAGGAGATATAAACGTGCCTAGACTTAGGATCTAGACACTTGTAGGCACTCTGAGATGTGGAGTAACCCACAAAAATATATTGCTTGGAAGGTGGCGTGAGTTTGCTCTGAGATACGGACGAAGCCAAGGGAAGCAGATACAACCGAACACCCGGAGTTTAGTATACGTGGGTGATTTTCCAAAAAGAAGTTCAAAAGGACTCCATTTGTCAAGAAGAGTCGTGGCTAACCGATTGATGAAGTAGATGACTGTTTGAAGAGCATGTGACCAGACTGACGGGGGTAAAGATGCTTGAAGTAACAAGGGGCGGCCGACTTCAAGAATATGGTGATTGCGGCGTTCAGAAATACCATTCTGCTGGGGTGTGTGAGACTGTGAGAGGCTGTTGTGAGCCAAGAAATACCATGTTCAACTAAATAAGACCGCAAGGCGAGAAACTCTCCACCATTATCTGTATAAAAATTGTGAATACAATGGCCAAACTGCTTTTCAACTAACGAACGAAACTGAATAAAAATAAATGCAACCTGTGATTTAGCATTCAACGGAAATAACCAGCAATAGCGTGTAAATAAGTCCACAAACAGGACAAAAAAACTTAGAGCCATCCGTAGAAGTGACATGGGCAGGACCCCAAATGTCCACAAATAAATAGTGCAAAAGGTGTAATGTTGTAAATGAAGAAAACTAAAAGGGTTGTTTATGGGACTTGCTCAAATACACGAAGTGCAATCCATGCCCAAAACCTGGGACTTATTAGACAAAGGTAAATTATATTTATGAATAATAAAAGTGCTTGTAACCACGGACGGATGCCCAAGTCGAGCATGCCAACTAGAGGGAGGAAGCACGTACACCAACGACAACCATTTTAAAGTCTGGTGACTTCTCAAGAGAATTGATATGATAAACACCATCATAGCAAGGACCTTTAGCAAGAAGCGCCCCCGTGGTTCGATCCTTAACAACAAAATAATTAGGGAAAAATTCCATTGAGATATTATTGGCAGCCGTAAATTTGCTCACAGATAATAGATTTTGCATGGCCGACGGAACGCAAAGGACATTAGATAAGATAAACGAACGAGAAGGAAACCGTAAAACAGAATTACCAGTGTGAGTGATGGGAAGACCAAAACCATCAACAATTTGCACTAAATCTGTTCCATCATACTCCGAATAATGGAGAGATTGCTCATTCGTGAGGTTGTGGGAAGCACCCGTGTCAATGAGCCAAGGATGGGAGGACTGGAGGAAGACGCTGCATAATTAGCAGAGAAAGGTGGCCAGGTGCAAGTGAGGGCCGTATGACCGACAATGTCACAAAGTTGGCACACGACTGAGGAACGGTTGCTAAAACCGTGACTATTGGGGAATAACGACCACCTCGATTTGAGCCTCTGTTAGGGGTATTGTTACCACAGTAAATTCTGCGGGAGGACGAGGTGGAATGAAAGCCTGATGTAGGTTGGCGGTTGTTGTTGGAATGACCACCTGCCAGATTGGGGACGCCGATTTGTGAAGCCACGACCACCACCAGAGTGCGCGGCGTTAGCAGTTGCGAGAAGATTTTTATGAGCCTTCTCCTGGGATTTTAACGAGAGCTCATGTGCAAATAAAAGATCATGAAGTTCCTCAAAACGAAGAGGGGTTTCGCGAGCCCGGATAGGACCATCTATATTGGCATATTCAGGACCCAAGTCGTTGATAACAAAAAGAGTAAGATCGTCAGTATCCACGGGTTGATCAATCAGGGCGAGCTCATCAGGTGGTGATGGTTGTTGCATTAGAGCCGTCAGCGGCCAAGGAGGGCATGGCAGGGAGCCATCAACAAACCTCAGTAGATTGTGTCCGCAAAGAAGTGCCAGAAGATGGGCACACCAAGACGGGAAATTTGTGTGCATAAGCTTGATGGGAAGATGATGATGGGCGGTGATTGGCACAATGGAATGTGCTTCTGAGATGAGAGCAGCAGGGGTGTCAGTGGGGTTGGAGGTGTTAGACGAGTCGCTCGTCGTCATAATACAAGGGTGGCAGAGAAAATAGGAGTGACTGCTAGGGTTGGGAGATAGATCCTAGGACAGAACCTCTCTTGATACCATATAAGATGAAATTAATATTTTTTTTCCCTCACATTTACACTCAATACACTAGAGAATATATAGCAATACAGGAACTCTAAATTAATAGGAAATTTTTAACTAATTCCTCAAGAGTAGGAATATTAAGGCTTAGATAAGATGGACGAGGCATCCTTAATACTTGCTTGGATACGTAGTACAGTTCAAACCGAAAATTGATTACTTCACCATACGCATAATTTTGCTGAAACTTCCCCTTTTTGGGCATCAAAATGAACATTGTTTGGTGATAGGGATAACCCGATCAGCTCGGGTCGGGCTAATACTAAAGCCCGCTGATTGGCCCAGCAAGCAAGTGAAGGCCCACCACGCGTAGGCCCAGCAGGCCCAGGAACGCGCGTTGGCCCAGCGGGTAGTTTGTTCCGCGAATCAAGGCTAAAGATCCGTTCATAACCGCCATGCAGGGGAAGTAGGCGTGAGGATAGGAAGTTTGTTAGGGTTCAGTTAGGGTTTAGGAAAAGCTGAGTATAAATAGGAGAAAAGAACTCTGAATTAGGGTTCGAACTCTGTAATCAAAATTACTCCGTGTAAACTCAAAGTTCTAGAGAAAGAAACATCTCGGCAAGAGTGATTTTCTGCCCGTGGACGTAGATCTCCGGATCGAACCACGTAAATCCTGTGTTTTTCCATATTGTTTACGTCGATTATCGTTATAGTTCTTGGTTACCGGATTGCGCTTTATCAAATTGGCGCCGTCTGTGGGAACACTTTAACCAACAACTTTTGACGTTTGCATCGCATTCAAGAATCATGGTGACAACACGCTTGAATCAATCTCGTCACGGTGATCAATCTAACCAGGATTCACCTGTGGACCAAGTTTTGCCGCCGAGGCAATTGCCGGCAGGGAGTACATCTAATCATCAGGGTAATCAAAACCCTCCACCCCCTCAAGACCAGCAAAACCCTAATCTTGCTGCTGCTCAACCCCCGGTTAACATTAAAATTACCCCAGAACTGCTCCAGGCTTTCTTACAAGAACATGCACATGTTCTTCAAGATTGGGCAGTTAATCGCCTATATCCCGCGGAGCCTGCAGCGGGGCCTGCCGGCCATAATGCTAATCCCGTGGTGCCTCCACCCCGTTCGCGTGATCAACAGGACCCGAGGCACCGCGGGCGTCAGGATCGACGACGAGAACGACCTGGTTCTTCCGAGGACCATGGGAGTTCTAATGAATCACGACCTCGCAATGAGGAACCTACTGATGTGGATCGCCGCCGTCCACTTAATGCGGCTAAGAGAGTCCGTTATGCCAATCCTCATGCTCTAGATCTTCAGTATGAGCAAGTTCAACGCAATGTTGAACTGGATAGAATTCTGGGCCTTGATGCCAATGGAGATATCATCACGCCGTTCTCTTCAGAAATCATGGCCACCACCCTTCCCGAAGGGTTCAAACGGCCAGCTATACCACCTTACAATGGCACCGGAGATCCGGCCAATTTTCTTGGAGCTTTTAGGCACAGCATGCTTAGCCATGATAACATCACATCCCTTCAGTACTGCAAGATTTTCCCTGAGTACTTACAGGATGAAGCTCGGGTTTGGTTTGATTCTCTCCCACGCAACAGCGTATCTTCCTTCAGAGAACTCGCCGAGCACTTTTGGGCACGGTTTGAAGCACGGGCGAAGCCCATGGCCACCCTGGCCGATGTCATGAACATGGAACAGCGGGACGGTGAAACCGTTACGCAATTTCTTGACCGCTTCACAGCGGTAAGTCTCAAGGTGGGAAATTGCCCCGACGACGTAGTCATCAACGCATTTATGAATGGACTCCGCCCCGGAGCACTTTACACCGAGTTAGTTCGGAACACACCGGTCACAACTCGAGCACTGTTCAAAACAGTGTGCAAATTTGCTAAGGCCGAGGAGCAGACTCGCCAGAAGCGAGAGAAACACGCTAGCAAGCGGCAATCCGACAAAGCACAAACCGGGCCTAGTACTCGACCTAGTGCATTTTCCCGCCTGACCCCGGGGTGTTCAGAATCCCGAAGTGATATTCCACAATTGACTCCGTTGACGAAGTCACGAGCCGAAATCCTTTCTATTCATAAGAATGATCTGCGACCTTGTCCGCGGATGACTGCTCCACCTGAAAAGAGGAACCGTGGAAAGTGGTGCGCGTACCACCGAGATCATGGGCACGAGACAGAGGAGTGCCGGGAACTTAGCAAGGAGATTGAGGAATGCCTCAAGAAAGGTCTCTTGCGGCAATACGTTGCGCGAACCAATGACCAACCTCGGACAAACCACAATGGGGGTTCGTCCCACAACCGCGGAGGTTATCAGGACCGGGGCACTCAACAAAATCGGCCACCGTGGCAGAATAATCGGCCAGGACCTAACAACTACGCACGGCAAGATTCTGGCAATCGCCAGCAACCACGTCTCCCACCACCACCTCCTCCTCCGGGGGGACCCGAAGACAACGCACCTCCTCACGTGATAAACGTGATATATGGAGCCCTTCCCACCGGGGCCTCGCGACACGCCTTGAAGGCAGAGGCTCGACGTCCTCCTCCCGAGGAGCCACGTCACAAACGCCTCCATCAGTCCGAGACTGTCAGCTTCACGGATAGGGACCCGGTTCCGGAGATAACACCTCACACAAACGCTATTGTCATCGACATGACTGTAGCCAACATAACAATAAGGCGGGTCTTCGTGGATAATGGGGCCGCGGTGAGTGTTATATTTGCCGACTGTTTCCAAAGGATGGGGATTTCTCGGGACCAACTTCGGCCGGCCCCCGGGCCACTGCAGACTTTCACTCAAGGTGAAGTCCAACCGGAAGGTGTCATCACTCTCCCAGCATCTTTGGGGACTTATCCGAGGATAAAAACCATCTTCGTGGATTTTTATGTGGTGAACTCCCCGTCACCATACAACATGATATTAGGCCGGGATTGGCTCACCCCTGCTAAAGCCATTTGCTCCACGTATCACCTCGCGCTAAAGTTTCCCACCTCGCATGGCGAAGTGGCTATCCGCGGGAGTCAGCGGGTTTCAAAAGAGTGCATGTATGTGGCACTCAAAAAGACTGCCAAGGTTCCACCAAAACAGCAACTTCAAGTGGCATCATCGGTTCTGGAACCTCGGGAATGTACCCCATTGGGGGATGCCACTGCCCAAGTCCCGCTAGATCCGTCTAAGCCGGAACAGACAGTAACTGTAGGCACTGTAGATGTGCCATGGCTACATCAGGCCATTACGGGGTACGTGGCACTTTGCTTCCTAGATCTGTACAAGGGATACCATCAGATTTTTATGGATCCGCAGGATGCCCTCAAAACGGCATTTATCACTGCCTTTGGGTGCTACAATTTTAAGAAATTGCCCTTCGGGCTCAAGAACGCTGGAGCCACCTATCAACGTTTAATGGACTTTGTCTTCCACGCCCAGATTGGTCGTAACGTGGAGGTTTACGTCGATGACTTGGTCATCAAAAGCTCCTCCCATCTTTCATGTGTGCAAGACATTACTGAAACATTGCGCACTCTGCGGCGCTATAACTTGCGACTCAACCCAGCGAAATGCACTTTCGGTGTTGGCTCCGGGAAGTTTCTCGGTTATATGGTTTCGCAAAACGGCCTGCAGGCCAATCCGGCCAAACTCCGTGATGTGTTAGATTTGCAGCCACCAAAAACATTCAGGGACGTTCAACGCCTCACAGGTGGTTTGGCGGCCTTAAATAGGTTCTTGTCAAAAGCAGCAGAACGACATCTCCCATTCTTTAAAGTTTTGAGGCAAGCGAAGTCCTTTGAGTGGACTCCGGAGTGTACCGAGGCTTTTGAAGCCTTGAAACATCATATACAGCAGCTGCCTACTTTGTCAGTTCCTCTCCCCGGAGAGCCGCTCTACCTGTATCTGGCTTCTGCCGAGGAAGCTATTAGTGCAGCTCTCGTACGAGAAATCGATGGCGTCCAACATCCTGTGTACTTCGCAAGCCGAGTACTTCACGGGGCAGAGACGCGATATTCCGAGCTTGAAAAAACCGCTTTGGCCCTTGTTATGGCAGCTCGGCGTCTTCGGCCATACTTCCAAGGCCGTGAAATACGAGTTCTGACCAATCACCCCATCCGCCAGATTCTTGTAAAACCCGAGGTGTCTGGGCGCCTCGCCAAGTGGGCCATTGAGTTGGGCGAATATGACATCCAGTTTCTCCCCCGCCGAGCAATTAAGGGTCAAGCACTCGCCGACTTCCTGGCTGAAGCCCCAGGAGATAATCCTGAGTCTCCCGTGGATGGTGATACACATCACCATGCTACCCTCACTCCTTCACCCCGGAAGTGGCAACTCTTCGTGGATGGAGCATCCGCGGTCCGAGGAAGTGGTGCCGGACTGCTTCTCATCAACCCCGAGGAGGTGGAAGTTAAATATGTCATCAGATTCAAGTTTAAGGTGACTAATAATGAAGCGGAGTACGAGGCAGTTCTCGCCGGGCTCCGGCTCGCTCAATCCTTAGGCGTTCGTCATCTTGAGCTCTTCACGGACTCCGAGGTCGTGTCCAGACAGATCCAGGGGACTTATGTTGCCAAGGATGAAACAATGGTCAGGTATCGTGCTTTAACACTAAAGCTTATCTCCACTTTTGATGCAGTTATTGTGCAGAAAATACCACGAGCTCAGAATACAAGAGCAGATGCGCTCAGCAAATTGGCCTCCGCGGTCCGAAATAATATATCTCCGGATATTATGGTTGAAGACTTGCTTCATCCAGCAATTCATGAGGCCACAGTTTCGGTACTGATCGACAACGATCCGAATTGGATGACTCCTATCATCCAATATCTCCGAGATGGAGTCCTGCCCATTGACAAGCTACGAGCTCGGCAAGTTGTCCTCAAAGCCCCCAAATACTCCTTTCATGATGGAGTCTTATACCGGCGATCATACCTACAACCGAGTCTCCGGTGTCTTGCTCCTGCCGAAGCTACCCAAGTTTTGCGGGAGGTTCACGAAGGGGCCTGTGCCAGCCATATCGGTTCTCGCACATTAGCCAAGAAAGTTCTCCGCTGGGGATACTATTGGCCAACCCTGTTCAACGATGCTCATGACTTAGTGTCCAAATGCAGCAAGTGCCAACTGCACTCCCGTGTAAAGCATCTGCCACAGACCGAACTCACGGGAATCCAGAGTGCATGGCCATTTATTCAGTGGGGTATCGATATTGTTGGGCCGTTCCCCGTTGCTCCGGGAGGACTGAAGTTCCTGGTCGTTGCCGTGGACTACTTCACTAAGTGGGTCGAAGCCGAACCACTTACGGCCATTACTGGTCAGAATATCTTGAAATTTGTGTGGCGCAATATTGTTTGTCGCTTCGGCATCCCGAGCACTATCATCTCGGACAATGGTAAACAGTTTGCCAACGATCCATTCCGCTTATGGTGTGAAGAGCTCCACATCAAACAGATTTTCACTTCGGTCGCACACCCTCAAGCCAACGGGCAGGTTGAGGTAACCAATAGGACACTGCTCACGGGAATAAAGAAGCGCCTGGATAATGCCAAAGGTCTCTGGGCTGAAAACCTTCCACAAGTCCTATGGGCTTATCGCACAACACCGCATACATCTACCGAGGAGACTCCTTACAGCCTTACGTACGGTTCTGAAGCCGTTATCCCTGCTGAAATCAGTGTTCCAAGCCCCCGTCTCCTTACATTGGTTCCAGATAATAATGACGAGGCTATCCGGACAAATTTGGATGAGCTCGAAGATCGCCGGGATCAATCATTCATTCAACAGGCCAGATGTAAACAACAGGCAGCCCGGTATCATAACCTCCGGGTCCGAGGTACTCAGTTCAATGTCGGGGACTTAGTTCTTCGGCTTAACTCAACCAGCAAAGCTGCCCCTGAAGGGAAATTGTACGCTTCTTGGGAAGGTCCCTACCGAGTCGTTGTTGTACACGACTCTGGATCCTATCAGCTTGAACATCTCAACGGGACCCCGATCCCCCGAAGCTGGCACGTCGCTAACTTGAGGCGTTTCTATCTATGAAACATCACAAGTACTATCTTATCTTTAATTTCTTTTATAGTTGTTATTTCTCTTTGTACTTTTGAGTTTGCCCCAGCATTTATCGATGAATAACGTTTCTTTGTTTACGCATCTTGCTGTGTTCTTCTTCACGTTACGGGGACGCCCTAACGTTATCGTATTATCGTTATCAGTCTCCGGACCATTACAATTATCCCTCGGTCCGCCCGAGGAGATTCACATTCAGTCCCCGGACTCATATCAACTTCTCGCCTGTTTAACCGGGGAAGTGTTTTCTCCCGCCTGATCCGTCCGGGGAGATTTTGCTCCCGCCTGATCCGTCCGGGGAGTAAATTTATTCATACTATGTTTCCGAACACTCAATTAAAATAGTTAATAGTTCTCACTGTGTTCCCGAACACCCAGTTAAAGTGATTGATAACTTGTTGCACCCGTATAAACACACTAACAGTCTTATTATTTCTTAAATAATACAACATCCAGAAGTTTTGTACATAAGATTCCATATACAAAAAAAAAAAAAAAAAAAAAAAAAAAGAAGACAAATCTTGCTAAAGATTAACTATGTTATTCTCTATTTTTTTCGGAGCCTTCTCCGAACCAATACGCGAAACCGCGTCGTCTTGTCTCTGATCGAGCATGTCCCGTCCTCCGGGATGGTTCTTGCACGTTCCGACGATGCTCGGCTTCACTTCGGTTCCGACGATGGCTCATCATTTGGGGACCCCGGTCACCTACAGCGTGCTCGGTTCTTGTTCTCGGCTCTGACATATTGGCCCATTCAGCATGGCCCCACTCTAGTGGCGCCAACGGATCCATCACCTCGGGGGTTTTATCTGTAACTTCCCTCGTCTTGTGCCGAAGAGGGTTTGGTGATTTCTGTGGAATTGAGCTTTTCCTCCTTTCTCTTTCCCGAGTGTTCGCCCATTCTACAGCATCCCACTCCTCGGCAGGCATTTCGTCGATCTCCTTGGCCAATGCCATAACTCCACTGGCCTCTGGTTCCTCTGCATGAGTTCTTTCTGGTTCTTGAGGTATTTTTGGTATTGCCTCGGGTGTGATGCCAGTTTTCCGAACGTCAACAGCTTGATCAGACAGCACTATGTTCTCTTGGAGATCGGGCTTTGTTTTCTTGCCCCGACGTCCTTTCTTGCGGCTGTGCTCTGGTTCACCCTGCTCGGCAATATTCAAAGCTTCATTCCGAGCCTCGACCTTCTTTTGAAGCTCTACCAGAAATCCTAGTACCAGCCGGCTCCTTATGATTTCGGGATCATTCGCATCACTTCGCTGACTCCGCTGGTGGATGTCTTCCCGAACCTCGGCCCTCCGGGCTTGAATATCCTTCACTGATAGTCGTCCGCAGTCCACAAGAAGATGCTCACACTCTTGCTGGTTGATACGAAGTTGTTCCAATTCAAGATCCTTTAAAACACACTGGGCTTTGTACTGTTTCATCTGTTGTGCTGATTCTTTCGATGAGCCCTCCACTTCGGCATATCTTTTCTCTATTAAGGATAGATTCCTTGATAGTCGGGGGACTTCATGCAACATCAACATATCTCGCTCTTTCTGCAGCCAAACTATTGATGAGTTGAGCTGCTTTATTACTTCATACGGGTTTTCTATGTTTTCCTGGCAATGGAGACACCTCGGGTTTTTCAGACTTTATTAATATACATACATTGCGTGGATAAGAGAGTAGCAGCATTTACTATCCATACAAACAAAGAATTTTCATTACAAAAAGAGACAACTCGGGTTTTTCATTACAAAACAAGTGATTACAAGAGCATTCTTTTTACAAGACCCTCTATTCTACATTCTGCTCATGAGTTGGGAGGTCACTGACCTCTCCGGGGGCAGGGTTGGCTTCTTTTCCTCCCGGGGCCTCCCCAACATCACTTGTACCCTCAGCTGCCTTGCTAGGGCCTTCGATCATCACGGGGGGTGTAGCAATCACCTCTCGGCGGGGAATAGGAGCCCGGTTCCTCAGTTCCCTTACATAAAAACCGTTGCGGTAGCCCAAGAAGTCCTTATCTTGGTCTTCGTTGCACCGTTTAATGATCTCGGGAGTGAGGATTGTGTTCTTCTTTGCCAAGGCCTCGATCAAGGGCCACTTCGGCGCTTTCGTCAATGCATCAAAATATGCGCCATCTTCGTTCCCGACTGCATCGTAATTATACCCGAAGTCCTCATCGTAAATGTCGACCTCCGGGTATTTATCATGTATGGCCTCCAACAGCTCGCTCTTGGTGGCCGTATTACCTGCAGCCACGAACGTGCTCAGAAACTTCAGAAATGAATCTGTTTGCATCAGCTTCTCGGCAAATGTTTCCAGCACTGCCCCCTGACCCACGATGGCCTTGTTCAGCTCTTCCCGGGTTGCAATTAGGTCGCCTCTCATAATGGCAACCTCGACAGCCTGTTCGCGTAGCCTGGCCGCTTCTCTCTCGGCAACTACTGCCCTGTCCCGAGCTGCTCTGGCGCTTTTTTGAGCCTCCGCGAAGCCAGCTCTTAGTTTCGCCACCTCGGCTTCTAATTCAGCGACCCTACCTTGGGTGGATTCCTTCTCCAGTCTACCCACTAGCCCGCGGATAGGCTCCAACAGTCTCTCAAGTTCGGCTCCAGTGGCCGATATCTCTACTCCTTGCCCCTGCATTGACTTACTATTATGACGGGTCTGTGCAGCGAATAACAGAATTATTTACGATGATACCTCGTGAGCCGGAGTCAGGTGCGGTCTTTTGGAAGGAGGGGGTGTCGTCGGAGAGGTGACCCTTCTCTTGGTGCTCGGGGTCAATCCAGAGAGGGGAATGTTATCCTCAGGATCAGCTCTGTGGCTACCCTCAGGTGTTATTCTCTGTGGCTCCGGCGTTTTTGAACTATCACCTCGACCCCCCGAGCTAGCTTCAGTACTCTTCCTGGCAGCGCTCTTGAACTTGCCCACTGCACATGACAAACACACATTCAAGGGGTTGACATGGTTATATTATACAACTTATGGAGCAATAAAAGCCCTACCCTCTACTTCCGCCCGGGTTTTAGTTCTCTCCTCCTCAGACATGCTCGGTGTCCTGTCAGAATCAGTCCCGGTGGGGGTGTTGCTCTCTTGGGAATCCGAAGTCCCACCGGCCCATTTGGAATAGTACGGACTCAACCCCGCCTCGTCTAGTACTTCTTCCGGGAATCTGGACTCCAATACACCAACTTTTTTCAAGACATTCGCACCCTTTGGTTCCCTTGCCGGGGCACTATCTACCACCTCTAACGTTTGCCATTTCGGTAATATGGTTTTTTGCCTAACATATATGAATCTTCCTCTCCATCCCTCGATTTTGCTTGGGTTTTTAACCTTAAACTTTTTACCCGGCCTGGGGTTGAGGTAATACCACCCCTTATTTCTCCCCATCGTCCTCAGTTGGAAGAAATGCCTAAATAAGCTAATGCTAGGCACTAACCCCCCCTTACTGCACTCCACCAAAAAGCCCACTACCTGCCTCACAGCATTAGGTCCTAATTGTCCCAACGCTATTCCGTAGTAATCCAATAATTTTATTAAGAACCCCCATAGGGGAAACCTCAAACCTACGGCAAGTTGATCAATATACACGGAAATGAATCCTTGGGGAGGACAGCAGGCTTTGTCATTACCTTCGGGAATGATGAATTCCAAATCAAAGGGTAAGAAGAAGTTCGGCACCCATCGCCTAATTTGCTTTTCAGTCACTGTGGGTCTTACCCCTGCTACCTCGAATCCTTCTATTTCTTCTTCACACCGGGGGAAGTTCACTGCTTCAACTCTTATCTCACTAAGGTCACCGCGATGGACCTGTCTACTTTCACTATTCACGGGATAGATCACTCGAATGGGAGGTGCTCTATAAGGCATTCCTTCGGGAACTACCTCTCCTACCTTGGATGAAGATGAAGATGAAGATGAAGATGAGTTAGACATACTTACTTGGTTTGAATTCGAAAGGGATGATTTGAAGAGTTTTTGGTCTGAGATGAATCGCGAATGCAGATTTCCTCTTTTTCCCGCTTTCAAACAGATGAATCGCAATGAAGGAGATGAAAAGTTACTGTGCAGTTATTCCCAATATAAATGCAAAAAACCGACGGCTCTGATGTAGCCTATTCAAATTCAGTGATGGGGATCCATGCGTGCTCTTCACGCGTTTTACAGTTACCGAGGCGCGTGGGGAACAGCTTTCTTGGAACTCGCAGAGCGTGTCACTTCACATCCCTCTCTCTCATGATGGCGCCGCCAATCACATCAGCCTCACCCTTCTTCAGGAAGATTCAAACTACACCCCGGTGTACCCTCCATCTCGGTCATATTACCACACTCCGGTGCTCCCCCCATTTTGGCCAGAATATACACCCCGGTGTATACTCCACCTCGGTCATACCACCACACTCCGGTGCTCCCTCCATTTTAGCCAGAATACTCACCCCGGTGCCCCCTCACCTCGGCCGGGTTGTCATATCCTTCCAACGCGTTTCTGGCTTCTGGGAAATTCGGTACCTCGCTGTATGCCCCGTGTACTTCGGCCTAGCTCGATGTCGCGTCCGCTGACGACCCCGCAAAGTCCCCGGAACGCGGATATGTTCAGTCCTCCATAATCACTTCGGCCCGCCAGCGACCCCGGTCCTTCTTACTTACGGATCCACTCCGGTAACAACCGAAGCTCCTACCTCGCTTCGGATGGGGGGGGGCATCTGATAGGGATAACCCGATCAGCTCGGGTCGGGCTAATACTAAAGCCCGCTGATTGGCCCAGCAAGCAAGTGAAGGCCCACCACGCGTAGGCCCAGCAGGCCCAGGAACGCGCGTTGGCCCAGCGGGTAGTTTGTTCCGCGAATCAAGGCTAAAGATCCGTTCATAACCGCCATGCAGGGGAAGTAGGCGTGAGGATAGGAAGTTTGTTAGGGTTCAGTTAGGGTTTAGGAAAAGCTGAGTATAAATAGGAGAAAAGAACTCTGAATTAGGGTTCGAACTCTGTAATCAAAATTACTCCGTGTAAACTCAAAGTTCTAGAGAAAGAAACACCTCGGTAAGAGTGATTTTCTGCCCGTGGACGTAGATCTCCGGATCGAACCACGTAAATCCTGTGTTTTTCCATATTGTTTACGTCGATTATCGTTATAGTTCTTGGTTACCGGATTGCGCTTTATCATTTGGATTTTTGTTATGGAAATAACTCGAAATGATTCATGTTTTAATTTAATTCCCATATTGTGGGTGCAATATCCGAAAATCCAGACAAAAGAATCATACATGTTTCAAAATTGGAAGTTGTATGTTTTATGCAGTTTCTATGTTGTGTTACCAATCACATCTTTCTGACATGAGAAGAAGGGACATTGGGTTGATATGGGTTAATCATTAAATGAACTGGTCATGTATACAAGGAGGAATCCAAATCTGCAAAGATCAAAGTTAGGTTATTTTAGTAGAAGGGGGCCCCGTTACTGTACCCCTGTCAGGGGTTTCAAACTACTTTTTTACTTATCTCACTTTTTAACTTACAATATACCCCTTTTCATGTGAAGACCCCAAGTTACCCCTGCTTTAAAGTTAGCTCACCCACCCCAATTTCACTCTTCTTTTGACACCCCTACTCGCCACTCTCAGTTCACAGCTCTGAAAATAATTTAAATCTTCGAAGCTTTGCAGCATTGGGATTCAGGCTCGATTCCACTAATCGCGTACAGTTTCCACTTCGAAGGTGTGTATTTTGCTTCCGATTGTGTACCATTACTCAGCTATTGGCCCTTTATTTAATTTTTTTTTTTTATTTCTGCTATGCGAATAACAGTTTTACACGAGAAATTGTTTAAACGAGATTGTCGGTGTGTTACACGAGATTACACGATATTACACGAGAATACCAAAAATTACATGGGAAGATTACACGATATTACACGATATTACACGATATTACACGAGAATATCCCTTACACAAGATTACACGAGATTAACATGTTACAGATGAAAGTAATTAGCTTTCAGCTTACACGAGATTAACATGTACACGAGAAATTGTTTACACGAGATTGTCGGTGTGTTACGAGATTACACGATAGTACACGAGAATACCAAAAATTACATGGGAAAACTGCTTACACGATATTACACGATATTACACGATATTACACTATATTACACGATATTACACGAGAATATCCCTTACACGATATTACACGAGTTTAACATGTTACACATGAAAGTAATCAGCTTACACGAGATTGACATGTTACACGTAAGAGTATTTACTTTACACGAGATTCACATGTTACACGTGAGAGTAATCATGTTACACGAGATTGACATGTTACACGTAAGAGTAATGAGTTTACACGAGATTAACATGTTAGACGTAAGAGTATTTATTTTACACGAGATTAAATGTTATAAATGAGAGTAATCATCTTACACGAGATTAACATGTTACACATGATAGTAATCAGCTTACACGAGTTTGACATGTTACACATGAGATGTATTATTGCTTACACGAGATTAAATGTTACACATGAGGGTAATCATCTTAACATAATGCACTGAATAAAATATTTTAATAATTAAAATTATAACTTACTTAATATAATATTTTAATAATTTACTTAATAAAAAAATTTAATTAGTTTAGTAATTATCTTACAAAAAAATATTAAAATATTTTACTTAATAAAATCATTTACTTAATAATTATGTTAGAAAAAAATAATAAATTATTACACTTAATAAAATACTTTTCCTAATAATTATCTCAGAAAAAATTAATAAATTATTACACTTAATAAAATCTTTTACATAATAATTATGTTAGAAAAAATTTTTAAATTATTACACTTTCCAAATAATTATCTTAGAAAAAATTATTAAATTATTACACTTAATAAAATAATTTACGTAATAATTATCTTAGAAAAAGTTAATAAATTATTACACTTATTGAAATCTTTTACTTAATAATTATGTAATATTAAGTTGTGAAATATTAATAAATAATTAAACTTCATATTTATCTAATATTGCATAATTTTTTTTTTGTCGAACTTTTTATGTGTTTTATTACATGCACTCATTAATTTTTTTCCTATGTTTTTTGAAATAGATGAGCTGGAAACGGATAGTAGTTTGTTTCGGTGGGCATTGGGAAAATCTTGAATATAAGGATGGTGTTGAAGAAGTACTCCCAGTGCCGCCGGGTGGTATAAGTTATACGAGTCTACTGGAACGTATCCAGTCCATCGTCCAAGCTGATACGACTGAAGTTCTTTATGTCTTAGCTTCATTGGACGGCAATGGGAGTAGAATTGTTAAGTTGAAGTTGAAAAATGACATTGATGTGCAATATCTCTTGGCATCGAATGAGGATCCTGTTATATACGTTACCTTAAAGGCAATAGTTGGCGGGAGAGATGTGTGTGGTGTTGGAGGGTTTAGCGGAAATTATGTTGAATGTACTAATCAGTCGAGATACGGTGGTGGCTACACATTCCACTCCCAACACTTGGGCAATTCCACACGAGACCTTGGCGGCCCCAGTTCAACTCCACAGATCGATACCCAAGTGTTGGGGGTCGCTAGAAATGCATCTGAAGAATTTGTTGTTGATTTAGGGGTTGATGATAGTTTTAGGAATGCTGCTCGTGGCGTGGATGTATCAGCTGGTTGTCAACCTTTTCCTTATCGTGATGACGATGATGATGTTGTCTGTGAGAATTTCCAGTCGGAAATGAATAATTTGTATGGTGTGGATTCAAGGAAGGACAAACAGACGTTCACGGATTACTGTGGATTTCTAAGTTCGCCAATTCGTAACGTGGATCACTCTGTACCATCACAAGATATTGGAGGATCGCAGGCCGACTATTTCTCAAATGAAAACATTCTCCCCACAGATGGCGTCACAAAAAGGAGGTGGGTAATCCCCGTCATGCCAGTGGTCTCATCTCCGACAGCTGATGAATCAGTATCTGTTTGTTCGTCCAGTGTGTTAATGGAGGGGGCCGTGTACGAAACAAAGAAGGAGCTCGTTACAGCTGTGGGTATCTATCACATACACAACCAAGCTGAGTTCAGGGTGTCAAAATCGGATAAGGTACGCTATCTAATTATATGTAAATTTGAAGGTTGTCAATTCCGTCTTTTGGCGAATGGAATCGGCGGGATTTGGACAGTTCGGAGACTTGTTGAGCATGACTGTATGTTGGACCCCAACTGCAGTGCACCCCGATCAATCTCTTCTAAAGTGCTAGGTTCTTTCTTCGAAAAGGATTTAAGGTGCGAGGGTTCTGTCCTAAATACTTGGGATATGATATCTGAAATGCAAACGGATCACTCTTTTGAAATCAAATACGACCTCGCACTTAAGGCCAAGCACCATGCTCTTGCTGCTATTTACGGGGATGAGAAAGAGTCGTTCCGCATGATTCCATCGTTCGTAGAATTGCTAAAGGAAGCAAATCCAGACAGTATCGCCGAAGAAGAAGTAGACAGTCTTCAGAGGTTCAGATATGTGTTCTATGCACTAGGTGCTTGTAGAGCTGGGTTTGGTTATGGACGGCCCGTGATTGTTGTTGACGGGACTCACCTGAAAGGTTCCTACAAGGGTATAGTGTTTGTTGCTGTAACGAAGGACGCCAACAACCAGATATTTCCACTGGCAGTTGGAATCGGTGCGGTGGAGTCGGAAGAATCGTGGAGTTGGTTTTTGCTTAAGGTGAGAGAGTCATATGGGTGCCTCACTGACCTTATCATTGTTTCGGATGGTCACCTTGGTATAGCGCCAGCAGTTAAAAAGGTGTTTCCATCTACCATCCATGGTTTATGTACTTACCACATGAAGCAAAATCTAGGCGTTTATGGTAAACAAGTTGTGGAGTTGTTCCTCAGAGCAGCATATACATACAAGGTGGAGGAATTCCAAAAGTACGTCTCGGCCATTCAAGCAATTAAACCAAAAGCATTCTTAATGTTGCAGGATAAAGGCTTTCACCGGTGGGCTCGGTCAATGTGTCCTGTTAGAAGGTTTGGCATAATGAATTCTAACATTGTGGAGAGCTTTAATTCCCGGATCTTGAAGGCCAGACACTTACCAGTTTGCACAGTTCTAGAAGTTATTAGGTCTATTATTGAGAAATGGTTTGTTGAAAGAAGAACTGCTGCAGAACTCATGGTGGGTCCATTGACAGATGACGCTGCTGCTAGATTATCGAAGAACGTTAAGGCTGGAATGAAGTTCACTGTAACCGGCTTAGACTCATGGATCTTCAAGGTAGTCGACGATCGGAAGGTCTTTGTTGTGAACTTGAAGCGGAAGGAATGTTCTTGTAAGATGTTCGAGTTTGACTTGTTCCCCTGTCCTCATGCAACGGCTGCAATTAGGTAGGGAAGATGATATTGTTCTTATATCTATACTCATATTACTAATAGACGTCTTTCTTTTTTTTTTACTTTGTTTTAATCTGTTTTGAACTGACAGGAGGGTAAGGCATGACATGCACGCCTACGTGGCTGATTGTTACAAGCTTCAAAGTCTCCGAAATATGTATGGGGGCATTGTTTACCCCGTGCCTGACCCTAGTCAGTGGAACGTGTCCAAAGAAGTTAAGGCTAAGGTTTGCGAGCCACCAGAGAAGCATAGACAAGCCGGTCGCCCAAAGGAAAAACGTTATCAGTCAGCGGCAGAGTCAACCACCAAAAGGAAGCCTCAGCTCTGTGGTCGGTGCAAATGAGAAGGTCATAATGTAGCTAGTTGTTTATGTCCTTCTCCACCTCCTTCACTGACTGAGGAAATTCACCCGCCCCCTGGGACCCGGAGAGAGAGAAGGTGTAGTTTGTGTCGGATGACTGATCATACAAAGCAAAAATGTCCGTTGCGTTTGCATAAACGGAACGAGTGGCCAGATCTAGACCTGAACCAGACGCCCCAACCAGAGTAAATCGAAGGGTTTGTGTATTTTCATATAATTTATCTCCACACTTTATTGATTTATATTTTATTACTAATCACAATTCTGTTAAATCAGGTCCGGTAGTACATTTTGGATAGTTTGGACGGCCCAAATGTATCTACCACGGTGCAGAGGTTGTCCATTATTGTTGACGGAGTTTTTATTTTCTTCATTCATCCTTCAGGATTCTGTTATTATCATCGATGTACTAGTGCTCACATCGAACGAAGAACTATTTCTTAGCATTTAAGTTTTAAAATTTGTATCTTTGATAGGGATTTGAGTATATGTGTTAAGGTGCCAAGACCATTTGAACAAACGCTACCCTGATGTAGAAATGTTAAGATAAAGAAGTATATCAGTGCATTGAAGCCGGACCAAATAGAGTTGCTGCAGGAATACGGGAAATTTGCTTCCATATTAAATTAAAAATGCAATCAAACATTACACGTGGTACAAAATAGAACTAATGGATCCTGAATATTATAATTTATCAAACTTGCATACGCATATAACACACCAAACTCTGTTCTTCATTAATTGAGCCGCATTGGTGGGTCTGGCGGAACCCCAAAAATCATCTCCATGGTTTCCCACATGCTTTCACCTTCATGGCAATAAGCTTGCGCGTACGTGTCGTACTTCAACATTTTGCATAGTATCAGAAAATGGCGTAGATATAGTAAAATAGATGTGTGTTAACCTGAATGCATTGTATCGAATATGGATTGATTAAGTATTTAGAGGTGTTACCTGGAAATGTTGCTGCCATATGTTAGGTGGGATATGCATGACGTTGGATTGGGTGTTGTGGACAACACCCTCCATGGAAGTCAACGCTTTAAATGCATTGTATCGATTCTGCAATTCGTGTAATCTGCTCCTGAAATAATCCATCGAATACAAACGATTATGCATATCATAAAAATACGATCTAGCTTCAGTGAACACGGCGGTATGATCCCCACATAGTATGAAGTTCCCCCTACGCGTTTCTATCGCCAAAAATTTGATGAAAGTCTCATCGACATCTTTTGTCCAATATCTGTCGTAGAACATGCGGTGTTGAAGATTATTAGTACCAGATCTTGTTCTACGATTATAATTATTCATTCTTGTGAGTATTTAGGGTGTTTTGCCCAATTACGAATATCAAATATATTTATAGCGTTTGAGCAACGCTCATAATAGTTGGCGTCACGTGACTAAGGTCCTGTCAGTGCTTGTATTGTCATGTCGTAGCGAAATGACCAGTCCAGCATGGAGAAACGTGTAGCCAGTGTTGTCACGTCTTCACGAATTGACATGTATTACATGGGATGGCGTGTATTGGATGTGTTTTCCAATGCCGTGCTTCATAGAAGGGTCTTTTACGAGTTAGCGTGAATTGGTCGTGTTGTCATTTCATACACATGTGACTTGTCTTTCGTGAACAGGAGGAGTTGCTTTTCGTGAACAGTAAACATATAATGGACTCGTTCATCTTTTCATCAACCTGCAATTTGAACAAATACAAGTAAAAAAAACATAGGTTCACGAGTAGTCGTGACAAAGAAGAGTATATGGGCACAAGCCTAATTAGGAGCGTCTTCGCTAAAAAGGACCTGAAGATCTTTGTATACTGGAGGAAAAATGAAAGGGACCCCCTACTCTTGGCTTTTTTTTGGTTGTAGAGTTGTCATTTCAATCTTTCAAATGTCTACTCCTTCTTTTTATTTTATACTAGCACTACGCACGTGCGTTGCACGTGCTTATAATTTTTTACTATTATTTAATAATAAAATTAATTTGAACATAAAATAATTGTACATTGTGATCACTATAATATGTATACATAACTTCGTAGATTATTCAATGTAATAAAAATTAATCCATTGAACAAACATAATTTTGAATCAACTAAAAGTCTTGGAATCATTATCCTAGTAAATAAGTCAAACTTTGAAGTTACTAAAGTCCTATAATACGTTTAAATTTCTATAATTTTCTTATAAATACATAAATATCTTTTGTGAAACTTCAATTATTCAAGATCCTGAGAATCATATACTAAAGTAATTTTACTTATTGTAAGTACATTTGTGCTAATCGATCTTTCTCCTTTCTCTTCAATTATAGAAGAAACCAATTAGAAAAATTATCAGAAATTTATGAAGAATCGAATAAAATATAAACAAATAAAAAGAATATGTATTTTACCACAAATAAATAATAATATATTATGAATATTTAGGTTCAGCTTATATCATCAGTCGAACGATATATAATATTAAATGTGATAGAAAATTTCATAAGTTGAGACTTGAGAGATGAATTTCAATTATAAAATGAATCTTACTAAATAAAAATAAACTTTAAAGATATAGTTACCAAACTAACCTTAAAAATTAAAATTCATTAAGGATATAATAGGCAAATCAAATTTTGTAAGAAATAACTCACACTTTTATAATAGAAGTAGATAAATTCACATGTGACTTACTTTTACATTATTACTACGTCTGTATTTGGTGAAACTAAATTGATATATATAGGGACCCACAACTTTGTTTTTTGGCTTAGTGTCTATATGTTGCAGGCAATTTATTTGGCTGCAGGAAAAATTAAAGGGACCCCCTACTCTTTGCTTTTTTTTTTTGTAGAGTTGTCATTTCACTCTTTTATATGTCCCCTCCCTTTTTAGAAATTATTTAAAATCACAAATGACAATCTTTTCCACTATAAGTACGTGTTTTCCTGAGTTCACAAATTCACAAACACTACAATACACAATCTCCCTCCCACCATGAGTGACGATGAATTTTTCAAGCTAACTGGTAGTTCGCACGGTCCCCGGTTTGATGCATACATTTGGGATTTACAATTGTCACCACACTACCTATTTGTAAGATTTATGCTCATCAATAGATATCAATTTTTATTTAAATTTTTTGTGGCAATTCTAATTACTTTTTTCTTGCTGCAACTGTATAGAAAATACCTACTAACATGGTGCCTCTGCTACCACGTAAGAAAGTTGATGCTACGCTACGCTACGAGAAACGTGAGTGGGTTGTGGAATATTTTGGGGATCATGAGACCCCTATGTTTGAAAAATCCGGATGGGGGAGGTTTGTCGAGGATAACAACATCAGGCGTGATATGACACTGAATTTTGAAGCTGCCCAAATATCAGATCACTCCATTTATTTTAAGGTGTTTCTGTTACCGATACCAGATGAAGACGTTCTTCGTTACATGGCGAAGCGTCTCAACTACACTCCATCTCCCCCGGGTGGGACTTCAACAGGATATCCTGAACGTGCATACCCCTAGAATGCTTCCATCTGTATTGAAGGAGCTAGATGTAAGGAATTGAGGAAGTCTGTACTGAAGGAGGTGGCCCGTTTACTTTGTTCATGTTATGTCGTCTATTATGTGTACCAGTTGTCAAAGAAGGCATTAGCCATTTACTGTATTTGTAATTTATGTTTCGTGTCATCACCGGCTTCAAAATCAATCGAAAATGATATTACACAATGATCCCTGTAACTTGATACGTCATTTCCGTGGGAAAAAAAAATTGTACCTGTATAAAGTAAGGTTCAAAGAATACATTGGGAAGGGAAATATTAATAATCTTTTATTGGATATTGTGCCGGTCCCACTTCTAAAGGCCTATTTAAGGAAAAAAATGGTTAAAAAACATTTACACAAAATTGAAAGAATGAGTGACGAAGAAGAGAGTATGAATTCCGAAGATCTGAAGCCATTTTTTTCGATGTCCCTGGATGATGAAAATGTCTCACCACAGAATCTAATGGTAAAAATTATACAATTTTATATCTTATAATAAAGACTTCTGGAGTGGATTTGGTGCTTATCTCCTCATTTCTCTGTTGATTTCGAAATGATTCTAAGCAGGTCTTTCCAAAATACATGGTAAGGCAACTACCAAGGGCTACATCAGAAGCAACTCTCTTGTTTCGCAGCAATGAGTGGCAAATTAAATATCGGGGAGATCATATCAACCTAAGATTTTGTAATATTGGTTGGGGCCAGTTCATTGCTGACAATGGACTCTCTGTCGGGGACACATTACTGTTTTACGTTGAGTGCCGGGACTACGGGTCACTCGTATTCCAAGTGCACAAGCTTTATCCGCACGATCCTCATTTTCTAGACGTATTAATGTAGTGCTGCACTCAACGTATTTTACGGTAACATCTGGAATTGCAAGACGATAAATAATACATTTTGCATCTTTTAATTTCTTTTTTTAGTAATTAAATTTTGCATTATCCTTTTACAAAAAAGGTGATCTCACCCAAAAAATGAGCATGATATAAGCTCATAACCGGAGATGTTGAATAAATATGTGAACAAAACGTATATTAATATTAAAAAAAATATATTAAAAAAAAACCATAAATCAATAAACATTGATAAACGGTCCCAAAATTCTAATTTAAAACCAGAGGTTGCTGAACATGCAATGTCGAGCTTGTACGTTTGATTTAATAACGTTTAAAGTAACCAACAAAATGAGAGTTTGTACAATGATAATTTAAAATAAATAAAAAGAAAAAAATTATCAACAGTCATCCAACTGAACAGGCAATGTGGACTCGTCTGTACTAAATCTATATACACTAAGGGCCATCTCCCTCCTCATCATAGAAATATCAGCCCAGACAACTCCAGGGTCGATTGACTTCTGTAGAATGCCCTCAAGTTGTTTAAGTGCAATCGGACCTGTCTGAACGGCATCCTCCAGCTCGTACACGTGATCGCGCATGGCGTAGGTACAGGAGAAAACAGGCTTGATGTGAATATCTGGACGTTGCTCCGAAATGAGTGAGTGGCGCAGTAGTGCACTGAGCATACGTCGTAGTGGTTTTGACTCTACACATCTCTCCAACCGTAGCTGATCACAATCGCCGTGCTGTAAGGTGTCGTGCATAGCGAACCGGCACGTGGGGAGCTCTAGCTGAACAACGATCCAGTGTCCGTTGCAATTCCAGCACGAAAGGACCTATTCGCAATTTTTAAATTATATAATCATCGTAAACATATACTGTATTTCTATATCTATGATAGTTTATAATTAACGACAATCTTAGTACATAAAATGTACTAACCGTGTCCAGCTCAATCCACGGGCGTACATTGCCCCAGCGAGGAAGGTCCCCAGTAATGTATCCCATAAACTCATCAAGAATGCTGCCGGGAACTTCCTCGGGGACGTCTTCGGGGAGAACGGTGCCGGGAGGGTCATTCACATGTAGCTCTATAAATCTGAGCATCAGCCTATCCTGTGAAGTTACAGGCAAAACAAATAATTGTTTGAGTCAATCTATCAAAAAACAATTTAATAATCAAAAGAATTTCGTGTACTCATCGGCTATAAACTTACCCAGAAGCAGGGATCTACGATACCGTATCGACCCTTCCATCCAGCGCTCACGTACACCCTAGGGATGTCCGGTCTCGCATGTAGAAGTCCCAAGTATGCCATGACATGCTGAACAAAATTATAAATTTCATATATGAGTTTAGTGAACAACATATTAAAGTTAATACATCGGTACTCTGAACCTGATGGATTACGTACATCGGTGAAAATTGGAACCTCTGGGTCCATGAATTCCTGAAACCAATCTGGTCCGACTCCATATCCAATACCTACGTTTCTACTGTAAACAAACGAAGTTCATCGATAACAATGGTCAGAGACAAATAAAAAACACGAATTGTATAGAAATTCAGATATAATAATAATACTTACAGGCCATCTGGATTCCTGAGGAATGCATCAAACTGTTGACCGGTAGCCCGGATCCGTCTGACATCTGTAGCCAAGAAAGGGCTGCACACGCTAGGGGCTGGTCGCCGGAGACGTGCAACACGGATTGAGTCGTCTACCCTTACCACATAACGAATCTTCCCATCAATATGACTCGGACCTCGATCCGCAGTAGATCTATCTACATCGACCCAGTCGGTATTAAGCCCTCCATCCAGCAATACACGAGTACTGCTCTGACCATGTGGTACCTCATCGGTCACTGGATCAGTCTCCTCCGGCGTCTCTACAAGATCAATAGGAGGGATGTCCGCTGCACGCTCGAATGCCGGAACCAAGCATCTGCTGATCGTCTCCTCCCCGCCCAATTGCCCAGCGTAGGCATCCGAAGTGCTGGTATGAGGGTCATCCACCGGGTCCCCACCTACAATAGGCGGGTACTCAACTGGGTGGGTATCACGAGGAACGGTGGAAGGGTTTCCTAAACCCTCGCCACTGGCTTCGGCTCGGTGCGTGGACGGGTGTGGAGCTCGTCCACTTCTTCCAGATGTGCCGTGCGGGAAAGGGTAGTTTGAAAAGAAGGGATCGTTCGGATCAATGTTATACGAATCAGCAAGCAACGCGGACTGGATCATCTTCGGTATCTTAGTGTCGAGTCTCTTCTCCAACCCATCAATCTTCGCATCAATATACCTCGTCAACTCCGTGAAGAGAGTGTCTAGATCTCTAATACGAGGAGCAGAGGGCTGATGCGCCTCTGGAACCTGCCCCTGTGCCGGAACTCCCTCAGGTATGTCCCCAGCACACCTGGAAGACTCACCAGTGTGCATCACGCCTGCGTCTGAGACTGGATGAGCTACTCCCGCATGCAAGACCGAAGCGGTCATAATGGGGACCTCAGTGGCCGGTCCCGTAGACAAGTGCTCCACGTGACTCGGCTGTGTCGATGCACCCTCTGGAACAGGAGACAAACTCCTCCTACTAGAAGCACCACCTACCCTACGTCGCTTCGTAACTCGCGGCTCCGGCTGCTCCGGCTCGTCACCTCCTGATTGTGACCCCCTCCCAACAACTCCACCAGGCCGATCGTCTGAAGCTGCAACATCGGAAGAACGACCACGACCCCGACGTCCACCTCGATCACCTCGTGCACCCCGTGCTGCTCGTGGACCTCGAGGACCTCGCCTGGCACCACTAGGACGGGCCCTTTCCTCATGTTCCCCTTCTCTGATTGTCGGGCCCTTACGCTGACCCTTGAACTCTCGAGGGACGTATTGTACAATCCCATCTCGGAGATCAACATGAGCAGATAGCCAATAATCAGCTGTGACCTCCTCTCCATTGGGAACAAGAGTCTCAAGACACTCCCCCTACATTTTAGTACAACATAATAAAATAAATGATTCAAGCAATTATTATATTGACTTTAATACTAAAAATTCACGGATAAAAGTTGAAAATACCTCAACTGTAGCTTGCGCGAGGACATCGTCAGTCGTCGAGGAAATTCGCCATCGAAGCCATCGGGGGGTCTGTGGATGTGGCTCGGGTATGGATGTACCGCATTTACGTGCCAACGCAGGAATAGCCTCCAGAGCCCACACCTACCAGAAAAATTATATCAGTACTATCAACGATATTTATTTTCTAAGCCCTAATACATTCAAGGTAAACACGTACCATAAATGCAAGCTCACATCCGTAGAAGTGATAGACCAGTCGTCCGCCGTTGTCGCAACTGTCCTCCAAATTAAGACCGACAGTGGGCAATAAGGAGGCCAATATCTGGTAACTGTATTTCCCCCAAGGGAAACTATCAAACAAAACTGGCTGCTCCACCAAGGACCATACCCAATCATCGACCGAGCACTGCAACTGGTCTCGCCCGAACAAGTTTATGTATATCAGGAGCACCTTGGCGATGACCACGTCATGTGCTGGATTTCCTCTAAAGTCTCCAGCTACAAACCGTTTCCGTAGCGCACCTATCTTAATCTTTCGGCGATCATCTCCACGAACAACCGTCTCGTAAAAACCATCTTCTGGGATAGGCGGAGGATTCCTCGGGTCAAAAGGAATATCACGAAAACTGAGGCCGGTCACTAGTGCGAACTCGAACTTCGAGAATCTAAGGTATCTCTCGCCAATTCTGTACCAGAACGTGTCGTCCGAACAACCAGGCTTGATGACCTCGGATACAATCAAACTGTGTACAACAGCTTGAGGGAAAGTAGAATCGGTCGGGATTTGTAACAACTTCCCGAAGCATGAACGCTCAAACTGTACTAGTGCATCACCTCCAGCATCTTCTAACTCCTTTCTTATCTCATTTATGACATCAAACTTAAAATAGCCATTTATGTAGGCTTTGTGACGGCGTAAATTTGGCCTCTGCCAAGGCCAAATACCCTGTTTTGCCGCATATTATTGAAAAGGATATTAGAAATCACAATTCCAAACTAACAAAAATATAGACTAAGTTGGGTATGTAATACTAGACCAAACCAGATTGTTGTTTCTAGAGACTCGTCTCTTTCAAAGATGATATTGGATAATTACAATGGCAAAATATTTTATTAAGTAATATATTTTATTAATTTTTTCTAAGCTAATTTTTAAGATAAAAATTAAGTCAATTATTATAATTTTTTAAATTTTTTGGTGTAGTACAAATATTTATTTAATTTTTTGCTAAGATAATATTAGAATATTATTTTATTAAGTAAAATATTTTATTGTTTTTTTCTAAGATCATATTAGATAATTACTAAGGAACAAATTATGTTAAGTAAAATATTTTATTAAATTTTTCTAAGATAATATTAAGAAAAATATTATATTAAGCAACATATTTTATTAATTATTACAATGATGATATTAGAAAATGAATAAACATATATTAAATAGTAAGATATTATATTAATTATTTCAAAGATGATACTAGATAATTACAATGGGAAAATATTTTATTAATATATATATATTTTTCATTTTTTCTAAGCTAATTAAAAAGAAAAATATTAATTCAATATTTTTTTTAATTTTTTGGTAAGATATTATTAGAATATTCTTTTATTAAGTCACAAATTTTATTGTTTTATTTTAAGATCATATGAGATAATTATTAAGGAATAAATTATAGTAAGTAAAATATTTTATTAAATTTTTTGTAAGATAATAGTAGATAATTAGTAAGAAAAATATTATTTTAAGCAATAAATTTTGTTAATTATTTCAATGATAATATTAGATAATGAATTAGTAAAAGATCTTAAATAGTAAAATCTTCTATTAAATTTATTAAGAAAAATTTATTATCGAGTATAAAATTTTATTAATATTAACTAAGATAATATTAGATAATTAATCTCGTGTAATATGGTTTAAAACATAAAGTTATTCACGTGTAATTTAATAATCTCGTGTAAGTTAAAGGCTCCTCATGTAGGTATCTACTGTAAGTACAAAGTGGGAAAGACTAATAATCACATGTAAACTAAAATTAATCTCGTGTAAGTTGACAGAATCTCGTGTAATATCGTTTAAAACATACAATTAATCACGTGTAAGTTTCTAATCTCATGTATACTAATAAATCTCGTGTAAGTTAACTGATCATCATGTAATCTCTTTTAATACATAAAATTATTCACGTGTAAGTTTCTAATCTCATGTATCTCGTGTAAGTAATGTGAATCTCGTGTATTACATTTCCTGATTCTCGTGTAAAGATGTAATGTTTCTCGTGTAACTAATTCATTCTCGTGTAACATCGTGTAAGAAATTAACATGTTATCTCGTGTAAATTTCAAAATATTCTCGTGTAACTAAACATTTCTCGTGTAAAAGTCTGTAAGAACTTAACATGTTATATCGTGTAAGGCATCCTGAATCTCGTGTATCATCGTGTAAGAACATAAGTTTATCTCGTGTAAGGATTCCTGATTCTCGTGTATCTCATGTAACCCTAGTTTTCTATCTCGTGTAACTAATAAAGGGGCAAAAAAAACCCTAATTTCCAAAATGAAAAAATTTAATTAAAGCCTTCACCAACCTCTCCGGCGCCGTCATCTTCTACGACGACCTGATCCGTAATTCCGGCGGGATCTGCAGATGTGGACGTCTCGGGAATCGCCACAACAGGTCCTGCATCGACGCCGCCGTCGCTCTCCGCGCCGCCGTGAACATTGTCGCCGCCTTCTCGATCGGCTCCACCATCTCCCACCATCGCGGGCATATTGAAATTCCGGTCATCTCCTCCGTGTTGTCGGCCACCGCCGGCGCCACCGTCAAAATTAGAAGGGGTAGTTGACTGATCCTCCATTGATACACGAGAATGAGCTTCTCTCATGTAAAGTTTGAATAGTATTCGTGTAGGTTACATGATATCCCAAAAATTATACAAGGTGGAAATTATAGACAGCTTCCAAATTAAATTGTTACACGAGAATCCTATTACACGAGATTTCTAAATTTACACGATATTACAATTTAATCCTATTATTGTTTACACCATACTCTTACACGAGATACACGATAATTTCAAGATTTACACGATATACGGATAAATTTTGTACACGAGATAGTTACACGAGAATTTCAATACTTACAAGATATTACACGAGAACAGCTTGCACGATATATGGATAAAATTGTACACGAGATACACGATAATTTCAAAATTTACACGATATTGCAAGTTAATCCTATTATTTCTTACACGATATATGGATAAAATTGTACACGACATTACACGAGAATTGTACACGAGAATTTCAATACGGATAAATTTGTACACGAGATTACACGAGAATTTCAATACTTACAAGATATTACACGAAAACAGCTTACACGATATATGGATAAAATTGTACACGATATACACGATAATTTCAAATTTTACACCATATTACACGTGAATCCTATTATTTCTTACACGATATATACATAAAATTGTACACGACATTACACGAGAATTGTACACGAGATTCCCATTTCAATCTTAGAAAGAAGAAAGCTGTGAGTCACAGCCAATTTCAAGTTATCGAATTGCAGGAGGGTAAAACTGGCAGCACACTACTTTTGGGGCATTTCATCAAGAAAAAAGTTAAGTAAGTAAAAAAGAGGGTTGACAAGGCCTGACAGGACCTGCGAGAGTATTCCCACTTAGTAGTAGAAAGTCTGAAAGATAGACGTACGGAATTATGAATTTCTTAACTCTGGACATTTCGTTCTTATCAGTTAATTTAATGTTGGTCAACACATTATATTGAACATTGTTGCATGATGTACTTTTGCTGAGCTTTAATTCTGTTTTTTTTGTACTTCTCGGTTACAGTAGTTGTAATCAATCTTTTCCTGTTATTTTTACTCGACGTATTATATGTTAATTATCCAAAATTAACTACTTGAGCATACAACCGAGTTTTGTCGACTTGGGGCTGGATAAATTGATATTATTTACACTTGAGTTATAGTATTGTTATTCTTTGTAGTACAATTTCTAATTTGTTATAGTATAATTTTATTTTCAGTACAATATAGTTTCAAATATTTATATTTGTGCTCTGACCATTGATATTCTTTACACTTGCATTATATATACTTTGTTATTCTTTGTAGTATAGTTTTTTATTTGTTATAGTATAAGTTTATTTCCAGTATATTATAGTTTTAAATATTCATAATTGTGATCTGGCCATTGATAATCTTTACACTTGTGTTATAATATACTTTGTTATTCTGTGTACTATAGTTTTTTATTTGTTATAGTATAAGTTTATTTCCAATATAGTATAGTTTTAGATATTCATAATTGTGATATAGCCATTTATTTTCTTTACACTTGAGTTATAGTATACTTTATTATTATTTATAGTATAGTTTCTGATTTGTTATAGTATCAATATAGTATAGTTTTAAATGTTCATAATTGTGCTCTAACCATTGATTTTTTTTTTTGGTCACCGTCAAGATTCATGGCATCGCTTGGGCCCTAGGCGGAATAATCTTCGGTCTTGTTTACTATACCGCTGGAATTTTCGATTTGGTTAATTTTAACTTTAAGGATGGGAAAATTGTGAGATTTTTGTGAAAATGAATATATATATTAATGATGAAATGAAACAAGTCGGCACATAAATCCGACGGTGACGTTCGGGCTATCAATGGCTCGGAAATTGACGTTGAAGCCATGAGAACAAAGAAATAAAACTATCAAAGACTTCTTCTCCATTCTCTCTCTAATCTTCAACCATGAAGTCTAAGAAAAGGGTCATTGTCTTGCAAAGAATGCTTGATTCATATTTTTCAGTAACATCAACCACTGGATAGAAATTTTGGTCTTAGTGCTTTTCAGAAATAAAACCAAATTGCTAATCATGTTCCAATATCGATATAATAATATGAGATTCTTCTATTGTACAACTGATGTATTAATACACCTAAAATTTGAATTAGCATTGAGTTATATTAATTCATGACCATTAGATCAAAAAGTAAGAGCTCACCTGCTAATGGCCCAACAGGTCTCCAAATTCAAATAATTATACTTACAACCTACTCTCCACGTAAATAATTGAAGACCCTATTGGCTATCCCTCTGGTGATCTGTCACTCTTCTTCTCCTGGCAATAGCACCAAAAAATTATGTGAATATTTTCCGGGTACAATTTTGCTGATGATGTAGAGGAGAGTCACCATAAGTGAATATTTGGGGGTTTTTTCTATTCTACCTTGTGGGTGATATTCGAACAAAGTATACACCACTTGAGTGGATGTGCAGATGTAAAAGCAATGAATTTCATAAAATATGCTGCAAAATTTCTTAAAAGTATTAAATTTGGGGTTTCAGAGTCACCATAATTTGAAGTTCTTTAGATATTTACTTTTTAATTCAAACCTACTTTATGCTACGTGATGCCAATTATAAAAACAAAAACTATCTCATATTAAATTGTGACAATAAAACAGTTGAAATAATAAAGAGGTTCGATATGTTATAGTTCAGTGTATATGTTATTAGGGTATTTTTTAAAAATAAATATTTTACAAATTAAATCTTTAACAATTTAAGATTTCATTACGAATCAATCATTTTCTGACATTCGTACTAAAAATATCAATATGACTAAATTTCTGTACCATTGAAATGAAATTAAAACTTTAAAATTTTAAGTTTAAATTGTAAATTTTCAAATGTAGTGACTATTTTGATAATATAAGTTTTCTGTTTTTCATTTTTCACCAATAACATGGCGTCTGATGTGCTATTTTATCAGATACATGTACTCGAGCATTTCGATCATAAAAAAATAGTGAACTGTTCAAAGTCGTGATGTATTTTATTTATATAACTAAATTTTAAGAGAGAGAATTTCATTACATGTGCAAATATTGTGGTTTTTTCTATGATCAGACAATTAATTAATTAATTAATTAATTAAATATATTTTATTTAATATATTTTGTGAAGAAAAAGTTGAAAATAGTGTCTGAGTAATACCTTAATTTCTTAATGGTTGAACTTTAGTTTTCAAATATAATTACCGTCCTATAGTGACATGCATTTCACTTTGTTGCACGAATAAGTCACCCTAAAAAACATGCATATATTATGTAATTTTTACTATAGTACTTTTATATATTTTCGGGCGTAGGCTATATTAAAAAAACACACACGTACAGACACACACATATATTGATCCAACATAGAATTCGAAACATTGATATCTAATAATTCAATCCATCGACGATTGAAATAATTCTTGAAAGGAATTGATAGTTGTAATTTAATGCCAGAGTTAATAAAACAAAAAAAATATTTTCATAATTATTGTTATTATTATCATCACAAAGAGGAGAATTTTCATAAAACAAAAGAGGTATTTTATATACCTATTTTTTACACCACAATTGTGGTCACTAATAATAAGTTATTTGTGACCACTTGTCACAAATCTATATACAAATTATTTGAGACCATTTTAAGGCTACTTTTAGTGACAACTAGTTGTTGCAAAAAATATTTGAGACGCATTTGAGATCACTTTTATTGTCACAAATATATTATTTGCGTCGGAGTTATTGAGACGACAATACAGTTGTGACAAATACTCATAAGTTGTGATAGATACTCATAAGTTGTGATAAATACTCATTATTTGAGATCACTTTTTGTGGTCTCAAACCGTTTTTCTTGTAGTGTTTTGTTTTCTCAAATGTTTTAGTTATCAATTTAATAAATAAATAACACTTCCAGATGTAAATCGTAGTAAGTAAATTTATTTAAATTTTTAGGAAAGAAAACTTAATTGATTCCTTGCTCTTGTTTTAATTTTAATGGTTTAGTTTGGTTGGAATATATACGGAACAATAGTATATTTTCAAATAAGAGTGGTTAAATAGAGAGTGGAATTAGTTAAAGGAATACATATAAGTGGATCATCTGAATGATAAGTAAAAAGTTAATTGTTAATAATCTATATAATAAGTAAAATTCTAGGAGCATTGATACACTAATTGAATTGTAGAAGAATCCTAATAGTATGTTCTAAAAATTAATATATTTCAGGAACATCATTCATTAACTTTCTTTTCAAGCAAGTAGTGAACAAATTATATCCATTGATTTAGTACTAAGTTTTGTCAAAAGGCAAAGAGCGTTTAACATGTTATATGGTTTACAATATTATACTGTTTTACGCAGTGAACTATATTATTACGCTGAATAAACTATACTATATCTGCTAAATTATACTGTAAACTCGGGTTACAATATTATAATATTACGAGTAGTAAACTATATTATTAGGTTGAACAAATTATATTGTATCTGCTAAACTATATCGTAAATTGTCGAAATAAACTCTTATTATAATATTATATTGTTAGGCGTAGTAAACTATACTATTAGACTGAACAAGCTATATTGTATCTGCTAAATATACTGTAAAATGTCTAAATAAAGTCTAGTTATAATATTATACCATTGGGCATATTAAACTATACAATTAGCAGAGCTGGCGATTCGGGCGGCCCTAGGGCTGGGCCGGGCCCAGTCCGGCCTAGGAGTATTTTCGGGCCAAGCCAAATTATTTGGGGCCTAGATATGCTAGGCCCAGCCCGATGCACCTCGGGCTTCAGGCCAAAAAAGTGTGCTTCGGGCCAAAAAAGTCCATGAATAAGTTTAATCCGTGTTTTGGTTACTCTAACCATAACTTATTTTATGCGAGAAAAAATTATCTTGTTGTATGATTAAAATAGATAAGTTGATCCAAATTATATTTGGTAGTACTTTCACCTTTAGATAACTGAAATATAACATATTAACATTAAAGCAAATTACAGAACACAACCATCACTTCTACTTCAACTCTATCACCAACACTGAACTTATTTGACCATCACTTCAACTTCAATAATGATTGACACTATTTAATGTCTGCAAACAATATGTTTACATTTACAACTCATCCTGATATTTAAATAGATCAATAGTTGTTAAAAAAAATAAATCAATTCCATCGAGCCAGCCCGTCCCCGGCCCGCCAAAAAAAAAAAACCCTTCGAGCCAAGCCAAAAAAGCCCGAATTTTTTCGGGCCTCTAATATTCTGGCCCATCTCACTCTATATTTCGGGCTAAGCGGGCCGGACCTGTTTTGTCAGCTCTAACTATTAGGCTGAATAACTTATACTGTATCTGCTAAACTATACTGTAAAATATATATAAAAAAAAAAAAAACTCTTTTGACTGACATGAATTTTGAAGGAGGAAAGAGCACATGATTTTGACTGGAAGAATAAAATTTTAGATCTGAAATATGAACTATCATTTTATGTTTCGTTTTTTTATTTATGGAGAAATTAGTTTTCCGCCACGATCAATTATATGTTGCATTATCCAGAGTCACTAATCGAAAAGGACTGAAAAATCTCATCTACGTGATGAAGAGAATAAACATATTAATAGTACTTTGAATGTTGTGTATATGGATATTTTTTGCAATTTGTAGATTATAACCTGCTATTTTTTTTTATGGATTAATCATGTTACACAATTCCATTAATTTGAGATGATAAATATTTAAATTGTTATTTTTTATATTACCCTGATAATATTACCAATATAATTTTAAATAAATTGTATAATAGAATATATTCATTCATCCCATGCATCGCACTGGACGGTGGACATCCAATAATAATAAAGAATAGGGAATAAAAGAGAATTGCCGGAAAACTAACGGCGGTTAATTTGTAAAGACAAATTTTATTATTTATTTATTTTTATTTTGGTGATGATAAAAACTTGTTTTGTTTTTTTTAGAAACAAAGACAACTTGTCAACCTTTAATATTAAAAGAATGTTGCATGAAATAGGAGAAAATACGTGTCACTCTCACAATTTTTCGACGAATTTTTATTTTGTTTTAATTTTTTACAATTGTTGTTAAATACGTGCTGAACCCCTAAAAGGAGGAGACATGTATCTCATCCATCTTCTTTTGTGGGTTCTACTCCAATCAATATATATATATATATATATATATATATATATATTTTAATCTTTTGCCTTCGAATTTCAAGGTCCTATAATTTTTTCGTTTCAACTCGATTTTTCATACGAAATATATCAAATTATTCCTCTTTTGATGATCTTCGATTTAACATCCATAATGCATATATGATAATTAACATATTAATTTTAAGTGTAAAATTTTTAGGATGTTAATGATATATTTTGATATTAAAAAAATAATATATTTTGATTTTCAAACACTTGTATATAAAATTAAAATATAATATAATTCAAAAAATATATTATTTTGAACGGATTTTTTTTTTAGAATATTGAAATTATTTACTTTAATTTTACCTTTTTATCTTAATAATTTTTTGATAGTTTAAATTATTTTGCTTAAATTTTTTTATCAAAAAAATCAAATTTGTTAGGTTTACAATTTACAATAGAAAAACCGTTAGATATATTTGCTAAAGTGGTTTGTTGATTGAATTAGTTTATTATTATTTTTTTCTATTTTGTGAAAAGAAAATTTGTGAGACCTATTACTTTTTATTTGAATATGACATGATAATATAATTTACCACTCATATACTTAAGTAACTAATATGTTTGTGGCTTCTTATACGAATATTATATTATTAAATACATGTGATTTTTAAACGATAATTATTTAATATATATGATATTATTTTATCCTTATACATATGTAATTATTACAACCTGACTAATACACACTAAATAATAGGGAGAGAATGAATAAAAATTAAAATTTATTATTTAAAATTTTACTTAAAATATTCAGCTCCATCAAATCATGCATTCAAATAATTAAATAAAAAAAATTTATATAAATATAATTGGTTGTTCATAGTTGTCATAATGAAAGACGTTACAAGTAAAAATATGAAAAAAATAAATATTCAAAATTTATGAAAATTTAACTAATAGTTTAATTTATAATAATGAAAATATATGTAAAGAGGGAGAAAGGTAATTGGTAAAAAAAAAGAATATTAACTTTCGATTTTATATTCTCAAATAATATATAATTGATTTATTATTATTATTATTATTATTATTGAAACTCAAGCTTCTCTTTTAATATTACCGCTTAGCTATATTCCTAGTATAACAGCAAAAAAGAAAAAAGCTATCTTGTGCCTCTCACAGTCGAAAAAAAACCCTAAACGCCGCCGAATTGAGAGCTCTCTCCCGCTGCTTTCTGCATACGTCCATTGCTCTGAGATACCAGCATGGCGATGACGATGTCGATGATGGATGATATAGGTGCCACCGCCGCTCGCCTCAACATCGATCTAACTACCCTCGATCTCGACTCGATACATTTACCGTCCGGTGAAAATTTTGGCATCTTGAGGTATCAATGCAAGAAACTTAGCATATTCATGTTTTGATTTAATTGTTTTTGCATTTTTTATCGATTTTGGATTTATTTTTTGGAGGTGAAATTTGTGTTGTAGTGATGATGAGGATGTGAAGAAGGAGGAGTCTTTAGAGTTTGAGGAGGGTTTTGACAATATAATAGTGGTTGACAATTTACCATTGGTTCCGAAAGAAAAATACGACAAATTGGAAGGAGTCATTCGCAAGATATATAGTCAAATCGGGACTATTAATGGTTTCTTGATGCCGGTAGACGATGCCGGGAAAACATTGGGATACTGCTTCATTGAGTATAATACTCCTCAGGTAGCTGTTTGTTTTCCTTACTTTTGTTTTTGTGTCCTCCATCTTCTTCTATATATACGAGTTGCTTGAAACTTTATTAGCACGTCTTTATTCTGTTGGTAGTAATCATATGTAGTGTTTGTAGGTCTCATTTTGTTGTCAAAACCTCTTTTGTAGCCACGCTCTAGAACAATGGATTATTGAGTACATTGCTTCCTGTTGCTAATCCCCTCTTACCACAGATATTCAATCTCAGTAGTTATGCTAATCCCCTTTACCACAGATAGTTATGCTAATCCTTTACTGAATTAAAATTGTTGTTGCTTTCTTGTTATTTTGTTCATTTGCGGATGGAAGAAAGTGACACAGCTATCATTTTTTTGGATAGATGATTAATAGAGTGAGAAGAATCACAGGATTGTCCTTTCAATGTTGCCTATGTAAATTAGGCATATGTGGGTTTGGATGTGTCAATTCATCTCTACTGAAGAAACTGAACACTTGTTTTTTTGTAGGAAGCTGAATTGGCTAAAGAGAAGACCAATGGCTACAAGTTAGATAGGTCACACATATTTGCAGTGAACATGTTTGACGATATTGAAAAGTTCCTGAAGGTCCCGGAGGAGTGGGCACCTCCAGAAACCAAGCCTTATACTCCAGGGGTGAGCCTTCCCCGTTCTTTCTCTTAACTCTCTCTCGCTCATGGCCTCACACACACACACACACATGTACTCACTCTGAGAGACAGAGAAAGGCAAGATCACAAAACAAGAGGAACTCTAAGGAAGAAGGATGAAAAGATATCTTATTTTTGTTAGAATTTCTTCCTTTTCATATGATGACTTGTCAACTCTTACAGGAGAATCTGCAAAAATGGCTTACTGATGAAAAAGCCAGAGATCAATTTGTGATTCGTGCCGGCACAGATACCGAGGTTTTATGGAATGATGCAAGGCAGTCAAAACCAGATCCTGTCTACAAAAGATCTGTGAGTGAACTTCAACTTGTAACTTGCTCCCTGTTCATGTACCCAGCATATGAGTACTGTTTTCGATACAAGCAACATTTTTGAACTAGTGGAGCAAATTGCATCATAATATGGATTGGTTTTGTCAACACAGTTATGGTTTCCTTATCCTTGCTTTATAGCCAATTTTAGTTGCTTATGAGTAATATATGATATCCTCTTGCTGCAGTATTGGACAGAAAGTTTTGTGCAGTGGTCACCGTTGGGGACTTACCTGGCCACAGTACACAGGCAGGGTGCTGCAGTTTGGGGTGGTGCCACCACTTTTCAACGTCTAATGCGATATGCTCATCCCCAGGTAGCTTTTTGTATCAGTGTTTTGCACAGTATTCTATTTCTTTTGTTTTCTTTAGCTTTAATGTTGTTAATGTACAGGTAAAACTGATAGATTTTTCACCTGGTGAGAGATTCTTGGTGACTTACAGCAGCCATGAGCCTAGCAATCCACGTGATACTCATGTAAACATTTTTTCTTCCTCCTGTTTTTGGTACATTTAGGTGTGGCGGTGTTTAACTTAACTAAATAAATCTTTACAGAGGGTAGTCATTAACATCTTTGATGTGAGGACGGGGAAAGTGATGAGAGATTTCAAAGGAAGTGCAGATGAGTTTGCCGTTGGTGGAACGGGAGGTGTCAGTGGCGTGTCGTGGCCTGTTTTCAGGTGATTGATATACAGACTTGAAATTGTTTCTAGCTAATTTGAAATATGATTATGATATACAGATTTCACCCACAATGTAATTGTTTCTGTTTTATTTTAATAAATTCTTGTATTTCAGGTGGGGTGGTGGGAAAGAAGACAAATACTTCGCTAGAATAGGGAAGAATGTGGTATCCGTTTATGAAACTGAAACCTTTACTCTTATTGATAAAAAATCTATCAAGGTTGAGAACGTTGTTGACTTTAGTTGGTCACCAACTGATCCCATTCTTGCACTTTTTGTTCCTGAATTGGGTGGAGGAAATCAACCTGCGAGGGTAAGTCCACGAACTAATTTGTAAATTTTCTAGTTTCTGTCGTGTGTGTGTGTGTGTATATATATATATTTGTTTTACTTCCTTTAAAGATGTTTTTTCTTTCAGGTCAGTCTTGTTCAAATCCCTAGTAAAGAAGAGTTGAGGCAAAAGAATCTTTTCAGTGTTAGTGATTGTAAAATGTACTGGCAAAGTAACGGGGATTACCTTGCTGTTAAAGTTGATCGCTACACAAAAACCAAAAAGAGCACATACACTGGCTTTGAACTTTTCAGGATCAAAGAACGGGACATACCTATTGAGGTTCTTGATCTTGAAAACAAGAATGACAAAATCATTGCATTTGCTTGGGAGCCAAAAGGCCACAGGTTTGCAATTATTCATGGTGATAACCCGAGGCCTGATGTGAGCTTTTACTCGATGCGCAGTGGGACCCACACTGGTCGAGTTTCAAAGCTCACCACTCTTAAGGGCAAGCAGGCAAATGCTCTTTACTGGTCCCCAGCTGGCCGTTTTATTATACTGGCTGGGTTAAAAGGTTTTAATGGGCAGTTGGAGTTTTACAATGTTGATGAGCTTGAGACCATGGCGCAAGCTGAGCATTTCATGGCCACAGATGTCGAATGGGATCCTACTGGAAGGTAATAATTACAATATCGAGCTATTCATACTTTTGTTTTTTTTGTTGGAGAATTTTTCTTTCCATTTGCTATTATATTAATTTTATCTGTTGTATGTAATTGTTATGAGGTAATCAATTTTGTTTTTGAATCTCCTTTCCATTTTTTTATGTAGGTATGTTGTGACAGCAGTTACGTCTGTTCATGAGATGGAAAACGGCTTCAATGTATGGTCCTTCCACGGCAAGCTGCTCTACCGAATTCTCAAGGATCATTTCTTTCAAGTAAGCATTTTCAATGAAACCAACTTTTGCCAATCATTTACTTGTATTGTGTTTTTTTCCCTCCCCTCCCCCGAAAATGAAAGATATAGATGCTTATATATATGTATGGAACATATGTAAGGGATGAGGATATAGAACGCTAAATAAATTTAAGGGCAGCCTATGCCATTGCCATCTGTGTATATATATGTACTGATTTTGCATATTAACTGCAGTTCTTGTGGCGGCCAAGGCCCCCATCATTCTTGAGCCCTGAGAAGGAAGAAGAAATTGCGAAGAACCTTAAGAAATATAGCAAGAAGTATGAAGCAGAGGACCAAGACGTCTCCATGTTGCTAAGTGAGCAGGACCGTGAGAAGAGGAAGGCCTTGAAGGAAGAGTGGGAAAGGTGGGTTGCTGAATGGAAGCGATTGCAAGAGGAGGAGAAGCTGGAGAGGCAGAAACTGCGCGATGGGGAAGCCAGTGACGAGGAAGAAGAGTACGAGGCCAAAGAGGTGGAGATTGAAGAGGTGTTGGATGTGTCAGAGGAAGTTATTTCTTTTGACTGAAGTCCCAAGTGAGCGATCCAGTAAAATTAATTGCATCATTTCCTGCAGATGAGTAGAAATCTTAATTTGTGGTTACTTTTCTGCAATTTTTAACATAGGGAACTGGGGTTTGCAAGATATTTTGAGTTCAGTTAGCCTTGTCCTGAATAATGTTTGTGAATTTTGAACTTTTGATGCATGTTAGTGAATTTTGACCTTAAAATCGGTGAGTTGCTCGAACCAAATCAAGAACGTCATGATTTCAATTTTATAAACCGGACCTCAGCCAAACCGTATGCGGAAGAAAATTCAACGACATTTTCCTTGTTGCTAATAAAATAAAATCCAGTTACAAGGATTAAAACCGTTCATTTGTGGCCTGGAATACGTCTTATGTGCCTGGAATTGTTCGTACGTGGGTTAGTCATCTGTAAGTTTATTTTACCTTATCACGGTTCAAGAACCACTGGTTTATGGTCTGAAACTACTGGGTCACGGTTTGCTAGAATGCACCATAATAACTTTTTGAAAAAGGTATAGGTGCTATTTTTAACCTGTTTCTACTACGGTTCTGGTCCAGCTCCAGCCTTTTATTTATTATTATTTGTTGTAATTTTTTAGAGAGAATTTAATAAAATTATTTATAAATGTAATATTTTAAAAAAATTGAGCTTTATATAGCTAAACTTTAAAATTTAAAATAAATGCAATGGTTAACATATTGATAGTTGCAATTATATTTTTTTTAGACTAAAGATTTTTTTTTTTGTCAAAATATATTAAATTAGAATTGATGGACTCACCCCCTAAAAAAACTGATGGGCTCTTTTTTCCCAGCAGATTTCAAGTTCGAACCTGTTACATAATATTTAATGTTATTTTCATTTTTTATTTAAACACAGATCACATATAACTATGGTTCAGAAGAAAATAACAATTATAGTTGTAAACCTTTTTTTTCTTTTCTTGGGTTCATATCTCTCCAATGCATATTTATTTAATTTAGTTGAATTTGTTTGGTTCCACGGTTTAGGAACAGCCGTTTTATTATTGGTTTAGGTTCAAAATTGCAAAATGAATGACCTTTAACCGGACCTTAGTAGTAGGATCCGTTATGATTTTAAACCGACAAACCTTGGCTAACAATAGTCACGGGCTGGTTCAGGTTTAAACTTGATCTTGGTCAGAAAGGTTGACTTTTGCATAAACTTGTGGTTAAATCTCAACCTACGGAATGTGCAACATGACGCCCAATTTAATGAGAATATTAATATTCTTTTATGTTTTTTTTTGAAATTATTTGTTTGCACTTTTTCTAAATATATATATAAAAAAAAAAAATCCCAAGCGGTGAAATATATCTATCTCTTCACCAATACATTTTTAAAGATATGTTGGATCATCTTAAAAAAGGCAAGGACAAAAATTTCGGTATTTTGTTTTAGAGAAATTTCATTAGAAATATTAGTGCAGTTTAAAAAAAATTGAAAAATGTATTAGAAATCTGAAAATTTAATGATATTATTTAAATTGTTATAAGCAACTTAAATATACATATTTATCTTAAAATTTTGTAGAAATTAACATGTCTACAACTAGTTTATAAATATAAAACAATATAAACACTGTCTGACAATATGATAAACATTCTACAGTTTTTTTATGCAACATTAGTACTTTCTATTTCAGAGAAATTTAACAAAATATTTTTAAAATATTAAAATTAATTTTAATGCATAAATTCATCCTAAAATTGTAAATAAACAAAATATTTACAAAATATACACGTCTATTATTATAATATGATTTGAGAAGTTATAATACAAAATATGATACAATACTCTTGTATTAAAAAACCATAAAAATTAGTAAAACTGAAAATTAAAAAGAACACAAACATTTAAGTGATATTGAATTAAATTAATCAAAATATGTTGGGCCCAGTGACTAAAAAAGCACCTAGGCGCGAGGCGACGCGTTTTGGGGGTTTGGTGCCTCGGTATACTGAGGCGAGGTGGATGTGAGAAAGGCGCCGCCTAGGCGAGCGCCTCGGTCGCCTTACGGTGCGACTGAGGCGCTAAAAAAGCGCGCTTTTTTTTATTAGTTGTTTTTTTTTTGTTTTTTTTTTTAAGGTTTTAGGGTAGATATAAATACATAATTGAAGACTTTTCAAAGTCTCAAAACCCTAAACAAATAGCAACAGCAGCCGCCCTAAGTAAAAAAAAAAAAACTCCCCTGCTCTCTCCCTCTTACTCTAACAGCCGACGACCATCATTGGCGTCCGGCGACCGCCACTGAGGAGCCTATTAGGAGCACAAGAACATATAGTAGAAGGGCAACAGCTTCAAAGACTAATAGAGCATCATCATCATCTTCTAGGCCTAGTGCTGTAAGACTTGTGGATGAGGAGGGAGAGGAATGGAGAGATATAGGAGAAGAGTCGGATGACGGAGAAGAACAAGATGTTGATGGATATGCATCAGAGGGTGATGCACAAATTGACTTAAGCTTTAATGATGATTAGTTAGTTAGTAGCGTATATGCCTAATATCTTTTGGATATTTTTATATTTTCATGCTATTATTATGTTTTTGGAGTCTAAGGACATTAATATTGTTATGTGTTGGTATTATGAAATGTTTTATGGTATATATGTGTTTTTTTAGTTTGGGCGCCTCGCTTCGGTGAGGCGAGCGCCTCGCCTCTCGCCTCGCGCCTAGGCAGTACAGCTGATTTGGCGCCTTGGGGCGCTTTTCGTTTTTTTAGTCACTGGTTGGGCCCATAAAAATTCAAAAAAAAGAAAAGAGAAAGACAAAAATTAGTTGGCCACATCCCCAAATTTATTGAAAAAAATGAAAAGGAAGCTCCGCATTTGAAGTCCTTCCTCCAAATGAAACTTCTCGCAAGAATCGGCGAGATTTCGGGATTTTGTGACGAAATAAAATGTCCTCATGTTTCTGTTTCGGTTATAGCGAACTCTCGTCGAAATTTTTCGATTTAATCATTGAAATAGAATGATATCCACTTGGTAGATATTACATAAGAATTAATCAGATACTGAGACAAGGTAAAATATAGTAGTATTATACAAAACAGCCAAACGTAATTACGGTTAGAGGAGTTAGTAATTGATGAAACAATGGGCGCCTAAATTGATTTCAAATGTATCAAAGTGTCTCGTGACTTTTGCCTTGGTTTAAATAGATATATCGTTGGTCCATATTAGTCGTTTCACTAAAAAAAAAATGAAGATATGAGCCCAAATATGTACATAGAAACTATAATTGTTTAAATAAGAAGAGATATCCAGGTCCACTTTTGGTTAAGAAATAGATCCAATTTTAGGACAATTGAAAATCCAACTTACTCATTTGTGCCTGGCTCTCAAGACTGGTAGCCGGAATATGAAAATGGCGTCGAATGCGGCAAAGATGGTTGGGGTCGTCGGCTGTCGATCATGGTAAATTCACGATCAACCAACAAGTAATTAGGTGCCGCTAGTCTGCTCCCAGCTTCGTTCTTAATTATAGGATATACATTTCATTGCAAACTATCATACGGTAATATGTACAAATTTTTGTACGATTGTACAATTTGAGATATGGGATCAAGTTTTGGATGCTTTGATTTCATCCTCCATTCTATGGTAATTAGGATACGTCATGTTCAGAGCCGGTCTAATATTTTAAAAGGCCTTGTGTAAAATTATTTTTTGATCCTTGTGTTATTAAATTTTTTTATGTAGATTAAACCTAATGTATAGTTTTGCCTTTTTTTTTTTGATAATTAAACATTAATTCTAATTTCATTTATACAAAAAGATTACATACCAAAAATCATAAAATACCACCATTACAAGACAAAAAACAGTTTGGTGGTATCTCATCAAAAGGAACAATACCCTCATGATCAACTAACATTGCCCATTTAGCTATACTAGTTAGAGACACGTGCGTTGCACGTGATATATAGAATTAACTCAAAGTTACTAATATATTTTTTACTTTAAATAATCTTATAAAATTGTATAGTATATATGTTAAGGATAAAAAGTACTTCTTATTCCATAGGTTTCTAATGATTAAAAATATATACTCCATAATATATATGGATCTTGTATCAATGCGTTGTATAATATGATAGAATACTTTAAATGCTTGATTTTAATAAACAGAAATACAATAAGTGAAAATTAAATCGAAAGAGATTTTTTAGCAAAAGTGAAACAACAATGATATTGTTTATATTAACCTCATTTGTTCCATAAATTTAAAAAATAATTTTTTTAAATTTGTGGAGTGTCTTGAAAAAACAGTCCAGTTTTCAAGATGTCCATGTATTGTTTTATTAGTCAATGTATATATTAAAATTTCAATTTTATAAATAAGTCAATATTATTGAATAAGTCGATAAAAGAATATAAATTCGAATAACTAATCAGAGTTCACAGTTATAGAAAGTAGTACATTCATCTAATTGACAAATATATTAAAAAATTATACTTCTCTCAAAGATAACTCTTTTTTGGGGATGGAGGAGGATATGTTGGTCTTTTTTGCTTTTTTTGTTTTGTTTTATTTTGTTTTACTTTTGTTAAAAGTTATGTCATATATTTTGATATGTATAAGGATAAAATATCGCACATATGCTTACTTCATGTAGATAATCCATTGTTTCTTTCAATGATTTTGAATAAAAAAATAAAAAAATATAATTTTGAAGAGCCATAAATTTATATATATATATATATATATATATATATATATTTCAAATTATCTCATTAACAATCATATAAGTTGTACCACATCACCTTTAAACTAAAGGTTATTTAATGCAAATGCAAAACATATATCAAACATATATATATTTTAAATTATCTCATTCTTGTAATGCAAAATATATATTATCAAATATATATACATTAGAATGTGAATTGTATCTCTTTCTGTTTTCAAATATATGTTACTTGAAATCGTGAACTAATACTTTTCAAGTAATTATATATCAATAATTATAGATAGTGTTAGTTAACTTTATTTCAAATGGTGGTTTTGCAAAATCGGGTGTGCAATGAATTTGGGCGGTATTCTGGCCGGCAGCTTTCGAGTAGTAATATTCAAATAGGTTTGCTGCGGTTTAGTTACTGTTAATAGTTTATATGCCGAAATGAAAAAGTGCTAATAGTTCGGCGGCCATTTTGTAATTATCCCGAAAATATATGTACACATTGTTTTATCATGAATCAATAAAGAAGTTTCATAAAGATCGAGTTAAATTACTTTACTTTCTAAATTTATTGTCTCTTCTAAATTTTGAGCTTTGTAGAAATTAAAAAGGTATAATAGTTATCAATATATATTACTCCCTCCGTCCCAGCTAACTTCTCACACTTTTCATTTCGATCAATCCCACTTAACTTTGCATACCCTTAAAAATGAAATTTCTCTCACAATCTCCACCCTCAAAATCTTCACGCTCAATCTCCACCTTTAAAAGAGTCAAAGAAAAAGTAAAATCTATTTTTTCTTAACATCCGTGCCCGATCAACTGTGACAAGTTAACTGGGACGGAGGGAGTACTTATTATAAAAAAATATACATCAAGAATATTCTCACTTGAGTTTGAAATTTCACTTTTAGAAATATAAACAAAGATTGGGTATGTAAATAAGTCATGCATTGTTTGCACAATTAAATAATATCTTTTGATCCAGGGAATATGTTACAAAAAGTTATTTAAATTAGTAATGAAATATAATTATGAATAACGGGTTGAAGAGTACTCTTATATATATATATATATATATAGATATATAGATATATATATTTATATAATATTTACTTTATAAGATAACTCTATAATTTATTCTCATTACTTTGTAAAAGATATTCTGTGATTTTAAATTAGTTTGTAAACCGCGTACAACCTTTTTAATTTTTTTCTACATGATTATTCATATTCACATTTTTTACCGATATTATATATGTGATAAAAAAAAATATGCTAAAAATTAAAATTGAAATAATACTAAAATATACGGCGTGAAATGTCATTGAATAAAATTGTCGTTTGATAGGAATACAAATTTTAGATAATAATTCTCTTATTCTGATTTTTACGAATGTTTGACCAACTGCTTATCTTAAAACTAATTTTTATTATTTAGCATAAAAACATAATGCATGATATATTTTCCTTGCACCGTAAGCATATGTTTTCTCGTCAGTAATATTATATTAGAATTACCTTGTAATATTTCCTAAAAGTTATATCCATGATCTTATTGTAGTTTTCTTCCAATTTACTCCACATGATATATTGAATTTGCATATATTTTTTTTTTTTAAATTTTCGTGTCAAACAATGCATTAAAGCTAAATATATATTATGAAAATTTAATAAATTATAAATTTTATACTACATTGCACAAGTTTAATTAATTTCATATCTAAAAAATAAAATATAAACTTATTGCATTTGATTATAAGTTTTAGATTTAAAAACAATACAAATAAGCAACATAAAACTTAGGGGGTGATATTATTAATTTTTTGCAATAAATACATATTAAAAATATGATAAATTACGTAGTTGTCCTTGCACATTTCCTCATAAATAATGTATGATAGAAGGGTATTTTGGATACTACATTATTTTGTAAGAAACACCCATATATTTAAGTTCTTTTACCTGCCGTTATATGATATATTTATATTTATTATTTGTTTAATTAAATTTTTTTGAATGAGATTTTAAGTGGATGGTTAGTAATTTGGTTGTGTTTTGGATTGAGTTTATAGAGTATCAATATTTAAATTTTACGACGTTATTTTCCAGATCATTGACAAAAAAAAAAAAAAACAAAAAACAAAAACAGAAACAAAAACAAAAGGAATTACCTATTTATTTATATATAAGTTCTTATACATACCGTAATATGATATATATATATATATATATTTATATTTATATTTCTTAATATTAGTTTAGTTGGATTTTGTAAATGAAATTTTATTTAATTTAAGTTTATTTGGTTGTTTTCTATATTAGGTTTATAGAGTAGCACCTTTCAATTTTTACGAAATTATTTTTCAAATCATTTATTCAGGTATTGTAATTTTCATGACCAATGACTTTTGCACTTCAAATTATGTTTGAATCATGCAACCTTCTCCTAATATTATATATATATATATAGATATAGATATATATAATAAGATAACTCTATAATTTATTCTCATTACTTTGTAAAAGATATTCTGTGATTTTAAATTAGTTTGTAAATCGCGTACAACCTTTTTATTTTTTTTCTACATGATTATTCATATTCACATTTTTTACCGATATTATATATATGATAAAAAGACATGCTAAAAATTAAAATTGAAATAATACTAAAATATACGGCGTGAAATGCCATTGGATAAAATTGTCGTTTGATAGGAATACAAATTTTAGATAATAATTCTCTTAATTTGATTTTTACGAATGTTTGACCAGCTGCTTATCTTAAAACTAATTTTTATTATTTAGCATAAAAACATAATGCATGATATATTTTCTTTGCATCGTAAGCATATGTTTTCTCGTCAGAAATATTATATTAGAATTACCTTGTAATATATTCTAAAAGTTATATCCATGATCTTATTGTAGTTTTCTTCCAATTTACTCCACATGATATATTGAATTTGCATATAATTTTTTTTAAAAAAAAATTCATGTCAAACAATGCACTAAAGCTAAATATATATTATGAAAATTTAATAAATTATAAATTTTATACTACATTACACAAGTTTAATTAGTTCCATATCTAAAAAATAAAATATAAACTTACTGCATTTGATTACAAGTTTTAGATTTAAAAACAATACAAATAAGCAACATAAAACTTAGGGGATGATATTATTAATTTTTTGCAATAAATACATATTAAAATATGGTAAATTAATGTATGATAGAAGGGTATTTTGGACACTACATTATTTTGTAAGAAACACCCATACTTTTTAAGTTAGGGAGATTATGTACATCAAAATTCGCTAACCTAGGAATATGTTTAAATTTCCATCTAGACTTCCTACTCCACATAGTTCTTATATCATTCGTAATAGTCTCAATTGTCCACATTTGAAACAGTTCAGGCTCGGTGATGGCCAAAATGGAATTAAGACTATCACTTTCAATAATAGTTTTATCCATATTGGATCGATCAACCCAATCACAAGCTTCCTTAATTGCAATAGTCTCCGCCACCAAAACATTCATAACCACCACTCGTTTGGTTACAGCCTGAATCGATTTTCCCTCAGAGTTCCTAGCATAGAAAGCAATATAGGCGACATCACCTTGGACAACTGCATCTGTGTTTACTTTAATCCAACCATTTTTAGGTCTACTCCATTCTGCTCCAAGATGCTGCCCTTATACTTGTCTTTACTAATTTGAGCTTTTTCATGTTCACTAGCCTTCAGTGATGCCTTATGTACAAGTTCCTGCAATGGCATAGCAGGTAAATTATGAAATATTCTATTCCTATTTTGCCATAAGATCTCTAAACCTATACAGACAAAAATTAGAAATTTCTCTTGAATACTTTTCGATTTAAATAGGAACTTGTCATTATATATAACATTTTCTAACAAAAAGAGCAATGATTTATTTCTAAATGGCCAAACTTTAAAATTCCATTTAGAGGCAAACCAAAAAGCTTCTGCTAAAGGACATCGCAAAAATATATGATCTATATCCTCCTTTTCTTTAGCACAAACTAAACAATCCTTATTACTCATATTAATAAATTCCCCTATCCTTGTTTTTGTTGGTAGCACATTTTGTACTATTCTCCACAAAAATAATTTATATCGCTCATGGATCTTTGCATTCCAGATTTTAGTTAACAATTTAGCATGCAACTCATTACAAAATCTAGAACTTTGATCAACAATATAAGCACTTTTAACTGAGAACTTCCCTGACGTAGAAGGCGTCCATATCAGTTTTCCGTGCTTGTTGGTAGAGTTTATGTGGATTTTACAAATCTCTCTAACCAAATCATTATTAAAGTTGGTTTTGAGAGCTTGTATATTCCACATATTTTTGTCATCTACCATCAATTCCTTAACAAAAGTAATCTGGTTGCTACGATCCCCCCGATCACTCTTACGAGGAATAAAACCTGTCACTGTTGGAATCCATGGCTCTTGCCATATTAAAATATTAGAATCCTTAACAACTTGATAACATGCTCCTTTGAAGATAATATCTTTACATGCATTAATATCTTTCCAAATCCAGGAAGAATTTTGAGATACACGTCTACTAAATGAGAAATTATCAACACCGAGATATTTTGAGGACAATACCTTAACCCAAAGTTTATCCTCTTTATTCACAACTTGCCAAGTCAGTTTCGCAATCAATGCCCTATTAAAATCTCTAGTTCTCCTAAAACCAAGCCCGCCCTTTGATTTAGGACAACATAAAGAATCCCAACTTTTTAACCTCAATTTTTTACTTTCATCTCTTCCTCCCCACCAAAAATCCCTCATGATTTTATCCAATTGGTTGCAAATAGAACTTGGCAATAAAATATTTGACATGTAGTAAATTGGAACAGAAGCAGCCACAGATTTAATAAGAGTTGTCCTACCAGCTTGGGATAACAATTTAAGTTTCCAACCAGCTATTTTCTGCTGTATTCTAATTACAATATCCTCAAAAGCCCTTTTCCTAGATTTAGGTTTACAAAATGGCAGTCCAAGATGTTTTTCCTTATGAGAGCATTCTTTAATACCAGTTAGAGTTTCAACACGATCTTTTATATCCTGACCAACATTTTTACTATAATGAATAAAAGATTTATTAGTATTCATAGACTGACCAGACCAATGGAAAAAAGGATTTAGGCATGAGAACAAAACGTGTAGTTCTTCATCCTTCACTCCACTAAACAAAATGAGGTCGTCCGCATACATTAGGTGAGTGATAGGAGGTGCTTGCCTAGAAACTTTTACACCCTTCAACCTCCCCACAACTTCTTCCCTATTAATAAATCTTGTCAATAGTTCAACATAAATGATAAATAGGTAAGGCGAAAGTGGATCCCCTTGACGGAGTCCTCTTGAAGAATTAAAAAACCCTGTTTGAATTCCATTTATTAACAATGTGAAATTACCCTGTTTTGTCTTTCGATTTTAAAAACTTTATAAATGACTAAAATAAATTGGTGATAACAATAAAGAAATTTTTTAGAAGAGAGTGATAGAAGTTTTAGATTAGCAATTTTTAATGAGTTGTGATTATAAGTAGAAATCAAAATAAGAAAATTGGAGGGAAGGTAAAAATGACTAAAGTAGTTTTAGTGAGGAGAATTAATATTAGACTAAATGTAAACTAAATATTATTACAATTTGATATGAATTAAGAATAACAAAACTTCAAGAATTTGGTTAGCTAATTAAAGTTTTTATGTAAATATAAGAATTTCTTTTTCTATAAAAAAAATAAAATAATGTAGCTTTGGTTAAAACCAACTAAAACTAATATCTAGTGTAAAAGAATTGTATAACTAAAGCTAAAAATTAAATGTAGTAGCCTAGAATAGAACTTGCTACCTCATCTAAACACACAAGATTTCCATCCACTTAGCTGATGTCATCCATTGTTGCCTTTGGTGTAACTTTATTTATATAAACTATACTGTTCAGTTTTATATTATGGAAAAAAATAAAAAATATGCGGGACCCCTTGCCGCCTTGACCGCCCCGGGCCGGTCCTGATTCATGTAATAGTACTTCGGGATGTAGGGTGTTTGCACACTTGATGATTATTTTACAGCTAAACCTCGATAAAGTATTAAACTTGGGACTAGAGAAAATTATTCATTTAGCGAGTTTATTCATTTATCGAACAATGAATATTTATTATTTTAGAGAGAGTTTTACATACAAGAAGCATACAAACATTTTACAGTATGATACCAAATGATAGCCATGTCATCCCAACTTTGTCGTCAAAAGAGGCATTTCAAGCAACATTCACCTTGAATAACTACTTGCTACAACACGAGCAAAATATTTCGGAAGTTGTGAATGCTCTACAAAAAGCAGAGGTTTGCTTTGGCTTAGGTGGGAAGAAAAAACAACAAATTATATATTCATATTTTCAAAAGAAATGACTATTGTAGAGTATTGTTCATTGATTGAGTATTTTGGCTATATAAATATATACCCTTTTAATGGAATCAAATAATTATTACTTTACAGTTTTTTGGGACCTTAAGTGTTTTTTTTTTTCAAAAAAAAAAAAATTACTTAATGCATTTAGTGAGATTATTATTTTAATACACTAGCTCGAGTCGGGACCGGAAGAAATTATTACTTTATCAAACATTACTTTATTGGGGTTTAACTGTAAGGGGATATTTGGACTGGTATGGGGCCATCTGGATATGGCCCGTCCGTAATGTGTTTCATTTTACACCCTAAAATTGAGGATTGACACATCCGTCAACATCCCCACCCTACTATCTACATCACATTTTACAAATTTCAATAGACCTTTTACAATTTTCAATGCACTTTTACAATTTCTAATACACATCCCTTAAACTAAAATACAGTTTTATTATTTAAATAAGTGTACCATCCAAGGACGTACCACAACGAACGTGACACATACCACTACATCTCAAATCAAGTATCTCATACGTAACTAATTTTTAAATGAACATAATGTGGCAACACTAGTAACCATTCTTTAATTTTAGCATAAACTTGCTGGGCAACATATTTGTATAGTTCTTAATAGCAATCCAATATGATGTAAACTTGGGTTGGCCTGATAGATAACACAAACTCTGAGGACACATAGAGAACAACCAATAGGATTGTAGTCCACATCGGAAGAACAACGCGACAACAGGCAGTAGAGTTTGAAGAACTTGAAGCCTTTCTCTTTTCGCCTCAACAATACTGGATGATGCTAAAACTGTAACATGTAAAACCCATAAATTATAATTTCACCTAAACTACTAAAAACTCATCCATCATATTTGGTATATATAATCAAATATTAATTAAAAATATACAGGACTAAAAATCGAATCCGTTGAGACGATGAGTCGGCGTCTGGTGTTTTTAAATTGGACATTTTTCAAAATAAATTGGATTAAAATTGAAATTTTGGAACATACAAGACTTTTTCTGGACAAGTCCAAATATACAGGACTAAAAATTAAACCTGTTGATACGATGAAAACATCAAGAAGAACTAAGTGGAGAATTCTAACATTTGCCATTCTCAAAGCCTTAAATTAAGTTGTATTTTTCTCCTTATTCTTTTGTATAAGAAACTATTAAGAGTTATACAGTAAGATTTGATGGTTAGAGGAATGCCATTTTCAAAATAATCCAATAAGGCATAGACAAGCTTTTGAATTTGAGAGGAATGTAACGACCTAAATAAGAAGGTAAGTTTGAAGTTAAACTTAAATTAATTTTTTTCAACTTTAACATTATATAGAACTTGAATCTCCAAAAACAAGAGGTGTGGGAGAAGGAGAGTGCTGGGGTCCTCATGTTTAAGCATAAGAAATTGTTATGCGCATGAACTACAAAATGTTGAATCAAACGCGTACAAGTTTCCACACCAACACTTCAATGGGACTGCTAACAAAACTCCATTGTTAGTACTTGGTGGGCAACCCAGGTATTCGGCCTGTCTCAATATCTCTATTGTTAGTACGAGCCCTCACTGAAATTCAAACGCTGCGCACTACTACCATGTAAGACAACTGGATAAAATTCCCAGCTTGTCGGTTAAAAGCTGAGTCCAGCCGGTGTTTGATTATGTTCAAGAACATTTAAGCTCGTTAACAATTAATTATTTGTTCGTGAACATCAAACAAACACACATTTTTCTAAATCTCTTTTTCTTTTAACTAAATGCTCGCTATAATGAAAGGTAATATAAGAACGAACCCTCCTACTATATACTTGGTGCATTAGTACACCTAAAATCTAAACCTTTATATATATAATTTTTTTTTTTCAGTCTTAACCATTGAATAAAAAAACTATTACTATCAAGTTACCTAATAAACTAGTCACCTAATTTAATAATAAAATATTATAGGTACCTTGTAGAATCAAATACGCCCTCATAAAGTTATTAACTGGCTAACTCATCCAAATGCCAACATGCTGTCATGCCTCAACTTTTACTTGGTAATGTTTCTTGTCTCGTTTTTTAATAAAATAATATTTAAATTTGATGAATGCTGATAAAATTTTTTCCTAAAAAAAAAGTCTTCTGAATTCGAAAAAAACTTTGGATAATGACACATTCAACTTTGATGCACTACAATCTCCATAAATGAATAAGAATTTACCTTAAGATATTTGCAATACTAATAGCAAATTTTATATAAATTTGCCGTGTCATTTTAATTTATTTAATAAGACGGACACATAATTATGTGTTCACTAACACTAATAATATTTTTAATTGTATAGAAAAAAAAAATCAATTTGTTCCTTATATAAAATCTACAATTGTAATATCGACATATCTATACTTGCGATAGATATATAATATTAGGTTATGATTTATTGTCTTCAATTTTTTTTTGTATTACAGTTGAACGTCGTCGTCTAACATCTCCCAACCTCCTACTTTTTCTAAACTTACAAAAATTGAATCAGATACTCCTCCTATCTAATAAGAAGAGGCATGTTTGAAAATATTTTTTATTCTAAAATAAGAGTTATATTTCAAAAATTAATGTCTCTTATTACTAGCTTAAGTAAAGATTAATTTTTTTAAAATTAGTTAGATATGCTTGAATTAGTACTCAAATAACAAAATAAAACAAGTCATTTAAGTGTGTATTGATGGGTTTTGGAGGTCTTATACCTTCATCAAATAGTTCTTTTCATGAGACGGAGTAAAAATACAATTAGTAATTATTTTACGTAGTTGGTCTCACCAAAAAGGAAAAAAAAAAAAGAAAAAAATATATATATATATACATACTCGCGTCATTTTTTTTCCTTTCAACTCAATGCATGTCAGTAAAATATTTGCAAAGTTTCTAAAGAGAAAAATATTATTCTATGAATTCTCGATAGACTTTTGAGACAGAATATGATTTACTCATGAACATTAATTTTCTTATCATTAATCCATAAATAACGTAACTAAAAAGAAATGCATTTATATGTATATATATAGACACAAACTAATTTTTATGGTACACAAATATTGAATTTATTATTTAAAAAAAAAAAAGAAATTATTTAGTTATCTAACTTGAAGTCTAGACATATGTCTCACTAAAGGTAATGAGATATAATGGAATTAGATAAATGTGAGTAGGTCTTATACTATTGGCCAAAAGAATAAAAAAGTATTTGTTGGTTACCTGCTATAGCAGATAAAATAAACAGGTGTCTTAATACATCGAGCTATAAGAACATTGTACTATATGTTGTATTCATGTTATTTTTGTTGTTATTCTTATTCTTATAAGTGTTATTATTAATTTCGAAATCAAGGAGCCAATCATTTTTAAGTTCAATTTATTTATAAAACGAGCTCAAATCTTTTTCTCTATTCAAATAAATGAGTTATTTAACAAAAACTATATTCATGTGGAGTCCTACAACTAGTCAGCTACATCTTTAAACATATTCAATTCTGTATTTGAAATTGAAAGAAATTAGATATTTGGATGAGACTAATTTGGGTCCGGTCTGTTGGGCCTAAGTAACCGAGAATGGAGAAAAAGCGATCAAAACCGGTAACCGTCCGACCAGGTGGAACCGTTTATTTAATCTCCTTTTACAATTGTTTTGTTTGATTTAATAAAGGGAAATTAGGTGTGGTAGAATTAGTACATTTTCAGTTGTTTACCCTAGTTCTAGCCGTTGTTCCCCTCTTTCAAAATTACGGTGTTTTACTTCTCCCGTGTTCACTTTTTCTCAGTTTTCTTGTCGTAAAAATCAATATAGTGATGGTTCTCTCATAAAATCTGGTAAGTGTTGTGTCGACTTCTTTGTTAGCAACTCATTTGTCCATAAATCTGTAAATCAAAAAGCATATTATACATAAATCAATGCTACCCAGCCATTAGCTGTAGAGTGAATTCGTCCATGCCCCTTGTTTTAAAGAAAGACCAGTTTGTGTCTAGGAGTAGTGGTGATAGTTGAGGACTTTAAATACACATTTTTATAATTTTCAATACACATTCTACCCTTCAAATTCCTTGAACAAAAATATTTACACGATTTAAATGGATGTACCATTCGAAAATGTGTCACAATAAACATAGCATATGCCACTACATTTCAGCCCAAGTATTCCATGGCCGATATATTTTACTTTTTTTTTATCATTTTCTATTCTTCGAGCTCCCTTAATTCACTGAACTTAATACATAAATTTATTCGGAAATTAGTTTGTGATTTTATTGAACATGAATCCCGTTGACTTTGAAATAATCGAGGTGGAAAGGGATTCAAAATATACGTCGCTTTGATTGGTTATTTCTAGCTATTTGCATAGTCAAGATAATTTAATTTATTTTATTTAATGTTTGGCTACTTAAGCATTGATGTAGCTTCTACAATTATTAAATGTATGTATACACATAGTTTACAAGTAACTATTATGCTGTACTATGTTATTTTGTATTGAGGGTAGATTGTAATTGGTATTTGACTTGAGGCCAAGTCAAACACTGCTTGCTAGCAAAAATTATGCCAAAAAGTTACCGACCAATTACTAACCTAAAACACATCGTGCTTCAATATAAAACAAGAGCCTCTATATAACTCTAGATTTTTGTCTATGATTATCACTGGATTCTATATCGCCTTGAATTAATTTATGGCTTAGCTCAATTATATTTTAAAAACCAAACCATTGCATTTTAAATGATACTCCCTTCGTTTATAAATAAATGTTTATTTAAATTTTCAGGTGAAATTGAAGAGATTATGAAATGAACAAGAACATCCTTTTTTTTCTCCATCAATTTTTTTATTACCATAAAATTCCTCCGTCTTTTTCTCCATATATTACTTATATAATTTTATAAGATTTGTATGAAAATTTTCTTAGATTAGCTAAGAATAATGCTGGAAGAAATACATAAAAATTGTTAGAATGACACTTATTTATGAACGTAGAGTGTATCATTTATCATAGCAATCGAACCGTGCCACGAAGAAAACAAACTATAGTTTTTAACTTAAACGGTAAAATTATGAAAGTGAAATTTATATGATTGTTCTTTCCTAGAAGCTATAAGTCGAAAAGTCTTGTCCAGAAAGAGTTACTCCAGAGTCAAATTTATATTTTATTGGTGAAAGTTAAATTTTAAATTTTAAATAAGTACTTCCACAAAAAAGTTGTGTATGGATTAAATACGTTATTAAATCAACAGATAAATGAGATCAATATAAGAGAAAATTTTATTATATTCAGACAACAATTCTATAGGTAAAAAAAAGTAATTTCATACTTTCATTTAACATAAGGGTGAACAGTGGATCGATTCGGTTGAATTAACTTATTTTTTTAGGTCGAACCGATTTTTTCGATTTAATTCGATTTCAAACTTTTCTTTCGGGCCCTTTTATTTTGGACTTTCAACCATTATAAAAAATCTTAAAGTTAAAAAGTTTTGTTTTAATTTTTAAATTGTAAAAAGAATAAGAAATATACTTATGTATATATGTATATTAACACTCAAATGCTAAAATTGCATAACAAGTGTGGGTATTCGGTCGGTTGGCATCTTTTTAAATGCTAACCAAACCGAAAAATAGTTTGATTTTGTAGATGTCAACTGAACGAATCGTTTGATGATGTGTAACCGAATCGATTCAGTTAGTTCCGTTTGATTTTTCGGTTCCGGTTTGATTTTGCTCACCCCTAATTTAAAAAGTACTAGATGTTCATCCGTGCGATTATTATTATTATTATTATTATTATTATTATTATTATTATTATTATTATTATTATTATTATTATTATTATTATTATTATTATTATTATTATTATTCTTATTATTATTATTATTATTATTGTTATTATTCTTATTATATATAATAAAATTATTAACCTATATATTATTTACGAATATAAAATCGAAAGTTGTTATTTTTTGTCCAATTATCTTTCTTCCTCACATACCATTTTACTACATGTGTGGTTTTTACATTTAATACCTCAATTATCACAAATGAAGCTACTCGATAGATTTTCATAAATTTTGACTATTCAATTTTTTACATTTTACTTTTAATATATTTCATTATCACAAATTAAAACTATCAATTATATTTTCATTAATTTTGTAAGTTCAATTATTTGAATGCATGATCTGATGATGCTGAATATTTTACATAAATTTATATATAACATAAAATTTGATTCATTTATCTTCCCATAATTTCAGCAGTGCATTACATAGATTGTAATAATCTCTGTTCTAAAAATCCCCGATTAGCTCCGATTAATCTCCGTCTAGGCGCTAGGCTCTCATTGACCGCCTACGTTTATTTTCCGATTCCTCCCCGCCTAACTACGTCTATGTCCCGATTAGTCCCGCCCAGACCCCGATTAGTCGCTAGGCCCCAGTCCACCGCCTAACTAGCGCCTAGCGACTTTTAGAACATTGGTAATAATTACATAGACATCAAATAATGTCAAATATTTTGAATAATTATCTTTTGAATTATCCTTTGAAAGCCACATATATTAAATAACATAATATTAGTATTAGAAGTCACAAACATATTAGTTACTTAAGGATGAGCAATAAATTATATTATCATGTCATGTTCAAATAAACAATAATTGACTTATTATTTTTGTAGGTAACATAATTTTCTTTTCCCAAAACAGTCAAAGTAAAAATAAGCAGACTAATGTAGTCAACAAATCAATTGACCAAATATATCTAAGCTTTTTTCTATCGTAAAGTGTAAACATAACAAATATGTATATTTTATGAACTTTTTAAAATTAAATAATTTAAATTATTCAAAAATATTAAGATTAAAAAAGGTAAATTAAAGTAAACAATTTTAATCGTTTAAAAAATTTAATCCTTCAAAACAATATTATTTTTGAAATTATATCACATTTTAATTTTACATACAAATGTTTAAAATAAAAATATATTATTATCATCCTAAAAATGTAATTTTAATTAAAATATATGCATTATAGATGTCAAATTGAAAATCATTCAACGATGAATACTTTGATATATTTTTTTATGAAAAATCAAGTTGAGACGAAAGAATTATAAAACCTTAAAATTTTGAAAGAATTAATAATACGCGTAGTGAATATTTTTAGAACAATTTTAATAACTTTAAAAAAAATAAAAATTTGTGAAAATTTGTGAGAACGACACATTTTTTCCTGCTTTTATGCAAGTCTCCTCTCTAGTATTTAAGGTAGATTACTTTCTTTTCTTAAAAAGAGCATTACTTCTAATCTTCAAATTATTAATTTCTACTAGGAAAATATTACATTACTTTTTCCACCGAACTGTGCAACGTCTCAAAAGCAAAGCCGATAATTATTAACATCATAACATGTACAATTCGACACTCAATTTATGGTATATTTTTGCTTTAAAAAATTCTCAATCAGCTCCTCACTTCCCCGCTGAAGTACTAGCTTTTCATTGACCTCCTATATTATTTTTTCAATTCTTCCTGCTTAATCACGGCTATGCCCCACTCAACCCCGTGTATGTCTCATTTTATCGTTTGACTAGCGCCTAGTAATTTCTATAACACTAACATGAAATATATTAAAAGAGTTGTTGGAGATAAATTACGTGTGTGCTTGAAATCTTCCCAATTGTTCCTCTTGCATATCTCAGAATAGAAGAGATGACAAAAAACAGTCAGGTTAACTGGGAACATCTCTTTAGCTCAAGTTGGTATTTGATATCCTTCTTGGAAACCACCAACATACCACAAAGCTCTTCTACCTTCTCAATCAGGAGTTTCAGCAGTGGTACTTTAGATAGAGTTCTACTGGACCCCACCATAATCAGCTTCTTCTGTACAACAATTAAGCACCACATTTCATGAATGTCTAGCCATAATATGAGACATTATTATTCAGGCCAGGATAGAAATCTGAACCTTGGCACGTGTGAGGGCAACGTTGATTCTGTGCCAGTCTCCAAGCAAAGAAGACGAACCGTTCCTTGGATTTTCAGAGGACCTCACAAAAGAAACCAATATGCAGTCTTTATCCCTTCCCTGTATTATATATTCATGAGACGAAATGATCAAAGCTTAGGATTCCATGTCAGCATTTTGATCCTTTTTATAGTCTCACATGGAGAACAAATCAAATAATCACAACTAATGGCATTACAACTGCAACACAAGGTCTATTTTGTAGATTTTACATAAAAGGACGTAATCTTGAAACAACTTAATAAATACAGCGTCGAGGATAACCTGATATTTGTCTATGGTATGTATCTCCACAGGTTCGGAAAGAGCTCCTCTAATGAGATTTGCCTGAGAGTTATATGGAGTAATGATGCCAATATCTTGCCCTTCTACGCCTCTAAGTACCAGAGTCTTAGTAATCTGTCGTAGAAACCAAGCCCACATTAATTCATAACATGACAAGGAGTTAGTTATACTGACATGAGTTCTTAAACAAATAAACAAAGATTAAACCTATCTAGTTCAGAGAGAGTAAATATCTTCACCTCTGCAACAATATACGCCTCAATTGGGTTGTTTATGGCTTTGCGATCATTTGTCTCATATGCAGGCAACGAATCTACACTAGGCAGAAAAAGTGACAATTAATTATTCAAGCTCAATCATACATTACAAATTCAATATGAAGATGTGAAGAGAAACTGCAGAATGAACCTGTGTTGATGAATATCACGGGGTGGTCTGGGTTCAAAACCTGCCGAATGACAAACAAGTCACCTTTACACCACGTATACTTAGCGGAAACATTTTACATTTGAAATTCTACAGTTAAGGATGGAGGTAATAAGTGGCGACATAGTTCATGCAGTGAGGTTGCAGGGCTGAGAATCAACATTCTTTTGTAATTTACATAGATATTACAGTGCTTAGTAGTAAAAACCAGATAACAGGGTACTTGAAATGACATAGATTCACTAATAATAATGATAATAGTAATAACGAATGATGATGCAGGGAAGAATGAATATTTGGTCTCGACCTCCATCAGCCATGCAGGTGCAGAAGCTGAGCACTTGTAATTAAGCTTTGCGTTCTGTATTTCTGTAGAGCCACAACGCAATCTATTTCCATATATTAACGCATTTGACAGTTCCATTATGGTTGCACACATCCGGTACTGCATATTGTACAATTATTGAATTGAGTTTCTTCATAAGCAAACAGAAAGTGTTGACACTGAAATTACAATTGCATACCTGGCAACTCAAAGCTGCAATTGCCTGAGGATGTGCTTCTGAGAGCCTGCAAAAGAGGCTCACGCTCATTCCATTCTCCTTAGCCTCTGGGCTCTGATATCAAATATGCTTTCTTCAGTCAGCAATGCATCAGTAGAGACTGGGAGCACTAATTAGAGAGGGGAAGAAAGAGGGGAAAAAAGTGCACCTGGACAAGTGGTGGTAACTGATAATGATCTCCAACAAGAACAAATTTTGATGCAAATGTCAGTGGGCCCAAGGATACCTGATTAAGAAATGGGACGACACTAATCTCAATATACCTATCAAACGAACAAAATAACTCAGAAATGGATGCAGAAAGTTGCAGATAAATTCATGAGCAGGAAACCAAATATTGCAAGGCACATCCTAAATCATGTCACACAAAGTATGTGTGATACTAATTGCAAATTATAACAGGAAATATTTGCAACGAACCAGAAGTACAAGCAAGCATTGCCAATACAACTAGTTATACTGCAATGTACCTTGGCCAGTGTATGGTGACAGAAAAATCAAGGAAATGGATTTTCAACCAGATTTTTTCCCAAAAGACAATTTCAATATTGTTTTACCACCAAAAATCAGATAAAAATCAACATCCAGGCAAACTAAATCCATCTACGAATTAGAAAGTATACCGGCAGTGTTATCTGTCCTGCTTCATCCATGATGCATATGTCAAATTTCTTGTTAGTAAGTAAAGGGCTAGTTATTCCCAAGCAAGTAACAGCAACAACTTTAATATTATCTAGCTTTTCCCTGATCTCTTGAGTGCTACCCATATCCATTACTGTCAGAACAAAATTCGAATAGAAGGTCAAAATATCAGCTTGTAAATGAACCAACAGTCATTCTTATATTCAAACAAATGGCCCAACCTGATAAGCAGTTCTCTCGAACTTCCTCATGCACAGCCTCATCTCTCCCAATTCTTATAAAATCTATGCCCTGCAGAATTCTCAAATTGTCATGTTATAGAACCTAATAGAAAAATGATAACATTAAAATTATGCCAGAAATAGTAACGAACTAATTCTTATAGTATTCAAAATGTGGAGACACGTTAATGCATTCCGGAATCATGCTTGTAACGCTCCTCATCATCTCGTCATCAATCTTCGGAAGACTACTTATCATTAAGTCTAAAGATCCAGACTACTATCACCATGAACATGATTAAATATAATCAAATTTCAGCATGATTTAAGTTGGAGGTTTCTGTTTCTTGTACTCCTAATGCTAGTCAATTGACCAGAGGTAAACTTGACTCCTCAATTCCAATAAAGACTATTCAGCCATTTTCTTGAACGGGCATTACTGTTATGCTGCTATAGGAGTAATGGAATACTGAAACTAATTAGTGAATGTCTCGATGATGTCCAATATGAGTAGTGTTAATACTCATAACATACTACTCCACCAAGATAGACAGCACTTTAAGTTGCCCTCTTGCATCACTAATATTCTGTTGCATCCTAATAGTTGTTTAGAGCTTATCAGTTGAACTTCCTGCATTGAGTTCTACTTACTGAACATCAGTAGTGAAGAATATTTCAATCAGCTGATATAATCACATGCTAGAAAGTAGTACCCAAAAATTACTAGATACCTCTAAAGTCTAAACAGCATATTATAGAAGTCCTATCCCTGTGCTGAATTTCCAGCAAGTAAGCTTTAGACACAATGACATGCCAATGGAGCCAAAAAATACTTGGATACATAATATTACATGATATGAAGTATAAATCTCTGAAAATAAAATGACTCGTCCATACTGAACAAGAACTTCAGTTAAACCTACTCTAGTTGATTTACTTCAATGACCTCATCCTGGATGAATTTAACTTTTAAGATAAAGGCAATAAGCTTTTGAAAACATCAATATTTGAGTTAAATGTAGGTAAATTGTACCAAAAATGCAAAAAATAATTTCAAAATTGAATTAAATTGTGCAGTTCAGACATGTTGGGTATTGTCGGACGAAAGCCAAAAAAAAAAAAAAAAAAACACACAAATAAAGTAGTTGAATATAGCTGTTCAAGACACGCCTGGAGCACAAGGCGCAAAGGATGCAAAGGTCAGCACCTTCACCCACAAGAGACAGGCAACGTTACAGAAGCGGGCATCTCACCGCACCTCCTGCCCCTTTCGTCACCTCAGGCGTGCATCCTGAACCCAGCGTCTTGCCACCAACGAAAACACATTTTTAAATTATTATATATACATATATATATATTGATTTGGTTTATTAATTTATAGAGTTATGCTTTTTTAGTCAATTATTTAGCTTGAAAGCAACACAATCTTACATTATTGAACAAACAAACAGATTGAACCAAACAATTAATAAGTCAATCAGTTTATGATAGACATATTTTTTTTCTCTTTTTGGCACCTCAGGCGCCAGGGAGCCATTATGCTTCAGTGACCCTCGAGCCAGTAACAACTATGCAGTTGGATCATGTGCATAACTCAGTTTGTGGAAATAACAAGAAGTCCACGTCTGACGTTGAGGGAAAAGATAAATGCATTGTAGCACAAACAATACAACTGCTTATGAAATCATTCGCAATCACTGCATTTTTCTAATTTAAAAGACTTTGGGCAGAAAAGTTGTGGACAGTGATTTAAGTTGAAATTTACAATCATGATAATCCATCAAATCAACATACTCTCCATTTTAAACTCATATTCCTTTTCTCATCCATTGAATAAATTATTTCATTTCCTAAAGATAGGACATATTTGTCATGAAAATATACAAAATAAACAATAGGGAAACAAAACTAAGGTATTGCTTAGGACAAAAACCAAAACAAAGGAGGGGAAGGGATGGAACCAATAGCTTGCACATAGTGAGGAGGCATGAACATAAATATCTCTTGATTATCTACTGGTATGGATCACTTACGCGTATTAGGAATGGCTCAAATTAAGCACACTTATCTTAAGTATTAATACCACAGCAAATCCCCAACCCCTAAGTTTGAATAAGAAACACACAAAGAATAATAAGAGAGCAAAAATGTAGTATTTGTAACGACAGAAGTCCAGGCGGCCTGTTTCTGACATTAAAAGTATTTTTCGCCGTTGGTAATTAGAAAGTTCAAAAGCTATCCGTGCCTTGAACAAACCATGACATACAAAACACAAAGATGCAGTAAGGATAAATTCTGACCTGAGCTTTCAATTTGATTAGTAAATTGTCAACAGCAGAGTTTGTGTAAGACGTGAGCAAAATGGATGCACCTCTCAACAACAATGCCTTCACAGCATGTACCATGGTGGATGTTTTGCCTGTTCCAGGCATTCCGAGAATCAGGGCATAATCCTTTGCTGTGAGTATCTGAAATAATAGAGACCACAGCTCTCTGTTAGAAAAGGAATAGTAACAAATTAAAATATTAGAAGAAAATCTATGGGATGACAAACATCAGAAAGTATAGATTAAGTTTGATGCGTGACCTTGAGTATAGCTCTTCTTTGATCATCATTCAAACTTTTCTCTGTCCAGACATATGAAATAGCAGGATCTTGACTAAATACACAGCCACTGTCAAATCTAGGCATCTGCAAACAAATGTAAAAAAATAAACACTAGAAAGATATTGTGTGATTTCAAAGAGGAGCTGATGTAAGGGGGGTGTTTAAATTCAGAAAAATCACCTCAAGATCAACAACCATCTTCCTCAGACAACTGCTATTTTCATTGTGCGAAAAAAGCTGAATAAGATTGTACCTAATAAGATAAGGATTGTGTCTCATAAAGATCTTGGTTTTGTGATAACTTTTGCAAAACTAAATGCAAAAATAATAATAAAATTCAACCTCATGATTGCAAATGATGCCATAATTTCATCCTTTTCTATTCGCCAGGATTGCTGACGAAGACCTTCTGCCATTGACCCAGTATTATGTCCTGGAAGCCTTAGTCGTTTTGATAAAGAAACCTAAAATATAAAAGGACCAGATACGATTATCCTTATTTATCAACGGTAATGGATCTTATAACTTAGTTGATGCTGCTGAAACCTTTTTGGTTTAGCTCTCTCTCTCTCCCCTTTCTCTCTCTCTCTCTCCCACACACACATAGAGGAAGTAGGAATGCAATCATAAGTTAATACCAGTCTTGCAAATGACATATCAAGTACCAATGCGAAGAACTTACAGAGACATGGGAGTTACCAATACCCACAATGACCCCATTAGCAACTCGTAGATAAGCTGGTTCTGTGCTTAATATCTGCAACAAGGAAAAGTTACTGGTAGTTGGGTTTGGCATGTACTGTATACATAAGACATTATAGATATAACTCATTGATGAACTGACGGCATGTGCAACCTAGAAATGCTAATTGCAAGAGTTCACCCTGATCAGCGAAAAAGGTGAAAACAACATACGCACAAAATACAGTGAATTTTGATCTTTGAAGGAGCTAAACACAATATATATATATATATATATATATATATAAATTAAATAAAATAAAATTGCATACTAACTTAAACTACTGTAATTTCTACAAGATCAGTGTATAAGAATGCTGCTGCGGCCTGATCAAATAAGAAAGATATTCACAAAAGCATCACTACTTCCAGAATCCAGGGTAAAAACATCATTTAATATGAATGCACTCATGATTCATGATATAGTTCGTACAGTTTTCAGTTCATAATACAAAACAACACATTTAGTCAATAACTTTCAGAAGAGAAAAACATAAAAGCCAAACCATAGAAGGTTTGTTCGTTACTGCAGCTGACTGCCATACGTCATGTTATTGTGAGAAACAACTATAAATATCCTACAAGTTGCATGAACAATATATTCAAATCGAGTATACTTCAGCTGACGAATTACTTACATATCAGTAAATAAATACATCTCTTTATTGACCGCAAAGCACTAAGTCTTGACATGTAAGTAATGAAATTTGAGTCCAAACGAGTAGAAAAGAACATACCACATAGTCCCCAGTCTTGAATATTTGTTCTAATGGAGAGGAAGAACTTAAAGAATCTCCGTTTGGCTGTTCATCGTCGAGCAAGGGACATTCTTGACGCACAAAGCGATAAACAAATCGGTTGGCATTTAAAGATTTTGTTTCTGACGATTTATCGGAAGTGTCAAGAACTAGAGATGATAAACAGGTGGGGTGGTGATCGTTCCTCGAAGTGCCTGGGGACCAGCTTTCTTTCTTCACAATCTAGATAGTCAAATGTAAAATTATATATTGGCTTCTCATATATATACAGTAGTTGCAACTCGGCGACCCTACCTCCAAATGTCTGGACTCCAGATCAATTAATCGCTCCCATTTTTGGAGAAAAGCAGTATGCGTTGTGGTTAAATGGGAGACAAGTGAATCATACACATCGCCCAGTCCACTTCCTTCAACAGTTCCGCCATATGCCTTCATAATCAAACATAATTAAGATTTTGCATGACACAGGAACCACTAAGGAGAAACTTAAATTCACATATCAAATGTTACATAGTAAATAGTTAAAACGTAAATTAAAGATGTATCATTATCGTTTAAGTAAGGGACTCAATTCTATGCCTATCTTTGGATTTGTAATACATAGTATTAGCTTTAGCACGAAGTTGTGCCTGGCCAAAATTCAGGTTAAAGAACTTATCACAACATTAACATTAGTGAGCAATATTATACAAGTGAAATTACCTCAAAAATCTAACATCTAAAACGTAATAAGAAATGCTCTGCACTCTGAGATGTTCAATAAAATTGCTAATTATTCCTACAACAGCAGAGTGTCAATGTTATTTAAGAATGTCCTCTATGTCTGCCTTTCAAGTATGCAACTCATTCCTCCAATCATATGAACCCCTTTGTTTAATACTTGTGAATTGTGTAGGTTCATGCAGTTACTAGAATGAACGTAAGGAAAGAGAGGAGAAAAAATCAATCATGGGCATACAAATCGCCTTATGGGGTACATTGTTATGCCATATGATGTGCCAAACTTCCTGGTAGAGCTTGTGTCATTTAGCCCACACCAGATATTTGTTTCCATATATCTGTTTTGTAAATCCCAGAAATGATATTTAGTTTTTAAATGCTGGGGAAGGTCTAGTAGGAAGGATGGCAGACCTTGTGATAGATAGAACAGACACTGAGGTGGCGACAACTTCTACACATATTTGGGATCTGCATAAAGTGGACTGGATAAGAAATTGAACTTTTATGTGAATATTTCTTCAGAAATTAAAATAGTGACAGAAGCAAATACTTGTAACATTGGGGGCAATTGCTGAGTTATTGATGCCTTAAGCAGATCATTTGCAAGTTCATTGCGGCGCATTATGAGGCCAATTAAGTCAGATCTCCTCACAGATATTCCCTAAGCAAAATATTCAGGTTAAAACAAACAAATATTATGAAGTCACAGGAGAGCATAAAAGATAATAATAGTACCAAAAAAAACATGCATATATATGTGTGTGTGTGTGTGCGCGCGCACGTGTGTGTGCGTGATGGTAACCTGTGTTTGATCCGTGTGAAGATAATACAGAAGACCATATTTAATATTCTTCATGTATCTGAAAGAGAATGAAACAACAATGTAGAGTAATTGAAGTAGAAAGCATTAAATTAGAACAAACATGTAAGGAATTAACTATAAGGGTGAAGAAACATCTTGCAGAATAACACACCGCTCTGACATTAGGAGAGTGTATAACATAACTTGTGCACTATGCTCCATGGCTGCCTGCATAACACATAAGAATGCGGAAGAGTATTACAACAAAGTCTGAAGGAGATAAATTGGAAAAACCTATGAGAGAAAATCCTGAGAAATGAGGACATGCTACCAATGCATGGCGTGCTACTCTTTCACAAATAGGACATCAATAATTAAATTACCTGTCCACTAGTTCCCTTCCCAGTTTTGAACTCTAGTGGCATAATTATCTCACTAGATTCTCCGGAGTTTATATTAGTTCTTACTCGCACAGAAGCATCAATCATTCCTTTCAAGCCATACTTTGGGGCCCAGGCCATTTCTTCAATGTCAATAACCTACATTTTGAAAGAGTACATCTTATCAAGCACATAATCACAGCAGCATTATCAGTTTTCTAGCTAACCCTTAAAAAGTTGGATGAGTAGAAATAGTAAGTCATTGAGTGGATATAGAAATTGTAAGCAAGTATTAAAGAGTTCCATGTATTGTTCAGGAGACCAGTAATTCTTGTATCTCTTTGCTGACAAATTACAAAGAAAATTTGACAGAACAATAGGAGATAACATATACGTACAATTGGTCAAGCAGACTTAAATTAACTCCGCACCTTTGTAACTTCTGAAAAAGTTCTAATTGTGTTGATAAATATAATGTTCTGGTTATATATAATGCTAGCAGTCGAATACTCAAATTTGATACAAAGCCTTTAAGCTAATACAAAATCTATAAATGTACACATGATTTAGATTTCCCCCGCAAACATAAATTCCATGTGACTGAGACACAAACTTATATTTGTTTGTTCTAATAGATCTAAAAGTTTCAGGAAGATAAATTGACAGAAAAACAAAATAGTTCTGTAAAGCACCTAGTGACCCTAGTATGTGATTAGATAAGAAACCCTTACCTCAGAAACTTGGACCTTCTTCAATCCTTCCTCACATTTAAAATCAATGCTTGGACTTTTGGAACCCTAGAAAAGTGTAACATTAAACCCATGTTAAAGGTTGTGATTCTCATTGAATGAAAAATCCGCTAGTAATTTAAAACTAGAGCACCAGCCCAACTTTAACATATCTAAACAGAAGGCATGCAAGGAAAGTTTGAATTAAAGAAGTGTCGGTGATACACACCCATATCACCATTAGTTGACTTTTTGTATGAAGAGGGAAGTAATCAAAAGGATGGAGACAATAATAAGCATAATCTCTAGTTCTGTGCCTATTGGTCGCCAATGACTGCATGAAGGTACATGAAAACATTTACAATATTCTGCATGCAGAATGTATTCAAGCTGACAAAAACTATCGGGTGATTAAATAAGCCCCACCTAATTCATCCATCTGCACAAAGGCTTATAAACAATTTTTTTAGGGACAATTCTGCCCAACAAAATAACTAACAATTCTTCTGCTACAATATACCAAATGTTAGCTCCTGAGGAAGACTCTTACTTTACCACCAACATTTACCTACCTGTGAATCTCGAAACGATGATATCCAATTCAATAGTTTTGGGAATGCCTCAATCAAAGTCTTGTAGATATCATTTTCATTTACTGCAATAACCAATGTCATTAGAGGCCAAGAACAAGCTAATAATCTATGTAATGATTTTTGTGATGAGAATCTATGTAATGATTATGTTTAAGCTATTAAAACTTACACGTAAAACCAAATGTTTAGAAAGCCCAATGCAATGTCAAGCGTGAAATTAAACAAGAGAAACTTAAAGCCTCTACCTCCACATGCATAAATACTCTCTAGACTTTTCTGAAGCACTGTTCTGGCATATTCTTCCAAGAATTCTCTCGTGGGGAATTCACTGATGAGACCAGCCTGGAAAAATAAATTATGTTTGCTCATAGGAAGACCATAACACTGCCAACTAGCTGGTCCATATGTTTAAATTGCTAAGTTGAGAACCTGAAATATCTGATGCAATAAGGTTCCCATCAATGCTGCAGGTGCATGCTCGGTGTTTTTTATCCTCTCATCCAGGATACTGCGCCTTGGGCAGCTGAAACTAGAGGAAACCTACAGTGAGACAATTTGAAGACTAATCAGAAATTATTTTGGCGACAGGTTAAACTAAGAATATTGAACTTAAATACAACAAACAATCCCCTCAAATTAGAACTTGTATGCACATAAGCAGTAGCACAACTGTAAAAAGAACAAAGAATGAGTTGCTGGTAATACCCGAGTACCAGATACCAACATATCTGGGTGGACGATGAGATAATTCTTCTCACGATTCACATCACACTTTCCTTGGGCATCAAAATCACCAATGACATGAATAGTATCTCCAGGCGCAACAACACTAAAGTACCTAGTAGGAATGAAATTGAGTAGTAAAGAAAGGGTTACCAAATATACAGCAACGGCTACATTTTAAGCTGGAATATAGAACCTCTTTTGAAACAAAAAACAATCTAGCATAGTTTAGTACATGTTAGCCAGAGGAAGGGATAGTCTACTTAAAAGATTATATAAAGAATGTGAGATGCAAAATGCAAGGAGAGCAGGTGAATGACTGATCTGCAGTGGCAGATCTACGGAAAGATGGATATGACATTGTTGTACTGCTTAAAGTTTGAAAATCATTAAAAAAATAAGTTTCAGCTAACTGCATATAGAATTTGCCATTCCCAGGATTGTTGATTTGAAGGCACTAAGGAAATTTACAGAATATTTTTGCAGTTCACATAAAAGGTAAATATAAGGAATTGTGGTGATCTTGCTTAAACTTTTCAAATGATTTATCAGATTAACCAGGCAGCAGGGCAAGAAAGAGAAAAAACAAGGTAGAGCACAAGACAATATAGAGTGGCTTGGGTCCATCAATAAATGCAACAATTATAACCTCCATTGCATGATGAGTAATCTTGAATTCAAACATCATAAAATCTCTCATCTACTTACCATTCATCCCACAACTGCAAGGCCAGTTCGGCTCCACTTTGTTCATTTAATAAGCGCAGCACCTGTGACGTAGTTAACCAAAAGTCCCTCAGTAGTAAACATTAGAATTCCAAGACACTCAAAGCAGATACATACCTTATAAGGGAAATGAGGACCTGATGATCCAGCAGATCCATGTTTTTCCGAAACCTATATTCCAGATGTAAACGGACTGTGTCAATGGACTGTCATTTCCCAGGAAGAAGGGCTATTATTAAGATATATGGTACAGACCTCCAACACAAGAAAATTGAAATTAGAGTCTCTACTAGCTGTATTTTCTTCCGGATTTCTTGAAAAGCGGTCTCGAGCAAGATCAGCTATAGGCTGTTGCGCAGCATCTATGTGTGTTTTATCATCTTTACACAATGAACTATCCCCAGAAATCACATCTTCTACTTGATCTAAGAGTTCAATCAAAGCCTGAAAGAAGATATATATATAAATATATATATTTTGCAAATTATAAGAACACTTCTGATGCTTAATTCTGAATAAACAAGTAAATAGCAAAATGATCCATCAGACTTCTCAGACAATCCAGTTAAACTTCTAAGTTAGACAGAGCATAAACTTCAGGTTTCATAAAATGAAGATCAGAGATGGAAGAGCCATAACCTTTTTGTGCTGCCTTGAACCCAGGTGATCAGGGACACCATTTAAATCCACATCATCAAGCGCCTGCATCTCATATATTGCCAAAGTGGTCAGGAGATATATTTGTGTGTGTGTGTGCGACTGTGTGTGTAAATCCACATAACATATGTATTTTTAAGTCGATCACCTTGTCATGGCAACAAGACAGAGAGGGTGGAGTACTGAACGGGCTCTGTGTATTCCGTCCTTCAGATTTATGACTGCTATTTATATTTGTGTGGCTTCCATGATATTTTAAATTTAGACCTTGATTAGTCTTTCTCGAGGCAGGCTCTTCAGAGCATATTAAAGATTTCCTATGTGGCTTCAGTGGAGGAGAAGAAAGCCATTTTTCAAGCTTTCCCGACATGGCAGGAGAAGATTCCACCTATTAATAGGAACTACATTATTTTCTAAATCAACAGAATGGGAAGAGGAAAAATTAAAACTAAAACCTAGTGGACCTTTTTCAGTGTAGATTCCTGAAAGTCCATTGAGTTAAACCTTGTAGAGTCTGCCAACACCCTGATCCGCCCTGGTAAATGCTTAGACATTGCATGCAGCCTCTCATTTACTGGAGAAATTTTCCATGTCACCTCATCAACTGCGTCATCCTGGCTCTGCTTGATTAGCTAGAAAGAGATAAAAAGAAGTTCAAAGCATAAGGTATAACATGAAACTTTTTACCAAATTTATGGCTCTGATATTAGAAGGGTATCTGCTATAAAACTAAGGTTACATTTCTAGTTGAAGGATCTGATTTGAGGAGATGATAGAAGAAATAATCATGACACTACATAAAGTGGATTACAAATCTACCAAAACAAATCCAAATTGAGAGTCCATTATAGAATGAATATATTCCAACAACCTTGATAAATTTGTTACTCGCTCCAAATTTTTGAGTCCCAATGCAACATAATTGTTTACTAACTGCTGCAGTTTAACAAATGCATTTCAGAATGAGAGTCTCATATATAGTTCCAGCTGATTTTGAGTGTAAAAGTAATTAAAATTATCAATTGGTCAAGATATTGGAAATGGGGATATAGAATCCTTTCCAGCAGTTTCCTTTACAAGTTATTTTCACTGTTTGGTCAAGATATCAAATGGTCACAATTATCTATGCTTAAGCATCGTAGATAAAAGGTTCACCATTATCGCCATTCAGATTGGAGCTGTATAGCATGTAGAAAAAGAGAGAGAAATTAAGCAATAGCAGTGGGTAATTACAATTACCATTCCAGGTGAAAACTTGAAGCGCTTAAGAGACAGAGACTTAGAAGGCTCTGGTGACACTTCTAATTGATTCTCCTCATCATCGACCACCACCGGCAATTTATTATTTATTCCAGACGCTTCTTCTTTCAACAAATTCCCCCCTTTTTCGATATTTCCTAAATCCTTAAACCTATCATTGAAACCTTTCACAGAACTTCCAAAATCGACATCAGCAGCGCTACTAACAGCACGCACATCATTCCTGCATTCCGCATTCCCAGAAACACCACCACTCACATGGGTCGCAGTTGAAGTTACTCCATCATTTCTCGAGTTCTCACCCCTCAAATACCTACTAATCGATTCAATCTTCCCTAAATTTGCGATGCCCCTTTGATTCTCAGCTCTAACTTCACCCTTACCCAGATTATTCCCCGGCTTGCTATTTATAATCGGTTCCGGGACAGCTTGGGGTTTTTGATTGGTGGCAGCTACAGAATCGGAAATGGGATTCCTCGGAAGATCGTCGTTTTTCTTGGAGCTATTCTGGCTCTGCGAATGTCGCTCGAAGAAGTGTTGAATCCCAAATTTAGGCGGCTGAGATGGCTGCAGAGGTTCACGATTTGGATGGCCGGGTTTCTTGCCACCGGAGCTCGTCCTCTTCCTCGGAGCCATTGGTCGCAAATTCTCAGCTTAACTAACGATCACTGAGGTTTCCGATGGCCGCTGATAAGATTGGAAGAAAGAATGAAGATGGAAGCTTAAGCATTTTTTGTTTTATTTAATTATCATTTACATTTACAATTACAATTATGAAAACTGAAAGTGAGAGCTGGGGTTTTTCGTTTCCCGCCAAAGTGAGCTGCGTTTGTGTTGTCATGGAGGGAATGAATGCCTGCCGTTGGATTAGAATGGACGGCAAAAGAATTAATCTCAGCGTCTTGCTAGGCTTGGTTTTTCAGTTCGATAAAAGCCCAACAATCGAAGATAATTGTTGGTCCGAGTTATATGGTAAAGCCCAATACTGTGTTTGGATGCTACATTTGAGTCCATATTGAAATACACCCTAATACCTATTTGTTTTGGTGGGAAGTATCAAATATGGCCGGGTAATTATTAAGAATAGCCTTCTTAAAGTTTGACCTCATTAAAAAAAAATAAGAAATAGAAAATAAAATAAAAAAAGCCCCTGCATTAAACAAAACAGAAAATATAAATCGAATTACAAAACCCTCCAAACCCATTTGTCTTCTTCGCACCTTCTCTTTCAAACTCTGAACCCATTTCTGCAATCCACCATTGAAGGCGCATGTAAGTGTCGTTTGAGGCCCGAAATCTTGTCGAGCTTCGAGGCCTGATGTCCAACCTCGATTGACAGTTCATGTAATGGAATTTCGTAAAATAGGCACCGTCGGCAGCGTCCAAGCATCATTCTCCTCCCCTCTCTTCTGGCTACTCTCTTCAAGACAGTTAGACAAGTAATTAGTCGTTTCTTTTTTGGCTTTAATAAGTTCAATTTTGTTTCTCTTTTGGGTTTCTTTTTTTGGGTTTGTTGCTTCGATTTTTTTATATGAAAAAAAATGAATATTTAGCTCAAGAATTCTGAATTATATGGGAAGTATGATTTTCAGTTTTATGATTTTTGTATGTGAAAAGTATGATTTTTAGTTTTATGAATTCTATGGGAAAAGAATGAATATTTAGCACAATAACTGTTTCGCTTTTTTTTTTTTTTGGGGGGGGGGGAGGGGGTGGGGGGGTTTCCACACCATGGGAAGTATGATTTCATTTCTATGATGTTAGTGATAAAAATAGTAATAGCAGTATATGAACACTATATTTTTTACAGTTTATTGATGCTGTCAATTTTATGAGTTTTAGTTGATATATCTTTCAATACTGAATTGCCGTTAGTCTTAAGAGTCTTAGTTGAATTTTTCAACACCTGAACTAATAAAATTCCAGATAGCAAATAATATACAATAATAGAGGTAAAATAGAGTGAAGTGAATTAAAAAAAATTAAAATAGAAGTAAGATGTGAGATGTAAAATTGCACATATCTTAATTTTAAAGGTACAAAATAAAATGAATTGATAAGAGAGAAAAATCAATACACATTCTTCTAAAATACATTTCGTGCTACTATAATGATAGAGTAATGTGCACCACCAACTCAATGATGAATATAGTGGACATTTAGTCTTATGCATACAACCAATTCAAATTTTGTCATCCCATATGTTTTGGTATGAACGAAGCTGAATTTTGCCTAGCTTAAGCTACTATATTTCCATTTACAATATGTGCTTAGTTACCGGATTGTACATTAGTTACTTTGGGGCTATTTTAAATTAAACAGTTGGGTTGTTTAAGTTGTTTTAAGTAAACAACTTGGTTGTTTTGTTTAGTTTTAGATAAACAACAAAGTTGTCTAAGTTGTTTAGATATGCACAATAAATTGGATTATTGTTTAACTTTGTATTGATATAGCAGTATGGCGTCTTTGGAGTATGTTATTCCCGAAGTAGAGTGGTTTGACTCAAAAGCATTTTTCCGTAGAATGCCGTCAATAATTCAGAAAGCATATGCCAAGTTGGATGATATCTAGAACTGTTCAACAAATATCCATGGGGAACAATGTCTTATGGTAACACGATCCATTGATTTGTTAAAAAAATAACAAAACCTGTAGAGCAGTACTCTTTTTGGGGGTTCCCGATTGCAGTGCAGGTAAATGACCAATATTAAATTTAAATGGTACTTTACTATTAGAGATAAATGTGACTAACTTATATTCTTTTATTTTATTAGGTTTGGGTGTTTGAATGTTTTTCTCATGTCGCTAAGTTTTTTTGTGCATCAAAGATATCGGACAAAATTTGAAGGATGTGTTGTTGGAACTCATTACTCACACCTTGTTATACCGATTTAGAGAAAACCTTGAGGGATCAAGAAGTAAGAAGATCATAATATATAACACAGATGTATACATAATTATTTATATGTGTATGTATACAATCTTCTATATTGCTTTATATTATTGTTATATCTAGATAATTTTCTCTTGTGCTCTAATTATTAGGTCGAAGTGACCCCGTTAACACCCACAGATGAAGAGATATCAGCAGATTACATTAAAATTCTACGAAGAGCCGAGTCATAGAAGAGTTACAAGAAATGTGTCTTCACGCAATGAACCGATTGATACTGAAAGAGTATCCCTCATAGATATTATGTAACCTTTTGTTTTTCCTAGACATGATGTAATATTTCTGGTTGTTTTGGACTACTGAGCGTAACTCCTATATTCTTGTTCCATTTCATTAAACGTATATTGTGTTTAGGCAGTTACAGGACCCAAGATATAGTTCCAACCAATAAAAAACTGGTAAACAACTTGTTAGTTTGAAAAAACAGGTAATTAACTATGCAGTTTGAAGCTAACTAGTAAACAACGTGTAAACAACCTATAAACAACATGTGAACAACTGAAAAAAAAAACATGTGAACAATAAAGATTGTTCAAGACTCATATTAAACAACTACTAAACAAAGTGAAAACAACTTCTAAACAACACGTGAACAACTGATAAACAACATTAAACACTGAGGTTGTTTAAGACATATAGAGAACAACTACTAAACAACACTTAAACAACCGCTACACAACTGCTAAACTACTGCTAAACAACATGGTTGTTTTGGACACATAGTAAACAACTGCTAAATAATACTCCCTCCTCCCGGCTAACTTTGCATACTTTCCTTTTCGGTCCATCCCACTTAACTTTACACACCCTTAAAAAGGAAATCTCTCTCACAATCTCCACCCTCGAAATCTCCACCTTTAAAAAAGTCAAAGATTCCCCAAAATCTGTTTTTTCTTAACATCCGTGTCAGGTCAACCGTGCAAAGTTAGCTGGGACGGAGGTAGTACAACCTAATTCTTAAGTAAAAACACTTTGATATGAACTTATAAAGACTTATAAGACTCTAACACGTTACATCGAGTGTTATAAGTGTTTCTTTCGATCCGGACTAATGCGTTTCGGTCAAATTGAGCATAATTGGTTACTTCTTAAGTGAAAACACTTTGATATAGACTTATAAGACTCTAACATGTTATATTGAGAGTTATAAGTGTTTCTTTCAATCTGGGCTAATGCATTTTGGTCAAATTGAGCATAATTGGTTACTTCTTAAGTGACAACACTTTGATATGGACTTATAAGACTCTAACATGTTACAAACTCATGTTATAAGGGTTTCTTTAGATCTGGAGTTATGTGTTTCGGTTAAATTGAGCGTAACTAGTTAATACTTAAGCGAAAAACAATTTGATATGGACTTATAAGACACTGAAATGTTATATCGAGAGTTATAAGTGTTTCTTTCAATCTAGATTACGAGTTTCGGTCAAATAGAGCATAGTTGGTTACTTCTTAAGTGAAAACACTTTGATATGGACTTATAAGACTCTAACATGTTACAAGCTCATGTTATAAGTGTTTCTTTCGATATGGAGTTATGCTTTTTGGTCAAATTGAGCGTAACTGGTTACTTCTTAAGTGAAAAACACCTTGATATGGACAAGACTCTAACATGTTATATCGAGAGTTATAAGTGTTCCTTTCGATCTGGATTACGAGTTTCGGTCAAATCGAGCATAGTTGGTTACTTCTTAAGTGAAAACACTTTGATATGGACTAATAAGACTCTAACATGTTACAAGCTCATGTTATAAGTGTTTCTTTCGGTATGGAGTTATGCGTTTAGGTCAAATTGAGCGTAACTGATTATTACTTAAGTGAAAAACGCTTTGATATGGACTTATAAGACTCTAACATGTTATATCAAGAGTTATATCGCAGTCCACCTTGGGCTATCTCATTGACTTGATTTTCTTGCATCTCAGGATTGTGATCATCATGTTCTTGTTACATGTTATGTATAGGGACATCATTTCCACTCCAGCTTATAAGACGGACCATTTGTTTCAACCTCATAAAGATGCTTGGATGGATGTTTATTCACAAGGGTCACACAAATTGGACAATATTGACCTTGTTTGTTGAGGCCTAACAACAAAAATGCAACTGCCTATTAGAAGTGATTTTGATTGGAACTTGAAACTGTTTGTTGTCAGGGTGAAGAAATCGCATCTCGACATCATGCAGTGAAGAATCAACATGGCAGAGACTTTGCACTTCAGAGTGGAGCTCTTCATATGACATATTTGAAGATATAGGAAGTCTTGTTACATTAGCATTATCGTCACCCTCGCACTGTTTCCATTCCCACCGACCCTCTTCATTGATAAACTCACCAAAGTAAAATATAGTGATTCACATGGAAGATGATTCCATATCTACAATTTAATGAAAAAATTATAAATTATTAGGAGATAAAAAAAAAAAAAAAAAATTATGACTTAAGTGGCACAAAGTTACAAAAAAATTAAGATAATGTTCATTAACTTGAAATTTTCCTAAACAACAAGCTAAACAACTCCACCACTGAAACGACATAAAGAATAACTAAAACAACTTAATCAACAGATACAACAAAAAACAACTTAAACATCCTAAACAACTTAAACAAAGTAAACAACTTAAACAACACTTAAACAACACTTAAACAACGACATCGAGTAGGGCAGAAAAAATAATACCAGCATCACCCTATAATTTCAGTAAATTTTCTTTATCCAAGATAAAACTAGCAAGTAGCAACAATACTCAAACTCAAAAAATATATGTACTAAAGAAAAATTTCTTACCTCAAGGCTTCAACTCAACTTTTAATTTGTAGGATCATGATGAAGAATGTGTTGAGTAGGGAGAGTAAAGTGTAAATAATTCTTCAAAGGTGGCATATACAAATATATGATGAAAGAGTGATAAGGATATTTATGTAATTTTATAAATTTAATTTTCTTTTTATTTAAAGAAAGAAGGCCTTTTTTATTGTTTGGAGTAAGTAAGACATTTTTTGATATGTCATACTTTGACTAAGCCATTCTTGAAAATACCTTTTTGCACAGCCTTGTTCGGGCATTTGGTTCAAAGAGATTGCTCTTTCTGGTGATGCAAATGTTATTGAATATGTGGTGGTTTTTGCTAACCACATTTGGTATTACCACAATGGTCTTTTTTTTGGTAATTTACATGCGGATTCTTCACTTATTGCTACTCTTGCAGTTCGACTACTACATGATTTCCGAAATGCTAATTATCGGTCAGAATCGTCTTTTGTTGTTGATCCGCTTTGCTGTGTTGTACCTAATGTGGCTTGCTATAAAATTTTCTTTGATGGTGCTGTTTCTATGGTACATAATTGCTCCTACACTTGGGTGATTATTTGCAAGTCAGATGGTTCTTTTTTGTAAGCTAAAACATCTTCCTTTCCGGGTGTTTCTATTCTTGAATTATATGAATTCTTCGCTTTGAGAGAAGCTTTATCTTTGGCTGCCGAGATTGGTACGAGAAACTTTCACTTATTCGGAGATTCTAGTACGGCCGTCCTTGCGCCACTTGGGAGGCGGACTGTTTATCTGCCTGTCTTCCTGTTCTTTTAGACATAAAATATTTGCTTTCTGTTTTTAATTCCCATATTTTGCTTTAGGTTAGTAGGCTTGAGAATTACTAGCCCATGTTGTTGCTTCTTTTGCTAAGTCCCATAAGTTGTCGAATGTTATTTGGGACTCTGTTCCCCCCTTCTTTTGTCAATCAGTGCTGGCTGATTCCAGCTGATCAATGCTATTATATTTTACCCTTCAAAAAAAAAAAAAAAATACTAGAGGAGAAGCGCTATGATTCAGGTTCTGATAAGTATCCGGCTGAAGTGTCACACTCTCTTTATTTTTTGGCTTCTCCCCCAATCAAGTTTGTTTCTTTTTTCTTTTTCTTTTTTGTTGCCTTTTCCCTTCGAAATTTAAAGTTGTTATAACTTTTTCGCCTCAACTCGATTTTTGATGAAAAATATACCAAATTAATATTCTTTTCATCATCTTCGATTTGCTGATTAAATTATTTTGCTTTTTAATTATTCATTTCTATTTTTGTGAAAAAAAAATATGTTAACTACAAAAATAATAAGTCAATTATTTTTTATGAGAATATGACATGATAATATAGTTTACCACTCATATATTTAAGTAACTAATATATTTATGGTTTCTTATTATATAAAAAGAATTCATCCCGTGGGTCGCACGGGTGGACATCTAATAATATTAAAATATCGGTAAAACTCCGTAAAACGGTAAGAAAGATAGGTAAATGAGTTATATAATTATACATATATATATTCAACTTTATTGATGCACAGATCTTTAATATCACACTTCGACTTTTGTAACTTTAAACAAGATATTTCTAAAGGAACGTGAGTTACATCACATGTTTTAAATTTAATATAAAATTTTATTGAATAATTAAAAAATAAAATTTTGAAGGTAAAATAACATACTTTCAAGAAATGCCCAACTTAAAACATGAGCGAAAAAATCCTTATAATAAAATATTTAGGCAAAAGCGTAAAGACTCTATACCTTGACTCAAAATACAAATATTAGAACTTCCTAAGTTTTTTACACAAGCATCCACAGAAAAATAAAAATTTTACTCGAATAGATAAGGAAAATTTTGCTCCAAATAACCTGTAGAAATTAAATATAGACAGACTCAATGAGGATAAGTTTGTCGACCTTAAATGCAATGCATGCAATAGTACTTAACGAATGACTACAACACACTGTAAATTAGATGTTAGCATAGCACATCATATAGCACATTGTATAACCGATTGATTGTTGAGCATAGCATAACATATAATATTTACACTGTTAACACAACATATAGCATAACATATAATGTGCTACCTGTTGAGCATAGCATAGGATAGCATATACCTCGTTGTCTGTTGAGCATCGTATAGCACAACATATAGCATAGCATAACATATAACATAATGTGATATTGCCTAAAGCCTATGAAACTTTGCGCTTAGATATTAACATCACAATCATGACATTTAAAATAGACAAGCATAGCCCATAAAGTATAAATAATACCCACCTTGAAAATGAATGAAACTCGTTATGTAGATGCAAAATGTCCTAATGTTCATGGCATTCGCTAATCTCGTTTTCCACTCTGTTTTAGTCATGTATAAACCTATCTTGGTTTTCAACATATATACAAGATTTGGAAATTGGTAACTTAGAGTTTGGTAGAGACTTCATAAAATTCTAAGAATAAATTTGAAAGAAATAGAGAACTTGTATGTATTGATTCACTATGCAGTAGTAAATAAATAATTTTTATTTCATGAATGATAAGGAATAAAACTTTGAAAAAATTATTGTAGCTAGTAGGCTTTTTTTAAAAGATCATATTAAACTTTAAAACATTTCAAGATGTATAACTATGATTTGAATTTTGAAATCGAATTTGTTGAAATTGAAAATTCTAAGCAACAGGGGAAAAACATAATAACTCGAAAAATAATAGATGAATCTCTTTGAAATTTTGATATAGTATAAAAGATATATATATGAATAAGATATTTAAAATCAGAATTTTTTTGAATTTTTTAATAACTGTATATATATTTATCAAATTTTATAAATCAGAATAGGAAATTTCAAATTTCTACGTTGATGAAGTAGAAAAATTATATAAAATAAAATTAAAATTCAATGAAGTTGCAATTTTTGACAGAACATCATAAATATAGAAAGAAACAATATAGTAAAATTTCATAATCTTTTAAATTCTATAGATAGGGTAACGAAATTTTAAAATAGAGTAGTTGTCTATTGGGAGGACATGATATTGAGAGAAAGTTAGCATAAGATATACAAAGGATGCGAAAATCATACTTGGTGGTGATATTGGTTTATGACATGAATCTCATATTTACAGCTTATATTCCTAGCGTTTTAGAACACCTAATTAGACTAGGTTTTATGACACCTAAAATTGTTCATTAAAGAAAAATCATGGGTTTGGGGCTTTACTTTAGAACATGGGCTCTAATAATAAACCATAAAATATTTTAAAGAAATATAATTAGACCTATAATGTAGAGCTCAATTTACTAATATATTTTAAAGGTATTACATTTAATCTACATTTTACTTTTTGACCGTCTACTATTCCGGAAGTTGTTTTACACGAGATCATCTTGAGTATATCGCTTTATAATAGTTGACTTTTATGTAATGTTTTTCAAATCCACTATTATAATTCTGGACTGCCTTTTGAGTAATTTAAATCGAGTTACAATCCACTAATACGATAGGTGGATTTAAGATTCATTTATGTTACGTTGTTTGATTTCCAATCTCCCAATCCAAATCCCGCCTAAAAAAATCTAATCAATGTTTATAATGTTGGAATTTCGGAATAAACAAGTGTCTATTAGACGAAAGGTGTCCTGAAAAGTTGCTTCTTCAAGTGGGATAAGTGCGAATGAAAGGTTGTGAACGTCCGAAAAATAATGTAATCTCACCATTAGATCGTGACCTTCGGTGAAGATGTACGATTTAAGGTTGTGATTGATCAAGTTGAAATCCACAAAATGACGCTTAAAAGTTTATAAATAGGCCTTCACATTAGCATCACCAATCACAGAAATCACTCACCAATACAACGACAATCACTACAGTCTACATTTATCATAATTTTGCAAATTGTAGTCTTTGAGTCTTTTGAGTCGGCAAGAAAGTCCTGAGTATCTAGTAGTTCGCCAAAAACTTAGTTTCTTTGTGGTGTGGTCCTAAAGTTAAAAGTCGTATCTTGGGACAATTGTCGAAGATCGCGAGCACTTGAATGCGGGGCAACATCGTCTTAAGGATAGCGAGTCAAACTTGTATCTCGACTTTATCAGTCCCGTTATATTTTAGAGTCATTTTCAAAATACACCATTGTTAATTTGTTTTTCAACAATCGTAAGACCATATCTTTTGTAATGTGTATGACAACATACATAAGGAATGTAAATAACATTGCACAATCAATGCAAGGTAGATGATCGATCTGACCGTTGAAATTGTGCAACTACGAGGGATACCACTAAATAAAATTAAGATGTAAATACTCCTCTGCTAAGGGTACGATACTGTTAAGAAATTGAGATTTTTTTATATAATTGAAGATAATTTTTTGTATCAATGAATTTATGTTGTAATTTTTGTGGTAATCCTTATTTGTAGGATGTATATCATATCAAAGCATGGTCGTAGTATGAAGTAAGCTTAGTTAGTTCACCTGCTCCACCTAATGCTTTTTGTTGTACATTTTGAATTATATTAATGATAGCAGCAAGTAAAAGACTTGGTACTGCAGAAACTTTTTTTCTTTTTAAAAAAACTTTAGCATGATATCAAGAGCCCATTGATCTTACAGGCTGTGAAAAAAAATTGAGAGAAAAGCATTGTTCCTTCCTTAAACCACCAAATCAACCTTAGAAAAATCTTATAGCTTCCAAAAGCTTTTTAGCTCCCGCACCACCTATTTTCAGTGGTGAAAACTACCCAGTTTGGGCAGTGAAAATGAAAGGCATATCTTAGGGCCTTTGGCTTGTGGGGAATTGTGAAGAGGGGCACTGATCCTCCCCCATTAAAGGAAACCAAACTATTAAACAAATCCATCAACATAGTGAAGAGAGTGCCAAAAATTTTAAGGCTTTATCAGCAATTCATTCTTCGATTTCTCATGAACCTGAATCATGAATTGTGAAACAGCAAAGCAAGCTTGGGACCAGTTGAAGGAAGAGTTCCAAGGAAGTGAAAGAACAAGATAGATACATGTGATGAATTTATGGAAAGAGTTTGAAATTCTAAGGATGACAGAAAATAAATTTGTCCAAGAATATTCAGATCTGTTGATGAAGGTTGTTAACAAATTGAGGTTGCTCGGAGAAGACCTCCTGATAAAAGGATAGTCAACAAAGTCCTTGTCAATGTACCTGAAAGGTTTGAACCAAAAATCTCCTCCCTTGAAGACTTTAAAGACCTGGCAACATTAACCCATAATGAAGTGGTTAATGCTTTTCAAGTTATTGAGCACATGAGGACCTTGAGACAGGAGGAGCAAACAGAAGGAGCACTCCTGGAAAGACATATGAAAAGTCTTGCAAGCAGTAGTAAAGAAGTGGGAAAAAGCAACCTGGGGAGAAGAAAGGCAAATACAAACAAAAGAAATAGAGTGGAGGCAAAAAAGGAAGGTATCCACCTTGTCCAAATTGTAAGAAAACAAATCACTCTGAATTTTTTTGTTGGTATTGACCTAACGTCAAATGCAGAGCATGTAACGAACTTGGTCATGTTGAGAAAGTCTGCAAGAACAAAGGAAATGAACATGCAACAAACTCTAGCTCAAGTTGCTGAAAATCAAGAAGAAGGGGTGGAGAATCTCTTTGTTGTTACCTATTATGCAACAATAAACAATGAAGATACTTGGTTGATTGATAGTGTGGTTGTACAAACCACATGACAAGAGATGCTGCCATCTTTCATGAGTTAGATAGATCTTATAACTCATGGGTGAAGATTGGAGATGGAAAGCAGGTGCAGGTGAAAGGAAAAAGGAGTGGTAGCTGTCAATACATCATCAGGTACTAAATTGATCGCAGATGTGCTTTATGTTCCTCGAATAGATCAAATTTATTGAGTGTTGGGCAAATGCTTGAACGTAATTACTCCTTCACTTTCAAAATTGGTCATGCACTATAATGGATCCTTATGGGAATGAAGTGATGACTGTGAAAATGAAAAATAAGAGCTTCTATCTAGATTGGACTGAAACAAAGTTGCATGCTTATACCCTCAAAGTTGATGATTCTACTTTATGGCATAAAAGATTGGGTCATTTTAGCTATTCAACGATGATGAGTATGCACACTAAAAACTTGGTGTATGATCTACCCGTTGTTCATGAAGTGGGTGTTGTGTTTAATGTATGCTAATTCACAAAGCAATGTAGGTTGCCATTTTCTGACAATAAATGGAGAGCAAAGGAAAAATTGCAGCTTGTGCACTTTGATATTTGTGGGCATATGAGTATGTCATCTTTGAATAGAAACAAGTATTTCATATTGTTTATTGATGACTACCTGAGGTTTTGTTGGGTCAATTTTTTGGAGATGAGGTCTGAAGCATTTGCTACATTCTAAACCTACACAAATTTGGTTGAAAAGCAAACAGGTTGCAAAATAAAAATGTTGAGAACTGATAATGGAGTTGAGTATACATCAAATTAGTTCAAGGATTTTTGTGAAATGGAAGACATCCATCACCAACTTACTGTGTCGTACACTCCCCAAAAAAATAGGTTAAGTGACAGGAAGAACAGATCAGTGCTCGAAATGTCAAGATGCTTGTTATTTGAGAAAGACTTGCCCAAAAATTTATGGGCTGAAGCAGTTAATACCTCTATGTATTTGCTGAATTTGTTTCTATGTATATTAGACCTTTTCTAGTAAAAATCTTGTATGTTAGAAAATTTCAATTTTAATCATGTATGTTTCAAAAGTTGTCCAATTTAAGGACACTGACCATCACCAACGGCCAATTTGGCCGCAATTAATCACGTGCGACACACGTGACTAATAAATTTGAGAAAGATGAAGAAAGAAAGAAAAATAAAATGAAATGCACCTCATACGGAAATTAGGGTTTAACTTTTTTTTTTTGCTTTTTTTGGGCAAGCTACTATAGTAATTTAATGATTTGACATGTTATCTGACAAATACTTGACACATAACTATTAGCACTCGAAAGCCTTAAATTTATTAGTCTAATTCCGGCTAAATTAGCTTTCGGTGGTGGTCAGTGTCCTTAAATTGGACAACTTTTGGAACATATAGGACTAAAATATAAATTTTCTAACATACATGACTTCTACTAGACAAGGTCTAACATACATGACTAAAAATGAAATTTTCCCTTTTATATACGAATGTTTAGAAACCAAAACATACCATAATCCCTAAAAAAATCCATATAAAATGAATATTTTAATTATATATATGCATCATGCATGTCAAATCAAATATCGTGAAAACATGATTAATTTGGTGTAATTTTTTTTATTAAAAATCGAGTTAAGACTAAAAAGTTATAAGATGTTTAAATTTTGAAGGAATTTTTTTTTTTTTTTTTAAATAAGGAATGAATTTGCAGGAGAAGAAAGGACGGTGGGGAATACAAATGTTTTCCCAGGTAATTCCTTATGAAATTTGGCATGGAGTAAAACCTTCAGTGAAACAACTTAAAGTATTTGATTGTATTTTCTACGTTTTTGTTACTGAAGTTAAAAGAGATCAACTAAATCACAAGGCTGAAACTTGTATTTTTCAGGGATATAGCAACAATGTGAAGGGCTACAGAGTTTTGAATGTCGAAACGGAAAAGTTGCAGGTTTGCAAGAATCTAAGAATCGGCGAATTTGCTAAGTGGGATTGGAACAAAAAGAAAGTGGATGCCTCAAGAGAGGAAGTATTAGAAGAATATTCGTCTCACGAATAAGAAATAGGTGAAGAAGACAACTTTGATGATTTTCCAATAAGGGGAACCAGAACTCTTGAGGAAATTATGAGATGCAATGTGGCTTCACTTGAACAAACCAATTACGATGAAGTTGCAAGCGAGGCAGGTTGGTTGGCTGCAACGGAGGAGGAGATGACCATGATTGAGAAGAATGGAACTTGGAAATTAGTGGAAATGCCTCAACATAAGAAAGTGATAGATGTAAAGTAGGTTTATAGGACCAAACTCAATCTTGATGGTTCTCTAAACAAGCTGAAAACCAGATTGATTGTGAAAGGATATGCACAACAATTTGGGGTGGATTTCTTTGACACTTTTGCACCTGTGGCAAGACATGATACAATTCGACTTCTTACAGCACTTTCTGCGAAGCTAGGCTGGAAAATCTTCCATTTTGATGATAAATCAACATTCTTGAATAACGTACTTAAAAGAAGACACCTATGCTGAACAGTCGGAAGGATTTCAAGTTCCAGGCAAATAGGATATGGTGTACCATCTTAATAAAGCACTATATGGCCTCAAATAGTCTCCGAAAGCCTGGTATAGCAAAATTGATGGTTATCTCCTACAATAAGGATTTCATAGAAGTGGAAGCGAGCACACTCTTTATGTGAAGAAGGTTGGGACTAAGGTGGATCTCATTGTATTTTTGTATGTTGATGAATTGCTAGTCATTGGTAAGGATCAAAGTTCCTTAAAGCAATTCACGATCATTATGGAGAATGAATTTGAGATGTCAGACCTCGGTGAAATAAAATATATTTTGGGAATGGAGGTAGAGCAGGATGACTTTAGGATCTTCATTCTCAAAAGAAATATGCTTTAGAGGTTTTGAAGAGGTCTCACATGGAGAAAGCTAAATCAGTTTCTATACCTCTAGTTTAAATGAAAAATTATCAAGAGATGATGGTGAAACAAAGGCAGACCCATCAATTTACAGAAATTTCATTGGAAGCCTGTTGTATTTGAGTGCAACTAGACTAGATATAATGTTTGCTATGAGTCTCTTGTCAAGGTTTATGCATCTCCAAGTCATATTCACCTAGGTGCTGTAAAAAGAGTATTGAGATACATTAAAGGGACTGTGGACTTTGGTGTATATTATTTGAAGAATGAAAGTGAAAAGTTGATTGGTTATTCAGACAGTGATTGAGCTAGAAGTGTTGATGACTTCAAAAGTACTTCAGATTATGTGTTTTCCTATGGAAGTGGTATTTTTTCATGGAATTCCAGGAAACAAGATGTTGTTGCGCAATCATCAGCTGAAGCTAAGTATATTTCAGTAGCAGAAGCAACAAACTAAGCCATTTGGTTAAGGAAATTGTTAACGGACTTGGGGGCAAAATCAGCTTGAAGCTACTGTGATATGGGTGGATAACAAATCAGCAATTGCCATTTCAAAGAATCCAGTCTGGCATGGTCGAACCAAGCACATAAATGTGAATTACTATCCCATTAGAGAAGCTAAGAAGAATAGGGAAGTGAAGTTGGTACATTGTAATTCTGAGTTTCAGTTTGCAGACATCTTGACAAAGGCACTACTTCCTAAAGTGAAGTTCGAGTTTTTGAGATCAAAGCTTGGAGTTCTAGGAAAAACCTCAAGGAGGAGTGTTAGGAAATTGAGATTTTCTAGATTCTTGAAGATATTTTATCTTTTGCATCAATGAATGTATGTTGTACTTTTTGTCGTAATCCTTATTTGTAGGATGTATGTCATATCAAGCATGGCCTTAGTATGGAGTAAGCTTAGTTAGTTCACCTACTCCACCTAATGCTTTTTGTTGTACATTTTGAATTATATCAATGAAAGCAACAAGTAGAAGACTTGGTTCTGTAGAAACTTTTTTCTTTTTTTAAAAATCCTTAACAGATTGTGTGAATGCACATAGTTCATTCATTGAGATTCTGATTCACACTTTAACTTATCTTTGTGCTTTTTTTTCCTATAATTTCTTGAATTGAGTGACATCAAGAAAACTATTGAAACTAATAACCAGAATAGGAAAAGAGGGAAGTGGAACGCAGATTAGTACATCTATGGTGGTGGCTTTTCATCTCTCAAATTCCTTCACGATGCATCGACGCAATTGGTGGTAAGTGAACATGGTTTGGTAAGTTTCTAAGAATCGATAGGATATCGGACTAGGGTCGGGTCGGGATTTTGGGTCGATTGAGAAATCGATTTTAGTGTAACTCTAGGCCAACGGTGGAACATTGAATTGGAGTGCTGCACTTGGGAGTGGCTGTAGTAATGACAGGGCAGTGTCTGTTTTGTTACGAAAATGAACAATGGTTGGCTGCTCCGCAAGATGTGGATGGTAAAGGCCTTGAATCTTTTATCAATACAGTCGCTGCTTCAACCGACGGTTGAAATTTGAAAGCATTAACCGACGACAACCAAATAGCCAATTAGAGCGTCCTCCTGTGACGCAAGAAATTAAGTGATCATGTCTTCTCTTATTCGTTGCAGTTTTTTCAATTTTCAGCAAATAAAGTTGAAGCGATTGAAAATAAGATCGGTGGCAATTCATGTTGGAGACAATGACTGTGTGAAGCGGCGGTTGAAACGTGGTGACAAGTAAAAGTCATGTTTGTGAAAAGAGTTTTTCGATCACATGTGTGGCCCATGGCCCAAATATATTTTGAATTAGGTGAATGATTGCATCGCTGCTGCTCCTAACCAATTTTGGCCTTATTTACACCTTCTATAAGATAAGGCTGAATTGGCTTAATTACTAATCTTGATTAATGTGGGCTTGGACTATTTTAATTGGGCCAACGTCCAATTATGGGTTTCATTTGGTTATTTATAACCTACCAATGTGAAGCCATAACAAATGGGCCTTGCTCCACAAAATTATAATGATGTGAGATAAGTGGATTTAAAAGTTCACAAGTCTGATTTGCTAGGAATATCCCAAGTGGGCCAAAACTATTTGTATTGGCTAAATTTTGATTAATTTTGGAATAGTTATACTATGGGCCAAAATTAAGGATAGATGGCATGAAAGAATTAGACCTGATTCGGTCAAATGTGATTTTAATTGAGATTACATTTAGTATATTGTTACTACAATTTTTTGCCTGATCAAAATAATAGTTGGGTCTTCGGACTGATCAAATTGGTCTGTAAAGAACAGTCAGACATGTCCAAGGGGCTTGTAGAAGTTTGACGAACTTCAAAAGTAAGTCAATTGGAACATTGGTCTTAATTCAAGTTTGAGAGTCTGAATGAATTTTGGGCCTTGAATTAATTTAACTATGAGGGCCTAATTAATTTTGGGACTCGTATTATGGTATTTTTATAAAGTGAGACGCTAATCTGCTAGGATGTAAATAGACACTCAATCTATTTGGATGGTGGAAATTCTTGCATAATTAAAGAACGAGCAGACCCAGAGAGTTGGGATTTAGGCAAAGACTTTATTTTAGGAGAACATTTTGGTTAAGATAGAAAACTAAAATTCCACAGGGGGTGTTCGTGCATTTGTACATATGTGGAAAAGATTCCATCACTACGAGGCGATTTTGTCAAGTCAAAAGCAAGACAGTATAGATTCGGAAAAATCCAAAGAGGATAAATATAGTATACTTGACTAAATGGATATCCACATGGGCTCAAGCAGTCCAAATGTTGTGTTGTCCCAACAAAAAAATTATACATAGTTTATAGACTACAAAATAAGTGATTCAATCTTTGATTGTTTAAGATATAGGTAGACACCCTTATATGAAAATTAAGTTTTCATGAAAATGTAGAATGTGAAGAGATGATGTCTTTCCACATAAGTGTTTAATTGTGGGGGAATACGGTCTTCCCATATAAGTGTTAAAATGTGGGGTGTTCGGCTAAGGTTAAAAGGTAACTTAAGCCAGAACGGAAGCCATAATGCAGCTGATCTCCAATATAATACAGGTCCGTGAATGAAAATGTTAAAGGGAGATCAATTACACTGCATGTCTAAGGGGAATGAGTTAAAAAAATATACACACCAAGATCGGGCATAGCGGTAACTCAACCATGATGAGTGGAGATCCCACGAACTTTGTTCAATAATACAATTAAGTTACGAACGGGTCATTAGGACACTTGGAATTCGAATATATTCAGTCTAAAATTTGGAACTCATTCAAACTCATTTCCAAAGACACCAATTGCCATCCTGATGACGTGTGGTGAGGTTAAGCGTAAGTTTTCATGACTCATGTACCAAATGCGGCGGGGTATTTCAGGCTACTCTTGGATTAAGTACTAAGAGGAGGTCACCTTTATAAATAAGAAGTGAGACCGCTTCAAGTTAAATACTTATAAATCTAAGATATGGTCCACGGCCCATAAGGAACACAACGCGAGAATTAAAAGATATCAGAATTCTCATTGTGTGGATGTTATTGTCTTTGTGTACACAAAAAGCTCTCAGTTCAAGACATCGCATTCACAGAGTTGCGAGAACATCCGATAACATCTCACTAGGGAAGGTTCAAAGCCGAAAGCTACCTATCTCTATACAATGGCAGTTCGTCAGGACTTTCTTGTGTGTGGCAGTCTAGAATACATGCATTAGTTGTCATTCATGTTGGAGTTGTGTTAGAAGTTGGCTTTGGAGGTTGGTATTGACCAATCTTTGAGCAATTCTAACATTAAAACAACTTCTTCCCTTCATGTGGGGGAATATTGGAATTTCGGAGTGTGAATGAAAAAGTGTCTATTAGACGAAAATGTGTCCTGAAAAGTTCCATCTGTTCAAGTGGAATAGGTACAAACGAAAGATCGTGAACGTTCAAAAACTGATGCAATATAACCATTAGATAGTGGCCTTCGGTGAAGAGGTACGATCTAACGGTTGTGATTGATCAAGTTGAAAAAGTGCAACTGTTCACGAAATGACACCTAGAAGTCTATAAATAGACTTAACATTTGCATCTTCAATCACGGGAATCACTCACTAATACAACGATAATCATTACAGTCTGCATTTATCATATTTATGCAAATTGTGATCTTTGAGTCTTTTGAATCGACAAGAAAGTCTCGAGTATCGAGTAGTTCAAAAAAAAACTTTTGTTTTGTTGTGCTGCGATTCTAAAGTTAAAAATTTTTGTATCTTGAGGACGATTACCGAAGACGCGAGCACTTGAATGCGGGACAATATTATTTTACGGATAACGAGTCAAATTCGTGTCTCGACTTTACCAATCTCATTATTTTTTAGAGTCATTTTTAAATCCAACATTATTATTATTAGTATTATTTTTTCAACATATAATTATTTAGTCACGGGAAATGTATGAGTGTAACTCTGAGACCTTACTTAAGTTGATAAATACATTTACAGATATGTTAAAACTATGGATGCATGGATATATGTTGTTGATATAGCTATTATGAGAAAATAATAAAAAGTAAAAACAACCAAAGTAATGTTTTAACTATTTTAATTGAGCAGAAATGTTATCGCAGTTATCAAATTTGAACTGTTTCTTTGATTTTGTCATATATAAAAAATAAATAGTTGCACTGAGAATATAAATACACGGAAAAACTGAAATGGATATAATTTAGTGCGTTCGTAGGATGATGTATCAAAATCTTGATCAATTACCTGAGGCCCAGTTTACTTAAAGGTTTAGTCCTAATCCATGGAAAAAGATTCTTTTGTAGGATTTAGTTGGATTTTGGGGCCGCTTAATTTGGGGGTTTGGAGGTAAGACCGTAAGAGCATCTCCAACCCATCCTCTATTATAGTATGGATTTTGCACTAAAAATACAGTTTTTGTGTACACTATCTCCAACCCAACTCTATCCCACTAAATTTACAGTTTTATGTAACCATCTCCAACCCAACTCTATTCCACTAAAATTTACACAATAAGATTACTTACTTCTAATTTTATTTATAAATAATTATTTATACATATTAAAAAAAATCAACACTATTTATTTTAGTTAAAAAATTTAATAATTTCACACTTAAAGATAAAACATTGCATTCAATTTATGCAATTAGTATTTTTTTCTTCATGTTTGTCATATGCGTTTAATTTAAACTTTCTGTATTTTGTTTTAATTTAAGTTTTCTGTATTTTGTTTTAATTTAAGCTTTTATTTTTTTTCAATTTATGCAATTAGTATTTCCAACATTGTTTTCTTTCATATTGTTGTAATGAAGTCTCCCTTGTGTTAATTATCTTGCAATTTGATGTAACTAGTAATTTATGTTATTATTGTTTCATTATTTTTAAATATGCAAGATTAATAAAAAAATTAAACTAATTTTTTTGGTAATTAAATTTAATTGAATTAGATAAATTATTAAATACAAATATAACATTTATGTAGTTAAAACTGAATTTAGGTGTATTTTGAGCATATAATGTATAAATACAATTTTTGTGTGGATGAACAGTGTCCCCCTATTTATTGGGGGACACTGTTCATCCCCCAATTATAGAGGGATGTTTTAGAGTGTGGTTGGGGGGATAAACTCTAAAATTCCCCCCCAAACCAGAGTTATTGTGATGGGTTGGAGATGGTCTAAGGAATGAGAATGAATGAGTTGATACATAATAAATAAGTTAACCATTACCCTTTTTATTAACAATTCATTTCATTTCATTTCATAGTATGATTAACCTTTAATTCATACTCATTATCATTGTCATGTACAATTTACAAGCGGGCCCTAACAAATTATTCAAAAATAAACTAATGTTTACCTTTCAACTTCCTAATTAGTCATAGTTTAGAAAAAGTCCCATCCCATGTTTACTTTGTGACTCATATCTTAACAAAATAGGGATCTTTCTCTAATGTCCTTAACTGTAGCAATTTTATAGCTACATCACTTCTCATTTCTTTCTCCGCTTTCTCCTTGTCTTTTCATCTGTATGTGAGTCCCGACGACAATAGTGTCGTTCCTCATTTAGAGCCCGTTTGGTTGAGGGTTTAGGGGTAAAAAATAAAAATGAATGAAAACTTATTCTCATTTATGGTGCTTGGTACATAAGTTAATTATTACCCCATTATATTAACAATTTCTCCCATTTCATTCGACAATATGATTGACCCCTCATTCATACCTATTATCATTGTCATTGATAATTTGCAATCAAGCGAACCCTTAATAGAAGCAAAATTACATCACATCAAATATGCCGGAAAGGACGAGCATGTTGTCAAACTAAGAAACTTGAATAATAACAATAATTAAATATATAACAAAATTGTAGAAGCACGCTCAAACAACATATTACATATACATATGTACAAATTTGAATGTTAATTGGGAAATGACCAAGAAGTATTGATTTGTAAAGAAGAATGTATGATGATGTCTTAAAAATCCAAGGATTAAATTAGTCCCAAGACTAAGGTGGTATCAATTATTCCAGTTTTAGTATCTATAGTACCGGGTTAACCCGATTGGAAGAATTTATTCGATTTAAACTGTAAACATTAGATAGCCTGGGATTATTGGCCGAAATCCCAGGCTGTCCCTTGAAGTAAACACAACCTAATATTTTCTGTTTTACCATACAATTCGATTCAGTAGAATTATGTATACAAATCTTGAACAATGATTTCTGTTTCAGCATGATTTTGTCATACAATTCATATTTTCTGTTCCTTATAACACGACAAATGTCTTGTTTATATCAAAATTTCACTTCAACCATTAGTTACTTCTTATCAACACTTGCACCTGGTTAATGCACCTAGATAATGCACCTAGTGCAGTTTCGATCACATATTTTACACGCACTCACATGTGTGTGAGACTGTGGTTTGTGGTGAAAATAATACCGTGTACAATGCACCTTTACACATCGGACTTGCCTTCATTTAACATGACTGAACACAGAATTCCCACATGTAGAAATTCTTTCCTACCCTTACTGGTTGCCTATATTCTATTGGATTTGCGATACGTGTGCGAAAAACAACTATATCTATCTTATTTTTCATGTATCGTAAATCAAATGAAATGCAAGTAATGCCGGTATAGGTAGGGAAGAACTCCCTACACAAATGTTGGGGTTTCTCTACGTTCTATAAACTGATAGTCCTATCAGTCCAAGTCACTAACAGGCAAAAATAGCATGAAACTCTTGCCTAAACCATATAATGTGTTAGGCTAATTTCACACTTCGGGTGCAAAAAGTATCTTTCAAACTTTAAACTAACATAATCCATGATCCAACTTAAAGACTAAGAAACACAGGCAGCACAAAATGCTTTATCTCGCACTAAAAATGGGTTCGGCTGTCATACTCGGCTGACTTCTTCGAGTATATTTGAGAAGTAAAGCTTCCGAAGAAAGTCCCGGCACTTTCAGGTCCCTACAAATGACAATTTTTAGAGATGTTACAAAGACAGAAAAGAGAATTGAGTGCCACACAAACTTTAAGGCTGCAATTGAATCAAGGGATTCCAAGAAAGATGATTGGAATTGCCAAAAATGGATTTCAAAATCATCCTGAAATCCTCCAATCCAAGCGCAGCCTAAAGTCACAGGATATTGTATCTAACCGAATGTATGGCTGTAGATCCTTCCACTCCCACTTCGGCCTCTCCTGAAATAGTATGGAAAACCGCTCTGCAGGGGTAGACGGGAGAGAAGATACACTAAAGGAGTACACCCAAGACTCTATTCCAAGCCTTTCTGTTAGAATTTCGCCTTCTAGCATGTCAAAACCAGCATGCATCCCATCAGGAAACTTCCTCATCCACTTCTCCTTAAAATTTTCAAGTTTCATCTTCCCTTCTTTTAGTATTTCTCTTGCTAGGCATACACAAACGCGCCTCTCATCCAGCTTCCACTTACTCCCATCCAGCTTACTGCAATAGAAACGCAGGCAATGCTTTGCTATATTTCTAGAAAATCCATCTGTTTCTAGTACGCCCACAACTTCATCTTCGTCAAGTGCATTGATTGACCAGTCATTCAATATTATGTTGTGCAGTAGCATGTTAAGAATCATATAAGTGTAATTTTCATCTAAAATTCGCCAGTACCCATCAATTTCTATTGCTGAAAGCGATTGTAGACCCAACTTTAGTTCTTCGTCACTTGCCTGTATCCTGTCAATCAGATCTTCCCATCTGTATAGACCTATCTTTGTTTTCTTCCTCTCTTCTGAGGTGTCCATCTCTGAAGCTTCACTAAAGCTGTAAGGATTTCGAGAGAGGAGCGATTTAAGTTCATCCAACTTAGGTGCTGTTTCAACAAGTTCCATGCAACCCGGGGCAACTTTGAGAACAGATGCAACCACCATATTGTCACCATCTTTGCTATTACCAGATTCCGAGGCTTTATCTAAGGGAGGTATGAGAAACACAGAGTTGGATGTACCCACGAATTTAACAGCATAGGTCTTGGATGCAGTACAAAGAACTGCATCTTCATCAGGCTGTCCTCTTATGGTTACTCTACAAGGAGAGAGAGAAAAAAAAAAACCAAAGAAACCAACAATTAGATAAAGAAATCAAAAGTTAATGTAAATTGTTTGATAAAATATCCTAAGCATGGAGCATAAAATTGTGCATACGCACCTTTGGTGCAGGACTTCTTGGAGGAGCTTGTCATCAAGTTCAAGAAGCATAAGGTCATCGTGCGGGCCAAATTGAGAATGATAAGCAATGGAAATTGAAGAGCGATGTTGAAGGCCTAACACTGCTTGAGCACCACCAGCAGATCCCGTTTGTGGAGGTAATATATCCATATTACACTGTCCTTCACTAAAGAAGGCTTGGGGGTATAGGCTGTATAGTCCAGTTTTTCACCCTTACCTTAAGTCCTTGCCACGCTACAACAGAGGATGAAACCTAAAGGAAAATCAGCACTAGGCTTGGTACCACAAAGTTAATCAATGTGACACGATTTGCACAAGTCATATAGCAGGCATAATCAATCCATACATGCATAACTAAAGCTTTAATCTGCTTCATTAAGTTTGACATTGCTGCTCTCCATGATAAAAGGCTTTATCAGGTAGAAACTTATCAGTCAGCTAAGTCTTTTCTGATGAAATTCCAAGGATTAAGAAAACGTAAAATAACCATTGAGAGCTTTCAACAGTTGCATTCCCTATTCCTAATAGCAAATGCTCTTCCTTTTTTTCTTCACTCTCTTTTTCCTTTTTTGACTTTTCTTATCCCGAATGCTCTTCCCTTCCTGAATTGCATAATAGATTTTGGATACCACAAATATAAATGCAAATTACAGCTTCGTATCTCCTTACGAAGCAACAAAACAACAAAATCGGAGTAGCAAACAGCAATCGGAGTTGCAATTTACGAGAATAGCAAAACCAATTAGTGCGTTTCGGCCAAAATTGGGAACTACTTCAATAAAGCAACGAATACAAGCTCAAAACATGCCTACGAGCTGAAATAGAGGGGAGTATCTGATACAATGTTGTTAAACACATATGCAATCGAAAATCGAAAGCTTTTGTAAAAAAACAAAGCAAGTGGGACTTCATATTAATTCAAACAGAGAGGAAAAAATAGAAACATCAAAAGCATACTTACCGTCAAATCAATCTCGTGAAGATGAGGGATTCCGATCGCCCGTTCTAGTCTAGGGTTTAAGAGGCGGGAAAATAAGAGACTGGGCTCGTTTTAGACCTGGATTTGAGATGTTCCCTCCAAAAAATAATACTCAGCCGTCCCGTCTTAATTTGAACATTTTCTTTTTTTTGTCGTCCCATCTTATTTTGTACACTCCTAAAATGAAAAGGAACTTTATAATTTTTAAAATCTTCACCCTCAATCTCCACCTTTTAAAAAGTTAAAGATTTCATAAATTTTATTTTTTCTCCATATACGCGCCGAAATAGGTGTACAAATTAAGTCGGGATGGAGAAAGTAACGAAGATCTGTATTAGGGAGGGAGGAAACGCCATGATTTCGGAAATACAACCCTTTATTTTTCTTTTTTTTTTTTTCCTTTTCGGTGTTGATGTCATAATATCTATTGTCATATCATAAGGCCTTCCCCAATGGCACTACCCAAAAAGCAGGTATTTTGCTGTCACGTCAGCGCCACCTCAAAAGCAAAAATACCCCTACCTCCAAAACAAAACTCCTCCCCAACAATATACCCAAAAAGTAGGTATTTCCGGGGGACCCACCTTAATTTCCTATTTATCCCATTCTTATTTTTATTTATCATCTATATTATAATTAACTTATTTCGGATAAATAATTAATAATTAAATATTCTGATTATTTTAACTTTTTAATATTTTAGGATATTTTCGAAAAAAAAAAGACCAAAAAAATAATATTAATTTTTTTTATTACGTAAATAGTAAAAATACAAATTGAAAGCTCACACCGTACAATTTAAAAAAAAAAAAAAAAAAAAAAAAAAAAAACCCGACAGCAACAACGCCTACGAAGTCCCGACATATTTTAAATCTAGCTAATTATTTTCGGACCGAGCCCAAACATGCTCAATTAAATCCTGCCGAAGCTGGAGATGTTTCTGCTTATCCCGAAGTTGGACACCTCTTCTAACGTAGTCAACGAATGCTCCAGTTGATCCTTGACTTACGTGAGGAGGCGGTATGGCGTAATTGGGATCGTCAGACCAATCGATCGCTGCATTTCCTTCATTTTCGATAATCATGTTGTGCAATATAATGCAAGTTAACATTATATCCTTCAAGTTATTCTTATACCAAAAACGACTAGGACCGTGAATCATAGCAAAACGCGCTTGAAGCACTCCAAAGGCTCGTTCGACGTCCTTTCTAGCAGCCTCTTGCAGTACCTTGAAATATTGTCTCTTCGGATCTTGGGGACATTGAAAGCTTTTCACAAAAAATTATTTTCTAAAAGCTATATAATTTCAGTAAAAAGAAAAAAAAAAAAAAAAAAATTGGAGCCGTTGCAATAACGGCTATTTTTACACACATATCTCAATTTTAAACACACATATCACATACCAATACCAGCATTAAAAAAAAAACAAAAAAAAAACGGAAAAGGAAGATGATGGCAGACAATGGCGCAGGCCGCGGGGCCCACGGCTGCACGCGCATTGCGCGCGCGTGGCGCCCACGCGCCTGCGCTGCCGAATGAACGCGCGCGTTCCCCCCCTCCCGCGGCACCCCCACGCGCGGCCAACCCAGAAATTCCTGGGTAGCGTTTTCGCTACCCGGGTTCTCATACCCAACCCCCAAAAATCCCCCCAAATGGCAAATACCCATTTTTGAGGTTTTTTGGCACTTTCCACCTTGGCAATATTCCTCCCATTGGGGAGGGCCTAAGAGTTTTATTTGAATGGTTGAATACTTTTTTAATAATAATAATATAATAAAATTATCAATTTATATTTTATTTGAGGATATAAAATTAGGAGTTAGATATTTTTTTTTTGTCAAATTATCATTCTTCCTTCTTATGTATGGTCTTTTTACATTTAACTAGTTATACTCCCGTGCGATGCATGACATATTATTTTATAAATAATAAATTTATATTTTACCTTTTTAAAATAATAATATTTTTATATTAATAGAATAATTTATAAAGTAGAATTGTCGAAGTTAAAAATTAAAATTATCATTATGGGTTATATATTTTAAGGTTCTTAAAGTTAGTACAATTGTAAAACCTTCGATCCGAAAATATTCATAATCAACATAAACATAAAATATATCTCTCGTAAAATGAATAAATAAAAAGAAAATCATTTTGATTTATAGTTGAAGTAAATTATATTTTTACAAACTTCGTAACACTTCCTTATACACAAATCGAGATTTACAATCCCTGTAATTTGTTGTTGTACAAACCACTTATATAGCTGACAATGACTTGACATTTGTTCATAAGACTTCACATAAAGAGAAACATCATTTGTTATATAAATAAAAAAGAGACCTTAAAAGCATATAAATATTGTTGAATACAACTTATCATTCTTAATGGCATGTGAATCTAGCTAAAATTTCTACTAAGCTTATGACATTATAAAACATTAAATTGTAAGACAAAAGTAAATAATTAAATAAATAACTAATCCAAACATAAAAAATTGTACTTTAGAATATTATAACATTCAAATTACGTTTATTATTATTGTAGCATAAAGAAATTTAGGATACTATATATTTTATACTCTTTCCGCAAAAGATAACAATCATATTTTAATAACAATTTTAGGTTATAGAAACACGACTCATTTCAAATTAGTGGATTGTTTGAAAATACTTGTGTCTCTTTTTATTAAAGGAAAACTATATATATGTACATATATATATATATATGAGCTTATTAGAAACGTAAAAAAAATTACATACTATTAATTTTCAACCGTTATCTTATTATACATGATCATAAAATAAAATCATCATTTTCAAAATTATTATTCAAGATATTGTTAACTTAAACAAATAACTTACTATTGTTTATACTAATAATATTCCTGTGCGATGCACGGAACTTTATTTAAAAAGTAATAATTTTAATAAAACTAAATATGATACTCCCTCCGTCCCACCCGAGATTGCACACTTTACTTTTCTATACGTCCCACACCAATTTGCACACTTCTCACAATCTCCCCCTTAAAATCTCCATTTTCAATCTCCACCTTTAAAAAAATCAACCAAAAAACAAAAGTAGCTTTTTCTTAATACGTATCGGGTCAACCGTGAAAACTCCCGCGGGACGGAGGGAGTATAATATAATATTTAAATATGCGAGCGTTTTATCCTAATAATTTTTTTTTTTGTTAAAATATAGGATAAAACATAAATAAAATAATAAGTAATGTAAATATAAGTTTCTCGCACGTCATATATGAATTTAATATAACTTACTTTATGTATATATATCCTTTTTCTTATAATAGACTAGCATTAAGATAAATGTTCAATATTAAAAAAGAAAATTCTTTTTCAAAATGATCATTTCTTATCTTTGAAATCCAAACATACATTTAGTGTGTCTGCAACATTCTTCACCTATGTGCATAATAGCTTAATTAATTATGAATGTTAAAATAAATATATATAACTATCAACTCATATTATTAAATAAAATAAACTGGAAAATGTTATAAGAAATTTAGTTTTCTTTATTTTTTCATTTTACTTTAAATATTTAAATTTATCTAAATAAAGTTTTAAATTCTAAATATTTAATTATCTCCTTTTATAAAATCTTATCTGCAAGTTTTAGTACTTTACTTGGTATTTTCGATATACAAAGAATAAAAAATTAACAAAATAAAATTCAAAAGTTATTCAATAGTTGGAATAACAAAATAATTCAATAGTTGGAATAACAAAATAAAACATATGAGTGCTTTAATATTTCTTAATACTTTCATATATATATATGTTGAAAAGTTTTAATTAAATTATACATTTATATGTTAATAGTAGATTTATTTAAAGATATACATTGGTTAATGTAAAAAGAAAAATTGATTAGGTTGCAAAACGTGAAAAAAAAGACATAATTCAGATTGGTTAATGTGACCCAGTATTGTTTAGGTAGTAAAGTCTAAAAAATATATAGTTTTAGTTGATTAATTTTTCTTATTTAAAAGAAGTTCAGTTGCAACTTGTATAATATCATAATATAGGTTGCAAATTGTATTTATTAAATATATCTAAAACAAATAAAACTAATTAAAAAAATTCTAAGATTAATTATCATATATAAAATTATATATATGAGCGAAAATCATAGTTTTATGATTTATCAACAAAAATAATTATTATATAAAATAAGCATTAGCAAATTCAATAATTTAGTAAGCTGATTATAAATCAAATATTAACTTGAGACAATTCATGTCAGATAAAACAAATTGATTAGTTGTGATTTTAATGAAATAATCAAGTGAAATAATTTGTAAAAGAGAATTATTTCAATGATTTTTAATTGTATTCCAAACCAATATTATATGTTTTGTACAACCCACAATAAACACTGAAATCTTACTTAAATGATCAACGGACAAATAATATAATATTTTAAATAGAATATCTTATTATTATATATATCATATGGATGTCAAATCAAACATCGTCAAAAGATGATTAATTCGATATAGTATACATAATAAATACATTAAAAAAAAAAAGATATTTGCAACTTTAGAAGGTAAAATAAATTTTGATTCTTACTAACTGTGACAACAACTTATAAATCACAGTCTAAAACTTTAGGCTGGAAAGTGTTACTTACAGAATTGTCACTAATGTGGCTTATATATATATAGAGAGAGAGAGAGATTTTTCTAATTTATAAAATAATATTTAGATTCTAACTATAAATAATAAAAAATAACCATAAATATATAATAAAAGGAACAATAATATTTTATTTGGATCATATGCAATGTAAAGTTTAATAATTTTCTCATTATGTCCGTGCTTTTATTTTATATTTAGCTTTTATTTATCTAAATAAACTTTCAAGTTCATATTATAAATATTTATAACATTGAATTTTTATTTGCAACTTTTAACATTTCATTTGGTGATTTCAAACATACTTAAATAATTTTTATCTAATAAAATCTTATTTTAACAAAATAAAATTTAAATTTTATTTAATGATTCGAATACAAATTAAAGTCTTTGGTTTCTTCAAAATATTTAGACACTTTCGTATTTTATTTGGTATTGTAAATTATTTAAATAAATGTCATAGTCTTCTTATAAATGGTTTATTTATTTGAAGATAAAAATTGATTAATACAAACAAATTTATTTAGATTGTTAAAAGTAAAAAAGGCATTTGTTGTTGATTTGTGCGACCAAGTATTATTTAGCTTAAAAAGTGTAAAAACATATAATTGAAGTTTTAACAAAAGTAAAAAATTAAAAAGTTTACCAAATGTAATAAAAGTCATAATTTAGACTACAAAGAATAAATTTCCTTAAAAGAGTAATTTTAACCAAATACTCGTTATTAAAAATACAAATTGGTAATTAAAAATAATTTCAATACCTATTTTAATAGATAATTATATATATGCTCAAAGTCGTGATAAGAAGATATTTTAGCAGATTTGATAATTTAATAAATTGATTATAAAATAGATATTGTTGTTTTTACTTTTGATTTAATAAAATAGGACTTTCATTATTTAAACAATGAGCTTTCTCCCTGACTTAAATAAAAAATAAAAAATAAACTGAAAATTCATGTCAAATAAAATAAATTGATTAGTTGTATTTTTATTAAAAAAAAAGTAATCATATTTTTTATAAAGAAATTATTTTACTAATTTTAGTTGAAATTAAAACCAAAATATTATAGTCCAATTCACAAATAATTAACCAACAAACAATTTGTTTATCCAAATAAATATCTCATTATAATATACTCCCTCCGTCCCAGCTAAACTTGCACACTTTCCATTTTCGTCTGTCCCAGCTAAACTTGCACACCCCTTAAAAAGGAAAGTTATAATCCAATCTACACCCTCAAAATCTCCACCCTCAATCTCCACCTTTAATTCATCTTTGAAAAGTCAACAAAATCCCAAAAAATAACTTTTCTTAATACTTGTGACAACTCTCTCAGTGCAAGAATAGCCGGGACGGAGGTAGAATGTGATATGAATGTCAAATCGAAGATAGTGAAAAGATGAATAATTTGGTATATTATGCATAAAAATCGGATTATAAATGTAAAAGTTATTTGTATTTTAGAAAAGTAAAAGAAAGTTATGACCTTACCAAAAATAAGAAAAAAATTACCAATTATGGTCTAAAATTTTTGGAGGGAAAGCTAAAATTACATTAATGCCCTCCATTTTACTTCTATATATACTAGTAATATCCCCGTGCGATGCACGAAAGTTTATTTAAAAAGTAATGATTTTAATAAAACTAAATATGATATAATCTAATATTTAAATATGTGATTGATTTATCCTAATAAAATATATATTTTTTAAAATGTAGGATAAAATATAAATAAAATTATACGTAATGTAAATATAAGATTCCCGCACGCCATATATAAATTTAATATAACTTACTTTATATAGGTACATATATATGTGTGTGTGTCTGTGTGTATATATATTTTATAAATTAACATTAAGATAAATATTTAATTTAAAAAAAAAAAACTTTTTCAAAATGATTATTTCTTATCTTTGAAATCCAAACACACATTTAGTGTGTCTGCATCATTCTTCGCCTATGCGCATAATAGCTTAATTAATTATGGATGTTAAAATAAACATAAATATCTAACAATCAACTCATATTATTAAATAAATAAGCTGGATAATATTATAAGAAATTTATTTTTCTTTATTTTTTTTATTTTACTTTAAATATTTAAATTTATCTAAATAAAATTTTAAAGTCTAACTATAACTATCTCCTTTTAAAAATCTTATTTGCTAGTTTAGTACTTTACTTGGTATTTTCCGATATACAAAAAATAACAAATTAACAAAATAAAATTCAAAAGTTATTCAATAGTTGGAATAACAAAATAAAACATATGAGTGCTTCAATATTTCTTTATACTTTCATATATATGTTGAAAAGTTTCAGTTAAGTTATACATTTATATTGTAAATAGTAGATTCATTTAAAGGTATACATTGGTTAATGTAAAAAAATTGCTTAGGTTGCAAAATGTGAAAAAAAAAAAAAGAAAAAAAAGAAGAAGACATAATTGAGATTGGTTGATATAACCCAGTATTGTTTAGGTTGCAAAGTCTAACAAACACATAGTTCTAGTTGGTTAATTTTGCTTATTTAAAAGCAGTTTAGTTGCAACTTGTATAATATCATAGTATAAGTTGCAAATTATAATTATTTATAGAAAAATAACATTAATATACCTAAAATAGAAAAAAGTAATAAAAAAAATTATAAGATTAATTATCATATATAAAGTTATATATATGAGTGAAAGTCATAGTTTTGTGATTTATCAACAAAGATAATTATTATATCAAATAAGCATTAGCAAATTTAATAATTAAATTTAATAAGCTGATTATAATCAAATATTAACTTGAGACAATTCATGTCAGATAAAACAAACTGATTAGTTGTGATTTTAATGAAATAATCAAGTAAAATAATTTGTAAAAGAGAATTATTTGAATGATTTTTAATTGTATTCCAAACCAATACTATGTTTTTTGTACATCCACAATAACACTGAAATCTTACTTAAATAATCAACGAATAAATAATATAATATTTTAAATAGAATATCTTATTATTATATATATCATATGAATGTCAAATCAAACATCATTAAAAGATGATTAATTTGATATAGTATACATAATAAATAGATTAGAAAAAAAAAAGAAAGATATTTGCAACTTTAGAAAGTAAAATAAATTTTTATTCTTACCAAATGTGACAAGAACTTACCAATCACAGTCTAAAATTTTAGGCTGGAAAGTGTTACTTATAGAATTGTCACTACCGTGGCTTATATATATAGATTTTTTAATTTATAAAATAATTTTTAAATTATAACTATAAATAATTAAAAAGAACAATGAAATATATAATAAAAGGAACAATGATATTTTATTTGGATCATATGTAATGTAAAGTTTAATATTTTTCTCATTATGTCCCTGCTTTTATTTTATCTAAATAAACTTTCAAGTTCTAATTATAAATATTTAATTTTTTCTTTATAACCTTGAATTTTCATTTGCAACTTTTAACATTTCATTTGGTGATTTCAGATATACTTAAATAATTTTTATTTAATAAAATCTTATTAACAAATAAAATCCAAAATTTATTTAATGAGGCGAATAACAAATTAAAGTCTTTGGGTTCTTCAAAATATTTGAATATGTTCATATTTTATTTGGTATTGTAGATTATTTATATAAATGTTATAGTCTTCTTATAAATAATTTATTTATTTGAAGATAAACAATTATTAATGCGAACAAATTTGTTTAGATTGTTAAGCGTAAAAAAGGCATTTGATGTTGATTTGTGCGACCAAGTGTTATTTAGTTTAGAAAGCGTAACAATATATAATTGAAGTTTTAGTAAAAGTAAAAAATTAAAAAGATTGCCAAGTGTAATAAAAGTCATAATTTAGGCCACAAAGAATAAATTTCATTAAAAGAGTAATTTTAACAAAATACTCGTTATTAAAAATATAAATAGGTAACTAAAAATAATTTCAATAACTATATTAATACATAATTATATATATGCTCAAAGTCGTGATAAGAATATTTTTTAGCAGATTTGATGATTTAATAAGTTGATTATAAAATAGATATTGTTGTTTTTGCCTTTGATTTAATAAAGTAGGACTTTCATTATTTAAATAATGGATTTTCTCCCTGACTTAAATAAAAAAGTATTAGAAAATTCATGTCAAATAAAATAAATTTATTAGTTGTATTTTTATAAAAAAAATACTCATATTTTTTTATAAGAAATTATTTTGCTAATTTTTGTTGGAACTAAAACCAAAATATTATAGTCAAATTCACAATAAATATCAATTCTAGCACAAATGATTAACCAACAAATAATTTATTTTTTCAAATCAAATATCTCACTATAATATATGTGATATGGATGTCAAATCGAAGATCGTGAAAAGATGAATAATTTGGTATATTATGCATAAAAACTGGCTTAAAAATAAAAAAAGTTTATTTATATTTTGAAGAGTAAAAGAAAGTTATGAACTCACAAAAAAAAAGACAAAGTTACCAGTTATGATCTAATTTTTTTGGAGGAAAAGCCAAAATTACATTAATGCCCTCCATTTTACTTATATATATATAGATATAGATTTTAGGAAAGTAATTTATTCTCATAATAATTGTGATATGCTGCGTGGATAGTATGAATACATAAGTATATAAAAAAACTTTAAAAGACGAAGAAAAAAAAAAAAAAAACCCTTTCATTTAACCTTAAAAGATATATGTGATTCCAATAAAATGTAATACCTAAAATAAGTAATATAAAATTCATCAGAATTCCTAATGTTAAGATTTTTTCTCCAATTTCTTCATTTCTTAAAATTATAATTTATTTGTACTTATCCAATTGCATATTATGATAGAACTATAATAAACAATTATCGGTAATAAGAATCAACATCCACAAATTTATAGTCCATTATAATCCCTTTAAATTATTTTAAGAAAACTAAGAAATACAGTACATTCGGGTGTACAATGAAATGCATTGTTACAGAAAAAACGCATGCTTGCATTGAAGAAAGAATCTTACATATCTTATTACAATGGAAAGCCAGACTAGTTGTTGACCTCGGCGTATGTATATATAAAGTACCTCCATTTTCTAGGTTTTGTGAATTGTATATAAATAGATGTCCTTTTATTTTCTTTTCCAATTTCTTCCAACACTACCCTAAAAATTCTTTAATTTTCTAGCCTACTGTATACAATACCATAAATTTGGAAAAACAGAGATAATATAAAGAAAATGCGGGGAGATGATTATGAAATTTAGTTGATAGTATATTTGTCAATTTCCCTACCTCTTTATTCTCTTTATTTAGTTGACACACACACACACACACACTAAATATATGTTTGGGTTTCAATATTAGGAGATATTCATTCTTAAAAGTAGATATAATTTATTTTTTACATTGAATATTTTATCTTAATGTAAATTTATAAAATAATATATTTATAAAATGTAAGTTATATTAAATCCATATATCACTTAGGAGAAATTGAGATTTACATTATTTATATTTTGAGTTTATATCATATTAGAACATGTAGTATGTGCGTTTTTCATTTTCTTTTTCAATCACAACCTGAACTATACGTTTTTCACGTTTGCAATGTCTGCTAGCAATTTAAGTGCGGAAAATAAAAGATATTAGAAAATATTTTAATAACATAAAAATTTTAAAAAATCTAAAAAATATTTTTTAAATTCTAAACCTCATTTAAAATACCAAAAAATTAACTTAAACATGTTGAAAATATATTAAGTATTGAGTATTTTTTATAAAAAAGTCAAATCAAATCATTTTAAGCAAGAAAAATAAAAAATTAATTATTTTTTTAAAATCATAAAACTGTTATAAATTTCTGAAAATTATCTTTTAAACTCTAAAATTTATTTAAACTATTTCAAAGTTATCTTGAAAAATTATTTTAAAATCAATAAAATTTTGTTTAAGACATGTGGAAGTATCTATGAAAAGTCAAATTTTATGATATAAGTATCTTTCATTACTCCAAATTAAAACCACTAGTTAGATTTTCATAAATTTTGAATTATTTGAATGCATGATCTGATGATGCTGAATATTTTAAGTAAAATTTTAAATACAAACTTGAAATTTGATTAGTTTCTCTCCCTATTATTTCAGTGTGTATTACACAGGTTGTATAATTACATATGCATATAAGGGTAAAACAATGTCAAATATTTTAAAAAATTATCGTTTGAAAGCCACATATATTAAATAATATTATATCAATATAAGAAGCCACAAACATATTAATTACTTAAATAGTGATAAACTATATTTGACCGCACTGTCGGGTGCAAACAAATTAGATTATTATTTAAATACCTAACTTTCCTAATAGCAGATGGAGCAAGTCAGGGTCGATCCCACAGGAAACAGGAACTAATCGAATTATTGTAATTAACCAATTTTATATAAGTAATTATATTAATATAAGTATAACTATGATGAGGGGGAATTTATTTGATGCAAATTAACTAAACACTTAATAATTAAAACTAGCAAATTAAGATGAATTAAAGTATGAATAAACGACATTCCCGCCTTTAACCCAGTATCCCCCTAGTCTGAATATCCATGTAACTAATGCAATTGCTTGACTAATTAGTTCTGAAACACCTACTCCAAGAATGAACAGGTACGCTTAGCTAACTCTTGTTACCCCTTAAGTATAATTAATTACAGGTTCGCTTAGTAATTAATCTTATCTAATTATGTAGTCCTAGGATAAGATCGCTAGAACACCATTAATCAAATGCATAGGAAACTAAGGTAACAGAGTAGGTACGGTGTTGTACTCACAAGCTTGGTACAAATGACCGCGACTTATGTTATCCTAGTGAGTAACCACTTTTTGCTACTTTTGGACACAAACACATAACAATTATGGATTATGAATTTATGACCTAGCGACATTCATATGCCTATTATCAGGGTGATCAATCTAAATAGCAAACATATAAAAGATAGAGTAAACCGAATAACATAAGTAATTTCAGAACATAATTAAAATCAAACAATCACCGGATTATTTACACAGACATCAGTCTAGGGTTTAGCTTAGTCAAAGACGGGATATATAAAACTTAGCCGATCATAGCGATCGCTAAGAACAAATTACAAAAACAAAACATTAAACTAGAAAACCCGAATTGTCGAATCTTGAGTCTTCGTGTTCTTCAGAATTTCCAAGTCCGATCTCTTCAATCAATGTCAAAGTATAAAGTTGGACTGGGCATCCTTCTGTCTCGGCCAAGACTCAATGGCTCGGCCGAGCCTTGTGTATATCTTTCTCGGCCTCTGGATTTTCCTTGACCTTCTATCTCGGCTGAACCCTCCTCGTCTCGGTCGAGCTCAGTTCCTGTAGTTTTTGGCTCGACTTCTCTCGGTTTTTGACTTACGGGACTTGTTTTCACATCCTTAGTCGAGTTCGACTCTTTGATCTAATTTTACCCAAATAACTTCAAAACAAGTCATAGACATTAAATCGTCCAATAATGTAAATATGAGAAATACACGACCACTTACGCATGCAAATGTCACTAAATAGACACTTAATTCGACCTATAGTGCACGCATAATTACGTGTACCAAAATCCCGCAAACATAAACCTTTGTTCGTCCCGAACAATGCAAAAAGAGAAGAAACACAGAAGACACGTGTTCAGGGCGACTTAAGTGGCAAACAAAGTTTCAGAATACATTTGCTTTAGAAAGACAATACAATAATCCGAGCATATCCGACATAGCAACTTAAACTACTTTCGAGACTCGATACTTTCAACAAGTGATCCTTACCGGTTAAGTGTATCACTTATCTCTATAAATTCAATTCACTCGCATTGGACTACATGCAACGCCTACCATATGCTTGCCCGTTATCTAAATAAGACCTCGTACTTTGACATGTGCAACATAAGATCGAAAAGGTCTTTATTTTAGGTTATAATGTAGGCTTAAGGTAAGGTGAGAAATATTTGGATAAAAGTGCCTAATTTTTGGACTAATCGAGTTTTCCTACTCAACCACCCCTCACAACAATCACTTAATCATCACTCTTTTAATTTTAGCAAACTTTCCACAAGAAAGTCCCTTCACCCAACAAAAATCTTTACAATAACCCAAACACTTCTTCGTGCTTCATTTCCGGGTACCACAATTTGGGACTACCCAATTTTTCATCAACTCAAATAATTAAGCACTTTTTAGACTACTTACCTCTCCTTTGAACAAAAATAACCAAACACGTATTTACAACGACTTTTTCTTTTCTTTTCTCTTTTTTTTTTCTTCGTTTTCTTTTAAAAAAAAAGTAATAACAATAACCAATACTTCACACTTCACACCCCCTCCCCCAAATTTGGTTTTTCAACCAATGTTTGTGGGGAAAAGAGTGGGATGAATTGGTTCTACACAGATAACACGTAGGAGAGATTAGTTTAAGCTCAATTCTTTCACCTATCATTTGTATTCCCCCTTTTTGCCTTCAAAACTTCCCATCTTTCATCCATATCAATTCCCACAGCTTTCTGACTACCTTCCAATCCTCCTCCCTCAGACTCACTCTTAGTCCAAATGGGCCAAATGTTTCATATTAAAGGAATGGGCTTGTAATGTAAGGCTATCAACGAAAAAGCTACAAAGCTCAACTGGGCTAACAACGGAAAATTTTATTGGTCACAAGGGAAATATTTTAAGGCTGAATAATAGGTTAAAAATAAAAACTTGCCTAATATCATTTTCTAAATCACATCATGTCCGACATATTCGCAATAGAGACTCCGGGCAAGTTCTAGAGACGACTACACATAACCAAAGAATTCACACTGAAAGAATGTAGATATTACTCTGAAGATGGGAGTACAAATTTTTGGCTAAAAAACTCACAGGGTTATAGGTGATCACAAATCTCAAGACCAAGCTCAATTTTATCTTCATTACATGTCATGCTCTATCATATGTTAATTTTTTTTTTTCAAATTTTAAGCACAATTTATGATCATCATTAACTAGTTGCACACTTGTCGTTACCCTAATATCTTGTCCTTAGACACACATCAAAATCAAAATAAAAACTCGGGTTTCAACTGACTCAATCCTAGACTCAACTAACATGCAAAGTACATAATAACTAAATATGACCTCAACTTGCAAAAAAGTGGCTCACAGGCTAGACGATCGACCAAGTAATTAGCTCACAGGCCAACACTTAATAAATGAACAAGAAACTAGAAGAAAGCATATATATACAAGAAAATAAAACTCAGAAGTGGCGAACACGTCTCACTCACATCCCCTCCCACAAACTTGGTTGAAAACCAATGTTTGTGAGGAAAGAGTGGTACGACTTGGTGCTTACTTACAGTGCTACTGCTGATTTGGCAGTTGGAACCTATGCATGCTCCAATATTCGGCTATCTCTCCCCACTGATTTCTTGCTATACCCATCCTGCTCCACTACTTCTTTGATTTCGAGTCATGTTAGTTCCTACATACTTTTCAAAAATGCAAATAAAACACATCAAGTAGAAAAAATAATAATTTAAAAGTAAAAATACGATAAACATCGGGTTGCCTCCCGACAAGCGCCTTTGTTTTACGTCGTTGGCTCGACTGGTTTACTTGTCCCTTAACGTTTGATCCATGGCGGTTTCCACCTTGGCCCTGACCAATTTAATAATTTACCCCCTTCATTCTCTCAAGCTCCTTTTTATGATGCTTCTAAGATATGGAAGTATTCAACTTATCCCTGCAACCCAGCTCATGGTTTCTTTCAACAAACGAGTTAATAACATTATTGGGCATAACAAAATGGTCAGTTTCATAGAATTCAATTACATCCAATATGTTAAATTTAACGACATGTCCATCGAACTCCATCGTGAGTGTTCCCTCACGAACGTCTATCTTTGTTTGACAGGTGTTTAAAAACGGCCTCCCTAACAATATAGGCGTAGGAGTTGATGGATCACCGTGTATGTCTAACACATAAAAATCCGCCGAAAATACTAAGTCACCTACTTCTACTAGCACATCTTCCATGACCCCACAGGGTATGTAGTACTCCGGTCAGCTAATTGAATTACTATCCTCATTTCTTTTAAGGGCCCAAGTTTAAGTGCATGAAAATAGAACGAGGCATGACGTTTATAGAGGCACCTAGATCTACCATAGCTCTCTCTATGGTGTGATTACCTATCGAACAGGGTACTACGAACATACCTGGTCCTTGCACTTTGGAGGAACCTTCCTTTGGAGGATAGCTGACACATTCTCTCCCATAATCACTTTTTCATCCCCTTTTCCTGCGTTTGTTAGTGCATAGATCTTTAAGGACTTTAGCATACCTCGGGATTTGTCTGATCGTGTCGATTAGCAAAATGTTTATCTCGACCTTTTTGAATACATCCAAGATCTCTTTTTCCTTGTTATCTTTCACTTTCATCGCAAGTCGGCTTGGAAAAGGGAGTGATTGAGCCGAAACAGGTGGAAAATTGATCTGTTTCTTCGAGCAATAAGTCTCGGCCGAGACTGTTGGTTCTCGGTCGAGCTGGGCAGGCAGCGTGCTTTGGTCTCGTATCTCGGCCGAGATTGTTTGCTTGATCTCCTCATTATTTTTCTCGATTTTGTCATCACTTTTCTCTCCTCGACTTCGCCCGGGCTTGTTAGACTCTCCAAGCTCAGTTCCACTCCTCAATGTGATAACGCTTACATTCCTCGGGTTGGTATCAGGCTGAGCAGGTAATTTGCTGTTTGCATTCTCTAGTCGACTCACAACAGTAGCTAATTGACTCATTTGAGTCTCTAGGTTCTTGATGCTAGACTGTGTGTCCTTTTGAAACTGAACAGTGTTCGTCGCCAAGTTCTTGACGATGTCTTCTAAAGATGGGCTGGGGGCTTGCCCATTTGGTTGCCTTTGTTGGTACATGCCCCGTGGAAGGCGATTTTGGTCGCCCGACTGCTGTGGCTGATTACCGTACCTCAAGTTGTGATGATCCCTCCACCTCCGATTATAAGAACGGGAGTAAGAGTCATACCTTCTTTGCTGAAAATTATCCGAGCCTACGACATTAGCATGGGCCTCCAATTCATTCACTAGAACTTGGCACTCGTATGTCGAATGCTCTAAAGTGTCACAAATACGACAGGGCTTGATAACGACCTTGCCCCCTGAAGCAACCTTTCTTACCAGAGTTGTTAACGCTTCAAGCTTGTCTTCTATTGCAGAATCGGTCATCTCTCATTGATTTAAGCGGTGCATCTCTACACCCAAATTGCTGCGCATTAGTAGCCATCTTTGATATCCGTTCCCTTGCTGCAGTTGGAGATTTATCAACTAGCACTCCTCCGATAGCTGAATCTGTATTATTTCGGTATGTCAGTGACAATCCTTCATAAAAGTATTGGATTAGCAGTTGATCTGTTATTTGATGTTGAGGACAGCTCGCCTCCAGTTTCTTGAACCGCTCGCAGTCTTCATATAAATTTTCACCGTGCATCTGTCTAGCTCCAATAATCTCTTTTCGAAGATTCGTCGCTCTAGAGGCAGGAAAATACTTCTCCAAGAAGAGTCTCTCCATCTCCTCCCAGGTAGTGATGGAAGATGGAGGCAAATAGTAGAGTCAATCCTTGGCCAAGTCCTTCAAAGAGAAGGGGAAAGCCCGCAACTTGATTGCCTCTTCACTAACCGTGGTTGGCTTCATACTTGAGCAGACGACATGGAATTCCTTCAGATGTTTGTGGGGGTCCTCGCCCGGGAGATCATGAAAGGAGGGCAGCAGGTGGATTAGCCTAAATTTCAACTGAAACGTGGTGTTCTCTCCCAAGTTGGGGAAAGTGATGCACAATGGCCGGTGAGTGGCTCCAGCAGTAGTCAATTCTTTCATAGATTTTTCTTGTGTCATGTCTGCTAGTTCAGGTTCTGATAAAAAAATGATAGGTTCAGTTTCCTCTCGAATCTCTCTTGCTTGCTTCCTCAGAATGCGGTCTCTTCACGTAATCTCTGGATCGAATTGAAAGTCTTTGTTACCGTGTGAACGAGTAATCATTCACAGCTGTAATAAGATGCAAACGAACAAGTGAATGCCTAAAATATATAAAACAAAAATTAAATAATAACAAAAATAAACTAGCAATGGTTAATACTAAAACGCAATTAATTTCAACCGTTCCACGACAACGACGCCAAAATTTGACCACACTGTCGGGTGCAAATAAATTAGATTATTATTTAACTACCTAACTTTCCTAATAGCAGATAGAGCAAGTCAGGGTCGACCACACAGGGAACAGGAACTAATCGAATTATTGTAATTAACCAATTTTATATAAGTAACTATATTAATATAAGTATAACTATAATGAGGGGGAATTTGTTTGATGCAAATTAACTAAACACTTAATAATTAAACTAGCAAATTAAGATGAATTAAAGTATGAATAAACGACATTCCCGCCTTTAACCCTGTATCTCCCTAGTCTGAATATCCATGTAACTAATGCAATTGCTTGACTAATTAGTTATGAAACACCTACTCCAAGAATTAACAGGTACGCTTAGCTAACTTTTGTTACTCCTTAAGTATATAATTACAGGTTCGCTTAGTAATTAATCCTATCTAATTAAGTAGTCCTACTATAAGATCGCTAGAACACCATTAATCAAATGCATAGGAAACTAAGGTAACGAAGTAGGTACTGTGTTGTACTCACAAGCTCGGTACAAGTGACCGCGGCTTATGCTATCCTAGTGAGTAACCACTTTTTGCTACTTTTGGACACAAACACATAACAATTACGGATTATGAATTTATGACCTAGCGACATCATATGCCTATTATCAGGGTGATCAATCTAAATAGCAAACATATAAAAGATAGAGTAAACCGAATAACATAAGTAATTTCAGAACATAATTAAATCAAACAATCACCGTATTATTTACACAAACATCAGTCTACGGTTCAACTTAGTCAAAGACAGGATATATAAAACTTAGCCGATCATAGCTATCGCTAAGAACAAATTACAAAACAAAACATTAAACTAGAAAACCCGAATTGCCGAATCTTGAGTCTTCGTTTTCTTCAGAATTTCCAAGTCCGATCTCTTCAATCAATGCCAAAGTGTAATTTTTGGACTTTAGATCTTCTATTTATAAACGGGGATGAATTAGGCTCAATTAGGCTGGAAAAGGATTAATCTGCGCACAAAGCTGGGCTGGGCCGCCTTCTGTCTCGACCGAGACTCAATGGCTCGGCCGAGCCTTGTGTATATCCTTCTCGGCCGAGACTCAGTGGCTCGGTCGAGAATTTTCTTCAGCCAAAATCCAAATTTTCCCTAACCTTCTATCTCGACGAGCGCTTCTCGTCTCGGTCGAGCTCAGTTTCCTGCAGCTTTTGGCTCGACTTTCTTGATTTTTAATATGCAGGACTTGTCTTCACATCCTTCCTTAGTCGAGTTCGACTTTTTGGTCTAATTTCACCAAAATAACTTCAAAACAAGTCATAGACATTAAATTGTCCAATAATGCAAATATGAGAAATACACGACCACTTACGCATGCAAATGTCACTAAATAGATACTTAATTCGACTTATTATGCACGCATAATTACGTCTACTAATATTGTCATGTCATATTCAAATAAAAAATAATTGACTTAGGGCATTTTTGTAGGTAATATATTTTTTCTTTAAAAAAAATAGAAAAGAAGAATAAGAAAACTAATTCAATCAACAAATCACTTTAGCATATGTATCTAAGATTTTTTCAATTGTAAAGTGTGAACCTAACAAATTTTTATTTTTTTATGATTTTTTAAAATTAAATAATTTAAAATATCCAAAAATTATTAAGATAAAAAGGTAAATTAAAGTAAATAATTGTAATCTACTCAAAAATTTCAATCCGTTCAAAAAAATATTATTTTTAAAATTATATCACACTTTAATTTTATATATGAATGTTTCAAAATCAAAATATATCATTAACATCCTAAAAAGTTATGTTACACTTACAAATTAATATTTTAAATATAATATATGTATTATGGATGTTAAATCGAGAATCATCAAAAGAGTAATTTGATATATTTCTTATGAAAAATCGAGTTGAGATGAAAATTTATTATATCTTGAGATTCGAAGGCAAAAGATAAAAAGATAAAAGATATAACAAAAAAGAAAAAAATTGATTGGAGGAGAACCCACAAAAGAAGGTGGATGAGACACATGTCTCTTATTTTTAGGGGTTCTCCATTTATTTAAGAGTAATTTTAAAAAATTAAAATAAAACAAAAATTCGGCAAAAGATTGTGAGAACGACACGTGTTTGTTCCTATTTTCATGCAACCATTTTTTAGTATTAAAGGTTGATTTACATTTTTTTATTTTTTAGTCAATTTAATAAATGTATAATTTTTCTAAAACCATCCACACATATTCATACGACTTAATTTTTTGATTGACTTATTCAAGTCATATATAACTAACATGTGAATTAGAATTTTATTTTACTTGAACTAGTGAAACGAAGCGTTGATTTTTAAAACATGTATCTTATTTTAAGACAAATAATTTTTTTATGGGACGTATGAATCAGTCTAATGTGCACTACAAGTGGTCAAGAGGCCGACGTTCGGAAAGCCCCTACACACTTGATAATATGTTTCCTCTACTAAACTACACCATTTTGTTTACACCAATTTCATATATGCATGCTACAAGTCTACAACTAGATTATTGAACATAGCTACCAAGCAAAAGTAGTTTCAAAATTTACCCCTATATTATATGTATTCGGAATCATAGAGGCGGCAAACTATATATGAAATCATTAAACATTGATTTATATTTAATAATTTAAACAGCAACATTTAACTACCTCGCCAATAACAGAGCCTCTTGAAAATAAAAACGTAATTAATAAATAAATAAATACGATATGTCAATGACACATTTACCAACTTCTATTCAATGATCGACATCTTAATGGTCCTAAGTAGGTATCAAATCGTTATTGGTAATTAAAATAATTAGGTTACATTACTATAGAAATGTAATTTACTCTTTCCTCGTGATCGCTTCAGGGGGAATTGCGGTTTTACTAGCTAGGTTCCTATATAAATTGCTTTTTGTCTTGGGGTGTTTTCTTATTACTTTTGCTTTTAGAAATGTGATTGAAGGTAGAAAGTTCTAAAAAATTACTTATAAATCTAAAAAAATTAATTAGAGAAAAGTATTAAACTAAATTTCACCCGCACCTTTTCATAATGAAATTACTTTTCTTAAAGCTAAATAATATAATTCAAGTACAATCAATTATAAATTGATATTAAGTTCCATGTTTGTGGAACCGGACCGGACCGGCCGGTTCGACCGGTTCAACCGGGAACCGGACCCGGAACCGGTCCGGTTGAGTTAAAAAATCGGATTGTATTTTTTTTTTTTTTTTTTTTAAATAAAGTTGTTTTTGGCCTATTTTAAGTTAAAAAAAAAAGGGATTTTCACATTTATCTTCATTTGCCCTTATTATTCCCATCTTATTTTAAATTTGGCACTAGAATGTTATTAAAAAAATTAGAGTTAAAAGTATATTTGGAATAATTGATATTGAAATATGTTGAATTTTTTTTTTACAAGTTAAACTCTAGTATCAAATTAGATTGTATTACACATAAAAACTATTGAAATTCAAAAGTCAACAAATTGCCTTTGACCGGTTGAACCGGTTGTTGAACCGGTCGAACCGGTCGAACCTTGAACCAGTGGTTTGTCCGGTTCGATCACCGGTCCGGTCCCACAAACGCTGATTAAGTTAGAGTCTCCTCTTGAGCTACGGTACAGAAAGCCTTGTGGCTTGGGTGTCTATCGACTTATTTGGTGGTCATACACGAGGCACAAGAGATGTTCTACATTTTAAGAAGGGGTTAACCTCGAATCCACAAGTCAACATATGTTTATAGAACAAGAAGTTAATATACACATGACGTACTTTAAAAATATTAGGAAATAATGAAAGTCTATCTACTTCTATTTTTAGGTGAAAGAGGTGGTCGCCTTAAGCTTTGGAAAAATAAGAAATTCCAGTGCTCTAAAACTTCTCATAATATTGATAAATATATGTCTGTTTGCGCGCACACGCATGTATAAGATAATATGCTGAAAGTGATGTAGCATAGTGATTTTAAAGTACGAGTAAAAGAAGAGCGACACAAGTTCGAACCTCGTTCTTGGAATAATTGTCACCGTCTAGGTATAGCGACCATGGATTAAGCTTGGGTCATAATTACATTTTGTTTTCAAGTTTAATTTTTTATTTTATTTTCTGGTGCACGCCATTTTAATTCTACTTTCTTAATTTTCTCTTTTAGTATTAGCAAAAAAAGTAATTGTTTTGAATTTGCTTGTCATGTTATTTTTTACATTATTTTCTTAAATATCTTTTATTATTTAATTTCTTCGTATTTATTTTAAATTGTATGAACAAAAAATAGGGTCCTCATTATCGGCTCTGCTTCAAATAGACTGGATCCTTTATTTTATTGTATTTCATCTTCTGTTCAATTGTCTTTAATGTGTTAATTAATGATATCATCAAATACACGTGTTATCAGTGGTTGATTTGGAATACAAGATAAAATGCATGTTTGAATATATAGAAGATTGATCCCTCTATTTTCTACCAGCTATATCACAATTGCACAATGTAGTTAATAATATCCTAGAGACAAAATATCGTGTTCCATAGAGACTAGTAATGGTTATACTTAAAGTACTACAGTGGTCGAATTTGGTGATGTTTCGGTATTTCTCCAATTACTCTAATCTTGTAGTCCCTTAACTAAAGCAATTGGATACTTTATACTTTAAATTCAATATTAAAAGATTATCTTAGGGTTATCTGATACGCGTCGTGTATACATGCATTATATCGATTTAGGAGTATTTCTTTGTATCATTTGCATGTGTACTTAGCCATTATGTGCTTAAATTCGTTATATTGGGTTAGATGGGGTGTTTGTACTTGTTTTAGTATTACATGTAATTATATGCCAAAAAAGTCCGTCTGGACGAAGTTTGGTTAAGAAACGAGCAAGATGATGGGAAGAAACGAAGAAAATACGAGCTAGAGACATAATGAGCTAACTCAGGTCGAGGTCAGAAATGGACTCGGTCGAGTCGAAAAATGTGATTTTCTAAATATTGGACATAATGCACCAACTTGGTCAAGGCCGAGAAGGTGACTCGATCGAAGCCGAGTCAAGCAAAACCCACGCAAGGGCAGAACTACTCAACTCGGGTGAGTCGTTTTGTGTCGGCTAAATTTCCCTTATATGTGTTTTGGCTTATTTCGAGTCCGTTTCAATCCTAATCTTTCCCAACTTATAAATACAAACCTCCTAATCCGAAATTATCATGCTTTCATCATCGGACAATACTTTGGAGGTGAGATCAAAGAGGAAGGAACGACGAGACAAAGATCGAGAGATCAAGAATCGAGTTTTATTACATCTTTTTCTTTTAGTTATTTACCAATTATATTTGTCTAGAATAAAAATAATCATACATGAAAATCGTAATTGAAATCCAAACCCTAGAACATGTCTTAATAATCCCATCTGAATTTTCCCTTGGTATTTGATTTCTTGTTTGCCAAGTAATTCTTATTTAATTAGTTAATTTATGCAATTTATGTTTTAAAATATATAAAACTCATTCACTTATTCGAGAGTCTAGATAGGGTAGAAGTATTAAATTGGGACATTAAGTTATGCATAGGAACAATCTTTGTGGGATCGACCTTGTTTGCCAGTAACTGCAATAACACCGTACACTTGCTGTTTACTATGTTAAAATTTAGTACATCGTTATCATTTCATGATCAATTACAACTTCAATATTGATGATTACCCCCTAATTCAGATTGGTCCTGTTACTATGAAGCTTCTTAATTGTATCTCAAACCCCTTTCGGAGCGCATGAGGTGTAGATCATATACAGGCTAATACAGCAGAGCAGTCTACAGATTAATCCCGTACATACAACTCTTAAAAGTTTCTAAGAAATACCTTCATATTATTAATCTTCCATCCTCCCAGTATTTCGAATAATATGTTAAGTGCAGTCTGATCATCAATATTCTCACCTGCTGAATTTCGAATATTGATTCATGTGTGCTAGAATTAGGTAATTAGGATATCCTAAACTCGAACATAAACTTTTACCAAACACATCGTTAACCATCCTAGCCAGAGGTAAAAAACGAACGGTAGATACAAGAGTTGACGTTGAAAGCTAACATCCACAAATGAAGTAAGTAGAAACGGAAATAATAGAATTGTCTTTATGTTAATAAGTTGCTATCATCCAACGTAATAATTGAAGGCGAACAGGTAGTGGTTGAGAAGAAGAAGAGGAGGGTGACGTGTCCATGGAAGTAATTTGCGGACATGTGAGCGAACGAGATGGCTGTCCAATTATGTCTTTCGCAACTGTTCAACATGCTTGCCTTTTTGGTACATCAATGCTCTTAATCAACAACTAATTTATGTGGCCCATTTACTTTCCTTAATTTAAAGATATAGTCAAACAAAAAGGAAAAGATTCCGATAAAAACATATACAAGCAGGATAAGGGTGTCTTCTTTTTAGGTTGGCATCCATTGATTAAGAGGACCCAATTTTAATACATTAATTTCGTCTACAAAATTTGATTCAACACTCTCTAGCATTAAGTAAACACACTAGCTTTTGAACTTGTTCGAGTAATGATAATGTTTTAACCAAATTGAGCAAACTATGTTTTCAACAAAAAATGTTTTAAATAAGTGAGTTAATACAAATAATATAAAATAATAATAATAATAATAATAATAATAATAATAATAATAATAATAATAATAATAATAATAATAATAATTATTGATGTTGTTATTGTTGTTGTTGTTGTTACTACTACTACTACTACTAAACTCGAACACAAGTTTTTTTATCAAAATATTGTGTTGTTATTGTTACTACTACTACTGCTACTATTATTACTACTACTACGAACTGTAACCAAACTCGAATACAATTTTTTTTTTATCAAAACATTGTGTTGATTAAAAGCCCCACCATATGTAACTAACATAAACAATTGAATTATCTTACCGAAATTTCAAATGAAAAGAACCAGAACTTAGTGGTTTCCGAATTGAGTAGAGCCATGAAATTACATGAAGCTTATATGTTTTGGGTCCCTTTATTCCATGTAATTAGGTTGAATAAGGATAAATAATTTAGGATATTTAATATTTACTTCGTTGATGTTTTAAATTCGAATTATCTTGAATACTCGGAATAACAAACTTCCCGAGATATTTTTATCCCATTACTTATCCTTCCTATTGACCGAAAATTTTGTGATAGTTGCCAAATTATTGGTGATTTTGGGCTAGAACATAAAATATATATTAAGTTTTTTTAGTTGAGCCCGACTATAAAAAGGTTGCACAAAATTCCGACCAACAGACATTATTAATTTATGAGTCTTGCATGCCTTCTTCTGTGAAGGTAAAATTGATGTTCAATGTACTAGTTGAAAAAGCAAAGAGAAATTGGCAGAACAATTTTGCCGTCATAAAACGGCACAGATGCCCATTTGTTCGGAATTTTGGCAGGCTGATATTAAAGTACATTTTTTTTTTTAATTGTCAATTACAGCAACCTCATTAAAACTATCAATATTTTTGCATAAATCATTAATATTTTATCTGGATGGAGGGATTTTAAATGAATAAATTTCAAAATTCTTAAATTTTAAATCCATGAATTTGAAATTCCTTGTTTAGATTTATGGTGGATTTGTAAAATAATTTTTAAATCCAAAATTTTCAAATACATTGTTTGACAAAAAACTGATACAACATTTATAACATTTAGTTATTTTCTTTAAAGTTTAAGGTCACAATTTTATATTTTTATTAAATAAAATAATATTTATCTACATATAAATTAACCGAATAATTTTTTCTTTTCAATTATACAAACATATATACATTTTATATATTTTATATCCCAAAAAATTATTGGGAGCATTTCACTGGAGATAAAAGAAAAAAGAATAAAATAACAAAAATAATAAAAAAAATTCTGGGAGCATTTTATTGGAGAACGAGAGAAAGAGATAGATTTGGAGAGGAGAGAGAGAGAGAGAGAGAGAGAGAGAGAGAGAGAGAGAGAATGGGAAGAGAGAGTAGGAGAGAGAGAGAGGGAGGGGAGGGAGAAGTGTGAGTGGTGAGAGAGTTGTAAATGACGACCTTTGTCAAATGATTTGAAATTCACCAAAATATAGTGTAAAATAGTGAATCTCAAATCTTGAATTTCTAATTGAGTTGATTTAAACATCTGAATTTACAAACTCATTTAATATTTTACCCAAACATATAAAGTGGATTTGACAATGAATTTATAAATCCATAACACAAATTCCTCTATCCAAATGAGGCCTAAATTTATTTTCGATACTGATACATACAAACTATAAATGTTTGATAGATAAATTACAAAACTTATTTTCTAGTTGATGGATAAACCACAAAACTTATTTTCCTATCATTTTTCGTTAGAATTCGGCACGTGACTTATGCGTGATAAAATTTTAAAGATGTCTTTTTGTCCAAACAACCTTTTCAATAGGTCAAAAGTGTAAAAAATTTCACACCTTCCTTTTACTTAACAATTCATTTGAATCGCCAACCATTCTCTTCTCCAGTATCTAGAACCTGCATTGTTGAAGGTGAGCATCTCCCTACCTACTAAAAAAGTTATTTGTAAAAAAAATCCTAAAAGTGTATCACGTGTAAGTCGCGTGCAGAATTTTGACGAAAAAGAATTGGAAAATAAGTTTGGTGGTTTATCTGCTAAACCGTATAATTTGTATGTATTAATGCTAAAAAAAAGTTTAGTAATTTATATACAAAAACGTTGATAATTTGATGTGATTGTTGAAATTAACTTTTTTTTTTGGTTGATCTATCAACTTATAAAAGTTAAGAGTCATTTAATAGTGCAATCATTGAATTAATATAATTGAATTTTTCATTGTTACATCCATGTTCTTTTAATTACATTGGTTAAATTTGCATTTACCTTTTATCTAATGTCACTGCAGTAAAAAATGGTCTTTTGAGATAATAAAAAGTGATCTCAAATAATAAATATTTGTCACAATTTATGAGAAATGATATCAAATAATGAGTATTTGTCACAATGTTACTGTCGTATCAATAAATTGGACGCAAATAATATATTTGTGATGATTTAGTGATCTTAAATGTGTCTCAAATATTTTTTACAACAACTAGTTGTCTCTAAAAGTAGCTTTAAAAGGATCTCAAATAATTTATAGAGAGATTTGTGATAACAAGTGATCACAAATAACATATTATCAGTAACCACAATTGTGATCTAAAAAAGTGTTATAGAAAAGATTTTTTTTTTTTTTTTTTTTTTTTGTTGTTGTAGTGTGTCCTATTTTACTGCTGTAAAAGTTTAGCTAAATCTAATAAAAAATTATGGCTGTTTCGGGTTTGTTATATGCGGCCCAGGTGTTGTGGGTGGGAGCTGATGGTCTACATTGTTTTAGGAGATCTATCTAATCCAGAAATATCGGTAAGGCAGGCCAAAGATCTGTTTGTGAATTAGGGGAGTATCGAAGAGAAAAAGCATGCAGTATATAAGGACTGTGTATGTGACAAATTCCAGAATTTCCTGATGATTAATTATTTTTCTGCTTCTCCTTCGTTTAATTTATGCAGAAAACATAAAATGCATGTTGGATCAGTCTGCACTTTGTTGCTTAAGAGAGACATCATTTATACATTTGTCTTTCATCAAATGCATCTAACGGGAGACTTAATATGTAACAGATACAGGAGGAAGAAGGTGTGAGAGAACAATAAGAAAAGCTCATAAAAAACAACCCATCAACATTTACCATACAAAACTTTGGTTTTCTATAAATCTCCTTAAACCTTACATTTATAAAGCAATAGTTCCCAATTACATTGACAAAAAAGAACCTTACGTTTCTCGCAGGTTAATTGAAAACGCATTAGATGTTTTCAACTACCTAGACAAAACTAAGCTTCAAATTACCAGGAAAAGAAATATGTAATATAGAAAGTGCTGTGAAGCTGATTTAAGGATGTCGATCCATATTAAAACTAAATAAAATGGATGTTCACACTTTATAAGTATTAGAAATTACAAAGGCTCGTTGGAGGAGGTTGAAGTACTGTGAGCTGATAAAAATAAAGTGAAAATAGAAGTTTAGGTTAAATAAATGGATGTTTAATTTTGTTGGTTGAGAATTGAATTGAGGTTCATTTTTAATGTAAAATGTAATAAAAAAAAGTAAAATGATATGTTTAAATATATGGCCAGCAACCTAAAAAAAACACGACTCAACTGATTCATTTCTCAATAAGTTGGGTTAAGTCATGAGTAAACACACCCAAAATATTAACCAATTTCTTTTAATGGGAAGAATAATACAAATAGTATTGGACCTACAGGTCAATTGCTTAGAACTCAACAGTTCACCATTCATCATTGTTTTTTTTTTTTTTTTCCTTCTTTGTATGTACTCTTAATTTCTAGGTACAACTGCCTAATTTATTGTCTTTAATTGCTTATAACTATTCAAACATTAATATATATTCTCGTGACACGGTTAAATCAAATTTAGATTCAAAAGTTTTTGTGCTGTTTGTTTTTTTTTTTTTTTTTCTTTTTTTGTTTTTTCTTAAGTTAAAAAAATTTGAGCTTTATCCAATTGTCACCATAGGGTAATAGCTCGAAAATTTTGTGGCCTGCATCAAAATGGACAGAATCTGTCCAACATTTTTTTTGTGTTATTTTTATTTTTTTCGATCATCTTTTAATTAAAATTATAAATATAATTGATATTTATTACAAAATTAAATTTTAATATCAACTATCATTTTGAAACAATCTAAAAAACTTGGCGTGTTTCTTTACCCTCAAACCTTAATCAAACATAAATGTTAAGATTTTAATTACGGCCTTTACAAAAAAATTATCATTAATATTTTTTAATACATTTAATAATTTAATTTAAAAAAAATATTTACTGCCCGGCAGATTCTCCCTGGACATCATTTTCCATTTTATTTTGAGTTAGTCCAGTAGCCTGATAATTGATTCACTTGTACTATATTACCAAAAGACAATGAAGAATCCATCTACACAGGAAGCCAAAATGGACACGTTAACTGTTGATTTCAGGGTGAATTAAAATCGATTAATAAATGCATACCCAGCTATTACATTTTCAAGTAAACCTAATTTGTCACCACTTAAGAAAGATATCCACATTTTACGTTTGAGATTTTAAGGACAAACATCTTAATTTTAATACCAGGATTTAGCCTAGCGAAACTGGGATACTTGGATTTGAAAAGAGAAAAGAGAAGCAACTAGACCAAAAAAACTTTAACGCAGAGATTACCTGTCATTCTATAGCTCACAATTGCTGCAAAAACTTATATGAGATCGTCACACGATGTGACGAAAAAAAAATATCACTTTCTGTGATAAAATATCACATTTATCTGTAAAAATATCACTTTTTTAACAAAAAAGGTCCTCCCTCCGTCCCGAATGAACTTGCACTGACCCCCGGCACACATATTAAGGAAAATTATTTTTTGATAAATGTTGACTTAGTCAAATATGTTTTTACCTTTATGTGATGACATATTTGTAGTTATATGATTAATGTGGGGTAAATATGTAAAGTTTTATTTTCTGAAATGAAAAGTGTGCAAAAGAGGTGGGACACCCGATTAGGGAAGTATGCAAGTTCATTCGAGACGAAGGGAGTATCACTTTTTATAGCAAAAGTACCACGTTTATCTGTAAAAGTATCAATGTAGTAAAAATATCACGTTTATCTGTAAAAGTGTCACTTTTTTCTGTAAAAGTATCGATTTTTTCTGTAAAAATGTATTCCGTCACATGTGTGTCACACACACTCACTCATCCTTGTATTATATTCATACCACCATTAAAATTACGTTGTTTTACTAAAACAGTAAGTTAAAGTGCGAGATATTAATACTTATGGAGACTGAAATTGCATTTTTTCCTGATGAAATTGTAACTTTCCCTATTTTCTCTAGTAACCGAGCAAACAATCACAGCTAGCAGGAAATATATGATTCACTTAGCACATATTGATGGTTCACAATTACTTACTTTGGATTCGTCCTTGGTAATCACATGCTTAAAGCAACAAGCATATTTTTTTCTGTGAGAATTGGGTGTATAAGATAAACAATAGGGCCTATTGTACACCCTTCCTAAGAAATCCCTAAAAATCCTAAAACCCTAAACGAAATGTACAATAAAAAAACCCTAAACAGTTGAGAGCTTCTCTCTCTAGGATCTACCTGCACACACATCCACCAGGCCCCTCCACCACTGTTCCGTCCGTCACCCGCTGGCCACCACCTCCGTCGACCACTGCTTGCCGCTGACCACCGCCTACCATTGAACTGCTACTGGGGCAATAGCAGTTCGCCCAACCCAGTTCACGGTCATTCTGCACTCCTCTTCTCGTTGCTCCGCCGACAGGCCTCTGTCGCCGATGGCCCTTGCCGCCTCCCCCTGACGTCCCCACCTCCTCACCTCCACAACCATTCCAACGACTATCCTATGGCCCATTAACCTTTCATCTCCACCATAGCTTTTGTTACTCCACCTTTGGACATCGACAATGCACATATCATCTCACTTGGTGTTCTGCCGCCGGCGTCCACCCTCCCTCTCCGCCGGTGGCTAAATCTTTTTCGGAAGTTGACACTCGTCCAAGCCATATCACTCCCGTGCCAAAGCCGACCCCCGTTCCTAACCCGACCTCAGTCATGTTCGGAGATAAGGTACATCCACTTGGCTCGCAAAAGATTATTGATAATATACATGCGTTTGATATCTCACCTAGTGTCTTTGATAACCTTATGTTAATTGTATGTATTGTTGGAAACTTTTCCCACACTATCTCCACTGCTCGCATGATAGTGACCGGATTAGCCGGGTTAGGCCTTTTTGGGAGGTATTGTTGGAGTTTTATGACCCCTTATCATATACGTATTGAGTTGGCCAAAGATAGTAATTATACCAAGTTATGGCTTAGCACTTTATCGTTCTCTAGTTGTCCTATGCGGGTCTTTTAATGGACCCCAAGTTTTGACCCCAAGGTCAAGGCCGCTTTGGCCCCCGTTTGGCGCCGCTTCCCAGGCCTCCCCGTTCAGATGTTCAACCATGACACTTTGTATGCCATGGTTGAGCTCATAGGCAAAACGCTTCAGATGGAATACTCGACTAGTAACAGGATCCGGGTTCTTTACGGCAGTGCCCAGGGTCAGCAGGACTGTCAGCGCCGTAGGCGCTGTGGGCGACGGACTCCCCCTCCGAGGCAGTCGGGAGGTGCTCACCCTCTTTTATCGGTACAGGATAGGCCGAACCTGAGAGCCGAATAGCATGCTCACGCTTGGAGGGCGGCCGTCCCCACTTTTGAGTGGCAGACCATTCTCACCAGGAGGATCATGCAGCCGAACCCCCAGTCCGACCCTAAGGCTAGCGATCCTCTGGGCGCGAGAAGAGGGTCGACCGAGCCCCTTATCGGATGAGTGGAGATGACCTTGAGGATGAGGTTACATTAGATGATGACACCATCGAAAATACTGCCCCCAGTGAATCTTATGTAGCTGAGTCTGAGCTGCTTGACTCGGACCCCGCTGATTTTGCTTTCAGAGGAGCACATACTACTTAGGGGGATTCTGGGAGACATAACATGATAGACATTAAGATGCACGTGGTGGCTATCAGCGAGCCGAGACCTTATGAGACCCTCCTTCCGATCTCCGCAGTCCAGATGCCATGTCTCCTGAACCTGGCGCTGGATCTGCTCTCCTGCGAATCCTCCCACTCGGATGCTCAGGTCCCGAATGGACATGGCGCCAGCTTCGGTACAGGGCAGGGACGACACATTCAACAATTTATGGCCGAGAAGGCCTGCTCGGCCACGTCTGAGAGGTCGCACAGATCTGGTGTGCTGCCGAGAGGTTTTAGTAGGCTGGGTCGCACTATCGAGAAGCTGGATAGGTAGAAGACCCTAGTCACACGTAGTGTTTCAACCGCGCGTAGTAGATGTGAGCACCCGACTAAGAGGCGTATATCCTCCCCTCCTCTAGCTATTTGATTATGTCTTTTCCGCTTATGATATGGAATGCCCGTGGGCTTCAGAACAATCCCACCCAGACTGACCTTCGTCAGCTGGTTAGGACGCACCGCCTTTCTTTTTGTGCTCTTTTAGAGCCAAAAGGCGATGGTTCGTCATGTTCGTTCATCACTCGCCGTCTTGGCTTTCATAGTGGGGTCAGTAATGTCTCCCGGTCATATTTAGCTTTTTACTGCCCTACATCATTCCATTGATGTCATCATTGACACTGAGCAGACCCTCCACATTCATTTGTCTACTCCGATCCTGCCTCAACCGATCTTCCTCACCGTTGTGTATGCTAGACTCAGTGACACCTTCATTATCCGCTCTGGGACACTTTGCCGAGCAATGTGGGAGACAATTTTAACATCTTCCTCCACGACCATGAGCATTACAGCAGCATCACTTATAGAGCGGGTGAGATGCTTGACTTTGGCAAGATGATCGTCGATTCTGAGCTGCTCGATTTGGATTACACCAGTTCGGACTACAATTTCCAGGGCAGGGAAGGCTTCCTTGAGAAGCTGGATCGTGTGCTCACGAAGACGGGTGGTCATTGGTCTTCGAGGTCACAAAGGTCTCGCACCTTCTTCGTACTTGGTACAACCATACCCTGTTCCTTCTCCATTGCAGATTCACCAAGCACAGTCAGGGATCTTCCTTCCATTCTCAGAGCATGTGGGTCTAATGCCACACTTTCCTAGACACTATCCAAGGGGTTGGGCAGCTCCGATTGGACATGTTGGTATGGTTAACCTATAGCTAAAGCTCACCCGGGTCAAGAAGCACCTGAAGCAGTGGAATTGGTCGGTCTTCAGAAATATCTTCCACATGATTTTAAGAGGCCCAGAGTGTCCATGCTGCTGCCGAGCTCGCCCATGACAATGACCCCACTCCTGCCCGATGCACTAAAATGTGGCGTTTTCACGCCGAGTATCTATTACACATTCGGATGGAGGAGGACTTCTTAAGGTAGAAGAAGACCATGCGTTGGACCGTAGAAGGTGAAAGGAACAATCGATTTTTTCAGAGCTTTGTGAAGCAGAAGCGGTGTCAGTCCTACATCCACTCCATCGAGGTTGACGAAGCCTACATCACTGATCAGGCTGGCATTTGAGACTTGACTTTTGCTTATTTCCAGAGCCTTCTATCGGCGGAGGAGGGGGAGTTGGAGGCTCCTTCCAATGAGTTATTCCCTAGGATCCCTAAGGATAACGACCTTGCTTCTCTTTGTGGGATGCCGTTTGATGAGGATATTAGGGAGGTTATTTTCGACATTGACCCGATGAGTGCCTTTGGTCTGGACGGTTTCTCCTCCCTCTTCTTTCAGATTTTCTGGGATATCATGGGTCCGGACGTCGGGTCCACCATTCGAGATTTCTTCTCTAGGAACCCCATGTGGAGGAGCTTCACCGCGGCTTCCATAATTCTGATCCTGAAGAAGCCTCAACCGGCGTCCTGGACTGACTACAGACCGATCACCTTCTGTAATGTCTTGAACAGATCATCTCCAAGATTCTGAACTCTAGGCTGACACCTCTTCTCCCGATGCTCGTAATGTCGAACCTAAATGGTGATACACGTTAATTATGCATGTATTTAGGTAGATTTAGGATCATATTTTATATCATTTACGTGCATATTTGATCGGCATTTATTTATATTTATAATATTTGGGTCATTTGACGTGTTTCGACTTGTTTTGAAGTTAATTAGGTAATTTTATTCCATTTGGATAAAGTTCGAAGAAGAAACAAGTCAAATAGGGTTAAAACGGATGAAAAGGGAGTTAAAGGAGCAAAAGGGACAACACGGCAGCGTCAAAAATGTCCTAGAACATGAAAAAGACACTGCCTAACCAACACGGCCGCGTCAAAATGTGTTCCGAAAGTGAAGTTTTCTGTCAGCTTGACATACCTCTAGTATTTTGGCCATATCTTGAGATCTACAACTCCGATTGAGGTGAAATTGGTGGCGTTAGAAAAGCTGATTCAAAGGGCTACAACTTTTTCTGAAAGGGATAAATCCCAAAATTACCAGAAGACCCTAAAAAATGGCTTGGAAGTCAGACCTGAAAACCTGTCTGAGCAAAACGGACGCGGCCGCGTCACAATGCCAACACGGCCGTGTCAGAAACCCTTTTCTATGAAAGTTTCCTTGAATTAATAGGATTTTGATCCTATCTTCCCAAGGATTCATCCACAACTCTATAAAAAATACCCCAAGCTCTAGAAATCAGGGGGAATCAGATAGAGAACATCAAGATTTAGTTACATCATCATTCTACCTAGAAGAAGTCTTGGAGGACAAAGAAGACGAAGATCATCGAGACGGATTCATCCAGGTTTAGTCGTTCTTTCCTAGTTTAATCTTTTACAATGTTTTCCATAGACTTTTGTATTGGATTATTGCTAGGCATGAGTAGCTAAGCTATTCGTGTCCCAGGGTTAGAGAGTAGGGATTATTATGACAATATTTTGATTATGATTTAATTTATTAATTCCTTTCTTTATGTGTTTATCTCTATGTTTGTGATTATAACTGGATTTAGCTTGATCACCTAGATTTATTAATTTAGTTTAGCAATTCCGCTTCGAGAGGAGGGAATCGTTATCAGACTTATGACATAGAGCGCAGTTGTCTATGACTGTGTAGGCCGTGGCTTAGGATCGTTTGGGAGTTATTATGTTTAATTGACTCGAGAGGGTAATTAGCTTAATTAATCAACGATTTAATCGCTTCGAGAGAAGGGTTAGATTATTGTCGTGCCGCCTAATAAACATTAAAATTGGTAAATTAATAGGTTAATCATATTCAACATTGAAGTAATATCCTGAAATCGAAGCCCTAGGATACCTTTTCTCATTGATTGTTAATCCTCTTTGTTTGCCAAGTCATAAGTAACATAGTTATTCGTGAAATTCCTCAGTTTTTGTTAAAATCAATCTTTCGCAATTTAGTATCTAGTTAGGACATTCCTAGAGTATTGAGGTATCGAACTACCTAAAACTATTCCTTGTGGGATCGACCTTGATTATCGCTACTACACCTACATCCGTACACTTGCGGAACACTAGGTTAAAAACCGACGTGTCAATTTTTTGATCAGATGAGCATTCGGGTCCTCTAAAGCACTTCCCCCGTACTGGTTCCAAAATACTGCTATCACCTCCTACTAACTATGTTTCTGCTGTCTCCGCATCAAGCCCTGAGTTTCGCATTTTTAAGCTGCTGAGGTACGGATGCGACCGTGTCCTTGTATTGACGCGGCCGTGTTACTTTCGAGCCAGAAACTGGTTTTCTGGACCGATTTTGACGCAGCCGCGTCCAGCATGTGACGCTGCGGTGTTGGTTGTCCAGCTTTTATTTGTGTTTGGAGAAGGATTTTGACGCGGCCGTGTTATAAGGCTGACGCGGCCGTGTTGCTGTTGAACCAAAAATTGGTTTCTGGGCATGATTTTGACGCGGCCGCGTCCATCTTGCGACGCGGCCGTGTTGGTCCCACAGTGCTAAAAACACATTTTAGGCTCATTTTGACGCGACCGTGTCCATAGTGCGACACGGCCATGTTGCTTTCTCCTCCTGTAGCTCGAGTTTTTCGTCTCGTCGACCCCTGTTTCTTGCAACACTCGAGCTAAAGGAGAAAAGAAGCAACGCGGCCGTGTCGCACTATGGACACGGCCGCATTAAAATTGAGCCAAAACAACACGGTCGCATCACACTTTGGACGATGCCGCGTCAAATTCCCCTGCATTCACTTGAGAGATCTGGACCAGCAACACGGCCGCGTCACAGAAGCAACGCGGTCGTGTCAAAATCGCACTCAATAATCCATTTTCAGTTCAAAATGAACACGGTCGTGTCACTTATATAACGCGGCTGCGTCACTACCTTCAGCAGTTTAAAACGCGATTCCAGGTTCATTAAAATGGCACCCAAGAAAGGCAATTCCAGATGTAGCAAGGGCAAACAACCATGGTTGACGAACCGGCAGACCAGAAGGTTGAGAAGCACATATGGAGACAACATAAATAGACTCAGTGGGAGGTCATGGCACAATTTTGGAGCCAATATGGGTTTCAAACCCCGCCACCACCACCGTGATTTGTAAGTTAGCACCAAGGCGTACCACTCGTTTCCTCCAAACATTGGCTTTCAGTCAAGTTTGGGGGAGCGGGTGTACCGTGGGACGTCTTGGCAGCTATATTTATAGTTTTGCTACTATTTCTCCTATCGGTCGGTTGATTTGCTTGTTGTTTGATAATAGTGATTAATAGTGGGTTCGTGAGCCCATTGTGCTGATTTTTTTTTTTTTTTTTTTTTGCTTCGATTGGAGTTATTGGGTCTGTGAGCCCATTTATCTGCTTTATTGGTGTTGTTGGGTCTGTGATCCCAAGTTTGATTACATTTTGTTTCCATGTTGAATTTTAGGAGTCTAGAGTTTAGAATCTTATTAGTATTTTAGGTTTTAGAGTCAGTAAGAATGAGATAAACCCGAGAAGTTAATAGGTAAAAAGTGAAAAGAAAAAAAAAAAAGAGAACAATAGGGAAAGATGGATGATGAATGGTTAATGATGAGATGATTTTGAGAAGTAGATGAAAAAATGGCACATAATAGAGCATGAGAGGTGTTTTGAGACGAAATTGAGCTTGAACTTAGAATATTCAATCAAAATTTACCTTGTGAGAATTTAAGCCTAATTATACTCTAATTTTCGGAGTAATATACTTTCTTTCGGTGTGAATTTGATTGAATATGTGTACGAGTCTCTAGAACTTGCTTTGAGTCTTTACTAAGAATGTGTCAAGTATGGGTGTGATTGAGGAAATGAACTTAGGCAAATTTTTGTTTAAGCCTATTTATTTGAACCATGAAAATTGCCTTTGAACCATAATGGAAAAAAAAAAAAAAAAATTGTCCCTAGTTAGCCCACTTGAACCTTATAGCCTTATTTATTCATAACCTAACAATGTCAGCCGAAACCTTTTGATTTATCTCTTTTGGCCCTAATTGGATTAATCAAGTTAGAGGGAGGAGAATTAGAAGGAATTTTGGGTGAACAATTTGTGGGAAGGAATGGGAAGTAGGGATATTTTCAAAAGATGAAGGGAAGAGCTTCAACCTACCCAAGAGGAAACCAAGAAGAGTAAGGATGCAAAAGAGACAACAAAGAAGAAACAGAGCAGCCCTAAAAAGAGCGCAAGCACAAGCATGAAACCAAAGAGAGCAACAAAAGCAAAAGATCCAGGGAGTTTTACTATTTCTTGTTCAATTGGTAGTCATGAGTTTCACAATGTCATGTGCGATTTGGGGTCTAGCATAAATTTGATGTCTCTTAAGCAGTATAGACAATTAGGATTAAGGGAGATTAAACGATCCTTTACTACTATCCAATTGGCTGATGGATTTTCCTTAACGCCGTTGGGAGTAGCGGAGGATGTAGTGGTGAGAGTGCTGAATTTTGAATTCCCTTAGTGATTTCTTAGATATCGACATGAAAGGGAATGATGAATTTCCTTTATCTTAGGACGACCTTTCTTGGCGACTAGCCAAACACTTATAGATGTGCCTAAAGGGGAGTTGATTTTTCGTGTTCAAAATGAAACCATCACCCTCCCAATACATAAGTCGGGTCTAAGGGGTAGGCATAATTGTAGCATTGTTTATACTACCCAAGCTGCTGTAGGAAATCCACACGCCCCAAATAGCTCTTTAATTGTTCATAAAACATCCGACTCGGGGTGGCTAGAAAATGGTTGATAAGAGGAGGACATCCGGCTGATGACGTAAAACGAAGCGCTTGTCGGGAGGCAACTCGATGTTTACCGTTTTATTTTTATTTTATTTCAATTATTTCGTTATGTTTTAAGTTTTTACATGTGTTTTTTAGTGTTTAATGTTTTTAGGAATCAACATGGACGAGTGTTGCAAGAAACAGGGGTCGATGAGACGAAAAACTTGAGCTACAGGAGGAGGAAGCAACACGGTCGTGTCGCACTATGGACACGGTCGCGTCAAAATGAGCCTAAAACGTGTTTTTAGCACTGTGGGACCAACACGGCTGCGTAAAAATCATGCCCAGAAACCAATTTTTGGTTCAACAGCAACACGGCCACGTCAAAATCCTTCTCCAAACACAAATAAAAGCTGGACAACCAACACGGCCGCGTCACATGCTGGACGCGGCCGCGTCAAAATCGGTCCAGAAAACTAGTTTCTGGCTCAAAAGTAACACGGCCGCATCAATAAAAGGACACGACCGCGTCAACACAAGGACACGGCCGCGTCAGTATCCCAGCAACCACACCACAAAAAAAAAAAAAATGAAAAAGAAAAAAAAAGAAATAAAAAAAAGAAAAATAATAAAATAGAAAAAGAAAAATAAAATAGGGTAAAACATCAGATAGAAAACATCAAGAACATCAATTACATCATCATTCTACCTAGAAGAAGACTTGGAGGACAAAGAAGACGAAGATCATCGAGACGGATTCATCCGGGTTTAGTCGTTCTTTCTTAGTTTAATCTTTTACAATGTTTTTCATAGACTTTTGATTGGATTATTGCTAGGCATGGGTAGATAAACTATTCGTGTCCTAGGGTTAGAGAGTAGGGATTATTATGACAATATTTTGATTATGATTTAATTTATTAATTCCCTTCTTTATGTGTTTATCTCTATGTTTGTGCTTATAACTAGATTTAGCTTGATCACCTAGATTTAGTAATTTAGTTTAGCAATTCCGCTTCGAGAGGAGGGAATCGTTATCAGACTTATGACATAGAGCGCAGTTGTCTATGACTGTGTAGGCCTTGGCTTAGGATCGTTTGGGAGTTATTAGGTTTAATTGACTCGAGAGGGTACTTAGCTTAATTAATCAACGGTTTAATTGCTTCGAGAGAAGGGTTAGATTATTGTCGTGCCGCCTAATAAACACTAGAATTGATAAATTAATAGGTTAATCATATTCAACATTGAAGTAATATCCTGAAATCGAAGCCCTATGATACCTTTTCTCATTGATTGTTAATCCTCTTTGTTTGCCAAGTCATAAGTAACATAGTTATTCGTGAAATTCCTCAGTTTTTGTTAAAATCAATCTTTCGCAATTTAGTATCTTGTTAGGACATTCCTAGAGTATTGAGGTATCGAACTACCTAAAACTATTCCTTGTGGGATCGACCTTGATTATCGCTACTACACCTACATCCGTACACTTACGGAACACTAGGTTAGAAACCGACGTGTCAAGTTTTTGGCAGCCCTAAAAAGAGCGCAAACACAAGCATGAAACCAAAGAGAGCAACAAAAGCAAAAGATCCAGGGAGTTTTACTATTTTTTGTTCAATTGGTAGTCATGAGTTTCACAATGTCATGTGCGATTTGGGGTCTAGCATAAAAGTGTACGGATGTAGGTGTAGTAGCGATAATCAAGGTCGATCCCACAAGGAATAGTTTTAGGTAGTTCGATACCTTAATACTCTAGGAATGTCCTAACTAGATACTAAATTGCAAAAGACTGATTTTAACAAAAACTGAGGAATTTCACGAATAACTATGTTACTTATGACTTGACAAACAAAGAGGATTAACAATCAATGAGAAAAGGCATCCTAGGGCTTCGATTTTAGGATATTACTTCAATGTTGAATATGATTAACCTATTAATTTACCAATTCTAGTGTTTATTAGGCGGCACGACAATAATCTAACCCTTCTCTCGAAGCGATTAAACCGTTGATTAATTAAGCTAATTACCCTCTCGAGTCAATTAAACCTAATAACTCCCAAACGATCCTAAGTCACGGCCTACACAGTCATAGACAACTGCGCTCTATGTCATAAGTCTGATAACGATTCCCTCCTCTCGAAGCGGAATTGCTAAACTAAATTACTAAATCTAGGTGATCAAGCTGAATCTAGTTATAAGCACAAACATAGAGATAAACACATAAAGAAGGGAATTAATAAATTAAATCATAATCAAAATATTGTCATAATAATCCCTACTCTCTAACCCTGCGACACGAATAGCTTAGCTACTCATGCCTAGCAATAATCCAATACAAAATTCTAGGAAAAAAATTGTAAAAGATTAAACTAGGAAAGAACGACTAAATCCGAATGAATCCGTCTCGATGATCTTCGTCTTCTTTGTCCTCCAAGTCTTCTTCTAGGTAGAATGATGATGTAATTGATGTTCTTGATGTTTTCTATCTGATTTCTTTTTTTCTTTTCTTTTTTTTTTCAAAATCCTTCTCTAAACATAAATAAAAGCTGGACAACCAACACGGCCGCGTCATAAGGCTGACGCGGCCGTGTTGCTATTGAACCAAAAATTGGTTTCTGGGCATGATTTTGACGCGGCTATGTTCATCTTGCGACGCGACCGTGTTGGTCCCACCACTACAACATAAATGGCTTTATGTAACACTTCGTTTGTAACACTTTTAAAATTTTGACATATATGTAACACTTATGAATATGTAACACTTTCATGTAACACTTTTGTAACATCTGCGAATATGTAACACTTTCGTGTAACACTTTTGGAATATGTAACGCTTTGAACGTAATACTTTTAAATTGTAACACATTTAGGTAACACTTTTAAATAAGTAACACTTTTGAATAAGTAACACTTTTATGTAACACTTATAAATAAATAACACTTGTAATTAATAAAATTATTTATTTTATTTTAAACTAATTAAATATTTGTGGATTTATTTTTCTCACGTGAATTTTATTTTTATTGGTCACATATGTTACATCTTAATTACCACAATAGAATATCTGTAACATAAGTGGTAAAAACGATAGACTCAGACCTACAAAAATAACAATTTATTAAAGCACCTAAAGATTTACTTATTCGTTATACAAAATACATTAAATTTTATTTATGACTTATTTGTGTGTATGTACATATATATACACACATTATATTTTTACTAAACAATAATAAAATAGACTTGTAGCTTTAACAATTTGAATACATTTCTTAAGTGTGAGAACCTAGACTTTGGACATTTGGTCATGTCTCTTCATGTTTGTAAGTTTATTTTTTTATTTAAAATCTATAAAACACAATATTTAAGGTGTCTTATACATAAAATTATGGTAATTAAAGGTAATGATAGTGTCTTAAGATTTATATACAATAATTAGATGTATAAAATTAATGTGATATAAAATAAGTTTTGTATATATATAAATATGAGTGAATGAAAATGGAAAAAACAATTAATGAAAACTTTGTGTCAAATTGATATGGATAACCTAAATAAAATTAAGTTTGATTTTAGTTTGATGAGAACTTAATTGTGAGTATATTTTATTGATGTTACAATAAAATCTTGTGTATATATTGTTTTTCTTAAAAAAATAACTAAAAAAGTTATTGTAGCCTAGTGGTTAAGACATTGTGCTTAAACTCCTGCAACCTAGCAACCTGGGTTCGAAACCCAGCAATGACAAATTTTTAATTTTTTTTCTTCAATTAAAAGTGTTACATAAAGGGGGGTTATATGTAACATTTTTTAGTGTTACCATAAAGTGTTACAATTTAAAACCTAATGTAACACTTATTAAAAGTGTTACTAAAGATCATCAAAAGTGTTACATTAGACTTTAGGTAGCACCGGCAAATGTAGCACCAATAAAGTGTTACCTAAAGTCTATAGTAACATATTTTAGTCTATATGTAACACTTTTTGGGTGTTACATTAGCTCATTTATGTTGTAGTGCACAGTGCTAAAAACACATTTTAGGCTCATTTTGACGCGGCCGTGTCGCATAGTCCATGTTGCTTCCTCCTCCTGTAGCTCAAGTTTTTCGCCTCGTCGACCCCTGTTTCTTGCAAATGGCTTTGTTCAAGGTAGATGTTATACCAGATACGAGAAAGAACATATAAAACAGTAAAGTAAATCGACACAGTATTTACGTGGTTCAGTAACGATGTGTTAGCCATGTCCACGGGTAGAAGAGAGGAAATTCTTATTCAGATATTACAAGATTATAGACCAACAGACTCAGACTCGAACTGATTCAGACCAAAACAGACTACCAAGTATCCCCTAACCGATTGAGTACAAATTAACGGAAGTACTCCAGAATAGACAAAATAAGAATACCTAGAATATCAGATAAATCAGACCTTTTAACCAGAATATGACAAGATTATTACCAAGAACAGCTACGGGACTTTTTATAGGCCCCTAACAGAATAAAACTCAAAATAGGCCGAAATTGGGCCTAAAACGCGCAAGGCCCATAATTGCACCACCTAAACTTGTCGTGACCATGCCAAATTTATAGTGCCCGCTTCTGATTCGGCTCAACTTTGTTGCGACCGCGACATTCAACTATCGCGGCCACGTCGAGTCCACAGTGCCGAATGCCTTAACCAGCCTACTTTTGTTAGGCCGCGACCACCCGTCGTGGCCGCGTCTTCCGACGCGCCCAAGTCTAGCAGCAAATAGACTCAAGGCTTTGACAAATCAAACCCTCCACCTTGCAACAATCATGAAACCAAAACTGACAAGGCACTATTTCAACAAATTTCCACCCTGACTTGAATTTTCTCCAAACACAGATCAACCGATGTCCTCTCACAGACCAAACAGACATCCACAGACCAAACATATGTACCGGATGTAAACATAAGCACTTCAACAAATGCCCAGACTTAACAGATGAAAACAAATGCACTCTAAATGTGCCCAGATCGTATGAACAACCTCTCGTACCCAGATTCGTCCCAATTGATGGGACCACTAACAACTTCTGAAATTGAACAAATTTGAGGTTTCAGACATACCTCCAAGATACCAGACGAACCTCTTCAGATGCATCAAACTTTCCTTTGCTCTAGCATAAGGAACTCAAGGTAACGAAATAGCAACAGAATTGGGACCCTCTTCAGGTACCTCAGACGATGCAAAACCCACTTTGTTGTGGACCTCCATCTCAAAATGTGGATTGATATCACCTTCTTGTGACTCATTCATCTCCACCTGTTTGTCAACACTAGACACAACAACAAACTTCTCAATATGACTAACCTTAATCAGATTTTCCTTTGAAAACTCAGACGAAGAAGCAGCAGAAACCGACAAAATTGAACCTTGCAAAAAATACAAAGTTCCCCATTTTCCACCCTTCAAAACTACATTTGAACCCTTGAAGACATTCAGAACTCCACCTGCACATTTGAAATCGAACCCCTTCTTGTCCAACCAACTAAGCGATATCAGATTCTCCGTCATACGTGGAACATGTCTAACCTCATTCAACGTGCAAACCTCACCATCATGTGTCCGTATCCTGATTGAGCCTATCCAAACCGCCTTGCAAATAGAACTATTGGCCAAACCAATATTAACACTATCCACCTGCTCATAGGTTGTAAACCACTTCCTGCGCTGACATGTGTGATAAGACGTCCCCGAGCCAAGAACCCACACATATCTACCATGTGTTTGTTCAATAGCGGCTAGGGCTAATTCCTCCTAGGAGCTGGTGTCATCTCCGTTAGCAACAACAACAGTACGTGCTCTAGCTTCTTCCTTCCGCTTCTCCTTCAGACAGTAATTCTTCCAATGGCTTGTCTCCTTGCACTAATTGATAGTATCACCTAGCTTAGGACCTCTGAATACAGATTTCTTCTTACTAGAATTTCCAAACCCCTTGTTCCCACTCCCACTGGCTACTAGCCCAACAACCTAACTATCTAAACTCTTACCAGCCGCCTTATGGTGCAGCTCCCTGGAATGCAAGGCTGATCTCACTTCCTCCAGTGACACAATGTCTTTTCCAGTGATAAAATACTATACAAAGTTCTCATACAATAGGGGTAGAGAAACTAATAAAATCAAAGTAACGTCCTCATCTGCTACTTTGAATCAACATTACGCAACTCCAATAAAAGCGTGTTCAATTGATCGAGATGTTAATAGAGCGACTGAAATTCCTGCATACTCAGACTAAACAGTTGTCGCTTCAGCAACACCTTGTTGGTGAGCGACTTCGCCATATAAAAGTCTTCAATTTCATCCACAACCCTGCCGTAGTTTCCTCCTCTGCAACTTCGGTAATGACATCATCAGCGAGATACAACATGAGCGTTGAGTACGCTTTCTCCTTCAGATTGGGCATCTCAACGTCAGAAAGAGCCACTACCTTGCCCTTCTTATCCTTCGCCATCAATGGTGCTCACATCCCTTGTTATTTCAACAAGGCACGCATCTTGATCAGCCACAGATTAAACCAATTCCTCCGCATGAATTTGTCAACCTTCATGTTTATCCCATATATTTTTCTCAAACAGATTGCGGAACCCCCTTCGACAAGGCTCTGGTACTAATTTGTTATACTAGATACAAGAAAGAACACATAAAATAGTAAAGTAAGTCGACACAGTATTTACGTTGTTCACTAACAATGTGTTAGTTACGTCCTCGGGCAGAAGAGAAGAAATCCTTATTCTTATATTACCGGATTACAGACCAACAAACTTAGACCCAGACTAATTCAGATCAAAACAGACTATCAAGTATCCCCTAACCGATTGAGTACAAATTAAAGGAAGTACTCTAGAACAGACAGAACAAGAATACCTAGAACATCAGATTATTCAGACTTTTTAACCAGAATATGACCTAGAACAGCTATGGGACCTTTTATAGGCCCTCCCCGCTGGATTGACTTTGTTCGCAATTGTGTGGAGAATTGCTGGTTCTCGATCCTTGTGAATGGGAGCTATGCCGGCTTCTTCCACTTAAGCCGGGCCTCCGTCAAGGAGACCCTCTCTCCCCTGCTCTATTTGTCCTGGCAGTGGACTACCTCTCCTAGAGGCTAGACGTGTTCATTTGTAATAGGCCCAGGATGATCTACAGGTCCCCGGATCCGCCCTGCTCATCTCCCACCTTATGTTGACAATATTGACATATTCACTTGTGCCCAAGAGGGGGAGATGGGGGAGCTAGTCAAGCTCCTTCAACATTATTCTGCCGTCTCGGGTCATATGATTAATGATCAGAAGAGCAACTTCTTTCTTAGTCCAAGGTTTCAGTTACAGTGGCAGGACATGGTTCATCAGGAAACCAGATTTCAGATTGGTCAGCTGCCGGTCATCTCTCTTGGCGTCCTGCTCTTTAGAGGGCACAGGAGCTTGGCTCTCTTTCAGCCGATTATTTAGCGCCTCCTGAGCGCCATCACTAGCTGGTAACACCGCCAGATGAACTACTGGGGGAGGCCTGCCCTCTTCAAGAGAACTTTGGTCACCAGGCTATTGTCCTGCTGAAGACGGTCCTCGACAAGATGAGTTAGATTATTGCTCGGTTCTTCTTGGGCGGTTTGGAGAAGCACCACTGGATCAGATGGAGAGAGGCCTACAGGCCTTGGGATGAGAGTGGTTTGGGGATTCGTGATTTCTTCGAGCTTACCTCGACTTTCAGTCTAAATATGTGGTGGCACTTCAGAGGGTACCTCGTTGTGGCTCAACATATGAGGGATAATTACTGCTTGGCTGGCCATGTTGTTTCTCCTCGTCTGTGCTGGAAACACAAGCATAGTTTTCACTGCATCCGTCTTTGTAGGGTCGCTCTGCAGCCGTCTTAGAAATTTTGGTCCCTTGGTGAGGGGACAATCAATTTTTGGGATGACACTTGGTTTGTGCATCAGCCTCTGTTTGAGAGGTTCCATGATCAGCTTGTCCATCAGGTTGTTGGCTGGAATATGGTCGTCAGGGAGTTTTGGATCGATAGGAGTTGAGATATTCCAGCGGTTAGAGTCCGTTCTAGTTGATACCTTAAGCCTGCCCCAGTGGCTTATAGATGAGATTATGGAAGTCCTTATCATGCGAGATAATGGGGATTTCATGCGATGGAGACTTAACATCGCACAATAATTTTTCATTGACGGTGTCTTGGGAGTTAACTAGGACGAGATTGCATCGCAATCTTATCTCGAGAGCCATTTGGACGGACTTGATTCTTTCGAACATGTTTGTTTTCCACTGACGTTTTCTTTCTTATCGTCTTCCTACCCAGGCTTATTATCATTCCCATGGTTATCATGTGGTCCCAAATATTTATGTTTTGCAGCCACATGCATTCATGAGTTGGAGTTGATCCCTCACCTGTTTCTACAGTGCAGTATGATGCGGTCTGACGGGGCCTACTTTGTGGCCTGATTTCGGGTGGAGATGCCTAATACACTTGACCTTACCCTTATTTTTCCTTCACATATCATGCGCACACACTAATCACGTTGCTTTCAATATTCTGTCTTTTTTTTATTCTCTCCTGGATGAAAAGAAATAGTGTTAAGCATAGAGATAGGGCTTTTCTATATTCTCATATTATTTTTCAGGTAGTGCGTCATCTAGCACTGCTCGTTGCAAGCCACCGACTGGCCCCCTAGGCGTGGACCGACTGCACCCTTGCAGCCCCTTTTCTACACATCATCACCCCGAGCCCGGCCCTTGTCAGACCACTTCTTCTAGTTCGGTGGAGAGCTCCTGACCTGCCTTGACTAAGCTCAACACCGATGGTTCCTTCTTCCATGATACTGCACAGGCTGTTGGGGGTGGTCGGATTTGGGATCCCACAGGTGACCTCACATTGGCGCTTCATCGATCTCTTCGAGCCACCTCGAGTTTTGATGCTGAATTACATGCATTGGCGATTTGACTCACACTCATTGTAGACATCGTCTCACACATATTGATTGAGATGGATGCATCGACAATGGTAACACTCCTCACTTTGGACAAACTTGGATCCTGGCAAGTCTCTCACTCACTTACACGGGCTTGGGGCTTGTTGAGAAACAAGACAGTCCGGATTATCCACATCCACCGAGAGGGTAATCGACCGGCTGACTACCTCGCTGAGCTTGGACACCACACCCATCCCCTCACCACTTACACTGCGGCGACCGTTTCGACTTACCTTCTTGTCCTCGTTCGCATGGATCAGCTAGGCTACTCCATCTTCCGATTTCATTAGCCGCTAGCTGTGTGTTCCTCTTCGTTTTCTACTTTTACTTGTGTTTTTTTCTATATTTTTAATTATGACCCTCCGTTGTTTCCCCCCAACCCCCCCTATTTTGTGGCTCCAGATGTTCTTTGAGCCCCTTGCATTTTTCCTTGTGTATTTCCTCTCCTTTGGACCGCCATGATTTGTCAGTTGGTCGAAATGGAGGAAACCATCTTATTTCTCCCCCACCTTAGGTCTTTGAGCATGTTAAGGCCGACCACCCTGATTTGTAATTTTGGGCACTTGTGGCCCATATCCGTGTTTGTATGCCTATTTGTACTCTGCTGGTTTCATGATTTGATTATAGACAGGTTGTGGACCATGCCTTAATCCCCCACCCTACTCGGGTGTTTTCTTAAGAAAATCCTAAAATCCTAAATTCTGAAAAACCCTAAAACCCTAAAAACCCCAGGTGTACAATAAGGCTTATTCTGCTTCTGGTGCACACAAGTTTTTGCCTATTTTTTTGTTTATCTCATTCCCTTTAATTGGGTTATTAAGAATAATTTTCCTAGTTCATTAGAATTCTTTATACTTGTACCAGATTATTCTATTTCTTTAAGTTTTAATATAAAAAGAGTTAATTTTAAATGGTTAGTTAAGAAATCGATTCAGATTATATCATGATCGCTAGTTGATTAAAAAAAGGTCAGGTACTGTGAAGAAAGCTCTTCTTAAGTCCTCATTTCGAAGATTAATTAATACTAAAATGAGGCCCCTATTCCTCTTAAGCTATAGATTGGGATGAGAGTGCGCTGACATTTACGGATAGATTGGATCATTTTCGTCTCTTGGAGCCGAATACTTTTTTTTTAGATTATTATGTTTGGGCGTTCTAGTTTATATAGATTAGATTATTATATTTGAGCATTCTAGTTCATTTTATATTGAGCTTTATTTTATGTTAAGTATCAAGGCTTTGTTAGGATTTATAATTTAAGTGTCATTGCTATACTTCGTAGAGAAGAAGTTATTAATTTGATGAATTAGCGAGAGTTTATCTCTGCAAAGAGTTTTATCTCTTTTCTTCTCAAAGTTGGCATTCTATGAGAATTAATGGAGTATGAGTTAGTCGCTTATTTGTAATCATGTATTCCCTACGCCAGTTGGTATCCAGAGTCAAAGAGACACTCCATGATGTCGCCTCGCTATTAGCTTGTCGTCAACACCATGGAGATGAATGAGTTGCGAACATGATTGCAAGAAGTACACAGTTTTGCTGTTTTTACGGCACAAATTCTGATTGTCCTTGACCAAAATGTGCTACTTGCAGATGACAACCGGAGACATGGAGGCCATGACGGAAGGCCACGCCTGGAGAATCCTTCTTTCTCCTCATCTGAATATGATGATGAAGATCCAAATCCCATATTCAACCCGTTTGCAGAAGATTATGACGGTGCCCCTTAGTTTGACACTAATATAGGGAATTTGGAGTCATATGAATTTGTGGATTGGTTCGGCACAGATGATTTTCCCCAATCAGATGATGACAGTCTGGAAGATCCCTTTCAAACGAATTCGGCTTATGCCGACCTGCCTCACTTTGTCACCGATGTCCAAGAGGATGTTCCTGAAGTACATCTTGACGGAGATATTTATTTGTATAGCTATGAAAAACAAAGCTTAAAGGCTCAAAGTGGCTGACTGTGAACTATTTTATAAAATTCGTCAAAAGATCAATTCAAGCTTAAAATAGGCTAAAAGAAAGAATGCCTAAATCACTTTGTAAATCCACAACATGTACTTGAAGACTCTTAAGTATACGCAATGCAAGTTCTAGAAACATACATATATGGTGACCAACAATTCAAACCGAAAGAAAGCAATATATACTCGAAAAATGAAAGTTCAATCAAAAGCTCAAAACCTCACAGGCTAATGTGATCATCATTCTGCATGCGTGCTCAATTTTATATCAATTACACCTATCATGCTCATCTGCGTGTCATAAGAATTTTTAAATTCAACTCATCATCGACACATCATCGCCATTCAACTCTTTTTAGCTATTTGTTCATCAAGATAATCACAACTCTGGATTGTTGGGCTCAATCGACTCTTAAAAGCTATAAATAACGAATTAAATGCAAAAAAAATATAAAAGCAACCTCTGACCTAACATGATGCAACTAAATAGCAATACGAATGCATGAAAACCAACAAAACAAATATAGCTACCAAGACGTCCCACTCTACCCCCTCCCCCAAACTTGATCAAAGGCCAATGTTTGTGGGAAAGAAGTGTTACGCCTTGGTGACACTCACCTAAAATTGGGGACAAGTTGAAAAGATAAAACCTGAAAATTTGTAGAAAATATAAATCCATCACTTCGTTCACCCACTTCTGATTGTCGCTCACCTAATGAGCTCCACTATATCTTCTTTTGTACTTTTATGACTCTTTTAAATGCATCTTCACTCACACCATGTTAATGTTCCTAAAAATCAAAATAACACCCCCCTTCCCCCCCCCCCCCCCCCCCCAAAAAAAAAAAAAAAACTAAAGGAAAAACAGTAAAAGCTGGGTTGCCTCCCGACAAGGGCTAAGTTTTACATCTTCATCCAGACGCTATTAATGTTATCTAGGATCTAAAAGAACTATTTTTGGCCATGCTTTCATTTTCTCTAAGAGAACATGCGAATCTTTAATGCTAACATGGAAACGATCCATGGAAATTTCATGGGCATTATTTTTAATTAAGAAGATGAGTTCCATGCCCAATTGTGATGCAAGTTTTTTAAAATTATATAGAAAAGATGATTCAAAATTTGCATACCAATCAGATAATAATCATAATTTGACTCAGTAAAAGGGTAAGAAGTTAAACTCCCTGAATCAATATGATGAAGTGTACTTTCTTTTGACTCAATTCTACCATCGTTGTTGTCTTCTAGTGGAATCTCCTCAGATAGGCCTTCATCAATGCCGTCGGTCAATTCATGCGGAGCAATGGACACTTGTTCTTGAGGATCTTGCATGTGGATTTCTTCTTGATTTTCTCCTCAACTTCTCCATACACCTTCTCCTCAAAGAACTTTTCATTTTCTGACTCGTCAACAATCAGTCAGTGCTTCTCTATTTCAACTCCAATTTGAAGTTTCTTGTGTAGGCATGCAAGCATCTTAAGCATTTGATTTAATTGCACATTCACATCTGTTTGACTAACAGTTCCATCTCTTCTTGGCTCATATTATTCATCCGAGTCCGTATCATCTCCTCTTGATCATATTTTCCAATTTATCGGCATCTCGTATAACGAGTTTCTCCTTATTTCGTAGCTTTGGGCTGTTGCTTCAATTTCTGGGTCAAATGGGACAAGCTTGTCTTTTCCTTTAGACCGAGTTTGCATGCCTGCTTGTGAACACAAATAAAGAACTAGAGTAAAACTATAATAAAAACTGAAATCAATAGGTGCAATACGTATAAAAGCAATCGCCTCCAAGATACAACGACTTTAAAACTTCAGACCGTTGCACTACGAATCGGAAGTTATCGGCGAACATTCTCAGATATCTTTGACTCTATATCCATAAGACGAAATTGCCATGTACACAGGTGCAATACGTATAAAAGCAATCGCCTCCAAGATACAACAACTTTAAAACTTCAGACCGTTGCACTACGAATCAGAAGTTATTGGCGAACGTACTCAGATATCTGGAACTTTCTGACACAACTAATGCAGAATTTGAATGGCTTTAAAAGTATTTGCTTTGTTGATTTCCAAGTGAAGTGATATGCAAATAGGAGGGGTCTGTTTATATATATTGAAGAGCTGTGGTGCCTTTCTAGAAAGGCACCTCTTCACCCTTGGTGGCACCCCTTCGGCTGAGCTCGAATCGGTCGGACCTTCCATTTAGCCAATGGCTAAAATACCACTAGGATCCACCATAAGGTCCACCATAGGGGAGCACACCTGATAACTCCTTATCAAGTGCTCTATTAAATAAGGAGCATCAACATATTCCTACTTTTCTATGTGGGATAAGGGAAATGATATTTCACCCACAATTTCTCTTCAACTTTGAATCAATAAGTTGCTAACTTTGATAATTAGGGGGTGTTTGCAAACAATTGTGATTTAGAAAAGTGCTTATAATTGATTTTGAAAAAAATTTAGAATTTGGTAGTGTTTGGAAATAAAATTGTGTTAAAGCTAAAAGCTGATAGAACCTGAGTGTTAGCAGCTTCTGAGAATCAGCTTTTAATTGTTTTTCATAAGCTATTTTGTGTCCTAAAAGTGAGTTTGCAAACACTCCAGCTTGTAAAAAGTGCTTTTAAAAATTAATTTTGGGAGTCTAGATGGGTTTGCAAACACCATCTTAATATCTCATTCACCCGAAATTGGTTTTGAGCATATTAATACATTAAATTCATCTACAAAAAACGTAGATTACGAATTTGCAACTTATTTACATTTTTAACAAATGAATTAAAAATAATTAAATTGATCAATTTTGGGTCAAAACCCAAAATTTCAAACTAATTTCCAACAAATAGTACTAGATTAAATATAAAGTTCCCCAAGTTCACCGAAATTGTTTACACCCAAATACAAAATTTGATTTAATGCTGCTTAAGATTGATGCAATAAGTTGAAGGCGGACTAAGCGGCAAGAAAAAAATATTTTGACACAATAAAAAATTATCTCAAATAATAAGAATTTGTCACAAGTATATTAATAGAAAAAATAAGTTGTTAGTAATTACTCATTTCAACAACTCAATACACAACAACAGTTATGTGTTTTACATGTTTTTGCAACGATTAGTTATCTCTACAAGTAGCCTAAAGATGACCGTAAATAATTTTGAAAAACATTTTTTTCCGACAAGCAATCACATAAATACTAAAAAAATATCTTTTGAGACAATACAAAGTTATTTAAAATAATAAGTATTTGTCACAACTGCATTATTAGAGACAACATGTCGTCACAAATTAGTCATCTCAATAACTCGGTCACAAATAATGTAGTCTCAAATGTGAATCAATTATTTTTTTGCAACAATTAATTGTCTCTAATTTTTTTTTTTTCAAATGACAATGAATAATTTGCGAGCATTTTGGGCCAAAAATCATTTGTGATCCCATAAGTATTTACTATTTCGATTTCAGTCTTATAAATATCTGTTTTTTCAATTTAGTCCGGTAAGTGCTTAAATTATCCAATTTAAGGACAATTTTCGCCTAAAAATACCAAATCGGCCGGAAATACTCACGTGCAAGTCACGCGATCCTAATAATTAGTAAAATTCGGTGACTCGTAGTGATGTGGCAAAAATTAGTTGAGTTGGACTTGTTTCTCTGTCAAATTTAAATTCAAAATAAAATTATTATCCATGTCATTAGAGAGAAATAGAATTATTTGTCATATTACACAAACCCAATTAAATATTAAACATTATTTTCCAGATAAAAGTCGTCATCTATTTTATCTGATGTTTAATATTTAATTGGGTTAGTGTAATATGATTTTACAAGTAATTTTATTTTTCTCAATGAAATGGATAATAATTTTATTTTGTATTTAAATTTGAAAAAAAAATTCCAACTTAGATAATTTTTGCCGAATCACTACAAGTCACCGGATTTTAATAATTATTTGAGTCACATGACTATTTCCAGCCGATTTGGTATTTTTAGGTAAAAAATGTCCTTAAATTAGACAATTTTAGCACTTTCAGGACTAAATTGAAAAAATATATACTTATAAAATTAAAATCGAAAAAGAAAATATTTACGGAACCAAAAAATGTCCTTAAATTAGACAATTTTAGCACTTTTGGCCAGCATTTTATGATGATAAGCTGTCGCATATTATTACAAGTAACAATTATCGTATAAAAGGATCACATTTTTTTTATTGTTATAATAACTCACTAGTAGTTACCCCGTGCGATGCACGGGAAAGAGTTTAAATTAATATTTTTTATATACAAAAATATCATTTAATTTAGTGCTAAAAGTGTAACATGTTGGAATTTGAATGTGTAACTTTTGTGTGTGCGTGTGTTCTTGTTAGGAATGTTTTAATTGTCATTTTTACTTTCATAAATATATCCTAAATAACAAACATAATAACATCAAAATTCATCATAAATAAACAACAGGAATTCAAAAAATTCAAAATTAGTAGGTTTTCTTAAAAAAAAAAAATCATGCAAAAACACAAAAGGTTTAGTATCAACATACTATAACAAAAAATTACTGGAAAAAACTAATATAGATCATTCAAGTTTCTAAAAAGACATAAATGTTAACGAATTTTGAAATACTTATTTATACACGAACCTGTAGTAGCTTTCCCATAAAATATCAAAATCTTCAATTATTCTTGATTCGTAACTCTAAAAACAACTAAGAATATACCACGATAGAAGATAGGCTTACTAAAGAGCAATCTTAACCTGATTGCGAAAATATCAAGTTGTACCATCAATTAGTATATATCGTCAATTCCAGTAGTATCACAAACTCCCACTTTTGAAAATATAGTCTTGAAGATATTGAAAATAACATCGAAAACGAAAGAAAAAGTCGGTATACAATTTTCCCCATTAGGAACTACTATAGAAAATAATAAGAAATCTATCAAGAAAATGTTTGCCATTTGAAACTTTTGCAGAAAAACAAGAGAATATAATCTACAAATTGTTCCTCGGTGGGGACTTTGCAAAAGGATCCACCAAAATCTACATCATAAACCTATAAATATTTCTTTAGTTATCCTCATAGAAGAAAGTAATTGCTTGCAAGATCTTCAATTCCTGAAACTCATACATGAACTATAAATGTGAAGCAAATCAGGGTATTGCTATTACTTATATAGTGGAGAATAGATTTCTCCCTAGCAATAATCAACCCAAAAAAAAATAAAAAATTAAGAAGTAGGTAGTCAACGTGGGGAACTTCCACAAGATTTTTTTTTTCTCCATAAACTAATTAATTAATGTAGTACTACCGCCGTTTTTTTTAGTTGTTATTCTAACTAATTTATTTTGTTTGTAAATAGTTGTCATTCTAGCGATGCACGGGCTATTTTTTAAAAAAGTAAATCAATATTAACATGAACAATACTTTTTATTGAAAACACATTTTTATTTGATAATATATAACAAAAAAGGAAATGGTTAAAAATTTTTACAAAGAAAACTTTTGTGTTCTTTTGCAGTGTTATTCATTCATTGCCTCTTACTCCGGAAAATCAGTAATTTCCACTAATAAAAACACATTTTAATTTTTTCACGAATTTCTTACTCGTATCTTGTTCCAGTTTTTTTTTTTTAATTTTTATTTTATTTTTATATCTTGTCTCTATCAATACATTAATATTAAATTATGATAAATTTTGAATAGACTACACTGATTGGTAATAATAAATAAAGCGAACATACATAATCCAGAATCCAATATCAGTTAATAGAATTGAGAAACAAATAATCTTAAGAATTATTCTTATATAAAATATTTTATTAGGTTACGTACAAAACATCTTATATTAGAAACAAACATAATTTTCTTTTAAGGATTATTCTTATATAAAATATTTTATTAGTTTACCTACAAAATATCCTCTATTAGAAATAAATTTTAAGAAAGACATAGAAAATACAATTTTATTTAGGATGAACTGAATCTTCATAGTCCATATGATGAGCTCATTTATATAAATAGAGTTGGATTTGGATTTAGAATTTTAAAAGACATAGATGACTTCAAATCTTTCAATTTTTTATCTAATAATCTCCTATATCCATAAGATGAGCTCATTAATATAAATAAAGTTGGATTTTAATTTAGAAAATTAATGGACTAAACTAATAAAATACTTTATATAAGAATAATCATTAAGAAAATATATTCTTTTCTCAATCTTATTAAATTGTATTGCAATTCTGGATTGTATATCTTGGTTGTTTGTTTATTATTATTAATCAGTATGATCTATTCCAAAATTTATTATAATTTAATATTAAGATTTTGGAAGAGAGATGAGAGAAGAAAAAAAACAAATGAAATTATTTTCGAGAGAAGAAATAAAACGGATAAAATACTTTGCAGATAAAATAATTTTTGGAAAAAATAATATTGTACTATGGAAAAAAACGGATAAAATACTTTTAAGATAAAATAATTTTGGGAAAAAATAATATTGTACTGTGGAAAAAAACTGTAAAAAAAAAACTGATTTTGTGGAATAAGAGGCGAGGAAGGAATCAAAAATATATTTAGCGTGTTTTTTTTGGTGGAGTGTGTTACCTGACCGAACACATCATGGTGGGCTCTATAAGAAAACTCACTGGTGGTTCCATATCATTATTGATATACAATAATGTATAAAGGTAAAATTCATAAACATGAACTCTAACGCTTCTGGTTCTCCATTTTTTTGGTGAAATCTCATATTTTTTTTTAAGTTAATTATGATTTCACCATAGTTAGTCATTTTAAGCTATTTATAACTAAAAGAGAACGAAAACTCATGTATGAGGCAAATTTTATTGTAAGGTATACGAAAAAGAGGTTTATTAACCAAAGCTAACAACTTTATAATTTAGTGTTATTCCTTTTTAGATGAGTCGTTTACTTTACTAACTTGTAAAGTTTATTTTTATAAGCTTAGGTTTAGGAGTTGTTGTAAGATATAACTAAGATACTATATTTTAAGATACTATTGTACAATCTTTTTTATAGAGAATATAGTTTTATCTTAGATACAACAATACAATTATCATTTCATGTAGTTTTTCAAATAACAATATTTATTTTAAATTAAAAATTCAAATATCACCGATTACTCGAAGCAAATAGATCCCATCTGCAGAAGGAACTGATAGGTGGAGTGATTCTGGAGATTTTATTAGAAATCTCCGGATATTTTTGAATTTTAGTTTGGTTCCGAAAAATTTCGAATTTCCAAACCGCTACGCACGGTACTCACCCTAACTCCTAGTCACTATTCTGAAATTTCTTCTTTTTTTTTTTTTTTTTTTTTTTTTTTTTCTATATTGTAGAATCCTTTGGTATCACTATATATAATAGTATAAATTATTAAATCCTCTAAAGAATATAAATTATTAACCCGGAGGATTAGTTGGAGAGGTTACAGTTCTGTTGATAAACTCACATATACATCTCTCTATTTTTTTTTTAAAAAAAAAAAATTTGTATAGTTTAGTGGTAATTTATTTAGCCCTTGGTTTTCTTATCCTTATTGTAGTCTGAAAATTTTATTCTAACTTGATAGGAAGATTTTTCTAAAAACAACTTGATAGCTCATACGGATAAAAGAAATTGATGAAGAAAGAGAAGTGCATAAAATTTGCAGAATTGCATTTAACCCATTTCAACTGAAGAGAAAATGGAATGAATAAAAATGTGATGCATGTTAGTTTTTGATGCTATTATATAGAAATGTAATCGAATCAATGTATATGCTCGAGTTTGATGACTGAAAAACTGAAAGATTGAGTCTCGATTTGAACTCGATCATCCTCACTTTATTGGTGTCGAGAAGGAAAATTTATAATCTAACCTCTATTGTTAATTCAATTAGAAAAGATTAAAATAAAACTACATATACATGTAAATAACTAAATATACATGTACAGTGGTCAGAGCATTCTCAGTCCAGAAAGCTCTAAAGGAAAGGAAAGAAAAATAGATTGCTTGGGCTAAAGCTTCTTCCGAGCCTCGTCCAGATGCCACATCAGCACCTGCAAATTCGTGCCTCAAAGCTGATGACAGACCTCCTGCACTCATATCTTCTACTCGTGTTACTTCTCGCGAGCATGGTGAACCATCACATTCTTCTAATGATTAACCAAAGACTTTGTTAGATGAAAGCAAGAAGAGTAGCGATAGGATTCGGGTCGATTCAACCGAGAGTATATGGAGTTATGGAAGTGTGTTTTAGGGAAAAAAATGATCTAGTATTTAAACTAAAAGCTAGGGTTTGATGTTAGTTTTTTGCACCCTAATTATGTGCAATTATATATATATACTAGTAGTATCCCCGTGCGATGCACGGTTTGTAAGTGTAAATGAATAAATTAATATTTTTTTATATTTTTATATAATTTTAATATAATAAAATATTATAATCAATAAATAATAAGATATGAAAAATTATATGTTAATGAAAAAAGAGTGCAGTGAAAAGTATTAATGACTAAAATATATATTAGAATGGATATTTATTTTTCTTAATATATGAATATCTCTAGCATCCTTCCGTAGAAGTCATATTGATGATTGGGGCTGGAATTGCAATATGCGGTTGACAGAGGATATATTTGTAATGTTAAAAATTAGTTACCGTCTTCATAAATAATTTTTCATTAATAATAGTCAATAAATTTATAAAAAGAAAATAATTTTAAGAAAATATGTTTTTTTGGGCCCAGACAAAATCAGCCCAAATAGCTTTATCATTTTTATTTAGGCGAATATATGGCAAGTTATTGCCAATAATTGTGTTTTATATTGGGTTGAATTTTATATACAAAAAATTGTGATTTTCAGAATTGGTAATAAATTTTGGGCGGGAAAAACTCCAAAGTTACTAATTTCAGTGAATTTTGTTATTATATTAAGTATAGATAGTTGTTTCCAAATTCTAATCATAAGACCTCCAAATATGACGACATTGAAGTTGGAGAAGAATGCAGCTTTGGGTCACCCAACCCATTACACGGCCCATGCAATATGAGTCGAGTCTTACATGCGTTTTTTCCTAATTTTTAAGGATTTTCACCCTTCAACTCATATCTTAATTCTCCAACTATAAAGGGGGACCTAAAGATAAAATTTTATACATCTTCTGTCATAATTTGGAGTGTCAAGCAAGAGATTCAAGGAAGAGTTCAAGAATTCAAGAGCAAGAAACATTCAGTTATATCTTTTTAATTGTTTTGTTCTTAGCTACTTATGATATTTTTGAGGATTCATTTTTTACTACCGAGAGGTTTATTATTAAACTCTGACACTAAAAAATACACAGATTGAAATATAATGGTTCCTGGAGAAAAACACCTTCCTGGAGAAAAACACCTTCCTGGAGAAAAATCAATTGGGCTTCATTACTGAGCCCAGAATATGAATACTTATCAATCACAAACTTGGAAATTATAATATGATATACTGCCTTGAGTTTGAGTTGAAAATGTTATGTTGCGAGATTTGTGTAAATCAATTGTAACTTATTACCAACTTTAAATGCAATTCCGGAATTAAATGGTTTGAATGTTTTAACATATATAAGGTAATATCAATTAATGCAGCCAATTATACCATATATAATGCTTAATCAATTAATGCAGCTAATATTGAAGTTTTCCAGAATTAGCAGTGTTGTTTTAGGCGGGAAAATATTGATATTACTATTCTTGGCGGATTTTGTTATATTATATAGTATAGATATATTTTTTTTATTCGATCAATTATATTTATTTAGAATCTTTTGATATTGTTGGGGTTTGAATGTGTTCTCATAACCCCTATTTTTTTGCTAACAAATCTATACAAATTTTTTTTAAGAAAATGATTTGTTTAACAATATAGATGAATGTAGACACATTGTAGTTACTATATTATGAATTGATTTTTTTATTTTTTAAAATAGAGGAAATATCTCAACAAATTTATTTTGAAATAAAATTAATTATGTTTTAGGTTAAATATATAAAAAGATTAATTTGTTAAAATTAAGAGATTTCTCCAGATACATCAAACAGGTTGCCAATTAAATTGAATTATTCTGTTTTGCACAATTTTTTGTTTCCCAATTACGTATATAAAATGAGCGGGAAAAAAATATTTTTTTTAATTGTGGAAACAATACATTTTGTTATTATATATATATATATAGATATATATATATATAGATTAATTCATTTTAATTAAAATTGATACTCTTTCGATATCAACAAAGAGTGAAAATCTCAACCATATATTTTATAGGGGGAAATTGATTTTGTTCTCAAACTAATGTATAAAATTGTAACAAATTACCAAATAAAAGAGATTTTATCGGTTATTTTAAGGGATCATCAAATCAGTATGATTTCATTGTTTTTACATGTTTTCTTTCCCAAATAAAAAATGATAAATGGGCGGGAAAACACTTCTTTTCCAAAAGTAGTATAAATTCATTTTGTTTTTATATATATAGATATAGATATTCTTAGTGAAAAATGACCGATCAAATAATGAGGAGAGTACAAATGCAGACAGCGCATACAATCATAGTGCACTAGGGTAGGGGCTACGCATTAACCAGTTGTAGTTAAACTAGGTAAAAAATTATATGAGACCGTCACACGACCGTTACATAATGTGACAAAAAAAAAATATCATTTTTTATTGTAAAAGTATCACGTTTATCTATATAAGTATCACGTTTATCTGTAAAAATGTCACTTTTCTTTAACGAAAAAAAGTATCACTTTTATCTGTAAAAGTATCAATGTAGTAAAAATATCACTTTTATCTATAAAAGTATCACTATTTCTTGTAAAAGTATCAATTTTTTATGTAAAAATATATTTCGTCACACGTGTGACCGTCACATACAAGACTCACTCCTTAGTCTAACTCTTATCATTCCCCATGAAAATAGTAAATTGCAAATATTAACTATTAAAGGCACATAAAAATTAGCTTAAACATATTATTTCTTGATTCATTGATCACATAAATCCACATAATAATGTTTGACTACTACTGGTAAGTTCAAACAAAATCTAACTTAGTATAGAAGTACATCCATCTATAAATAATAATATTAAAATTTTCTCGTCCAAAAATTATCTAAAAATAGATTAGTTAAATTATAGTAAAATATATATTTAAGTTAAGTTTTGATTTATATATTGATAATTATAAATAACTCATTGATTTTCGCCATATATATAAATTAACAGCAATCACAATAATCAAGAGATATAATGCATATGTTCTTTATATAAGTGAGGACTCTATTACTAAAAACATAACAATTATTTATATTAATAAAATTTGTTTTCGAAAAATATAAATGTTTGTTGGTTAATTTTTGGAATTAGATTCGAAATGTTGATTTTTCTGTATATATTTGTTACATTAATATAATTTTTTTGAATACCATAAATTTGATTAATATAATTTTGTCGAAATCAATACCCCCCCCCCCCCCACACACATATATATATTACTAATATAAAAGTATGAATTGTTTCGTCTTGATTTTGGTTTCGTCTTTTCTTGGGACGCCTATAATACCCTTGCAATATATTAAATTTTAAGGATAGTTGAGTAATTTTGCAATCATTAAATCTTACATTATTAATATTATTAAAACATGTATATTTGGAAGACAGTGATATATCTGGAGATATCAATTTTTATCAATATATCCGACAAAGATCTAACATGTCCAAACCACTAAGCTTATTTAATTCTTAGTTCCTAATACCAACAGAGTTTTTTATTTGCGCGTCAATCATATGATTTTTTTTTTAATGTTCGTAAATTTATAGTCTAATTAATGATTTTTTTAGGGGTGCATTTGTCTATTACTAGGAATTTCTTAATTCATCCTGGAAGGTGTGGCCCACTAACAGCTCAACCAGTCCAGAAGTACAAGCCCAACAGTTCAATCGGTCCAATTACAGCCTACCCAATCACCATGAAGATTTGGTAATTGAGATTGCAGCAGCGACGCATTGGGGAGTGGAGATTCCCCCCACGATCTTTTCTCAATCACGAAGGCAGATTTAATAACCGAAATTATAGGGATGTAGTTAGGGTTGTGATTTGTATGGTATAAATAGTAGAATTAAGGACGGTTTGAGGGTTCGAACTTTTGTACTCTGAAACTACAGCTTGTAAGACTAACAAGAAAGGAAAAAGACCTCGGAAGGGACATTATTCTCCCCGTGGACGTAGATCTCCGGATCGAACCACATATATCTTGTGTTCTGTGTTTTCTTTGCGTAGGATAATCTTTCCAATCGGTTTTCTTTGGCTTGAATTTTCTTTATAACGGATCACGCTTTATCAATTGGCACCGTCTGTGGGAACGAACAAAATATTGATAAAGCGTGATCCGTTATAAAGCCAAAGAAAACCGATTGGAAAGATTATCCTACGCAAAGAAAACACAGAACACAAGATATAGGTGGTTCGATCCGGAGATCTACGTCCACGGGGAGAATAATGTCCCTTCCGGGGTCTTTTTTCCTTTCTTGTTAGTCTTACAAGCTGTAGTTTCAGAGTACAAAAGTTTGAACCCTCAAACCGTCCTTAATTCTACTATTTATACCATACAAATCACAAGCCTAACTACATTCCTATGATTCCGGCTATTAAATCTGCCTTCGTGATTGAGAAAAGATCGTTGGGTGGGGGAGGGGAATCTCCACTCCCCAATGCGTCGCTGCCGCAATCTCAATTACCAAATCTTCATGGTGATTGGGTAGACTGTAATTGGACCGATTGAACTGTTGGGCTTGTACTTCTGGACTGTTGGGCTTGTACTTCTGTATGGGGATGGTCGTGGCGAACTCTTTTAGTCACGTTAAGGGGACGACGTCGATCGGCATCAGCAAGTTCTTCATTACGTTGCCTTGACCCATTAGAACTCCCATGGTCCTCGGGGGAACCAGGTCGCTCTCTACGTCGATCTTGTCGCACATTATGTATAGGATCTTGTTGGTTAGGCGGGTTTCGACGAGGTGGATGTGCTGCGGGATTGACGACATTTCCAACAGGCCCATCGAGGTTCGAGCGATTGGCTGCCCAGTCCTGGAAGATATGAGCATGTTCTTGGATAAAGGCCTGGAGCAATTCCGGGGTAATTTGAATGTTAATCTGCGGCTGTGTAGCAGCGGGATTAGGATTTTGTACACCTCTTTGGGGCAAGGGTAGGATTTGATCGTCTGGATTCACGAGTGGATCTTGATTGCCCTGATTGTGAGGTTGATTTCTCACCAGCTGTTGCCTCCGCGGAAAAGTTTGATCCACGGGTGGATCTTGGTTGGTTTGATCAATGAACAGATTATCTCGGTGATCACTGATGCTGACCCCACTTGGATGACACCCATTGTCCAATACCTCCAGGACGGGACTCTACCCGAAGACAAGGCGCGGGCTCGCCAGATCATCTTGAAAGCACCGAAGTACACACTCCATGATGGGGTCTTATACAGACAATCCTACCTCCAGCCTAGTCTTCGATGCCTTGACCCAATCCAAGCTGATTATATCCTCCGGGAATTACACGAGGGCTCCTGTGCGAGCTATATTGGTTCCCGAACTCTAGCTAAGAAGGAACTCCGGTGGGGGTATTACTGGCCTACTCTTTTTAACGATGCACATGACTTAGTGTCAAAATGTGAAAAGTGTCTGCGGCACTCACGGATAAAGCACTTACCTCAAACCGAGCTGGTAGGCATACAGAGCGCATAACCTTTCATTCAATGGGGCATAGACATCGTGGGTCCTTTCCCTGTGGCTCCAGGAGGTTTTAAATTCTTAGTGGTCGCTGTGGATTACTTTACCAAGTGGGTCGAAGCCGAACCGCTTACCACCATCACTGGAATGAAAATTCTTAATTTCGTGTGGAAAAATATTGTCTGCCGATTCAGTATTCCTAGCACCATTGTTTCCGACAATGGAAAACAGTTTGCAAACGACCCTTTCCGCTCTTTGTGTGAAGAATTACACATTAAACAGGCATTCACTTCGGTGGCTCACCCCCAGGCTAATGGTCAGGTAGAGGTGACGAATAGGACACTTGTTGACGGCATCAAAAAGCGCTTGGGCGAATCTAAAGGGCTTTGGGCTGATACCCTACCTCAAGTATTATGGGCTTATCGTACTACGCCTCACTCTTCTACAGGCGAGACTCCTTTCAGCCTAACCTACGGCTCTGAGGCTGTCATCCCGGCAGAAATTGGGGTACCCAGCCCTAGGTTATTGACTATCGATCCGGAAACTAATGAAGAAGCAATCCGTACTAACCTCGACGAAGTGGAATATCGCAGGGAACATGCACTTATTCGACAAGCCAAGTATAAACAGCAAACAACAAAATACTACAATGCTCGAGTTCGCGGGACACAATTTCAAGTCGGCGACCTCGTGCTCCGGCGCAATTCCGCCAGCAAAGCCGCTCCCGAAGGCAAACTCCATGCGGCATGGGAAGGACCCTATCGTGTGGTTGCCGTTCACTCTCTCGGGAGTTACCAGCTCGAACGTGTAGATGGCACCCCAGTGCCTCGTACTTGGCATGTGACTAACCTCCGAATTTTTTTTCTCTAAAACTGTTAGTTTTATTTTTGCTCTCTATCTCTTAAATACCAGTTTGCAATTTGACATTGTTCCGACAATTTTTACTTAATAAAATCTCCTGTTTCACCTTTATATTGCTTGTTTATAATACCGCGGGGACGCCCCAATGTCATGATATCGAATGTTTCCGAACATTTCTATCTATCTTCTGACCAGTCAGGAGTATAGAACAAGTCCCCGGACTCAATTACTTCCCTGCCTGATCCGTCCGGGGTAAATGTCCAAGTCTTAGGACTTTGGTTCACTCTTACCTAATCCGATCGAAGGACACAAGTCACTTATTGATCCTTCCGAGGAGTCACTAATTTGTCTCCGGACTTAATCTCATTTTCCTCTTTCGTTCCATCCGATGTGGTCAGTTACTTTGTTTTCAAATAAAATTTTGTCTGTTTTATACCGAACACAAAGAATATATGCATATGGTCATTACAAAAATTATTCCACAATAGTATACATCATACATTTTTTTCTACAAAAAGGATCACAATAATAAATATTTTTCAATGCATTATTTCATCAAACATTCCCCTACACCACGTCCTATTACTTTTTTTAGTCCTCTCCGAACCAGAACGCAAAGCCTCGTCGTTTCGTTTCTGATCGACTACTTCTAGTCCTTCGGGAAGCCTCCTGAGTACTACGTTGCAATCCTGCATTGCCTCGGACGAGGACCCCGGTCCTGGGCGTGTCAACCGTCCCTTGCGGACCATGGCTTGTTCGTGGTTGACTGGATCTCCTACTCGGGCCCGACATGTTGTCCCACTCTGTGTGGTCCCACTTCAACGGCGCCAGGGGATCCATTTTCTCTGAGGTCTGTGTAACGCATGCCCCTGTTTTACGCCGATGATGCTCCTTTGTCTTTTGCGATACCGGGTTTGCTCTCCGCATACCCCCCGGGGTGTTCGCCCACTCCACAACATCCCACCCCTCTCCCGGCATCTCGTCAATCTCCTTCCCCAAGGCTGAAACTATTGTCCCACTGGGCTCCAGCTCTTCCGCACATGACTTTTTGAGTTCTTTGGAAAGACCCGACCTCGATTTGGGAGTTTTCTCTTGGTTTCTTGGAGCCGCGGGGTGAGCCCCGGACCAAACCTCCTTCCGTACAACAATCCCTACTTTCTTACTCCGGGATCCCTTCACATCGCTGCGTCCTTGTTTCTCCTGCCCTGCCACGTGGAAAGCATCGTTGCGGGCCTCTATTTTCTTCTGCAGCTCCACGAGAAATCCTAACACCAATCGGTTTCTAATTAGTTCGGGATTATTGATATCGCCTTGCTTGCCCAGTTGCTCAACGTCTTCCCGAACTTCTGTTCTCCGGGCACGAACCTCGTCGACTGATAACCTCCCGCTGTTGACAAGCAAGTGCTCGCATTCTTGTTGGTTTATGCGGAGTTGTTCCAATTCCATATCTTTCAGCACGACTCTGCTTTATACTTCCGCATCTGTTTCGCAGTTGTTGTCCAGGAATACTCTGCTTCCGCACATCTCTTTTCTGTTGATGCTAACCTCTTCGATAGCCTGGGGACCTCTTGCAACATCCAGACATCTCTGTCTTTCTGTAACCAAGCTATCGAAGACCTGAGTTGCTTTATCACCTCGTATGGGTTTTCGGCGTTTCCCTGACAGAGGGGACATCTTCGTGTCAAGTACGCACAGACACATCATATTTGCTAAAGATAACATGCGTTGCAACACATGCAGATTACAAAAACAATTCATCGTTATTCATTCCTTCAAAGTACAAATAATTCATTACAAACAAGATATTACAAAGGATTCTACAACTGTTTACAAATAGCCTATTCTATATGCTTGTCATGAGTCGGAGGGTCACTAACCTCTCCAGGGGTAGAGGTGTTCCCTAGTACACCTGGGAGCACTACGGGGTTCCCGGTTGCCTCTATTGCTTTTCCGGAGTCTCCAGCTGGGTTCTCCTCCCCAGAGGTCACTGTTGGCACTACGACCCCTTTGTGCGGGATGGGGGCTCTGTTTCTTAACTCCCGCACGTGAAAGCCGTTGCGGAATCCCAAGAAATCTTTATCCTGGTCTTCGTTGCAGCGTCTTATCACCTCGGCAGTCAAGAGTGCATTCTTCTTGGCCAGGGCCTCAATCAGCGGCCACTTTGGTGCCCGTGTCAACGCTTCAAAGTATGCCCCGTGTTCATTCCCCACCGCATCATAGTTATACCCGAAGTCTTCATCATATACATCGACCTCCGGGTATTTGTCGTATACAGCTCCAACAGCTCACTCTTTGTGGCCGTGTCGCCTGCCGCCACAAATGTGCTCAGAAACTTCAGGAAAGTTTCTGTCTGCAACAATTTTTCGGTAAAAGCCTCTAACATTGCTCCCTGGCCCTCGACTGCTCTCTTCAGCTCTTCCCGAGCTGCCACGAGGTCACTCTGGATAACGGCGACCTCCACAACTTGCTCTCCCAGTCTTGCCGCTTATCTCTCAGCTAGAATTGCTCTGTCTCGGGCCACCTTGGCATTCTTTTGGGCCTCCGCAAAACCGGCCCGTAGTTTGGTGACCTCGGCCTCCAGTTCGGCCACTCTATTTCTGGAGGATTCTTTTTCAAGTCTCCCCACCAACCCGCGGATTGGATCCAGCAGTTGTTCCAGTTCGGCTCCGGCCGAAGTCGTTGTTCTCCCTTGTCCCTGCATTATCTTACTGTCATCTTGGGCCAACGAGACGAATAACAAAGCACTATTAACGCACATACCTCGTGGGAAGGGACCACATGCGATTTCTTGGGAGGTGGCGGCGTTGGTGGCGATGTCCTCTTCTTGGAGCTCGGGGTCAGCCCCGATAGAGGAACATTGTCCTCGTGATCGTCTCCAAGGCCGTCCCCCGACATGGTTTTCTGTAACTCGGGTGTCCTGGATCTATCACCCTGCCCACCGGAGCTGGTTTCGGCTCCCCTTTTTGTGGAACTCTTGAACTTGCCCACTGCACATGAGACAGGATGCATTAAGAGATATTATAACTCACTATTGCACAACTTATACGGAAAGGAAAGGCCCTACCCTCTATTTCTGCCCCCGGCTTGAGACCCTTCTACCTCAGCTACGCCTGGAGACTCCTCTGAGTTAGTTTCAGCTGAGGTATCCTCCTTCTGGGATTTCGAAGTCCCAGCTGTCCATTTGGAATAATACGGGCTCAACCTAGCCTCGTCCAACACTTCTTCTGAAAATTTTGACCCCAGGATACCTGCTTTCCTCAATACATCTACACCTCTGGGGTCCCCCGCCGGCGCACTATCTACTACCTCCAACCTCTGCTACTTCGGCAGTACTCTGCCCTGCCTAACATATATAAATTTACCTCTCCACCCCTCTATTTTGCTAGGGTTTCTTACATTGAATTTTTTACCTGGCCTTGGGTTAAGGTAGTACCAACCCTTATTCCTTCCCATCGTTTTAAGCTGAAAGAAATACCTAAATAAATTAACACTGGGTTTCACTCCTCCCTTATTACATTCAACCAAAAATCCTACCACCTGCCTCATGGCATTGGGTCCCAGCTGCCCCAGGGCTATTCCGTAAAACTCCAACAAATTTACCAAAAAATCCCATAGGGGAAACCTTAACCCTACCGCCAGCTGGTCTATATAAACAGATATAAATCCTTTAGGAGGGCAACACGCCTTATCCTTGTGTTGGGGAATGATGTATTCTAGGTCGAAAGGCAAGAAGAAATTTGGAATCCATTTTCTGATTTGGGCCTCAGTTACACTGGGCACCACTCCTGCTACTTCAAACTCCTCTACCTCCTCCTCACAATAGGGGAAACTAACTGCCTCCATTCTAACTTCCCCCTGATCGCCCCGGTAGATTTTCCTAGTCTCACTATTTTCTGGGAAAATCACCCGTATCGGGGCCATTCTAAAAGGCTCCCCTTCTTTGCCTACTTCCTCAACCCTATACGATGATGAAGACGAGATAGACATACTTACTTGTTTTCTCTGGTCGAAGAGGTGATAAACTTCAGAGTTTGCAGGATCTTTGATCTCCCTGATGCGTGGTTCAGTTATCCGCAAGTGAAGAAGGTGAAGGGTTTTGATTTCCCTCATTTTCTTATAATTCCAGCAACGACTCAGATTCGATAGTTTAAAATTAACGTTTCTGATACTCGCGTGCAATGCACGCGCCTCGAAACTCTAAATGTGCGCCGTTTCACACGCGCCTACTCGAATTCTGTGCGCATCTACCAGTCACGCGCCCCAGTTTTCTTCAGCACTCGTGTCGTGGAAGTTTCTCAACTCCGGTTGATTGACCCCAGAGGTTTAGCAGTTTCTTAACTCCGGTTGATTGACCCCGGGGGTTTCGCAGTTTCTTCACCCCGGTTGATTGATCCCGGGGGTTTCGCAGTTTCTTCACCCCGGTTGATTGACCCCGGGGGTTTCGCAGTTCCTTAACACGGTTGATTGACCCCGGGGATTTCTAGTTGTTTTATCTCGGAATCCTATCAGGTTTTCCTTCACACTAGCTCCCACCTACCTTCATTTACTCTTCAAGCCGAAGCTTCTCGCTCCGGCTTTGGGGGGAGGGGGCATCTGGTAGGTGTGACCCACTAACAGCTCAACCAGTCCAGAAGTACAAGCCCAACAGTTCAACCGGTCCAATTACAGCCTACCCAATCACCATGAAGAGTTGGTAATTGAGATAGCGGCAGCGACGCATTGGGGAGTGGAGATTCCCCCCACGATCTTTTCTCAATCACGAAGGCAAATTTAATGGCCGGAATTGTAGGGATGTAGTTAGGCTTGTGATTTGTATGGTATAAATAGTAGAATTAAGGACGGTTTGAGGGTTCGAACTTTTGTACTCTGAAACTACAACTTGTAAGACTAACAAGAAAGGAAAAAAGACCCGGAAGGGACATTATTCTCCCCGTGGACGTAGATCTCCGGATCGAACCACGTATATCTTGTGTTCTGTGTTTTCTTTGCGAAAGATAATCTTTCCAATCGGTTTTCTTTGGCTTGAATTTTCTTTATAATGGATCACGCTTTATCACATCCCATAAAGTTTACAGCGGCAACTATTTAAGGTCGACAAAAATACACAGATGATTTTGTCTTCTTGCGCTGTAGAATTTGCTGTTTTCTTAATTCAAATTAGTTTTATTCCGATATCATATAATCTCTTCTATGAGAAAGTATAGTGCGTTGGCGTTTAAGAGAATTAATGTTCAAGTGAACTTTCAAATTATGTAATTCAAGTTTATTGTTAGTTGTTTAAATTTAATATCTAACTAGATAAGTAGCCCATGCAATCATTACAAGAAAAAGAATATTTAGTGAGAGAAAAATTTGTGGTTAAAATTTCAAAACCATCAGAAAAGACATTTGGTGATGGAAAAGATCCTGTCACCACTTCTGGCTACAACTTCCGCTATTAAAAATAAATAGTGACGAGATAGAGGCCCATCATTAAAAACTATATAGTCACAGTAATACACCGTCACTAAAAAGTTTTTATAGTGATAGCTAACTCCCGCCACTAATAACACTAATTGTCTTTCATTGTAGAATAACTTAATAACTAACTAACCTGTCACTATATCTAAATTTTCCCGTCACTATTTCTAAATTTTTCCATCATTACTAATATATTTTAATGACTAGTACTCCATTTACTACGTAAATAACTAACCCGTTACTAAAGATTAATTAATATTTCTTCAGCAATTTTACATTTTCCCCTTCACCAAACAATATTATTTTCCCATCAATATACATAATATCATATAATCATAAAGGTTCTATAAAATAATAAGGCAAATAATCACTAATCACTAATAAAATAAAAAATACATTCTTTCACTATCAAATTTTGCCCTGTGAAATTCATGTACAAAATGGACATTGTCAATCAAGATAATACAACAAAAAACGAACATTCATCTTCCAAATCTACTTTTAAAAGTTAGTTAAACTAGCAGATTTTTCTTCGTGAAATTCCTTACGAAATTAACATTTTCAATAAAGATAATATATATATATATATATATATATATATAGTAAAATGGAGGTTACTTTTGTAATTTTAAGTTTCCCACCTAATTTTTACTCTATAATGTGGTAAGTTGTTGTACCTTTGGTAAGCATTAAATTTTGTTTTAATTTTTTTAAATACTACAAACTTTTTTTACTTCTAATCCATATTTTATGTGAGTTATATCATTTCAATGATCTTTTCACGGGCTTTAATTTGACATTCATATCATATATATTATAATTAGTTGAAAAATAATAAGTTTTTCTTGGCTAATTGTATGTATTAAATATTGTTTATTGACCTACAAAACTAGATTAGTTAAACAAGATTTCTTGTAAAAAATGAAAATAAATGATTTATTTACAAAATACAGTTAGTCAGTATTTCATTTTACATTATATTTGTTTAATATTTGATCGCGAGCGCGCGCGCGCGCGCACACACACACACACACACACACACACACACACATATATATATATATATATATATATATATATTAAGAGTAATTATGTAATTAACATGTCTAAAACTTTGGACCATAATTGGTACTACCTCCGTTTTTATTAGATATAATTTTAGGTTTTGTCAATTTTTTTTTTTTTAAATAGATGTCTTTTTAGCATTTTTTTCTAATTTTTTCAATACTATCCGTACCATAATCTCTAGAAATCTCTAATTTTCTATTTCAAATCCAATATCATATATAGAGAAAGATAATATAAAGAAAAGATGATGATAAATTGAGAAATTCCACTAGAAGGTCTAAATTTCAGAAAATGTCTCTATTCAAGGCCTGAATTTTAGGAGTTTCCAATTCAGGGCGTGAGTCTTGAGGGTTTTTTTTTTTTTTTTTTCCCTCTTCATTAGGGGTCTAGATTTTGAATTTTATTCTCAATCTTACATCTTGAAAAATAAGACACATTATCTGATGTATGGAATGTTCATTATTATATATAGAAAATTTTGATATACTCGGTACTGAAACTTTCAATCTACTTCATGCTGAATCTTCTGCACATCGGATAATATATCCTACTTTTGAAGACGTAATCCTGAGAATCTAGCCTGCTAATTGAGAAAAACTCAAAATCCAGGCCCTAGATTGAGAACCTTCAATATTCAAGTCCCTAATTGAGACACTTTTTCAAAATTCAAGTCTTCAACTTAAATTCTGCTAGGATAAATTTAAGGAATTTGTGGGGAGATAGGAAATTTGATTGAGGACTATGTTTTTGTCCATTACCCTTGTATTTTTTATTCTTTTCATCCAAAATTAAAACTGCATATAAAAAACAACGGATGTAGTATGTTATTATCACATGTAATAAAAATCAAACTCCATTTTAATCTTTTAAACAACAATACCTTTTTTCATTTCGAACCTATTTTTTATGTATAGTATATCAATTTAAAGCTATTTTGAAGATCTTTAATTTGATATTCATATTTTTTAGGAAAATTTGATATCTATATCACATATATTATAATTAGATATTTCATTTACAAATATTATATTGTTTGTTCGTTGATTATTTGAATAAGATTTAGCATTTAATGTGGTTTGCACGATACCCTGAGACAAGAATACAACTAAAATTAGGTAAATAATTCTCTAATAAAAAGATAACAGTCTTGATTATTTTATTAATAGCAAAACTAATCAATTTATTTAATTTTACATAAATTTTTCTTCATTTATGTGTCGAAATAAAATTCATTATTCAAATAATTACACGTGTACTTTATTAAATTTAAAATAAAAGTTAATGTATAGTTGAATAATCGGCTTATTAAATATTATATTTGCAAATATTAATTTGTAGATTGTTATAATAATATTTTTTGTTTGGTTAAACGCAGGACTACGACTTTTACAGATATTTATATATTTATATATGAAAATTAATAATGAAATTATTTTGTATTACTTATTCATTTTTTCATAGTTTATATTTACTATGTTATTTTTATTTAAAAATTTACACTTCGCAACCTAAACTGCAAGATTTTTATACATGTTGCAATTTAATTTTCTTTTAAAAAATAAAATAAAATAAATCAGCCTGATCTTTATAAATTTTTTAGAGTTCGGATACTAAACATTACTTTGTAGCATTAAATAACTTCAACTATGTCTATTTTCCACATTTTGCAACATAATTAATTCATTTTTTAAAATTAATAAATTTGTATATTAAATAAATCTAATATTTATAATAAAAATGTAGAATTCATTTGAATAAACATCAACATATATGAATTTATCAAGTTATATTGAAAAACTCATATATTTTATTTTGTTCTTTCAACTATTGAATGATCTTTGAATTTGTTTTGTTAACATCAAGATTTATTTAAACCTGAAACGTATTTGAGTATTTATCAAAAATTTAAAATTAGAATTTTCTTTTTGAAGAGGAAGTTAAATAGGTATATTCAAAATTCAAAATTATTTTGATAAGTTAAAATATCTAACTAAAATGAAAAAATAAAAAAATGTTGATTTACATATAACATTATTCAATTTATTATATTTAATACTTCCCCCCGTCCCGAATGAACTTGCACACTTTCGTTTTCGTCTGTCCCTAGCAAACTTGTACACCCTTAAAAAGGAAAGTTATAACACAATTTCCACCCTCAAAATGTCCATCTTCAATCTCCACCTTTAATCAACATTTGAAAAGTTAACAAAATCTAAAAAATATTTTTTCTTAATATATGTGCCGACTCCCTGTGCACGTTCATTTGGAACGGAGGGAGTATATATTTTGATAGGTTGTATGATATTTAGATTTTTGTGTTTATTTGAATATTCATTATCACTTAAGCTATTTGTGGGTGTCCACATATGTCACCATGGATACCGACACACTAAATATATGTTTGAGTTTCATATTACGATAATATTAGTGTTTATTTGAGTATTCATTATCACTTAAATATATGTTCACACAGCAATTTGATTTTCTTTGATATTTTTTTTTTTTGAATATTCATTTATCTTGATAATATATTTATAAAATATACGCTATATGAAACTCATATATCACGTTAGAGAAATGGATAGTTACATAACTTATAAATTCTACATGTTTAATCAAAATTATTCAAATATTTATTTGGTTTAGAATGCAACAATTCCATTTTTAACATTATATTATATAATATTTAATTAAATTAAATTATGGTTTTTTAAATAAATTTTCGTACATCGCACGGGAGTGATACTAGTACAAACAAAAGCAAAATTAATATTTCATGCCTTCCGGAATTAGTGTACTATCAACACAATTTTAGATTCGCCAAAAGTTCTACCACCTGTTAAATTAAAACGACAAACATTAGAATATAAAATATGCATTAAGAGAACCAATAACACACATTGAACAATATATTGAAAAAAGTAAGTCACAAAAACATAACAGTAAATATTATGAAAGAATGGAGCAACAAAATGAGCAGGAACAATTAGACCTTCTTTCCACATGTTACACGGACATACACATAATTCTTGATCATTTTAATGACACCACACCCAATAGATGTTTATGAACAACAAAACACCAATCAAAGGACACAAACATAGATATTTCATCAAACACTTCAAATAAAATTTCTCAACAATTTCAAAACTCCAAATATACTCAGTCTGGGACTAGATTCAAGTTTCCATCTTATGCACCAAATCACCAATTAATCAAGTTGACTTTATTGAATGAGAAATGAAAAATGCAATCAAGCTTCTGGTTCAATTGGTTTCGCCTTTTCTCGACGTTTATAATACCCTTACAATATATTAAATTTTAAGAATAGAAAAGTAGTTTCACAATCACTAAATCTTACATTATTAATAATTTAATATTATTAAAACATGTATCGTTGGGTGACAATAATATATCTGAAGATATCAATTTACATATTTACCAATATATCCCACAAATCCAATATGTCCAAACCACTAAACCTATTTAATTCTTAGTTCCTAATTCCAACATAGTTTTTTATTTGCGTGTCAATCATATAAATTTTTTAATGTTCGTAAATGTTTAACCTAATCAATGATTCTTTTTAGGAGTGCATTTGTCTATTACTAGAATAATTTAATTTATCCCATAAATTTTACAACGGCAACTATTTAAGGTCGACGGAAATACACAGGTGATTTTGTTTTCTGGCACCGTTGAATTTATAGTGTTCTTAATTCAAATTAGTTTTGTTCCAGTATCATGTAATCTCTTCCATGAGAAAGTATAGTACATGGGTGTTTAAAAGAATTCATGTTGAAGTGAACTTTCAAATTATGTAATTCAAGTTTATAAATGTTAGTCGTTTAAATTCTATATCTAACTAGATAACTAACCCGTGCAATTATTACAAGAAAAAGAACATTTAGTGAGAGAAAAATATGTGGTTAAAACTCCAAAATCGTCACAAAAGACATTTGGTGACGGGAAAGATCCCGTCACCACCCCTGGCTACGTTCTGCTATTAAAAACAAATAGTAACGGAATAGACGTCCGTCAGTAATACGCCGCTAAAAAGTTTTTATTGTGACAACTAATTCCAGCCACTAATAATTAGGGGTGGGGAAAAATACCGAAATACCGAAATACCGCACATACCGTATCGAAAAATTACCGAAAATACCGAAATTTTCGGTATACTGAATTTTCGGTACGGTATGATACCGTACCGGAAATTTTCGGTACGGTAACGGTATGATAATTTGAAATTTTCGGTATTTCGGTATATACCGAATACCGAAAAAAGTTCGGTATTTTCGGTATATATCGGTATACCGATTTTTTTTTCGGTATTTTGGTAGTTCGGTATTTCGGTATACCAAATTCCTAATGGTATACCGTAAATTTTCGGTATACCGAAATTTCGGTATACCAAAATCAACGGTATGGATCGGTATATACCGATACCGATACACAATTCGGTATACCGAATTTTCGGTACGGTATCGGTATTTACCGATATCATACCGAATTTTCGGTACGGTAACGGTATGGATTTTCGGCGTACCGAAAATTTCGGTATGGTAATGGTATGGGCAATTCGGTACGGTATACCGTACCGAACCACCCCTACTAATAACACTAATTGCCTCTCATTGTAGAATAACTTAATGACTATTCCCGTCACTGTATCTAATTTTTTCCAGCGTTACTAATATAGTTTAGTGATAAGTACTCCCTTACTATGTAAATAACTAGCCCGTCACTAAAAATTAATTAATATTTCTTCATTAATTATATATTTGCCCCCTCACCAAACAATATTATTTTCCCATTGATATACATAATAAGATATAATCATATAAAATGAAAAGACACGTCATCACTAATTATTATTAAAATAAAAATACATTCTTTGACTATCAAATTTTGCCCTGTGAAATTCATGTACTATATGGACATTTCCAGTTAAGATAATAAAAAAAAAAAAACAAACATTCATATCCAAATCTACTTTTTAAAGTTAAGTAAATTAGCAGATTTTTCTTCGTGAAACTCCTATACGACATTAACATTTTCAATAAAGATAATACAAACGAAAAAATCAAATTCGCATTCCATGCCTTCCGGAATTATGAACAACAGAAAAGCGATTAAATGACACAAACATAAATATTTCATCAAACGCTTCAAATAAGATTCTTAACAATTTCAAAACTCCAAATATACTGAAGACGCCAAGCTTAGTCTGGGACTAGATTGAAGTTTCCATCTTATGCACCAACATCACCAATTGATCAAGTTGACTTTGTTGAATGAGAAATTAAAAATGAAATCAAGCTTCTAGTTCGTATGGTTTCGTCTTATCTTGTGACGCATATAATATTCTTATAATATTTAAATTTTAATTAAACTAAAGTAAATTAAACTAAACTAATAAGTCTTTTTGCAATCACTAGAATATCTGTATATATAATAAGCGAAGTGCACCACTTTTAGTAAGTGTAATTTTCCGCTCAAAATTATTATTTACTAGGGTTAATTACCAACCAAATCATGACCATTAGTCCAATTTTCAATTGCAACATGACGTTTAAAACTTGACAGTTTCTAGCATTACTTTTCAATTTGTTTCAATTACAACATCTCCGCCCAACTCCGACCCCCAATTGCAGACGTGGATGGCGGCGCTCTCAAAACGACGTCGTTTTGTCTATTGACTGGGATGTTCCAGCCATGTCAGCAGACACGTGGAAATTATTAAAAAAATTAAAAAATAATAAAACTGGGAAAATAAAAAAATTATAATAACTAATTCTACGTGTTCGGTGACGTGGCTGGAGTATCCTAGTCAATAGACAAAACGGCGTCGTTTTGGGAGCACCGCTATCCACGTCAGCAATTGGGGTCGGAGTTGGGCGGAGATGTTGTAATTGAAACAAATTGAAAGGTTATGCCAGAAATTGTCAAGTTTTAAAGGTCATGTTGCAATTGAAAATTGGACTAAAGGTCATGATTTGTTTGGTAATTAACCCTATTTACTATAAGTAGAAATATTTTGAACGTTTAAATTCAAACAACATTAATTCAAATAGCTAGAATATAAGTATCTTCCAAAAAAGAGGTATCTATTAGCATATAATATCTTTTATCATATACTCCCTCCGTTCCGGCTTAACTTTCCTACTTTGACCAGGCACTGAGATTAAGAAAAAACAGATTTTGTGGAATCTTTGATTTTTTTAAAGGTGAAGATTGAGAGTGTAGATTTTGAGGGTGGAGATTGTGAGAGAAATTTGTCATTTATGGGCTCGAAAGTTAAGTTGGGACAAACCGAAAATGAAAGTAAGAAAATTAGAGCGGGAATGAGGTAGTAACTATTTTCGAGAAAAAACGAACTTAATTCAGATTTTCGCCCAAAAATAGCTCATGCATCGCACGAGAGCATTTATTAATTAGTAATTACAATTGCGGTTTTAAAATGATATATCAAAAAAGAAAATTGTTGGAATGCTTGTGTAAGGCCAATTTACGGTAACACGGTCTATAAAAATGAAATTTTTTTAATAAAGGGATATAATTTTTAAGATAAAAATAATATTTTAAATTGGAAGTTCAATTTAAAAAAATGACATTATTCGGAGAGAGAGTAAAACGATACTAATTTTAAAGGCAACGTAATGTCTTTTGTGAAAAAAAATATTGATATTTTTAAGTGGACTACCTGTTTATTGGAAGATAGGGCTGTAGTGAGTGAGACGCAACTTGCGGATTATTCGATAAAAAGATCGAAATCGACTTAAGACAAATGAGTCGAGCTCGAGTTGTTTGAATAGAATTCAAGTTCGAGTCAAATTATGTTCGAGCATTGTGATACTTAACTCGACAGACTCGCAAATTTAAAGGTGCTTGTGTTAATTTACTAGTTTACTCTTTATAGCTAACATAATTATAAAAATATTATTATCCTAAAGTAAAAAGAAGGTGAACACCTAAGGCCTCAATTTCATTTTCGATAGTATTTTGCAGTATAATGAACATTTTCATTTGTAGTGATTTTCTTTAAATCTATTTCTATTTTTTTTTAATATAAATTGAGTCAAATTAAGTCAATTTTGAGCTCAACGAGTTTATAATGAATTGAGCTTGAGTTTGAAAAAAATGAATTTGGTCGAATTCGAACCTTAAGTATTTCGGTTAATTTCGAGCTCGAACATATCAATACTTAACTTGACTCGACTCATTTACATCTTCGAGGAAAGGACAAAAAGAAAAAAAGGGAGGGGGTACTAGAAATGTCTCATAGATCTTGTTAGAATTAGATCAGAATTGCTTCAATCTTGATCAATTGAATCCAGCAAACTCAACCTTACACAATGCAACTCACAAGAATGAAAACAAATGAAACTCAAACTGAAAAACCACACAACACAGTCTCTTTACGTGGTTCGAACTTGATGTTCTACGTCCATGGAGGATTGGTCTTCCTCAATTCACTATACCACAACAACAATTACAAGTAATCAGCTAGATACACAAGAATCCCCAATTAAAGAACCCTAATTGGCTTAAGAACCCTAGCTCTACAATTACATGTGATTCGAAGCTATTTCAAGGGAAAAAATTGAACTGATCATTTCCTGCTCCATAACCGCTTTTATCTTGAGAGGAAAACCGAGAAAACTGAAGAGAAAACCGCCAAACAATTCAGCTGAAAAATTGAAGCAGAAACCGTTGTAAAAGACTCTGCAAAACCGTAGCGAAAAACCTGAATCCTGTAACTGCTGGTTCGCGGTTGTTGGACACCCGGTTTTCCTCTAATGACCGGTTCACGACTTAAAACATCCAGTTTTCAGTTAAACTCAATTAACTACACATGATACAATCTGTTTTGAATGAAATTGATCACCACATTTTACAATTCTCCACCTCAATCAATTCAAAACACTTCATCTCCTCAAACTTGCTAACCAAACTTGCTAAGCACATGCCACAAGCTTTACCAAGCTTGCGCAATATTCAAATTTTGAACCAGCAAGAGATTTTGTAAGAAAATCTGCTGCATTCTCCTCAGTAGAAACCTTCTTAACTGAAACAGCTCCTTTCTCCACTATGTCTCTTACAAAATGCAACTTAACATCTATGTGTTTTGATCTTTCATGAAACACCTGATGCTTAACCAAATGTAAAGTACTTTGGTTATCACACAACACTGTAACACAGCTTTGTTCTATCCCAAGATCCTTTAACATTCCCTTTAACCAGACAGCCTCCTTTACTGCATCTGTCATAGCAATATACTCTGCCTCTGTTGTTGAGAGAGCAACCATAGACTGATGAGCTGACCTCCAGCTGATAGTTGTTCCATAAAGTGTGAATATATATCCAGTAATGGATTTCCTAGTGTCCAAATTCCCAGCAAAATCAGCATCAACATCTCCTAGCAATGGACCCTTCATCCTGCTGGTTTGTTCAAACATTAATCCTAAATTCAATGAGCCTCTTAAGTACCTCAGAATATACTTCAAGGCTTCCCAATGAATTTTCCCAGGATTAGACATAAACCTGCTTACCAAGGATACCCCATATGCTAAATCTGGTCTACTGCAAATCATTCCATACATGATACTACCAACTCCACTTGCATAAGGAACTGACTCCATATACTTACTATCTTCTGCTGTTTCTGGACACTGAGATTTGGATAGTTTAAACTGCTGTCCTACAGGTGTAACCACAGACTTTGATTCCTGCATGTTGAAACTTTCAAGTACTCTTTGCACATAGCCCATTTGAGACAAACACAACTTTCCAGATGATCTATCTCTTAAGATATCCATTCCTAAGATCTTCCTGGCATCTCCTAAGTCTTTTATTTCAAACTCAGAATTCAATTTCTATTTTAACTGATCAATCTTCAGTTTACACTTGCTTGCAATTAACATGTCATCCACATAAAGTAGCAGATAAGTCTGATTCTGCTTTGCTTGCTTCTCAAAGTAAACACAGCTATCATACAAGCTTCTTGTGAATCCTGCATTAATCATGAACTGGTTGAACTTCATGTTCCACTGTCTAGGACTTTGCTTAAGTCCATACAAAGATTTCTTCAAGTGACAGACCTTATCTTCATTTCCAGGAAGTATGAACTCTTCTGGTTGCTGCATATATATATTTTCCACCAAGTCACCATGTAAAAATGTTGTCTTCACATCAAGCTGTTGTAGTTCCAAATCTTCCTGTGTTACTTTAGCCAGCAACGTTTTGATTGAACAATGCTTGACTACAGGGGAGAAAACCTCATTGAAATCTATTCCTTCCCTCTGAGTGAAACCCCTAGCTACTAGTCTTGCTTTGTATCTTAACTTTTCATCTCCACAGGCTTCTATCTTCTTCTTGTATATCCACTTTGAACTTACTAACTTCTGATGTGCTGGTTTAGCTACTAGTTTCCAAGTCTTATTTCTTTCCAATGACATAATTACTTCCTTCATTGCTGCTAACCACTGCTTCTTCTCATTTCCTGACACTGCTTCTCTATAACATTGAGGTTCATGGTGATCCAGTGTTTCTGCTATACTCAAAGCATAATACACCAAATATGATTGTCCAAATCTGTTAGGTGGGTGAATAGTTCTTCTAACTCTGTCTCTAGCTAGGTTGTAGTTTCTTAGCCCTTGATCTATCCCTTGCTCTTCTTCATCTTCAGATGAATTTTGATTTTGATCATAGATCTGATTTTCATTCTGATTACTGTTTATGTCAGAGATCTCCACCTCAACAGATGAATTCTTTTCTGTAATGTCTCCATCAGACTCAGTTATGTTACCAGTGATAGGATACCCCATGACTTGCTCATTTAACCTAACATCCCTACTTATCAACACCTTTTGATGTCCTTTTTCCATACACCAGAGTTTATATCATTTTATTCCTTCTGGATATCCTATGAAGATACACTTGGGTGCACTGGGATCAAGTTTATCCTGTCTAACATGTGCAAATTCTTGGCATCCAAAAACTTTTAGATCATGATAGTTAGACAACTCTCCCTACCAAATCTCATCAGGTGTCTTGAAGTTTATTGCTGATGAAGGTGTCTTGTTAATTAAGTAACATGCAGTATTGACTGCCTCTCCCCAAAATGCCTTTGGTCACTTAGCATCAACCAGCATGCACCTTACTCTTTCAAGTATTGTCCTGTTCATTCTTTCAGCTGACCCATTTTGCTGTGGATTGAGTGGGACAGTCTTATGCCTTGTGATACCTTTCTCCTTACACAGGTCAGAAAATTCAGTTGACAAATACTCCAATCCATTGTCAGTCCTCAGGTGTTTGAGCTTCTTTCCTTTCTTTGTTTCAGTCGGTATTAGCCATTCTTTGAACTTCCCATAAGCATCACTCTTTTGTTTTAGAATAAATGCCCAGACCTTTCTGCTGAAATCATCTATTATGGTCATGAAATATTTGCCCCCACCATGTGTCTCAACTCTACAGGACCCCAGATGTCAGAATGGATGTAGTCAAAGATTTCTGTAGTGTTATGAGTTCCAATTTTATAGCCAGTTTCTTAGATTTTCCAAGAACATACTGATCACAGAAATCTAGTTTGAGTTTCATTTGTTTTCATTCTTGTGAGTTGCATTGTGTGAGGTTGAGTTTGCTGGATTCAATTGATCAAGATTGAAGCAATTCTGATCTAATTCTAACAAGTGGCGTCGTCTGTGGGAAGTTCTAGTTCACGAATTAGTCAACAAGAAACTCACTAATGGCTGGGATGAAGCTCGATCTAGAGAAATTCACAGGCAAGAACGATTTCAGTCTCTGGAAGGTGAAGATGACTGCTGTTTTAATTCAGAATGGACCGGAGATGGCGTTGAAGACGTTGGAAGAATGGCCTAAAGCAGAGAAATCCATGCAGAGATTGTCCAGAAGGCTCATAGTTCTATAGTACTTTGTCTTGGAGACAAACCTCTGCTAGAAGTAGCAAAGACAAAGACAGCTCTGGATGCTTGGAAGAAAATGGAAGAGCTATATCAATCCAAGACAGTAACGAACAAGTTGTTCTTGAAGCAGAAGTTATTGGCCTTCAAAATAGCAGATGAGAGAACTGTGTTGGATCAGATTGATGAATTCACTCGACTGACTGATGAACTTGAGGATCTTGGAGTGAAGATGGAAGAAGATGATAAATCATTGATGTTACTCAATTCCCTTCCAAAATCTTTGGAACATTTCAAAGATACCCTCATTTTTGGAAGACGGGAAAAACTGAACTTTGAAACAATCTTAACATCCTTAAAAACAAAATTCTTCCAACTTCAGGGAGATAAGAAGATTCAGTCTGCAGGAGAAGGACTGAACATAAAGTTCAAGAAACAGAACCATAAGAAGAAGTTTCCGAGTAATAAACAAGCTAAGGACCAGAATTATGGGAAGGAAGATGTTAAGAAGTCCACTGACTGGGTGGAAAAAAAGGAGATGTTATGCCTGTAAACAAACTGGACATTTGAAGAAAAATTGTCATGAAAGAAAGAAGAAAACAGATACAAAAGGTGCAGATGCTGCCATAGCTGAACAGGGGTATGAAAGTGCTGAAGTACTGACTGTTTCAAATGGAGAAATTTATGAGGAATGGGTTCTGGACTCAGGGTGCTCTTTCCATATGTGTCCAAATAAGTCACTGTTCCAAGAACTGGAAAGATTTGATGGAGGGTCAGTTCTTTTGGGCAATGATCAATCATGCAAGGTCCAAGGGATAGGATTAGTGAAAATTCAGATGTTTGATGGTGTTCAGAGAATTATTTCCAATGTAAGGTATGTACCTGACCTTAAGAGAAATTTAATCTCTCTAGGAACCCTAAATGCATCTGGGTGTGAGTTCAACACCATAAATGGTTGTATCCAAGTAACTAAAGATGGCAGAATAGTAATGAAAGGAAAGAAGCAGAATGGATTGTTTATTTTGCTAGGAAAACCTATTACTGGAACTGTAGATGTGACTATGGATAAAACTGAGGTTGTGTTGTGGCATAAAAGGCTAGGACACATTGGTGAGAAAGGCATGAAAGAGCTCTCAAAGAGAGGTGTATTTGGAGAACACAACACAGTCTCTTTACGTGGTTCGAACTTGATGTTCTATGTCCACGGAGGATTGGTGTTCCTCAATTCACTATATCACAACAACAATTACAAGTAATCAGCTAGATACACAAGAATCCCCAATTAAAGAACCCTAATTGGTTTAAGAACCCTAGCTCTACAATTACATGTGATTTGAAGCTATTTCAAGGGAAAAAACTGAACTAATAATTTCCTGCTCCATAACCGCTTTTATCTTGAGAGGAAAACTGAGAAAACTGAAGAGAAAACCGCCAAACAATTCAGCTGAAAAATAGAAGCAGAAACCGTTGTAAAAGACTGCAGAACCGTTGCGAAAAACCTGAATCCTGTAACTGCCGATTCGCGGTTGTTGGACACCCGATTTTCCTCTAATGACCGGTTCACTACTTAAAACTTCCGATTTTCAGTTAAACTCAATTAACTACACATGATAAAATCTGTTTTGAATGAAATTGATCACCACATTTTACAGATATATACATTGCAAGCACTTTATTTTGAATTTATTATATTACACTAGTAATAAACTCGTGCGATGCACGGTTTGTAAGTATAGTAATGAGTATATAATGATAATTATAAATTAGTTAAATATATTGTTAAAATTGTAATAATAATAATAATAATAATAAAATATGTAAATTATTTAAATAAACAATATATTATAAGAAAATGAACACAATGATATTTAAGAAATAAAATCAAACAATTTAAAAACTAATAATAAGATTTAATAATATAAACAATATATTATAAGAAAAAAATTAAATATATTTCAATTTTGAAAATATTTCTTATTATAAATATACTTTAAAAAAAACAATATTATTGTAAAATAAAATCTCCATTAAATAAAGCAGATCACCAAAAAACAACAATATATATCAGTACTAATTATTTATTCCAAACATTAAGAAATAATATATTGACCGCACTGTCGGGCGCAGTCAAATAAGATGATTTATTTCCTAACTATTCCTAACAGCAGCTAGAGCAAGTCAGGGTCGATCCCACAGAGAACAGGAATTAACTAAATAATTGTACTAACCAGTTCTATATAAGTACTAATAATATAAATATAATAAGGGAGAGTTTTGATTTGATTTAATTAACTAACGCAAAGAACTAAAGATGATTTAACTAGTAAATAAAAAGTATCCCGCCTTTAACCCAGTATCCCCCTTGCCTGAATATCCACGTAACTAATGCAACTACTTAACTAATTAGTTCTGAGACCCCTTCTCCAAGAATTAACAGGTACGCTTAGCTAACCCTTGTTACCCCTTAAGTATAATTAATCCTAAGAACTTAGCAATTAATCCTATCCAATTAAGTAGTCCTAGGAGACGCTCGCTAGAACAATACTAATCAGACGCATAGGGAATTAAGGCAACGGAGTAGGTACGATGTTGTACTCACGAACGCGGTACAAGTGACCGCGACTTTGTGTTATCCTAGCGAGTAACCACTTTTTGCTACTTTTGGGCACAAACACATAACAATTACGGATTATGAATTTATGACCTAGCGACAGCTATATACCTATTACTAGAGTGATCAGTCCACATAACAAACATATAAAAGATAGAGTAATCCAATAATACAAGTAATCTCAGAGCATAATTAAATTAAGCAATTACTGAATTAATTACATAAATAACAGTCTAGGGTTCAACATAGTCAAAGACGGGAAAATAAACGCTTAGCCGATCATAGCGATCGCTAAGAACAAACTAATAAAAGAAAACATAAAACTATAAAACCCGAATCGCCGAATCTTGAGTTTTCGTGTTCTTCAGAATTCCCAAATCCGAGCTCTTGAATCAATATAAAAGTTCTCCCTTGATGTCTAGAGCCTTGAGATATTTATAGGAGTACATCTCTAGGATAAAGAGGGATAAAACCTAATTGGAATAGGAAAATAAGTCTAAAAAATGTTTTTGAGCTTGTGGGCCAAGTAATGGGCCGACACTGCATTCCTTTTCCAACTTCAAAGCTATTTTTGAGGGTCTTATGGTAACTTTTAGGTTTTTCTTCTTTCACGGAAAGTTGTAGTTCTTCAAATCAGCTTTCTAACGCCACCAATTTCACCTCAATCGGAGTTGTAGATCTCAAGATATGGCCAAAATAGTAGAGGTGTATCAATCTGTCTCCGCCGAGAATGTCTGTCTCGGCCGAGACTCTTCTACAGCCAGAAATCCGAATTCTCTGACCTTCTAGCTCAGCCGAGCTCAGTTTCCTGCAGCTTTTGGGGTCATTTTTCTTGGTTTTTGACTTGTGGGACTTGTTCTCAACATCCATTCTTAGTCGAGTTCGACTTTTTGGTCTAAATTCACCCAAATAACTTCAAAACAAGTCACAAACATCAAATTGTCCAATAATACAAATACGAGCAATACACGGTCAATTACGCATGCAAATGCCACTAAATAGACACTTAACTCGACCTATTATGCACGCATAAATACGTGTACCATATATCATCATTTATTATTTTAAGAAACATAGTACATCATGTAATATTTTAAAATAAACACAATATAAGAGAGTCATACGGAATAAAGAATTTAACATTTTCAAACTCAAGGAAATATTCAATACAATAAACTTAAAAAAATTATATATATATATATATATGTATATGTATATTTGTATATATATATGTATGTATATCTATATATATATATCTGTATATTATGAGCGTAGAATTATTTTGTATTGATAAAATTACAGTGACACCAATTCTCTACTTTTCATTTATTTACGCGCATATTTAATATGATTAATACCAACTAATACTCAACATATATGAATATTTTGTAAATAGTATCCGCATAATTCCTACAAAATGATTGTATATGTTCTTTTAATTTATTTTTTGTATATAATTTTGTAATTTTAAATTTCAAGTAATATATTGTAGAAATTCGTGAAAATAAGGATAATTATTAAAATAATGAATTTGTCTAGTAAAATAAATTTTAAGTATATGTTAAAGTGTAAGTTTGAAATAATCGATAATAATACATATAGATAATTATACGGTCTCTAGGGTTAAAATATTATCTTTTAAAGAATGAACATAATTTGTAAGCAATATATAATGTCTATCTGATAAGAAAATAGTCTAGGACATTTTAATAAACAACAAAACTTATTAAGAATTATAATTATGAGATTGTTCCATTAAATTGATAGAATAAATAGTATCAAACCATAGTATTTAAATACCAATATTTAAATTAAGAGTTATTAAAATTTCCAGCCTAAACTATGGCCGAATTATCAATTTGGTTCCTAAACTATTTTTTACAATCACTTTAGTGCCTAAAATGCACGAAGCTGTTATTTTGCATCACGTCGATTTACATAATTTACAAATATATTTTAGAATTGCGGGACCCTATGAAATCTTTTTGGATAAGTGAGGCACCGTAACAAATATTCGTGGATAATTGAAGGATTCAAAGATGCATTTTGCCTCAAAATAGTTATTGGATGAAAAACTGAAAAAATAAAGAAAAAAAGAAAAAGAACAAATTGATTAACAAATCACTTGACTAATTTCACTATCATTTTCAATCAACATTAATGTAAACTAGATTCATGATATTTTTTATGAATTTATTTTTAACATAATATTTTAAACGTTCCAAAAATATTTAGGTACCAGGAAGTAACGTAAACTAATAACCTTATTTTCCCTAGAATATATATTTTGTCTTGAATAATATCACTTTTTGTAGTGATATTTTAAACATAAAAATATGTAACGGTTAAGCTAATAAAAGTTGTTTATGTCAAAATTAAACACCACTTGATTTATATTGTATTATTAAAGTCTTACTAATTTTATTTACCAAACACAATATAAACTGTCAGTCACAATAAATTCTTACATCTAACATAGAAACAATCACATATTAAAAAGCTATATTTCTCTAATATAATATTTAACTTTAATATACGCAACGTGGTGTCTGATCAAAGATTGTTAAAAGAAGACCAATCTTAGAAATTTTGAAATGGACAAAGTATATATTATGTTTTTAAGAAATTGAAAAAGTTTTCCTAAATAAATAAATAAACGAATTTACACTGTCAATTTTAATCTTCTTCGGGAACAATTGCAGAGAGCTACTTCGCCCGAGGCAATGTGTTACACACACCAATTTTTTTTTTTTTTTTTTTTTTTTATCTATAATTTTTTATTTTTCTTGATTGATCTCACATTTTTGTTTTATATGAAAATATATTAAAATTAGCCTAACAAAAAAAATATTTGATACCGCAAAATTTAAAGATTCATAAATATAAAAAGAAAGATATTTTATTTTATTATTGATTTGATTTATAGTTAGTCACAATATAAATTGTACAATTTTGTCAATAATAAATACAAAAGTCTAACTCAAGTAATAACCAATGTAAATTGCATTTTTTCCAATATGATTTATCTTTTAACTATATTCAACTGAGTATCAAATTAAAATAATGAAAAAGATGATTAATATGAGAAACTAACAAAAAAAAAGTATTAAGAAATTGGAAAAGAAAAATTTCTAGTAACATTTAATAATTAATAGATGCGACATTTTTATCATCTATGCAAAGTCTGCCAAGATTCCGTCTACTACATGAAGTGAGTGTTACATGCGCATCGTTAATTTTCTAGCAAATTTTCCCAAAAAGAAAATGATAAAAAAAAGTTTCAATATCTGACAACATATAGAGAAAAATGAAATGTGTCATTTCACTATATATTAATAGCTCCAATTAGTTATACATTTGACATGTCAGTGGAAGAGTAATAACTTTTAACACACACACACACACGCAATGAGAACGTGTATTGCATGTGTTCTTATTTTGTTGTTAAAATTATTGATATTGTCTATCATTAAAACTAATTTAAACATAGAATACCACCCTCAACATCTCTCTCTCTCTCTCTCTTAGTCCCTTATTTTGTAACCATAACCATCAACTTTTCATAGGGAAACATGGATATTATTCTATTTGATTCATTTGTTTGTTATGTTGGGCACTACAATAATTAATTAGAGCTAAGACTAAAGTCTGGAATTTCATTTATTAATTTGTTAAATATCGTAATATAATATGTGGAGAAATTGATGACTTTGTTAGTTTAAGTTTTTCAAAAAAAGAAAAAAGAAAAAGGAAAAATATGTAAATAAATAAATAAAATATATACAAAAGGAAATTTTATTTTTGGAGTACTTATTTGCCTCATTTTATAAGTTACAATGTGTAATTGTGCCTAAAACTTGTTGCTTCATTGTTCCATATGTTTTAAGTCAAATTTTTTTGGAGAAAAAATATATTATTCTAATAAAGTTATTTATAAATTAGTTCGTTATAGAAATATATTCTAGTGATATTAATTTAAAGTTTTTGTATTGTGATAAAGTGTATTTTGTACTGTCTATTATACTATTAAATTGTAGATTCTTATGTAATTTAAAAATAATAAATTTTAAAGAAAGGAATAAAGCTAAATAATGGTTTCACCGTTTTGTTTCATGTAAAACATATGCAAAAGTAAATTAAAGACTAAAATGTCACGGTAGAAGGGTATAAAAGCCAAACTAAATTAAAATAATAAACACAATTTTGTTCTGGTAATAGGGTGATTGTCACTTCCTCATCACTCTTATCTGAAAATGCAGTCTTCATAAATCTTCTTTTTAATTTGTCACTTGCTTTTCCATTATTCTCTTGTAGCTTTTTTCTCTAGACTGTCATTGACTTTTATTTTCTATTCTTTTGTTTATCTGATTTCTTTTGTGGTGCTTTATTGTTTGAATTTTTCGATCGTCTTTCATTCATGTTGATTTGTTCTTCTAATCTCATTGTTTCTTTTCCCGTTGGTGAATTATTCTCTAGATATTTTTTCTTTCCTTTTGTTTATCTGGAATCTTTTAGGGTGCTTTGTTAGTTGAAGTTTCTCCCCGTGTTTCAATCTTATTGCTTTGTTCCTTTTCTTGCTTATATGATATCTCTTCTTGTATCTTATTTTCTTCACCTTTTTATTCATTCTTCGTGGTTGGTGGCGGTTGTCTCCTCTTGATGATGTATCTTATTTTTGTTCTGTTCCGTTCCATAATTTCTATTTCTTCGGCAATTGTATACAATCTTCCTTATTCTTCTATTGTTTTCTCGTCCAATAGTATGAGGAAATGAATCTCTTTGTGTGCTTATGATGATAATACTTTATAGTAGTTTGAATTGTTCTATCCTTGAAAAGTATTTATAATTTAGATAAATTTTTTTTTTTTTTTTTTAATTCGGGCTTTTGTATTTGTGATCATGCATTCGAAATTTATAATTTACTTATAGTGTATTTTTTTTCTTACCATTGCTAATGATGCGAGATATTCTTGCACCGAGCACCCGACATACGTAGCTGATGTGTCGCCAAACATTTTAATCAATGCATTGTTTTCTCCTTGAATAACATTTTGATTCACTCGCTACCTGTCCAATTTTATAATAGGTAATTTTTTTTCAACAACAACTAATGTGGAGGCAATCCATTAGGAAACAAAGAGTTCAAAATTTCCTTCCCTAATGTTTGTCTGTCTCGCCAATACCATCATCAAAGTTGGAGAAAGTTTTTTCTTCTCTCGAGAATAGAGATATTAGCTCATCATTCAACGTATCAACTTGTTCATTTCGTAGTCATCTTATATATTTCAGTTGGATCATTTATTATGTTTGAACTGCATATATTATTTTTAATGCATCGAAAAAATTGCTTTCCCCCATCTTACTTGGGTCTCCTAGTTTATTGCTTATTATCAGCAAATGTGCTCCAATTGTTCAGAGTTTCGGCCTATTTGCAGAATGTTTGTTGTTGTAGTTCGCAACTTTACTTCAGCTGTTAAGAAAACCAAGTGTTAGTTATTTTCCATATATAAGTTAAAAGTATTCCTTTTTGTTTCTGAATCTTACTCAAATACTTCGATGACGTAACGTTCGTGACTACAATTATTGAATTTTGTTATCAGTTTCCTTCTCTTTTTTTTTTTTTTTTTTTCTTTTTTTTTTTTAATGTATTGGGTAGTTGTCACTTGGTTATCACTTTCATCTAAAATACGATCTTCATAAATCTTCTTTTAACTTGTTCTTTGTTTCTTCCTTGTTTTCTTGTCGCTTCTTTCTCTACCGGTGGACTATCTTTGACTTTTATATTTCTATTCTTCTATTTATCTGATTTCTTTCGTGGTGCTTTGTTGTTTGAGTTTTTCAGTTGTCTTTCATTCATGTTGGTTTGTTCCTCATCTCTCATTTAATCTTTTCCTGTTGGTGAATTATCTTTGGATTTTTTTTTTCTTTCCTTTTGTTTATCCGGAATCTTTTGTGGTGCTTTGTTGGTTAAAGTTTTTCCCTGTATTTCAGTCTTGTTGCTTTGTCCCTCTTCTTGCTTATATGATATATCTTCTTGTATCTTATTTTCTTCACTCTTCTTCTTCTTCCTTGGATATTTTTCATGGTTGTGCCAGTTTTCTTCTCTTGATTATGTAGCTTATTTTTGTTTGGTTCCAATATTTCTATTTCCTCGGCAATTGCACTCAATCTTCCTTATTCTTCTTCTGTTGTTTTCTTGTTCAATGGTATCAAGAAATGAATCTCTTTGTGTGCTTATGATATTAACACTTTGTAGTAGTTGGAATCATTTTGTCCCTGAAAAACATTTATAGTTTTAGTAATGTTTTTTAATTCAAGCTTTTGTGTTTGTGATCATGCATTCGAAGTTTGTAATTTACTTATAATGTATTTTTTTCATACCATTACTAATGATGTGATATATTCTTGCACCGAGCACCCGGCATACATAGTTATTGTGTCGCCAAACATTGTAATCAATGCATTGTTATCTCCTTGAATAACATTTAGATTCACTCGCAACCTGTGCAATTTTATAATAGGTAATTTTTTTTCCAACAACAACTTATCTTGAGGCAATCTATTAGGAGTCAAAGAGTACTTCAAAATCTCATTCCCGTAATGTTTATCTTTCTCGTCAGTACCTTTATCAAAGTTATAGAAAGTTTTTCCTCTCACGAGAATAAAGATATTAGCTCATCATTCTACGTATCAACTTGATCATTTCGTAATTAACTTATATATTTTAGTTAGATCTTGTATTGTGTTTGACCTGCATATATTATTCTTAGTGCATAAAAAAATTGCTTTCCGCCATCTTACTTGGTTCTCCTAGTTTATTGCTTACTATCAGGAAATGTGCTCCAACTATTTAGAATTTGGGCCTATTTGCAGAATGCTTATTGTTGTATTTTGTAACTTTACTTCAGCTGTTAAGATAAGAAACTGTTAGTTACTTTTCATATATAAATTCAACGTTTTTTTCTTTTTATTTTTGAATCTTACTCGTGTATTTCTATGCCGTAACGTTCGTGACTGCATTTATTAGATTCTTTTCTCAGTTTTGTTTTGGTAATGTATTAGGTGATTATCACTTCGTTATCACTTTCATCTGAAATACAGTCTCCATAGATCTTCTTTTTAATTTGTCCTTTGCCTTTTCCTTGTTCTCTTATCGATTCTTTCTCTAGTTATAGATTGTTTCTTTTTCCATTGGTCAATTATCTTTGGATTTTTTTTTTTCTTTTGTTTATCCGGAATCTTTTGTGGTTCTTGTTGGTTGAAGGTTTTCCCTGTGTTTCAATGTTGTTGCTTTTCCTCTTCTTGCTTATATGGTATCTCTTCTTGTATCTTATTTTCTTCACTCTTCTTCTTCCCTGATTCATTTTTCGTGGTAGTGGCGGTTATCTCCTCTTGATTCTGTATCTAATTTTTGTTTTGTTACATATTTCTATTTCCTCGGCAATGGCACACAATCTTCCTTATTCTTATGTTGTTCTTATTTTTATGTTGTTTTCTCGTTGAATGGTATGAGGAAATGAATCTCTTTGTGTGCTTATGGTGTTAACACGTTGTAGTAGTTGGAACCGTTCTGTCCTTGAAAATCGTTTCTAATTTAAATTAATTTTTTTTATTCAGGCTTTTGTGTTTGTGATCATGCATTCAAAATTTGTAATTTACTTATAATGTTATAATGTATTTTTTCTTACCATTGCTAATGGTGCGATATATTCTTGCATCGAGCACCCGATATATCTAGTTGTTGTGTCGCCAAACATTGTAATCAATGCATTGTTATCTACTTGAGTAACATTTAGGTTCACTCGCTACATGTCCAATTTATAATAGGTAATTTTTTTTCCAACCACAACTTATGTGGAGGCAATCCATTAGGAGTCAAAGAGTTCAAATTTTCCTTCCCGTAATGTTTGTTTTTCTCGTCAGTACCTTTATCAAAGTTGTAGAAAGTTTTTTCTTCTCTTGAGAATAAAGATATTAGCTCATCATTCAACATATCAACTTGCTCATTTAACCATCTTATATCTTCAGCTGGATCTTGTATTGTGTTTAATCTGCATATATAATTTTTAATGCATAAAAAAATTGGTTTATGCCATCTTACTTGGGTCTCCTAGGTTATTGCTTACTGTCGACAAATGTGCTACAACTGTCCAGAGTTTGGGCATATTTGTTGAATACTTGTTGTTGTAGTTTGTAACTTTACTTCAACTGTTAAGAAAATCTAAGTGTTAGTTATTTCCCATATATAAGTTACAAGTTTTTCTTTTTGTTTCTAAATTTTACTCAAGTACTTCGATGTTGTAATGTTCGTGACTGCAATTATTGAATTGCGAGTACAAGGTCGATCCCACTAGGAATCGACTCGATATCGGATAGACAAATCAAAATAAGCATTTTAATGGGTAACTAGACGATCGAGTGTTTTTTTTTTTTTGTTTTTTTGTTTTTTTTGTTTTTTTGTTTTTTATATATTTTTTAAGAACTAGTTAAAATAAACAAGTAACTAAAGCTAATAAGATAGACTAGAGAACAAATTATAGGTATTAAACAATTAATAAAGATAATCTAGGATTAGATTTCAATTAAGGGTAATTAACAGTTATTATCTCGATCAATTTAACCTTTAAACCGAATGCTATGTATTAGGAAACGATCACAATTATATGCAAGACCCCCTCTCGGAGCGAATTACGTGTTGATTGTATAGGATTAATCACTGTCTTCGGTCGATTAATCAAATACAACTCCCAATCGAACCTAAGACCAAAGTTCCCACAATTAACTCAAACCTCTCGGTTCTACTGTGTAATCATGTTAATTAATGTGATCTCCTATCAAATCTCCCCTCTCGGTTCCAATTTAATCCCCAATAAATTGCTAAACAATTGGCCAAATCATTTAACAAGTATTATAAACAATTAATCAACTAATAGCATAACAACGGTATTAAATTAATCGGATAAAAATCATTAATCACCCATAATCTACTTTCTAAACCTAGATTAATGAAACTTAGCCAACCATGATCATAATAAGAGATAAACACAAATATATAGACATAATCGTGTTCATACAAATATTAAATGAAAATGAAAAGATAAAACCTATTTCAATGTTGATCTTGATCTTCAAGTTCAATTCCCCTTCTTTTGCTCTCTAATTTCTCTCTCTAGAAACTATACAAATGATGAATTATAGCTCAAAAACTGAAGTGGTAGGGTTTCTATACATATTTGGGGGCTTTTTTAAGGTATTGGGCTAAAAAATCACATAAATGAGCTACAGCCCATTCAATTCCGGAGGTCTTGACCGTGCAAGACCCCAAAATTAGAAGATTTTCTGGTCTATTGCACGGGTCGTGAAAGGTTGCACGGTCATGGTCGTGTTTGGCCAAAACTGCACCTGTAGTCCAACTTCAAAGCCATTTTTCGAGGTCTTCAGGTCCGAATTTGGATCTCTCTCTCTGACAAAGTTGTAGCCCTTTGAGTTAGCTTTCCAATATCGCTGATTTCACCTCCATTGGATATGTATATCTCAAGATATGCCCAAAATATCAAAAGTGTGTCAGTTTGAACTTTTGCACTTTCGCCTCTTTTCGCCTGACATTCTTGTCCCTTGCTCTTTCACCCTCGTTTCTTCCACTCCTTTATGTTCGTTGTACTTTTAACCTATTTTACTTACAAAATACTCAAAAACTAATTTTTCCGACAAAAGAAAGAAAGTGCGAATTATATGACAAACGAGAACTTAGAATACACAAATATACGATAAAATCTCTATTCTAAGCGGGTTTACATAACCAAAAACCCCTTTTGTCAACACTCAGTTGAATATAGTTATAACGTAAATCATATTAGAAAAAAAAATGCAATTTACATTGGTCATTAGTTGAGTTAGACCGTATAATTTATACTGTGACTAATTATAAATAAAATTAATAATCAAATAAATATCTTTATTTTTTTTATTTATGAATCTTTAAAATTTGCAATATCTAATATATTTTTGTTAGGCTAATTTTGGTATATTTTTATATAAAACAAAAATTTGCAATATCTAATATATCTGGTGTGTGTAACACATTGCCCCAGGCAAAGTAGCTATAGGCAGTTGTTTTCGAAGAAGATTAAAATTGGCAGTGTCCTTTATTTATTTGTTTAGGATTTTTTTTTTCAATTTCTTAAAAACATAATATATTTTTTCTTTGTCCATTTCAAAATTTCTAAGATTAGTCTTCTTTTCATGATTTTTGATCCGACACCATGTTGTGTATATTAAAGTTAAATATTATATTAGAAAAATGTAACTTTTTAATATGTTATTGTTTGTATATTAGATGTAAGAATTTATTGTGACTGATAGTTTATATTGTGTTTGGTAAATAAAATTAGTGTGACCTTGATAATCAAATATATACCAAGTGGTGTTTAATTTTAACATAAACGACTTTTATTAGCTTAACCGTTACATGTTTTTATGTTTAAAATATCATTACAAAAAGTCATATTATTCAAGAAAAAATATATATTCTAAAGAAAATAAGGTTATTAGTTTACTTACTTCCTGGTACCTAAATATTTTTGGATTGTTTGGAATTTTATGTTAAAAATAAATTCAGAAAAATATCATGAACCCAGTTTACATTAATATTGATTGAAAATGATAGTAAAATTAGTCAAGTGATTTGTTAATCAATTTGTTCTTTTTCTTTTTTTCTTTGTTTTTTTAGTTTCCCATCCAATAACTATTTCGAGGCAAAATGCATCTTTTAATCCTTCAATTATCTACGAATATTTGTTACGGTCCATCACTTATCCAAAATGATTTCATAAGGTCCCGCAATTCTAAAATATATTCGTAAACTATGTAAATCGGCGGGATGCAAAATAACATCTTCGTGTATTTCAGACACTAAAGTGATAGTGAAAAAGGTTTAGGAACCAAATTGATAATCCTACCATAGTTTAGGCTGAAAGTTTTTTTAACCCTTAATTTAAATGATATTTGAATACTATGATTGGTACTATTTTTTCTGTTAATATAATGGAACAATCTCATAATTATAATACTTAATAAGTTTTGTTGTTTATTAAAATGTCCTAGACTATATTCTTAATTGATAGACATTATGTATTGCTTACAAATTATGTTCTTTCTTTAAAAGATAATATTTTGAGCCTAGAAACCGTATAATTATCTATTTATCTGTATGTGTTATTATCGATTATTTCAAACTTACACTTTAACATATACTTAAAATTTATTTTACTAGACAAATTCATTATTTTAATAATTATCCTTATTTTCACGAATTTGTACAATATATTACTATGAAATTTAAAATTACAAACTTATATACAAAGAATAAATTAAAAGAACAAACACAATTTTATATTTTGCGAGAATTATGTGGATATTATTCGCAAAATATTCATATATGTTGAGTATAAGCGAGTATTAATCATATTAAATATGCGTTTAAATAAATGAAAAGTAGAGAATTGGTGTCGCTGTAATTTTATCAACACAAAATAATTTTACGCTCATAATATATATATATATATATATATATATATATATATATATATATATATAATTTGTCTAAGTTTATTGTATTGAGTATTTTCTTAAGTTTAAAAATGTTAAATTCTTTATGTCATATGGCTCTCTAATATTGTGTTATTTTAAAATATTACATGATGTAATATGTTTTTTAAAATAGTAAATAATGATATATTATTTCTTAATGGTTGGAAAAAATAATTAGTACTGATACTATTTGGGATATAATTGTTGTTGGTGGTGATTTTCTTTATTTAACAAAGATTTTACTTTACAATAATATTATTTTTTATTTTTAAGAGTATTTTTATAATAAGAAATATTTTTAAAATATTTAAATATATTAGATTCTTTTCTTATAATATATTGTTTATATTATTAAATTTTATTATTAGCTTTTAAATTGTTTATATTGTTTGCTTTTATACCTTAAATATCATTGTGTTCATTTTCTTATAATATATTATTTATTTAAATAATTTACATACTTTATTATTATTATTATTATTATTATTATTATTATTATTATTATTATTATTATTATTATTATTATTATTATTATTATTATTATTATTATTACTACTATTATTATTATTATTATTACTGTTATTATTATTATTATTATTATTATTATTATTATTATTATTATTATTATTATTATTATTATTATTATTATTATTATTATTATTACAACATTTTTAACAATATATATAACTTTAATTTATAATTTTCATTATATACCCATTACTATATTTACAGCCATGCATCGAACGTGTATTAATGGAGTAAATTGGAGTCATTGATGACTGTTGTTCCATCGATGGGGGAGCTGATTTCCCTTTATCTGCCAACATATTCATTGTTGTTGAAACTGATGAACGGTGTGTCTTTTCAAGTTTCACTGAGAGAGAGAGAGAGAGAGAAAGAGAGAGAGAGAGAGAGAAGCGAAAATCCAAGAGCTATGAACCATCCAAATCCGTCAAATTATGTGAAGTTAGCAGATCTATTCAAGACAAAGATGCAATTAATGAACGAAGACCTATATGGTAAATTCTGATCACATAAGTCATGAGAAAGATCATGACAAACTTCTCTAAGGACATTTCATAAACACTTAGCAGCCTTATAATTTAAATTACAAAAACAGAAAATAAATAAGAAAAAAATACCTATCAATTCAAGGTTGTTAACTTTTCTACGAATATCAATATTCAAATCTCCGAGACATCCTTTCTCCTTGATATACCAGATTAGAAGATTACATGTCTGAATAAAGTTCAATTTCTCAGTCCTCCCACCATTAGAAAATCTGCTAAAACCAAACATATTTCCCAAAAAAAATAGAAAATAAATTGCAAGCTCAAATTTTGATTCACTTTAGGAGAATTGATGAAACTTGTATGAAATTAGAGAAATTTTTCTGAGATTGAGAGAGGTGAAAAATTGTGAGGCTTATGAACAACTTGAAAACCAACTTTGTCTGAATATAAATTTTTTTTAAATATTTCAATAAGCACGTGATAATCGCGAATAAAAAGAAAAATAAGATGGAATTGATGAAGGGATCATTCATGTTATTGCAAGACAGGTTAGCTACCCAGATTAGTCGTGTAGATAGCAACATTGCATTCCTCGGCAATCTTGATCAACATGAGATGAAGAAAAGAGATGCATTAATTAAACATGATCGAACAACTTACATGTAAACATCATCGAATAAATTACATGTAAACAATATGAACTTACAATGCTGAAAGAATGATAGTGCCGTCTGCCTTTGGTCAATGAAATGAGAGATTTGGTGCTTCGTTGTTCTAGTATTTAAATATCAAATTCTAGGGTTTAATTTTGCTATCAAGATCCCTATTTTTATGGATAACAAATTTACTTAGTTTTTAGGCTTAATAATGTAAATACACGACCTTTTGGTCAATTAACATATACAACACAACCTTTCAATTTTAACGTATAAATACACCACCTTTTATTTTTTTATGATTAAATACATGAGTGCTAATTTCGGGCTCCAATTGCTGATGTGGAGCTCGAAACTGAAAATTTAGGTCATATTTTTTGATGTGGAATTATTTTTCTTTTATTTAAGCCCATATCTTGCTAAGGATGTGACAAAAAAATTAATAACGGAGATTGGATGTGAATCCTTGTCCTCGCCGGTGGGCGACTCTTCTCCCCTAATGAATTTACTTGTATGGTGAATTTCTCTTATTATCTGTTATAATAGCCATAACCCAATTGTACGACGGTGTTGTGAATGAAATGTATCCACAAGCAATAACTCACGAAACAGAGTCCAACAATCGACCTCTTATACGATGCCGTAGTGCTCAATTAGATCAGACAGATAATGGTTAAATCTATAATTGGTTTTCACTTGTTTATAGGATTCAACGAAAAGTGAAGAAAAATTGAATAATGTTATAAACCATACCTTCTATAATAGACCGCAATTAAAAAACGAAAAGAAAAGAAAAGAATAAATAAGAAAAGTTCACGTATTTGTCCTCTATTAAAGAAGAGTTTGGGAAGGAAAATGATGTTAACCTTTATGAGATTCTTATTCTACTGCACCTTCAAAATGGTTAGAGAAAATTTTCGCCAGATTGATTAGAATTATTTTAAAAGAAAAAATCACAATCCACGTCATAAAATATGGACAAAAAAATTATTTTCGGGCTGCACGTCAGCAATTGGAGCCCGAAATTAACTCGCTTGTACTAAATTGTAAAAAAGTAAAAGGTGGTGTATTTATACGTTAAAATTGAAAGATCGTGTTGTATCTGTTAGTTGACAAAAAAATCGTGTATTTTTACGTTATTAAGCCTAGTTTTTATTATCTAATATGAATTATCTGATTTTTCAGCCTTAATTTACGATGGGATTTCAGACTTAATTGTACAGAATAATCGGATAAGCATGCATAATAATCGGATAAGTATTAATTCAAAATTTCAAAATACATCTATATTTAGTAATTTTTAGAAAAGCTAAAAGAAATTTGTACAAATTATTTGGGGCCATTTTAAGACTTTTTTTAGAGACAACTAGTAGTTGCAAAAAGAATTTGAGAAGACTTTTGTCGTCTCAAATATATTATTTGCTTCCGAATTATTAAGACGATTAATTAGTGATAATATATTATTTGCTTTCGAATTATTAAGACGATTAATTAGTGATGACATGTTGTCTATAATAAGATTGTGACAAATACTTATTATTTGATATCAATTTTTGTTATTCTAATTAAAGGAAAATATTTCTTGTAGTGAAGCTTTGTGTAAATTTAAAGGGATAAAACTGTCAATTGATTAAATTTTAGTATTGGGTCCCATAAATTTATCTATCATTGATGAAGTAAAATAGTAGACATTTTATGATACACAGTCGAATAGGATACGAATTTAATAATCCAATCATCCATCTAAATGATGAATAAAGATAAAAAAAATTTAACTGTTAATCTCAATTTTTTATTTTATTTTATTTTATTATTTTTTTTTTTTTTAGAGCAACCTTCAATTTGCTTTTAAGTGCCCAGTGGGATAGCCCGATTAGGTAGCATAGCCGGTAAAAGAGAGAACTCAAAAGCAAATAAGTATGCACTGACTTGCATACTTCAATTTTGGGCCAAATATAACCAGATTTGGATGAGCACAAAAGCGATGATTTGAGCTGAAAATTTGACTTGGATAGAAATAGGGTTTATTCTACGCTATCCACTTGGGTAGTATTTAAGTGGACAATTCATCGTAAGAAAGCATATGGAGATTTAGTGGATACAATTATTTGATCTTCATACACTTTTCAAGTGTATGGTGGATAACCCAAGTGGGGTACTACCCACTTGGGTAACATAGAATTTGCCTAAAAATAGAGACGGTATAATGACAAAGTTGGATAGCTCAAGTGACGAGAGAATTTAGATATTATCTCAAGTGGCTAGAACATTCACTACTTAAACCTTTAACCACAATTTTCCTTTTTTTTTTTTTTTTTCTTTTTCCAATGGAGATGGTATAGTACCTCCATTTTTTTAGTTGTGCTTTTAGGTTTTGTGATTTATTTTTAAATATATATTCTTTTAGCTTTTTTCAGTGTTACTTCCAATACCGCTCCTATAATTATCTTTATACAATTTCTAATAATTTAACCAATCATATTTAATTTATTCTCTTTATTTCTAATTGATAGAGATAATAGAAGTATAAGGTTGCGTTTACATTGAAAATGGATAATAATTTAGGATAACTCTATAATACAACCCTTACATCAATACAACTAACTTTTTATCTATTATATCAGGTAACTAGTAGGAGTTTTCCTTTTTATATTTGAACAAACATGTGGGACCATCTCTGATTTAATTTAATTTTCATTCTCCATCAATTAAGGTCGACAATTTCTAAAAGCCCTGAAAATATATTAAAAGGAGAAAATTTCAGAAAATGAAAAGGAAAGAGACAGCATTTTAAAAAATGAAATTAATGAAAAGAAAATCCCAGGAAATAAAAGAGAAAGTTACAAAAAAATTGCCGACCATTTCATCTTTTTTTACTTTTTATTCTTCTCAAATTATTTGAAATTTTTCTTTTTTTCTTTTCCAAAACTTTTTTTCTTGAAACCTTTTTATTTGCTTGATGTTTTGGTCCAGAATTTTTTTAATCACTATAAATTGTGTAAATTATTTTAATTTGTACAAATTGTGAATTATTTATTTTTATTCTGTGAAATCATATTTATTTTATATTCTAATTGTTTTTCTTTTTTGATTTATAACTGTGCAATTTATGAGGAAATTGCGGTTTTGGTCCCATAGGACACAGGACAGTTGCATTTTGGTCCCAAGGTTTTCACATTTAATCCAACAAATATAAAATCGAGCACATTTAGTTCCATTAGAAATTTCACAAGCATTTATAGTCCCAAGTTTTTACATTTTTAATCCCACAACTCATTAACTTTTTTGTCACGTGCATAGCACATGTCCGTTAAATGACGTAATAAATACTAGAAAATTGCACTTTTAGTCCCTCAGGACACGAGGCTGTTGTATTTTGGTCCCAAAGTTTCACTTTTGATCCCACAAATTCAAAATCGAGCACTTTTAGTCCCATAAGAAATTCCACAAGCATTTATAGTCCCATGTTTTTTCATTTTCAGTCCCACTTTTTATTTTTTGTTGCATATTAGTTCGACCCGATTTTTTCGGGCATGTTTAAAGGGAATAAGACGTGTTACTTCAACACAGGGGTGATGGTGATGGATCTGGAGAGATGGAGAAGGAAAGATTACACAGAAAAAATTGAAAAATTGATGGATACAGAGGGAGAGGAGGATATATGAGTTGGATTTTTTTCGCCCCTTCATGTTGGTTTTTTGAGGGGAGGTAGAAGGGAATTGATCATAGGTGGAATCAACATGGTCTAGGTGGGTATAATGTAGAGAATAACTACCGCGGTTTGCATGCGGGTCGGGTCAGTTTGGTGCATTGGAGCGGGAAGGGGAAGCCATGGGTGAGGTTTGATGAAGGGCGGCCTTGCCCCGTGGAACATTTGTGGGCCCCTCATGATCTAGAAAAATTAATTTGCGAAGGTATAGTAGATTAAAATAGAGGATATCGTTAATGATCCCATGTATGAGGTATTTTTTTGGTTGGAATCCAAATGAATTTGGATTTGAGAATGTGACAAGAGATGTTACAGACCATTTTTCACACAATTATACAAGTATAAATTACTAATAATGAAGACATTTTCAGATCCTACAACTTATTATCAGTTTTTCTAGATTTTCAAAAGCTAGTTAGAATGTTCTCATTTAAATGAAATCCATAGAGTAGCAAATCTCTTATTGTTTCGATGTTCATGGATTTGAAGACCATTAATTTTTTTTTTAATTACGATCCAATATTCTGTTTGGCTGGGACCGAAAAAGAACTTTGTTTACTGACATTTCTCATTTATATTTATACGATTTTTTTAGTTATGTGACTCGGATGAATTGGTGAAGTAAAATCAAATAGCAAGCAAAAACTGAGAGGTGAGATTAAGTTACTTTATATTGGTTGATGTAAAGAGGAGCATGGAAGTAGAGGAAAAGAGATCAAATCAGCTATCAATCGAAAAATTGATTTATGGAGGGAAAAAATGGTTGTCTGGTTTGGGATGAAAAATGCAAAAAATCTTGGGACTAAAAGTGCTTGTTTGGTTGGGACCAAAACTGCACAAAAACTTTGGGACTAATAGTGCTTGTTGGGTTGGGACCAAAACTGCACAAAAACTTTGGAACTAAAAGTGTTAGCAAAGATAACATAAAACGTGACGGTGAGACTAAATGTGCTCGATTTTATATTTGTGAGATCAAATGTGAAAACCTTGGGACCAAAATGCAACTGCCTTGCGTTCTGTGGGACCAAAATCGCAATTTCCTCTGCAATTTATGTTTACATATACTGCATCAATTTTAGCTATAAAAGAAAGGAAAATAAAAAGTTAGAAAATAAAAAAAAAAGAATTCTGTAATATGGTTCAGCAGGACATAGGATGATTGGAAGCGCAATTGGAAAGGAAAAAAAAAAGGTGAAAAAGACAAAAAAAAAAAAAAAGAAAAGAAAAAAGTAAAATAGAATAGAAAATGATTGAAATGACACCACTCTACTAATATGAGTTTGGCGACCACTTTGATAAGTTGCTGGTAACTTAATTTAAGGCTCAAGATCAAATGAAGGAGATCCAATAATTTATATTCTATACTAATTTGAATTATTACTTTATCTCAGTTTAACAGGTTAAATGTAGCCTAAAGAAAATGAGAGAAAAATTAAGGAATTTAAGAAAAAAGATAAAATTTAGAAGATGTCTTATCTGTTAATTTTGTTATTCTAATCTAAAGGAACGGCCACAAAAATTGGAGGTAGGATAATTTTTTAACCAGTAGTGAATACCTATGCCTATTGGCAGTTGAAACAAATAAATGCAGCATTAGATGTTTACATCAACCTCGGGCACCGCCCTAATTTGTTGAATCAAACAGATTATATATATGGATGACATAATAGTAAAATTTCCAGCACATGCACTTCTGTTACATTGTATACAGGCGTTACCCGTCACTTTTAGCATTCAATTTATACGCGTAATTTGGAGTCGATTAAATCAAACGCCAAATACAGTACCACAAATATTTTCCTTGATAGAGTTATTAATGAATTGGAGTCTAATAAATTATTTGGAGCTTAAGTATTTAACTAAAACTCATCTAAACTCGTTTTTTATTTTTTATTTTAAAACCCGGTCATGAGAGCTCATCCAAACTCGTTTCAACATTAATTTTTTTATGGTGATATGCTTCATAATTTAGGTACAAGGTTTACGGTCTTAGTCTAGGTCTTAGGAGTAAGTTAGATATTTGCATTCATAAGTTGGTCATGCTTGACTAAACTTGTTAGTGAAGAATAAATTGCAATTTCAAAAAAAAAAATCGAAAATCGTCAACTCGATTTCACGTCTAGACTTTTATTATGCCTATGTTTTCTTTTTCAAATGCTCTCCATCTAACTACGTGCACGCTTTGATCAAAGTTTAGATCTAAATTATTCTACTAGCATCTAACGACTTTTACAATATTAATAACGGGGCGGATATGAGTATGTGAAAAACAAATGAGCAACATAAAAGGAAGGAGAAGTGGGCACACGGCGGGTAGGTATTAGGCAGGGCAAAATAAATAAGAAGCTTTTAAGACATATTATATTATATATATCTACTTTCCCTGTTCTCCCAAGTTAGAAAAGCAAAAGGAAGAAAGAAAAATGGCATCTAAACCAGGGATTCTCACTGATTGGCCATGGACATGCCTTGGCAACTTCAAGGTATATATTTATCTGCATAATATGAGATAAATGAGTGTGTTTTGTCAAACCATTCATCATTTGGGACATAGATTATAAAATATAATTAATTTATGTCCACATCGTTATCAAAGATATTACAAAGTTTGAGATGCAACAGACAGTCTTCTGACTATCTTCTTGCTTGGTTTTCAATTACTTCATTAATTTGTTTTCTGACTCTGTTCTAAAAATCATCAACTTGCGCATTCAACTGTTCTTATTCATCAACGTTTTTTCCCGATCAGTTTCTGTTTAATCCCGTCTAAACCCCGTTAGCTTGCCGGTCACGTGCCTAGCGACTCTTAGAGCGTTGGTTCTTGACCTTCTTCGATCTGCCATACAATATATATGAGTGTAACCAGAAATTTTGACAATGTTCCTTGTTATTATTTGTTTTAAATTTGTTTGAATTTGGGTTTTTATTGTGTTGTAGTATGTGGTGTTGGCTCCATGGATAATAAACGCAACATATTCATACATGACGAAGGATAAAAACGAGAGGGATTTCACAGAGTTTCTGATATTCCCATTCTTACTATCAAGAATGCTTCACAACCAAATCTGGATTTCTCTCTCACGCTACCGTACGGCCAAAGGGACCAACAGGATTGTGGACAAGAACATCGAATTTGACCAAGTCGATAGAGAGAGAAACTGGTTAGTACCTTATTCTACCCTACCCATACGGAAATGACCAAACTGACCCTAGGGTTTGTTGATGAATTCACAGGGACGATCAAATTATATTCAATGGGATATTATTCTATGTGGGATATACGTATCTTTCGCAGGCTCATTATCTGCCGTGGTGGAGAACGGAGGGTGTTGTCTGGACAATTTTGCTGCATGTGGGCCCGGTTGAGTTCCTGTACTACTGGTTGCACAGGGCGTTGCACCACCACTTCCTCTACTCCCGCTACCACTCCCACCACCACTCTTCCATTGTCACCGAGCCCATCACATGTAACAAATCCATCTATATATTTTTTACTATCTCTTTATATTATGTACTCTCTCTCCCATAAAAGTGTTATGTTTGAAAATATACATCTTTTTTTTTTTAATTAATTTAATGAAGACATCTCTCTGAAAATCATTAATATGTACTCAAACTGCTTATTTTAGTTTTTCATTTGACTTGTTCAATTGTATTTAATTAATTTAGAAATAAAGTTTTAATTTTTCACTTGTACTAGTAAAATAAGATATTAATTTTTGAAATATAACTCTTATGTTGGAATAATATTTTTTTCAATCATGTCTCTTTTTATAGACGGAGGGAGTAATTATTTATGTGGAAATTACTTTTTCATAAATTTTAAATTTTGTTTTGGTAGTTTAGATTTTTGAAAATTTGTCTCGAAATAAAAAGTATTAATTAATAAATTCGGTGCATATAGTTTTTAATTTTTTTTTAATGTTGTTCCACCCACTGTTTATGAAATTGGATCGGATCAACTAGTTCAATTGTAAACCAATCATTGATCCGTCTAAGAGGTGTGCAAAATCGGAAATAATGTTAAAATCGTTTAAAGTCGGTCAAAACTGTTAAAAGCATTTTAGACTGTTATACATAGTATAAGGCTGCTAAAATATTTAGAGCTATAACTAAACATATTAATCAATAAATTGTGGCGCGTATAGTTTTACTTAACACTTTGTTTTTTGTTAACTTGATTTAGAGCTATAATTTCCACTATAAGTGCATAGTTAATAACATATCTGCAGTCGAGCTTGTGAAGAAAAAAAGAAAGAGAAAAAACATTTCTGTAGTTGAGATGCATAATGCTATAATAAGGAAAGATTAGGTGTTTTCCATTTTTGTTTTTTAGTATAAAATCTGGTAAGTGAAATATTATATTTTGTAGTGCCTTGAAATATTTAATCATAAAATAATGAAAGCATGCCTAGAATAGATTTAGAGATTTATGGGCATTAATTAATTTTTGATGGTTTTTCATAATTGACAGCTGTGATTCATCCATTTGGGGAGCATATAGCATACTTCTTGCTATTTGCAATACCGCTGCTGACAACAGTGGTGACGGGGACAGCTTCTCTCCTCTCATTTGCTGGATACATAACTTACATTGATTTCATGAACAATATGGGTCACTGCAACTTTGAGCACATTCCTAAACGCCTATTCTCCATCTTTCCTCCCCTCAAGTACCTTATGTACACTCCTTCGTAAGTATTCTCACTTCTACCACTTTTCTTTCTCTATTTTAATTTATTCAATCATATTATCTTATCGTAAAATACAGACCCCCATTCAGATAGCATAGAGTAAGCTAGGACTAAAATTACTTTTCGTTCCATATTTTTTTGCTCGTTTTATTTTTTCTTCTAAATTGTTGGGTTTTAATTTCGTCACATAATTAAATAATTAGCTAGTATTTAACTCAATTTCCATTGTAAATTAGAAAATCGGCTTGAAAAGCGCACAACTGTCACATGAAGTCACTTTTGTTCCATAACTTTCTGTTCATTCGATTTCATCCTAAAAAACGTCAACGTCGATGCCACGTTAATTAAAATCGGCCGAAAGTTAGTGTCATGTGACAGTTTTTATATGCTTGTCCGCCGATTTTTCCATCAATGGTGGAAATGGGTTTAGTCACAGGTAGTTTCTTTTATACTAAATAAAAACTAATAATTTTTAAAATAAAAATTAAACGAGCAAAATGTTATAGGACAAACAAAAAAAAGAAAAGAAAGCAAGTGTAATAGTGTTCTACTTTTAGGGTTGGGGCCATGTGGGCCAAAAGTTGTGACAATACGCAACTACTTTCACAAGATATTTTGAGTAGCCTACTCCATTAATGGCGTTTAGATAATATGTGCCCTTGCCCCTACATTGTAACAAATACAATTAATTTTTTAATGCGTTTAGATAGTATGTGCCCTTGCCCCTACATTGTTACAAATACAATTAATTTGGTAGACGTGATAAGATCTCGTTAGTTTATGTTGCACCAAACACAATTTAAAAGACTAGACATGTCTTTTCGAGAAAAAAAAAAAAAAAAACTAGACATCTTTCAATTCTCATTAATTACTCATTTAGAATTATGTAGGTAGATCGATTAATATCTTTCTTCTCACTGGATCTTAGTATCTCATTGTTGTCATAACATTAAGATCAATCTCTTTCAGATTTCAGGTCGTAAACAATAGTTTAATTTTTCTAAATAAATACTCGATAAATTAATAATCTCTTTGATGCTACCCCATCTCATAAAAGCAGTCCTCTTCAAGTTTCACATATATTAAAAAATAAAAAATAATAAACAATAAACGTGGAAATTCATACTATACCGTATTTAATATTGTAAATTAAAGGATGCTAAATTTTAATGGTAACTTTAACGACTAACGTGTAGTATCTTTTAGCATTGAAAATACTACCTTCAACTTGAAGTGACAATATACTTGATGATACAGATACCACTCACTGCACCACACCCAATTTCGGACAAACTACTCATTGTTCATGCCATTCTACGACTATGTCTATGGCACTATGGATAAATCCTCGGATGCACTATACGAGAGCTCACTTGGTCGTAAGGAGGATGCACCAGACGTGGTGCATCTAACTCATCTGACCACCCCAGAGTCCATATATCACCTTCGTCTTGGATTCGCATGCTTGGCCTCCGAACCTCACAGGTCCAACTGGTACTTGTGGCTAATGTGGCCTGTCACACTCTGGTCCATGATGGTCACTTGGATATACGGCCGCACCTTTATCGTCGAAAGGAACATGTTTAAACACTTAAAACTGCAGACATGGGCGGTTCCCAAATACAGCGTTCAAGTAAGAACTAGATGTCCATCAGTACAACGTACGAGTTTAATACATTCTTTTATACTAATAATATGTAATGACGTTATTCTCTATATACTGTTTGAGAGTATAGAAATCTGACATGTGTCCTAATTACTTTGGTGTTGTGTGTTTGTAGTACTTCATGCACTGGCAGAGAGAGTCGATTAATGGCATAATTGAGGATGCGATATTAGAGGCTGATGACAAGGGCATTAAGGTGTTGAGTCTTGGCCTATTGAATCAGGCAAGTTCTCTCTCTTTCTCTCTAGCTCTTACAAGAAAAAAAAAAAAAGATGAAAAGTTCCATCACTAACCACATTGATATATGTCCCCAAATTAAAGTAGTGATATATTTTGAGACGAAATATTTGGTCTCTAAAATGATGGTTACTAAACTTGAGACACAGATTTTTTCTTGTCCCTATATGTGATGTTAGGGACCAAATTACCAAACATAAAAAGAGACGAATTTAGGTGTTTCTGCAAATGCTTAAATAAGTACTTTTGAACATTTAACTTCATTGAAGCTAAAAAAAGTGTTTACAGTTGACAACTTCTACTAAAATTAAAGTTGATAAGACCAAAAGACTGGAAGCTAGAAATTGTTGCTTTTCAGAATCAATTATTTCAAATAACTTCTTCAAAAGTAAAAGCAAAAGCAAACTCCCTCAATGTCTTTCTCCAATATTCAGTTGTTTATTTCGTCACTAAAAAGTCACTAACGATTTAAAAAGTTTTTGTATCACTTCCTGTCACTATTCTATTTCTGTTTCATTTTTATTTAGTAACTGATATAATCTATTACTAATCTCATCTTTAATATAAAAATTTATTGCAATTCAGGATGAGAAGCTAAATAGAAATGGCGAGCTATTTTTGAGAAGGCACCCACAGCTAAAAGTGAAGTTAGTGGATGGAAGTAGTTTAGTAGTTGCTATTGTTCTGAATAGCATTCCAAAAGGAACAACTCAGGTGCTCCTTAGAGGCAACCTATCAAAGATTGCTTATTCCATTGCTCTAGCCCTCTGCCAAGGCGGAATCCAGGTACCGTGAATAAATTGACAAAACTAAAATAATCGGCAAAAAGATAACTTGTCTACATCGCTAATAGAATCTGTTTTTCAGAAACCCTTGACTAAACCGTAATCTGTTTGCACTAATAGACTACACTTACTAAAAACTATGTTATCTCTGTGCAAATAGACTATAGATTAATAAAAAACGTAGTTACAACTCTGAATGAATACGGCTTCGCAAAAAATCGTGGTCTATTAGATGTAGTTTATTGTCAAAATTCTTGCAGTGTTCTTATAATTGAACGTATAGGTCTTCACGTTGCACGAGGAAGAGTACAAGAAGCTCAAAGCGAAGATTAGCAGTGAAGCTGGAAACAATTTGATCCTCTCAAAACACAACACTCCAAAGGTTGAAAACATATGATTATCCACCACCAATAAATTAAGTTTGCAGCATCACACAAACGCTTAAGAAAGTTATGTTTATGTTTTTGCAGACATGGTTGGTGGGAGATGGACTAAGCGAATCCGATCAACTAAAAGCGTCGAAAGGAACAATTTTCATTCCTTTCGCTCAGTTCCCTCCAAAGAAAACGCGAAAAGACTGCTTATACAGTAGCACGCCAGCAATGTTGGCGCCAAAGCATCTTGAGAATGTTGACTCTTGTGAGGTAATTTTGTTTCTAATATTTTGAAAAAAATTCTTAGCCGAAGTTTTCTGACTTGTGATGAGTGGCAGAATTGGTTGCCGAGGAGAGTGATGAGCGCATGGCGCATAGCAGGAATACTACATGCGGTGGAGGATTGGGGCATGCATGAATGTGGAAACATGATGTTCGATATTGAGAAGATCTGGCAAGCCAGTCTTCACCATGGATTCCGTCCCCTCACAGGGTCTGCAGAATCCAAGGTGAACTAGACAACATTTCGAGGAGAGTAATGGATGTTTATGTAATCTATAGATGCCTAGAGGGAAAATATGTACTACTTAAGTTTTGGAAACATTGAATGCTTGTGTATCCTTATTTCTAGCCTTTATGGCAAAACTGCTTAACCAAGAAAAATAACATATGGTGTGTGCTCCAACTTCTATATAGTACTAGTGAATATGTGTGGACCGAACTTCTACCTTTTTAATATAAGATCTTTACGAATTAGTTGCAAATACATTAATTTATGTCTACAAATAGATTGGGGAATATTTTCCCTGACTTTCATTAATATAAGATAAAATCTACTTACATTTATTATTTTGTCTCTAATCATGAGTTACTCTCGTATTCATTAGTAGTAATTTGTGGATAAGTCCGCAAGAGATGGCAACAGTATTATGATATTTTATTCATTTTTTATAAAGTAAACATCCATATTTCTAAAACTTTTCAATTTTGTCCTTCTGTTATTTTCATGATTTAATAACAGTTTTTTAGTTAAATTTAAATATAAATTTTGAATGAATTGTTAGAAATGTGAATATCGATATAAGATTGTGTAAGTTTTAAAGGTTTAGAAAAAGAATTGATGGAAGATATAATTGAATTCTTTTATATCTTACTTAATATTGTAAGAATCAGATCTGGGCAGAACACGAAGTATTGCACAAGGTGTTGCAACAAGTTCTGCAACACCTTGGGTTCGTTTGTGCAGAAAACAACAGAGCGCACAAACAACATTGGAAATAAATAAACACAACAAAATACTAAAAAAGAACAGATGAAATAAGTTTAGTCTTAAGCAATCCAAAAGCTTGAGTCAAGCTTTATTACTCAATCAAGAGAGTACATTGCCGATTCATCCCAAAATTACATAGAACAAGATGAAAAAAATTCACCACTGATCTATTCCTAAAACTAAATTACACGCATACACACACACAGAAGATCCGGACATAAGGATCACACAACCCAGAAAGAAAAGTGGGAGTGTGTGTGTGCAACTTGAGGTGTTGCTGCAGGTGCTGTAACGCTTTGATATGACGCAAGGACCTTGACTGAGTGGTTCACTTCTATCTTCGTGGGAACTTGTATTTATAGAGTTCCACACATGCAGAGCGGTTACAAGAGTGAGAAAAACTTGGGAGATATAGAGAAAGAGAAATGGAGGGAAAAGATTATTGGATAAGGAAGTCATATTTGAAATATAACTTCCCCATGATCTTATCCCCATAGAAGAGAGACAAAAACGTCGGAGAGGGAGAGAGAGAGACGAATTTGTACTTGAATCAAAGATAGGAAGTTACTTTTGGATAATAACTTCCCTTGGAAGTTTATCTTTTAGGTAAAAACTTTCATTAGAGATTATTTAAAGAAAATACTTTCCCCATGATTCTAGATAGTAAAAACTTAACAAAAACTGACAATAATAAAATTATGAATATAAAACAATAAAACACGAAAATGATCAGTAAGACAAAATAAAAAATAAACTTCAGAAATAATGTGTTGCAGAAAGTGTTGAAACACTTTCTGTGACACCTTATTCCCTCAACAATCTCCCCCTTTTTGTGTTACTGATAAAAACCTGCAAAACATCTAAGAAAAGAGAAAGAGTAGTCAAACATGAAGGTCAAGTAAGGCAAAAACATATTGTTGATACACAAATTTCGTATCCAATTAAAATGCGCCATGTATTAAAATATATGGTGAATATCAATTTTATACTGATTATTTTTAATATTATGAATTGGGTAAATAAAATTCCTAAGTTAAATGGTCAATTTAGTTGGTGATTTACTATATATTTTATTGACCAATTTGAAGCCGCCACGTGTCAAGATGATGCAGATATTACTAAATTAAATTAAATTAATTTAGTAATTATCCAAGAAGATAAGGATAAACATCAAGTCATGGTGAACCAATCAGAATACTTCATGTGTCAAGTTGTTGCAGTAATTAAATTAGAGACAATTAATTTAATAATTATCTTATGGATAATGATATTGTGACGGACCAATAATATCGCTCCATTCAGACTCAAGCCCATTAGGGTTTTCCTATCCTACAACTATAAATAGGGTCTCATTCTCCACCAAAAATCACAACAACAACACAAGCTCAAGAAAGGTGGTACAAAATCAATCTTGAGATTAAGGTGGTATAAAGCCAAGATCCGGCATTACAAAGCCAATCCGGTATTCAATCTGGTGTTATAAAGCCAATCTTGAGATTCAAGGCGTTACAAAGCCAATCTCAAGATTTTCAACGTTTGACCCGAGATCAAGGTGCTAAACCCCTCCAATTGGCGTTTTCAAGTCAAAACTTCGAAGGTGTTCTTCGTCGTTCGTCAAGATCTTCGAATACGTTCTTCGCATATTGAATCAAAAGTATTGTTTAATTCAAAATCAAGCTCACAAGCCTTTGGATTAACGTTACTCAAGTCAAAGTCCAAATCGGGAAAAATCAAAGTCAACTCCGACATCAATCAATCGAAGAGAAGAATCAAAGGAGAACTAGAGATTGGAACTCACAAGTTGTAAACATTATCCATTTGATCCGAGAAATTCGATCTTGTAATTCTTTTTTGTGTTTATTTATATATACACGAAATTTGTTATTACAAATTTAGCACGCCCAGTGAGACAGTCTCTACCTCTCATCTCCCTCGTTGACGAAGAGCCTCGAAACTTTACAATGACCACTCAAAAGGCTCTGACAGTCAAGATAAATTTCTCCAAGTCTTCACGTGCACAAGTACTAGTGATGGGGTCATCACAAGAAGCATGTCCAAGACACTACAATCACAATCGTCATCTCTTGGAGCTATCTAGAAGGATCCGAAGCAACTCGCCGCTAACACCAGAAATGAGGAAGATGACTCTGCATGCTCTACTCCTCGTTCTTCATCAAGTTCAGAAGTAGCTCAAATCATGGCAACAAACGCTTCAAATCTTGAAGAACAACTTGCAAGTTTGACTAAGGCCATTGGAGAACTTACAAGACATGTCGAAGAACAAGATTCCAAGATTGAAAAGTTGACGAGCAAAGTTGACCATGCTGATACAAGTCGTGCTCCTGGAAAAGAACCAGCTGAAGATGAAGGCGAAGTCGAAACATCTGAAAGGCGGGATTCTATTCACAAAAAAAAGTCTCTAAAAGAGATCCAAGTGTCTGCTGAATGTTTGATCCCCATTGACCATCTGAAGGAGATCATTAGGGGAACGATCAAGGAGAAGTTAGATGGAAACTCGAAGTCCTCTTTCACCTATACAAAGCCATATACTTAATGAATTGATAGTTTGAAGATGTCGATGTGTTACCAGCCGCCTAAGTTCCAACAGTTTGATGGCAAGGGCAATCCCAAACAACATGTGGTGCACTTCATTGAGACGTGCAACGATGCTGGAACTTATGGTGACCACTTAGTGAACCAATTTGTTAGATCACTCAAAGGCAACACATTCAATTGGTACACTGATCTGGATGCTAGCTCAATTGATAGTTGGGATCAACTAGAGCAAAAGTTCCTTAATCGCTTCTATAGCACTGACACGTCGGTTTCTAACCTAGTGTTCCGCAAGTGTACGGATGTAGGTGTAGTACTATTGTCAAGGTCGATCCCACAAGGAATAGTTTAGGTAGTTTGATACCTCAATACTCTAGGAATGTCCTAACTAGATACTAAGTTTCAAAAGTTGATCTTAATACGACGTAAAGAATTTAACTAACACTTGACAAACAAAGAGAATTAACAATCACTGAGAAAAGGTATCCTAGGGCTTCGATTTCAGGATATTATTCCAATGTTGAATATGATTAACCTATTAATTTTCCAATTCTAATGTTTATTAGGCAGCACGACAATAATCTAATCCTTCTCTCGAAGCGATTAAACCGTTGATTAATTAAGCTAATTACCCTCTCGAGTCAATTAAACCTAATAACTCCCAAACGATCCTAAGCCACGGCCTACACAGTCATAGACAACTGCGCTCTATGTTCTAAGTCTGATAACAATTCCCTCCTCTCGAAGCGGAATTGTTAAACTAAATTACTAAATCTAGATGATCAAGCTAAATTCAGTTTTAAACACAAATATAGAGATAAAACACGTAAAGAACGGAATTAAATAGATTAAATCATAATTAAACCATTGTCATAAAAATCCCTACTTTCTAACCCTAGGACACGAATAGCTTAGCTGCTCATGCCTAGCAATAATCCAATACAAAATCTTAATAAAAACATTGTAAAGAATTAAACTAGAAAAGAATAAATAAACCCGGATGACTCCGTCTCGCTGATCTTCGTCTTCCTTGTCCTCCAAGACTTCTTCTAGGTGGAATGATGTAATTGTTGTTCTTCTGTGATTCCTCCCCTTTTTCCTAGAGCTTGGGGTCCTTTTTATAGAGTTGGGAACGAATCTTGGGGAAGATAAGATCAAAATCCTATTAAAAATAGGAAATCTTCGCAGAAAAATCCTTTTGACACGGCCATGTTGCTTCGCAAATTTCTCTTTTCCAGCAACAATTTGACACGGCCGTGTTGCTTTGTGACGCGGCCGTGTCGGTTCTTGCCCCGTTTTGCTCCTGGACCGGTTCAAGCCGGTTCGGACCGGTTTGGACCGGTTTTTGGACGGTTCTCACTCTTTTGGGCCGGTTTTCATTCTTTTCCAACTTGTTTCCTCGTCCGGTAGCCTGAAAATGCTCAAAATACCTTAAAACAAGTCGAAACACGTCAAATGACCCAAATATTATTAATATAAATAATTGCCGGTCAAATATGCACGTAAATGATATAAAATATGATCCTAAATCGACCTAAATACATGCATAAGTAACGTGTTATCAAACTCCCCCAAACTTAAACTGTTGTTCGTCCCGAACAACATAACAAAAGACACAAAGAATACAAGTGATTATGCATTTGTTTAGGGCGACTAGATGATGAATTAAGTTTCAGTCTGATTTTTCTTACAACAACTAGGCAACTCAATTTATTTGAGCATATGTGATAACGCGTAAATCAACTAATTTCGAGACTTTGAACTTTCAAATTATTCAACCCTCACCGGGTAAGTGTTTCACTCATCTCTCAAGTGTTTAGGCTAAAATAATTTTCACTCATATTGAATTACATGCAAAGCCTACCATATGCTTGCCAATCGTCTAAACTAGACCTCGTACTTGATACGTGTGACAAAGGATCAAAAAGGTCTTTATTTTGGTTGTAATGTGGGCTTAAGGTAAGGTGGGATACATTTAGATATAAGTGACTATTCGTTGGACTAATCAAGTTACGTTTAACCCGACCACCCCTCAATACAATCACTCAACCTCACTCTTCAAATTTCAGCAAATCACCCCGCAAGTTGACTTCTTCACCTTCCCAAGTCCATACAACTTAAGTGCTTTTCAATTCTGTGGGTACCACATTTTTGGGACTACCCGAATGTTCTAAGCAAATTCACAATTTAAGCACTTTATTTTCTAGCCTCTCCTCTATAATACAACTTTTCTTCTTTTTTTTTTTTTTTTTTTTTCTTTCTTCTTTTTTCTTTTTGTTTTTTTTTTTTTGTTTTTTTTTTCTCTTTTTTCTAGGAGAGGCCATTCTTCGTTTTTCACCTATCACTTTTCTCTTATTTCCTTCATCTTTTGAAAATATCCATACTTCCCATTCCTTCCCACAATTTGTTCACCCAAAAATCCCTTCCAATTCTCCTCCCTCTAACTTGATTAAGCCAATTAGGGCCAAAAAAGATAAATCAAAAGGTTTCGGCTGACATTTTTAGGTTATGAATAAATAAGGCTATAAGGCTCAATTGGGCTAACTAGGGACAATTTTTTTCATTATGGTTCAAAGGTAATTTTCATGGTTCAAAGACATAGGCTTAAACAAAAAGTTGTCTAAGATCATTTCCTAAATCACAACACATACTTGACACATTCTTAGTAAAGACTCGAGGCAAGTTCTAGAGACTAGTACACATATTCAATCAAATTCACACCGAAAGAAAGTATTTGACTCCAAAAATTGGAGTATAATTAGGCTCAAATTCTCACAAGGTTACTTTTGATTGAATATTCTAAGTTCAAGCTCAATTTCGTCTCAAAACACCTCTCATGCTCTATTATGTGCCATTTTTTCATCTAAATCATCTCATCATTAACTATTCATCATCCATCTTTCCCTATTATTCTCTTTTTATTTTTTTCACTTGTTACCTATTTCCGGGTTTTATTATTCTTATTGACTCTAAAAACTGTACTACTAAGACTCTAAACTCTAATTCCTAAGACTCAACATGGAAATGATATGCAATCAAACTTGGGCTCACAGACCCGATGACACCAATCGAAACAATAAAACTCAGCACAATGGGCACACGGACCCACAATTAACAGCAAGACTCTCGAACGAACACATTAAATCAAAACTAGAAATATAGCTGCCAAGACGTTCCACGGCTTACCCCCTCCCCCAAAATTGGCTGAAAGTCAATGTTTGGAGGAAAAAACGTGGTACGCCTTGGTGCTAACTTACAAATCGTTTCGACGACGGCGGCGTTTTGAAACCCCTACTGAATCTTGGTTCGTCCGTCTCCGCATCACGCTCTGAATTTTTGCATCTTTTTCTGCTGAAGTAATGACGCGGCCGTGTTGAAGGTTTGACACGGCCGTGTCACCTTTTTGCCAAAATTGATGTTTCTGGGGAACTTTTGACGCGGCCGTGTCGTTTGTGTGACACGGCCGTGTTGCATTCCAGCATTGATTCACGTTTTGAGCTTGATTTTGACACGGCCGTGTTATAAGGCTGACACGGCCGTGTTGCTGTTGAACCAAAAATTAATTTCTAGGCCTGATTTTGACGCGGCCGTGTTCATAGTGTGACACGGCCGTGTTGCCTCTTTTGCTCCTTTTAACGCGATTTTTCGTCTTTTCGACCCCCGTTTCTTGCAACACTCGTCCATGTTGATTCCTAAAAACATAAAACACTAAAACACAAGTAAAACATAAAACTTAACGAAATAATAAAAATAGAAATAAAAATAAAACGATAAACATCGGGTTGCCTCCGGACAAGCGCTTTGTTTTACGTCACCAGCCGGACGTCCTTTTTCTATCAACCATTTTCTAGCCACCCCGAGTCGGATGTTTTCTGACCAATTAAAGAGCTATTTGGGACATGAGGATTTTCTACAGCAGCTAGGGTAGTGTAAATAATGCTACAATTGTGCCTACCCCTTAGACCCGACTTATGTATTTTGAGTGTGATTATTTCGTTTTGAACCCGAAAAACCAACTCCCCTTTAGGTACATCTATTAGTGCTTGGCTAGTCGCCAAGAAGGGTCTTCCTAAGATAAAAGGGAATTCATCATTCCCTTTCATGTCAACAACTAAGAAATCACTAGGGAATTCAAAATTTAGCACTTTTACCACTACATCCTCTACTACTCCCAACGGCGTTAATGAAGATCCATCCGCCAATTTAATAGTAGTAAAGGACCGTTTAATTTCCCTTAATCCTAATTGTCTATACTGCTTAAGAGACATTAAATTTATACTAGACCCCAAGTCACACATGACATTATGAAACTCATGACTACCAATTGAGCAAGAAATAGTAAAACTCCCTGGATCTTTTGCTTTTGTTGCTCTTCTCGGTTTGATGCTTGTGGTTGCGTTCTTCTTGGGCCCACTTGGTGTCTTCTTCGTCGTCTCTTTTCCATCCTTCCTCTTCTTGATTTCCTCTTTATCTTGGATTCTCTCCTTTAGTGGTTCCTGTTTCACAACAACAACTCTAGATTGCTCTAAAGGGTCAAGGTTAGCAAAGAACGAATTTTTAAAACAAAAATCAAAAGACTCATCAAGAATAGGATATGGAATTTTCTTATCTATGATTGTATTGACCTCCTCCTTCTTGATGTTTTTGACATCCTCGCTTGATTCCTTCGCTTCTTGGTCCTTCATGCTCTCTTCATGCTCCTCTAGCTCCACAATATTGCAGTGCTCCTTAGGATTAACCACTGTATCACTCGGATATTGGCCTTGCTTGTGTTGAGCTCCTACTATCTTTATTAGTTGGCTCATGTTTGATGTCAATTCTCCAATGCTAGCTTGGGTCTGCACCAGTGTGTTCTCGAGCCTCTTGATGTCTGCCCCTTGCCCAGTGATATGCTTGTTTAGCTCCATAAATTTCCCATCTACTTTCTTCTCCAACTGAGCTAACTTTTCATCATACTTTTCAAATTGTGACTGCGCTATCTCTTCTTGTGATGGCTTCTTACCGTCATGGATCATGCCATTTGTAACAGCAAATCCGGGTGGCGGGTTAAGTGTATTTTGCGCGTTCCCATATGAAAAGTTCTGATGATTCTGAGGGTACTGATTGTACCGAGGCTGATTGTTCTGGAAGTTGTTGAAGTTTCGTTGATTCACAAATTTTACTTCTTCAACTTCTTCCGGACCCCCTGGCTGTTGTGCTAACGTTAGATTAGTTAGCAAATTCACCTGGCTCGTCAATGCTGTTACTTGTGCTGTGAGCTTTTCAATTGGCTCATTATTGACGGGCTCGACTTTTTGGACACTGGCTATCCTCTTTGGTATGTTCCTCTCATTCGACCATTGGTAGCTCGTTCTGGCCATCGCGTCCAGGATTGAGAATGCCATCCTCACTGACTTCTCCATCAAACTTCCACCCGCAGCTGCATCCACTTGGTTTCTAGTCGGAGCAAGTAGACCATTGTAGAACTTGCATACTTGCTGCTTCTTGGTGAACCCATGTTGAGGGCAACTCCGGATAAGATCCCGGAATCGCTCCCAAGCCTCTCCGAATGGCTCTTGGTCCAATTGCTTGAACTGATTGATCTGGTTCTGCAGGTCGAGCATCTTGCTTGGTGGAAAGTACTTCAACAGGAAATAAGTACTCAAGTCTTCCCAATCTCTGATGTCTTCTAGTGAATTGAACCACTGTAATGCTCTGTCCTTCAGTGAGAAAGGGAACAGTCTCAAATTGACTTGCTCGTGCGGCACATGATTGATCTTGATTGTGTCGACCAGTCTGCGAAACTTGATCAGATGCGCGTTCGGATCCTCCAAAGCACTTCCCCCATACTGATTTTGCTGCACTATGTTGATTAATGCAGGCTTCAGCTCGAAATTGTTGGCATTAAGTGGTGGAGGTTGCACTCCTCCTGCCTGCTGGTTTGGACTAGGCTTCAAGCAGTCGCTAATGGGCGTGTCATCTTCATCGCCTGCAGCTGGGTCTATCTGAATTGGGCCGTACTGCTGTTGTAGCTGTGGCCCTTGCGGAGGTAGCTGCTACTGTATGTTCGTGACTCGATCATCCAACCGTGCCAGAGCTGTCAGTACTCTGTTAAGTGCGTCATCCTGATTCGGATGCTGTGGTGGGTTCTCCATCTCAGATGCGGAGTTTCTTCTAGTTCGGTGTCTGCGAGCTGTCGCTCCAATTTCCGGATCGAAAGGAAGAAGGGTTTCTTTCCCTTTTGATCTGGTGAGCATACGAAGCCTGCAAACACCAAAAACAAGAACTACCGCGTAATATAAAAATTAACCCAAAAATAAAAAACGAAAATTAAAATTAAAATTTCGAAAAAAATAAAATCTAGTCTAGTTTCCTCCTATTTTTCAAGATAAAAACTAAGCGCTAAATCCTATTCCCCGGCAACGGCGCCAAAAACTTGACACGTCGGTTTCTAACCTAGTGTTCCGCAAGTGTACGGATGTAGGTGTAGTACTATTGTCAAGGTCGATCCCACAAGGAATAGTTTAGGTAGTTTGATACCTCAATACTCTAGGAATGTCCTAACTGGATACTAAGTTTCAAAAGTTGATCTTAATACGACGTAAAGAATTTAACTAACACTTGACAAACAAAGAGAATTAACAATCACTGAGAAAAGGTATCCTAGGGCTTCGATTTCAGGATATTATTCCAATGTTGAATATGATTAACCTATTAATTTACCAATTCTAATGTTTATTAGGCGGCACGACAATAATCTAATCCTTCTCTCGAAGCGATTAAACCGTTGATTAATTAAGCTAATTACCCTCTCGAGTCAATTAAACCTAATAACTCCCAAACGATCCTAAGCCACGGCCTACACAGTCATAGACAACTGCGCTCTATGTTCTAAGTCTGATAACAATTCCCTCCTCTCGAAGCGGAATTGTTAAACTAAATTACTAAATCTAGGTGATCAAGCTAAATTCAGTTTTAAACACAAACATAGAGATAAAACACGTAAAGAACGGAATTAAATAGATTAAATCATAATTAAACCATTGTCATAAAAATCCCTACTTTCTAACCCTAGGACACAAATAGCTTAGCTACTCATGCCTAGCAATAATCCAATACAAAATCTTAATAAAAACATTGTAAAGAATTAAACTAGAAAAGAATAAATAAACCCGGATGACTCCGTCTCGCTGATCTTCGTCTTCCTTGTCCTCCAAGACTTCTTCTAGGTAGAATGATGTAATTCCTGTTCTTCTGTGATTCCTCCCCTTTTTCCTAGAGCTTGGGGTCCTTTTTATAGAGTTGGGAACGAATCTTGGGGAAGATAAGATCAAAATCCTATTAAAAATAGGAAATCTTCGCAGAAAAATCCTTTTGACACGGCCGTGTTGCTTAACTGACACGGCCGTGTTGCTTCGCAACTTTCTCTTTTCCAGCAACAATTTGACACGGCCGTGTTGCTTTGTGATGCGGCCGTGTCGGTTCTTGCCCCGTTTTGCTCCTGGACCGGTTCAAGCCGGTTCGGACCGGTTTGGATCGGTTTTTGGACGGTTCTCACTCTTTTGGGCCGGTTTTCATTCTTTTCCAACTTGTTTCCTCGTCCGGTAGCCTGAAAATGCTCAAAATACCTTAAAACAAGTCGAAACACGTCAAATGACCCAAATATTATTAATATAAATAATTTCCGGTCAAATATGCACGTAAATGATATAAAATATGATCCTAAATCGACCTAAATACATGCATAAGTAACGTGTTATCAAGCACTCGGAGGACCGTCAGCATGATTGAACTGACCAACACGCGCCAATGGAAAGAGGAGGCCGTTATTGACTACATTAACCGATGTAGGAATCTGAGCCTCAATTGCAAAGATCATCTGTCTGAAGCTTCTGCAATTGAGATATGCACAAGGGATGCAATGGGGCCTTCGGTATATTCTGCAAGGAATTCGTCCACATACATTTGAGGAATTAGCTACTCGAGCTTACGATATGGAGCTAAGAGCAGAAGGACCGCCAATTCAAGAGCCCCGCAAGTTCAACAATAGACAAAATTGGAATAAAGGGGGCAAACCCTTTACCACACCTGCAAACCAAGAGTCCATGACGGTAGCTGTGATGCCCATCAAGTTTGGCCGAAAAGAAGACAATAAGACTGGCAAAAGGAAAGACATCTCTCAAGATCGGGGGCAAAGAAAGTTCACTCTAAAAGAGATGCAATTAAAATAATACCCATTCTTGGACTCCGATGTCTCTGGGATATTCGATGACTTAACGGAAGCAAATCTCACCGAATTACCTGAAATGAAGCGACCCAATGAAGCTAGGTGGACTGATGACCCAAAGTATTGCAAGTATCATCGGTTGGTGGGACATTCAATAGAAGACTGCTTTTTATTCAAAGACAAGATCATGCAGCTAGCTCAGCAAGGAAAATAATGTTAGATGAAGGCAACGCAACAACAAATCTTACAACTATCTTGGAAGATAATGGTCTTGGTGACAGCCCATGCTACTGAAGGACAACCAAGGAAGCAAATACGAAGATAGACATTTATAAGAGGAAGATGTTGAAAAGACCATGCTTGAACTTGAACATGAACATGGTGTACAAGTCGGTCTCTTAAATGGGGAGTTCTTGAAATTCACGTGAGCCTGATGTAAAAAAAATAAAAGAAAAACAAAAATAAAAAAAATAAAAAAAAGCCCAAAAAAAAAAAAATGAACATCTCCTGGCCCCAATGAGGATAAACTGTGCACGGCGACCACCAAAGGTAAAGTATGTGGTTAAAATGCTAACTTACCCCACTTTGGCTAAAGTGGTTAAAAAATAGTCACTCCTGGCCTGCATGAGTGTAAACTATCTACGAATCCAGATTCAAGTCCAAATGAAGAACTCTTTGCTATGAGTATAAACTTTCGACCAATCTAAATTCAAGTCCAAATAAAGAAATCCTTGATACAAGAATAAACTATCTATAAGTCCAAATTCAAGAACTCTTTGATGCGAGTATAAGAATATCGATAGGTCCAGAGAAATTTTGAAAGCCAGTTCGAGATTTATCCACTCCAAGACACATCATCCGTGAACAAGTTTCGAGAGGGCATTTGTTGATACGCAAATTTCGTATCCAATTAAAATGCGTCATGTAATAAAATATATGGTGAATATCAATTTTATATTGATTATTTTTAATATTAGGAATTGGGTAAATAAAATTCCTAAGTTAAATGGTCAATTTAGTTGGTGATTTACTATATATTTTATTGACCAATGGAAGCCACCACGTGTCAAGATGATGTAGATATTACTAAATTAAATTAGTAATTATCCAAGAAGATAAGGATAAACATCAAGTCATGGTGGACCAATCAGAATGCTCCATGTGTCAAGTTGTTGCAGTAATTATTAAATTAAATACAATTAATTTAATAATTATCTTATGGATAATGATATTGTGAAGGACCAATCATATCGCTCCATTCTGACTCAAGCCCATTAGGATTTTCCTATCCTACAACTATAAATAGGGTCTCATTCTTCACAAAAAATCACAACAACAACATAAGCTCAACAAAGGTGGTACAAAACCAATCTTTCTTGAGATTAAAGTGATACAAAGCCAAAATCCGGCATTACAAAGCCAATCCGGTATTACAATCCGGCGTTATAAAGCCAATCTTGAGATTTTCAAGGCGTTACAAAGCCAATCTCAAGATTTTTAGCGTTTGATCCGAGATCAAGGTGCTAAACCCCTCCAATCGGCGTTTTCAAGTCAAAACTTCGAAGGTGTTCTTCGTCGTTCGTTAAGATCTTCAAATACGTTCTTCGCATATTGAATCAAAAGTATTGTTTAATTCAAAATCAAGCTCACAAGCCTTTGAATTAATGTTACTCAAGTCAAAGTCTAAAATCAGGAAAAATTAAAGTCACCTCCGACATCAATCAATCGAAGAGACGAATTAAAGGAGAACTAGAGATAGGAACTCACAAGTTGTAAACATTATCCATTTGATCCGAGAAACATGATCTTGTAATTCTTTTTTGCGTTTATTTATATATACACGAAATTTGCTATTATACATATCTACAAAAGAACGAGATAGGAAAAGTGTTGGAGCATTGTGTTGAGACACATTGCACCATAATATTTCCAACAATCTCCCCCTTTTTTGCCTTACTAGACAAAACCTACAAAATAAAGCAAAAAAACTAAGATTTTAGAGAAAACACACTGAAAGTAACAAGGAAAGAGTGTTGAGACTTAAACAGTCACACTCCCCTTTAATTGACTCCCCCTACGTAAAATAACTTAAAGACTCCATCTTCTGCAGTATCATTTTCAACTTCTGTACCATCTAGATTTTTGCACCTCTAGACACACCAGCAGTAACATAACACCACTTTCTCCCCCTTTTTGTCCAGGAAGCATATGTGGTACACTCCATCATTTTATAAAGGAAAGAAAGATCCAGTTCAACACACTGGTGTTGAGGATGGTGTTGCAACACTATCTGGAGCGTGTCATAGAACACCGGATCTGGTTAATGGTTGTACAAATATTCCATCTTCGTTAATGGTCAGATCTACAAGAGAAGCTTGCTGAAACATTCAAGTCAAGGTGGTCAACATTTTCTCACAAATAAAATAGTTGGTTGTCATAGGCAATATAAGAGGTAGATTTTTCATTAAGCGTATAAAAACATATGCAAAATAAACTACCCTTATCTTCTACAACAACACATTTATTCATGAGTGGCAATTTGAAGACTAGTTGAAGAAAAAAATTTTGTGGAGGGTATCATTTAGAAATGAGTGATGAAATTGTGGAGTTGGTGTTTTTGGCCACTATGTTGTAGCACCTCCAATTGAGGCACTAACAATGATATGTGGGAGTTTTCTAAGACTTATCATCAACCAATAAGACTTCAAAGAAGAGATTGATGATATGGAACATTTTCGTAAACTCTCTCCCTCACATAGATAACACCAAACCTAATAGAATAAATTATATCCACAATTTTCATCATCATGCGAAGTTCCCTACACAACTTATTCAACAAGCCAAACAACTCTTATTGCACAAATGACATAATGAATGTTTCTTTCAACTAAACATCCATATCCTCTTAAGTTACTCCATTTTCTATACACAAATTTAGTAAAACAAAAAATGAAGTAAGCATTCATACCTTAGTGGCTCATTGTTAGAAACATCACCTTGTTGATCAACTAGACATGGTTCCTCTTCTTCTTAGCTTCTCGATCTTCTCCTTCCTTTTCTTCTAGACATTCTACTTCCCCCTCTTCTTGTTCTTCTTCAGCTTCATACTCACAACCAATGAATAGAGAATATAAGGGAGTAGAGCGAGTCCTTCTTGTTGAGTGTTTTCCTAAGAGAAACTATGAAGTGGGCCAATGTGGTCTCCATGTTAATGTCTTCTTCAGTGACATCATGAATGATGTTGTCATTGTGAACAACTGATGTCACATTTTTCAGTAACATTATTCGGACAACCTTTTGGAACTTCAGGATGAGGTGTTGGAATAAGTGTTCCAACACCTTCAGCAGCATCTTCTGCATCACTTCCTGCAGATTTAGCATAGGTTTCCAACACACTCAAGTCCTGCCCTCCTGTAACACCTTCTTCTATCCATAACCTGATTCAATCACTATCGAGAAATTCCTCTTTACCCTTTTTCAAAATATTCACATGGGTTGGTCTTTCATCAACCAAAAGAATTCCTTGGGTTTTGATAATGAAGACAAAATCAGATGGAATTTCAACATTGAGTGGATTTTCAGGTTCTTCAGGGAAATGGAATGCAAGCTTCTTCAGACTATAAAATGCTCAAGTTCTTGCCTGAAACTGTTGGTGTTACAGAAGGTGTTGTAGCACCTTGCGTCTCACCTCAGTTGTGACACCTGCATATTCAGAGCGACTAATTGAAGGAATGAGAAGATATGGATTTTGGTGTTTGATCTGCAAAAGAAGACGAAATGTTAAAATTGACAGAGAAGGTGAAGAGTCAGACTGAAATTCAATAAACAAATTATGCTATAAATGAATTAAGAGTGTTAGTCACTTCATCATCCAAAATAAACATGACTATGCAAAACAATAACCACACAAATTAACTCAAATGAGCACAATTTCAAGTAAATTGTGTAGTGTGTGAGATATATGATGGAATGTTTACACCTAAACACATACATAACCCAACTCATATGACAAAGAACATGACCTTTTGACTTTACCAACAATCTACTATTCCAAACAAGGCAAGGTCACCTTAAAAAATAAGATAGTGATTACTAAGATGTCCATGTCTTTGCACAATCAATGAGTTAATGAAATTAATCTTCCTTAACCTTCACCAAAGATCAACACCTAAATGACAATGCAGAATGATCTTCTTCTTCCTTTTTTTTTTTAATAAACAAAAACATACATTGAATTCAATCAGAATGCAAACATGAAAATAATGTGAGTAATGAAAAACTTACGAACTATTTTGTAGATCAAGAAAAAAAATTGTTGACTCCCAAGTGATCCACCACCTTGCATAACACTTTTGATCAAATTTTTTTGATCATGTTTTGCAAGATGATACTCCATATATGAAAATATCAGAAAGTTTAGACTGACATAACCTTGGACCAATAGTCATCACCAAGAAATATCTGATTGGAGAAAGAAAAAATCAGACAAAGGTGATGGCTTAAAGAAAAGCCATAAGGTAAGTAAGGGATTCGAAAAGAGTGACAACAATCTAAAATTCACAAAATAATTAAATTTTTTAACATTACTCACCTATTCACAATGCAAAGCATTCTGAAAACTCAATGTAAGTCGAAAGAAAATAAAAACAAGAAAAAAAAAGAATGCATGCAAAAGATAGTGTTATAACACTTACTGCAACACTATTTACAGAACACACAAACCATGAGATTTCCTCAAGAGAGAAAATCTCTAGAAGTTTATAGCTTGGTAAAGATATAAGTCAGCTGTTTCTCACTCATAATGTGCTCAATCTGAGTTACGTTCATTCCCACCAAAGCACACAAAAATATGAGTCCCTAAGTTTATGTGTTTGGTGAATGAGTGTGGTGTGGGATTCTATCAATGATCCAAGATGGAAATACCCCTGAAATTTTTCATCCAATCATCTAGATCCCTAACAAAAATTAAGTTAATAAACCCCACAACCTTTGTATTAGTGTGTTTAGTAAACCATATTCCAAGATCAAATATACCATAAACAAACTTAAATAATGCTTTCATCAACATTTAAGAGAGTGACTCTAAGGTCAATATGGTACCTAGCATAAACAAAGACACTAAAACAAACATATGGTGTGTTGGCTTTCACTTACATAAGGGTCTCTATCATACTTTCATATAAGGTGTTTTCGAACTCTTTCAACAACACTGTCTGACACACCTTCTAATAGGATCCTAGAAGGATTTTCATATGCATCGAATTCTCAATATTAAACCTTTTCACAAGAAATATTGTGTGTTTAGACTCTGACCTAACAATCTCTTCATGCAATTTTAAATATGAAGACCAAGAAAGAAGTGTAAGTCACTAAGTAAGCTCATTCAAATATAGAGCACATAGACTACAACGTCATTCAAGACTTTTTACATGATGAACCAGAAATTATATCAACTATATAGAAATGAACAACAAATATTTCAGTGCCATTTTTATGAAAAAGTTTAATCAATTTCACATTTTTATGAAACCAAGTTGAAGCACAACAAAAGTTTCATAAACAAAATAGTCATTTAAAAAGACTCTTTTCAACAACCATTTGGTGAAAATTGATATTGAGAAAATAAGACATAACAAGTAGGAACCAAATAGATTCAAGTTTAGGTAATCATCACAGTCCACTTCATCCACATTTGCATAATCTTAAGCAACAAATTTGAATTTATAGCAGGTTATATTACCAAACTCATCCATTTTGTTCCCATTGCAAACACCTTCTCAAAACTTGGAACAAGATCCCACACATCACCTCTCAAACAAATTTAGCACATCATGAAAAAACATTGATCCAAATATCATTTAAAGCATCAATCACATTCTTTGGTTCAATGTTAGACAAGGAACAACAAGAAATTACCTTAGTGAATGTAAATGTGAGCCATAAAAAGTCTTACCATGTTAGAGTAGTATACTCTATCTTTTCCTCCTAGTTCTTACTCCATCATCACCAAAAACCTGATTTAGAGGATGATCCATTTTTATCCTATGAGGAGGGGACAGTGGTAAATATGTTGTTCCTGGTACAGTGATCATCTGAGCTTTGTTTTGCATCAGTTTCTGAATCTGCTACTGTATTCTGGTTCGATGTTGCACTAGGTGTTGCAACAGGTGGTACAACACCTTAGGTTCAATAGTATTTTCATGAGACCGATTTAAGGATTCTTCTACATCCAACAGGTCAGAATGTTATCATCCTCTTTAACCTCACACGATCAGAAACAACATTAACAATTCTCTAAGGTATCAAGTTTAACATTAAACACCCTATAAACACGACTATTTATAGGATATCCAAGAGAAAGTTTTTAGTCACATGTTGCATAAAATCTTCCCGTATTTATCCCATCATTCAAAATATAGCATCAACCTAATAAATAAAATTATTCAAGATTTGGTCTCTTCCCTTTGAGAGTTCCATAGGGAGTCATTATGCACCATAATCTCAAATAGACTCCACTCATAAAGTGATATACTATATAGAGGGCCTAACTCCAAAGTCTTTTAGAAAGATCTTATGTACATTATGCAACATGAGTCAATATCAAAATAAAATATATTCAACAATCCCAATTTATTGGGAGGTTTTAGGCGTTGAAAATTTTGAAAAATACCTCTTTTATTACAAAAGAAGTAAATAAGATTTTCAAAAATTCCTATCAAGAACAAATTTTATCCTAGAAATTATGACTCTGCATGTATGAAATCATTTTAAATAACTTTCTAAAGACTTCAAAAGTTTATGACTTTCCAAAAAGAAAAAATCAAGCCATGCAACACAAGAAAAATCATCAACAAAACAAATCTTTTCACCAAGATATCAAGCTCAATTAGCCCAACTAAGACCATGTGAAATGGTTCAGAACCCGTGTGTAGTACTAAGTGTGGCAACAATTTGTGAGACACTTCAGATAGCTTAACTTTTTGCATGAACCACATGAACAATCTTACCATCAAGCTTGGGTAGGCCTCTAATAGCCTCAACTTTTACCCGCCTACGAAAGGTTCTAGAATTCACAAGTGCAAACTTTTATTGCCATATTTTCACTTCACAATTTGAGCACGAAGACAAGAAACTTCGTCTTTAATGAGCAAATTTCTTCTTACACTTGTCAAAACACACTTGTTTTTAAGGTTAAAAATAGTGCATACATCCATCTAAAATTTGAAAGAAAGAATTATTATCACAGAGTTGATTAATGCTGATCAAGTTATTCATTAATCACCCTTAACATGAAAGACATCACTAAGGTGTGGTGAGTCTTCCACATTTAAGGTTTTTGTGCCAATGACTCTTCTTATAGAACCACATTCAAAAGTAAATTTGCCTTCATAACATTCTTCACAAATCTTGAGATAACCTTTTGTACCCATCGTATGACATGGATAACTACTATCACATTACGATGAACTTGAAATATAAGCACTCAATGAAGTGGTAACAACATTAAACAACATTGGAATAATCATCAACCAATGATATCTTTGAGAGCTACCAGACAGATAAACTTTTGATTTCTGGAGTGTTGGACAGACACTTTAGAGAACACTTCACCTAGAAAGATATTTCGTTTTATAAAGAAATAAGAGCTAATGTGTACAAAATGAACAACAATCACACATGAAAGTGTCGTCCTTAGGTTATTTTCCATTAAAAAATTAATCAAAGGAAACATGATTATCATTCAACACAATTTTTTATGCTTTATCACCAACAATAGAAGCGTGTTTTGAAATTGATTCTCAAATATTTTATTTTTCAGATTATCAATTGACTCAAGAATATTTGAATCAAAATCAAATAGATTTGAAGAGATACAGTTTTTAGAAATGAAAAGATTCATCACACTTTTCAACAAAATTTAAGAGTTTGTATTCTTCAAACAAGGTAAGAAGTCCATATCAACTACAATAATCAAGATCAGTTTTGCAATGCATTTTAGATGACAAAAGATCATAGAATTTAGAAGTACCTGAGTTTTGTGTATGAATTACCACAAATGTTTGCATCAACTCAATTTTACCTTCTCAAACTCATAATCCTTTTATGTGAATACTGATTCTTGATGATTGTAATTCCCCATTAGTTTAGCATTCTCCAAGAAGGCGTGCTACAACTGATCATAATCTGAATCTTCATCTTCTGAATTTCTATCAGTGTTTAGGAGAGTGTTGCGACACCTTCTGCAATTCATCTTCTGAAGGTGTTGAGAAAGGTGTTGTGACACCTTTGGCAGGACCTATATCTTCGAGTTTAATCATCAATGCAGCATGCTCCTACATCATCTTTCTCGTACTCTTCTTTCAGATTCATCACCATCAACAATCACCGCCAGATTTTCCCATCTTTATCAAGGTAATGTCATAAACCAAAAATTCTCTATATCGTATGGAACTCAACCTCTTGAACCTTGTTGTTCATGATTTCTATCTTTTCCATCTCGTCCTTGAGGCTGATTTTCACGACCAAAATGCTTCTCTTTCTGATTTCGGCTACAACCTTGACCTTCAAATATCCTAAACAAAGGATTCTACACTCTTTTGATAGGATTTCTTCATTGGAGTTCAATGGACGAAACTTTTACTTCGTGACTTAGGAGATTGAATCATCATCTTTATTTCTTTCACTGAAGTTATTCTTATCAAGTAGTCTCATCAAATTCGGCAAATTTCGAAGGGGTCCAACCTACGAAAGTGGATCTCCATGCACACTCATACAAAAATATTTGATATAAGCATGCATTTTGACCTTTCATATAGAATAATTGAAATCCTCCAAAATTGGACTTCTCAAAACTGCAATACTCGAAAATTCCATGATTCTCTTGCAGGATCCCACTTAGTATCGTCAAGTGGGTGCTTTGATACCACTTGTAAGAATCTGATCCGGGTAGAACACGAAGTGTTGCGCAAGGTGTTGCAACAGGTTCTGCAACACCTTGGGTTCGTTTGTGTAGAAAACAACAGAGCGCACAAACAACAACGGAAACAAATAAACACAACAAAAGACTAACAAAGAACAGTTTAAATAAGTTTAATCTCAAGCAAACCAAAAGCTCGAGTTAAACTTTATTACTCAATCAAAAGAGTACATTGCCGATTCATCCCAAAATTACATAGAATAAGATGAATAGAAAAATGACCACCGATCTATTCCTAAAACTAAATTACACACACACAAAAGATCCGGACATAAGGATCACACAACCTACAAAGAAAAGTGGGAGTGTGTGTGTGCAACTTGAGGTGTTGTTGCAGGTACTGTAATATTTTGATAAGACGCAGGAACCTTAACGGAGTGGTTCACTTCTATCTTCGTGGGAACTTGTATTTATAGAGTTCCACACCTACAGAACGATTACAAGAGTTCGAAAAACTTGGGAGATAGAGAGAAATAGAAATGGAGGGTAAAAGATCAATGGATAAGGAAGTCATATTTGAAATATAACTTCCCCATGATCTTATCCTCATAGAAGAGAGACAAAAACGTCAGAGAGGGAAAGAGAGAGAGAAACACGAACTTGTACTTATAGAATCAATGATAGGAAGTTACTTTTGGATAATAACTTCCCTTGTAAGTTTATCTTTTGGATAGAAACTTCCATTGGAAGTTATTTAAGAAAATAACTTCCCCATGATTCTAGATAGTAAAAACTTAACAAAAACTGACAATAATAAAATTAAGAATATAAAACAATAAAACACGAAAAAGATTAGTAAGACAAAATAAAAATAAATTTAAGAAATAATGTGTTGCAGAAAGTGTTGAAACACTTTCTGTAACACCTTATTTCCTCAACAAATAATATAATGAAGACGTTTATAAGTATCAATTTCAGTATATTCCCGCCCAAACGCTATTACTAAATCTAGAAATATCAAATTTAAAGTAAATATTTTATAATAAGAGAAAAATCTTCAATCATATATTAGTTACATTTATAATGATATTATGTCAAAACTTGGCCATAATCTGTCAAAACTTACTCTCATATCTATGGAAAAATCTCCAATTACATATGAGCTATATTTGCAATGATATTATACTAATACCTAGTAGACCATATTGATGAAAGATCTCCGATCATATAAAATAGATTCGCCATAATTTGTCAAATCAACACCCATATTGAAGGAAAAATATTTTATCATTATTAAGTAATTAATGATATTGTGCCAACTTCTAACCATACATGTTGGTGACATTTATTTTGAGAGAGTGCAAAGCATACGTGATAATGAAGTTTTTATTTTTCCATTTGTATACATCTAATCATATCTTACCTATAACTAAAAACGACAAATTCTGCCATTTATTTTGGGAGAGTTCAAATCGTTACTTGGTAATAAAAACTTACTATATAATAAAGGAGAACCCCCAATAAAAGGAATTCAGACATATTTGCTCGTCCAATTCACATTCTCAAAATAGTAGGTTTAAATTTTGTTTGCAATTTGCTATGTAAAAAAAATTATAGGTGATAACTTTTGATTGATTCATTTTATAATAAAAATAAAATAAATTAAAAATCAAATAATAAAAAATAAAATAGATTTAAAAGAAAATAATTTGTTGTTATTTTTCTATTTTGCAATATAAACTATAACAAATTAATCTTTTTTCATAATATTTAATTTGACGTCTACATTGCATATTTTAAAATGAGTTATATTAAAAAAATGCAATAGTTTTATCGAGTATTTAGGTTAGATTTTTCTAGTAATATGAGTTGAATTATTTGATTGAGTCCGAAATACAAATAAAAATTAATAAATATTAAGAATATTTCTTTAAATATACTTATTAACTAATCTTTTTAAAGTATTATTTTTTTTTATATATTTTTTAAAATTTTATTTTTATTTTATGAACAAATCCATGTATGTATCTTTCCTACAATATTATGATTATTCAGAAATAGTAACTATTTTTCAGTTTATAAATTTATAGATAATATTTTTTTTTATAAAGAACAGAAAAAGATATATATATCTAGCGAAGGAAGACATGTGCCTATGTTAGAGATGGAAATAATTTAGAGATTGTTGAAGGAAAAATACAATTAGTGTGTCTTCATCAAAAGCAATAAATGAGGGACAATTTAGGAGTTTACTATATTTTATATATATTCTTGTAATCCTACTTTGGATAAAAGAATCTCTGATAAATAAGAGAACACAATTTTATGTCTCTCTTCCGAGTTTTCTTTCTTATTTTCCTTTAACACGTTATCAGCACGATAGATACTCTACCAAACGATAATCAATAACATAAAGGAAAAAGTCAATAGCAACGGAAAGGAAAAATCGATAGCAATTGAGAACAGAGTCGATCGACCGAGAGAGTAGGCTTAAAAGATAAGTACTAATATAATTTATTTGCTATTCATATGGATCTTAATTTCTTTTTACGAGATAATGATAATTTATTTGCTATTCATATGGATCATTCATCATTACATGAAAATCAAATTTGGAACTCATTAATTGTTGAAGATATTAACTGAATTTCAATCACGAATTCCTGGTTTTATCTAATATATTTCTTATATGATTTCTTTACAGACTTTAAATCACTAATTTATATTCCCTCTGTCCCACCTTATCTTGCACAGGAGGGTTGACACAAGTATTAAGAAAAATTATTTTTTGGGATTTTGAAGACTTTTCAAAGGTGAATTGAGGGTGGAAATTGTGTTATAACTTTCCTTTTTAAGGGGTGTGCAAGTGCGCCTGGGACGGACGAAAACGAAAAGTGTGCAAGATAAGGTGGGACGGAAGGAGTATATATTTTTATTGAGAATTATTCTTCAGGACAATTTGAGCAATGACGTGCTAGAGGAATGAAATTGGTTGATCTTTCCAATAAGGTAATTTCTTTGTCCAAAATAAGTTTAGAGTTTGATTAATCTGTATGAATTGGAAAGAAAAAAATCATTGAATTTTGCTAGTTAAAATTTGTATTTTTATTTATTTAACATGATTTGAACTTTAGCATGATTACGTTAATTTGAAGAATTAAGTTTATTGTCCACTATTAATGGTTTGAAAAAACTCTTATCGGTGTATATTCGTATATGTTAAATTTTGTATACAATTGAGATGCAATGCAAAAGTATGTTCTGGGATTGAAATTGCAATAGAACATGTTCACAAAGTGCTGCGATACGATTATATTCAAGTTATGATTTGCGTGTTGGAATTGATAACATATGTGAATTTGTTTCTTGAGTTGTCTTGAGGAATTATCAACTTGATTTGTTAATACCTGATAAAAGTTACTGACTGAAATGGCTTTAGTACATGTCTACTTATTTTGGGGTGGAAACTTTTATATTGCAATATATTGAGAAAATTGTGCCAGGTATATGTATTTCTATATTTTCGATGGATAATATCTATAATTTAGAGCCTAAATTTTGGCTTTATATGTGCAATTTGGGCAACAATGGAATGTTGCTTGGTTTCAAATGATATTCATGGACCCCAACTATGTTTTATCTGATTCCACTTTCTTATGAAATTGAATTCTTTATGTATTATGTTTTATCCAATTCCACTTTCTTATGAAATTGAATTCTCTATGTGCTCTGAGGATTTTACAATTAGAAATTGTAAATAAGTTTACTTGCATGATTAGAATGAAGTTTGATCATTGCTTTGAGTATTGGTTAGTTTAAGCACAATAAATTATGTATTACCATGATAACGAAAATTCATGGGAAGCTACCAAATCACTAGAAACCAATTTTATGATAAAATATTTTCAGAAAGCATCGAAAAGAATATGTAACATATGATCTCAAAATCTAATTTTTTTTTTTTAAAAAACGATTAACCCAAATCGATCCGAATTACTAGACTCAAAAGAAATTGAGCTACCACAATTGATGTTCTTAATAGGTTCAGAAAAAAGAACTACACATGTAAGAACTCTCTTACAATCATATCACCTACTGACCCCAACGACAAAGCAATGTTTGACATATAGAAGTCACAGTCAATGCCCTAATGAATTTGAGGCGGCACATTAATCCTACCTTAACTTAGGAGTATTCTTTAGTTAAAGGATACTCCGATGAACTGTGGGTTGCCATTAAAGAAAATTTGGAATAATAAACAACCTCTCTACCTAAAAATTAATTGTTTTATGGAAAGAAATCCACTTACTAGACTATACAAAGGGTCAATGACTTTAATATCGACATGTTGTGCCTAAAAACACACCTTACTTTCTGTAAAAAGAAAATCACAGAGGATGATATGACACATAAAAATCTTTCTATTTTTCAACTTCAACACTTATACTAAAGAACTAGTATAGGTTGGAGTAAGAAAATAAAAGAATTGTAATATTCAATAAACTAACCAACCGATGCAAGTAGTTGATAAGCATGATAATTTTTTTTTTAATGAAAATAACATCAAACGCGTTGGGATAAAGAAAATTCCCTAGCCTAACTATGGTGAGCTAAATAGTGGAAATAACCCCAAAGTGAAGGTAATTGAATGTGCATATCCCTACAGGCATGGTAATGATACACCAGAAGGTAAGGAATATAGGAGTCGTAGAGGCTTCCCAATGTTTCTACCCCAATTGGACATGGTGGTTATGGCACCAAGGTGCAATAGACACCTCAGAACCATCTAAACGAAAGTGAAAGAGTTGGTTATTTATTTTGCTATAAACGTAAATATATGTACTACGCATTTGTATGACAACTGCGAGAGCAGCTAACTATAAGAGATACATAAAGTCCAAAGAACGACTCTTTGCATCACGGCATAATGACCATAATGATTAGACCATCATTGCATCATAAGTACTAAAAAGGCAAGGAACTGCAAAATTCTAGATGGATAATGACACAATGATTATAGTCACAAATGCTCTATATGCACCAAGAGCTACTAAAACATTGTTAAGTAATATATTTGTGTCAAAGATTATCATTTATAAACTAACTAGTGAGAATGAAATTGAATATAGGATGACACTTCTAATGAATGTTAAAGGAAACGCATCTTAGACAAATTTATGAGTCAATCTAGTGGTATGTACTCCACTACTAGGATGATCGTTAGATAAAATATTATCATCCAAAATGAAATTTGGGACACAAAATTATATATTTTAACCCACAATAGACTTTCGGACACATACTTATACGTTGTTACCCAAAATGGACTTTGGGACACAGACTAATATGTTTCACCCACAATGAACTTTGGGATACGGACTCATATGTTGTTACCAATGATGGACTTTGGAATGCTGAATCGTGTAGGCTTTGGTACAAGAGCTTTAGATATTCAAGTCATGACATGATGATCCATATTAAGAAATTATATGGACAATCTTTCTTTCGAGGGAAATACAAAAGGGATGAAAATCTGATACGATGTACAGTGTCAGTGCTAATTTTATTATAACATAGTCAATACTTTCTAAAGTACTAAAAGCACGACCAACATCCCACTCTGCCTCATTAACTATTTTACGGCACATCACTCGTTCTACCAAGCCTACTATTTAGCAATAAGTAGGATCGAGATCTTCCTATGCTAAATATTAAGCAAGATATTTCATTCTTATAAATAACACAGTACAATATATGTGGACTTATCAAACTAGAAGCGGGCCATTAAAGTATCTATGATTCTGATAAATGCTTTGACACGTCAATTAATTATCACATTATTTCCCACAATAAATGTTGCATTTGAGAAACTCCTTAAAAAGATTGTATAAGAGCTCACCACCCTCACTCCATAAAGTCTATAAGACTTGTTAATACTAGAGAGTTTTCCATCAAAATATATTATTGTCAACCTTTTTCAATATCTTAGTGCACAGGAAGCTCAGTTACTCTTGCTTTCATTTGTTTATTTTATTTTCTTTTCTTTTTGTTTATGATAACACATATTGGTTAGTATAAAAAAATCAGTTAGTTAAATAAACAATAAAACACGAAAATCAATCTCCTTCTCTTAGATGAAAAATGAAAATAAAAATAAGTCAAGACTCTTTGGTATATAAACGTATCACATCATCATTATTCAATTAGACATGCAACTATATGCCATTACTTGTTTGTTTTATACTAAGTTATATTTATACATCTTGACTTAATTAAACACATTACAAGTTCGTCTAATCTCTCCTTGCATCCCAACCTTGACATCAACTCGACCCAGTTTGAGCATTGCCCTTGCAAAATCTTGCGCGAATTGTGACCCTGCCACATAGAAATCCACCACTTGTCGCGTAGTAATGTCATCGTAAAGTCTAGCATCCGATGATATTACAGCGAAGCCACTCTTGATATTGCGTAGAAGTTGATCGTCGAATCTGTCACGACTAATTGGATCAAGAGGTATTCTAACACCCGAGTTTCCATTTGGGGGGCATTGATTTCTCAATTGAGGTAAAAGCTTAGGATTAATTCTGGGATCGAAATCATTTCTCCCAGAGAAATTGTATAGTCTTTTAGGCATGAAGAAACACGCAGTTGTACCAATTGTATGTGCTCCTACAAACAAGTTACAATAAAAATTGGTGGGAGTGGAATGAATCTGTAATAAGCTAATATTAAATAATTACCAGTTAGTAGGACAAGTTCTTGTTCTGAAAGGCCCTTGTTTCTGAATTTGAATTTGAGAGTGGCGATTGAATCATCAACATCAGGCATATTACTTGCAAGTGATTCACTAGAAACTCTTCCATCTCTTCTCCCACTCTCAACTTCATAAACCGGCCCTCCAGCCTACACCACATGAGAGAATCTAATTTTAAAAAAAAAAAAAAAAGTTTCCTTTTAATTTATTAGTTATGTTTGAGTAATTAGATGAAGAAAAGGAACACTATTGACTGCACAAAAGAAGCCAAGACAATAATATCACCTTCATAAATTTTACAAGAATTTCTCTCATCTAAACATTGTTAATATCATAAATTTCAAGAATTGATCATGTCTCACCTAAACATGATTCTATCATAAATATCAAGAATTGATCATGTCTCACCTAAAAATGATTCTCTCATAAATATCAAGAATTGATCATCATCATATCTCTCTCACACACAAACATACCTTACGAAAAGGGAAAATTATGATTTAGCATCTCTAACTTTGGATGTTTTTACATTTTTGCCATGCAAATTTCTTTTGGTTTCATCAGAAATTGTAAATTGTTGCAAAAGTAATCTCTAAAAAAACTTAATAATTGATATAATGTACATGTGTCTAGTTATGAAGAACTAAGATTTCTTCAAGATAAAAATATGTAATAAATTGTTATAATAAGTTGAGATGGTAAATTGTAAACGAGGAAACGCTTATATGCCAAAATGCAAATTATGAAAAGTTGAGATGGTGATATGTAGTAATGACGAAAAAGGAAATGATTAAATTACCAAAGCAATAGCATCTCTAGCGGCCATAGCCACAATATCAGCACATGACACAACTCCAGGGCATTGAGTTTCCAACTCCTCTTTGGCTCTATCTATCTCTGCAAATCCTTCAAGACCTTGATGCTCAAATGCATGTTTCTCACTATGGGATCCATCAATTAATATTGATCCGTCGCACCCCTATTATTATCGATTAATTTAATCACAATTTTTTTTTTAAAAAAGAAAGAAATTGTCACAATACTGCATAAATTACGGAAAGGGACCTCAACGAAGCAGTCATGGAAATGGAGTCGAAGAAGAATTGGGGGCATTCTGGGGTTTGCAATTGTGGCTTCTTTAACAATAGACCTCACAATGGACTCTGCGTTAGGGCATGTTTGGGAGTAGAACCCAACTCTAAGTTGCCCTTCTGTCAAACTCACAAGAAACAGGGCATATACCAAACAGAGACATTGAGTAGTATTCATGGTTTTCTCAGGGGAAAATAAGATGGAGAAACAATTATTTTGAGGAAGAGATAAAATGCCAGGAAAATATAGATATATTTATTTTCTGAAACGGTAAAAGCTTTAGTTATGTGCATGTGCTAGATGGACGAGTATGTGAAAGGTGTCAAACCATTGCTTGCATGAACGCCTCTTTCTTTTTTTTTCTTTTCTTGTTCTCTTTTATTTTTTTGGTGCAAATTGATGTCAAGGGATAATGAAATTAATGCACTCCTTTATGGCAACATTGAATGCTTGTGTATCCTTATTTCTAGAAAAATAACATATGGTGTGTGCCCCAACTTCTATATAATAGTGAATATGTGTGGACCAAACTTCTACCTTTTTAATATAAGATCTTTACGAATTAGTTGCGAACACATTAATTTATGTCCACAAATAGATTGACGAATATTTCCCTGACTTTCATTAATATAAGACAAAATCTACTTACATTTATTATTTTGTCTTTAATCATGAGTTACTCTCGTATTCATTAGTAGTAATTTGTGGATAATTCCGCAAGAGATGGCAACAATATTGTGATATTTTATTCATTTTTTATAAAGTAAACGTCCATATATTTAAAAAATTTCAATTTTGTTCTTATGTTATTTTCATGATTTAATAACAGTATTTTAGTTAAATTTAAATGTAAAATTTTGAATGAATTGATAGAATATTATAAATGTGAATATCAATATAAGATTGTGTAAGTTTTAAAGGTTTAGAAAAAACATTGATGGAAGATATGATTGAATTCTTTTATATATATCTTACTTAATAATATAATGAAGACGTTTATAAGTATCAATTTCAGTATATTCCCGTCCAAACGCTATTACTAAATCTAGAAATATCAAATTTAAAGTAAAATATTTTATAATGAGAGAAAAATCTTCAATCATATATTAGTTACATTTATAATGATATTTTGCCAAAACTTACTTGGTCATAATATGTCAAAAATTACTCTCATATCTAAGAAAAAATCTCCAATTGTATATGAGCTATATTTGCAATGATATTATGCTAATACTCATTGAATATTGAAGGAAAAATATTTAATCATTATTAAGTAAGATTTGTAATGATATTGTGCCAACTTTTAACCATACATGTTGGTGACATTTATTTTGAGAGAGTGCAAAGAATACGTGATAATGATTTTTTTTTTTTCTTCTCAATTTGTATACATCCAATCATATATTACCTATAAATAAAAACGACAAATTCTGCCATTTATTTTGGGAGAGTTCAAATCGTTACTTGGTAAGAAAAACTTACTATATAATAAAGGAGACCCCTCTATAAAAGGAATTCAGACATATTTTCTCGTTCAATTCACATTCTCAAAATAGTAGGTTTAGTCTAACTAACAAAATACACACACACACACACATATAGGGTAAATATGTGCATATATATGGTAAAATCTTCCCAAGATTAATTCCAAATTTAAATTTTATTTTCAATTTGCTATGTAAAAAAATTATAGGTGATAGCTTTTAATTCATTTTATAATAAAAAATAAAATAAATTTAAAAGAAAATAAGTTGTTCTTTTTCCATTTTGTAATATATACTATAACAAAATAATCTTTATTCATAATATTTAATTTGACATCTACATTGCATATTTTCAAATAAGTTATACTAAAAAAATGCAATGGTTTTATCGATTATTTAGGTAGATTTTTCTAGTAATATGAGTTGAATTATTTGATAGCGTCCGAGATACAAATAAAAATTAATAAATATTAAGAATATTTCTTTAAATATAATTATTAACTAATCTTTTTAAAGTATTTTTTTTATATTTTTCAAAATTTTATTTTTATTTTATAAAAAAATTCATTTACGTATCTTTCCTACAATATTACAATTATTCAAAAATAGTAACTAGTTTTCAATTTCTAAATTCATAGATAATATTTTTTTTTATAAAGAACATAAAAACATATTTAACTAGCGAAGAAATACATGTGCCTATGTTAGAGATGGAAATAATTTAGAAGAAAAATCACAATTAGTGTGTCTTCATCAAAAGTAACTGATGAGGGACAATTTATGCGTTTATTATATTTTATATATTCTTGTAACCCTAATTTGGATAAAGAGATCTCTTTGATGAATAAGAGAATAAAATTTTATGTCTTTCCTCCGTGTCTTCTTTCTTATTTTTCCTTTAACACGTTATCAGCATGATAGATACTCTACCAAACGATAATCAATAACGTAAAGGAAAATGTCAATAGCAACGGAAAGGAAAAAGCGATAGCAATTGAGAACATAGTCGATCAACCGAGAGAGCAGGCTTAAAAGATAGGTACTAATGTAATTTATTTGTTATTCATATGGATCTTATTTTCTTTTTACGAGATAATGATAATGATAATGATTCCACCGACGTTATCATCATCATTACATGAAAATCAAATTTGGAACTCATTAATTGTTGAAGAACTATTAACTGAAGTTCAATCAAGTAATCTTGATTTTATCTAATATATTTCTTACATGATTTCCTTACGGACTTTTAAATCACTAATTTATACATATTTTTATTGAGAATTATTCTTCAGGAACAATTTGTGCAATGACGTCCCACAGGAATGAAATTGGTTGATCTTTCCAATAAGGTAATTTCTTTGTCCAAAATAAGTTTAGAGTTTTATTAATCTGTATGAATTGAAATGAAAAAAAAAAAAATCATGGAATTTCGCTAGTTAAAATTAGTATTTTATTTATTTAACATGATTTGAACTTTAGCATGATTACCTTAATTTGAAGGATTAAGTTTATTGTCCACTATTAATGGTTTGAAGAATCTCTTATGGGTATGTATTCGTATCCGCTAAATTTCGTATACAATTGCATGATGATTGGTTTACAGGCGAAATGTAATGCAAAAGTATGTTCTGGGATTGAAATTGCAATAGAACATGTTCACAAAGTGCTATGATACGATTATATTCAAGTTATTATTTGCGTATTGGAATTGATAACATATGTAAATTTCTTCCTTGAATTGTCTTGAGGAATTATCAACTTGATTTGTCAATACCTGATAAAAGTTACCGACTGAAATGGCTCTAGGACATGTCTACTTATTTTGGGGTGGAAACTTTTATATTGCAATGTCTTGAGAAAATTGTGCCAAGTATATGTATTTCTATATTTCCGATGGATAATATCTATAATTTAGAGCCCAAATATTGGCTTTATATGTGCAATTTTAGCAACAATGGGAATGCCACATGGTCCGATAAACACCTGCCCAAGGAAGATGGTCGGTCTGGCACAACTCGAATCATCAATGAAAATAATTACTCTTATGAAATTATCTCTAATTAATTGTGTCTATGAATCATTACTGGGACGCTTCGAAGTTTAATATGATTCTAAAGATAATGAGAGTGCATGTGAGTTAATGGAAAAATATCTCACGTGCATTGATGATGTATATATTGTTGCTCAATGAATTATAGAGCACAATAATATTGAACCAAGCTCTATTGTACGATATTAACAAAGAGCATATTGACCTATATGGAATCAATTCAGGTAGAACTTGATTCTATGACAAAACAACAGGTATTAGGTTTGGTAGTGCTAGCCTCATCAAGTGTAAAGCATGTAGGACATAACATATGTTCTCTCAGTAAGCATAGTGAGAAGAATACAGTGCTGAGATATAAAACTTACCTTAAAGAACAAGGTTTTCTCACAAAGCCCTGGAATTGACTACGAGGAGACATATTCTCCCGCAACGGACGTCATAACGTCTTATTGATAAGTTTCAAAAGGATTGAAAATGCAGCATATTAATGTGGTTACAACATATCTCTTTGGGGATCTTGTTATTGAGATAAGTGAAAGTGGCAGATGGACTTACATTGCCCAACTCAAGTGACTCTAGACCACGGAATGCATTTACAATATTAGATTAAAATGCTTACTTTGATTGAAATAAATTTGGACGGAAATGGTATACCCGTCTAAGTGACTACTTGATTGGAAAGGGAAAGAACAAGTAACATTGCCCCTATGCATTTGTAAAGAAAACAAGCTCTATATTTGCAACTATAGAAGTTTATGTCGATGTTAAGGACATTATAGGTACTCTTAAAGAAATAAGAGAAACCGTGCTGTATTTGAAATTAAAATTGAGATAAAGGATCATGGGTAAACTCTGAATTGTCTATGCCTTGTAAAAAGAAGACCGAGTTTGTGGAATATTGTTTCCTTAGTTTGCATATATCCAAAAGATTATCTAGTGATTTAACATGGAGAAAGTGAAATCTGTTACCACTCGTATGATTGGTTGAAGTGTGGGCATAAGAAAGATCCATTTTAGTCTAAAGGAAATGATGAAAGAGTTATTGGGAGAAATTCCGTATTTAATTGAAATGTGCGCATTATTGTAAAAAAAAAGCTCAATGCACTCAACCATGTATTATTTAATTAGATAGTATTATAAATTAAGAAAAGAAAACAAAGGAAAGTGCGAAAAATGTGGAGACCACGGGACGGTCACTCACAAGAGGAAAGCAAAGAACCTTTTCATGCCATAATCCGACAGATAAAGGTGTCCAAAATAAAACTCAAATAGCTACAAGAAAGTCTAAACAATACAAAACAAAGCCAATGAGTGCAAAAAGAAACCTGGAGCTGGGCATTTTGGCCGGAGAAAGTAACCGGTTTAGGAACGTCGTCGAACATACTATAGAATTCGAGCTCACAATCATGTTGCCCTATGTCACGAAAACCGAGCGTGGGAGATAACCTACGCTCCTCACATCGGCGTGAGTCCAAATATCCCTGTGAGGAATTCAATGTCGTAGCTTAGAGCTGAATCTATGAGTACAACACAACGACAAATTCCAAAACGTGTACCAACCCGACAAAGAAATCAAGGCATGGACAAGCACGCTGCCTGGAATCCCTCACCAAAATCCCAGTAGCAATCAAAACAATGCGACCAAGCCGCTAGAGTCCCAAAATAGATAATCCTATCCGTGTCACAGGCCGACAGGTATAGGAGAAAGAACCAAGGAAAAAAACTCGATGAAAAGACAATGAAATAAGACAATTCAGCACCGAGGAATAATACTAGAAAGCAAAGAATTCAGAACTCCACCACTGCCTTCAAAAATGAACCTTTTAAAATCTGGTGATAGCTTGAAAAATAGGTGCGAACCACCTAAAAATGAGGAAAGTGCTAGCTCGAATGCACTTTTGAAGGAAAACCGTATCCGATGCACCATAATCAATACCTCAGACCAAGTTCGCAATATCTGCTCAATACAGTCCAGAGGTAAAGTGATAATAATAATGAAAATCAGCTTAAAAATGAGCTGTAGCTGCTGGGCTGCTAGTACAGATTCACTTTTCATAAAAAGCTGATGTGAAGCTCCCCGCCTGTGACCATGGAGGGGCTGAAAAATTCGACCAGTGCCTTAAAAATCCAAAAAATCCAAACGCTGATGGAATTAAAATATATCAGAATCGAAGATGAACTCTCCCATACAGGTCTTCAATGTGAAAAACAGATCTTCGAAAAATCACCATGACCATGACGGCACCATGGTCAACTCATAATCAACAATCAGCAGCCCATATACACAAAGCAAACTGAAATGATGAAAAATGTGCAGAATCACCAAATCACAAAAAATAAAAGTAGGTCGAATCCGAAGCTCAGAAAATGTGAGCAGCGAAACAGCTGCTCTGCTGAAGTAAACATGGCAGAGCCTAAGGAGAGGCTGTGACGCCATAGCTCGGACCTGGACTCAGGGATTGAGTTAACGCGGCAAACTCGGGGGTAGACTCACTGAATTGAGTCGGCGCTGACTCAGATGAAACAAGCTGCCCTGAACGCCGGTGCCAATAGGCCGTGTGGTTGAGTGGCCAAAAGCCCTCGGAGAAATCGACGGTGCCGCTCAAGTTACACAGGACCCGATCTGTAATGGTCGCCAAAGGACGGGCTTGAGGAAACCCAGATTGAGAGAACTCGGACCCACCAGACTGGCGCCGCCATAGACGCGACAAAGGCCTTGACCAAGATCGCGAAGAGACCTTGAATCTGCGCTCAGTTGCTACGGAGACTAGGGCCTTACGCGCCTCTTCTCCCAGATCAGATCTTGAACTGTAGCAAGGATCAGTATGAGAAAGAGGTCGCAGACCAGGACCTTCAAAACAAGGAAGAAGAAGGCCTGGTGGTCCTCTGGCGAGACAGACGGAGAAAAAAGAAGATCCTGAAACAAATATGCTACAGGCCCCCAAAAATATTTAAAAATTCCATCCTAAAAATATTGAGATAAAAGCCTAAGATCTGGACGAACTTGACATAAAATCAACAGAGAAAGAAGTAAAAATAAAGAAGAGAAAACAAGAGTTGCCGCCGGCCGTGAAAGAAATGTTCCTAGGTTGCTGCTTGGGCGAGAGAGAAAATTCGTAGAGAGAGAAAATTCGTGATGATGTTGCACTTAACCATGTATTACTTTCTCAATGAACTTGTTAGTTATATTTTACTCAGGACACCGCAATATCAGTAGAATGATAACAAAAAGTATTTTGGCATCTAAAATAAACTATTGACATGAATTTGTTCTTCCCACCATTAGACATGAGAGACTACAAATGAAATTGTAACCTCTAAAGGAAAATGTCAAATGCTCTCATATAGAGAGATAAAAAGATTACAAAAGATATGTAACTCCTAAACAAATGTTGAAGCTACCCCTACTACGAAATACCGAATATTACTTTGGTTGGTTTAAATGTTGGTTATCTTGTTGGCTAATGTAAAATTCATTACCAAACTGGTTATGTATTACCACGAGGAGTACATGAAATCTTGAAGATCCACAAAGCACAACTCATTTATCAACCCCTCCGAGTGTCCTACATGAAAGAGTTCTTAAGTACTATTGTCAAAGATTATATCACACATATACATGAGATGGGCTTGAGTCCTACCACAGAAGACCAACCTGAATTTACGAAGATAATGCAGTTTGCAGCAAGAAGATAGATTTATATTACATAGGAGATGATTATACAAAGCATATGTCACAAAATTGTTTATAATCAGCCATCATAAACTTTCCTTATGATTTATGTAAAATCAAGGATGCGGAGATTTTAAAAACTCTCCTAATAGATGTACGTATCAGGGGAGGTGTGTAGACTTTAGGGGGAGTCTCAACATAGCTGCGTTGCATTCTTTTTCCCTTCAACCAAGGTTATTTTTCCCATTGGGTTTTGTTACTTGGCAAAGTTTTTAACGAGACAACAAGTTATGCACCATTCACCCTTTTAATTTGGCACAAGGGGGAGCATTGAAGGAAAAACACAATTAGTGTGCCTTCATCAAAAGTAACTGATGAGGGACAATTTAGGCGTTTACTATATTTTATATATTCTTGTAACCTTACTTTGTATACCTTATAGAAAATGGATCTCTGATGAATAAGAGAACACAATTCTATGCCTCTCTTCTGTGTCTTCTTTCTTACTTTTCCTTAAACAGAGATGACTTTTTTTTTTTTTTGTGGCTCTCTCTCTCAAATGTTTTTATTTTTCCAACATGCTAAATAAACTAATAATTTATTTTTATTTTTTAAAATTCATTTCTTTTATTTGCAATAGATAAAAATAAACAATTGTTTATTGGTTGATTATTATACTTAGATTTGAAAATTTATTGTGAGTTTAATTATTAACACTCGATATGAGTTGCACATGAAAAATATTAAATAATTTTTATTAATGAAATTAAAAATTACTCCCTTTGTCCCGGTCTAATTTTCCTACGTTGACCGGGCACTGAGGTTAAGAAAAAACAGTTGACTAGTACTTTTGGCTGACTTTTTGCTTTTTCAGCCTGTTAATTAGGAGAGGGATTAGTGTGATCAACTTTTCCTAATCTGATATGTACAACAACAATAAAATAAAATTCAAACAGATTTGGAATTTTACACCCAAAACTGGTAAACTTGAACAGTTAAATTCCAAAAGAATACAAGTCCAAATATGTTCAAAATCCTTACAAAACAAGGGGAAAACTTCCCACCAAAATGCCAAAACATCAGATTTCCCTCTCCAAAATTTTGGAGAGTTACATTAATTTTTTTTTTTCAGACTTAAACCTGAATTTACAGCATGCTAATCCTATAAACATGACAAAAAATGCATTGAATTCATTTTCAACAACATTTGTCAAAAGTTTCAGAAATTAAAGTTACAACATGAAAGACACTAAACAAGGGAAGAATCTCTCTCCATCAGAACTACTCTACATAGCTCAACGCCTTCTCCTAAACAACACCAATGGTGTTCTGAAAAAAGCGTCAATAAGGAGATCGCAACATCATTTGGAGTTTCTTCTCAGACAGTTCGGTTCATATGGCAAGCTGCAAAAAATAGATTTTAGAGGGGCTGCCTATTTCTTTTCCAGAGGTAAGACCTCGACCACCTTCATCTCATGTTTAAAATTTGGATGAAGAAGCCATGAAGGCTATACCTTTCAACAAGAGAGGCACAATTAGGAGACTAGCTAAAGAGCTAGAGGTTAGTAAATCCCAAGTGGGAAGATGGGTCAAAACTGGAAGAATAAAAGCTCATAAATGCAATCAAGCCTGCATTAACAGATTCAAACAAACTGCACATGTTGAAATATAGTCTGTCTTACTTGTAACAAGGCAGCAACAACAAAATCAGTTTTGCAAGCATGCATAACACTATCCACATAGATGAGAAGTGGCTCTACATGCAAAAAACATCTGAAAGGGCATACAAACTAGATTCTGAAGATGATCCATATAGGGCATGCAAGAGTAAGATGTTCATCCCCAAAGTCATGTTCATGTATGCTGTGGCAAGGCCACAATACACATATGCAGGGGATGTACTCTTTGATGGGAAAATTGGCATTTTCCATTTTACAATACAAGCACTAGCCATCAGAAACAATGTAAATAGGTCAAGATGAACGATGGTTACGAAACGAATTGATTCAATAAACAAAGAAGTGATTAAGGGCTGTCTATGGAGAAGGTAACTCATTAACTATAAAAAGAATTCATCATTTAGTTAATGGTGTTAGTAAGGCTCCTGAAATAGACCGAATGTTTTAAAAAATAATCGGCCTGATTTGGTGACATTACTAGCACCATTTTCAGTTCAATTTTTATTTGTTTCATCACATGGCACCAAAAACCAGATTATTCCAACAATCAAGGCAAATTGGCCAACAAATGTAAGTAAACATATCATTATTCAACAAGACAATGCACGACCACATTTAAGCAACTTAGATGCAGATTTCAGAAGGGTTGCCACATCATATGGGTTTTATATTAGGCTAATGTTCCAACCACCTATTTCATTGGACAAAAATATTTTGGATTTAGGCTACTTTAGAGCCATTCAATCCTTACAAGTGGAAAAAAGTAGCTACAATGTTGATGATTTGATAGCAAATATTCTTCAGTCATATGAAGAACTTGAACATGGAAAGTTAAACAAAAAAATTCTTAGTTTACAAACATGCATGGTTGAAATCATGAAAGTGAGGGGCGGGAACAATTATAAGCTGCCTCACATAGGGAAGGCAGCACTAGCAAGGACAAATACACTACCAACAATTATTGAAGTTGAAGAGCAGATTGTAAGGGAAACTATTGTTTTTAATTGCAAATGAAGAAGCAACATAACACTATGACATAGAAGGGATTATGACAGATTTAGGGTACATTTGAAATTATTTTAGAAAGACCATGCTTTTTGTTTTATTGTTTGTCGTGTAAACATATGTGATGTGTTCATTTTGCTTAAACTGCAAACAGTATGAAAACATGACAGTTTAGAAATTTCACCATTTTGTGTTTGATTTATTTTTATCCCTCATAAAACTATCATCACTTTGATTAAGCTTATACCAACCAGGTTAAGATGGCAGCATTAAAATATCCTTAATGGACTAGTTTAAGCTACTTCAATCTTAACCTTATCAATCCAATTTAAGTATGGAGTTGATAAAACAAATTATGTTGGGCAGCTACAAGTTCAATCAACACATACACCACATCATTTTGAAGGGCGACCAATTCAACAGCATCACCATTCACATACCACAGTTCATTCACACAAACAATATGATCACATTGGACTACCACATAATTCAAATTGGGTAGCCATTCAATCAGGGACAAGTAAAAAAAACATCACTTTGAACATGCCACCTGCAGTTAATCAAATTCCAGATCAATCAAATTACTGACCCAAAAATTAGGGCTTGCAAACAAATTCAGACCAGAACATATGCCAAACATCTAGAAATTAGGCCTTTCAAAAAATTTCGAAGAATCATGCCCAAATTATGTGGTCCGGAAACAGATCAGACTACGAAAATGCCAAAACATATGCCAAACATCCAGAAATTAGGGCTTTCAAAAAATTTCGAATAATCATGCCCAAATTAGGCGGTCCAGAAACAGATCAGGCTATTGAAAACTACAACATATGAACTTGCAGAAATTAGGGCTTTCAGAAAATTTCGAAGAATCATCCCTAAATTAGGGTTTCCAGAAACATATCAAATGACAATCATCAGTCAACGAGCAACGACACACAAAACCTAAACCTAATAAACCAACATCAGATCCACATAGCTGAAAAAACCCACAACATATAAATTGAAATAAGGATCCAGAAGCACATAACCTTTTAATCAAAGGAACCCAAACTGCCAGACAATCCAAGAAATGACTTCGCATTTCTAGGTTGTACAGCAAATCGGAAGTGGTAGAGGAAACCTCAATCCCAGTTGGGAGAGAACCCTCTTCCACTTCATCGATCAGATTCTGCAACAAAGGACTCCTCAGAGTCAAACACAAAATCCTCCTCAGATTCAGAGAATACGATTTCTATCCCAACAGGTAAATCTCCCGATTCACCAACAAGAAGGATGAAAGAAGGACTAGGGCATGCAAGAATCACCCAGACCTGGATGAGATCTGGATGAGATCTGATAGAAACGCCGAGATGAAAGAGTGAGAAAGAGAGAAACAACGCAGTTCGTGATTAGGGTTTGTAGAGTGAGAAAGAGTGTTCTTGAGGATGAGAGAAAGTTCCAGAAATGTAATGGGGAGGGCTGGGTTAATTTGGGTTGGGCTACTGAAATTGGGGTGGGGTGGGGCATTATTAGTTTAGGTGTGTTAATTTAGTTTAGGGAATTTAGTTAGGTTTAGGAAAATTAAAATCAGTTTTTTAATGGCATTTTTGTAATATGAACAAAAAGTAGGGATTTTTATGTTTGACTTTTTTTGCCATTTATGGGCTGACAAGTTTAGTTGGGACATTCCGAAAAGGAAAGTAAGAAAGTTAGAGCGGGGCGGAGGGAGTAAAAGATAATTTAATATTCTTTTATTTACCAAAAAATAAGTTATTCAATATATTGTTTGATTATTCGACTTTAACTCTTCTTATAAATAAATATATTTTAAATAGTGCATCGCACGGCGGAAAATTCTAGTACCGTAATATAATCATTTATATAAATGTTCTTATTGGGCCCATCTAACCCATGTTTCTTGATTTAGGGCGAGGTGGGCGCCCTAGCCTTTTGAGCCGTGCCGGAGTAGGCTATTAGAAACTATTTGATAGAGATGACCAACTGCAACGATATACTTTTATACTTATTAATTAGATACTATAGTTTATTTGCTAGAATATAATTTCGATTTGTTATAATTCATCTGTTAGGATCATTCTTAATTTATTATCCATTAGGATTATGATTAGCTAGTTAGAGCCCCAGTAATTCTATTGGGTCTTTAGTATTGCTACAGATGGTTGATTTTGATAAAAAAAAATATCGGTTTCTCTAAAATGTTCAATATTCAGAATTCGCCGTATTCATAGTGAGTCAATAATCCGTGTTTGTGTATTTTTGCTCGTATACAAGCTTACCATGTGCCACCATCTTCTTTTTTTTGTTGGGTTAATTACGTAAAAGAATACGAATTTTTAGTCAATTATCATTTGCAAAATGACATTTTAAACATAATATAGAAATGAGCCATCTTTATATATATTTTTTTCATTAAAGGCACCCGAGCAAGTTTTAGGCTCCAATTGCTAACATGGAGCTTAGAATGGGGATTTTGGCCTATGTCTAATTGAACGAATTCGTTTAACCTCTATTGAAATGAAAATGACTTTATTTTATCACAGAACCTAATTATTAAACGTTGTCATTTTCATTAAATTAGGTGATTATAAATATCGTATAGTTACACTTTTATAGATGCGATAGCAAAAATCACGATTCCGCTCTCCACGTCAGCAATTGGAGCAAAATATTTGTTTGGGTCATCGATTTAAAAAATTCATAAAGGAGATGTATTTCTATGTTATGTTTAAAAAATGAGAGATAATATGAAATAACATTTTTTGAAACGTTTACTATAATTTTGTCATCTTTGTAACAATACTATAATTTTAGCCTTTTAGAATGCTAACCTAACCCTTTTTGACATTACAACTCTTGCTAATTAATCTAATTAACCTACATAATCTAATTAATTATTTTATTCCAAAATTCCTATACTAAAACACACCCCCCAAAATCCCACATTCCTCCCCAAACCCAACTCTCGCCTCCTTCCCCCCAAAATCCCACGTTTCTCCACAAATCATGTTACATTTGCCACGACATAGTTGCCACGAGAATCTGTATATATAGTTTTATCCTTTCACACTGTCATGACAAATTCATATTGTGGCATATTTGTCACGACAGTCTGAAGGGCTAAAATTGTATAGATTCTTGTGGCAAGTGCATTTTGTGGAAAGTCATTTCAAACTGTTGTGGCAAGTGCGTATCATGACACAGTTGGCACGACAATTTGAAAGGCTAAAATTATACAAATTCTCATAGTAAGTGCATATCATGATCCATTTTCTAAAATTCCTGGCAAGTGCATGTCCGTGCTACAATTTATGGCAAGTGCGTCGTGGTTACAGTTCAAGAAAATTGAAAAAATGGCTTGGGGGGTGGGGTAGTGGGGGTGGTGGTAAGGTGGAGGTGGGACTGATGGTGGAAGCATTAGAATAATTCTTTTGGCTTGGGGCGGGGGGGTGGGACGATGGGGAAGGAACTGGTGGTGTAAGAAATTTTTTCGAAGATTTTCATTAAGAATCAAGATGAACCATTACAATGCCTTCATCTTCAACGTATAGATGAATTTTGACAGTTACGATTGTTATAGTGAGAAATAAAAAAGAATATAAACGCTAATGCATTTTCATAAGTTGCACGCCTTCCTTAAAACGCAGTCGTATCTACAAGCTGTGTGATCTTCTAAACGTCGTTTTCTCCTGCTCTTAACTAACTCTTCCTCTTGCCTTATTCGTAACAACTACTAATCCTCCTCCTACACTTAGCTTGCCCTCAAGCCACGAGATTTGGAAACTTCTCCCGCATAATCTCAATTTCCACCCATGTGGCTTCTTCTTCTGGCAAATGCACCCATTGTATTAATAGTTGAGTTATCGATTTATTAGCCTTTTTTACCAATCTTCTGTCCAAGATCCTTACTGGCCTAAGGATGATCTTCCCTTCATTATCCATCTATGGTAAGGTTGGAATCACCCTATCATGTGATCTAATCCCGATCTCCAGTAACGACAAATGGAATAAATTGTGTATTTTTGCCTCAGGTGGAAGTTTAAGCTTATATTCCATTGGAAATGATAGAAATGATCTTCCTACAAACTTAGGACTCAAATTCCACATTTTCTTATGCAGTACTGAGGACTGTCTGTAGGCTTTCAATTTAAGATAAACCCAGTCTCTTACACTATACACCTTCTCCCTCATGTTCTTATCAGCATATTGCTTCATCCTATGATGTGCTTGGTGCATTAGTTCCTTCAATCTACTCTACATTTGCTACCTTTCCTTAACTACTATTTCCACCCCTATGACTGATGATGCTAGCTCAACTTACAAGCCCAAAGGAACATGTTTGTATCCATATAGAGCCTCAATGGGAGATATCTTGAGACTTGAATGGTATGAGATGTTGTACCATAACTCTGCTACAAGTACAAAATTTAGCCTACTCTCTTGGTGCAACATCACATATGCACCTAAAATAAGCTTCTAACCATTGGTTTACCCTCTCAGGTTACCATTTATTTGAGGATGATATGAAGTACTCATTAGTTGTCTGATACCCAAAGCCTTGAGTAACTATTGCCAGAAGTACTGGTGAACAGTGGACCTCTGTCAGATACTATAGGATGAGGCAGTCCATGCAGTTTGTAAATAATGTCTATGAACAATTGAGCTAATTTAGTTGCTGTCATGGGATGTTGAAGAGCCAAGAAATGAGCATGTTCGATATATCCATCAACCACTGCCCATATAATCTCCTTGCTCTTTAACTTTGGTAACTTAGTTATGAAATCCATTGCCACATCTTTCCAAGCCCTGTCTGGAATGGGTGAAGTCTGCAGAAGTCGTACCATTTTCTGAGTCTCATGCTTCTTCAGTTGGCAAATATGGCCGGAAGAAACAACTTCTCTTATTTCAGTCTTCATTCTGGCTTCCAAAACACAACTTTCATTCTTTGCCAAGTGACCAGTTGTTCTGAATGCACTCCTTCATTTGATTCATGCAATATGTGATGATTTTTTCTTAAATCTTGTCTCCTCCCAATGTAAATTCTTCCTCGAAATCTTAAAACACCCTCCTGGCATGAATATCCAGACACCTGCCAAGGTTATAAGCTGAGTTCCAAAATTTGTTGTTGTGTTTTAACATCTCCTTCATAACTGCCCTGAACTTCTCCCATCCATAGTGGTTGTAACACTATAAGCAAGGCACCATTTGCCTCCTCATGGCCTCTCCTAGGTAGAGCATCAGCTGTTACATTAGAGGATTCTTTATTGTATTCTATTATGTAGTTAAAACCCAATAACTTTGTCAAGTACTTACGCTGAAATGGGGGTGGATATTCTCTGCTCTGATAAGTGCTTGAGACTTTACTGATCTATCTTGATAACAAAGGTGTAATGTAAAAGGTAGTCTCCATTTTTCCACAGCCAATATGATTGCCGAGAATTCTTTCTCATATATAGAAAAGCCCCATATTTTTTTGTGCTTAAAGCTTTACTTAAGAAAGCTACTAGGTGCTTCTCTTGCATCAACAAAACTCCAATCCCATTATAGCAAGCATCTGTTTCCACTGTAAATTCCTTGGTAAAATCTGGTAGTTGTAGCACTGGGGAACTTATCTTTCTTTAACTCTTCAAATGCTAGCTGAGCTTCTTCAGTCCATAAGAATTGTCCTTTTTTGTGAGATTGGTTAAGGGCCTTACCATGATCCCATAATTCCTAATGAACTTTCTGTAGCAACCGGTGAGTCCAAAAAATCCTCTTAAATTTTTCACTGACTTGGGAATGGGCTATTCTTCCATAGCTTATGTCTTCATTGGATCTGTTGCCATGCCACCATCAACAATAATATGACCCAAGTAATCTATTATGTGTTATCTAAAAGCACAGTTTGATGGCCTTGGCATAAAGCTATTGTTGCACTAACCTCTCCAACACCATTTCCAAGTGTCCCTTTACTTTTATACTTGATTGAAATCGTAAGACCGTCATAAACCGATCGTAACCGCACAAAACCACATAGTAGATTTTTTGTATAAACCATGGTTTAATTTTAAAGAAGAAATCGAACCGCATATTGCAGTGCGGTTTAAATTTATTGAAAAAAAATCGCAAAACAGCGCTCTGAGCACCCTTAATTGCTACAACCTTAATCTTTTTAGCATAGTTAAACTTTCTCTTTAGGCCCATTTTTGCAATGGTTGAGTCAGATCTACTTCAATCTCCTGATACTCTTTTAGTAGATAGTCTTCTTTCTCATCTGCACTACTTTTGGAAGAAGTAGGTCTTGGACTATCTCCATAGTCCAAGAGATGTCCATCTTCATTTTTTTCAACTGATTGAGGGGAATTTCTTCATTTTGTACTTCTCCTTCAGCAGCTTGAGTTGGGTCTACAGAAGTGGTATCAGTTTCAGTATGTGTATTGGGTGTTTGTTCGTGCCTTTCCTCTGCTTCAACTGCTTGCTTCACCGGTGAAGTAGCCTATTCTATTCTTTCTATTTCTTCTTCTTGTGCCCTACCTTGTGTACATCCTTGCGCCTGTACACTTAGTGTTTAAGAGATGATTCCTGTCTTCTCTACTGCAATCTACCCTGACCTAAGAAGTGTTACTACCTCTTCTTACTATCACCTCTTCTGTCGTAGCTTCATTGGCCACTTCAACTATTGCCTCATCTACTGGAACTTCTCCTTTGGTAGGTTTATTAATATTTTGATAGGTAGTTGCATTCTATTGCAACCTCTCCTACAGTAGATTCATTAGCCATTTCCTGCAGAGTTCTGAAAATAACAGATAGTGGAGCATGGTTTTCCTCAGAGTTCTGGAAATAACAGATAGCAGGTTGTTGAGACGTGCTTCCTGGCCCAATCAAGGAAGCATATTGTTGCCTCTGGAGAAAGTCCTTCTTGCTATTTTCCAGGACTTAAAGAAGTGTTCTAACTTCTTCTTCATTTGTCTCATCTCCAAAGTCGTCTTCAGCAGGGAGTTTTAGGGCTGCCTTCTCCTGTAGGCACAACATTCTCACAACCTTTATGTGATTACCAAATTCTTTGGAGGTCAATTCAACGATATCAGTAGATGCTACCTAGGTAGTGACCCATTTCTCTTCTTCATCCCAATGTGCTCAATCTAAGATGGCAGGGTATAACCTTACCCAATTAGTATGCCATCTATAATACCTTTGCATCTCTTTGTCCGGTAGCTCATTAGGTTGTGATACCTCTACTGCACAAGTTTTGTCTCCAACTTGTGTAGCGTTGCAGGGACCACTAGATGGTGCACATTCTGAGGCTGGTGGTTGGGGCAACGTTCAAAGCTGCTTCCAATTCCTCTTAAGATATCATGGGTGTAGGGGATGGATTCTTGCTAATAGGAGGGGTAGGGAACACCATAAGGTTCAACAATGATTGATTCTTATCGTGTAGTTATATAAACCGTCTCAAGTTTAGGAGATGGTGACCTATGAGGTGAGAGTGTCGTCTCAGGCTCATAAAAGAGTTGCCTGATAGTGCATTATTTGATGTGGACTTTTACTAGTCTGCATCTCTTGTGTTGTGAGGGTTGTTCCTCAGTACTGCTCTCTTCTACTTCCTCTTCTTCTATAGCTCTAGTGAAAATGATTGGTTCCTTTATAGGTTCCGATCAATGAATCCTCGTATTAGTAAGAGGTTTCATGGCTATAGCTTTTCTATTGCTAATCATGACCTACTTCACGGGAGTGACCCCTCTCTCTTCATCATCAACATCTCCTCTTCTCTTAGAGCCTTCCCTTATACCACCTATCCATTTTTCTTTGTCCAGTAGCGCACCATTTACAATTCCAACATTCAGGCTATAAAGTACGTAGTTGAGTGTAATTTTGTAGCACTTGCAACTCTTCATCTTCAAGATCTCCTCAACAAGACGAGAGAAAAGATATTGTGACCAGTTCTCAGCCTCTTCCTTCCACACTGTCATCACTAGTCGGAATCTGGAACTGGTAAAGCGATCGTAGCTCCACGGTGCAATTTTTAGATTTTGGCATCTTGTAGATTTTGGCAAGCTTGTAGATTTTGGCAAGCATCATAGCGATCATACCCTTCCTCCGGAATCTTGTAGATTTGGCAAGATTTTTAGGGGTTATCTCAACTTTGGTACCCTTTACTATGCACGTGATGGTGGTTGGTTCACCATTCTTGTTCTTGGTGACCTTTGCAGTATTTTAAAACTGCAACACCACATCTTCCTGGTATCTCAGTGTGTAGGCACCAAGGAAGAAGGTCAAGTAACTATATTCTAGTTTTCACCAGATCATTTCGATCATTTACGATCCTTTGTTTCTCTCTGCCATCCGTATCCGTGGATACTCTAGAGAGACAAGACACCCATTGATATACTCTCGGTTTTTTTTTTTTGTAGGAGTGGATTTCTTTGGTGCCATTGTTGTGAAGAAAGTCGAGGATCTGAAGATTTTGATCTTTTAGGGTTTCTTTACAAAATGATGAGAACAAAAAGTTTTTCTTACTTACTAAGTATAGGTTTATACAACCTGTTTGCCTTGGTTTTTAGATACGACTCTTGTTCTCTTGATCAGAAATTCATGCAATTTGAATGGTTCAAATCCATTAATAGAAAATGTTATGGGCAGAAAATGACGTTCGCATTGATGTGGGGAAAGTTTTGTTGGATAAAAAAGTAACGTTTCCTGCTTAAAAACTAACAAGTTTTAAGGTTCCAACACGCTAAATGCTACAGTGAAGTATAAATAATGTAGCTACTACGATGTATGCTTCAAATGTTGTAGACATTAAATACTTATAACAATTATGTCATAGTAGAGGTTACTGTAGTAAGGTTCAACGAATCACCATATTTTAATTTACCGTAGTTCCTTATTATGTTTCCTACTATAGGCATTTATGTGAATCACCACATGCTATCTATGGAAGTTATTCTTACATCAACGTTTACAATATGCAAGGTATCATGTGTGATACTTACAACATTCCCCCTTATAGCAGTAGGGGTCACGATATCCTTTTGAATAACTCTGGAAGTTCGCTTCAAAGTGCTTCTCACATTAGCAGATTTTTCCTATAGAAGTAGCATTCGCAGTTCGATCCAAAGCATATTAAAAATGATTCACACAAAGGTTTAAACATATCAGCTAACTATACGTCTATGTGGATCTTTTCTAGCTTACCATCCTTCTTCTCCACATGATCATGAATGAAGTGATGTCTTACTTCTACTTGTTTGGTCCTTGAATGAAGAACTAGATTTTGTGTGATAAGAACCACACTAATGTTATCACACATTATATGAAGGGTAGAAAATCTACAATTACAGTCAAACTTGGCAAGCTTGTAGATTCTGGGCAAGCTATGTGTTGGGAGATAATGGAGAGACTATCTGACGAAGGCAAACAATGTTTTGTGCACACCTGATGGTCAATATGGCTTGCCCATGATAGCTTTTTATTTTAAGAATTTTCCTTTCTAGCCTCAGATTACCTTGCAAAGGCTCAAGGACCGTGGCTTCAGGAAGCAACAATTCGAGATGTTGTACATGCTAGAAATGGTGACCAGTGACCTTCAACCGCTGAGCCTACGAGCAATTCTGCTTAAAAACTATGAGATATGTACTATGGCAGTGGGCTGCTTTTGGAGTAAGGAAGTTGAGCGTCAACTGTGCATTTTACCCAAATGGCATTGTGGGACCTATTGCCGGAGAAGTTCAAAGCAACTAGGTAAGAAGAGAATTCATGAACTCTTCTCTGACCTCAAATCCTTTGAATATAACATATATTGAAGGAGAGAAGAAGAAGAAGAAGAGAATGGTGTTGTTACCAAAATCCTAGTAGCAAGCAACTCATCACAACTCCAAATGGTTCATGTAACCACCATCGTCCCCCAGCAGCAATTGCATGTTAGTGTAGATGAGGAGTTCATGTCAGATGAGATGGTACTCCTCATGAAACGTTTCACACGATTCATGAAGAAGCATCCTAGAGGCAATCCTTCCAAGCCTCAATATGTCAGACCCTCAGAACCCCCCAAAGACAACAAAGGATGACATAGACTTTTGCTTTTAACTACAAGAAAACTGGACATTTTCTAGGGAATGTTCATACCCCAAAGTGCACAAGTATCCTGAGAAAGTTCGAGAACAAAGAATGAACATAAGGATGCTGGAGAAAGTTAAGCTAAAGGCACTCTTGAGTGGCGCATAAATAATCAAGGTAATTCGTTTGCATCAAGGGAACCTACAAACTATGAAGAATCAGACTTTGACACTGACTTTTAATATTTTGATAGTGAAGCACTCGTTTGCCTCATGGACAAATAGGATGACAATCATGCAAAGGTAGATTCTCCCAGTACCTCTTCAAGATTCAAGAGCAATGACTCTAGAAGCTTACTCACCTCATTCAGACATATTACGACTGATTTTAACCTAGTTAACTAGTCATATGAAGAGCTGAAGGTTGAGAACATGAAACTTCTTGGAGAAAACACAGTGCTTACAGCTGAAGTTCAGAAACTTACAGTTGAAGCTACTGACTGCAACTTTTCTTGAGAGGAAGTAAATAAGCTGAAGATGTCACTAATCCTTCATGAGAAGAAGGAAAAGGAACTGATGTCAACCATTATGTCTCTCAATAGATCATCTCGTATTGTAAGTATTGAATTTTCAGAGGAATCTATCTGACATGACATGGATAGGTTCTCCAACAAAATTTCTTACTGTCACTCATTGCTTTGCCGCCTTCAGCTGGTGTTGCTTGTTCCAGCATAGCATTCCCTGCTCTACATGTCGTTTGCGTTACGGAAGCTATTCTCGGACCACAGATCTCACTCCCTTCTATGAGTGTTTGGCCTCGCACTCACGGCGCTTGGTTCCATTTAGTGGTTACTCCCCCATTTTTAGCGTCTTAGATCTGTTAGACATTTTTAGTCTACTACCGGCTTGTGGTAGTTTCGATATTGGACTTAGATATACGCACTGCGTGGCGTTTCTCGGCTATTGTATTAGCCTACTCATAGAGCGTTTTAGGTTTTGCTACTTCTTTTTTGTACACACTTTATTTTCATTTTATTTATACAAGCAACTATTTAAAAAGTGTTGATGTAGAGTCAAGAAAAGACGTTGATGAGTCTGGTCTCAATTCTTGTATGGGGAACCCAACTCATGCCAATGAAAAGACTACCATGATTTCCGAACGAAGGGAGGTGGGGTCAACTTTTCTATGATCCGCCTATTTACAAGTTACGAGAGCCTTTCCTTCCCCTATTCGGAAAGAGACTCTATTGGATCAAAGTGACAGATCGAGCCAAATAAGGGGCTCGTGGCGTTCTAGAGTACTCGTTTCTCTCGCTTTTGGCATAGCGGGCCCCCAGTGGGAGGCTCGCACGACGGGCTATGGTCGGTACACAGAGGTCGTAGGAAGACCAATTTCAAATAAGATCATTGTACATCTAGTAAATTTACTGATGTTCCAGTCATTAGTACAAAAGAGATGCAAGCACTCCCCAAACAACAAAAAGATAAACTTAGAAGGATGGAGAAATCCTTGTAGGTGCATCAAGTCTAGAATGTGGCAGTAACCCGATAAGGGGAAGTCAACTGTTGTAAACAAACTAGGAAACTGTGTTGTAGGAAGCCAAATATTACCGGAACCTCAGGCTACTGCATGCATCAACTGCCTGTACCCAAGAGTGTACAACAACAGACTAAGTACGTTGCTCTAAAGGTTCCACACAACGTTAGGAAAAACTGTGAAAGTTCATTCCAACCAAGGAACAATTTTCTGCCAGTACATCAACAAACGGGAAACGTTTCAAAGTGTACAATAAGCAAGTTGGCCAAGAAAAACAACTTGCTATTCAAAGTTCAAATAAGAATCATTCTGCTATAAGCAAAAGATTAGTGCCAAGAGAGACTAACACTCAAGGACCCATTCAGAAATGGGTACCTAAGTTTACTTGATGAATTTGCAGGTCAAGTCGCCTATTGGACATAGTGGCATATGGTACATCGACAACAGATGCGCTAGAGACATGACAGGCAACAAGAAATCCCTCATAGATTTCTAAGGCTGCAAAAGACCCAAGGTGGCTTTTGGAGACAATGCCAAAGGAATCACCAAAGGTATTGGGACCTTCTCTAAAGGCAAACTCAGCGTAGCAAATGTTTACTTTTTTGAAGGTTTGTAGTACAACTTACTGAGCATAACTTAATTATATGACAATGGACATTCTATGGAGTTCACACAAGGTAAATGCTTAATAAGAGATGTCAAGTCCTACCAAATAAAACCCACAAGAACTAGAAAAGTCAATATGTATCTAGCTAACAGGGAGTCTACTGGAGGGCGGCTCTCCTGCATCATAGCTAAAAGCACTCTTGAACTCAAGTGGTTGTGGCACAAGAGAATAAGTCACCTGAATCTCAAGATCATAAAAAAGTTGACATGGAAAAGTCTAGTAAGAGTATTACTAGATGTAGCTTACAAAAAGGAAAGTGTATGTGATGCATACTTGAAAGGCAAGCAAATAAGGAAGTCCTTCAAAGACAAGCCTGTTAGGTCATCTCACAAGCTTTTAGATTTACTGAAAATAGACCTCTTTGGACCTATTGAACCGGAAATTTTAAGTGGGATGAAGTATTCACTAATTGTAGTGGATGACTTCTCTAGATACACTTGGGCTGCGTTTTTGGCAGAGAAATTAGATACTTAGAAGAAGCAAAAGAATTCAAAATGAGAAAGGCCTCAACATTTTCAAGATCATATGAGACCGAGGTACTAAATTCACCAATAAGTTCATTAAGAGTTCTTGAGGTAGCACTGGGATTCATCATGAATATTTAGCTACAAGAACTCCTTAGCAAAATGGTGTAGTAGAAAGAAGAAACAAAACGTTGAAAGCAACTGGTAGAACCATGATTGCTGAAGCACAACTGCCAAAGAGATTTTGGGCAGAGGCAACCAACATAACATACTATACACAAATAAATATCTTAACAACAAGGATCAGGATAAGATACCTTAATGTGGTATGGAAGAACTCCTAACATCTCATACTTCCATATCTTTGGATGTAGATGTTTTATGCTGAATAATGGGAAAGAACACATTAATGCATTTGATGTTAAATCAGATGAAGGAGTATTTTTGGGATACTATGTTGTAAGAAAATCGTTTAGGGTGTGCAACAAAAGAACACTTGTGGTGGAAGACTCACCCCGTGTGGTCTTTGATGAACCCTACTGCATCCCTGAAGGAATTGACACTATAACACAAGGGTTGAAAAGATAAGGTTGGAAAAGATAAGGAACAAGTTCCTTATGTGGAGATCCTATAACCTACTCTAGCTGAAGAAGAACCCACTGTAGAGGATGGAGTAGTTGCTGCAGAAACTACGAACCTTACAGTAGAGGCTACAAAACCATAGCCTACAACCACACAAGGAAACCATTTAGTGGCCATGAATTAGGGTTTGGAACTAGATTGAAGATGACTTAGGGATCACCCACCATCCTTGATCATAGGGAGAATTAATGATGGAGTAAGAACAAGACGATTTTCACCTTACGAAGTCATGTTCTGCTGCTTTGTACCTCAAATTGAACTCGGTACCATTGAAGAAACTCTAAGTGATCCTAATTAGGTTCAAGCCATGCAGGAAAAGCTCAATGGGTTTGAGAAAAATGAACTATGGAATTTGATTCATAGACCTACTCATCAAGGTGTCATTGGGAGTAAATGGGTGTTAAAATAATAAGCTAGATGAGTCAGGGCTTGTTACCAGGAATAAAGCAAGGTTAGTTGCTAAAGGCTACTGCAGAAGGAAGGCATACCTTTCGATGAATCCATTGCCCCTCTAGCCAGACCAGAAGCAATTGGGATTTTTCTAGCCTTCATAGCATTTAGTAAACTACACTGTATGCTAGATCGATGTGAAGAGTGCATTCCTCAAAGGACTTCTAGCTGAAGAAGTCTGTTTAAAAACTACCAGGTTTTGATGATCCAACTAAAGATAAAATTTACGAGATAAAGAAGGCTCTATATGGCATAAAGCAAGCACCTCGACCTTGGTACGATATTCTCTCACAATATCTGGTTCACATTGGATTCCAGAAAGGTGTCGTGGACAAAACCTTACTTAGAATTGAAGATGGAAATAGTACATTGTTTGTCCAAATTTATGTTGGTGACATTATCTTTGGATAAACTAACAAAGAACTATGTTAGAGGTTCTCCCAGCTGATGCAAAGCAAATTTGAGATGAGCATGATGGGAGATTCTTTCTTGGACTTCAAATAAGATAATTAGATGATGGTGTTTTCATCAATCAAGTCAAGTATACTAAGGAACTTCTCAAGAAATTTGGGAAGGATAACTCAACCTTTGTAAGTGTTCCTATGAGCACAACAATGAGACCATACAAAGATGAAGATAGAAAGAATGTTGATATCGCACATTACAAAAGACTGATTGGCTCACTTCTGTATCTTACAACAAGCAGACTAGGCATCTTGTTCACTGTAGGAGTTTGTGCATGCTATCAAGCAGCACACAAGGAGTCTCACCTCTTAGCGGCAAAGAGAATCCTAAGATATCTGAAGGGAACAACAGGAGATGGGTTGTGGTCCAAAACACGAAGGACTCGAGCTTAAAGAGTATTTAGATTCTGGCTTCACTAGTTGCAGAATGATTGCAAAAGCATGAGTGGAACCAGTGAATTTCTTGGAAATAGACTTGTTGCATGGTTTAGCAAGAAGTAGCAATCTATTGCAACGTCAATAGCATAATCATAGTACATTGTTGTAGGAAGCTGATGTGCAAATACCGTGGATGCAACAACAACTGATTAACTATGGGATACTTGCAAGAGAAAATCCCATTTCTACAAGCTTTCCAAAGGAAGTGGCGTATTTTGGGTACAGTGGAAATGTTCCACATCTTGATCCAATCTTTACCATCAACACTAGTTTCAGACTAGTCATTCTCCATTGAAAAATGGCGAACGGCCAGATGGTATGCGGTTCGGACACTAAACTTGCCTGAGCTAGTTAGGGTCCAGAACCTTTGGTCCGGTACATCACACATACTCAAGGGAATGGCGAGAACTGTCTGGGCATCTTCTTCCAAAAATACTGCCCACACTTTCCCATTGCTCTTGCAACAAAGAAATCATAAACATAATTGTTAGGAGATAGTTGTTGCTTTTATCTAGAAGGCATTTTTGGATTAGTGGTTCCTATCCATTTTTCATTTATAGCATTTATTCTCCCGTCGTCTCCGATTCTCAAAGCAGAACCAAGATTCACGAGTTCCCGCACCACCATCATACTTCGCCAAACATAACTTGGTTGGTATCTGATCTGTGCATTTTTAATAGACACATTAGGAAAGTATTTTCCTGAAAAATCTAAAAAACCATAGAGTTAGAATTTCTAAGGAAATGCCAGAACTATTGGCTATCATAGCCAAGTCAAAGAAGTGGATTTCACGTAACCTAAGTCCTCTCATTACTTTCGACCGTGTCACCCTTTCCTAACTAACCCAGTGGTGTTTGTGCTCTGTGTCTGTTGACCCCCAATAAAACTGCACTATAGCTTTTTCAATCTCCTTACAGATCGAAAAAAGGAACAAGAAGCAACTCATAGAATACGTTGGGATCACCTCAGAACCCGGTTTTTCCAAGCTTTAATCCTACCAAGCACTCATTCAATAACCACCCTAAACACTTGGTTCTTGGATCGACCAATGATAGTTGGTAATCCCAAGTATTTCTCAAATTTGTTTGTGCCCCTAACTTCGAGAATCGAAAAATACATATTCTTATCATTCACGGGTACATTTTGCTTGTGATCAACTTGGATTTATCCAAATTTATTTTTTCTGTCCAAATGCTCGCTCATACTGTTGTATAACCCACCAAATTTGTTCACATTTAGCTCTAATGGTCATGAAAAATAGTTACTGTCGTCCGTGAAGAATAGGTGAGAAATAGGGGGGCCTGTTCGAGAAACCTTTAGTCCATGACTCCGGACCACTTGTTTTGATTGCCTTAAGGGTTCCCTTGCCGAAGCTCTCTCCTAGGGGAGAAATTATTGGTAGGGTTCCCGTTAACCAGGACATTATAGGTAACTAAGGTGACGCATCACATGGCAGGATAGACCTATTGGGGAGAAAAGCCTAATCGATGGAGAGTAGACTATAGAGAACTCCATTCTACTCGGCCGTAGGCTTTACTCATATCTAACTTAAGCGACAAGAAACCTTGGTTACCTTCTCTGTTAGTACTCATATCTAACTCAAAGGCAATCAATATGTTGTCAGTAATAAGATGATTAGGAATAAACACACGTTGGTTCGATGAAATGATGTGATGGAGTAAGAATTAGAGTCTATTAGCTAGTACTTTAGTAATTAGTCGAAAAATTACATTGCACAAACTAATAGCCCTAAAGTCTTTTGGGGTCTCCAGGCTCTTGAGTTTGGGAATTAACACAATAAAAGATGATTCAAGTTACTCGGATCATGCCCATTATTAAGAATGTTAAGACACACATTAATAACGTTATTCCCGATAATGTGCGAATTCTTTTGAAAAAAGAGTGGACGCATACCGTCCGAACCGAAGCTTTGATTGGTTGTATTTATTTAAGGGACGTTTGAACCTCATTACTGGTGTATGGTTTGAGCAACTTCCGGTTCATATACGGGTTAACCTTTAGGTTAATGGCAATAAGTACATTGTCCACCTCCGAAATACCATACGAGCCAAATTGGTTTGAATACTCTCCAAAAACACTTTTTCTAGCCGTTGTGTTATCGCAAGTACACGATGCAATTGTAACTTGCAGTGAGCAAGGTCGATCCCATAGAGATTGTTTACCTATGTTAATTTAATACCCGATCGTAATAGGCCAATCCTATCTAAACTCTCGAAAAACATGAGTATTTTAATTATTAAACTAAAAGTGCATAAAAACCGTAAATAAAATATGTAAAACTCTCAAAGAAGCACCAAGAATTCACGAAGGAATAAATCAGTTAAAAGACTATATTTTAGGGTTCAATTTCAGTTACAATCTCCTATGTATGATTATCTTATTATTCTAGACCTTTAAACCGAATTCTAATGTTTATTAGGTGGCACTACTCTTGTTAGTCCTCCTCTCGAACAACGCTAACGTGTTGATCACGTATGAATAATTATCCTCTTGGGCTAACTATCTCATACGCAACTCTAGAGACCCCAAAACCAATGCCTACACATATATATATCATTCCTCTCGGACGACTATTAATACCTATGCTATGTCTTGTGTGCCTATTAATAAGTTAACAAGCATCCCATCTTGGGTGTCGAGTTATCAAACAGGTAGAATTAAACAAGTGATCAAGTTGAAAAAATCATAAAATAAGAGCCAATACATAAGATAAACATAAAAAACGAAGTTAGAATAAATAAAATAACTCAAAAACATAGTCAATTACAACCTACTTTCTAGCCCTAGAACACAAATGTGTTTAGCTACTCAGATCTGTAACAAAATCAAACATATGTTGATAGAGAAACATAAGAAGAAATTGGAAAACTAATAAAAACTACTAAACCCGAAGTTTTCAATCTTAATTTTATTTGCTTCGCGCTTCTTACTCTTCGACTCAAGCCTCTAAGATGATTCTTATGATGTTTTATGATCTAACTTTTCTCCTTGATGTATAGAGCCTTGGGGTATTTATAAGAGTGCATAACTAGGATAAAGTGGGAGAAAATCTGATTTAGGATGGTAAAATCCGCTCACAAATGTGTATATTGCCTTTTTGACCAAGTAATTGAATTATGGACCAAGTAATGGGCCGAAACTGCACTGCTTGTCCAACTTCAAAGCCATATTTGGAGGTCTTCCGGTCCTATTTGGCTTTGTCTATTTCAACCATAGTTGTAGCCCTTTGAACGCGCCACCAATTGCACCTCATTTCGACCATGTAGATCTCAAGATATGAGCAAAATACTGAAGATGTGTTAGGATAGGATTTGACGTTGCATTCCATTTTTTTCACCATTTAACCTATTTTCTTGCTCATTTCTTCTCCAAACTTCACCCTAATGGACTTTTGACCTTAAAATTATACGTTTTTCAACCAAACGAGCAAACACATCATTCAGCTCAAAATATAAAATATGAACATAAATAAACCGAATTTGTATGCAAACACTACCAAAGTGACTCTATAAATTGACCTAAATTCATGCATACACTATGTATATCACTCTCTCGTAGCCTCTGGTATCAAATGATCATCTTCTACCCAATGGCCATCCCTATTCTAAATTTGTTGGATTGTATTCTTAGTTTGCTGATTCAAGGCTTGTTGATGGAAATAGGAAGTATTTCTATCTCCGGATTTGAGCCATAATACCCGGGATCTTTGACTTCATTAGACTTCCTCTTTTCTTTCTAATGAATCGATCTCATTTTCAACATCTTGGAGTTTTGGGGAATTTTCAGCCGTAGGCGGTGCCCGTTTAAGTGTACCAAGATATTTGTGCAACTTCTTTAGCATGTTTCTTACGTTTCAGAAGACCGAATCATTCCACCCCTTTAACCGATCGACACATTTGGTTGCCTTCACAATGAATCCTGAGTTATTTTTGATCCTATTCCACCCATTCTTCACCACCTCCTCACATTGGTTATGCATTAGCCACATCTTTTCAAATCGGAAGATTTCTGCTCTTGGTTTGCCTTGTATACCCCTCCTTTGCCCAATTCTAGCCACAAGCTCACACTCGGTAGAATCCAACCTATTTCATCCAAGCATCATTTGCTTGAAATCTATACAATCGGCACTGCACATTGTTTTCTCCATCTTGGCCATTTGTCCATGTAAATGGGTAACTTTAGAAGCCCAAGTCATTAAGACCATTATCAGATAGAGAATTTTAAAAGTTTCTCATTAAAGAGACTGCTCGCTAAGCTCCCCTTTACTTCTCGGATGACCATAAAATCTCATAAAAGTCCCCAAATACAAGCCACGGTATACATGGATTCAGTGAGTAAATAAGAGACCATGTGTGTGTTCTCAAGTATTGCTTAGGCCAACCATAAACACCACTCATGTGCCACATTTTCTTATTACCTTCTACAGTCAAATCTGCTGAAACATGATATTGCGAATATGAAGACACGTGAAGATCAAAGGGTGTCCTCCACAACATGCATAAACCTCCCCGTCATGAATGATGTTCCCCTTGGCAAGATACCGAAAAACATCCTGAAAAGTGAAGGCATATGTTGTTTCTGCATTTGCGTATAACCAATTTCGTTTCCATAAGAAAGATTATGCCGGGTTCCTCCTTACATAGGATCTTCAATAGCTCTCGAATTGTCGCCTGGTCCCCAAGCCCACAATAGTTCCAAACCGAGGTACTCATGGTTATCAGTGGGAATGATGATCATTAGCCTCCGCCTTTGACTTCAAAAGTGATGAATCACCCAAGTTACAAGATTTGGGTCTCTTCACGGCCTCTAGTACCACACTAACATTTTTCTTTCTTTTATATACCCGTTTTGTTTAATACCGTTCCTGAGTTCCTCTTCTCACTATGTGACTTCTTCACAATTGTTACTTTCCTGCGGTATTTGGGTGGGCTTATTTTCTCAATTTTTGGAACATGAAGTACCTTTGGGTTAACACAGTATGATATGTGGGGGTCTGGTAGAGTTTTTATAAGGTTTCTGTGGAGATAAGAGATTCAGTTAAGATATCATGTGGTCGTGGAGTGGGCTGGGAAATGTGGTGCTAGTGTGTTGATGAGTTTGGGTAATCTTCTGAGCGGTTGAGTGTTTTTTTCGTAGATTCGACTCGGGCTTGTTGCATGCCATTTGAAAAGTCAATAATATCTTCCACTTGAATTGCATTTTCATCACCTGAATTGTCCTCTAAACTCGTTTGGTATGTTTCTCAAACAGTTTCCGATGAAGTGAGATATTACTCCTATGGATGGGAGTACCCTTTGTGCGAAGACAAGCTTGTTTCACTGGGGATGGCCAAATCCAATTGCCAAAGGGCAGCTTGTCCTCGGGTATTTGGAGAATATTGGTCGATTCATTAATAACATCAAACTTCCATTTCATATGCCCCAGTAATCTGCACACATAACAGAAGGATGGCAACCTCTCGTACTTGAATTCAATCCATACTTTTTGCTAATGTGATATTAAGATATAGGTTCTTTTCTCGATTGGTTTGCTGAGATCGATCACAACATTCACTCTAATACTGTATCTGAAGCCTCCACTATTGCCTTATCAATGTCCAAAATTCGCCCAATACAGTCACATATCACTCGAACATAACTTTATATTCTCGCTGCCATTGGGAGGTCATACATTCGAACCAAAAATGGTGTTTTTGAAACGTGATGGCAGATGTTCATGCAGCCCCAATTCCTTTAGAACCACTATGTCATTTTTTAAGTGCCGTGACTCCAAGGATAAGACGTGGTCCATATCTACGAGGCTATGAATCTTGGAAGGGAAGAGATTTATTTTAACTTTTTTTGTTGTCAAGCCGTGTTTTAGGCCTCATGCCTTTCTCATAACTTCTAGAAAATCGAAGGCATTGAATGTTTTGTTTGTCCATAATTTAGCCATAAGACAGAGAGACGATGGTCTATCACTTTCCATATTGGCAGTAAGTACCAACTATTTGACCAGTTCGGCATATAGTCACCATATACTACTGTTTGGCTGATTCGGCTTGTTGAATCAACATGTACCCACTATTTGACCCGATTCAGCTTTTTGGATCAACAAGTATCCACTATTTGACCCGTTTAGCTTATCGACTCAACAAGTACCCACTATTTGACCCACTCACCTTATCGAGTCACCGCGTACCCACGATTTGATCCAATTCAGCTTGTCGGTTTAACAAAGACCAAATATTAGCCAGTTCGGCTTGTCGAGTCACCAAGTACCACTATTTGACCGATTCGGCTTGTCGAATCAACATGTACCCACTATTTGACCCAATTCGGCTTCTCGGATCAACAAGTACCCACTATTTGACTCGTTCAGCTTATCGAGTCACTAAGTCTACCATTTGACTCAATTTTGCTTATCGGATGAACAAGTACCCATTATTTGATCCATACGGCTTATGAAGTCACGAAGTATCCACTATTTGATCCGATTCTACTTGTCGGAGCAATAAGAAAATGTGATAATGTCTAAAGAGAGGTGGGTTCTAGCTTTGCTGAAATCCCAATGGTGTATTTCCAGAGCCATTTCTTTAGTATACTTCCTTCAGGTTGACCAGTTAAGCCATAAACTTCCACATCTAAACCACGTGTTGTTGCGCTACTATGATACTCTCAACATTTGAACTTTAAGTGTCACACCAATCTTCAGTGTAATATAGCCTTATGACTTTAAGTTTTATTCTTTTTTAGTATAATAAACTATAATCCATTCTTTTTTCCTTCATTCATCTAATTCATTCCTAAAATAAAACCAAACCTTTCATTCCCATAACACATCACAACCTCAAATTCTTGTTCACTCCATTTCATCTCAACATTTCTTGCTCACCTTGAAATCTTAGGTACTCTTCTAAAGGTACTCTGACTTCTAAGTTCAGATTATATTGCATTCTAATCCCAATTCTTTTCCATGCTTTTTTTGTTCATTTTCGACTTCAACATGGTTTTCACTTAACGTTACGCATCGGCCTAGACATTTCAACCCTTAATAACCTATTTGGACTTGTTTGATTACTATAGGCCAAACCCTTGCCAAATATATATAAGTTGTTATATTACTTGTATAAAAAGTAGAGCCCTTTGTCTACTCTTACGTGTAAAACATGATCCAACTTAATCAACATCAACCAATATCCAAAATTTTAGATACAACAATCTTAGCAATCTACGGGGAGATGACAACACTTTTTCTAACTCTAGTATTACCGCAAGTATACGATGCTACTGTAGCATTGGACCACAACCCTATCTAGACTCTCGTATAAAGGTGATTGTGATAATTAACCTAAAACTAAAGTGGATAAAATAATAAACAAAGTAAAATAAGACGCTAAATAGGAGTAAACAAGCAATCATAAATAAATAAGACAGATGAAGAAACGTATCCTAGGGTTTGATTTCTATTGCAATCTTCTATGTATGGTTATCCTATTATTCTACACCTTTGAAGCAAATTTGAGTGTTTACTACACGACACTACTCTAGCTAGCCCTCTTCTCGGATAACGCTAATGTATTGATCACGTAAGAATAATTACCCAATCGGGCTAACTATCGCATATGCAACTCCAAAGAGATCCTAAAACTAATGCCTACATAGATATCTCACTCCTCTTGGATGACTATAGATACATGTGTTATACGTCGTGTGCCTATTAACAATCCTCCTTATTTGGGCGTTGAATTATTAGGCAAGTAGAATATAATCAATCGGCCAAATCAATTAATTCATATAATAAAACAAGTGCATAAGATAAACACATAGAACTGAGTCTAGAATGAAATAAAATAATTAAAACATAGTTAGTTGTAGCCTACTTTCTAGCCCTAGAACATAAACGTGTTTAGCTACTCATGTTCATAATCAAAACTAATTCATAGACAAACTTTTTAAAGTAATAAACAAAAATAATTATGACTAAACCCGACGACTTTAATCTTGGTCTTCTTTGCTTCGCCTTTCTAGATCTTCTATTCAAGCCTCCCGAAGAACGTGAAGTATTCGCTTTTTTCATACACTTAACGTTCATATTTTTGTGTAAAATACGAGTATTTATCATGTTTTTTTGTGCAATTTCCTATTTTATTGCATTCTCCGGTTGATTTTCCTTTTTGATATGATTTGATGTGCTTTAGAGTGTTTTTGAGTTGTATTTTGAAGGTTATGAAAAATCGGGAGACCAAGAGGGTTCATTGCATGCATTTTCTTGCCCTAGCCCGCATATTAAGGCTAAAATAAGCCCCACTCAAGCCTTTGTCTCCGTCAAGTCACGACAAAATTCGTGAAGGAATCGAGCTAAGAAAATAGGTGGAAAGGCCTTGATACGGTGAAGAACGGGAGAGGAGGTCAAATGCACGCAATCCCTCATTCTAACCTACAAAACGAGGCCCAAATTGGACCCTACCAAAGTCCAAATTAAAGATCATCGAGTCATAAAAAAATGGTGAAGGGATCGGGTCGAGAAAATTAAAAGAAAGGGTCCAAAACATCGACGAAAGAAGACAGTGAGGAAAGGGAGCTCGTCGCACACCCGACAAACATGTAATGGGTGAAGAACAAAACCACCAACAGGCAGCTGCTCGCGTCCTCTGGTACCGGCCTCCTTCGGTCCGGTATTGCCCCGATCAAGCGCAACACTTCTGTATTTTGGCCATAACATCCTTATAAGGACTCATATTCAAGTGATTTAAGATGCCACATAAAGGCGAGATGAAGATCCACAACTTTCATGTTCGGGCCGAGAGATGATTCCATATCTATTTTTACTAAATTTCATGACAAGATTGGGTCTAGCACATTCAGGGAGTCAAAGTCATCGATTAAGAAGTCCAAGCCTTTCAATTGGGTTTTTACCATTGTACCCTTCCTTTTACTTGTATTTTGTGCAGATTTTGTGAGGTTTATGGGATATATCACAATCTCTCACCCATTTTTGGCCAACTACTTTATCATTTGCATGAATTGTAATTTTTATTTACTCTCTATCTAGAATTCCTCACCCCATTTTCTCTCTAGAAGAAAATTAGGGTTCTTTATTGTTCTTTAAGAACCCAATTAAATTGGGTACTTGAGTTTCTTGAAGAATTTTAGGGCTTTTGTGAGGATTATCAAGAGGAGTCGATTGCAAGCAAGAATTGAAGATTGTCTTTGCCATATAAATTCAAGACTAAGCTTTCTTCATATTTTTCTCATTTATTTCTCTTCGCAATTATTTTCCTCTCTCTCCTCTCCATTTAATGCTTGATTGTTGCATTTATTATGGTGTTTTGATGATGTTTATGGATTGTAAGTAGTTAGCTTCTGGTTTCTAGGGTTGGGAGTAGCCCACCCCTAGGGATTGATTTCTTGTTGATTACTTGGTTGATTTCTGGGAGAATTGTGACTGGAATCAATATTGTTAAATTGTATGGCTTATATCATAGTTGTAGATAACCTAGGATGTCTTGGTTCTCCTCAAGGACCCATGAGGGACGACGAGAGATACAAATCACATATATCGGTCTTGATGAATGTCCAAAGGCCTCGCTCCTTAGACAATATTTACTTGGGAGTGAGGATTTAGGATTAATTGGATTATTTCTTAATTTGCTTACCTTTGGCCTAGTAATTCTGTTATTGGTCTTTAGTAATTGGAATTAAGGTGAATTATGGTATAATTGGTTAAGTTGGTGAATCTCTCTTATTTTCCTACTTGGATTTCTAATTTGAGACATGACCTTCCACCACAACCTTTAGGTTAATTGGTAATCTCGTGATCTAAATCTTAGGTTAACGGTGAAATTATACCTTAGAAACTCACTTTCTAGTTGAGAGTATCATTTACTTATTTAATTGCTTAAGTTATGTTTTCTTAGTAATTAATAAATCTCCACATTTCTAATTTCCCTAAGTTAACTAAATCATTAGACATTAAGTGTTCTCTTCCCAAGATATCCTCCTTGTGGGTTCGATATTCTCTATACTACCACTGTCTATCCCGTTAGCTTGTGGGTATACGAAAACATTTTCAACTAATGTGATTATTTGATCGGGTTTTCTAGACAACTTCATGGTGTCGTTGTTGGGGAGGATTTCTTCCTCGTAGAGCCATTTAGGGTTGATTCTAGGTTAAGATTAGGCTTGTTTATATTTTCTTGTTTGTTTGTTTGCATATTAGTTTTTTTTCTCTATGTTGTCTTTTTTTTTTTTTTTTTTTAAAAAAAAAATGATGAATAGAGGAAATAGTAAGTTTCATTATACGGGAATTACCACTTCTTATTCCCGACTTACCGAGCCTGCAAAGGCTTGCACGGGAGTAGAAGTTACTCCAGCAATGGTGAACTTAGCCCGAGGAATGAAGTTTCATAGGAAAGAAGATGAAGACCCATATGAGCATCTTGAGGAATTCTTGCAAATTTGTGAGTGTATTAAAATCGCTAACGAACTTATAAATAAATACTCTATTAAGCCTTTTCAATTCAAACTTGAAGGATTGGCGAAACAATGGTTTCGTGAAGAATCATTTGATTCCTCATCTCTATGGGAAGAAGTTTCTACATCTTTCCTTCACCGATTCTTTCTGGCGAGCAAGAGTGCAAGGATTAGGCGTGACATCTCAAGTTTCGATCAACGTAGTGATGAACATTGGCTCGAAGCTTGGGAAAGACTCCTACATCTTTGTAGATCATGCCCACACCACGGATTTGATGAAGCCTTTATACTTAATGTTTTTTATGTTGGGTTGATGCCTAATGAGCGTATTTTTCTTGATGTAGCTTCAGGATGATGTTTCCTCAACGAAGAGGTAGATAAAGCTCTTGCGTGGCTGAAAGACACGCTGGCCAACCGAAACCAATAGGTAAGGAGGATAAGAAGGGAATAAGGATAAGGATAAGCTAAGAAGAAAGTGCGAAGAGGGAAAAGCTTGAATCTGTTGAACCAGGTGAATCATTTTTATAAAACAATATGCATCAAGGATTGAAGGTAAGTACCATTCCTCCCTTTTCCTCGAGATGTGAGGCTAAGAATACCATGAACCACTCTTATGTTAAGGAGTCATCTATGTTGTTAGAACCTCGTATGCCAGTGATTCTTAGAGATTTAGTTGAGGATGACTCCATAAAAAATTTCACTATGGACAAATACTTAAATTAGTGGAGAATTTGTCTAGGAAGAGTGGTGGACATGAAAGGGGCTACGGCTTAGCATAGGAAAACCTATATGACGTGTTTAATAACCTTGAGGAATAGGGGCTTATAACTCAAGAGAACTCGTAAGCTAACCCCTTAGAAAGCAGCAACGTTGCACTAAGGAGTGGTAAGCCACTTCGAAAACTTGAGATCATTAATAAAAAGAAGGAGTGGGGGCAATTAGAAAAGGTTTACTTAGCCGAAGAAATTAGCGCGATAATTTAAAATAAAGCCTATGCTAAGCTTAGGGATCCAGATAGGTATACTATCGCGTGTTCCATTTTTTATGCACAAATAGATAGGGCTTTACTTGACTTGGGTGCTAGTGTTAGCTTGTTGCCTTCTTCTATTATGCGGCAACTCAAGGATTACAAGATTAAGGTCACTTTCATATCCCTTCAATTGGTCGATAGGGGAATCATGAAACCTATGGGAGTTCTTGAGGATATTCCCGGCCAAATCAAGGGAATTGATATACCGGTTGACTTTGTTGTTCTTGACATAGAAGATGACCCCAAAAATATGATAAATCTCACTAATATTATTAGACTCTCTTGATACTATTTTAGAATAGAGGGGGCTTCAAATTTCATCACAAGATTTACTTTCTGATTTGAAAGAATTTTTAAAACAATACCATTTTTTAAGAAAATGAAGTTAGTTGGTGAGGAAATTTTTTCCGTCCCAACAAAATCATGTTGACGATATCTAAAAATTATTTTGTGACATCTTGTGGTAAATATAAAGAAGCGAGAATGTAATTCACATGCCTTGAGGCTAAGGTGTCAAGTTTAGGGGTTCCATTTTTTCTTGAAAAAAAATTATGCCTCTCAAATGGGGTGGCTCCCCAAGAGTGCTCTCACTTTGATTTCTTTCTTTCTTCTTTTTTTTTTTCCCAAAATAAGACATCATCATTTTCTAAAGTATAAGTGAAAGGTTCACCTAAATCAATGCTCAACTCATCAACAATTCTCTTAATTTGATTTTTTTTTTCCCAAAACAAGACGTTTTCATTATTATAAGTGAAGGGGTCACCCAAATCAACATTCAATACATCAAGGAAAAATGTTTCATTTGGAAAACATTTGCAAGAAAAGTCATTCACCATGAAATTATCAAAGCAAACATATTCCACGTTGTTAAGTAAACCGAAACCTTCATCAATACCACTTTCGTCTTCCTTAACTTCACTCTCGAATTTATCAACCACTTCAAAAAAAAATCAAATTTCTTATCATCCCAAGAAATGGAGTCTAGAGTTATACCTCATGAGTGAAGTGAAAGATTCTATTTCTACCTCTTGAAGGTTCAGATCTTCTTCGGTTAGTGCCTTGTATTTTCGGAGCTCGTCTTTAGGGAGAGACTCATCGTCATAACCCATGTGTTCTTGTATCCTTTCCCAAGTCATTTTCTCAGGAATCTCCATCGACACCTCTTCAATCTGCTCCTCAAGTGCACCTATATAGAACATTGTTCTTCGGGGAAGGGGTGATTTATCAAACCATTAATATCAAATTTAGCCCTATTATTACTGAGCTCAAGGGGCACACTTTCATCCTTGACATTGATGATGGCACCCGTGGTGGCCATGAATGGTCCCTCTATTCCAAAATAGTATCAAGAGAGTCTAATAATATTAGCGAGATTTATCATATTTCTATTATCTATGATTAAACACTTTGTTCTTGTTGAGAAACCTTTTTGCAAGGAGGGACGAATGGCAAGGGAAAGACCGAACGATGGAGAACATATGGAAAGTGATGGAGTAGAAATTCAAAGGATCAAGAAAATCAATTCATTGGAGATTCGCTCAACGGAAAGTGTATAAATGCAAGGACAAGAATTCCTATTTCGAGTCATCTTGACAAAAAATGTGATGATAGGGCCAAGCTAGTGACCTTAAAGAAGTGCACTTAGGAGGCATCCAAAGCATATTTTATTGCTTTATTAGGAGTATGTAGGGGTTAAGGATCCTCCCCCTATGTGTTAGTCCTCTCTTGCCCTTATCTTTTATTGCTTTGATTGAGTGGGATTAGGTTTTGTGCTCTTAATAAATGGTTGATGTGGACATGTGAGTAGTCATGGGATTTTCGATTGATGAATCTATGTGAAATGATTATCATGACATGCATGGGATGAATGTTGCTTGATGGTTTACTAATTGTTGAGTTTTGCATGTACTTCCCCCTCATTTGCTACTTGAGCTTGAAAATTTCGCCCAAGTTTGTGGGGGAGGATGAAGGATTATTATTTCTACATGCTTGAAGAGGATGTTCCTCATAGTGGATTGAATTACTCGTGATTATAATCTATGCGACTTTATCATGATGTTTGTTATGCTTTATAACTTTGTTGAAAAATAATGCTTGGTTGAACTCGGGTTGAATTGGCTCTTTGCGTGATCGATGAGGAAATAAATTGGAAGTGTCTCGCATCCTTTTAAAAAAAAAAAAATTGAATTCTCTAAGAAGTTGAGCAATTAAAAATAGAGGATTTGTTGCCTAATTCGACATGAGGATAGGTTGATGCGATTTCTAAGTAAGGAAATATTTTGGCATGATAGGGTTGGAAGTTTAAAATAAAATAACTTACCTCGAAGTTATGTTACTTGTGGGTGTCACTTTGATTCCAAGACACACACTACATGACTAAGGGCATTGAGCAAAACATAGAATGAATTGACTATAGTTGGAAAAATGAAATAGATGTAGGAAGAGTTATAAGGTAGATTAGGTCACTGGTAAAGTCATTGCATCCCATTGTTTTAGTAAATTCTAGTGAAACTTATGTATCTAATCATTGGTTGAGCATTAAAAGAAAAAAAAAAAAAACGATTTGTATGAAACATAGCAAAAGAAAGAAAAAGCTCAAAATAAAGAATCGAGTGTTGCGATTGTTGAAAATATTTTGTAACTCGAAAAGAGTATTGTAGCCGTAAAAGAGCAAAACCTAGAATATCAAATTTTTTTTTTGGACATAGCTCGGTGGAAAAAGGAGAAAGTAAAAGTAAAAGTTTGTCTGCTCGACGAAGAAAAGAGCCGCATCAACTACACCGGGTGAGTGCATGGCACCTTCCTAAAAAGGAACAATGTCAAGTCGCCTATAGCCAAGAATTTTGAAAAATAGTGATTTGTCCAAAGTCACACACTTAAGCACATTTTGGGGGTTAAAGTGAGGATTCCTTGGTGCATTACCTAGGGTGAAGTGAAATGAAAATACCACTTGTTTTCCTACGTCTTATGTCTTTCTCTCTCTTTACTTGTTATCAAATTCCTTGAAACAAATTTATTTAGACAAGTGTGGTGAACCAAAAAGTTAAAAATGCTCAACCAAAAAGAGAACTTTAAAGTTGAAACCTGTTCAGCTTATAGAGTGACCAAGTACTACTATTTGACACATTCGGCTTTTCAAATCAACATGTACCCACTGTTTGACCTGGTTTGACTTCTCGAATCAACAAGTATCCACTATTTTACCCGTTCGCCTTATCAACTCAACAAGTAGCAAGATAGCATGTATCTAAAGCAGTATTCACAAGCAAACCCCACACAAAGGAGAGTACATGATCAGACTCAATTGAACATGGATGATGGCATCACAAAAGAGCTCGGTCTGTTGAGGCTTATGAGAACTTGATTTGTAAGCGCTGATGAGGTCACTGGGGATCTCTCCGGGTCCTAAACGGGAGGGCAGAAGTCTCCAAAATAAAGGAGGGTAAACCCTAAGCTAAGAGGGACGGACGTTTCTCTATACCGCGATGAGAGAGATGTACGGACTGAGCATGCGAAGTGTTGTATGTTCCGACTTGCTTTAATTGTGGTCTGTTGGTAGTTGTCATATTTGAGCTTTATACTCAAACCAATAATTTTGACACAATTTTTCACCCCTTACTGAAATCTTGCATGTACAAGACTTTAGTGATTTTCCCTTGATTATATTATAGATGATGTCATCATATCCAATTAGGGTCACATAAATCTAGTCTAGTATTAACTGTATGATATTATATTTCAACATAATTATGACAAACTACGTATTGGAATTACTTACATGCTCATAAATGATAAGGCTATTTGGATCAATTACTTAGTCTTTTAAGAGTAGAGATGCAAAAAGTAATATACCTTTTAATTGATGAATTTACCTTTTTTCTTATGTTTTATAAATCAAATCAAAGTAGTTATATTGTCGTTACTATTATATATATAACAATATATATTATTTTCTTTGGGAATAAATCTTATTAGCTTGTTATGAAGGCATCTTAATTAGCTGCATTTTATACCCTAAAAAGGTTAAGCTGGTTACCCGATTTGCATCGTGGTGATTAATATTACTAGAAATCAAGGTTTTAAGATCATTATCCATAAGTATTATATATATTATTTTCTTGTCTCATCTATCTTGATACTTGATCTGAAGTTTCCTCTTTGATTATTTAGGTACACAATCTTCTTTTTTAACTCGGGACATTGAGGGTGAAAGCGGCAGAATATTAGCTTGCAAGCTTGAGACTTGAGAGTCGATATTGTCTAGATATAGGGATCAATTAGCTTTATTGTGACATTTTATTTTGTAGAATGTACATTTGGAGTAATGTTATTCCTTTATTTGTTAACGTTTTAGTTAAATTTCATTCTGAGTCTTGTTTAGTTAAATTACTGTACACGTGAGTAAAATAAAATATAAAAAGAGCATAAAAATAATTAATTGTTTGTTTGTAAAAAGACATTCAAAAAAGCTTTAGGCCATTGTAAAAAGTAAAGCACAACAGTTTTCATTTGTTGTCTTTTAAGAAATAAAATAGTTGTGGAAGCTATTATCGTTAACGATACCGCTAAAAGACAATGGTTGTAAAATATGTAAAAATGTTGTCTTTTTTTCTTTTTAAAGACAACGGTTAAAAAAGTTGTATATTAGCTAGACCTATTGTCTTTGTATAGATAGACAACGATCTACGTAGTCTTTTACAACGCTGGATTCAACAGCATAGATTTCCGTTCTCTATCAACGTTTTTATTGTAGTTAACAATTTTGACACAAGATATTATTTTATATTAAAATAAGACGTTAGCAACTTATAAGTTTTTTTTTTTAATGAAGTAACCAAATTTCTCATTTTAATTATGAAATTGTCATTACAAACCTCTTATAAGCTTCATTGTCTTATCATAACCAAACACCTCAACAACTTCTTTGTGATAAGATTTAACATCTTATAAGCTCTATAAACATTTTATAAGGTATTAAAGGTTATAAAATGTTATAAATAAGTTTAGTCAAAGACAAAAATATGTGTAAGACCATCTTTTGATAAAGACGATATGTAAAAAAAATAAAAGAATCATGAAAGAAAAAGGAAGATACTTTTTGTTAAAAATAACACCTCTACCTAAAATATCATTGCCAAACAATTGAGCTCATTTTTTTCTAGAAAACTAATCCTTTTTTAAAATTACTTCTAGATTATTGTGTTGTTTGAAGTCCATTTGGGCCAAATCAATAGGGATCCGTATTGTACCTTGTTTTTTAAGTCGGATATAATCTATTGCACAAATTTTGATCCAAGATATATAAGTTCTATGTTTCTATTGTTGGATATTGGTGTAGTGCACTTGAAAGATAGACTCGATAATATAGTTGGCAAAGTCGAGGCACGAGTTGGACTCACTATCCGTAAGACGATATTACCCCAAATTCTAGTACTCTCGGTCTTCGACAATCATCCCCGATACACGTTATTATACATGCATTTTAGGCCGATTTAGATATACTTGGTATCATTTGCATGTGTATCTAGTCGAAATATGCTTAAATTCATTATCTTGAGCTAGATGACGTGTTTGTGCTTGTTCTAGTGTTAATCATGTATAAAAAGGCTAAAACGTTTATTTGGATGAAGTTCGGATGAGAAACGAGCGAGAAGATTGGAAAAAACGAAGAAAATATGAAGTTGGGCATAATAGGCCAACTAGGTCGAGGCCAAAATGTGACTCGGTGGAGGCCGAGTTAGGCATAAAAGAGTTTTTGGGCAGAACACGCTGACTCGATCGAGGCGAAATGTAACTCGATCGAGTCAGCTTGACTCGATCAAGGCCAAATGTGCCTCGGTCGAGGCAGTCTGGAGGTCCAATTTTATTACGCGCGTTTTGGCTTATTTCAAGCCCGTTTCAACCCTAATCTTCCCTAACTTATAAATACAAGCCTCTTAGTACAAAAATAACACACAATCATCATTGGAGAAGTCTTTGAAAGCTATATTGAAGAGCAAGGAAGTGATGAGACGATGATGGGAGAGCAAGACTCGGGTTTTACTATTTCTTTTCTTTAGTTAATTATTCTAAACATGTTTGACAATGAATATATTTGGTTTTTTTACTTTTATTATGAGTAGCTAAACGCTTATTGTGTTCTAGGGTTAGAAAGTAGATTGTGAATGACTATGTTTTGATTTTATCTTTAATTCTAGACTCCAATTTATGTTTGTTTATCTATATGCTTTGTTCTTATTTCATGAAATGCTTAATTTGGCCAATTTAGTAATTCTATTTGCTTAAGAATTCGACTTCGAGAGAAGGGGGTTGTTAGTAGGCTTAAGAGTAATTGTCCGAGAGGAGTGAGCGCTTGCGTAGGCATCGACATAGGGCACCCTTGGGAGTCTTTTATGTGATAGTTGACTTGAGACGGTGAATATCCTTCATTGATCTGCAGAGGATTGCTAATTTAGAGTAGCGCCGCCTAATAAACAACATAATTGTTTTAAAAGTCTAGAGTTTTAGGTTAATCTTACATAGGAGTTCATAATTGAAATCTATGCCCTAGAATACAACTTTTAGATGAATCTACCATAATATTTGATTTTTTTTCTCCAAACAATTGTTTGTTAATTAGTTATTTATATGCCATTAGGTTTAGAAAATACAAAATTCATCCATTTATTCGAGAGTCTAGATAGAGTAGAGGTATTATAATTAGGGTATTAAGTTTACATTATACAATCTTTGTGGATCGACCTTGTCTGCCAGTAGCTACTTTAGAACCATAAACCAATGGAATACTAGGGTATAAATTAGTGCACCAAGTTGTTGGCATCATTGCCTGGGACTGGCAATTGTGTTAAGCTTGTATTCTGATAGATATTTTGATACTAGACTAGACATTACTTTCTGCCACATTTATTTTTCGTTTATATTTTTATTTTCGGTTTTACGCTAGTTTATCGTGTTTCTGATCTCAGGTAGCACATGCAAACCCGTTCTAAAGGGAAGGATAAAATTTTCCATTTTGACCCGAAAATCAAAGCTACTACTCGTAAACGCAGAACAAAGAAAGAACATAATAAAGACATGGCTGCACCACTTGAAAATGCGACCTTGGAAGACTTGGTCAGACAGTTTTTTGGAACATTTAATACCATTCGGGCTGATATGGACACTATGAGATAGCAGAATCAGCCGACAGCAATAATACCAATCGAGCAAGAAACTGATAATCAGGTAGCTATTAGGTTTTGTCTACGTCCCGTGCCAAATCAGTGATATGGAGGAGTCGAAGCACCACCAATTTAGGCTAACAGTTTTGAGCTAAAGCCCGCACTAATCTCTATAGTGAAACATAATCAGTTTGGTGGAGGTCTACTAGAAGACCCGAATGTTCATCTAAGCAGGTTTAAAAGAATATATGAGACACTGAAAGTCAACCAATGCCACATGAACAAGTAAAATTGCAGCTATTCCCATTCTCATTGAATGACAAGGCTCTGAAGTGGTTTAATGCAATGGATGATGTTGCACCATAGGATGAATTGAGCACTCACTTTCTGCTAAAATACTTCCTACCGAGGAAGATGCTCCCACTACAGTCCGAGATTACTCAATTCAGATAGTTGGATGGAGAGCCTTTCGAGGAGGCATGGGAGCGGTTCCGGGATCTTCTCCAAAATTGCCCTCAACATGGATTCTCGTAAGATCAACAGGTGTGTAAGTTCTACAAAGGGCTACTTGGTCCCACGAGAGTAGTAGTAGATGCAGCAGCAGGAAGATCCCTTCTTGCAAGAAGCACGAGAGCAGTATTCACCATGTTAGACGAGATGGCTGCTAATAGTTCGCAGTGGCCGGAGGAATGATAACAACTAGAAAGGCGAACAACATTTCAAAGATAGACCCACTAGAGCCAGCCATAAATAAGGTGGAAGCCCAAATAGTCGCCTTTAGCTAATCAACTTCTGCTAGTAAGTGTGACACTAGCTTAGCATACCGACCCGAAGTTACAGTAGCAGCCTATATAGGAAGTAGTTGAAGATGCGAATTTTGTCAACCAAAGAAACTTCAACAACTTCTAAGGCAATCAGCAAAGGTACAATCGGTATCAACAGGGTGCAAGAAACAATCTTTGTTACGGCAACCCTAATAATTCCCTTCAGCCACCACCTGGATTCGCGGTCGCAAATGGAATGATCAACCAACTCAGGAGAGTTGGTACAGTCATAATTGGCCAAGTATGAAGAACAGTTAAGCCATTTAGAGAAGAAGATGGATAGCAATAATGTGGAGTTGAATAAAATATGTAAGTTTGGGAGCAGAGATGAAGGCAATGAAAATGCACATGGGAGCTGATATAAAAGCAATACAAACACACATGGGCAAAATCACACAAGTCTTGGGAAATCAGCATAAAAAAGGGCAGTTTCCTATTGATACCATAGTAAACCCGACGGAGCAATGCAAAGTTGTGTACTTGATGGAAAAAGCTAACTCTGAAAGCCCAAAATCACTAGCAGCTGAAACTTGGGTGAAAGAACGAGATCAAGAGGTGGAAGAGGACGATATCCAAGAGGATGACTGCAAGTTGATAGAAAAGTGGTTTACGAAGCCAAGATCGATTACAATCGAGGAAGGTCCTAGATATATTCCTCTCCTCCCGTTTCCTCAAGCACTCGATAGAAGGAAGACTGAGTCAAATTGCACCAAAAGTGCTAAACTTATGGAGGAGCCTGAAGTAAAGAAGAAGCGAGAGGAACTTGGGGTTGCTAAGTAGAATAAAGAGGGCCGAACCGACGTAGATAAGGGAGTTCTATCTTCTTTTACTGATAATCACTTTGATTTCTGTTTATTTGATACATTCTTCGCTAACTTAAACCTTGTAGTGTGTGTTAGTACATTATCAATGATGCAGGAAAAATATAAGGATAGCGGTAATGATAAAGGGGTAATGAAAGAAGCGTTGGAACCACCTGACGAAAAAACTGGAGTATACAAAAAGAGCGAATGAAGATACACGATAGAAAAGGGTTAAAAAACCAAAAGTGGCAAGTCCGAAAAAGAGTACCAACACAAGCACGCAACTAAAAAGAGCAACAAAAATGAAAGATCTAGGGAGTTTTTAAATCGCTTGCTCTATTGGTACTCATAAATTTTGAAATGCGTTGTGTGACTTAGGATCTAGGATCAATTTGATGTCACTTAATACATATAGACTGTTAGGACTAGGGGCGGTAAAATAATCCTTTACTAATATTGATTTAGCGGACAGGTCTATACTAACGCCATTTGGAGTAATAGAGGATGTGTTGGTTAGAGTGTCAAATTTTGAGTTTCCTAGTGATTTCTTAATGGTTGATATGCAAGGAATATTGATGTCCCTTTCATCTTAGGTCGGCCATTTTTGGCAACTTGCCAAGCTGAGAGTTAACCTTTAGTATTCAAACTGATAAGGTCACTTTCCCAATATACAATAGGTCAGGCTTAAGAGGGAAACATAAATGTTGTGTGGTCTATAATATTGAACAAAAGGGTAGATCTGTTAGAGCAAGCCTGAAAAATGGGTATCAATCCCTTGAATCAGGTTGTTCAGACTTCGGTTAAAATATCTAATAAGGCGTCGGGCTGCAGATGTAAAATTTAGCGATTGTCAGGAGGCAACCCGGTGTTTACAGTTTTTATTTAAGTTTTCATATTTTATTTTTATGTTATTTTTAGTATTTTGAATTATTTTAATTTGTTTGTTTGTGGAGTCACTGGATAACATGATATAGTCGAGGAGGTGATGAAAAGGTGAAAAAATGAGAGAAAAGGAAGCAAAAACAGAGTCCAGATGACCCCAACTCGATCGAGGGCAATAGGCAACTCGGTCGAGTCATTTTCAAGGCAAAAGTAAAGGGGACTCCAGTGAAGACGAACTCGACCGAGGCCTAAGTCGACTCGGTCAAGTCGATTTTGGAGTCACGAGTCCAGACACGCCTAACTGGACCGAGGCCATAGGCGACTCGGTCAAGGCGATCCCAGGGTGAAAATAGGTCGATTCCAGAATGAGGTAACTCGACCGAGGCCGAATTGCGACTAGATAGAGGTAGGTTTGCAGACTCTTAAACTTATTTTTTTCATTCTTCACTTCTTCTTACACTTTGTTCTCATTCTTCCTCTTTCAAACGCGAAGACGCGAACTATGTTAACAAGATGAAAGGTGGGCCCAACAGGATTAAAGATGGGATATTGAAATACAATGGCAATTGCAACAACTGGATGCGATGGCCTAATTCTGGCAGTCGTGGATTTTTGCTCCACTGCCACCACCTCCGCCTCAGTAGCACTGTGAGTTAGCACCAAGGTGTACCACTCTTTTCCCTACAAACATTGGTTTCAACCAAGTCTGGGGGAGGGGATGGGTAGAGGCATGTTTTTGCCGTTTTTATGCTTATTGTTATTATTTCATTCAGTGTTATTGTGATTATTGATGTTTTTCCTAGTATTTCATTGCTATGTTATTTGTTGGAAATTTGCTTTGATGAGAATTATTGGGTCTGTTTGCCCATTGCTTAGTTGACTTGTCATGTTAAGTAGGTTAATATTATTGCGATTTTTTTTCATTTATTTAGTTTATTTATCGTTCTTTGTAGGATAGTTTAAATTTTGTTAAGTTGGAGTAAAAAATCCGATCTTGACAAGCTTAGAAAAGTGCTGGTAGATAATGATGTGTCAATGAAGAGCTGATTTTTTAAAAATGAATAAAATGTCGACACATAGCAGAGCATGATAGGTATATGGAGACAAAATTGAGCGTAAAATTGAACAATGATCAAAATTAGCCTATGAGATTTGAGCTTTGTATGTACTCCGATTTCTGGAGTAATTTGTCATTCTTTTGGTTGTGAATTGATTGGTCATAATGTATTTAGTCCCTAGACTAGCTTTGCGTCTTTGTAGGAATATGTCAAGTACGTGTTGTGACTTAGGAAATGATATTAGGCATTTTTTTTCTTAAAAAGCCTATTTTTTAGCATTAAAAATAATCCTTTTACCAAAACATGAAAACAATTCCTAGTTAGCCACTTTGAACTTTAAGCATTGTTTTTCATAGCCAAACACTACAAGCCTATACCTTTCTTTTAGCCTTTGGTCTGTTAATTGGACCAATTGAGTAAGAGGGGCGGTGGATTGGAAGGCAGATAGGGTAAAAGCATGAAGTGGAATGGATGTTTGGTATGAGTTGGTGAAAAGATATGTGGATTAGGCAAAAGAAAAGAAAGAGATGACTCCTCCTAGTGATTTTTTTTTTTTTTATGTTAAAGAAAAAAAGAGAACGTTGTAAATACGTGTTTTGTTTTGTTGTTTAGGAGGGGTTAGCAATGACAAAATGCCTAAATATGCTTAATTTTTTGAAAGATAGGTAGTCCCAATGTGGTACTCGAATAAGATAGGTGTTTGAAGTTCTTGGTTGATGAGAAAAGTGTTTTTGATGGGTGAAGAAGTCGTATTGTATGGTTTTAAGAAATTTGAAAAGTGGGGAATGAGTGAACAATGTTGACGGGTAGTCAGGTTAGGAATAACTTGATTGGTCCAATAATTAGTCACTTATATCCAAATTTATCCCCCCCATACCTTAAGTTCACATTACGACCAAAATAAAGACCTTATTGATTCTTTGTCACATATGTTGACTACGAAGTCTAAATTAGATAACAGCCAAGCTTATAGTAGATGGTGCAGGTGGTCCAATTTGAGCGCAAATTCGCCCCATATTATACACTTGAGAGATGAACGATACACTTAACCGGTGAGGATCTTTGTTCTTAAGTTTATTTTCTTGAAAGTAGTTGATATATTTCCATGTCACCAATACTCGAAACTTTATGTTGTCGGTTTGCTGAAAAATATCACTGAGACTAGATTTATCATCTAATAGCCCTAAAGCTTGTTTTCCTTAATTTATTTTTTGTTCGTCCCCGGACAATAGTCTAAGTTTGGGGGAGTTTGATACACGTGATTTATACACGCATTTAGGGATATATTTGGTATCATTTGCATGAAATATGCCTAAATTCATTATCTTGATTTAGATGACATATTTGTGCTTGTTTTAGTGTTAATCAAGTATAAAAAAGCTAAAAAAGTTGTTTGTACGAAGTTCGGATTAAAAACTAGCGAGAAAATGGGAAGAAACGAAGAAAAATACGAAAATGAGCAGAATAGACCAACTCGGTTGAGGCCAAAATGTGACTCGATCGAGGTCGAGTTAGGCAAAAAAGAGTTTTTGGGCATAACACACCAACTCGGTTGAGGAGAAATGTGACTCGATCAAGTCAGCCTGACTCGGTCGAGGTGAAATGTGCCTCAGTTGAGGTAGTCTGGAGGCCCAATTTTATAACACGCGTTTTGCCTTATTTCAAGTCCGTTTCAACCTAACCTTTCCCAACTTATAAATACAAGTCTCTTAGTACAAACATAACACACAATCATCATCGGAGAAGTCTTTGGAAGCTATATCGAAGAGAAATGAAGTGACAAGACGATGATCGGAGAGCAAGTTTCGAGTTTTACTATTTCTTTTTTTAGTTAATTATTCCAAACATGGTTGTCTATGAATATATTTGGTTTTTTACTTTGATAAGTAGCTAACCACTTATTGTGTTCAAGGGTTACAAAGTAGATTATGAATGACTATGTTTTGATTTTATTCTTAATTCTAGACTCCAATTTTTGTTTGTTTATCTATATGCTTTGTTCTTATTTTATGAATTGCTTAATTTGGCCAATTTAGGAATTCTATTTGCTTAACAATTCGGCTTCAAGAGAACGGGGTTGTTAATAGGCATACAAGCATATAGCGTAGGTACCAATAATTGTCTGAGAGGAGTGAGGGCTTGCGTAGGCATCGGCTTAAGGGACCCTTTGAGAGTCTTTTATGTGATAGTTGACTCGAGAGCGTGACTATCCTTAATTGATCTACACATTAGCGGCTTCGAGAGGAGGGCTAATTTAGAGTAGGGCAGCCTAATAAACAACATAATTGTTTTAAAAGTATAGAGTTTTAGGTTAAACTTACATAGGAGTTCATAATTGAAATCTATGCCCTAAAATACATCTTTATCCATCTGAGTCTACCTTAATATTTGATTATTTGTTTTCCAAACAATTCTTCATTAATTAGTTATTTATATGCAATTAGGTTTAGAAAATACAAAATCCATCTATTTATTTGAGACTCTAGATAGAGTAGAGGTATTATAATTAGGGTATTAGTCTTACATAATACAGTCTCTGTAGATTGACCTTATCTGCCCCTAGCTACTTTAGAACCACACACTTGCGGAATACTAGGGTATAAGTTAGTGCATCAGTCCCCAAGATACAACGAATTTTGGCTATAGGATCGCATCACAACAAAAACAAAGATTTTGGCGAACTACTCGATATTCAGGACTTTCTTATTAGGAATTCGGGAGGGCTAGAGAACTAGAATGCAAATGTAGATAGAATTCTAGAGTTAATTGTAATGCAGATTCTGGGGTCTATTTATATTTTCGAAGAGTTGTGGTGCCTTTTCGAAAGGCACCTTTTAACCCTTGGTGGCACCGGTTAGGCCAAGCCCGAGTGGGTTCGGCCCTGGACCCAATGCGACATGTGCGACATGCATGCTTGGGCTCGGGATCGGGCTCGGGCTTAGATGGTGCGATCCCACTAGGCTTCGCTATAAGGGAGCACACTTGATAACTCCTTATCAAGTACTTCATATTTTCTTTGTAACACGATTCCCACATTTCGATTTAACTCTTTCAATCTTCCCATGTTTAAGTTGCAACCTTTAGGCATTAATTTCTCATTCATCCGAAATTGGATTTGAGAACATAAATACACTAAATTCATCTACTCAAAACGTAGATCGTGAATTTGCAACTTAGTTCCATTAAATGGTCCAAAGTTGAAATTGCTCAAAGATTGGTCAACGTCAATCTTCCAAAGCCAATTTTCAACAATCTTCCACATGAATGGTAATTAATGCATGCACCCTAAGGCTTAACACACACGAAAGTCCCGAAGAACCACCATTGCATCGAGATAGGTAGCTTTCGGCTTTGAACCTTCCCTAGTGGGATTCTATCGGATGTACTCGCGACTTAGTGACGCGATGTCTTAAACTAGCCGCTTTTTGTGTACACCAAGACAAGCATTCCCACAATGACAATTCTGATATCTTTCGATTCTCACATTGTGTCCATTAAGTGCCATGAACCATATCTTGGATTCATAAGTGTTCAATGTGAAGCTGCCTTACTTCTCACTTATATAGGTGACCTCCTTTCAGGACTTAATCCATGGGTAGCCTGAAATACCCCCACCACTTTTGGTACAAGAGTCATTAAAAGCATAATCGTGTAACCTTAGCACACGTCATCAGGAAGTATTTGGGTAGCTGCGAGAATGGGAAACATAGAATAGTTCCAATTGCACGAACAAACCGTTCACAACTTAGTTGTCTCATTGCACCACGTTAGTGGGATCTCCACTCATCATGGTTGAGTTACCACCATGCCCGGTCTTGGTGTGTGAATTGTTAACCCTTATAACAGCTCTCTAGCGATGTCTTTCGTTAACGGATCCACTATATTTCCTTTGACCTTACATAGTTAATAGTCATTATTCCACAAGAAATCAACTATCTAATGATGTTATGTCTCCGATGAATGTGTCAAGACTTACCATTGTACATGCAACTTTGTGCCTTCCCAATAGCTGCAATACTATCGTTGTGTATCATTATTAGGGGCACCAGTTTGTTCCAACAAGGAACATCCTCTAGAAAATTCCTAAGTCATTCGGCTTCCTCGTCGGCCCTGTTAAGTGCAATAAACTCCGACTCCATTGTGGATCGAGCTATGCACGAATGTTTAGAGAATTTCCATAACACTGCTCCTCCTCCTATGGTGAATACGTAACCATTTGTGGACTTGGAGTTGTTAGTGTTTGATATCCAATTTGCATTGATGTATCCTTTAAACAACTGGATATCTCGAGTAAAGTATGTCACAACTTAAGGTATACTTTAAATACCTTAACACTCCTTTCAATGCTATCCAGTGATCATCTCCTAGACTACTCGTGAATCTACTAAGTTTGCTAACTAAGTATGCTATGTCAGGATGAGTGTAATTTTCTAGGTACATAAGACTACCTATCACTCGAGCATACCCTAGCTGAGATACGGGTTCTCCTTGGTTCTTGACCAACTGTAGATTTACATCCACAGGTGTCTCAGCCGGAAGACGATCAAAGGCCTCAAATTTCTTGAGAACATAGTGAGATTGTGTCAAGACAATTCCCTTGGGTGTCCTAGAGATCTTTATCCCTAGTATCACATCGGCCAACCCCATATTCTTTATGTCGAAATGACTTTTCAACATGTTCTTAGTCTTCACAATCACTTCGTGAATTCTTCCCATGATCAGCATGTCGTCTACATAAAGACAAATAATGACGTACTCACCGGGCGTGCTCTTAATGTAAACACATTTGTCAAACTCGTTGATCTTGAAGTCATTCGATAGCATAGTTCTATCGAATTTATCAGGCCACTGTTTTGGTGCTTGCTTAAGCCTGTATAGTGACTTAAGGAGTCTGCATACTTTACGCTCTTGTCCAGGGGCAACAAACCCTTCAGGTTGTTCCATGTATCTCCTCTTCCAATTACCCAATTAGGAAAACAGTTTTCACATCCATTTTGTGTATCTCAAGGTTATGCAATGTAGTAATAGCAATGAGATCCCTTATGGATGTAATCCTTATAACAGACGAATATGTGTCGAAGAAATCATACCCTTCCTTTCGTCTGAATCCTTTAGCCACCAAGGAAGCCTTATACTTGTCTATTGACCCATTAGCCTTATATTTTCTTTTAAGGATCCACTTGCATCCCAAAGGCTTGCACCTCGGTGGAAGATTAAGTATCTCCCAAGTATGATTTTGCATGATGGACTTAATTTCGCTGTTGATAGCTTCTTTCCAGTGAGAAGCATCTAGACGTAACAATGTCTCTTGAATTATCCTCGGTTAATTATCTAACATATAAGTTAGAAAATCAAGTCCGAAAGTCATCGCTACTTACGTCCTTTTGTTACACCTCGGTTCCTCTTCTTCTTCTTCTTAAAGAGACCTCTTCACAGCCTCAAAAGTCCTCTTTTCAGGACTTGTCTCTTTCCGTTTCTTTTTCGAAAAGACATTTTCAAAGAATTTTGCATTCCTTGACTTTATAGTCATCCCTATGTTTATATCAGGGATTTACGACTTGTGCACTAGGAATCTATATGCATTATTGTTGTTCGCATATCCAATGAAAATGCAATCAATAGTCTTGGGTCCTATCCGAACCTGTTTAGGTTTAGGTACTTCGACTTTGGCTAGAAACCCCCACACTTCAAGGTAATTGTAGGAAGGCTTCCTTCCTTTCCATAATTCATATGGAGTCATATACCTTTTCTTGTGCGGCAATAAGTTGAGAATGCGATTGGCTGAAAGAATGGGTTCCCTCCACATGTTCTAGGGTAGCCTTGAACTGATCAACATAGCATTCATCATCTCCTTAAGAGTTATGTTCTTGAGTTCAACAACACCGTTTGACTGATGTGAGTAAGGGGCAGTCGTTTGATGAATAATGTCATGTTCTTCGCAAAATTATTAAGCTAAGTTGATTCTCAACTTCGCTCTATAACTTTTGAGGGCCTCAAGAGCTTTGCCACTCAAAAGATATACATAACAGTATCTTTTGCAGTCGAAAATAAAAGTAATGAAATACTTTTTTCCACCTCTAGTTTGCACATGTTTCAGATCACATATATCAGTATAGATCAACTCTAGAGGCGAATTGTTTCTCTCCACTGAGGGAAACGATGTTTTGGCCATCTTTGCCTCAACACATACTTCACAGTTTCGGTGTGAATAAAAGTCCATCATTGGAAGTAAATTTAAACTAACTAGCCTTTTTAGTTTGTTTAAATTTATATGTCCTGATCTATCATGCCATATATTAGAGCACTCAACCAAGTAAGAAGAATTAATAATTTTATTATTATCGTGCTTAATTTTGCGTTGTACAATCATTACATTCATCTTAAAGAGCCCCTTCTCTAGGTCGCCATTTCCTACAAATTGACCATTCTTGGTCAGTACAAACTTGTTAGCCTTAAAATACTAGCCTAAACCCGGCTTTGTTCAACAGGGAGCTGGATTCCAAGTTCTTGCGAATGTTCGGGACGTGCAGCACATCCACAAGCATTAGCTCTTTCCCCGAGGTCATCTTCAGCACCACTCTTCCCAGCCCCACTATGTTGGAAGTTGCGGAGTTCCTATATGTAGCTTCCTACCGGTAATTGGCATGTAGCTTGAGAACATTTCCTTGTCTAAACACATGTGGCATTTAACTCTAGTGTCCACGAACCACTCCATTGGGTTATCCACCAAATTGACTTCAACCACTCCATTGAAACTCTCGGACTTGATCCAAGGCCATCTTGGAATTCGTTATTTCAAAGTCCACGAATCGTCCGACAATGAACTTCTTCATCCCGACATCTTCGCTCTTGTACTTCTTCCCCAATAATTCCCATAATTCATTTGCAGTTTTCATAACCACGTAGACGTTGTATAGGGAATCATCGAGACCGTTGAGGATATATTTGCGACACAAGAAATTATTGTGAGTCCATGCGTCCAACACCGTCCTCTTTTGCTTGTCTTTATCATTTTCATCTACGGTGGGAGGACCTTCCTTGAGAAAGCGAACCAGGTTGAGCGTTGTAAGGTAGAACAACATCTTCTATTGCCATTGCTTGAATTCGCTTCCATCAAACTTTGTCTATCTTTCCGCATGAACTAGTGCTACACTAACAGTATCGGTAGACATTTTTCAAATACACGAAAATATCATCTTATGTTGTTGGATATTGGTGTGACGTGCGTGTGTGCGCCCCGGGCGGGGTTGGGTCTCGGATGGTGCGAATAGCCAAAGGCTGAAATTTCACTAAGGTCCACCATAAGAGAGAACACTTAATAACTCCTTATCAAGCGCTCCTCTTAATAAGGAGTTTCAACTTACTACATATTTCCTATGTGGACAAGTTTCCACATTTTCTTTTAACTCTTTCAATATTTCCATGTTTAAGTTACAACCTTTAGGCATTAATTTCTCATTCATCTGAAATTGAATTTGAGAACACAAATATACTAAATTCATATACTCAAAACGTAGATCGTGAATTTGCAACGTAATTCCATTTTCTACAAATGGAACCCAAAGTTGAAATTACTCAAAGATTGGTCAACACCAATCTTCCAAAGCCAATTTCCAACATCTAGAAATAAATATCCAGGTACATGAAATTTGAGTTACTGAGCTATTGTGAATAGATTGTAAATGAACCGAATTGAATTGCTAATTAAGAAATCGAATTTGTATTCGTAAATATTAACTCGAATTCGAATATCAATAGAATTTTAAAAGGTGGTTCAGATTCGACTAGTGAAAAATATTCGAACATATTCAATTCGGTTTAGAATTTGAAGTTCTTGTTTCTTTTACATATTTTTTATTTTAAGAATATTTTAATATTATTTTTTTCTTTTTAATTTTTTAATTATAACTTTTTTATAATATAACAATCTATATAACTTGATTTTAATATATAGTTATATATATTACGTAATATATATATATATATTGAGTATTAAATATATTTTTTGGAAAAACATTCCTATTACAAGTGGATGACCCAAATCGAATATGTTGTGGGAATTGAACCAAGAACTCAATATATCAACTCTAATCACAAAAGAAAAATGAATGCAAAGAATATGAAAAGAACACACCGGAATTACGTGGTTCGACCTTATGGTCTACATCCACGGAGCAGAAAGAACACCATCATCACTATGATTGAAACCAGTACATGATTACAAAGAAAAGCAATCGAAATCATAAGAAAAACCAACCCAAGAATGAGACAAAATCTAGCTCACACCCTTTTGAGTTTCTCACTCTAGAATCCCCCATATCGCTCACTGGATAGATGAATTATACTCTCTAGAATGATCTCTTGATTATACAGTTACAACTGGAAGAAAACAATATAAAAGGATCCAAGAAAACTGATAGATGGAAAAACTGGAAAACTGCTGTGCTGGAAAAGACAACGGCTTTTAACAAAAGCCGTTGCACTTGGCAGTTAAAATAGAATTTTAACAGCTTTGTAAGTGCTTCCTTAATCTTGCTCCAAACTGTAATTTTCAATCCAAATTTGTTTCTAATCTATTCTGAATGTGATCAAGTCACAAAACACAACAAATCTCCACCTGACTTGCACATGAAGACTCAACACTGCATTCATCCAATCATCCATGAAAAACAGAATTCATTTTGCTCAATCCATGTCCAAATCCTGAACATGATCCCTTCTCCTGTAATGAATCAATTGCATTGTACTACTTGGATTAAATCCAAGCAATACCCAAACTTATCTGAAGGCAATGCTTTTGTAAGCATATCTGCAGCATTCACCTTTGTACTTACCTTTTGAACCTCAACATCTCCTCTTTCAATTACATCTCTCACATAATGTAGCTTCACATCTATCTGTTTTGACCTGACATGAAAAACTTGATGTTTAACCAGATGTAATGCACCTTGAGAATCACATAATACTTTAACTGATTTCTGCTTTATTCCAAAGTCAGACAAGATGCCCTTCAACTAGATTGCTTCCTCAACTGCTTCAGTCATTGCCACAAACTCAGCCTCTGTTGTTGACAATGCTACTACAGGTTGTAGCATTGACCTCCAGCTTATTGCTGCACCAAAAAGTGTGAAAACATAACCTGATTGTGACCTTCTGTTGTCCAAATTTGCCGCATAATCAGAGTCCACATATCCTTTCAAAACTTCTGCTGATTCATCATATCTTTTGAACATTATCCCATATTCTGCTGCACCTTTCAAGTACCTCATTATCCACTTTAGAGCTTCCCAGTGCTGCCTCCCAGGATTGGACATAGACCTGCTGACAACACTTACAGCATGTGATATATCTGGTCTTGTACAGACCATCACATACATAATACTTCCAACAGCATTTGAATATGGAATGTTGTCCATCTCTTGTATCTCTTGTTCTGTCTTTGGCTTCCGCTGTTCTGAGAGCTTAAAATGCTGAGCTAAAGGAGTTGACACATACCTTGACTCATCCATATTGAATTTCTTCAATACCTTGTAGATATAACTTCTCTGCTGTAAACACAATAAACCTTTCTTCTTATCCCTGATAATATCCATACCAAGTATCCTTCTTGCTTCTCCCAGCTGCTTCATCTCAAACTCTGCTTGCAGATCTCTCTTCAATTTATCTATTTCAGCTTGGTTTTAACTTGCCACAAGCATATCATCCACATAGAGTAATAGGAAGCTAAGAATCTTCTGTCCAGTTTTTTTCATAAACACACAGTTGTCATACTTGGACTTGACATAACCTATCTTCTTCATACAACTGTCAAATCTAATGTACCAATGTCTTGAGCTTTGCTTGAGACCGTATAGAGACTTCTTTAACAAACAAGCCTTGTTCTCATCTCCTGGAAGTATAAATCCTTCAGGTTGAACCATAAAAATTGTTTCCTTTAACTCTCGATGAAGAAAAGCAGTTTTTACATCCAACTGCTCCAGTTTCATATCCAAGTGAGCAACCAAAGTAAGAAGAATTCTTATAGAACAGTGTTTAACTACAGGGGAAAAAATTTCATTATAATCTATCCCTTTCTTTTGTGTAAAAGCCCTTGCCACTAATCTTGCTTTGAACCTTATTTTCTCCACCCCAACAAACTCCACCTTCTTCTTGTAAATCCATTTACAACTTACAAGTTTCTGGTTTGTTGGCTTATTCACTAGAATCCAAGTTCCATTTCTTGAAAGAGAGTCCATTTCCTCCTTCATGGCAACAATCCAATTTTCTTTATCCTTGCTTTATATGGCTTCTCTGTAAGTTCTAGGCTCTGAATACTCATTTTCTTCTGCTACTGTCAAAGCATATGCAGTGAGGTATTCTACATTCGAATTTACAAGTTCTTTGCAATTCAAAAGCTTTCTAAATTCTGCATTAGTAGAGTCCGAAAGTTCCAAATATCCGAGTACGTTTGCCGATAACTTCCGACTCGTAGTGCAGCGGTCTGAAGTTTTAAAGTCGTTGTATCTTGGAGGCGTTTTGCTACTATAACGTATTGCACCTGAGTACGTGGCAATTTCGTCTTACGGATATAGAGTCAAACTCTAGCCTCGACTTTGTCTGTATTCTACATCTTCGTCTATACAATCACATACCAACTTATAACAGAATCCCCCCTATCTCTCAATGGATAAATGAATTTTACTTTCTAGAATGATCTCTTGATTATACAGTTACAACTGGAAGAAAACAATATAAAAGGATCCAAGAAAACTGATAGATAGAAAAACTGGAAAATTGTTGTGCTGGAAAAGACAACGATTTTTAACAAAAACTGTTACACTTGGTAGTTAAAACAGAATTTTAACATCTTTGTAACTGTTTCCTTAATCCGGCTCCAAACCGTAATTTTCAATCCAAATATGTTTCTAATCTATTATGAATGTGATCAAGTCACAAAACACAACAGAATAAAAGTGGCATGTTTTCATAAATTAATGTATGAGCTTACTCATAAAAAATGTCAGAAATAGACTGGAAAATATTGGAGACATTTGAAATATGCATGCATTTGAACTCTAAAATTAAAACCTATGTTGAGTTGAGGTCCCACTCCAGGTTCCACACTCTGATTAGCTAGGTTACAATCTCTCACTTATGACTGCCTAGGTGTCATTGCTGCATAGGCTTGCTCTCCACGGTGACATACATGCATTTCAACTTCCGCCTTCCATCAGTCTTCTTAATACACAAACATGTTTATGTTTACTTTCACGCCAAAACTGCAACTATATCTTTGTCCACCCGCTCAAAATATTATTTAAGTTTGATACTTGTTTAAATATCACGTAATTTAATAATTATTATATATTTTTGTTTTTTTACTTGTAGTAACTGGTAACACAAACAATTAAATACTTAGGTAGCGTTCTTTCAAGACATCACGTAAGCACAAAACATGCAATATTTATAAAGTTAAAAAATATTTAAAACAAGTACTAAACGTAAAACATATGTTAAGTAAGTAATCAAAGTTAAATTATATGTTTGTGCAAGTTTTCCACCTTATGCCCAAAGGTACACCATTTTTTTAATAAGTACTAGTATTACTCTCGGGCATATATAGGGCTGTAAATGAATCGAGTCAAGTCGAATATGTTATTGTTCAAGTTTGTTTGAAATATTATCGAGCTTCTAATATGTTTGAGCTTGTTTAATTATTAATCGAATCGAGTTTGAACAAGCTTTTGTTATAGAAATTTGGGAAGTAAAAATAAAATTAAATTAAATGGATAAGGCGTATCAAAGATACTGTCTTAAAGACAGTATTTTCCCGCTGGAGTCATAACTCAATCGCAAGCGGCATGGAAAACCTGTCCCCAGGATACAATGTCCAGACTCTAATCTTCTCACTTTTAGACTACGTTCTAAAAGTGAGATGAACTCAGTTGAATCGGGTGGCCAAATCAATAATTGAATCTAAGATTATTGGATTATTCTTGTGTGTGTTTCATTCAATCAATTCATAGTCTCTTTATAGATGTAGAACATTCAAATCGGTAAAGACATAATTGTTCAAATAACCCACTTATATGAAAAGATGCAATAGTTCAACTTCAATAAATTACCTAATTTGTTGAAGAAAAGAGGAGACGTCTTTCCGTCGTTCCAAGATGACAGAAGTACTGAGAATTGAATTTGAATAAGAAAGGCAAACAACAGACGCATCCTTCAATTTAATATTGTTTTATTATTATTATTATTATTATTATTATTATTATTATTATTATTATTATTATTATTATTATTATTATTATTATTATTATTATTATTTTACATATAAATATTACTAAAGGTATTATTATTATTATTTTATTATTAATAAAAATATCACACCAGCTTTAACCGAGTCGAGCTCAGATTTTTTAATTTAATATTTTTACACTTGTTTCAACATTTTTAACTTATCGAGCTGAGCTCGAGTCAGGATTTAGATTTTATCAAACATAAAAGGATGTTCAAGCTTGTTTAATATTTTTACTCGAACATAGTTCAATCGAGCTTTTAATGAACGTTCTCAAATCAAGTATCGAATAGCTTTGTTTAATTTACAGGCCTACGAGCACTAAACACATAACTATTTATAAAATAATATTTAACAGCTAAATATCATATGAGCTAATTCTATATAATGTATGCATATATAAAATCTAATATTCGAATAAAATATAATTTTGTAACTTATTTGTCATTGTACTTAGAATACATACGAATATGAATATTACTCTAATTCAGTTTGAATTTTTCAGATTCAAATCGCAAATCAAAACAATATCATTTAATATGTATACTGCTACATGTATACTATGATAAGAGATATTTCACTTTTTTATGCCCAGGACATTTTAATAAAATACTTAAATATAATCCTCTACACACACATATATTGTTAGAAATTCTCGACTACATTACGCAGCAGAATACAATCGAAAATAATGATCGTAATCTATAACTGAAATAAACGTAGAGCAATTATTACGCAATAGTTAGAACTTACTTACTTGTTGCGTAATTTAATCGGAAGGAATAGCGTGACTGAATTCACCACTTTAGGTATCCATGCGTATGCCTGTCCCACTGCAAGAACTATCCTCGGTACAATTATGTGATTGCTAGGAAATCACTTATTAATTCTACAGTGCCTCTAATTTTTATCTGATAAAAACCCTTAATTCTCTATTATAGAGAATATGAATATATAATAGCATATAACCCTAGGTTTATGGGCTTAATATCCATGTTTGCTTAATTAATTAATTAGTCTAACTTATTAATTAATAAAGCCCAACTATCTTAATCTAGTCCAATATCTTTTATATATATTTGTGTGTGTGAAGAAGCAATTGTGAAATTGATTTTAATTTTAATATCAAGTAGTATGAAAAATTAAAAGTACTTCCTCAATTCGTCTCATAATGAGTCTTAGTATTTTCTTTTCTAAATGTTCCAAAAAGAGAACTGTTAGGCTATTACAAAACTCGATGCCTCGTTCCATTAATCTCAATAAAAAATTGCAGAATTTAAATTTACCGAATTAGTTAAATATAATCGAATAAGTCGAATAAAAAAAATAACATTAGTCGTATAACTAAAAATTGATAGTTTTTAGAGAGTTTTATTTTTATCATGTTGCCAAAAATTAAAAAAATTGCATCTTTTGAAACGTGACTCTCATGATGGGACGGAGTGAGTACATAACATAAAAATAACATTACTATTATTGAACGAGTTAGTTATTATTAAGTTATGCTTCAATATTCAAGCTCTGTTTGTATGGTAACTGAACTAAAAAAAAAAACGTTAAAGTAGATAAACTAACATAAGCGAAAGCTAAGTAACATGGGTATTTGGCCGGAGCAGTTAATAGTTAGTGGCAAGCAATGTTGTATATCCAGAGATAGGTGAAGGGTCAAAGTACTATATGGGAAGTTTTATTCCTTATATATGTAGGCTAATCAAATAAGTGATTGGTTAGTATTGCCAAACTACTCTAACTATTACCCTCTATTAAAGCAACTTCTCAATTAAACCTATTATCTAATAAAGACTAAATTCAATAACTAATATATTATCTTTGGATGTTCGAATTCAGTATCAATTACCGTGCGATCATAGACAACTCCATATGTAGACACGTATATATATCTATCCTTAACATATACGATTCTATTATTATGAGGCTCGCGATTGTGTATCTCGAAACCTCTCTCGCAATGAATGAGGTGTAGATGATATACACCAGACCAACTTCCCAGAAGAATTGTATATGACTCCTCACGGTGCATAAGAGTTACCCTCATAGTTTACCCTCACCCTCTCGATTTATCGATTAAACTATGTACGTTTGACCATCAATACCCTCACCTCTCCGTATATATCTTGGGTATTGATTCATGGGTGCTAAATATAGATGGCTAGAATAATCTAACAACAACTATATCTCAACACATCATATAATAATTGGATACAGAAAATTCACAAATAAAGTATAAACATCTACATTGTAATTGAAAATTTCTAAACTCTAACACAATAAACGGCTACTCCATAATATGAACAATAACAATAAAGATAAATATTAGCAATAAACTACAAACTTCTTCCCTCTTGTATATAGTGTACATAAGGATAAAACTGAGTCCCTTGATGTATTAGAGTCTTGGAGTATTACTATTTATATGGGTGTATAAACTAGGTTAAAGTTAGAGAAAATTGGAGTGAGCTGAAAAATCCCAAAAAACACGTCTATGACCGTGTTTAAGTCATATTGGTCGGTAATGGGCCACGTGGCCCAAAATGTACTGCACTACTTGTCCAACATCAAACCCATATTTGGAGGTTTTTCGGTTGAAATTTTGACATTGGCTATTTCTAACAAAGTTTTAGCTATTTGAATTATATTTCCGATGTCATTGGCGTCACCTCAATTTTGGATATGGATAACTCAAGATATGATTTAAATATTGGAGGTGTGTCATTCACCAACTGAGTTGCAATTAATTCCAATGAAGTGACCTCTCGATGATCGCTAGGGGTCGCGAAATTATACCTTATTTGTTACGAAATGTGAAGGTTGTTGTAGCCCAGGCTCGCTAGATAAGGGCAAGAGAGAGGTGGACGTGGGCGATGATCTTGGATAAAAATGTATTACTTGCATTGAATTTAGGTAGTTGAAGTAGAATTAGTTTGATCAGTGTAGTATGTATTGTTTCATTAAGCTGTTGGCCTTGTTCAATTTTTTTAATTTTGATTGTACTTGATCATAACTCTGTAATTGTTGTTCTTGACGTGAATAAATATATTTGTTGATGTTATTTTTCTCAATTTTTTATTCAAGGTAGCATTTACATACTGAAATGTGGGTGGTGTTTATAAGTCAAAATTATATCAAATCCAGCCAGAGTACATGTATGTTGCTACATAAGCGTTGTTAGCTGGAAAAGAAGCACGTGATATTTCAAGTGTGTTTTTAATTTTCTCCAACCAAAATTAGGTAGAAAATGAACAATATTACTACATGTTGGGCAAAAAATAGAACGCCCTAAGTATGTTGGGTAAAAAATATCACACCCCTTAATTGATTGGCAATTATTACAATTTTACCTTTATATTATGTATAAGTATTTATTATAGATTGGACAAAATTTAACTTACAATAAAAAGATAATAATAATAATGTGAAGTTGGTTTGGGATCGCAACCATATATACACATACATACATATATTATATGAATTGGGACGAAGTTTTCTCATCTTTAAATGCTACCTCGAATAGCTAAATTTTATAATTAACGTAATAAGATGAGGCCATGTAGTATATAATATTGAATAAAATATAGTAGTGCAGTACAGTATTGTTTGATGGCGGTTGGGATAGGGTTTGGAAGTTGAGAATAGCAGTACTGAACTAATTCATGGCTCCACTTTCTATTTGGGTTCAACACTTTATTGATATCAATGACTCATGAATTGAGAGTGAAAGATGTACCTACTTCACTCACTGATGTTACGAAACGATGGTGATGACAGCACAATTAATTATTAAAAGATGTAGTTGATGTTGTAATTAAAAAATATATGATCTAAGACCAGATTTGATAAATTAAAAAAAATGTTGCAAGTGAAAATTGAACAAAACTACTAAATTTATACATACGGACATAATTTAAAAGGTTTGAAAGGGATGAGCTTATATGTGTACGTAGACCAACCAATTATGGTTAATTGTAGAGTTAGGTAGCAGACCATATTGGGATAGGAATTTTGTGTATACAAAGTATTATTATTGTTGTTGTGAGGACCATAGTGACTTTTGGTTATTCATTCAAGTTAATCACATGAAAAATGTTGATTTAGATAGCCTAATTTCAACCGAGTCGACTGGTTACATCACTAACCAACCATATAATATTGATAGTACATAAGAGATACCATGGCCTCCTCATTTTAAGCTCCATTTCTATTTAATTATTATATCAATTAAAAGAGCCTAGATAATATGCCATTTTAATTGCGACTCTACCCTAATATTTTTACTACTTTAAATCTAGCTAGCTAGTATCATCCCCGTACAATGCATGATTTATATATTTAACATAAATATATAATAAAAGTTGATATATTTATATTGTTATAATATAGTGAAAATTATATTCAACATATAAAAGTAACGGAAAAATTATATGTTTATTACTTATAAACGTTTTCATTATTATAATAAGTAAGATAATAATAATCTATACGGAAATCATTTTTTATGGATGAACGACGATACTTGGGTGTCACGCTAGTTATCTTCTATAATAAAACGTATAAACACCGAGTTGGTAAGCACAACCCTAATTATACTTGTATAATTTTATAGAAGATATTGGGACTACAAAATTTTTTAGGGGATGGGACCCAAAATTATACACGATATGTTAACCAATGATTGTGGGCCAAAAATTATTTTTGGTCTCGTAAGCATTTGCTTTTTTTATTTTAGTCCCATAAGTATCTGTTTTTTCAATTTAGTCCCGTAAGTGCTAAAATTGTTCAATTTAAGGATAATTTTCGCCCAAAAGCACCAAATCGGCCGGAAATAGTCACTTGCAAGTCACATGACCCTAATAATTAGTAAAATTCGGCGACTCATAGTGACGTGGCAAAAATAGTTGAGTTTGGACTTGTTTCCCTGTCAAATTCAAATTCCTCATTAGAGAGAAATATAATTATTTTTCATATTACACAAACCCAATTAATCATTAAATATTATTTTTCATATGAAAAGTCGTCCACTATTTTATCTTATATTTAATATTTAATTGGTTTAGTGTAATATGATTTTACAAATAATTTTATTTTTCTCTAATGACATGGATAATAATTTTATTTTGAATTTAAATTTGACAGAAAAAATCTATAATTCGCCGAATTTTACTAATTATTTGGGTCATGTGGCTATTTCCGGCCGATTTGGTATTTTTTGGCGAAAATTGTCCTTAAATTGGACAATTTTAGCACTTAAGACACTAAATTGAAAAAGCAGATACTTATAGGACTAAAATCGTAAAAGCAAATACTTACGGGCTATTGCAAGCAGAAAATACCACGAAGACAAATTTTCATATATTGGTTATTGCAGGCAGAAAATACCATGAAGACAAATTTCACATCCTGCAGAATTTCACTGAATAATTACTATCGACTTCAATCAAGAAAGAATTTGATTGCAAAAAAAAAATTACGTGGAATAAAAATTCCGACTAATTTTGGAAGTTTATGAAAATATCTCCTTCTATAGATATCGTCAGTAATTGCTTAATGTGAGGGAGCTACCATTGTAATGAGATAATGTTATTTTAGGCAAACATATGGTCATTTAACATGAATTGTGCTGATGCCAAATGATAATGTTCAAAAATAATATTTTCCAGAAACTATAAAAGGGACTTGGACTAGAAAATTTTAGAATTTTCAATTTGGAACGGTTTTATTTTTATATATAAGCAGATTCTCGAGTGACTTAACATCAACCATAATTGACACAGCTATATATATGACTAATTATAAAACAGTAAAACTCCTATGAGAGTGTAACATATATAGAAATGTATATATATAAATATATAATGGTTAAATAAATTTGACAGTATTCGAAAATTTAATTAAGTCACGACAGCTGCTAGTCATTATATTAATAGCAATATTCCCTGTGTTTTTGCATTGACATGTGGCGAGCATGACCCTCTGTTTGGTGATCTCCCCATTGCACAAATAGTTAGTCCTCTACTCAATTTGTAGGTAGGATTCAACTCAGTGCATGTTTGGTTGAGGTTGGAGTGATTGGGGTACTGTTGGTTGAGGATAGTGATTGAAGTTAGTAGTTGGGAGAGTAAAAATGTTATGTATATTTAGAATAACACAAACTATATTTTTTCTGAAATTATTTTCAGATTTCTTTTTTTTATCTGTTACAGTGTATACAATGTTATGTGTAAAAGGAGTTGAAGTGTACAAGTAATTTTGGAAGAAATTTTCACGAACAATTCGTTACTTCTACAGTTTAAGAGGTCACACGTTCTTAACCTGTTAATTGGACTTTCTTGTCTAATATACAAAAGAGAAATTAAGAATCAATTTGAAGAAAAATCGAGATCCCGTTCATAGAAAGATGACTGAGACTAGAGATGTAAACAAATCGAATCGAACCAAATATTAATCGAATTTAAAAAGGTGATTCGAATTCGATTCATGAAATATATTCGATTCGATTTGAGATTCAAAAAGTTATTTTTTACTTTTTAAATATTCAATTATTATTATTTTTTAATTTTTGTCAATTACAAATTTAATAATATATATTATATATAAATGGAGAAAGACCGTAAAAAGAGATGATGGTCAAATTTATTTAAATATATAGTTGTATAAATATATTATATATATACATATATTTAGTGTTTTATGTATTATTTAATTTGTTTAATATATATTATATATAAACGATTTGAATATTCGAATTATTCGAATGGAATACAACTATATTCGATTTCGAATATTATTCGAATCTTATAATTAATTTGTACTCAAATTCGAATTCGAATTCAAATTTTTTAAATTTAAATTATTTTAATTAAATTTGAATCACGAATCAAATTAAAAAAGTATTTGATTTGTTTATATCCTTAAGGACGTAAAATAAGCTCAAAACTTATAATAGTCAATTTTTTCAAATCAAATCACATGGTATTCGCCGTTCATTGCATATGTGTAAACAATGATCTACTAAATTAATTTTGTTTTATTTTTAAATTTTGAATATAAACATTATCTTTTTATTTAGGGTCAATGTAGGGTCAATGTAAAAATGATCATGAATAATATATATTTAATTAATTATGTGCACACATACTATCGTCATCAATTATCAATCAATCGCAATTCACAAAAAAATATTTTAATTAAGAGGGTTAATTACCAAAAAATTCACGATCTTTGGTCCAATTTTCAATTGCAACATGACTTTTAAAACTTATCGATGTTGGGCACCAACTATAGTTCATTTTCAATTACAACATCGGCTAAAAAGTTTGACATTTGATTGTGTCTCCATCACCACTATTAGATGCGCATGGACACGATCTTCATTTACCCTCAATCAATTTCACAATCCGGCAATTCTCCTGTCATTAATTGAGAGTCGAAAAAATGACATAATAACTTCAACCACCGATTAACGACAATGAAAATGACGAATTGTGGAATTGATCGAGGGTAAATGACGGTCTTGTCCATGTGCATCTAATGGTGGTGATGTCGACAACAATCAGGTGTTAAAAAAATTAGCGGATGTTGTAATTGAAAAAAAGTTATAGTTAGTGACCAACATTAATAAATTTTAAAAGTCATGTTGCAATTGAAAATTGAATCAAATATCGTTATTTTTTTTAATTAACCCTTTAATCAATAGTTAATCATCTAAATAACTACATACACCATCGTTGACCCAGATGTTAATAAAATAATATAAATCAACCAATAACATATACGACCACTCATAAAATAAATTATTTTTTAAAATAAAAAATCTCATTAATCAATCTCAAGTACAAGATTTTCAATCCTATCAGAAAAATCTGGATTCATTTACACAATCGAATCAGTTGAAGAAAAGAAAAAATATGTGCAAGCATATGATCAACTACATTAATCAATCCGTCAAAAGCATACACTAAGAAGCCCAATAGCAGTAAGACCAGATTATTGCCTTGTGACTGCATGCATAGCAAGCAACGAATCGAAAAAAAGCACGAACATCTACTTTCAACTCCGAAATAAACTATAACATTGGATCCGCCTCTAAATGAAGATCATCGATCTCTATCAAACTTCGCATGGGAAGCTTGTCAATCACAACAGCATTCAAAGCCGAAAGATTCATAGGAAACCGGAAACAAAGATCGGATGCCGCACAAGGCGTAAAAAGACGCACAAAGGCGCAGAGAAATGCATGATCGATTGTGGTTTTTGGTTGGTCAACAAACCCATTCCACAACCCAATACATCGATCCCCACAACCTATCACATGTCCATTTCGATTAAATGTATTATATTATTTATTGGATATAGTTTTGATGATAAATAAATAACATAATTTTAGTTTTAAAAAATTGTCAAAATTACTATATTTTTCTCTATAAATAGAGCCTAATTTTGAAATATTTTTGCAATTTCATATTTCAAATATTGCAATTTTAATTTATTTATTGTGTTAGTATGTTATTTTAAGTGCATGGTAAAAAAATCACCTTATCGTAATTGCGGAATTGAATTTTTTTTTTTTTTACTTTTAAATATATTAAGAAATTCTCCCAAGAAAATATGCAATTATTAAACCGTAACTCAAAGATATTGGTTTGGTTGGGAAATAGATTGTGTATGTGGATGAAAAAAATTAATATTTATTAAAATGTTGGATTATTAATAAAATATAAAAATGCTAGAATAAAGTTGCGGAGTAAGTTGTGTATGTATATGGGAGATAAATGAATATTTTATTGATGGATTAAGTTGTGGTGAGTTGTTGGTAAAAATTATCTAAGAAATTAATTCGGACATAATTGAAGCTAATTAGAAGCGCCTAGATCGGATTTTGCATTATTGCTACTACTATGAGATATCAAGCCATACAGGATAAGAGTTATGCCTGATAATAATTTATGGTTAACTACCAACAATTAGAAGTTATTTAATTACACCTTTTTAGCTATACTTATTATATCTTTTTATAAGTGCAACTTAACTATACCTTCATATATCCACCAATCTCTTCTCAAACGGTTGTCGCTGCCATATCAATGTTCCATGAATTGAGAGTAAAAGATGTGTTTTAGGTTCAATCACCGATTCACTATAATTATAATAATACATGATAAATCAAGTGGTGGTTGTAGAATTATATGGACAAATCGCGTCTAATGATGGTGACTATATAAAAGGGAAGATAAGTTAGCAAAATAAGTTTGTTAGAAGGGGATTAATTAGTTAAATAATTTTTGTCTTCATGTAAACTAAATTACATATAAAAGAGAGCAAAACAGTTCCTTTAGCTCTCATTGATTCAGATTGTAAGACAATCAAACGTGAGATGCATTGTTTCAAGGAATTCTACAGACTACAACACAATTAAAAGTTAAAAAATGCGGTTAATGTTATAATGTCATAATTTGGGATCACAAAGATTGATAAATTAAAAATATATGTTGTAATTAAAATTGAACAAAAATAAATAGGTTTATATGTACGTATGCGAACCACTTTTTTATGCTTAATTGTGGAGTTAGATAGCAAGGCCATATAGGATAGGAATTTTATGCAATAGTTTTTAATTATTAATTACCAACTATAAAATGTTTTGAATTATAACATTAATTATACTTTTTTATAAGCCCATCTTGACTAGAGCTTCATATGTGTACTAACTTCTTCTTAATCTGCCACTGCCACGTCAATTCATGATTTTAGGTGATGGTTGTAGAACGGTGTGGACATGCCATAATTAATGATGGTGATGATAATCTAATTAAATATATATAAAAAAAAAAAAAATTATCGATGATGTAATTGAAATAAATTATAATTTGTGACGACATATTGACAAATTCAGGAAAACATGTTGCATAAAATTAAATAGAACTGGGTGGGATTTTAATATACGTAAGCAAATTTCAAGTTTGAAAGGGGTTGGTATATATGACAAAATCTCATACGCACCAGTTGCACGGTGTAATTCAGGATGGGTATTATGATTTATGTTTAAAGGCATCACATATTTTAAGTAAAGGTATTATAATATCTTTACCTAAAACAGGTGATATCTTTAAGCATAATTCGCGATACCTTTTAACTACGATACATTTACTCACATTATATAATACATTTAGACATAAATAGTAATATTTTTTTATCCATGATCCGAATTGTACGAATGTAAAATCCGTACAACCGGTACACAAGAGACCACCCATATATAGATATATACACAAACCAATTTATATGATTAATTATGGAGTTACCTAGGTAGCAGGCCTTATAGTGAGGAATTTTGTGCAACAATTTTGTATAGCTAATTACACATTATTTCATTTATCACACTGATTATATTTTTTTGTAAGTGGGACTTGACTAACCTTCATATATCCACCATTTTTTTTCTTTATCCACAATTGCCACATCAATAATTCACAATTGACAGTGGACGATATACCTTAACTTTAATTACTGATTAACTACAAGTGCAGCAATGCATGACATTTAAGATACTAATTATAGGATATGGTATGGACAAGTCGCACCTAATGACTGATGATGATAATAAAATTAAATATTAAAAGATATGATTGTTGTAATGAAAACAAAATCATAATTTGAGACTGACAAAGATTGATGAATTAAAAAAAAAAAAAAAGTGTTACTAAAAAGTGAAATTGAACAAAATTGGGTTGTTTTATATGTAAGTACACTACAATTAAAATAGCCGTTTGAGATAATAATAAGATGTCTCAAATAATATGAATTTATCATCCATATATAAGTAGAGGCAACATATCGTCACTAATTAGTCGTCGAAAACAATCCCGTTGTCAGTTGTAAAGAATTTTGTAACACGTGGCTACAGAATACCTTGATGTTATTGGCCATAATTATGGTATAAAAATTTATCACAAAATAAAATTATCGTTGCAGTGGTACGTAAAATTAAAGGTCTGAAAGGGTAGGTTTATATGTACGTATACCAATCAATTTTCACGGTTAAATGTGGAGTAAGATAGCTGCCCATATAGGATAGGAATTTTGTGCAACAACTTTTTTTTATGGTTATTTACAAACTATAAAATGTTTTAATTATAATATTGACTAATTTTTTATAAGCATTACTTGACTAGACCTTCATAGATCATATCAATTTCTTTCTCAAAACCGCTGCCACATCAATAATTCATGACCGGATATATGAATTTATCGTAGAAACTCTATAAATTAATATTTATGGGACCATCAAAATTTATTAATTAAAATAGTTATTAATTAATGAATAAATTATAATTATTAATTAATATTTTATTAAATTATAATGAAACTTCCACTTAATTATTGTACAATATGCATGTACGTATATCAAATGAATGACCCAATTTGAAAGAACTCTTCAATCTCTCACCTTATTATGTTTCTTGTGTTCAATGTATCACTTTATGAACATTAAAAAATATTTTCTATATAAATACAAGATCAAAATACACACATATATATAATATGGCAAAAACTTGTGTGCATATGATGCATTACAGGCTTATTGTACACGCAGGTTCAGAATTGGGCGTGCGGGTTGCTCCTGACCCGCAGATTAGTTTTCTTCTTCTTTTTTTTTATAATTTTTTTTGAATAATAGTATATATAATGTTGTTTAATAGTATATATTATGTTGCCTAATAGTATATATTTATTAGTTACAGGTACAATAAATTTTTTGAATAATATATTATTTTGTCTAATAGTATATGTTTTGTAGCATAATAGTATATATTATGTTGCCTAATAGTATACGTTTATTAGTTACAGGTACAATAAATTGTTTTGAATAATATTATGTTGTCCAATAGTATATATTTTGTTGCTTAATAGTATATATTATGTTGCCTAATAGTATACGTTCATTAGCGTTGAAATGAAAAATAAAATAAAAAAACCGCGAGCGCGACCACCCGTTTAACGGACGCGAAAATCGCAATTAATCATAATTAAGCGCATCCTTTTAGTTCCATTCTTTAATTTAAAAGAATGTATAATAAAGTTATTGTACATCACATGTACACAAGTGTTACTCATATAGCATATATATATAATAGGGAAAAAAGTACAAATGGTCCAATAACTTTTTACTTTTTCGGATTTAGTCCCATAAGTTATTGCTTTTTCGATTTAGTCCCACAACTCTAGTAATTGTTCAATTTTAGTCCAATTTTGACCCAATATTGACCAACTGATCGGAAAAGGTCACGTGACTTTCACGTGCCGGCGCGGTTTTGGAAATTCCGGCTAAAATGGTCCCATAACTTTTTACTTTTTCGAATTTAGTCCCATAAGTTATTGCTTTTTCGATTTAGTCCCACATCTCTACTAATTGCTCATTTTTTGTCCAATTTTGACCTAATGTTGACCAGCTAACCGGAAAAGGTCACATGATCTTCACGTGCCGGCGCAATTTTGGGAATTCTGACGACTTATGACACGTGTCGCCGGACTTCCGAGGTGGAATTTTAATTTTTTTTATTAGGAGACCACATCAGCAAATTATTTACCTTGTCAGCTTATAATTTTCTTTTACCTGAATTGAATTAAACTCCAAAAAATACAAATGCAAAATAAGAAAATGTAATATTTTATCGATCTAACCCTTAAATCAGAATTAGCATCCCTTCTTCTTCTTCTTCTTCTTCTTCTTCTTCTTCTTCTTCAGTTCGCGCCCTTCTACAAAGAAAAGCTCTAACTTTTCTCTTCCAATCTTTTCTATTAGAAAGTCGCAGCTTCAACTCCCCCAAAATTGGAGAACACACGAAGACAAAGAACCATGTCCCAATCTAGGAATAGCTTGCGAAATAGTATTGTGTGTGCGAATTCGTAGCCCTAGCTCTCTTAGCTCAACACAATTGATTACAACAACAATCAAACAATCAAAACAAGCAATCAACTTGTTTCAAGAACACACTTGTATGCAAGAAAGTTTAACAAAGAAGAAAATATAAAATCAACAAAGAGAGTTACGTGATTCTCCCTTCAATACACTTGTTGCCCCCTCTATATGGAATGACAAGAAATATATATGTATCAGAGATGGGAAAAAAACCGCCTTAGAGAACAACGGATGAGATTAAATCAAGAATCCGGATCACAACTCCTCAAGTAACAACCCAACTGCTTTCTGCAAACAACAACAGTTGAAAGACCACGGTTTGAATAAAAACCATTGTAGAAGCTGAATAACAAAAATAACAGAATTAGTTTCCTGAAACAGAATTTAGTTGTTATGAAATCCTCTTCAATCAATTTACACTTAATCCTGAGTTGATAAGCCATATTTTTAACAGTGTGCGACTAAGGTTTGAATTCCCCCATTAAAACCTCTTGGAAAGAAGAAAATGTTGGGCGTAGGTTCTACGGCTGCTCTCACGATACCCGATATGGTTTTTAGTTCTTGCTTCAATTTTATTAGTTTATTCAAGGTTGAAGTGAATTAATTGAAACATACTGGATATAATTTTGGCAGAATGAAGGTCATTGTACGAGTTTTAGGTGGATAGATGCACTTCTATGTGGTAGAAGCAAACACATAATGAGAGGGCTCTTGTGAAGGCTTAAAGAGAAGAACGCTGAAAATGAGGTCCTACATAACGCCCGCATGAATCTCGAAGAAATTGTTTTCGTAACCGAGATAGATAATGAGAGAATGAGCTACTCGTTAAAGAAAAAAAAAACAGGTGGAGTTAAAGAACAAGGAGTTGGAGTCCATCAACAATGAGTTGATAAAACATAAAAGTCGGCGGAATTTTCGAAATCGCGTCGGCACGTGAAGGTCACATAACCTTTTTCGGTCAACTGGTCAACATTAGGTCAAAATTGGACCAAAATTGAGCAATTACTAGAGATATGATACTAAATCGAAAAAACAATAACTTATGGGACTAAATTCGAAAAGGTAAAAAGTTATGGGACCATTTTAGCTGAAATTTTCAAAACCGCGCCGGCACGTGAAGGTCACGTGACCTTTTCCGGTCAGTTGGTCAACATTTATTGGACCAAAATTGAGCAATTACCAGAGATGTGGGACTAAATCGAAAAAGCAATAACTTATGGGACTAAATCCGAAAAAGTAAAAAGTTATGGGATTATTTTGATTTTTTTCCCTATATAATATTTAAATTAGTATTCAACATATATATATTTACTTTAGTCGAACTCTCTCTCGATGAAGGGAGAGAGAGATATCTGAACTTATTTTCTCACCTCCGCTCTTACATGTCTCATTTCAAGTGTCGTGTGTGAACAATTATGTCAACTACATACTCAGAAGTTTAACAATTATAACCAGTCCTATTCCAGGTTGTGAGTCGCTTGAGCATTTACATAAAAAAAAAAAAAATTTGCAATGAATCTGCAACGATACCAAATATCTAAACTCATATTTGTAGATTACAATCACAAATCTGAAAATTAGCCATAAAACAACCTATTTTAGAAAAATCACCAATTGGATTTCTCTAGAAGGATGTCTATAAGATCGCTTGATCGCAAAGTTTGACAGTCCGAACGAGTTGACTGATGGTTACAGGAAAGATAAGTTTTAATTTTATACATATATATTATCTCGATATTAAGTAAGATTGCAGAGAAATTGAAGGACCAATCAGAGATTACAACCTTTAGTATCAATTACACTATATATTTTATTCTAAATTAACTCACGTTAATAGTGGAATGATTTTAGTATATTTGTCTGACTTTCCAAATTACACACGGACATAGCTTACTATGCAATAAAAGGGAACCCTCTATAAGAGGAAGCTATAACATTTTTCACGCCTATTTTACCTATTAAAAATAGGTGATTTAATAATTACTAATATAGTAATATATGTGTGTATTTATAGTAAAAAATGAGTTTTGATTTTAGATTTTTTTGCCAGTTTACTTATGGTTAATTTTTCATTATACATAAGTTTTTTTTTTACCAGCCTTATAACACAAATAATATTTGGTTACATTTTCTTTGAAATAAAATATATCAAATTCTTTTTTATGATCTTTAATTTGATATCTATCTCGCATAACATTAAAAAAAATACAATTGTTTGCCTATTATTTGGTTAAATTTGTGTATGTAGTATGAGTTCGATTATCAGTAGGGTTTAAGTTAGAGATAAAAATGAATTAAACATTTAAATAAATATTTTAATTAATATTTATTACATATTTTCAAAAAAAATACTCAATTTAAATTTATTTTTGAAAAATCTTAATTTCACTCTATAAAAACTCATATAATTTTATCGATACTAATTTAATTTACTAATTTTATGAAATCAAAAAAAATTCAGTTTCTAATATTAGAGGTTATTTTTTATGAAGAACAAATAAGATAATGGATGAACAACATGCGCCAGTGTAACGTATGAATTTTTCAGATCTGTTTCGATTTTTTGCATCTCTCTTTTTCTCTCTACAATTTGTTTAGAATATTTTTCCAATATCCAGACACAAACACAATTTTACTATTATTTTTTACTTACAATTGAAAAATCAAAACATCCTTTATTAATATTTAATCTGATACCAATATTGAATATTTTGATATAAAATATTAAATTTAAAATAAAAAATAGTTTGTTGGTTCTTTTTATTGGGGCTTGAAATTGAAAATCTATTATGTGTTGATATTTTTTTATTAAATTCTAATTGTAAATAAAAATAAATTAAATATATTTTAAATTGTGCATCGCACGATGGGAAAATTCTAATTTTTTTAATAAATGTATTATAATAACTTTATAGAAAGTGGGAAATAACATCCCTAAAAACAAGGAATTTAATCACATAATATTAGAGAACTAATTTGATACCGAATAATCCTAAAATATTTCGGAGACTTACATTGTTGAAGACATAATTAAAAAGGTCGTTTAGACGGGAAAATACTATAATTTTTATTTATAGGCGGTTTCACTTTTATGTAATGTAAGATGACAAATTAGGTAGTGGTTGGAGGACGTTATGGACAAACTACACATAATGATATGGTGATGATAATACAATACTACCTTCGTTTTTGTTTTTGTTTTTTTTTTTTTTTTTTCTTGTCATTCTAACTTATTTGTTTTGTTTGTAAATAGTTGTCATTCTAACTTTTTTTACAATATTAATCCTATAGTTATGCAAAGTGTTAACAATATATAGAAATGATTAAAATAATCAAGGGATTTAAGGAAATTAGTTGAGGGTTGATTTGTCAACTCTTAAGTCCCTTAATTTTCATTAAAAAGCAAGAATAACAACTTAAAAAGACGGAGGTAGTAAAATGTTAAAAAATGCAGTTAATGTTGTTATAGAAAAAAATCACAATTTGGAAGCACAAAGATTGATAAATTGAAGAAAAGATGTTGTAATTAAAAATTAAAGAAAAAAGAATGGGTTTATCTGTACGTACGCAAATTTATTGGTCGAAAGAGATGGATTTATACGTACGTACACCAACTAATTTTTTATGATTGATTGTGAAGTTACCATACAGGGATAAGAATTTTGTGTAAAAAATTATGCATAAAGGTGCACAAATTCTAGATCCCTACGTTCCCTTAATCCAAAATAAATGGGCTCAAAAAATTTGCTCAATTATAGCTAAAGGCAAATTTTTGAGCCACTGTTTTTGTAATATTTGTGCATATTATTATTATTATTATTATTATTATTATTATTATTATTATTATTATTATTATTATTATTATTATTATCCTCCATACATCATGTTTTATATTTTTCATGACAAACCCTGAACTGAGAATAAAATTATGAAAAAATTAAAAACAGGTCACAAATTAAAAAATTCCTGAATTTTTGCGTGAAATCTTATTAATAGTTCATTTTTCGTATTACATTTTTATGTGATTTTTTTTAAAAAGGGTTGTGAATTTTCTTATAATAATTAAGTCTTAAAAATATTGCAAAAGAGTATATTTTGGCATTAACTTCAAGGCAAAGTCTCATGTGCACCAGTTGCACGGTGTAATATCACGATTTATACTTAAAGGTATTACATGACCTTTAAACATAAATAGTAATACATTTCGACTCATTACTCCGATCGTACGGATCTAAGATCCGTGCAATTGATGAACAAGAGACCTCCCTAACTTCAATATCTTCAAGTCAATCATAAATATTCATATAAATCAGTAAATGCGCCAATAATATTTAGCATAATTTCCTCCGAAATGAAAATAAATAAATAAACAAATATTTACCCACTAATATCATCAGAGATAACATATGTCATTAATTAGCCGTTTTAATCATCTGGACGCAAATAATATTATCTGAGACGACAAAAATCATCTCAAATGCGCATAAATTTTTTTTTTTACAATAACTAACTACCTAAAAAAAAAAACTAAAAATGAACGTAAAAAAATCTGAAAGCATTTTGTGACGATCAATTGTGAAATAAACCTTTATTAGAGACAATAAATATCACCTCAAAAAATACGGTCACAAAATAGTATTTTTGTTGTAGCGAATAATTTTTGCTTATTCCTTCGAATTAATTAATCACATGAAAAATGTTGAATTAGGTAGCCTAATTTGAAGTGAGTCAACTGGTTACATCTCTAACCAAGCATATAATATTGATAGGACATAAGAGAGGCTTTAGCACCGGCAACACATTTTAAGCTCAATTCACTTGTCATTTGTATTTAGTTACATCTACACTTCATACAATAACAAAATCCTTCGAAATTAATAACTTTGAAAATTTTCACCCAAAATCCATTACCAATTCTGAAAATTACAATTTTTTGCATATAAAATTCAACCCCAATATAAAACAAAATTATTGACAATAACTTGCCATATATTAGCTTAAAATAAATAGGATAAGGCAATTTGGGCTAATTCTGCCGGGGCCGAAAAAAACATATTTTCTTAAAATTATTTTCTTTTATAAATTTATTGGCTATTATTAATGAAAAATTATTTATGAAGAAGGTAACTAAATTTTTAACATTACAAATATATCCCCTGTCAACCGCATATTGCAATTCCAGCCTTAATTATCAATATGACTTCTATAGAATGATGCTAGAGATATTCATATATTAAGAAAAATAAATATCCATACTAATATATATTTTAGTCTTTAATACTTTTTACTGCAATCTTTTTTCATTAACATATAATTTTTCATATTTTATTATTTATTGATTGTAATATTTTATTATATTAAAATTATATAAAAATATAAAAAAAATATTAATTTATTCATTTACACTTACAAATCGTGCATCGCACGGGGATACTACTAGTATCAATTAAAAGCTTAATAATATGCCATTTTGTGACTTTATCCTTACTTTAGGGTGGTTCGCTAATCTTATTTCACGCATCTCAAACATCTTATGAGTTATAATATTTTATAAATTATTTTAATAGCTTATACAATGTAATTTTGTAAGAGTTTATAAGTTAATAAAGTGTGCGAATACAAAAGCTTATAAACTTGAAATTGAATCAAGTGATTTAGCAATGAATTTGGGGACTAATTTGAAAGTCACTATCAAACACATACAATTTGAATAGTGTGAGTATGTGTAGTATGTGTGGAAGAAGTGTGTATGAAATGTACAATGTGTGTAACATGTGTGTAGTGTGTGGAGTGTGTGTGAAAGAAATGTGTGAAGTGTGTGTGAAATGCATGATGAATGTGAAATGTGTGTAGTGTGTGGAATTTGGGTATAACTTATAAGATTTTAAAATATAAGATGTACTACAGGAGTTGTTCATTTTTGGCTTGTAAGCTCTATGAGCTTATTTTTACATCTTATACATTATTTAGCATATTATTTTGTAAACAAATTTTAAGAGCTTACTAACTCTTACCACAACAAAAGAGATCTTTTGTAAAACATTTTTTTAGACCACAACTATGGTTACTAATAATAAAGGTCATCTTGTAATTGAAGATTTGACCTAATGACATAATTGAAAAAGGGTTTATTCCAAGTACGCATTGTCCGATGTCCGTACGAGATAGTAGAACATAGACATCACGATAAATAGTCCAATCAGGGTGCGCTATATATTGTTCAAGACCAGATATAAGAACATGGAAACTAAATAAATACAAATGTACTGAAATAACTAAAATCGACAGCAGAAGCAAACTCGTTTAAAAGCTTACTGATAAGAATACCTTCTTTGCCTCATATCTCATTGATAGAACAAGTGTTGCGATCACTAAAATGGTACAAGTTTAGACTCGATTACTCGAATTATCAAGACCAGGACCCCTCCTCTTATCCATTGACCAAACTCTACCTCACCATTCTGCTAATTTATCTGACCACCTAAATCCCTCAGTTGATTTTGCACTTAGATCACTCTAGCTCAGCAAGTCTGTTCTACTAATATATCAGAACATTCGAATCCCTTGGTTGGATTTTGTCCTTAGATCCCACTAGTTCACACCAAGTCTCCTGACTCATGATTATGTTCATACCTCTAGAAAGAACAATTATTACATCAAAGTATGTGTTATTAAAATAAAAGAAGACACTAAATGTTCAACGCTAACGCTCAGAGCTCTCTAAAAAACATGTCGAGCATAACGAAATACTTAGGTATTTATTGACTCTCAATATTTGTTGGCAAAGTAAATTCAGATCTGGACTCACTCTAAATAAAATGTGCCTCAGATACTCCTTCCTTCTTTGTCCTTTGGATCTCAGCGATTCACCATTGAATATGAAAAGTATCTCCATATGTATACCTGCACTGGGTCCTTGTGAATCTTAATTCCTTCACGGTCACTTACTATTTGGATATTCATACTTTCCGATATGGAAAGTATATCTTAAAATCTTGATCCGATTTTGGAAATCTTCTTCACTCGGTAAGATCCAGTTATTTAAGGCATGTATCGAATTCCTCTTGTTTCTGGTTGGTCGCTGATTTTCAAACTTTAACACCTCGATCTTTTTTCTTTGTTCAACCTCATTTTTTACTTTGACTTTCGTTATTTAAATCCATACAAAATAAGAACCAAATTCAAATACATCCAAAAGAAATTTTGTCAGTTAATGTTAGTAATTATACAAAATAAAAAATTACTTACTACAGTTTAGGAAACTATTTAATTAAAGTAAAGAAAAAAATTATACCATAAGCTATTAAACATTTTTCTAAATCTTGTCAAGATATTTCAGATTTGTATTAAGTTATCAAATCATTTTTAAATTTTATTTTGATAATTTATTAATTTTTTAAATGTGTTTTTATTTAATATTTTACCTTTCATAGTCCAACTTTGGTACACCTGGAACACGGTGCATCTGGGCTATTTTAAACCATTAGATTTGGTCAACTTATAATACAACCGTTAGATTAAAATATTACTCGCTCTCCTTATAATTGTTATCTATTCTACTACTTTCACTTAAAATTATTAACATTAAATAATTAATTGTCTATTATTAATTATAATAATATCTCCCAAACTATGATTTAGTGAATCGAATACTGATAAAGACATTTTTTATTTTTTAAATTCTAAAGTCAGTTACACCAATTTTTTTCCAATCATATTAAATGTTAAAAAACTTTGGAATCACTACATATTTTAAAAAAAAAGAAATACAAAAAAAAATGTCCTAAAATCACTAAATATTTCGAAGGTATAAATAATAATAAATAAAATAAGTTCATAAAATTTGAAGCCCAAAATATCTATATATATATATAAGTCCGCCCCAGTATAGAAATAAAAGTGAAAAATAAAAAGGTGGGAAAAATATATTTAAAATACAAATAAATTAAAAATGATAAATTGAAAAATAAAAAGGTGGGAAAAATATATTTAAAAATTAAAAATGATAAATATTAACATGTAACCTGCAAAGCAGACTCATCTAGGTGCATTGTATCCCAGGTGCACCCCAAAAAACCCTGTTTTTCATATTTATTAAATATTTCTAAAATTTGTTTAGTTATTTTAATATTTCATAAGATATTGTATATGTCATAAGTTTAAAAGTTCAGGGAGGTATTCGTGAAATATAACAAGTTGTAATTTTTATTTGAAAGAAAAATAATTTAGGGTCTAATTTAAATGAGAGGTTGGGCAAATTTGTACATTTGTCCCATTAATATATGTGTTGGTTTAGTTTATTTTTTTCCATTTCCCAATTATCGAGACTTGAGAGTTTAAAAAGAGGTTTAAGGTGTAGTGATTTCTACAAGAGTGGGGTTGGCGTTCCCTATATAAAGGGGCTCAGAAAGTATAGAGATATACAAAATGGCTACAAGACCAGGCTTGCTTACTGATTGGCCATGGAAGCCTCTTGGAACTTTCAAGGTACATAACCTCTCTTTCATCATTCCTTTCTTTTCGTTTTATTAAAAAATAATTATGACCAAAGTTCTTGCATGGATGATTCCATGAACAGGAAGCTCTCAGGACAGATAAACAACAACAAAATAAGTAGGAAACTTATTTGAACTCACTATATTCAGACAGAGAAACACCATTTAAACACATACACACACACTGTTTCTATGGGGCTATGGATTTGGTTTAAGTTGGAGGATATTGTAAATAATTAATTTACATTTCGAGTTGTTCAAAGATTCTCTTCGAGTTCTGTACTCGGGTTGGTGGCAATTGGGTGGGGGGGCTGTTATGCTGCAGCCTAAGCTCTGTGCATCAATTTATAAATTTGTAGAAACAAAGAAACAATAACGTTTCATTTACATATTTCATCATTAAGTCCTAATTATTCTCCCAAAGTTATTTGCATGCTTTACAAATCTACTTCATAACTCTGCGCTAATTACAATATCTTAACAATGTTCACACATAAAACTACGTTGTTTTGAGATGGTTAAAAATAATAAGTTTTCAAAATACGTAGTTTTATGTAGGATAGTGGATTTAAATAACTCCTCGTACCACTGACATTATAAATATGCACATGAGACGCCGTTGGTTGTAGAATACCACGAAACATGGTGTGAATTATTTATATGTAACGAGTAGACACGAGATGACCTAGTAATTGTTACCTCATTTGAATTATTTATTTAGTGGGCGTTGTAAGATGTATGATAATGAGGACAAGTGTATATGTGCATTGCAGTACGTGATATTGGCACCATGGGCAATTGGGAGCATTTACTCAGCAGCAACAAAGGGGAAGAGTGAGAGAGACTACACCAACTTGCTTATAATACCGTTTTTAGTGTGGAGAGCTCTTCACAACCAAATTTGGATTTCCATTTCTCGCCACCGAACTGCAAAAGGCAATAACAGAATTCTTGATAAGACCATTGAATTTGAACAGGTTGACAGAGAAAGCAACTGGTAATTATTTACTTCCCTTTTCCCCTTCATTTACAACGATGTCTTGCCCACTTCCGGAACCTGCTCACCTAACATGCCTAAAACTATATATAATTAACATTCTATGTTTTCGATATATAATTAATATCTTCAACACCCCGCAATTATTGATTGTGTCGTACAATTTCGACTCATAAAACAATATACACCAACATAGCAAGCTTAAAGCTATGTCCTTACTATCAACATGTAGTAAAAAAGGACATACTTTTTCTAAGGCACGGAGCTGGGGTTGGCCGCACAATGTAATTGTAGTTAAATTGCAATAGAAAATAAATCCAGAACCCCTCTCCCCCCTCGAAAATCCTGGCTCCGACTTTACTCCCTGTGTAATGTCTAATATAAATTAATGATTTGTTGCAGGGATGATCAGATTCTGCTTAGCGGGATTCTGATATACTTTTTTAACACGACACTATCACAGGCTTCTTTTCAGCCCTTTTGGAGGACTGATGGTATAATCATCACAATTTTGCTTCACGCTGGGCCTGTTGAGTATCTTTACTATTGGCTACACAGAGCCTTGCATCACCATTTTCTCTACTCCAGATATCATTCTCACCACCATTCTTCCATCGTTACCGAGCCCATAACATGTACTAACATTTTACTATTATATATTTTTAATATCATGGGATTATAATATATTTTTTTTTTTCAAAATACACTTTAGAAGAGTGTTCCGGCACTTTCTCTAAACAAGTGTGTTCGGTTCAACCAGCCGAACTAACTTTTTCATGGAGTGTATTTACTGGGTGTTTGCAAAAACTTCTCACAAGTGATGCTTAGCTTTATAACTTGAGAAAACTCTTTTGGTAAAACAACATTATCTTTAAAAAAAGGAGTTCAAGGTAAAAGTTGCATGTAGATATTTGAAATCATTTTTTCTTCAAACACTATCAAGTTTTTTTTGGATGAGATCACATATTACAAATGGTATTTTATTTTCTATTTCAACCTTATCAACACATGCCGCGATGACATTATCATGACATCACCAATAAACAAATGTCACACATTGATAATATTTGAATAGAAGATAGAACACCATTTGAAATAGGAGATTTCACTTTTTCAACACGTGATTTTTCTAAATCTTGAATTACAATACATTTTTTAAAAGCAAAAGCAATCGAAATCAGAGTGTTAATGGGCGCAGCATTTGCAATCCACTAAATTAAGTATTTTTTTGCAGCTGTTATCCATCCATTTGCAGAGCATATAGCATACTTTCTACTATTTTCAATTCCACTTCTTGGGACAATAATCTCTGGAACTGCTTCCTTAGTGTCTCTGTACGGATACATAACCTACATTGATCTGATGAACAATATGGGACACTGCAACTTCGAACTCATTCCCAAACGAGCATTTTCCCTCTTCCCGCCTCTCAAATACCTCATGTATACGCCCACGTATGTCTTCCTTCCAACCTTGTTCCTCGTATTCTTGTCATAAGTGCTTCATCTGATATAACCTTTGACAAACAGGTTCCACTCTTTGCACCACACTCAGTTCCGGACCAACTACTCCTTGTTCATGCCATTCTACGACTACATTCATGGCACCATGGACAACTCCACCGATACGCTCTATGAAAAATCGCTTAAACGAGACGAGGATCTGCCTGATGTCGTCCACCTTACACATCTCACAACACCCGAATCCATCTTTCATCTTCAAGTCGGATTCGCCTCGTTTGCTTCTAGGCCTCAAAGCTACTACTCCAAATGGATGATGTGCCTCATGTGGCCTCTCACTTGGCTCTCTGTCATCCTCAATTTCATCTACGCCCGCACATTCGTTGTCGAGCGAAACTTGTTTGAGAAGCTCAAGCTGCAGTCGTGGGCCATCCCGCGCTACACTGTACAGGTATAATGTTTCTTCATCATTTTTCATCAATACACATTTAATGATAGTGGTAGATGTCAAAAAATATGATCGATATTTTTTTGTAATTAACCCTTTATAAATACATAGTACTCGCTAAGATGGCAAGGGAAAGCGATAAATAGCTTAATCGAAGAAGCCATACTTGAAGCCGAACAGAGAGGTGCTAAGGTTTTGAGCCTTGGCCTGATGAACCAGGCAAGTTTTAGTTGTATTTAGTTCATATTTCCTTTATAACACGATCCAGAAAACACATGTTATTTATCAATATATTGTTTTCGATTTTTTGAAGGGCGAGGATCTGAACAGAAGTGGAGCACTTTTCATTGAAAGACATCCTAAGCTTAAGACAAGAGTAGTAGATGGAAGTAGCTTAGCAGTTGCTGTTGTCCTAAATAACATTCCCAAATACACAACAGAAGTCCTATTCAGAGGCAGCCTCACCAAACTTGCATATGCCATTATCTCTGCTTTGTGCCAGCAGGGCATTCAGGTCGTTCCACAAAAACATCGAATCCCTTTGAGCGAATCGCATAACATTTTTCTTTCTTACAACGAGTTTGGTTTCGTCTCAGGTGGCCACGTTCTACGAAAACGAGAAGCTTAAACTATCTGCCAGAAATGATAGTAAAGTGGTAGTCTCCAAAAGTTATACTCAGAAGGTTACAGCAATACTAATAACTAACATCTCAAGTTGCAACACTTAATCTCAATCTCTTGTAACAATATATATCTCTTTTGTTACTCCATACGAAATTTTGGCTTTATTTTCTTCAGATATGGATAGTTGGGGACGGAGTGTCGGAAGAGGAACAGGCCAAGGCACCAAAGGGGACTTTGTTCATTCCTTTCTCACAGTTCCCTCCGAAGAAAGCGCGCAACGATGCCTTGTACTGTCACACTCCATCAATGGTGGCTCCTCCTTCCCTCCAGAATCTGCATTCTTGTGAGGTACAATCAAATGATGCACCCTTTACAACATTTTCTGCATCTACTAATGACTGACATTGTCGTAAACTAAAAAAATTTGTAGAATTGGTTGCCACGACGAGTGATGAGCGCGTGGCGCGTGGCCGGCATAGTGCATGCGTTGGAAGGATGGAACGTGCATGAATGCGGCGACGCCATTTTCGACGTTGACAAGATCTGGGAAGCTGCTCTGAAACATGGATTTCGCCCTACTACCATTCCGAAATGATTTGATATATGTATTATGCATATGACTAAATGTAATATGTATGTGATAAAATTTGTGCTCTGCACAAATTAGGCCTTGGACTTGTGTGATTCATATCTATTTCTTAGGATTATATTTGTACTTAATTCAGAAGTTGAGCTTGTTGGTTGTGTTAATTATACATGCCATCCTCAGATATATAGAGAGGGTTTAAGTTCAAAAGGCTTATTTTTAGCACTTCTCCGCTTTTTGCTTGGGTGTTTCTGCATTTGCATATTTAAAGCAGATTTCTGTTTTTGACTTAAATTAACTAAAATGTAGAGTTTGCATGATACCGTTTCTATTGGAATTTAAGTCAAATCTAAGTGGGAAAAATTGTTTACTATTCCTCAGATAAAAAATAAAGAAAAGACCATATTTTGAAAAGTGATTATTTAGAAACACTACAACTTAGTTTACAAATAATTTTTTTTTTCAAATCGCTACTCACTTTTTATTTTAAACAATATTATAATAATTTTTAATTTTAATCACTTTCTGACAAGTAAAAGCAATCACAAATTTTATGCATTTATGTCAAATTTTACGATTGTACAATTTATGTGATTGTAGTGGTATTATGCATGGTTTCTAAATTCTTATAATTTTAGGACTGCATTTTGTGATCTAATTTTATGAACCTCAAATTACTCTAAATTAAAAGGCGAGTTTAACTTGTAAGTGTTGGTCATACGAAATCATATGATGAATCAGTCATAAAAGTCAAATACATAAAACAATAAATTAATTAAAAATTGATCGAATTAATAAACTTACATAGAAAACAACTGTTAAGGAAAACAAGAAAGCAAATGCTACACATCACAGCTAATGCTCCCACACAACATAGAAGAGAGCTCATCATTGAGAGGATTGCACATTCTGTGTACAAAATCTTGAAGCAAAAACAGAATATTTGGCAGAAAATCATTAATCCACTGATAATGATTTTCATCCAGAGAGATAATCTGAGGGACTTGAGTTCTACAAAGTGGACACGTTGGATGTGATCGAAGCCATACATCGATGCACTTACAATGGAAGCTGTGGCCGCACTCCGGCAGTTGCCGGTAACTGTCGCCGCGGTGTATGTCGTTAAGGCATATGGCGCAGTACGGCGGAGTCTGTGTATTTTCATCATAAACGGCGGCAGCTGGGAGGCGGTCCTGGCGGTATAGTTTCTTGAGAAAGGTGGCTGGAGTGGTGGCGATGCGATTTTCCATATTGAAGCACGGATAGTTTGTTGTAGTTGAGAAAGAAGGTTGATGATGAGAAATATATATACGTTTAAGAGTTGAGGAAACAAAATTCAAAGGTCAAAGTGATGAATTTTGATTGTTAGGAAATGATTGGTAATTTTGTGAATGGGAGATGAGGAAATAGAAGTCAAAGAGGGTCAAAGAAAAAGTCATTTAGTTTGAATTTGATAGGAAAATAAGTAGAGGAGCGTGCAGGGAGTAATTTAATTGACCTTTTTCTTGTATAAAAATTTACAAGTATGGTCAAATCAAGATGAGCATTGGAATGATTAAGCTGCAGGATTCCAGTGTTATTACAACGAGGTAGGATACACTTGATTCGTTCCTTCCCAGACTCAAGTCATTTCAAACATAACCCGTCTTATCCCAACCTCTCCCACTTCATTTAGATTTAAAAGTATCTTGCCCAAAATGTATAAAAGACTGCTTGGGGGAGAAATGGATAAATAAATTTTGGCCCAATAAAGAACTTCAATGGCCCACATTTTTATGTTGAAATAGGCTAATTCTAAACACAACCACCATTTTACTCTTCACAGCCACTATTTTAAATTAAGTAAATTAAATCATATAAATTTTAAATTTTACATTTTTTTATTTACAACCCCTTATTCTAAATAACCTTCCAACTTTTCTTCTCCTCTTGGTAGCCACCGCTTTATGATTTTCAAGCCTTGATCAAACAAATATTAAACTTTCTCATGTTTGTAGATTGTTCAAGTTATACGAACGAGACGACAAAATAATTCTTACAGAAAATAAAAATTTCCAATTTAGGAAATTAGAACTTCGACGCAAATAAATTTTGCGATACAAACCTCAAAAGAATCTAATCATAATTCATCAAAAGATTAAATTTTGTCTGCAAATACTAATAATATTTAACGTTTTGCAGACATTAGATATTTTTAAGATTTATTCACAAAATTTATTTTCGTCAACGCTAAACTAAGTATTTTGCAGCCTAATTCCTTATATTAGAGATTTTTATTTTCTATAATAATTCTTTTGTCATCTCGTTCATACAACTTGAACAATCTGCAAACATAAATAAGTTTAATATTTGTTCGGTCAATGTTGAAAAATTATAAAGCGGTGGTTACAGATTGGAGAAGAAAAATTGAAGGGTTATTTGGTATAAGGGGTTGTAAAAAGGAAAAGGGTAAAATATAAAATTTATATAATTTAATTTTACTTAATTTAAAATAGTGGTTGTGAATAGTAAAAGAGGAGTTGTGTTTAGAATTACTTCTTAATATGTCAGAATTTTAGAATCCAGTACAACATTGGGTTTCTGTCAGGGCCACACTTCATCTTGAAACGGGCTGAGTTAGGCCCACTCTACATTTCACTCTGAAGATATATCACTCCGAATCTCCTCGCGCTGGCATTTTCTCAAACATCTAAAGGAAGAAGAAGAAGAAGAAGAAGAAGAAATGGCTGCTGCTTGCATATCTACACCCCCTCCTGTATCTATCTCTCTTTCCTCAGAGCTTTTCTCAACCAGAACGAGTAATCTCTCCTGGTCTTCTTCTTTACCCAACATCAAAATTTCCACAACTAATTCAATTTTATCCACTCCAAATCTCAATCGGAACCAGGTATTATTTGCTCTGAATTGCCCCCCTTTCCCCCACTTTATTACAGGTTTTTGTTGCTTTTGCTTTTATATACGTATCCTTCTGCATACGAAGACTCATTTTATTGATGTAATGGAGCTTGGCGTTGTTGATAATGGTGTGTTGACCGATGCTGAGATAATACATTGCATTTGCCCTATACTCCTGAACTGAATTATTTGAAAGTGATAGGTGCTAATGCTATTGGTTGCTGTTAAGTGATAAGATATATTAGGAGCTAGTTCTGTCACTAATCTCCAACTTATTTATTAGGCAACGTATAGATGAATTTCGGATGTTTTTTTGAAGACGACGATAATTCTTGTTTGAGGAAAAATGCAGTTTTTAAGCCCTGAGCTTTTTTGTTCTGTTATTGAGTCCTTTTACCTTATTGTGTTTTTTTGAGCCCTTAAAACTTCTACATCGATCTCTATGTATGTTACCTGCTGCACATTGATCTTGTTTTATTATACCCTTAAACTTCACTTCCCTTTTGAAACAGGGATGGAGCCAAAATTTCTTATTTAGGGGCGAAATTATCTTTTGGATATTTATCAAAAGAAAAATTGAAATTTGAGGATGGCAAAGTCCATTCATTAACTATAATTACATTGTATAAGTATAAATGTAGTAGTTTCTTCAGAAAATTTGAGGGGGCAGCTGCCGCCAGCCTACCCCAGGACCCTAGCTCTCTCTGGCCTGAAAGTTCCTCAATGCGAACAAAAATAAATAAGGGTCTCAATAAAACACAATAATAGAAGTTCGGGGGCTCAATAAAAAAAAATGTAAAATTTCTGGTTCTTGAAAATGCATTTTGCTACTTAGTTGCAAGTATATATCCCAAACACACACGCTATTTTATTTGAATGTATACTGCAGTCTAATAGCAAACGCATTGCCAAACAGGAATGCATTTGTTTGTGTTTTCGGAGAAAGAATTGGACAGCAAAAAAAAGTGATTCTTTAACTATTAGAAGTGTCATGCATATATGCCATCGCCAGCTTCTTGCACCCCACCCCCCTTTTTCTCTCCATATGGTTTAATCCTGTAAGAATGTTCAAAGGGATTCGTTGTTCAAGCTGCATGGACACGAAGATCACGTAGTGAAGCTGCCAAGAAGCCCAACAGGAAGTCATGGAAACAAAGGACAGACATGTACATGAGGCCGTTTCTGCTGAATGTGTTCTTCTCGAAAAGATTTATTCATGCGAAAGTGATGCATAGAGGAACCAGTAAAGTGATATCGGTTGCAACCACTAATGCCAAGGATCTACGGAACACACTGCCTTCCCTTACCGACAACAATGCGTGTAGAGTTATAGCGAATTTGATTGCTGAGCGGTCGAAAGAAGCTGATGTATTTGCACTGGCATTTGAGCCAAAGAAGAATGAGCGTGTTGAGGGTAGACTTGCGCTTATTCTAGATACCATTCAGCAGAATGGTATCATCTTTGTTTGACCTAAATGCCCTTTGAGTATTGTTAAGTTGTGAGTATAACTTTTAATCGACGTAGTTTGTGTAGCAGAGCAGAAACTTCTCGCATTTGAATGACTACGTATTACATGGTGAGGATCATGGAATCTGGTATAAATCGTTCCACATTGCATGGACTGTTATTCGAGCTTTGTACGTCGTTACTTTGAACCAAATGAACTAACTATGAGAGCACATATATACGAAGAATGGGAATCAAAACTCTCTATCAAGTATAGTCATAGCACATGATTTCATCAGAACTATAAAGAAACAGAAAAAAAAAAAAAAAAAAAACAAGAGGAAGGAATCAATAAATAATGGCTCGAGCCTCGACCTACTGAGCTACATTTGACACCCATGTCTCTTGGTTATGTAATTATCAGTCCAGAGGAAGGAATCAATAAATGGTGAATATCAGCTGCCCGATCACAACCACCTGCATGGAAAAAGTCAAACTTCTGGGAAAATAACATGAAGAAGATGGTAGTTGATTATTTCCTAATCAACTATTTACATATTAAGCATAGGAAAGGCAAGCTAAAAATGGATAATTGTACGCATAGGCATCTAAATATAAAAATATGGAGAAACCATTCACATGAAGGGAGATCAATAGAAAACATATAAACACAAAAGAATACATACATTGATATATATCTCATGTGGTATCTTTTATTTGACGAAGTTGGATAGCTCAAGTGGTAGATCATCTACTATCTAGTCCTTTGGTACTGGGTTCGAGTCAAGGGAAGAGTTTTTTCTTTGTTCTTAGATTAGGAGATTTTTTTATGCATATAGGCACAGGAGTGACAGAGAGGAAGAGTTCGAAGAAGAGGTAAGGTCAGACTTGCTACAGACTCACGCTGCATGATTATACTCATTTGTGAGAATAATAGACATTTCCATTTCCCCTATTTGTTGTTGGATCATCGCGCTCCCTTACATGTCGTAAGAACCAAAGTTAGTCACCGAAGACATTATAAGGTATCTGACCTACCTAATAATTCAAATAAAAGCAATTACGTACTTTGTAACCGAAGGCTATGAAGAACAATGCTCACTAGATTATAATTCATCTTTCGAGGAGACTTCACTTGAAATCGAAAGAGGATTCAGTATCAACTCAACAAATGAGTTTATAAATCATTTACAAAGTCTCAGCTCAATACGTTGCGACCCTCTTCGACTAAATCTCCGTGTCTTCACACTATTTTAGCACTGGAGTAAAGAAGCTGAACATAGATAGGCTTGAAATTTAAAGGAAAATTATCAGCACACAATCCGAAGATCTTCATTGTAAGATGAAAATGAATATGCATCATCTATCTCTAGAAAACGCTAGCCTTACAATTTTCTATTGACTACTTGTCAATTATGATGCAGGTGAAGACAAAAACCAGCTGAATGCATCGAATTGAAAAGATGGACCTGTAATGCGGATCATCGAAACCTTTTTCGTTTCGTCATAGATCATCAAAGCACATTTTATCCACCAAAAACAGCTACTCCTTAGAAGTACATCGAGCTCTCAGATAGTCGAGTTAGCTGCCAATATCAGAAGCAAACAGAATCTCATCCTTGAGATTCGAGATACCAACTACACATTCTACAAGCTCCATTTGTTTTGATAATTGAACCAAACATTCATATATCTGGTTGGACTGAGAATGTGACTTATCTCTGACGATGAACTCGTACAGATTTCCATTAACCTCAATCGAGCTACAACCAGGGGTCTTATTTACCCCTCTCTCCCTCATCATCTTTCTCACCTCCCCAGCCTTGTGCCACATATTTTTTTCGACATACATGTTTGCGAGCAAAACGTATATTCCACTATCATCAGGATCCAACTGTAGGAGTTTGAAAGCAGCTCTCTCCCCCAGCTCAATGTTCTTGTGGATCCGACAAGCAAAAAACAGGGCCCCCCAAACCACGGCGTCAGCTTCCATAGGCATGCTTTCCACAAGTTGTAGCGCCTCTTTGAGAAGACCAGCTCTACCAAGAAGGTCAACCATGGAAGAATAGTGTCCGACTTTCGGTGAAACGTTGAACTTGGATCTCATTTCGGAGAATATCTTGCGACCCTCTTCCACCAAACCTCCATGGCAGCATGCTGACAAAACACCCAGAAAAGTTATTTCATCCGGCACTAGACCAGCATGAATCATCTCCCGAAAGCATGATAATGCATCGTGCGCATTCCCATGTAGTGCCAATCCACCAATTATAGCAGTATAAGTTAGTGCATTTCTGCAGGGGATCTCACGGAAAACCTGAAGCGCCTTTGCAATATTACCACACTTGGCGTACATGTCAACCAATGCTGTTCCAAGAACAACATTCAGAGAGAGATTATGCTTCTCAATGTAACGATGAATCCATATTCCAACATCAAGTGCGGCCAGCTGTGAGCAAGCAGATAAGCAGCTAACCATGGTCACCTCATCCGGTTCAACTTTCATTGCTTGCATCTCGTGGAACAAAGACAACGCTTCTCTGCCATGTTGGGCGTGGACATAAGCATTAATCATTGCATTCCATGGGAAAACATCTTTCTCCGGCATTGCATTGAAGAGTCTACGAGCAACATCCAAATACCCAAGTTTCGCGTACCCCACCACCATGGTAGTCCAAGTCACCATCGTCTTCTCCTCCATTCGCTCAAACAATTCTTTCGCTTTCTCAAGATCTCCACACTTGACATACATATCTAAAAGTGAATTAGCAAGGCGGACGCTCATATTCAACCCACGGCGTCTTATATCTTGATGGAATTCACGTCCAAGCTTCAAATCCTCCAATTGAGTACACGCCGTAACAACCCCGATCATAGTAATCTCATCTGGATCAATTCCCCTCTCCATCTTCATTTCCTCATATATCCTCAACGCCTCCACCGCTCTCCCATTTTTCGCATACCCATTAATCAAGGAATTCCAAGAAATCAAGTCCCTCACACAACTTTCCTCAAACACCTTGCGGGCATCCTCTAATTCCCCACAAGAAACTAAGAAATAAATCAAAGCATTATGCACAATTATGTCCCTGTCGTAATTCATTTTGAATACATGACCAAGAATCTGATGCCCCAAGTGGCAAAGCAACAGCTTCGCACAAGTTTTGAGCAACGAAGGAAAAGTATAATTATCCGGCCTTAAACTAACACCTCTTAAATCAGCAAAAACCAACATTTGCTTGTACAAGAGAAAAGCTTCAGATGGATAATGGCCTTCAGTGATGCCTCTAAGGACAATGTTCCAAGAAAACGCATTCGGATTCGGCATTGCAAACAATAATCTTTTGGAGTAATTGAGATCAGCCATGGCAGAAAGTGCAGAAAAAGCTACTAAGCGGCTGTAAGCCAGGGCATCTAAAGCAAGCCCAGTGACGATCATTTGGGACTGGATTTGCTTGAGGTGAATCATGGACTTGCATTTTGTTTCGAGAAGAAAGAGTGTGGGTTGCGAGAGTACAAATTTGTGCGTCGTGTTCCAGGTTGTGGAGACAGTAGGTTTGTTGGGTTTGTTTGTATGGAGAAGACGAGAGAGCGTATGACGTTTATATGAACACAGAGACAAGGATTTGAGAGTACAACGTTGTAATTGGGGGTTGAGGATGGAGAGAATCAGCATCAGAATTGTGGCGGGAGCCAAAAAGTACTGCCCGCAAAGAATTTCACTTACCTTCAATTCGACCCCCTCGCAAAGGTACCAAAATGGGTCCGCCAGGATGGCTAGATATTTGAGACGGGCTGGTCCGAATTTAAACCTAGAATACTATGGGCTCAACAGTTTCGATCTGATGGGTTGACGATCTGCAGGTTGCAGCAATCCCTAATTTGATTCGGCCAACTCAATTTGACTCGTATTTACTGAAAAAAAAAAAACTTAAAACCAATCATATATGAAGTCAATTAATTTGATTTTGACTCGAAGTAACTCATTAATTTATCTTAAAATGTACTCATATTTATATCATTCAAACTATTATATATATATATATTATATGTATATAATTGAATTGACCCGAAATCAACATGAAGCTAATTCGATAATCTAAATTGTCACTCTTAGCTACAAGTTAACCAAAAAATCTTAGTATATTTTAAGGAATGAACTGAACTGGGCTTACTAATTTTTGGTATATTAGAATTTTAGGTCGTAACATATAACATTAACTCGACTAATTGGATCGCTCGAATTATCACATCTATCCCGAGGAGAGAGGGAGAGTTTTTTTAAATTTTGATTTAAAATGTGATATGTTACTGCTTTATTTATTTCAATTCACTGGATGTTCGTTCCGAGACCACTGGATAAAAAAAAAATTCACGCAACTGAGTTAACGCCTAAAACATGAAAGCAAAATTGATGGGCCAAAATAAATAGTTGCATTTTAAAATTAATGAATTGATAGAGTACATAAGTTTGCAAGGAAAATAGCCTAGCTACATAAAGAAACTAAGAAACAAAAAAGAAAAATTAAATAAATGTAAATATTGTTTAGGACGTCTGTTGCAAAAGTCTCAAGTAGTTATGTCTGCTCAAGTCCGCCTAAACCACGACCGACCTGTCTAAGAAATACAGCTAATGTCCTCACAGAGCATGGAAGAGAGCTCATCATTGAGAGGATTGTACATTTTTCGTACAATATCCTGAAGCAACAACAAAATGTTTGATAGAAAATCATTCCACTGGTGTTGATTTTCATTCAGAGAAATAATCTGAGGGACTTGAGATCTACAAAGTGGACACGTCGGATGTGATCGTAGCCATACGCCGATGCACTTACAGTGGAAGCTGTGCCCGCATTCCGCCAGTTTCTGGTAACTATCGCCGCCGCTTATGTCGTTGAGGCATATGGCGCAGTACGTCGGACTCTGGTCGCCGGATAATATATTTTCCATATTGAAATTGTCGTCGGAGATGATTTTATATCGATTTACCTTAGATGAATCATAGCCAACTCAGACGCATTATAAATACTTGTGTGAGGGAATTGGATTAAGAGTTGAGACTAAATGGAAATGAAAGGAACCAAAAATTCAAGGTAAGAGTCGTGGATTAATAATTTATTATGGTAAATAATTGTGGTATTAGTTGGAAAAGTAATTAATTTTACTAATGAAAGATGACAAATAAAAGTCAAATGTGAAGTTAGAAAGTTAGTAAAGCAACGGGCAAGGAAGATCAACAATTTGACCCTCGTCTTATATGTTTCTCTTTCCCATCTCATCAAACTTTTCTGCTATGGTCAAGATTAACTTTCAACACTTATGGAGTTACTTGAGATAAATAATAATAATAATAATAATAATACTTTTTTACGCACAAAAATATTCTAGCAAATACCTCTTGTTTTTTCTAATATTGCTTTTAGATAAATCTAAAAAAATCTTCCTACCAACTACCAATCTCATAATATTGTTATTATATAAATTTTTATTTATCCTCTACGGGTAATGAAAGAGACTTTACAGGAACATGGGATCAAAAAATAATAAAGATAGATTACGAGGATATTTTTTCATTTCATAAATTCATATTTTTACATGAAAAATTAAAATGACTTATTTTTTCCTAGATGAAGTAATAAAAGTTGCTATTTTTTAGATATCAACGTTACAAGAGACGATCCTTTATTTGACTGTGAGGAAAACTAATTTTCTAAGTACAAATTCTTAAAACGGGATGGGATCGGTGAAATTTAATCCAAGGACTAAAGTTACAGGGTAGTTCTATAATACACCTAGTGTATTAATACACCTATGTCTTTTACCTACTATAGCAGGTTAGCAACAAGTAATTTTTTAATTGTTTTTAATCAATTGTATAGGACCCATAACACATTTACCTAATTTCTTTATAGATCTAATAATGGATTAATATTGATATTTTCTTACAATCCCAACCATGAAAAAATATATTTCATAAATAATACTACCTCCGTCCCGCTCTAACTTTCTTACTTTCCTTTTCGCTTTGTCCCAACTTAACTTTTCAGTCCATAAATGTCAAAATTTTCTCATAATCTCCACCCTCAATCTCCACCTTTAGAAAAGTAAAAAATTCCACAATATCTATTTTTTCTTAACCTCCGTGTCCGATCAAAGTAGGAAAATTAAGTCGAGACGGAGGGAGTAATTAATAACTATGGTACCACAGTGATACAGATACCAGACAAAAATGAAATTATATAATTTAGTTGGTTCCTCATATTTAAATATATATGTATTCTTATCTCACAATGTTATGGGTATCACAATAGTACCTGATAATGCGCGATCCGGTAATCACACAATTGAACAATAATCAACAAGAACAGAATGTAAAAACACAGAATTTACGTGGTTCGATCCGGAGATCTACGTCCACGGGGAGAAAACGGCAATCGCCGAGGTGTATCTTTTTTCTGGAATACTCAGTTTACAAGTCGTAATTCAGAATGCGAAAGTCCGAACCCTCATTCCGAGTTCTTTTCACCTATTTATACTACTAAATCAAAACCCTAACTAAATCCCTATAATCTCGCCCACCAAATCTGCATGGCAGTTGGGAAGAGATCATGGGCCTTGATTTACGGAACGAGCCACTCTCTGGGCCGCCACGCGTTCCTGGGCCTGCTAGGCCTACGCGTAGTGGGTCTTTACGCGCTTGCTGGGCTTGTGTATGCTGGGCCGTGCTGTTAACCTGGCCCGAGCTGATCGGGTTGGTGCTAACCCGACCCGGGCTGATCGGGTTATCCCTATCAGTACCGAAGTTGAAATCCTAAATTTATCGGACCACATTGATTTTGCCAGGTCAGCTCGTCTGAAGTAAATAACAAAAAGGGAAAAAGAAAAAAGATTCCGAAAGTCTATAGGTCAAATCCTATTTACTCTATTACTTATTATAGCCAAACAATTTATTTATAAACAATACAAATTAGTTATTTCTAATAGAAACTTCTGGAAATCTATGTTTAATTAGTTCAATTGTAATACAAATAAAATTGAAGCTGTGACAATAAGTTATGGAATAGTATCGTACACTTATCGTGGATATATGTTAATATGTTATTGGTAACATGTCAATATTAACAGATGTAAATTTTATGTAAGAGAATTAACTATCTTTTTTAAAAAATATTTTTTCTAATTTTTAATTTATTTATATATTTTTTATAAATTGTTTTAAACTTTTTAAATAAAATTAAATTTTGTAAAAATAGTTCCAAGGGTTTTAAGTTAATTTTAAGATATTTTAAATTAATTTTCAGAGTTTAGAAATAATTTTAGATTTTGAGAAAATAACTTTATAATTTATAATTTTTATTTTATTTTCTTGTCGGAAATTGTCATTGGAGGTTGCAATTTTGTAAAAGAAGTGGAGTACAAGTTGTAATGGGTAAAAATAAAAGTATAGGTTCAAGGTAACAAAATGAGTATAGTACAAGCTGATTTATGTAATTGACCCTAATTTAAAATATTATAAGGTAAAATATTCTGAAACAGTAGACCAAGATGCTACGAAGCGAAATAATTCTAACGACAAATTTGGAACAAGATTGATAACTTTTGTTAAGATCAGAAGGTATATCTAGAAAATAAACTGTGGAAATAATTTAGATTATCTTACCATAAGAAAATATTAGAAAATAAATTTTAAAATTTTCACATAGAACTTAAAAAATTGTTATATGAATCTGAAATTTATATTTTAAAGTTAACAAGTATTTAATAACTCCATAATGATAAAGTAAAATCTAAGATATTGTAAATTAAAATGTACCTTTTTTTATAAAAGAAATATATGTATAAAATTATTCAATCCGTAAACTAGATCTTATTCAAATTAACTAAAATTACAAAATTAAAAATATTTTTCAGTAAATATAAAGTACATAATAAATACTTATACTTCTCAAAGTAATTAACACCCTACTTATTTAAATTAATCAAAATTACAAAATAAAAATACTTTTCAAGTAAATATTAACTATGTAGTAAATATTTCTAGCTTTCAAATAATTAATATATTAAAAATTATTAAATGAATGAAAATAGTTTATTAAAATTCTATGATTATTTAATTGAATATAAAATTAAGAAGTAAAATATGAAATACTACTACTAATAATAATAAAACATTATTTGTCTAAGTCATTAGAATCTTGATACCTATTGAAGAAGTAACTAGTTAAGTAATTTAATGGCTAAGATTACATTAAGAAGATTCAAAGGTTTTCATGATTAGGTGGATTAATACACCAAGTGTATTATAAAAGGACCCAAAGTTACAAGGTATTCAATCAATTAAGCTATAGTTAATTTTCGTGGGAAAAACTAACACTATGTTTGTTTTGTGTTTGGCCCAATCCATTGAAAATTGGGTCAACCTAAATGCTTTTGGTTTCAAGTTGAAGTCCAAGGTTCCCCCAATGTATTTTATAATATGTTTGACTAATTGTAAATGAGACTCCTTGGCATTGGCTTGATACCTGACACACATACCTACACTGAAACAAATGTCAGGACGAATGGCGAATAAACTCCCTATCATGCTTCTATAGAGAGTGGGATCAACCGAAGTTCCAGAAAGATCCCTGGACAACTTAACGTTTGTTCCCGTTAGAGTGTCCGGATGTTTCGCTCCTTCAAGACATGAATCTTTTCACCAGATTCTTGCATATTTTGTTTGATGAACAAATATTTCGGTCTTACTCTGTTTAACTTGCAGTCCCAAAGAATAAGAGAGTTCTCCCACCATACTCATTTTGAACTCTCTAGACATATTGTTAACAAAATCAATGACCTTAGCTTTGGATTCAAGCCCCATGAGATCACCTGTTACAATTTGGTGTTGCATCTTGTGTTTCACTAATCGACACGTGTATGGTATGATGTCACAAATTAATATGTGTCACTTAGTGAATTGAGTGTAACAGAGGATGAAACACCTCCTGTAACAGGGAATTCGAACTAATATATTGGGGCCAATAAAGCATCAATGATAATTCTATAACTAATCCATGCACGCATCATCAACAAATCACAAATCACAGCACACACTTTAATCAATAATCAATCATTCTTAACTAATTCTTACACATATCACATCACATTTTTCATCTTTTATAATATAAACAAATATCAATTAAATCTCCAACTAGGGGTGTGCATGGAACTCGAGATTTACCGAATTGTATCGAAAATTGAACCAAAAACGAAAAAGACCGTTGAGCTTTGACTTTCTCTGAACCGAATCGTACTGAAAAAGTTATGGTACAGTTTTGGACATTCAGTAATATTTGTATCGAGAACCGTACCAAATTGTACCGAACATACACGAACCGTCCAATACAGAAAACCGAGACTACAAAAATATATAAATATATTTATATTTTTGGACACTAGTTTATAATTTTTGTGCATAATTTTCATACATTACTATTTTTAGACAACCTTACATAAAAGATTTTCTTATGACTTAGATGTTTATGTCAACATAAATTTAGATTTCAGTTGCAACTATGAAGAGAGTATCTTGATTTTTTTTTTTTTTTTAAAGATTTGACTTTGATATTAAAAATACTAAAAAAACTTAAATAATCGAGTATGTCGTATTGGGCCTAATTGTCTCACTAGATTTGTTAGATCCGAAATATTGTAATGAACTGTCCTAAAATTTGGGACAGTTCGGTACGGATCTTTATATGTTTTGGTTCGGTTCCGATTCTTAAATTTTGGAAGAACCAAACTTTGGGTTGGTACTGGGTTTTTTTAAATCCCTTAACCGTATTATCCCGTGCACACTCCTATCTCCAACCAACAAAATTAAACACTCATTTATTTAACCCAACTTCTTTTTTCTACTTTATTTCCCCTGATTTATAGTACTTCATCTGCCCCAGCCTAAAGCAAACAGAACCCTTGCATTATTTTAAAAAATAATTTCGTTAACTGAACATACATTATGGGTCTGTTTATTTATGGTTGGTTCAATCCGTTGTGGATTGTGTCCAACCTAACATGTGTTTGTTTATGGATTTTGGACAATATATTGTCTCAAACTCTCTTACACACATCATTAATTAAACTCAATTTTCAATACAACTTTAATCAATAATCATCATTATTTAACTACCTCTTACACACATCATAAATTAAATCCAATTTCCAATACACCTTTATTCAATAACCAATCATTTTTTTAACAAATTCTTACACACATCATCAATCAAACTCAGTTCTCAATACAACTTTAATCAATAATTAATCATTCATTAACTATCTCTTACACACATCAAATCACCTTTACCACATTTTATAATATAAATCAACTCCAACTCAATCTTCCAAACAACATAAATAAACATTCATTTATTTTACCCCAACCTAAAAATTTCACTTTATTCTCCACAATCTACAGTACTTCAACCACTCACAGTCATAAACAAACAAACCCTATAAGATATATATATATAGTTGTGAAAAAAATTATATAGGCAGATCTATATGTGCCCTATGCAGGATTCCCATCAAGGGCAAAATTAATAAAACGTCATTTTCAGTACTATGATTTTTATTTTTCAGTACATTTAACGAAACCCTCCCCATTACTTTTATTGTTCACATTCTCTCTCTTTTACCTATCTCTACTTCCCTTTCCCTACTTAATATAAAAGTAGAATAGTTTAGGGTGATGTGTTTTTACCACCTTAATTCTTGGCTTTAAATAAAAATAATAATATATATATATATATATATATATATTCCTACTTAATATAAAAGTAGAATAGTTTAGGGTGATGTGTCTTCGCCACCTTGATTCTAGGATTTAAACGAAACAAAAAAAAAAAATTAAAAGAAAAAAAAGGGAACCAACCAACATATAATTGCACAACTTTTCCCTTTTTCCAACTATAATTGCACAACTTTTTCGTTCATAATCTATATTCGACAAATAATATATCAAATTAATCTTCTTTCTAGGATCTTCAGATTGACACCCATATTAAATATATAAAAAATCGATTACTTAAGAACAAAATATTAGAGCACCTATGATATGAACTATAATTTTTTCGTAGTATTGAATTATTTGCTTAATTTTGTAATATGTACTTAATTAAATTATTTTATGGGTTTGAGATAAAGTTTTTAAATTATTAATTTTTTAAATAAAATAACCAGATTATTAAATTTATAACATTGGTTGTTTCATCATAATATTTCTAATGTGTGGTTATTTCTATAAATTTTATTTATTACAAAAATTGTAAAAAAAAATTCCTTTACTATTAAAGTAAAAGGAACACACATGTATATAAGTCCTCTATTAGGAAAAACACGTGTCGGTCATACAGACTGTAGGAGTTTATTTTATTTTGTTTTTTAGAAAGGAAAAAAAGAATTGGACGTACCAATCAATAAAAAATTCTCAATCAATAAAAAATTCTCTTCAATTATTTTTTCTTTTAACTTAAAAGTTTGAACGTTTATAACTTTTCATATCAACTTAATTCTTGATGAAAGATTATATCAAATTAATCATTATTTCATGATATGCAAATAGACATCTATATTGCATATAATAAATTTGTTGGATTTATATTGGTCAATTGTACAAAAAAGGTATGTTAGAAAAAAATATTTGTTTCCAATGACTTATTTCATGTTTAAAAAAATATCGCATACTACAAATAACTTATTTCAATTTTTGTGAAATTGGGTTTAAAATTCATATTGCTTACATAAAAAAATAAATGCTAATATTTACTTAATTTAATAAATAAAATATAGTAAAATATAGTAAAATATATACACATATATAATGACTTATATATATTTTATAATGACTGGTAGTCATATTAGAACTTAATAACATATAACATATTATTAATGTAATAGAATATTATGTCCCGTGCATCGCACGGGCGAACATCTAGTATATATAAACATTAAAAAGCTATTATATTACTCCCTCAACTTCTTCTTAATTAATCTTTTACCTTTTTTTAATAATTTTTTAAATTAATTGATCTTTTAACTATTTTTTTATTATTTCTCTTAATTTTACTGTTACATCAATATTAAAATATCTCTTACTTTTTAACCTAGATTTCATTAAATCTAATCATATGAGAGTATATTTGGAATAAAATTGAAATCTTAATTCTTCAATTTTTTCACTATATTTGGAAAAATATTGAATTTTCAATTCTTCCATTTTATTTTTTCTAAAAGATCAATTAAATTGAAAAGGAGGGAGTATGTTCTAGTCCACCCACCACTAAATATGGTATATGGATCGGCCCTTGCTAATGTATAAAATGGCATAGTTTCGCTCGTCTACGCAAACCGTGGGCACATACAACTGTGTCATCATATCTAAAAAATTATTTTTAAATACACCTCTTTCGTCTCTTTTCACCACACTTAATATTGGTAAAAAAATAGACATGATTAAAAAGACAAAACTATTCATCTCCTTCGCTTTCTCATATTTTCTGTAAGCCGTAATAGCCTGAATTGGCCTTTCTTAATCACCACGGCCAAGAGAAGAAATAAAAGTGAATTCAGCATTCGTCGGAATGCAACTAGGTCCCCCGTGGCCGCCACTGTCGGGATGTATTCGTCCATCATCGCCAATTAATTCTAATAATGGATTATATACTTTTTCTTTATTTTTTAAGCAAATGGATTATATAATCTCTTTCAATAACTAGTTTTACTTTAACATGTGAATGATCTGAGTATTGAAAAACATGTGAATGGTCTGAGTATTGAAATTGGACAAAAATGTTCCATCTAATCTGGTAAAAATAAGAGAGCTGACTACCACCCAATCCACAAACCGTGATTGTATCTCTGATTTGCTCCGAACTCAGCAATGCGCAGATTTGGTTCGAACTACAGGTAGAAGACTTTGAGAGGGGGAGGAGAGGAATTTAATGTGGTGTTTCAAGTAAAACAAGTTTGCGAGGAAAACTAAATGTGGGATAAAGAGAGGAATGTGTGGTGTGTTCAGAAATGGCCTATGCAAAAATAAAGATTTCATTTTAACACATTAACGGTCGACACATGACACATATCCACCATTGATAGTGGAGCATTTCCAATAAGTAGTGGTATTTGGTCTCGTCTACTAAAAACAAAACTTTGTTCATTATTGGTGTAGCAACTTTCACAATGAAAAAAGAAATGTTTGGTTTAATTTAACAATTTCTGCAGCAGACCTCAAAATAAATAAAATTTCAATCCATTAAGGACTGACCAATTATCCATTCACAACATTACATGCTTTGAAAATAAAATAATCATCAATATTATTATAGAGCAATCTTATTTCTAAGAAACTGAAAATTACCAATGAGATTCAATCTTTGTATCAAATATAAGCACATGTAGAGACAAAAGCCTCACCAAACTATAATAGAACAACAAAAACGTAAAAAGTCCTTATGTCTCTAATCCTTAAAATAATCAAAATAAGAGTAAAATGTAACCCCCTCCAGGGGAAGAAATCAACTCATAATCCACATCAGCTTCCTCAAGCTGTATATTTCAGAACCACCTGCATGACAAAAATATAAATTTGAGCAAAAACGATGCGATCAATTTATTTTGAAAGAAAGAGAAGATTTATAGATAGCAACATTTAATCTAATATTTCTTGCTACATTGAGAACCATTTTCAACATTTTTTTTTCGATTCAAAATATTATTACCTTACAGTGAAATCGGGTGCAAAATGATGGCAGAGTGGCATATCTAAGCGCCAACCTGTGGCAAACGAGGAAAGAAGAATCGATTAGATAACATTAAGGATGCAAAGGATGTATCGTATTGTGGTGCTGCCTTTACCTGAGTATTAGTAGAAGTAAAAATCCCTTTAACTGACTCAAAAACTTCTCCAACTGGTTTTGCAGCATCAATCTAAATTAAAAGAAACATCAATTACCAAATTCAAATCTTCTAACAGCAGACAATTCAAGGTGGAAAAATAACAATTTACCTTACGAACTTTCCCTTTTGCGTTGTAATATTCAATCACTGGAAGACTAGATTCCATGTAGACCTTAAATCTCTTCCTTATAGTTTCAATATTATCATCTTCACGACCCTAAGCAAGAAAGAAGAAAAAGACGAGTCAAAAATAAGTTTAATATAGTTGATGAAGAAAAAGAATGAACGTTGATAATTTTCATTAGGAAACTAATTCATGAATGTAACCTGGTTACGGTTTAACAGGCGCTTCTCCATTTCCTCCTCCGAACAATCAAAGAAAAGTACAAATTCTGGCTCAATACCAGTCTGCAAAAGTAAATTAATTAATTAAAAGAAAGAAAAGGGTAATTGGTGAATATGGATCTCGAGGAATTAATTATATGACGTCATCCTCTTTGGAATCCTCAAGCAAGAACTTGAATTAGCTTTTGAAGTGGGGTACATAGGGGACAGAATAACATTTCAGCTTAAATGCATCATAAATCCAACCACAGGAGAGGCATGCAACAAGAAGGATAACTATTCTTATATGAATCAGTATACAGAATTATGGCAAATATCCTTACAGAGCTACACTATTAAAATTATATAAAAATTCAAAATTATGTAGAGTTAGAGAAGACTTACTACGGACTCAAATGCTGCACGATTCTCCTCATTACGAGGAAAACCATCGATTAGAAACTTGTCGTTGTCCTTTTCCTCTATTGCGCGCTGGAGAAGTTTAATGGTTACCTCCGAAGGTACAATTTTTCCCTCCTTAATCATGTTTTGAATCATTGTCCTACATGTATAAAGCCAAGTTAGTAACAGAACATATTATTAGGAACCTGACTGCTACAATGGTTCCAAAGAAAAGCAATTACAATTTTTGCATCCTGAAGGATTTGAAAACAGTACTGAATTCAGAGTTATAATTCATTTCTGAAGACTTAAAAGAATAATACAGTAGCATATGTTTGACAAATGACTAAAATTGTATAATCAACATGAGATAGTGTCATTACAAGTGCTGAAATCAATATGCTATCTAAAAACTAATTAATTAATCAATAAAAAAAATTAAGACAATCCACATATGGTGCAGGAAGAATGTTGTACCCATTTTCCGAACCAGATTTGATCTCTGCTCGGAGAAGATCACCAGCACTGAGATGAGTATAACCAAAATGTTCGACAATGTTTGCACACTGAGTGCCCTTACCACTGCCTGGGCCACCTGCTCAAGTATATAGAGCAAAAGACTAGATGTGTGAGGATTGCATCCAAAAGAGGGAGAAAAAAAAAAAAAAAAAAAAAAAAAAAAAAAAGAGAAAAGAAGAAGATAAAGAAGTGCTCAATCAAGAAGATGTCCAAATTACCAGAAAGAGCCAAGAAACAAAAATGATATGCATTCAGACTTAAAACAGTTCCTATTAGCTTGAACAGGCAAAACTAACATGAGCAGGTATGTCAGAAAACCGAGCACTTACCCAAAACAAAAACAACTTTGACCTTCTTGTTGATTTGTGAACTGCCATTTGCCTCCTGACCAAAAAGAATTAAGTGATGATTACAAAACAGGGGTTACACATTTATACGCAAGTTGCTACTCTTAATTGCATGTAGCTGGAAAAATTGAAGTATTTCAGCATGTATTTTAAGACCTAGAATACCCATTCTTAGAAATACCTTATTTGCAGCAGCATCAACAACAGTCCCCATAGTGCCTAAAGAAATTCTAGAAATTTTTCTGCATATACCAATTGCGGTTAGATGTGCAATCTTAATAGAAGTACTTAGCACAACACTTGATAATAACAAAAAATCTCATATTTCAGAAAAACTGGAAATATTAAGATCAATTAGCAGAACACATGATATAGCAAAAAATCTCATCTTGCAGAGGAAACTGGAAATACTAAGATCGATGCGATTAAACTCTCACAAGAAAAAATCAATTGCATTAGTTTTGCAAGTTCAGGCGCGTTCTTTAAATCTCACTATAACGTTTCGGCTTAAAATTTAAAATCCTTGAAGTATTTTGAATAAAAGCATTAGCTTCATCAGTAATGGAGATCAAGCACACTCTCTATCACAATCCAGTGATACCTAATCTCAGCCTCTACTGTTTGGCACCGGACCCCAGAAGATAAACATGGATAGAATTCAAATTCAAAAAAAAGTTACCAGTATGCAGACCAATAAGAAGATTTTATTAAATTATTAAGTTAAATGTGCAGCAACTCTAATTCTCTAGCAAAATCCACAAAAAAGCACATGCGATTCACTGAAAATTAGCTACCTAATAGAGGTTCCAGATCCAAAGGGAAATAAACAATTTTTCAGATAATAACTAATAACTAATTAAAATATGCAAGAAAGATCGAATCTGAAGAAAAGGGGCCCATAACTTGCAGAAACTAAATTAAGCCACTTAATCAAGGAGAAATGCGTCTTACCAATTAAATAAACAAATCAAAAGAAAAGATCTGCACGTTCAAACAGAGTACACTTTAAATCACCAAATCAGCGCAGCAACTCAGACGATACGCAAAATAGAGTTAATAATTTTTATGTGATCTGAAGATTCACCAAGTATTATAGATTATAACATCAAATTAGCCATTGTTGGCACACAAATTCACCATGCGAAACAAAAAAACAGCCGACAAAATTCCAATAAATATAACACATAACAATCAACATTATAACCACACATACCATAATCCTAACGAAGATCATAAAATTAGACAGTTCAAATAGAAAATTGCAAATAACGAGATCTGAGACTCACCGAATTGTTGAGAAAGAGAGGGAAAATTGTAGAGATCTAAGAAGGGGAAACTAATTTGGATCGGAAAAGAGAGGGGTATTTATATAGGGGGGAGTGTTCGAACGGCAACTAACTGAAACTATTACAGCGGAAAGGGAATAATTAATCCGAGTTTAAACGTGATTATCTTTTTTTCTTTCTTTCCTTCACACGTTTTTTGGGTGGCACTTGGCAATGAATTGCGGAGGGTAAAGGCGCTACTTTGCGTGTTTTTAAAGATGGAAACCACTTTCACATCACCTCGTTCACCGTTGACGCTTACGTATTCGAGAATCCGATTTCAGCTATGTAATTCTCTACAATTGAATTTTCAACGAATTTCCGAAAGTTCGGTGATTTTCAAAAGAAAAAAATGAGGGGACTAACACATAAGAAACTACTTATAATGTACCGTTAACATATTGTTGGCCCAACTTAATAATGGCCTTATATTATATTATCTTAATGCTTCATAAACTCCCCACTAAACCTTAACTCTATAGCTATATATATATGATATATGGGGTTGTCTCCAAGTAAGAGTGAGTGAGACAATGCTAGGAGACAAAAAAAAAATAGAAGATTATATAAGAAACGTTTGGTGTTCTTTATTGTATAAGACGTTCGGTAAAGGAATTGAACTTGTGTTCAAGCTCTTCTCTTCTTCTCTTTCGTGGCTTTGTGCCAATTGTGAGGGGCATGTAGTTGGTGTACCTTTGTAGTATTGGTGGTGCCAAGTTTAGGAGTGAAAGTTCTGACTTGAGGTGTCCTGAGCCGACATTGACGACAAATCCGATCAACAGTGGTATCAAAGCCGGTTGCATCATCGTGACCGGTAATCTGACCCTCGTCCCGCCGCTATTCCCCTCCATCTCCACTATTTGCTGTCCTCCGGTAAGTTGAAATTTTATCGAAGAATTTCGCTCAGGTAAAGAGGCGTAGCACTGCTTGTAGCGGACTTAGATTGAGACTTACGTGTTGTTAGAATACTAGGTATATGTGTTTATTTGATTTCTACGCGATTCATTGAACACTGTTAAAATTGCTATTGTACTATTGTGTTTTATAGTAATTTTTTGTGATTAGTGCTTCCCAGTGACTCCTAATATTTGTATTTATCGTTTTTTCGTTCCCTGTTTTTTATTCTACTTTGTGTGGAATTATGTCGCCCTCTATGAAACAGTTTGGTATGCTTCCGTTTAATGGAAAATTTGATTTTAGTCTTAATCCAACAAAAGGTTTTCATAACTGTTACAAAATCTTACTTGAAAACTAATTGACGAAGATAAGAATATGGAGCATGAAATTGCATGTTCCACCATTTACTTGAACTTGATTGACTCTGTGTTTAGGAAAGTTGGTATTTTGGAATCTGCAAAAGTGCTTTGGGACAAACGTGATGAACTTTATAGTGATACTTGCTTGCCCGTAAAACTTTTCCTACATGAGAAATTCTTTCGATTCAAATTGGATCTGAGTAAAAACATTCAGGGTCGTGCCTAGTCACGTCCGGGCCTGAATCGAGTTCCTGCAATGGGCCCCTAAAATTTATATTTTTCTTCAGTCTCTAAAAAATATAAGTATTAAAGTAAAATTACCTTCTTTTTTATTATGATGATGTTATGGCTATAGTTTGACACTAAAAAACCTTCAAATTTGTTAAAAGCTATAAAAAAAAAAAAAAAAAAAAAAAAAAAGTTAGGTTCTCCTTAAAGTGGCTTAACTTCATGAATAATGTAGAACAAGAGAAGTTCTTTTAAGATTATTTTCCTTTTCCTTTTTCTTTTTTTTTTTTCAAATAATTTTATTTGATGAAAACTTAGAACACTAATTTTAGTTTATTTATTTACGTTAGTGAATTAGCTATAGCTATTATAAGAGAAAAAGGAAAATAAACTTTTAACATCTAGGCAATGTTAATGGATATTCAAATACATTAGCAGCCAACAATAATAATTGAAGGTCCAACAGAAAGCAGCCCATAACTTGATAATCAGGATTTAAAAATACATTAGCACCCCACGATCACAATTGAAGGTCCAATAGAAACCAGGCCACACCTTAATAATAAGGATTTAAAAAGAAAAGAAAGAAAAAAAGAAATACATACTGCATAAAGAAGGAGAAATCCCCCGTCCTCCTAATCTAAACGAGATGACTTTGCCACTAGGCTACATATGCCTTTACGTTCTAGTAACTGAAACAATTAGATATATATTATATATATTCGTAAATTATTTTAGGCCCTAAAAAGATGTAAATTTTTCGGGCCCAATTCGACTGACTATTTTGTCTAATGGTAAGTACGGCCCTGAAGAAATTGATGAGAACCTTGATGTGTTCACTAAAATGGTTCAAGATATTAAACAAGCCGGTGATAAACATATTGATGATTATACTCCTATTGTATTATTGAATGATATTCCTGACTCTTATAATGGTGTAAACCTGCTATTAAGTATGGTAGAGATGAGATAAGTCTCGATATTATTGTGAAGGGTATAAAGAGTAAGGAACTTGATTTAAAATATTCTGGGAATAGAAATAAAAATTCCGGTGTGGTTATGCATGTGAGGGGGAGATCTCAGACTATATCTCAAACCAAAAGCTTGCTAATAACGGAGAATTCAGTGGGAAAAAGAATTACCGAGGTAAGAAGATATCTAAGTTTAGGTCTAGTTTGTGCTATCTTTGCAAAAGAAGTGGTCATTTATCAAAGACTGCCCTAAGAAGAATAATCAGAGTAATAATCATGATGAAAATGTTGGTAATTGCAATATGGGTGTGGTATTCATGATGCCTTATTTGTGTGATTTTGCATATGCAAATACTATATCTGATTCTTTGTTTGAGAACGAATGGTTAGTTGACTCTGGTTGTACCTTCCATATGTCTCCTATTAGAAATCCGTTTTCTAATTATAAAGAACTTGATTGTGGCTATGTAATACTTGCAAATGAGAAGAAATGAAATATGTTGTGACCTGGTGATATATGTCTTAAGTTTTCTTCTGGCTCTGTGTTTACTTTAAGGGTTAATTTTCGAATGCAACCTGAACTATTTGTCAATTTTCAGTTTCTAATCTAAACAAAAAAATATTTCCAATTGCAACCCGTATAACAAGTTTTTGTTGCAGTTTGCAACTCCCGCCATATTTCAGGCTATATAGGACATGTGTCATGCACATGATCCCAATGACCAATAATACGGCGACATATGACCACTAATAATAAAAAACGAAAAATACTTTTATTTTGAAAAATTGAGAAAAATAAAAATAAAAAATACTGATAAATTATTTAGAAAAATTTACATTTATTAAAAATATAAATACTATATTAATTTCTAAATATTTTTTATAAAAATTAAAAATAAAAAATTATATTGAAATTTTCAAAATTCAGGAAATTAACAAAATATTCTAAAATTAATTTTAAAATTCTGAAAATAAATATAAAAAAAGAAAAATAAAAAATACTTTTATTTGAAAATAGAAAAAGAAAAAGGAAAAAAAAACTTATAAATTTAAAAAAAAAAAACTAAAATAATTTATTAAAAATAAAAAATTATATAAATTTCTAAATAATTTTTAAAAAAAATAATAAAAAGTTAAAAATTCAGGAAATTAACAAAAATTCTAAAAGTCATTTTAACATTTCTGAAAATAAATATAAAAAATCGAAAATACCTTTATTTTGAAAAAATAAAAAAATAAAAAAATTCTCCTGTTTTTTACTAATTTTTGAATAATTTTATTTTTATTTTTGAAATCTAAAATTAAATTTCTTATTTCTTATTTTTGGAAAATATATTTTCTCTAAACTATTTTTGAAACCCTAACAAAACCCTGAATTTCTCTTTTCACGTCTCAGCCGAGACACAATTGCATCTCGGTCGAGATCAGCCTTCGAGTCACAAAGCATAAACCCTCATTGCTTCGTCTCGGCCGAGACACACTTGAATCTCGGCCGAGATTGTTTACCCTGTTTTAAAATTATGAATGCGATTTTGCCTTAAACCCAAGTGACAGCTCTTCCCTTATATAAATCCTTCCCCAATCATGTTTTTTGGTTTCATCTTTATCTTTATCATGTTTCTTAGCTTTTACATTGAATTCCTGTTAGTTTTAGTATTAATGGGTGAATAGCACCCCTATTTCTACCCTTGATCATATATTAAACTTTGAGTGACAATGATTATGTAACTATTGCTAGTTGATATTACCTTTCTAATGCAATTTCAAGTGTTCTACATTATTTGTTGGTATTGATTCATATTTACATGTTTTTAATTGGATTGATCATCCTCTAGGGAGTGTGTAGATGTGTTGCTAGAATTAGAGATCACTATCCGTAATTGTAGGTTCTCTGATTCCCCTAGTAGCGAACAACGAGTGATGTCGTTGGTGATATTGTAGGATTCGACCTCTAAACCCGAGCTTTCGAGGTTCAAGACGAATCTATTCCGTTATCTTGGTTGATTTGATTGGTTTAATCGGATAGGGTTAGTCGAAGAGCAGACTTTCGATTAGCTAGACGTAAGAGATAACACGATTGCTAGAGCACACTTAGTAATTCGTGGGATAGGGACTTGAATTGTATTGGATTCCTTAGTTGTCTTGGGTTCCTTAAATTTATTAAGGGTAGATTCCTTAAATTTATTAAAAACCAAACAACTCATTCTAATTGTCTTGTGTTCTTGTTTTAATTGCATCTTTAGCGTTTAATTGTCTTGAGTTATTTAGTTTGGTTAGTTTAGTAGTTTGGTAGTTCTTAGTTGATAATCACAATCAACCCCCCCCCCCCTTTATTGCTTTCATTGTTTGTTTCTACTTTTATTTAGATTTCATAACCGCTTAATTTATTAAGATAACACTAGTCTATCGTTCTCTATAAGTTCGACCCGACTTACCGCTCTACTTGTAGAGTTGGAAAATCAAAATTATAAATATCTAATTTGGTACATCCAACGACACGCGTACACCAGCACATCATTTCCAATTTATCAAAATTTTGGCCAGCAAGGACCACAATATAATTTCTTAAAAGTTAGCTACACCTAATAAAAGCAATATCTTGTATGTTTTAGTCCAAAATAACAAATAGTTTTGTGGCAAATTTGTAACCCTTTGGCATATAATCCTACTTAATTTAAAAATATGTCCATCTAGAAATAGTATTTAGAATATTTTCCCGCTCATTTCGAGTTGTCATTCCGAGCAAACATGTTTTATATTGTAAGTAGGGTTCGGTTAAAATATAAAGCGCATTTAAGTAAAAAGTGAACGCATAATTATGAAATCTATAACGTGATTATATCAGTCTCCAAAAATAATGAATTTGTTTCGTATCTATATTAGGATAATGCTATACACTCTTCCAAATTAGGTTCCCTTAAATTTTGTAACAAAATATTATCATAATCTATCCTACTTAATATAAAAGTACATCCGTATATAAATAGAAATATTAAAATTTTCCCGCCCCAAGAATCATCTAAAAATAGATTGTGAGTTAAATTGGAGTAAAATGTGTATTTAAATTAAGTTTTGACTTATATATTGATAACCATAAATAACTTATTGATTTCCGTCATACATATAAATTAACACCAATCTCAATAATCAAGAGATATAATGAATGTGTTCCTTATATAATTGAGGACTCTATTACTCAAACGTACATAACAATTATTTATATCAATAAAAGTTATGATCGAAAATGTAAATTTTTTGTTGATCAATTTTTTTGGGTTGGATTCGAGATATTTTTACTATATATTTGTTAGATTAATATTATTATTTTTTTGATACTATAAATTTAACTAATATAAATTTGTTAAAATTAATATATATATATATATGTATATTATATTAAAAGTTATTTATCTTCCATTGACATGTCAAATCTTATTGTATAATTAATTGGAGCTATCAATATATTGCGAAATCACACATTTCATTTTTTTCTATTTATTGTCGTATGTTGGAACTTTTCTTTTTGTTTTGGAGAATTTACTAGAAAAATAATGGTGTGTGTAATACTCCCCTCATGTAGTAGACGTATTCTTGGCAGGCTTCGCATAGATGATAAAATGCCACAACTATTAATTATTATCTGTTACTAAAAACTTTTCTTTTCCAATCTCTTAATGCATTTATTATTTTTTGTTCATAATTTGCTTATAGTTTCTCATATTAATCATCTTTTTCATGATTTTTAATTTGACACTCAAGTGAATATAATTAAAAGATAAATCATATTAGAAAAATGAAATTTACATTGGTCATTTCTTGAGACAGACTTTAGTATTTATTGTGAACAGACCTTTTATATTGTGACTGACTGCAAATAAAATTAATAATCAAATAAATATATTTTTTTATTTATGTTTCTTTAAATTATACGATATCAAATAGTTTTTGTTAGGTTAATTGTGATATATTTTTATATGAAGAAAACATGTGAGATTAATAAAAAAAAAAAAAAAATTATGGACAAAATAAAAGAGATTGATGTGTGTAACACAGTGCCCCATATGCGGCGAAGTAGCTCCCGATAGTTATTCTGAAGACGATTGAAATTGGCAGTATAAATTGGTGTACTTATAAAAACTTTTTTTATTTTCTTAAAAACATAATGCATTTTTCTTAGTCCATTTCAAAATTAGTCTTCTTTTCACGATCTTTGGTCAGACCCCATGTTGCATATATTAAAATTAAATATTAATATTAGAAAAATATAATTTTTAAATATGATTATTTGTATGTTAGACGTAAGTATTTATTGTGACCGACAATTTATATTGTGTTTGGTAAATAAAATTAGTAAGACCTTGATAATCAAATATTTATCAAGTGGTGCATAATTTGACATAAACAACTTTTATTAGCTTAACCGTGTTTTGATGATTAAAATATTATTACAAAAAGTGATATTATTCAAGAAAAAATATATATTATAGAGAAAATAAGGTTAATGTTCACTTTACTTTCTGGTATTTAATTTTTTTGGATTGTTTGAAATATTATATTAAAAATAAATTAGCAAAAATATAACGAATCCAGTTTACATTAATATCGATTGAAAATGATAGTGAAATTAGTCAAGTGATTTGTTAATCAATTTGTTCTTTTTTTCTTTATTTATTTTTTTAAAATTTTCCACCTAATAATTGTTTCGAGGCAAAATGCATATTTTGATCCTTGAATTATCCAGCATATTAGTTAAGGTTCCTCACCTATCCAAAAAGATTTCATAAGATCCCACAGTTCTAAAAAATATTTGTAAACCATGTAAACCGACGGCTTGCAAAGTGACAGTTTCATGTAGTTTAGGCACTGAAGTATCATTGAAAAATATCTTTAGTATCACGTGTTGGGCACGTGATATACTTTTGGCCAGTAAAGTCACCGACGGATTGCAAATAACAATTTTGTGTTGTGCAGGCACTGAAGTGATAGTAAAAAAAGTTTAGGAACCAAACTAATAATTTGACCATAGTTTAGGATGTAAATTTTTTTTAACCCGTAATTTAAATGGTATTTGAATACTATGATACTATTTATTCTATTAATTTAATGGAACAATCTCATAATTATAATTCGTAATAAGTGTTGTTGTTTATTATAATATCTTAGGCCAAATTCTTATTAGATCGACATTTTATATTGCTTACGAATTATGTTCTTTCTTTAAAAACAATATTTGACGCCTAGACATCATATAGTTTTTTATATATACATATATATATATATATATATATATATATATATATATTATCAATTATTTCAGACATACACTTTAAAATATAATTAAATTTATTTTACTAGACAAATTCATTATTTTAATAATTATTCTTATTTTCACGGATTTCTACAATATATTACTATGAAATTGAAAATTACAAATATATATATAAAGAATAAATTAAAAGAACTAACATAATTTTACATTTTGCGGGAATTAGTGGATACTAGCAAAATATTTGTATATGTTGAGTATTGATCGTTATTAATCATATTAAATATGCAAGTAGATAAATGAGTTTATTGCATCGAATATTTTCTTGAGTTTAAAAATGTTAAATTCTTTATTTCGTAAATATTGTGTTTATTTTAAAATATTACATGATGTAATATGTTTTTTAAAAATAGTAATAATGATATATTATTTTTTAATGTTTGAAAAAATAATTAATACTAATATTATTTAGGATATAATTGCTGCTTTGCTGATGATTTACTTTTATTTAACGTGGATTTCATTTGTCATTAATATTATTTTTATTTTTAAAAATATATTTATAATAAGAAATATTTTCAAAATATTTAAATATATTAAAATTTTGTTACTTATAATATATTGTTTATATTATTAAATCTTATTATTACTATTTATATTGTTTGTTTTTGTTTCTTAAATATTATTATGTTCATTTTCTCATAATATATTGTTTGTTTAGATAATTTACATATCTTTTATTATTATCATATTTATATTTTTAATGTTAAATATATATAATTTTAATTTATAATCCTGATTATATAATTATTATTATATTTGAATACTATGCATCGCACGGGTATATTACTAGTATTCATAATAATGTTTCCTTTAACTCTGGAGCGGATGGATAGTCAATTTTCTCTTAAATTACCATATAATTTATATATAGGTAAGGGAAAGCTCTTTTCATATAATGTACCTGAAGCCCCTGCCTTCAATTCTGGAGCTAATTCTCCCTTTTACATATAATTCGATGAATGCTCCTCCAATTCATGCTCGGAGGCCGCTCCGATTGTTGTCCCACTCCAAACACTAGCTCTACTTACACTCCTAATCCTTCTGCAAATTTGAATCCGCCCTCGCTGAGTGGTGGTTTTGGATCGAGTATTTCGGATTCACAGCTGCCTCCGGCGGCGTTGGCTTCACCACTGCCTCTGCTGGTGGTTTATGGTGCTCTGCCGCCTCTGGTTAGTCCTCCGAATCCTGTCGTGGTTGACGCCAGGTCCAGTGATCAACTCTTAGTTCTAGTTCTTCCTTCAAAATAAAACGTTTGCATAAACTTATCTTATAATAATATTTTTTTTATATAATTAAATTAAATACTAAATTTTATATTTATGTAAGGATCAATAGCAGCAATTACACTAAATTATCAGCGTTTTTACATATAAATCACTAATTTTTTCTTTTTGCATCGATACTTATAAATAATACGAGTATTGCAGATAAACCACCAAACTTATTTTCCAATTGACAGATAAACAAGCAAACTTATTTTTCGATCATTTTTTGTCGAAAATACATACGCGACTTGCGCATGATAAACTTTTAATGGTTTTTTTTGTACAAACAACCTTTTTAGCATGCTAAAAGTGTAAAAAATTTTCACACATTTCTTTTTCATAACAATTTCTTTGACTCATCAATAGTTCTCTCTCATAATATCTAGAATCTCCATTGTTGAAGATGAGCGTTTCCTCTACCTACTAAAAAGCGTGTTTGGATAAAAAAAAACCCTTAAAAATTTATAACGGGCAAGTTACATGTGGAATTCCGGCGAAAAATGAATGAAAAATAAGTTTGGTATTACATATGTCAAAACCCTTATAGTTTATATGTAAAAGTGTCATAAAAAATGTTTAGTATTTATTTGCAAAAATACTGATAGTTTAGTGTTGCTGCTGTAATTAATCTTTTATGTAATTTGGCACACGATTCAAGTAGCTGACTCAGAGCATCTCCAACCCACCCTCTATTATAGTGTGGATTTTGCACTAAAAATACAGTTTTTGTGTACACTATCTCCAACCCAACTCTATCCCACTAAATTTACAGTTTTATGTAACCATCTCCAACCCAACTCTATCCCACTAAATTTACAGTTTTGTGTAAACCATCTCCAACCCAACTCTATTCCACTAAAATTTAAACAATAAGATTACTTACTTCTAATTTTATTTATAAATAATTATTTATGTTTTACATATTAAAAAAAATCGACACTATTTATTTTAGTTAAAAAAATTTAATTATTTCACACTTAAAGATAAAACATTGCATTCAACACCATGAAAATAAAAAATTACATAAAACATTAATATTAATAATTCTACATAACAAACAAATTTAGATGCTAGCATTGCCATGTTCGTCCCACAAATGGTCAACCAATGCCTCTCGCAAAGCAACGTGAGCATTTCTATCCTTGAATTTCTTTCATATTGTTGTAATGAAGTCTCCCTTGTGTTAATTATCTTGCAATTTGATGTAACTAGTAATTTATCTTATTATTGTTTCATTATTTTTAAATATGCAAGATTAATAAAAAAATTAAACTATTTTTTTTGGTAATTAAATTTAATTGAATTAGATAAATTATTAAATACAAATATAACATTTATGTAGTTAAAACTGAATTTAGGGATATTTTGAGCATATAATGTATAAATACAGTTTTTGTGTGGATGAACAGTGTCCCCCTATTTATTGGGGGACACTGTTGATCCCCAATTATAGAGGGATGTTTTAGAATGTGGTTGGAGGGATAAACTCTAAAATTCCCCCCAAAACTAGAGTTATTGTGATGGGTTGGAGATGGTCTCAGGTGGTCGGGTAAAACCACGTACCCGACAAGGCACATGCTTAGCCCATTCTGTAGTCGTGCGATGACTAGGCACAATAACGCCTTACGGCCCTTACCAGTCGGAACCCAACTGCTTGCAAATGTGTTCGACGTAATGTCTGAACTAAATTTGTGAAACTCGATTGCAATCGAAACAGGAATCAGGATGGAACAGCGTTGTTCTGTGAATAGCCCACGGAGGATTTTGAGCTTCTCCAGGAACCGGCGGGCAAACGTGTCGTTTCCCGATGTCGACCACCATTCTCCGACAGAGTTACCTGTCTCCGGCGAGCACGGGCCCAAACCTTCTGAGGTTTATGGCTTCATCGGATCCATCACCACCGTTGTTTTCACAGGTTTGATTCTTCTCTTCCTTTGCCAATTCCTTCCATATATACTCTCTTGGATGCAGAGAATTATACCTCAGTTATTCCTTGTCGTGCCGTATTCTTATCATATTATCCTCGTAATTTTGCCCTGATCTCCTCTAATGGTGTTGATTGACGTATTCTGGCGGATAATCATTCGATAGAATTGTTAGATACGATTGATTATAGAGTTTCTGGAGTCTTGAGAAGTTGAAAGTGATACCTGTGATAAAAAGTTCGATGTGATCTTTTCAAGTGATTTATTTATTTTATAATTTGCTTAAATTTATAATCAGCAATAATGGTTACACACACTGGAATCACATATGACCAGATATTAATTTTCTTGATGGTTTACTAACTTGTACGTTGAATTATATGGATCTGTTTCTTTTTTAGTTTATATCTGTAATTTATGAGGCAATGCTGGATGCAAGCTTTTATATATCATTCTTCAACCTAAAAAGTTACCGATTCTCTTTTTATCATCCTGAGATCTTGACAATAAGATAATCAAAATGGCATCTAAGAGATTCCTTGTTGTAATCTGCAACAGCAATTTTCATTGTATGGGCATATGTTCCCGACCGTTGGTTGCATTCTATAGGAATCTATTACTATCCAAGCAGGTCAGTGTACTGGAATATATTCTTGCCTTTCGGATGTATGAAGCTTCGTTCCTGTTTTTCTCTTAAATGCACACCAATATGCTATTCTACCCTTACAAGGAAAATTTGGACGTATTATTACCTAGTTTTAGCCACTTGGAATTAAAAAAGAACATGAGACATGGATTTGTGTTATTGATGAAACTTGTACAGATTAGATATAAAACGAACATGTTTCCTACATAAAATTTATGTTTGTTAGATTGAGAAATCTGCTTACTCTAGTAGTCTGATATGCTATGTGAACTTTTTAGATAAAGAGGGGAAATGAAAACCGGTCAGTAATTTACATAATAGGCTAGCAATTGAACTGAACTGATTCATATTCTTGAATAAGAATTATTATTATGTTGTAGTGCCTGTGGTATGTAGCTGTGAATTTCTCATATGAGTAGGCTTTATGCTTATAGTAATAAGTCTAAATCTTTTTTCAGATACTGGGCTTTGGCTGGCCCAACTTATGTAATGGTGACAATTGTATTGGGGATAGCATTTTATATTGGCGTGAACTTCATGGCTACTCCTCCTTCTACCTCCTTTAGCTCAATGTTTGGTAATTTTCACTTTCTAGAAATTGTTGCACGCGTATGGTTTTCTATAACTTGCTTTATTGACATGAGAACACTAAGATGTCACAGGATGTAAAAAGCAGCAAGCACTAACGAAAATTATTTCCGTGTAACATCAAACATCATTAAATTTTACTTCTGTCCTATCTATGCAGATGAATTCACTAGAGAACCAATTTGTGGCACCCCGCCAACAGATGATGACGACGATGATGATCAGCCCATTGAGCCTATTTGTGACATTGGCATCAACCAAATCAACGGAATCATGTTTAACAATCTCAAGTGATAGCCTGCCCCAGGTAGATTTGTTTTGATGACATAATATTTTTTCCTGGAGGTGTTTAATCTGATTCTTTTTTTCTTTTGTCCCCAATATTTAAGTTTTTTCCAATCAAGAAATGAACATGTGGTGCTTGACTGCTTGTCTATCGACCATGAATACACCATCTAGATTAGTGGTAAATTTATCATTATGATTAAGGGTAGACTTTGTATCTTGCTACACCAACTTAGACAAACCACGATTTGCCATGTATATAAGCCAGTAATGTATATAACATACAAGCAAGCATGTAAGTCACACAGAAGACAAGTACTCTAGCAAACTATATTTAGTATTTCTGTTATCACTAATCTATATTCGTTGCGAGGCATGATCATGTTCTTATTATGCAGAAAAAGGTCTGAATTGGTGAATTGCCATGGAGACAGGCTCAGTTTTCAACTTGGTTGTAACATTTCGTGATATAGCTTCAGGAAAATCGATTGGGTGCAGTGTATTGCTGGGAAATATCAGCTTGGAAAATATCTGTGTATTGATAACGAAAAGCAAATCCTGCTGCAGATACAATTGTTTAGAATGTACTGATATGCTGAGTTCAACTTTTGAAGATGGATGGTGGTATTTTTTTGAAGATTATATACTTCCAATCTATTTTTACTATTATCTTTTCTTGTCTAATTTCAATAATCAAGCGAGTAGCTATGTAAATCCAAGTCCAATAAACTCTAAATTTCAATACTCAGAATCAGGTTGAGTAGCAATGTCAATCGAAGTCTAATAAGATTACAACACTGTCGGAAAAAGGCTACTGTTTTTTCTTGGAGAAAAGAGGAAATCCTTCCCCGAGAGCTCCCAAGAGATAGTGAGAAAATAAATTATGGCGGACGTGTCCAGTGTTTACTAGGTGTCTAACCTGCGTCCTTGGAAGAATTTGCTACCTCTTGATCAATTGAGCTACACCCACGGGGCATTATTTTTTTCTTAGCTTGATGAATGATGGATTGATTAGGTCGAATCCCAACTCTAGTAGTTGGTTAGTGCAGATTTTGTCATGTGAAGTTATTCAATTTAATTTGGTGGGATATTTGGATTGAGCTGCCCCACCTCGCTCATCAAGCATGATTTTTGTTTAAGATGTAGATAGAAAATGTACATATCTCCCCTATCCAAGGTTCTTTGTAGAAATATTATTTTTTTTATTCTTGTTCATTTTGGATAATCCAACCGAATATACTATGAACACTTGTATCTCAACACAAACATCCCCTAAAGATCGAACGATAGATCCAAATACGTTCATTTTTACTTAAATTTCAAGTTTTCATGTTCATCTTTTCTAATTTATTTATTTATTTTTAGGGCAAATAGTGTTTTTAATCCATTAAATTTTACTATTGTTGATTAAAGAATATTATTGGATATTTCGATTTTGATCCTTTAACTTTTGAAATTCGGTAAATTGATCATATCATTGTCTATGGCAGGTAAAGTCCATCTAATTTACAGAATTTCTAAAGTTAAATGATCAATTTGTCAAATTTTAAAAGTTAACGGACCAAAATTAAAATGACAAAAAAATAATGTCCTTAAAGGAAAAATAGTGAAACTTAATGAAGTAAAAAATTATTTACCCTTATTTTAATTTCATTTTTAATCCCAATAATTTCCTAGTCATCAACCACTTCTCACACTATAATAATATAAATATAAATCATCATACACATTTTATCCTACTTGATTCCAACACAAAGACACGTTTTTATGAACATTTTCCAATTAAGATGTATGAATCCTCGTCCTAAAATTCCCTAGAGGCAGACATAGACGTCAGAAATAGAAGTTTATTCTGAGAATATGTTTTTTAAACAATTATAGACCACGTGAATAAAGTCTAATTGGTACGCAGACAGAAGGAATAAACAAAGGTGATTCTCTTATTATTGGTGCTCCTGAACCTCAAGCAATGCCGGCCCTTCATCTTTTCCCTCAGTTTCTACCCAGAAATTGTAATACTCATCCTTATTACAATATTCCCCCATTTTCCTGCAGACAGAATCTTTCTTCCAACTTCTCTCTCAGGATGTCTTCTTTATCAACTGGGTACCTTCTCTCTCTCTCTCTTGTTCAATATTCAATGTCGTTGAAGATATTTTAATTGATACTACACTTATTTGATTTTATACTTGCAATGTGGTACAAGCATTGTACTATGTTCATTAATTGCAATTGAACTTTAAATGGGCATATTGTAAAATGAGGAAATTTCCAACAAGGCTCATAAAACATCTGTGATTCTTGAAAATATTTGCTTGTGTCTTAAAATGGAAAGTTTACTGGACGAGTTCCAAGCTAAACCAGATACAGATGCATCAAGATTCAAGCGAAAGCATTTCAGTATTGCCTGGCAAAAATATTTGTAGCCTAATCAACAACAAAATTGTCCTCTCGTCATATTATTTTTTGATACATGTTCTATTCAATTGCAACCCCCTGCAGTTTCGATGTAAATTTTTATTTGTTACAGATGTCTGTCTAGAGTTATTCTAATGACCCCTATTTTCTTGTTTACACGAAAACTGATCTTCGGTAACTATTAGGCATGCGTCGCTCGCTTCTGTTGCTCCACTTGAAACGATACTATTTGATATTGATGGAACACTAGTTGATTCTGATCCTATCCATTACTATGCCTTCAAAGTAATGCTTCAAGAGGTATCTTCACCTTCTCTCTGTCCTACCTACTCTTGTTTTCTTTGCCTTTTGATATCACAAACCTGACAGGTAGGATTCAATGGAGGAAACCCCATAGATGAAGAATTCTTCATAAAGAATATCAGTGGCATGCACAATGAGCAACTCTGTCACGTTCTCTTCCCCGACTGGGATATTGAAAGAGCACGGAAATTTTTTGAGGACAAGGAAGCAATGTTCCGAAGGTAAACCGATAAAACTGCTTTTCATTCTCTGGTGTTTTTTGCTTTTGTCTCTGTACTCTATCTAAATGTCATCTAACTAAAAATCTGAAGGGGTGGCACCCTAAAAGTAACGAGCTGTCTCAGTATTCAATAAAAAGGGCATGTTCAACTAGTTACTAAAATTTCCAGAATAGGGTTTGCCCCTGAGACTATTTAGCCCGGCATGACTCGGTCCAACCTAACAGACCCCTAATTTACTTCTAGGCCGTCTAGTCTGTCAGCTCTAAACCTTTGCTAGCTCAATACTTTGATTTAGTATCAATACATTACAACTAATTTTTCTCATTGAAACAAGCAGATTGGCAGCGGAACAAATGAAACCTGTAACTGGACTTGACAAGTTATGCAAATGGGTGGACGACCACGGTTTGAGACGAGCAGCAGTGACCAATGCCCCAAGAGCTAATGCTGAAGTTTTGATCTCGTATTTGGGGCTCGAGAAATTCTTTGAACTCGTAATCATCGGAAGTGAATGTGAACGAGCAAAGCCTTTTCCAGACCCCTACTTGAAGGCTCTGGAAAGACTCGGAGTATCATCCGAGCATGCATTCATCTTTGAGGTTTGACTTTCCCAACTTTGATAGATATATTAAAGTATAATGATACTGCTGAAGTTGTGAATTAATTTTCTTTTTGACATTCTAAGGATTCTGCATCGGGAATAAAAGCTGGGGTGGCAGCTGGAATGCCGGTTGTAGCTTTAGCTACACAAAACCCCGAAAGCTTGTTATACGAATCGGGGGCGACAATGGTGATAACTGATTATACAGATTCGAAGTTGTGGATGGCTTTGGAGGAATTAGAGAAGAAGAAGAAAGGTGACGCGGGAGGGGGAACTAATTGACCTGTCGAGCATTGCATGTTGCCAGTTTAGAACTCGAGATGATTGGAATTTATCAAGAATCCATTCTTTCTATCCTTTTCATTTTGTAATAAGCTGTATCCACCTTAGGTTCTTATCATTTTAGTTATAACTTTTGTTCCATAATGATACCAGATTATGCAATAAGATTTACATCTGGTATATATGATAAAAGAATATCAATATACAAAAAAAAGGCACAAGAACATGTCTGTTATTATTATCAATTGAACAATAGATATTCTGCCACCACTGCTAATGTGAAGTATATTAACAATCAAGGTATGCATCTCCATAATAACGAATCAAACTTCCCGGGCCCATGATACAGATTCGACTTCATCCCTTGCCTTCTTGTACAGTTCCAGCCTTTTTGCCAATTGCAGTCTCCTCTCCATCAACGCTGGATCTTCGTCCAATAAGTCTCCGAGTTGCTTGCCCTGCAACATCATCAAACCACAAGAGTTATGGCAAATTTTTCAGCATATAGAAGCATTTGAAACTGTTAATATCATTAAATCGTAGTACAGTACCTCTCTCTTCCCAATTTGCGTGTAAAAGTAGTTGAGCAAATTCTGTTTGGCTTCCTTTACTTGACAGTAAACCACTGCTTTTGGAATGGTGTTCTTCAGTGTATCAGATACCATACTCACATAAGACATTACATTTGAGCCTATCCTCCTGAAGTGTCCCTCTGAGAAGCGATCAACATTGGCCTCTCCTACCGAGTTTTCCCTAGGGTTTGGATTGTCCCGTGTGGTGTTACCCCTCGGGTTTCCCCGTGGATTCCCACCCAGGGTTCCTGCATTCTCAACTTCCTGAGGTAGCCTCCGGAAGAATTCGACAGTCAGATATGAAGCCTCCATATCAACCAATCTAATCACTGTCTTCTTGCTTTCATCACGGAACTTCTCCAGAGCTTCGTATGCTGCTGCTGCTATTGTTGATTGCAGAGTTGGAAACCTCTTCAGTTCCTGTTCCACCACATTAATTTAGAGAGAGAGAGAGAGAGAGAGAGAGTGACAACTATGACGATACCAGAAGCTCACCTGACACTCCCCCATTGACTTCCTGACTAGTTCCTTCAAGACAAAGTGAACCTGCACAACAGTTTTTCAGTCATTTTATGGATGCAATCAGTAGATTATTGACAAATAAAACACAAATAATATTGGCTCCAATGGAAGTACTTACCGCATCAACTGAAGCTTCAGCAGGCCCCCTGAAATAACTCAATGAACCCTCAATAAGTCGTCGATAACCTTGCTCAGGAGCGATCAAGTGTGGTTGATAACCATCAGCTTCTGAAACAATTCTTTTAACATTCTGCAACGAAAGATGTCGATCAAATGGAAGTTTTTTCAAAGCAGCTGGCAGCTGATTGTCGAAAACTCCATAAATCCGGTCACCTCCAGGTCGGCTGAAAAAACCGATGCATGCAGAGAGTTATCGTGCATTCCCATTTATGCAAATAGAAAGAGAACATTTTGGATGCAAATTAGAAAAGTTACGCAGTCAAGAAATATGAGAGGAAGGACTAAAAGAAACATACCCTCCATCTAGATGCTCCTTGAATATCTTGTCAAAAGCTCGACAAAGTTCCAAAATGGTGTATAATTGAGCCTGAAACACATTCCAGATTCTAAGAAGTTTACTTCAAATTAATAATCACAGTGCGGAAATATAACACTCACCCCAGCATCAACAGAAATAGGCCTTCCGATGTGTTCCAGTTCAGATTCAAGCTCATCAATGCTTTTGTTAATCAAGGAAGTAATACTTGGAATTCTTGCCCTAATTACAGATTCCAAGTGCTGAAATTAAAATATTCACCTGTATGAGCTCAGCTCAAGTAATGTCATTAAGGACGTAACTAGAAGTAACAAATATAATTGTACCCTCGAGAGAAGTTTTGCAAGATATTCAGAACCCATTCTACTTGCCAAGTGAGCATAGTCAGAACTTGTAGCAAAATAATCGCGTTCATTTCGCCTAGCAGCTAACATATCAATATTTTTATTGATATCTGCTTGTGAACGATTGACAATGCCCACCCAGGGTTGTTGTAAGCGATAAGATCTTCCTTCCAGAACCTACAGAGAAGGGTAGCTGAAAAAGTGAATTGTACTTACCACCCTCAACGTTTGGTCAAATTACTAACATACTCCGATGTTTACAAAAGGCAATTAGGTCCTTTAACAATGAAAAAGAATAAAATCATTTCAAAATTTGGTCCAATCATAGGGGTTATTTAATATAAACTCATTCATTTCTTCTTGACATTATCATATTCTATCATCCTTTAAGCGTTAAATATGGTCCTCGAAGGGGGCTGGCTGGTGGTAATTTTACAAACCTCAGGACTGTTTGGTGATTTTGAAAACTTTGTAGGTGGGTGAAAGTAACTTATTATAGCTGAAATTATTCTAACCATTACATGTACATATAGCTACCCCTGCCTTCTCACGTCAATGCCATGAGCCTCTTATCCATTTTCATTGTATAACGGCTAGGGGAGGCAAATCCAATAGAAAAGAAAGGTCAAGAACAGGGAACAGCAGGAAAAAGAGGTCATATCATTACATTATAAGTTAAACGACACAAATGGAATCAGCAGGAAGAAGAGGGAGAGGAAAAACAGGTGATATCAAGGAAAAAAAGTTAAGAGGATGAGGCATTAAGGGCATTACATGTATAAATTATGACACAAACAGGAGCAGCAGAAGGGGAGAGGGCATACACAGGTAATATTAAGGGGGCGGGGGGGAGGGGGAACAGGATGGGGCAAGACATACATAAGCGCAGCCACAAACACTGTGAAAATTTGCAATTCTAATATATGAAACTTGTTCGCTTCGATTGAAATGAATACTTCGCAACGAATGAAATATCTTTTCAGATTCTACAATTTTATAGGAACATATCTCGTTAGAAGGCATGGATCTTCCTCTTAAAATGATAATGACCCAAAAATAAAGGCCAATATTCATGAAATTTACTCCAGCATTGTTCTGACTAAAATTTTGAGACCGTGCAATGTAGGGGGTGGAGGTGAGAGAGAGAGAGTACGTCGAGTGCATTAGTTCCTTTGTCCATAAGATCCAGCTTTGTCAACACACCAAATGTTCGTTCACCTGTGCCAAATTGCATGAGTCAACAGGCATTAAGTTACATAACATGACCTATCCAACGTACACACGTCAATTTATCAAATCGGAAACAGAACTTACCTGATGGATCTACTTCCTTGGAAATTTTAATAGCATCTGATGTTGCAATATCCTGGTTTGCAGGAGATATTGCCAGTATGATGCAGTTGGGCTGCATTTGGCGAAAAAATTGTCACCCAAAACAATAGTATATGAAACAAAGGAATCTAGCAATACATTAAGTAAAATGAACTAAACCAAACAGTCATGCAGTTAAAAGTTAAAATACAGGATCAAGCATCCCTAGTTGAGTGCCACCTGTATTGTTTTACAAATCATATTAACTATTAAACTATTCGAGATACACTACTATAAAGGTAACAAAGCCAAGCATAACTGGCAAAATAAACTATATTTACCTTCTCAACATATGAGCGAACCATATCTTCAATCTCTTGGACAACGCTTTCTGGTTGCCCCTCTGCAAGATTTAATGTCTTTGCATTGGACAAAGTCCCATCAAATGGAAATTCTATAAGTATCTTGAGGAGAAACAGATATGCACTTACCAACAGCAACTTTTGTCAGACCAGGAAGATCAATCAGGGTTAAGTTGACAACTGCAGAAACAATTCAAGGCATCAACAACATGTCAACATCACTCAAGTAGTTAAGAAGTTTTCCTTAGAAATTTGATTTTTAGAGATCAAGTTTTCTAGCCCAACAAGCACAAAATTAGCACCAGGGAAAATACCATAGGGTGAATAGATGCTTAAGTGAATAGGAATAGGAGAAATCTGTTTTGTTTTCCCGGTGACTCTATCAGTTTCATCCTGAATTTCTTTGCGAACCAAGGCTGCATCAGAAAATGAGACAGTAAACATATCATCAGTTTACTCAAAATGGCTTGTGCCAGATAGTATATACATAATAGTTCAACTGTCAACAGATGTACAGATGGAGACAGGGGAAGGTGGGATGTTCCATAGTTATATCATTAATCGCCGCTGCAAATAATCAGGTGTTTATGAACTAAACCAAGTTTCCATATAATCCGGAAAGTTACATAGCCAATTGATTTGTCGTTTTAAGAAATTATCCAATTAACTTTACCACCTAAAAATAAATCCTCGCTTATGAGAAGACATATAAAGGAACATAGTATGTTGTATAAAACTATAAAACTACCAAAAAAAAAAAAAAAAGAAAAAAAAGAAAAGAAAAAACTAGAGTTAGGATCACAATAAGTCATTCTCAAATTACACATACAGAAATCAGTGAAACGCCTCCGTGGCAAATGCCCAAACTCCGCAAATTCCTCCTGCCCTTCTTCAGTATGCTGCAATTGCAGCACCAATGGGCGCCTTGTAACGATGCCTAAATTCATCAAAGCCAAAAGGAGCGCATCAAATATTGAGGTCCAATAACCAAATCAAATTACAAACAATAGTTCAGACTGTAAGTCTTACTTAAAAAACAAAATTCCATAAATGAAAGGACTAACCAGAGCCTCGAGGAAGGAAATCCCGTCCTACTATGCTCTCTAACACTGACGACTTTCCAGAACTCTGTATTATCAAACCACAAACAAATTGATCTTATCTCACGATCAACTACAAACCGTTCCTAATTAAAGAACAAATAAAAAGAAAGAAGAAAAAGCCTTCTAGTTATCTTTAGGGCTAAAATCAACAAAAGAGTCTGTTTCTCTTTAACTGTGCAACGTCGATAAGCTCGTTTCTCTAAGTCTAAGCTATAAGCAGCACAAACAATATGTATATGCACACAAACTTCTTCCTATGAATTATATATATTTGAAATTGACTAATTCACGTAACAAATACTTCAGATAGAAAGTTATATGGTTGTGGCGAACCTGGCCACCAACAACAGCGACGGAGGGCAGAGCGTCCCATAGAGAAGAAAAAGCCTTGTTGTCGTCGCCACCGTAGTCACCGAGGGCAGTGCAGGCTCTCTGTATCCTATTCACCAGTCCAATCAAACTCTCCATCGTCGCCATGAATATTCAACTTTTCTTCTACACAGCAGCTAGCAGCAAAACAAATATTAAAATTGCGATCACCAATTAGTTTCAAACTTCAGCAGGAATTCGAGCTCGAATTGGCAGTGAAACTTAGGCTAGAAGAAACAAAAAGGAGGGAGAAGGAGGAGAAAGCTAGTTGGACTGAAAATGAACAGGACGTGAGAGAGTTGAAAGTTGGACCGGGAATTTTCAAACCGCGGTATAGAATTTGGAATAAAAGCAGAAGGATCTAATGGAGGGGGTTGTGACTTGTGATATATTGCAGTTCAAAAATATATTTTTATACTTTATTAACGATACAACGCAACCCAACATTTTAATAAATATTAATTTTTTTTATGTAAATACATAACATATTTTTCAATAAAATTAATATTTTTTGCGACGATTTAATAATTGCATATTATTTTTAACGCGTTTTTAATATATTTCAAGAGAAAAAAATTATTTTAATTTCGCAATTACAATAAGATAATTTTTTTCATGCACTTAAAATAACATGCTAATACAATAACTAATTAAAATTGCAAAAGTTGAATTACGAAATTGAAAAAAATGAATTAAGATACAAATGAAATTAAACTCTACTTGTAGAGAGAGAAAAAAAAAGAATTTCAATAATTTTTTTAATTTTTGTAAAATAAAATATGTCATTTATTTATCATTAAAACTATATCCGATAAATATTTAATATAACTAATAAGGAGGTGACATGTGACAGGTTGTAGAATGAGGTTGGGTTGTGAAATTGGTTAGTTAACCAACCCAAACCAGTTGTCCAAATTAATTTCTTTTCTACTTTTTTTTTTTCTATTAATTTCCTGTGGTTTAGCGCACGACCTTTCCCCGAAGTCGTTGATAAACTCAGCTTTAGGGTGTATTTGATTAAGATTGCGGAGGACTGAGCCAAACTTCACTGAATGAGTTAATAAATATACTTTATTGTAATTTGGTTTCCTAAATCTATTGAGGGAAACCTTAAGCAACCCTCCTTAGTTGAGATAAAAAAATTTCCAACAAGCTTGTAGTTCAATTCAATACAATTTTGTATAGTGCGGTGTGGTTTAGTACGATTTTTTGTTTGGAAATTGAGAGATATTCAAATTCGTACAAAAAAAAAAAAACCTGTTTAGAAAAAATTAAATGGCCAACAAATGTTTTCGATTCTGAACTTCTTCGGTTCGATTTGGATAATCTCCAAGCTCCTGCACAATCATAATTTAAATTAATTTTTGTGGGAAATTATAATTTGGTAGTGCATGAAAATAGAGTGATCTTGGTCTATAATCTGCTTGAAGTTGCGTGATAAAAGTTTTCCAGAATAAGATTTTACGTGACTATGATGATCAATTTTAAGGGCCCGCTTGGTTGGATGGTTTAGGGGAAGGGAATGGGAATGAATGAGACTCATTCCCGTTTATGGTGCTTGGTACATAATGAATAAGTTAATCAATACACTCATTTCATTAACAATTCCTCTCATCTTATTTTATAGTATGATTGACCCCTCATTCATATCCATTACCATTACCATTGATGATTTACAACCAAACGGGCCTTAGTGTTTACAAATACTTCAAAATAATTTATGCAACAAATAGAAGTAGTGTTAAGTCCCCAGAAGAGTTTGCAAACTCCCATAGTTTTGTTAGTAATTCTCGACAACATCTAATGTACGCAGCGGAATAAACAGTCGAGAATATTGATCGTGATTTATAACTGATATAAACGTTGAGCATAAATTACGCTAAAGTTGGAACAACTTACTTGTTGCGTAATTGATCGGACTGAATTGCGCGATTGATTCACCACTTCAGGTATCCACGCGTATATATCGTCCGCCGCAAGAACTATCCTCGGTATAATTGTCAATAATGATCGCTAGGAAATCCCTTATTGAACAATATGGTGTTTTGTCTGACAAGATTAATTATCCCTACAATAGGGAATAGACATATATATAGCGCATATACCCTAGGTATATGGGCCTAATATTCTGGCCTGCTTTAATTAATTAATTAATATAACCTAATAATAATTAAAGCCCATATCCTAATCTAGTCCATAACTTTCAATCTCCCACTTGGACTAGCATTAGATATAATTCGTAACACCAATATTGTACCCTTAAGCAGAACATAAAGTGTGACCCTTCAGGCCCCCATTATCGACGATAATCTAATTAAAGTTTGCACAAAACTCCTAGACTGCGTTGTGCAGCGAACTCGATATATGAAGGACGTTTACGTGAATTCGTAAAACAACCTTTATATGAAGTTTATGTAATATCCCTTCATTCACGAACCACCCGATTGAGCCTAGGATCTGCCATGTGTCTATCCAAATAACTCAATCATTTTTCTCATCTTTATTATATGACACATTCGATCATATTCAATTACTTTAATCGAATATATCTTTTGCATTAGCCAATGACTTTATTGTCAAATAATATAGAGAAATATGAGTGTTCTCTCGAGTTTCAATCGAGGAATGAATCCCATTCTTGGCTCAACTACCATTTCCATTTGCCTCAATCCTCCTTTGGGAGGCAAGCGTTGTACTTGGTCAAAGTTCATCACTTAACAAACAAAATGAGTATTGACCTCAGGTCTAAGGATCATTACATACTCCACACACTAATAAACCGTAGACACTAAACAAACGGTTTAATAGTAGGGCGTACCAATACTCTCCAAAGTATTCATGTGTCCATCATAGATATCTAATATCTAATAGTCGTGAGACCCACTACATTCTCTAAGAATATGATGCAGACCACATGCTAACCTATTGTATGTCATCAATATCCCATTCTTGATGACCATCGGTTATGACAATTTTAGAATCATACTATATCATTTATGTCTCACACCATAAATGTCAGTCATAATTCAAGGGAACAATCACAAGAATAATAACAAACCATCAAAATAATTATTCTAATAAATGCATAAACCCATAAGATAAACATATTATCATAGAATGTGATCAAGTTTTGAATGTCTTCACAAAAAGGTTTCTAAGACATACAAACTATAAACTGCCACTGAATCAAAGCCAACTACTAACATGTCTAACGCCTAAGCTCTCAAAGTGCTTGTTATGTTTTGCTATACACAACGGCTTGGTGAAAGGATCAACCAAGTTGTCATCAGTGGGTACTCTATCTAATTTTACTTCTCCCCTATCTATTATTTCTCTAATCAAATGATATCTCCGGGGAACGTGTTTGTTTCTGTTCGTGGCTCTGGGTTCCTTTGCTTGCGCAACCGCACCAGTGTTGTCACAATACAGCGGTATTGCACTGCTGGCACTTGGAACGATACCTAGTTCTTTTACGAACTCTAACAAAGCAACAGCCTCCTTGGCAGCTTCAGACGCAACAATATATTTAGCTTCAGTGGTAGAATCGGCAGTTGTGCTCTGTTTGGAACTATTCCAACTCACTGCACCACCATTGAGGATGAAAACATATCCTGACTGAGACTTGAAGTCATCATGGTCTGTTTGGAAGCTAGCATCAGTATACCCAGTAACTGATAACTCTGGCTGCCCACCATAGACTAAGAAATATTCTTTAGTCCTTCTAAGGTACTTAAGAATAGTCTTGACAGTTCTCCAGTGTATCTCACCGGGATTTTGCTGAAATCTGCCTGTCATGCTGAGTTCATAAGCCACATCTGGCCTAGTACATATCATGGCATACATAATAGATCCTATAGCCGAAGCGTACGGGATCTTTTTCATGTAAGTCATTTCTTTGTCATTAGAAGGGCAACCTTTCTTAGACAATATAATGCCATGTCCCATAGGAAGAAATCCTTTCTTAGAATTTTCCATTGAGAAGCGTCTTAGCAATTTGTCTATGTAAGTAGACTGAGACAATCCCAACATCCTATTAGGTCTATCTCGATAGATCTTAATTCCAAGGATGTAGGAAGCCTCACCCAGATCCTTCATCATGAAGGAGCTAGACAATCAATCTTTCACGGATTGCAACATGGAACGATCGCTTCCCATTATCAGTATATCGTCAACATATATGATAAGGAAGACAACATTTCCATTCTTGCGTTTACTATAAACGCATGGATCCTCTTTGCTTCTGACAAAATCAAACAATTTGATAGCTCTGTCAAAGCAAATATTCTAACTCCTAGATGCTTGCTTGAGTCCATAAATGGACTTCTTTAACTTGCATACTCCATTCGGCTTTTCTTTGGATATAAAACCTTCAGGCTGTGACATATACACAGTACCTTCGAGTTCTCAATTGAGAAACGCGGTTTTGACATCCATTTGCCAAATGTCAAAGTCATAGTATGCAGCTATTGCAAGTAATATCCTAATGGACTTGATCTTAGCGACTGACGAAAAGGTTTCATCATAATCAATGCCCTCGCGTTGACTATAACCCTTTGCCACCAACCTAGCCTTGTAGGTTTGTACCTTGCCATCTGCATCTCTCTTCTTCTTGAAGATCCATTTGTAGCCTATGGGGCGAGCCCCATCTGGCATATCAACTAGTTCCCAGACTAGATTGAGGTACATCGAGTCCATTTCAGATGTTAAGGCAGCCAGCCACATCTTCGAATCGGTGCCTGACACCGCTTCGATATAGGTCTTAGGTTCGTCGTCTTCTGAATTAACCTCATCATCTTGGTTCTCAACCAATAGATTTAGTCTTTCAGGTGCACAACGATTCCTTTGAGGCCTATTGAGTTGGTTTTGCGTTGGTTCAGACGGTTTATTCTGATCGTGATGAGGTTCCTGCATGTTGAGGTTTTCAACATTTGGAATATTCTCAAGAATTTCACTATGATTTTCTTGAGGTGGGGTTGATACAATATCTTGACTTTGATGCATCTCATTGTCTTGAGGTGACCCTCTAAGAGTCATTTTCCCTCCCAATAGATCATCAAAAACTCCCACTGAATTCTTGTCCACTCCATTGGACAATACCTCATCCTCCATGTTATCTTGTGGTTCTTGAATTTCTTCAAGATCTACTGTGTTGTAACCTTGTTCCTTGGAGACATAATTATCTTCAAGAAACGTCACATTTCTGGATACTATCACCTTGTGATCTCCAGGACAATAGAATTCATACCCTTTGGTTTCTCTAGGATATCCCACAAAATAACATTTTTCACTTTTAGTTTCCAACTTATCAGTCATCATCTTCTTAACAAAAGCAGGACAACCCCAGGTCCGCATATGGTTAAGACTCGACTTTCTGCCACACCATAATTCATATGGTGTTTTCTCGACCGATTTAGAAGGAACTCTATTCAGAATATAAACTGCGATAAGTAAGGCATAACCCCAAAGGAATAAAGGGAGACTGGTGAAACTCATCATGGATCGAACCATATCTAATAAATTTCGATTTCTCCTTTCAGATACTCCATCCATCTGTGGTGTACCTGGAGGTGTCCAATCTGATCGGATTCCATGTGATTTCGAGTAATCAAGAAAATCTCGGCTCAAGTATTCCCCTCCTCGATCTGATCGAAGAGTCTTAATACTTTTCCCAAGTTGTTTCTCAACTTCTAACTTAAACTCCTTAAATTTCTCGAAGGCCTCAGATTTTTGTTTCATCAGATACACATATCCATACCTTGAGAGATCATCAGTAAAAGTTATGAAGTACGAATATCCACCTCTTGCTTGAGTTGGGAACGGTCCACACACATCTGTGTGGATCAACTCAAGCACAACCTTGGCACGTAGCCCTTTCCCAGAAAGTGGTTTACTTGTCATCTTTCCTTTGAGACAAGATTCGCAAGCACCATATGATTCGAAATCAAATGATGTGAGATAGTCTAACTTTCTCAATCTTGCTATTCTTTTCTCATTGATATGACCAAGTCTACAGTGCCAAAGATAGGTTTTATTATTCGTATTACTTAGCTTAGGTCGTTTGTTTGGTACATTGAGAATATTTGTTAACATTCAAGCATATATAAACCATTCGAAAGAGAGGCAATTCCATAAAACAATCCATTAAGCGAAAACGAGCATCTACTGTTTGCAAAATGGAAGGAAAAACCTTGAATGTCTAACATTGGAATGGAAATAATATTCTTTGAAATTATAGGAACAAAATAACAATCATGTAAATCTAGTCTATATCCTGAAGGAAGATCTAATCTATAAGTCCCTACACGTTCAGCAGCAACTCTTGCTCCATTTCCCACGCGTAAGTCGACCTCCCCAGGCCTCACTTTCCTGCTGTCACTTAGACCCTGCACATTATTACAAATGTGTGAGCCACAAGCTGTATCTAATACCCAGGATTGTGAATTGTTTATAGACATATTTATCTCAATGACAAACATACCTGAGCTCCCATTCAATGCACCTTGTGCTTTGAACTTTGGGGAGTCTCTCTTCCAGTGTCCCTTCTCGTGACAGAATAGACACTCATCCTTTGGCAGTTTCGGCTTCTTTTGAATCCCTCCACTCTTAGGCTTCAAGGCCACATCACTAGATGCTTTCTTCTTCTTCTTTTGCTTATTCTTCCTTTTGGAAGAGTTCGCAGAAGAGCTCACCATGAGCACAGATTTGCCTTTAGAAGTGGAAGACTCATAGGTCTTAAGCATGTTGTGAAGCTCAGGCAAAGTCACCTTCGTGTTGTTCATGTTGAAGTTCACTATGAAGTTTTCAAAAGAACTATGAAGTGACTGCAAGATCAGATTAGTTGAGACACTTGAGGGTAACACCGTTCCAATCGATGTCAACCTCTCAATTAATCCAATCATCTTCAGTACATGCTCAGAAACCTGGGCCCTATTATGAAGTTTACACTTAAAGAGGTCACTGAGTATCTCATACTCCATTGTCTGAGCTTATGAGGCGTACAGACTCTCCAAGTATTTTATCATCTCATAAGGGAGCATGTGTTCATGTTGCCTATGCAGTTCGATACTCATCGAAGACAACATGACACACTGAGCCGACGTGGCATCCTCAACATGCTTCCTATGAACATCTGCGTCAAACTTAGCATACTCAGGAGAAGTTTTGTCGGGGATGACACCGATTGGTTCGTCCAAGATGTACTCAACCTTTTCTTGCCTTAGCACCAAGCGCAAGCAACGGAGCCAATCCGTAAAGTTGGACCCAGTCAACTTGTTTGATTCCATCAAACATTTATAAGCCAAATTCGACATTTTTATCTGATCAGAAAATAATCAAACGAAAAACATAAATTAGAATAAAGTAAATAAAGATCACACTCATATCACTAATCAAAACAAGGGTTTATTGTAATGATTAGCTCCCACGAATTTTAATATATTATGCGTCCCCAAACACAAAATACGAATTTATAATAATTATAAATCTTAGTGGTCCAAGATCCAAGTCTATATTACTATAGTCTCTGCTTTGGCTGATGACTACAACAATATACTAGGTAGGCCTCTAAGCCAATTGCAACAACAATTTTGCAATTCTTGGTTAATTAATCCAACTAATTTCGCGTCCTTAAACTATTTTGGTCGCTTTGGCGTCACAAAATAATTTAAGCAAGTCAATTCCATCACACGATGCCAACCATGCATCTATGTATGAGTCCCGACCTCGTTGTTTTAGAGTAAACACTTTGGTGTAAAACTCGTGGACGAAGAGATCAAGAATTTCATACAATTATGATGGACGACACTTTTATTTCTAAATAAGACTTGGTTTTATTTGGGGATTTTATATGTGATACTAATTGTTAAATTTAATATCTAATATTAAATTAAACGCAATTACTGGGTGCCGCCTACCCAGGCATAAGAAATGCGGACCACACATATTGGGCGCCGCCTACCCGTACATAATTTCGCGGACTACATGTATTGGGCGCCGCCTACCCAAACATAAAAGCGGTCTTAAATTACTATAATTTAAATTGAATAAGCATAAAATCATAGAATATCTTATCACATAATATCAAATAAATGCTCAACGAATAAAATTATTAATCCAATTAAAATTTTATTCTTTAATTAAATGTGGATTAAAATTAAATATATTAATTTCAAATTAATATATACATATACTTTCAATATTAATTCTAAATTAATATAAAATATATAAGTCTAGTATTATTCTTTCAAAAATAATAATACTATTAAAATTTATTAATCTAATTAATAAGTTAATTTTAGATAAATATATTAATTCCAAATTAATATAAGTATACTTTAATGTTAATTCCAAATTAACATAAATGTATAAGTCTATTATTATTATTTCAAAATAATAATAATAAGATTTATTAATCTAATTAACAAATTAATATTGTAATTGGCTCTTAAGATTTAATCTAATTAATAAATCTAATTTATTAACTAAATAATTTTTTTTTTTTGTTAGTCTGATATTATAAAACTGGACCAACCCACTCCAATAAGTCCAGCCCAATTAAATAATTAACAGCAGGCCCAATTAAAACTGATCCAAAATTAACACAAGTCCACCGGCGCAAGGGATTTAGGCGGCCCAAATGTTCAGTCCGGCCCAATCTGAGCCCAGAAACAACTGACGAAATCCAAATTCAGCCCGGCCCAAAATCCAAACAGCCCAGCCCAAACCAAAACCCTTTTAGGGTTTGGGCTGGCACAACCTGCTGCCCCTTGGCTGTCGACAGCCGCGATGCTGGCGGCGGCACCGCCACCGCTCCGTCGCGCCGCCACTGCAACCAGCAACAACAGGCGTAACAGCAGCAGTAGACTGCCGCCGACGTCACCACCATCGTAACTCGCGCAGCGGCAGCAGCAACGCTGCAACAGCAGCCGACCCACGCCCCGTTCGATGCATCACTGGACCTCGCCTCCGCCGCCTGCCTCACGCAGTAGCAGCGAGCATCGTCGCCGTCGCCAGCGAGCACATACGCAGATGACAGATTTGAGATTCAGATTTTTTTTTTTTTTTTTTTTTCGAGTTCTCGTAACCATGTTTAGGACAAGAAACTGTTTTAAAACTTAAAACTTATTTCAACTATTTGAAACAATTTCGCAATTTTCAAAGTATAACAAAATCTTGTTAAACTGATTTGGAAAATCAATTGCTGTATTTTAAATTTTACGAATTCTTTTTTAATCCACAAATAATTGAGTTAAAACAATTATAAATCGAGCCCCGTGCTCTGATACCACTGTTAGTAATTCTCGACAACATCTAATGTACGCAGCGGAATAAACAGTCGAGAATATTGATCGTGATTTATAACTGATATAAACGTTGAGCATAAATTACGCTAAAATTGGAACAACTTACTTGTTGCGTAATTGATCGGACTGAATTGCGCGATTGATTCACCACTTCAGGTATCCACGCGTATATATCGTCCGCCGCAGGAACTATCCTCGGTACAATTGTTCAATAATGATCGCTAGGAAATCCCTTATTGAACAATATGGTATTTTGTCTGACAAGATTAATTATCCCTACAATAGGGAATAGACATATATATAGCGCATATATCCTAGGTATATGGGCCTAATATTCTGGCCTGCTTTAATTAATTAATTAGTATAACCTAATAATAATTAAAGCCCATATCCTAATCTAGTCCATAACTTTCAAGTTTTACTTAGTTTTCAAATAGTAATGTCTCGTTTCTTATTTCAAGTACAAAGTTTAAACTTTTTATTCACAGGTTACTTTTAGATGATTGTATATGTCAAATAGTGTAAATAAAATTGATAATTTTTTAAGAGTTGTAACTTGATCAAATTGATAAAAGATAGAACATTGTTCATTTTCATTTATGAAAATATATGGAGATCTAATGACTAACTGCATTTTGATCTCCAAAACTGAATGTATGATGAATTATCTAAGTGGGACAATATCCACTCGGATAGGGTAGAATTTACTCTTCTTTTATGGAACAGGAATATGATGTACCCGAAAAGTATCACCAATAGAAGAGGGGCAAACGAATGTTTCTAACTAAACAAGGGAAAAACGAAGTAGCGAATTGTTGGAACAATTTTATTAAAGGGTCCACCGATATAGTAATTTCGAAGGATTAAAAACAGATACTAGAAATCACACAAGATGTAAACGACGCTCTTGACTTTAAGACTACTCAAAACGTAGACACAACATCAACGCCAAGAAAGTCATGCATTTACAAACTTCAAAATTACAAAAGCAAACAAAACGAAACCAAGAACCAAAAAAAAAGGGGTAAGAAGCACTATACAAAAAGTACTCATCTATTCATCTACACAAATTTTATTGTACAAAGGGTGCACGAATCTTATATGTATAATATGGATTGTGGGCTACTAATAGTATTTATACTGAAATGTTATGTATTAGTATTTATGATGAAATGTATTACTCCTTCCATCCCATCTTATCTTGCACACTTTCTATTTTTGTTCGTCTCAGACGAACTTGCACACCCTTAAAAAGGAAAGTTATAACACAATCTCCACCCTCAATCAACCTTTGAAAAATCAACAAAATCTCAAAAAACAATTTTTCTTAATACTTGTGACAACCTCCCATGTGCAAGATAAGATGGAACGGAGGAAGTACTTGTTAAAAAGGAAGGAAGTACTTGTTAAAAAGGAGGGTATATATTTTTCAACTTAATAAATTTCTTCAGAACAAATAATACGTTTCAGTATAAACAGGGATACATTTTAATGAATCGACTTACAACTCAGAATTATAAGCATCTAAAAAAAATTGTATATCTGAAAAGTTGTGAAAGTAGAAATATGCATACACATTTTACCAAACCTACAACTACAATTTAATTTAGAAAAAAAATTCCAAGGTAGTATATAAAATATGTTGGGATTAGCCAAACTTATCTCAATAGCTGGGGTGCATCTAATCTATACCTCCATATAGAATACCCTAAAACCATTAATTTCGGGGAGAAAAGGTGAAGTACCCCTGTCAGAGGGTACTCACCCTTTTTTTTACTTAGTTGATTTTTTTCCTGATAATATGCCCCGAAATGACCAAATTGTCCTTTTGTTTTTTTATTAAAAATGCTCTTCATTATTCTGATTTTTCTTAAAACGAGCGAGCATACTTTTATTTCAATTCAGTCCTTATATTCTTATCCTTTTGGTTTTGTCCAAATAAATTTTCGTCCAATATTTTCTTAATTATAAATTGACCCCACAATTAATTTTCTCATGCAAAATTAATCTTTAGTATTAATATGGAAATAGTCAATTACGACCATATCAGGCACATCATGCTTCCGTCAATTAAATTCTTGAAACATAAATCAAGTTTTGTACCTTTTTGACCGAATTGCCGTCGGGTCATATCCACCGGGTTTTACGAACTGTTCCTCACAGCCCAACCACACGATCGCAATCGTGTGGTTTGAGACGTAGACTCCTTCAACAGCAACCAGCACAGCCTCGTTTCGTTTCCTACCTCGAGGCGTACAGTATTTTCTTGATTGATGATCAGAAATAAAGTTTATGGAACACGATGAACAAAAAGCCCATTTTTTATTAAGAAATCATGAACTTATTATTACATTAGTACATCTCCTTTTGGGAGGAGACGACTTGTTTAGCTACTCATGGTAGCTATGCTCTCCTCACACATACACTCGAAGAAATTATAATGGAAAAACTGGAAACTAGCTATTACAAATTTTATTGTTGTAAGAAAACAGAGGGGAATGGTCGATGCCTTCTGCTTCCTTCTACCCTGTATTTATAGAGGTTTGAAACCCCTATCCTTGAATTATTGCGTCCAGTTGTAAGCTTTTGATTCGTCTCTCAAATTTTCTGGATGCATCTTCTTATTTGGATCACATGCATGTGGTCCCTCCTTCACATGGTTCACATGTTGTGGACCCTTGCCTCACATGCAGACTTTAATTATTCTGCTGTGAATGCCTCCACCTTTTGTCGTTTTGGGTGGATGCGATTCTCGTGACTCAACCCATTGCTGCTTGTCGGAGACCCCTTTATTAATTTTTTTTGGATGGTCCCCTTGGCATCTTTTGCTTTCTCGATGGTTCTTTCTCGTTTCTCTTCCCTTTGTCATTGATGACAGGGAACGCTTGCCCGAATAGTGCCTTTTCCAGTTCTGGGCACCTGGGGCAAATCCGACTCATCCACCGTCCATTATGCGCCATATTGCAATACTTTCTGGCGGTTTCTGAACTTGCTGGCAGCTCGTTCTTCCATAACATCTCTCTCTTTTGTTCAAAGATAGTCTCTGCATATGGAGAGGTTTTGGATGTCATGGTATTGATCAAAAGTGATCCATTCGCCGTCTTGTGGAAGACTTTGAAGCTTCCTTTGATCTTTCTCATTTCCATGAGACAAACCCATATGCCCCAAGCTCTCCGTGTAGTAATATCATCTCCGTGAAGGTTGATACTAGGGGAATCTTGTGATTTGGGGCAGACATATTTTTGTTTGCCTGTCTGGGATCAGGTCTTTATAGCTTTATAAAATGAAAAGCTGGGTAAGACCCGTTCTTGTATGGTTCCGGAGCTGCTGATATAAACTTCAGCTCCAGAATATCTCCCCGTTCGAGATGATTGTTGTTCTCCCATGTCTCGAACACAACATTGAATATCCATCCCGGAAGTTTTGAGATTTCCGGGAAACTTGGTGCCACGGTATGAACCGAAGCTAGAGCTCCAAAATCATACCATTCTTTTATTTCTTGTGGACTGGCTCCTGGGTTCGTCCACATTCTCGGATATTTACCAGATCGATCAATCTGGCATTTTGCTGGGTTAACTCCAGCCTCTGTAAGAATTTTCTCCCATGTTCTTTGATAAACCTAAAACGGAGAAACTTTAAGATCGTTAATATCAATCTTAGAGGTACCAGCCATTGGCCTAAGATTGATCTCTCCCTCTTTTACCCCATAGGTGATGGGTTGGCTTGAGACATCAGGAGGAGTATCCTCCGTTTGCTCAATTGTTTCTTTAGCTAGATCCGTGTAGGGATCCAACTTAGAACTCGTGCTCACAGTACTTGAATCTGTGGCGACCGGGTTAGAGGCCCGTTCTCGAAACTCGACCTTTTGCTTTCCTGAAAAGCTTTCCGTCGGATAGGAATAATCAGGCTGTCCCAGAGGCAATTACTTGCAAGTTTGGTAGCCTTTAGCGCGCTTTGAACTTTTGACAAGTCCTCCTATTGTACTCGACCCGCGACTTTGGCTTGAATATCCAAGTCGTTGATCCTCTTATCAAGCTCCTCCAAACGTTCCTGGAGATGCCTGTATCCTGTTAGGATGGAGTTGGCTTCACTGGACTCCATCTCTCGTTAGAAAGTTGCAAAGAATTCTTTCTCATTGATGTGCCATCTTGCTGCTTCGTTTTCTGCAAAGAGACCGCTGCAGTATCGGCATGGCACTTCTCCATTAGGGGTAGCTTTGGTTAATACTGCTGCCCACCAATGATAACTGGCATCTGTATAGAGTACCAATTCTTCATCATCACTTGGTATTGCAAGCTTTGGAAGATCTTTACAGATCTCTTTAAGCTGTAATACTGATTCTTGGTGTTCTTTTTCCCATTTGAAATCTGCATCTTTCTTTAACAATGGGCTGAACACCTTCCTGTATTTTGCTAGGTTTTTAATAAACATCCCGGCAAAATTGACAACTCCAAGAAAACTTTGAAGTTGCTTCTTGTCTTTGAGGTCTTCTGGAAATCCTTGCACCTTCTCTACTATATGTTTTTGAAGGATGATTCCAGACTCATCGATCTCGATCCCAAGGAACTCGATCTGTCTAGTGGCGATTACTGCTTTCTTTTCTGATAGCACTAATCCTTCCTTATGACAAACTTCCGAAAAGATCTCCAGATGTTTGATGTGTTCCTTCATATTCCTTGAAGCAATGAGTATATCATCGACATATACGAACATGAATTTAAAATAATCTTTAAACAGATTATCCATCTTCCTTTGAAATATCTGGGGGGCATTTGCTAATCCCATTGGCATCACGTTCCAGATATAATGTCCTTGTGGTGTGGAAAACGCCGTATACTTCTTGCTGGCCTCTTCCATTTTAATCTGATAGAAACCAGATTTACAATCAAATTTAGAGAATACCTTTGCATCCTTGATGCAGTTCACCAAGTGTTCTCTACTTGGGATATAATATCCGTCGAATTCCAAGATATTGTTGATCCCTTTGTAATTGATCACCAATCTTGGCTTTCCTCTCTTCATTTCTCCATGGTTTCTCACCAGAAATCCTGGGCTACTGTATGGAGAGATTCCTTCTGAAATCAACTTAAGGTCCAGATGTTCCTTAAGTATTTTCTTCATATCCTCACGATCTACCTGATTCATAAGAATTGGTTTGTACCGAACAAACTCATTTTCTTTTTCGATTTTCACCTTCAAAGTTGCCTTGAGTTCATTTTTGTTCCACCCTGCTAGAGGATCTTCATTGAAATTCCTCTTTATCCTCTTCTTGTCATCTTCTAAAGATATTTGTTCTTCAATGGTGATATCAAGTTGTGGACTTGCTTCCATAGACACCTTGAGGAATTGGATTGTCTCTTTTGACATTCTCTCATCCTTTTCTCCTCCTAATGTTTCAGCTCGATATTGAAGGAGTGCATCTCCATATCTTCGCTGATCCTTCATTTTTGGGTGACTTAGTTTTCCTTCATCACCACGCTTGCTGCGAAAATTAGTGGGCATTTTCCGATGAAATGCCTCCCTTAATCTCTGAACAATAATCTTATGATCACATAGGGTTGTGAAAATAAGCTTTCTTGTTTCATTTTCTTGTGTAAACTGCTTGAATGTCTGTAGGAAATTGTTTCCTAACAGAATATCTGCCCCTGTATCATGGAAATAAATTGGTGGAGTCTTGACTTTGTACCATGGGGTATCTCCGGCTCCGCCAATCATGATTTCCGCTTGCTTAATTCCTCGTTTGAGGATAAGAACCCTCTTAGAGAAATCTCTTCCTGCAATAGCTGGTAGATCTTCTCCTACTCCTGTAGGAAAGATTTCTGGCTTTGCTTTGCATATTCCTGCGCCTGAGTCAATGTAGGCCGCGAAATATTCTGCTCGATATTTTTCATATAACATCCCTATAGAGATGTATATTGAGAATGGACTAGTAGCCATTAATAGCGGGCCTCTTTCTTCATAGAACCTGGTATTTTCTATGAGCCACTGTAAAGACCACCCTATCTGGCTGTCGTTCCCAAGGTTTGTGCCCCTCGAGAAATTCCAATCCAAGAATAAGACGCCCATTTTCTCGTCCTGCTATTCCTTGGATTATCAACTCGTTTTCTCCTAGCTGGAGAAGTCCTTCAAATCTCCCCAATGAAGGTTGTTGTAGATAATATAGGACGTCACAAGGAAACATGTTATCCTTTTGAGTGATATCGAATACTATCTCCACTTCTCTCCATCCCTCTGGACATTTTAATTCACCTTTAGTTGTGAATTTTTCTGGCTCCAGATTCTCTTGTGAGATAGGTCTCTTTTCCCAACTCCGACTCATGATTCTACTATCATGAAAAGAAACCCTTCTTGGTTCGAACCTTTGACTTGTAGCTCTAGTCATAATAGGTTGATCCGCGATCCGCATATCCATCTCATGGATTGGTGGCAACTCCATAATCTCCGGACGGACTGCATGGGCCACCTGCTCGAAGATATCTGGTATTTCGATGAACTCCTTTCCCACGAACAGTTCTGAATGGTGGGTATTGGACAGTGCATACGAAATACTATAGGTAATAGAGTATGGTCTATTCCCTTCTTTCATCAACTCCTTGTTCTTGAAATCTTGATGAAGAGTTAGAACTCTATTAAAATCGCGATCTGCCAAGTTATAGGCAATCCTTGGATAAATGTAGGATACCAATTTCCCGGCATATAGATTTCCTGAGATTCCTCCCAGCTTGCATCTCGCAAATTCTTGATTCTTTTGTCGAAGATAGCAATATCAATCGGAGAATCTATTCCTTCTTTGAATGTTGATTTGATCAGAATTCTGATGGCTCCGATATGGATCCATTGCATCTTCTGAGCAATCTCTCTATTCATCCTGCTTAGTTCCTCTCTGATCTCTTTCATCGGAACTAGTTGCATCTCCATCACATTACTTGTCAGTTCCATGGGAATTGCAATTTCCCCTGCTGTGACCTTGTAAATGATATGATGCTTTCTCTTCTTTAGGAAATGTCCCAAAGTCTTGTCCAATCTCCCGACTGAAAATCCATCATAGATTTGGAGTTTTGGGTCTTCTTTCTTAATTTTCATAAGAGTCTTATGAGAAATTGACATTTGTGAGAAGAACCCGGAGAGATCTTCTTGCGTCTCCTGTCGGAAGACGTCCTCTTCTTCAGTCTGATTCTGATTCCGAAGACTCATCCTCGCCATAATCTTCTTCTTCGTATATGCTTTCATCTGAAGGGATTCCTTCAAACTGATATACTTGAATTAGATCCTGAAAGTATACAGCCTCTTCCATTTCTGGAGTTGCTTCAAACTTTCTGATTCCTCGTCTTTGATTGTCTGGACAGTCTGTTGATATGTGGCCTTTTGCACCAAATGTCCAAAAATTGCAATCTTTGAAACTTTCATTAGCTCTTGTATGAGCCCTTCTGAAAGTTTTCCTTGTTGATGATGATCTTCCCATGCTCATTTGATTTGAGCCTGAGGAAGAACTTCTACTCCGACTTGGTCCTGACCTCTGCCCTGTTTTGTAACTACGGGCCTTTTGTTTGGACCAAAACTTTCTAGGTCTCCATGAAGTCCTAGATTTCTGGTTACCATCTCCTCTGGCATAAGGATGATTTCTCTTTTTCATCTTCTTTTGCCTAAATGGTTGTCCTCCCACAATAGTAGGAATATCGTTTTCAACGCAGCATAGAGGAACACTTTTGTTTATTCCTATTAGCCTCTTGTAATTCTTATGGAGCGCCGCTTGATAGCACCACTCAGCAAGCTTGATTTTGAGGAACGACATCCTTCTTGCCACGGTATCCAATCTATTCTCTAGAGGTGGCTGATATTCTTTAATCAACATTTCTCTCCATGGACTAGGGATCTTGGCAAAGAATAATGGAATGGCGTCTCGTTCCTCGATTTTTGATTTCCATCTATACTCTATAAAGAGTTTGATGAACTCATCTACGTGACAAATATCACGTAACTCCAGGCTATGAAGTGCTTGCCTGTATCGTCTGGCCTTATCGTCTTCAGCTCCTTCAAAGTAGCCTACTCCAACGAATCCTACTTTAAGTACTTGAGCCATTTTGTCGACGATCTCTGCTAAGGCTTCGCCAGCCCAGACATTTTCTACTATCTCAAGATTAGTAGCTTCCCAGGAAATTTTCGCAGATCCTTCCAAACTTATCTTCAGAAGTGAGATAAAGTTTTCTTTATCCAGCTCTAGCGTACCAGCTGCAATCTTCATTGCTCCTGCCCACTCATCTATGAGTAGTTCTCGGTTCTTAAAGTCTAATGTATCCAGGTTGAGAACTACTCCGTATGGATGTATTGGCTCCAACTGAGATCTCCCATAAGGCGATTGCATTAAGTTTGGCCTTGGGGATCTCTTTCTTGTCTCTGCGGGAAATATATAAGCCCCAGTAGAGAAATCTCCCGTTGGTGGTATATTTCCACCTGTTGGAGGGTCATGGGATCCCTCGCTTTCTGCCACATTTGTTGGATTCTGTGGTGTATTTCGTGGAATCTGTTGTTGTCCCGTAGATACCTTTTCCTGCATTTTTAGATCTACAAGACCCAATCCTGCAAAGGATTGTGCAAGGTCGTGTAAATCCTCTAGATTTATTCTATCCATTAGGATAGACTCTTCCGGTTTAGAAAAGCAATCATCTTTTCTGTATCCGTCAGTTCTCTCTTTACTTCGGTAGTTTTCCCCTTTTGATGCAATAGGGGTTCTGTGCCGAAAGATGGGGAACCTTCTCTTCTCCTGGCCATACTTGGCTTTGTTTCCAAGATGGTCAATCTCCTTTGAACCTCCTTGAGTGCTTCAAGGATTTTCTTCTGTTGGTCGAGGATGGTCTCTCCATAACTTTGGACCGTCTTCTGGATTTTTCTAAGATCTGTAATCTTAGATTTTTCTCCACTTACTTCTTCCCAATTCGGTCCCTTCATGATTTTTTCCAGAAATGTAAATGTGGTTTCTGGATATCCGATGGGGACTGATTGGGACGCCTTCTCCAGATTTCCTTGGTAGGAAATCTTCCTTGGATGCTGGTGAAATGGATGAGATCAGCTGCATTTCCTTCTACAGGAATTTCCTATTTAAGGGTCTTTCGTCTGATTTCTTCTCTTGTTTCATCATCGTTTGGCATCTTGAAAGGTTGTCGTAACTCGTGGTTGAGTCTCTTAGTTCTTTCAAGAGTCCGTTCACATCTTCAGATAAATTCTCCAAAGAAATCCTGTTTCTGTCTTTCCAAAATACTAGTGATATTCCCGTGCGATGCACGAAAGTTTATTTAAAAATTAATGATTTTAATAAAACTAAATATGTTATAATCTAATATTTAAATATGTGATCGTCTTATCCTAATAATTTTTTTTTTAAATATAGGATATAACATAAATAAAATTATAAGTAATGTAAATATAAGTTTCTTATACGTCATATATGAATTTGATATAACTTACTTTATATATAGGTATATATATTATATAGATTAACATTAAGATAAATATCCAATATAAAAAAATCTTTTTCAAAATGATCATTTCTTATCTTTGAAATCAAAACACACATTCATTATGTCTGCATCATTCTTCACCTATGTGCATAATAGCTTAATTAATTATGAATATTAAAACAAACATAAACATCAAACTATCAACTCATATTATTAAATAAAATAAACTGGATAATGTTATAAGAAAATTAATTTTCTTTAATTTTTTTCATTTTACTTTAAATATTTAAATTTATCTAAATAAAATTTTAAATTCTAACTATAAATATCTCCTTTTAAAAAAACTTATTTGCAAGTTTTAGTACTTTACTTGGTATTTACGGTATACAAAGAATAACAAATTAACAAAATAAAATTCAAAAGTTATTCAATAGTTGGAATAACAAAATAAAACATATGAGTGCTTCAATATTTCTTGATACTTTCATATATATGTTGAAAAATTTCAATTAAATTATACATTTATATTGTAAATCGTAGATTCATTTAAAGATATACATTGGTTAATGTAAAAAAAAAAAATTGCTTAGGTTACAAAATGTGGGGAAAAAAAAAAAACATAATTGAGATTGGTTAATTTGGCCCAGTATTGTTTAGGTTGCAAAGTCTAAAAAACATATAGTTCTAGTTGGTTAATTTTTCTTATTTAAAAGAAGTTTAGTTGCAACTTGTATAATATCATAGTATAGGTTGCAAATTGTAATTATTTATAGAAAAATAACATTAATATATCTAAATATAAAAAATTAATAATTTTTTTAAGATTAATCGTCATATATAAAGTTATATATATGAGCAAAAATCATAGTTTTGTGATTTACCAACAAAAATAATTATTATATCAAATAAGCATTAGTAAATTCAATAATTTAATAAGCTGATTATAAATCAAATATTAACTTGAGACAATTCATGTTAGATAAAACAAACTGATTAGTTGTGGTTTTAATGAAATAATCAAGTAAAATAATTTGTAAAAGAGAATTATTTGAATGATTTTTACTTTTATTCTAAACCAATGCTATATTTTTTGTACAACTCACAATAAACACTTAAATCTTACTCAAATAATCAACGAACAAATAATATAATATTTTAAATAAAATATTGTATTATTATTATTATTATTATTATTATTATTATTATTATTATTATTATTATTATTATTATTATTATTATTATTAGATACATATGGATGTCAAATCAAACATCGTCAAAAGATGATTAATTTGATATAGTATATATAATAAATAGATTAGAGATGAAAAAAAGATTTTTGCAACTTTAGAAAGTAAAATAAATTTTTGTTCTTACCAAATGTGACAACAATTGACCAATCACAATCTAAAATTTTAGGCTGAGAAGTGTTACTTACAGAATTGTCACTACTGTGGCTTATATATTTATATATATATATATAGATTTTTTTAATTTATAAGATAATTTTTAAATTCTAACAATATATAACTAAAAAATAACCACAAAATATGTAATAAAAGGAACAATAATATTTTATTTGGATCATATGTAATGTAAAGTTTAATACTTTTCTCATTATGTCACTGCTTTCAAGTTCTAATTATAAATATTTAAGTTTAATACTTTTCTCATTATGTCACTGCTTTCAATAATATTTTATTTGGATCATATGTAATGTAAAGTTTAACTTTTAATTTATCTAAATAAACTTTCAAGTTCTAATTATAAATATTTAATTTTTTTCTTTATAACATTGAATTTTCATTTGCAACTTTTAACATTTCATTTGGTGATTTCAAATATACTTAAATAATTTTTATTTAATAAAATCTTATTTTAACAAAATAAAATTCAAAATTTATTTAATGATTCGAATAACATATTAACGTCTTTGGTTTCTTCAAAATATTTGACATTTTCGTATTTTATTTGGTATCGTAAATTACTTATATAAATGTTATAGTCTTCTTATAAATAGTTTATTTATTTGAAGATAAAAATTGATTAATGTGAACAAATTTATTTAGATTGTTAAGAGTAAAAAAGACATTCAATGTTGATTTGTGTGACCAAGTATTATTTATCTTAGAAAGTGTAAAAACATATAATTGATGTTTTAGTAAACGTAAAAAATTAAAATGATTGCCAAATATAATAAAAGTCATAATTTATGCTACAAATAATAAATTTCCTTAAAAGAGTAATTTTAACAAATACTCGTTATTAAAAATATAAATAGGTATTAAAAATAATTTCAATAACTGTTTTAATCCACAATTATATATATGCTCAAAGTCGTGATAAGAAAGATATTTTAGCAGATTTGATGGTTTAATAAGTTGATTATAAAATAGATATTTTTGTTTTTGCCTTTGATTTAATAAAGTAGGACTTTCATTATTTAAACAATGGGTTTTCTCCCTGACTTAAATAAAAAAATTGAAAATTCATGTCAAATAAAATAAATTGATTAGTTGTATTTTTATAAAAAAATTCTCATATATTTATAAAGAAATTATTTTACTAATTTTAGTTGCCACTAAAAGCAAAATATTATAGTTCAGTCACAAAAATACATCAATTCTAGCACAAATAATTAACCAACAAACAATTTGTTTATTCAAATAAAATATCTCATTATAATATATGTGATATGGATGTCAAATCGAAGATCGTGAAAAGATGAATACTTTGGTATTTTATGCAAAAAAATCGGATTAAAAATAAAAAAGTTATTTGTATTTTAGAAAAGTAAAAAAAAATTATGAACTTACCAAATATAAGAAAAAGTTACCAATTATGATCTAATTTTTTTGGAGGGAAAACTAAAATTACATTAATGCCCTCCATTTTACTTTTATATATATATAGATGGAAATATTCTGGGTTACTTGAGTCCTTACTCAAGTATTCCTGTGGAGTATTTTCTCTTGAACTTTCGTTCGGATTCATATTTACTCGTATGTCTCCTCCGTTAGGATAGTACGTAACATAATAAATATAATTCATGATTTCTTTAAATAAACCTAGGGCTCTGATACCAATTTAATCGTCGGATCGGATCTTGCATGATTGTTTAATTTAGCGGGTCAATTTATTAAATTGTGAAAATTTTAATTAGGACTAAAATCTGATATTAAAATTTTGTTTGGACTTAACTAAAATTTAATTTATAAAATCTGAATTGAATTTTTTTTTTTTTTTTTGATATCCAAGGGCAAAATGGGTAGTTCACTTGATAAAAGGGCATTCTATCAAGTTTAAAGTTAAGTAAGCAAAATAGGGGTTTTTTCTTCTAACATGGGCAAAGGAACCTATTTTCCCTTAATTTCGGTTGTGTGCAGTTTTATGATTCAGGAATGTCTGTTGTGCATCAATTATATGAATTTTAAATTCATGCAATTTGCATCATGAATCATAACTTTTATTTATGACATTTAATATCTTTATGCATAAATTGTGATACACAATCCGAAATACACCGTGCAACTGACGTGAGACTTTGCCCATAATCTATTATTATTGAAATTTTCTAATTTCCCCCAAAATAAAAGATCTATTTGAAAAAGTTTTTTTTTTTTTTTTCCTAAAATGAGAATATTGTTTTAAATATTTTATTCTTATTTTATCAGCCAAATCCGAAACTTGAATATCTATTTAACAATGACACTACGTACGATTGAATAAATCAAATTAATAAATAAATGTAATCATATATATAAGTGAAAAATTATGGTGTTTAAAAAGTTGAACTTTCACTTAATTGCTAAAAATGAAATAAATGTATTGTACTATTGAAAACAAGATTTTCATTATAGACGTGGAATATCTATTTTTTTTAGAGGCTGGTATAAGTTTTAAATCTTTTATGTCTTTAATTACTCTGTAATGTCGTTGTGGCCGCCTGATACATTATACATACTAGTATAAGTTTTAACGACAATTTGGGACGCTATCATTAGTTGTCACCTTGTCTTATTGTTGATAACGTCTACTGCCTACTTAATTACTGCCTACTTAATAACTGCTCCGTCCTTGTTAAAATTGTCACTTTGATGGGATGCGGATGTTAAAAAAAATAATTCTTTGACTTTTTTAAAGGTTGAGATTAAGAGTGAGGGCATGTTTGATTGGGGTTGGCATAACCTCTCATCAGTTGGGCCAATCCAACCTCATGTTTCTTTGGGCTGGTTTGGCCAAGTCAGGATATTAGGGTTTGACATCAATTACAAATGCCAACATTACTTTACTTATTCTCTCAATCATTAATAACTACCTCCTACACATATCACATCACATTTTACAATTAATAATTAAATATCACACTCCAATCACAACCCCAGCCACCCAACCAAATATCACTCTCTAACACCCCCAGCCACTAACTCCAGCTACTTCCCCCAGCCTAGCCACCTCAGCCCCAACAAAACATTGCCTGAGGATTGTGGAATTAGTTTCCTTTTTTGAGATTTAGTTGGGACGGACCGAAAAAACAAGTAGACAGTTTTAAGCGGAACAGAAGGAGTACTTGTTTTCTTTTCTTCTTTCCTGTTTCTCTTTTTATCTCTCTCTTTCTCTTCTTTTTCCTTTTTATTGTTTAATTGGTGAACTTCACATTAACTTTGCCTTAGTCTCAGCCTTGTGTTTGAGTTTCGGCTAGTGAATTAGTCATGTGGGTTTAGTTCTTAACTTCGTTTTGAGAAACTAAAATAAGATTTAAGCTCGGATTTAAGGAAGAGTTAAAGACCCAAGCTTAAATCAAAGAGCCGAGAAAGAACTTAAACTTCAAATAGGTGCCGAGAAAGAGTTTAAGTTTTGACTAGGTTTGAGGAAGAGTCAAACATCATTAGGTGTTAAGGAGGAGTTTAATCTTCGATTTAGGTGTTGAGAGTGAGTTAAGCTTCAACCGCGTATTTGACACATGATACAAAAGAAGTTCCTTGTTTCGGTTGTCTTCCTTATTGTCGGGTTGATTTTGTTGCTTGAGTTGTACTAAAAAGTTGGTGTAACCACCATGTCTTGTTTGGTTGGCTCAGTCTGGTTTAAATAGTAAGTTTGATTATGTATACATACTTGAGCTTGAAAAATGAAACATGCATCTTAGAGTTTCATGATTTCCACATTCCAATAACACTGGAAAATTAGGGCACTTACCTTGAGGTACCCATCTGATTTCTTGATGAGTCGTGATTTCTTGATGTGTTTGATGAACGTCGAAGTACTTGTTTTTCTTGCATTATCTACGTCAATTTTTTTTTTTTTTTTTGGTGAAGTGCGAGTGTTTTATACATTTAAGTCAAATTTCGTGTTTTATTGTATTTCAGCTTGAAATTCCTTTTTGGTATAGCTTTTGGGTATTTTTGAGTCGTAATTTGAAGGTTAGGAGAACTCGAGAGCTCAAGAAGGTCCTTTACACCCACTTTCTCACTCTAGCCACAAACCAAGGACCAAATAGGCCTAAAATGGGCCCGACTTGAAGGTCATCGAGTCACGAACAAAAATTGTGAAGAAGTTGGGTTGAGAAAATGAGTGGAAGGAGGTCAAAACGATGAAAAACAAAAGAGGAGGTCGTTTGCACTCAATTCCCTACCCTGGCCAGTAAATCGAGGTCTAAACGAGCCCGAATTAGGTCCAAGTTAGGCCCGACTTGAAGATCATTGGGTTGCGAACAAAAGTCATGGAAAAATCGGGTAAAAATACTAGTGAAAAGAGGTTAAAATGACGAAATACAGAAGAGGTACTCGAAGATAGGAGTCGAAAGAACCGGTGCCAGAGCGCTGGGAACAACTCTGCCCCCAGTCTGGCGCACGGTAGCGCTTCTAGCAGCACTACTCCGCCGGCGGTACCGCTGATACACGTAGTGTATGCATGCATTTAGGCCAATTTAAAGAGTCATTTTGGCAGTGTTTACATACAAATTCAGTTGGTTTATGTTCAAATTGATTATCTTGAGTCAGATGACGTGTTTGCTCATTTTGTAGTTGAAATGCCATAGTTTAGATCAAAATTTTATTAGGACGAAGTTTGGAGAAGAAACAAGCGAGAGACGAGGTGAACGACGAAAAGAGGCAAAACTGCAAGATTTCCAATTTGATAGTACACCTCTAGTATGTCGAGATTTAGAAGTCCAAATGAGGTTTGGTAGCGTCATTTCCGACTACCAAATTAAACCGTGTATGAAGATACACTTAAACCTTACCGACTACTCTAACTAGTAGAGTGGCAAGCAAGGGTCGATCCCACGAGGAACGGTCGAACAAATTTTGCTTTTATGTGTTAAGCTATTATTATGAAGAAACATAAAGTAAATAAGCTAGAAAACAATAAAGAAGTGGGGGGTTAATGAAATAACAACTACACCTAAATAAACAAAGACAAATAAAGAGATTTTTATAGGTTTTTGGTTTTTAAATAACAAAACGATTCACCCTTGATCATGTTTCACCGAGGTCTTGGACGATTTATGTAACTATTGTCAATGCCCTATTCAATTGTGATTCTAGCCCTTATCTCAAGGCTATTAACAAGCTCTAATAGCCTTGTTATCCCTTAATCTTAGTTAATCAAAACAAGCTCTTCGACTAACCCTATTCAGTTTAACCGAATCCTCGAACAAGCTCTCTTAGATTCAATCACCAAATGCATTAAACACTAGGACAACGAGATAAATTCAACATAAAACTCGCAAGCTCGGTTTTAGAGGTTAAACTTTGTGTTATCACCAATAAATAATTATTGTTTGCTACTCGGGAATCGGAAATCCTACAATTACGGATAGTGACCTCCTATTCTAGCAACACATTCACAAATCCCTTAAAGGGTGATCAATCCAATAATAAATTCATAAATGTGAGTCAATAACAGCAAATAACACAAAACACTTGAATACACAATATTTTCGGTAACATTAACCGTAATAATCACATAAATGTCTTGGACTCAAGGTTCCACAATAATCAAGAGTGAACTAAGGGTGCTAGCCACCCATTTTACCTAATACAAAGATAAATTAACAGAAAATTAAAGAAAAACATGAACATAGGATAGAAAGAACCAAAGGTTAGGGGTTGAAGATCAAGATCTTCAACCCCCTTCCATTTCCTTGCTTCCAATGGAGAAAAGTGGCTGATTATGTGTGGGGGATGGGTTCTAGGTTGTTCTAAGTTAGGTTAAATTCGAATGGGATGATATATATATAAGGAGAGAAAGTGCTAGTAAAAAATAGGCAAAATCGCATTCAGGATTTTAAAACAGGGTACTGAATCTCGGCCGAGACGGGGGTGTGTCTCGGCCGAGACGTGAAAAGGGATTTTCAAGGGTTTGTGGGTCGAAAGGCGATCTCGGCCGAGATTTAATATCATCTCGGCCGAGATTCTGGGCCTTGAAAAACCTTGAAATTCTCTGGCAACATTTCTCGGCCGAGATCTGTTGTGTGTCTCGGCCGAGATCTTCTTTCTGTCCAACTCTTCATAAATGCCCTGGAGACTCATCTCGGCCGAGACTCTCATCCTGTCTCGGCCGAGATCTTCAACTGTCCCTTCCTTTTGTTGCCTCAATCGATCCCTTGACTCCGCGGTCGTTTAATGTTCGATTTCGACCCTTTTTCACCTGTCTTAACACAAAAACAGCACAAACGCATTATTTTGCCCATGAGAATATAAAAGCACTAAATACACGTGATTATGCACATTATTGACACTAAAATGACACTAAAAGTGCCCTAAAGTGCGTGCACGAAACACGTGTACCAAATCTCCCCAAACTTAAAACTTGTTCGTCCCGAACAATAAAGAGAAAGACAAAAGGACACGTGTTTAGGGCTAAGTTTAGTGGCATTTGATTTCAGAATTTTCATAAGAAAGCGTAAGCGATCATGATAAAAGCGAGCATATGTGATAGACTAGATCCACTACTCTGGAGACATAACACTCTAAACTTAAGATCCTCACATGGTGAGTGTATCTCTTGACTCTCAAGTGTATCAAAAGGGAAGTGTATACGCTCACATTGAAATGCATAAAATGCCTACCATAAGCTTGCCAATCATCTAAACTTCGATGTATACCGACGTGTGTGACAAAGAATCAAAAAGGTCTTTAATAGGTTGTAATGTTGGCTTGGGGTAAGGTGGGAAAATTTCTGGTATAAGTGACTATAAAACGGACTAAATGAGTTAGCTAATCTCATCTACCCCTCAAAAAATGGTCACTCGACCTCACTCTTTACTTCCTTAGTAAACCAATCCCAAGAATCGATTTCTTCTCCAATTTCTGGTATAAGTGACTATAAAACGGACTAAATGAGTTAGCTAATCTCATCTACCCCTCAAAAAATGGTCACTCAACCTTACTCTTTACTTCCTTAGTAAACCAATCCCAAAAATTGATTTCTTCACCTTACCACAAAGTCTACAACCTAAATGCTTTCTCAACTCTCCCTTGAAGTGTATTTTCTTTTGAATTTCTACCACTTTGAGAACATCTATCAAAAGGCATTTACATTACTAGCCTCTCCAAATCAAAAGTGACAAATGAGTATATACAACTAACTTTTTTTTTTTTTTTTTCGACTTTTTCCGATTTTCGACTCTTTTTTTTTTTTTTTTTTTTTACACAAACAAACATTGAAGAGGACTAGTATTCTCGATTCTTTTCCTATTGTTACAATTCCTTTCACCCTTCAATATTCCCAATAGTTCACCCTTTTCAATCCCAAATTAACCAGACTACCTTCCAACCGCCTCCCTCATACTCAAATAGTCCAATTAAGGTCAAAGGCTAAATCGAAAGGTACTTGGCTTGTAGAGTTGGGCTGTCAAACAAGAGGCTAAAAGCTCAAGGGGCTCAACTAGAGACAATATCAAATTTGGTACAAAGGAAGTATTTTCAAGCTTGAAAATAGGCTCAAGTCAAGAATTGCCTAAGATCATTTTCAATGTCACACAATGCACCGACACATGCAAAATAGAGAATTATGGCAAGTTCTAGAGACAACTAAATGCACTCAATGAATTTCACACCGAAAGAAAGTTTAAATTACTCCAAAGATGGAAGTATCTTCTAAGGCTCAAAAACTCACTTGGTTGCAATTTTGATCAAAAGTTTTGAGTGTATGTTCAATTTTGTTTCAACAAGTCTATCATACTCTACCATGTGCTTCTTTCAAAAATATTTGTCAAAATTTTTCATCATTAATCAATGCCACATTTTTCTTTCCTAAACTCATCCAATTGCTTTCTCGAGCTACCAATTTGTACGAATCTCAACCTCTCCCCAAACTTAGTTGCGGACTAAGTTTGTGGAAAAAGAAGAATACAAGTTGGTGCTCGTCGAATTCAACCAATTATTAACAAACCAACTAACTAACTTAACAGAAATAATCTTACTCCTAAAAATATGCAAGGTATCAAAATTCAATAAAGATCATATCAACATAACCAAAATAAGCAAAAGATAGCAATTGGCTCACAGTGGGTCTCGGCCGAGATATTGTATGTCTCGGCCGAGATGGCCTCCCTTCCTTCATTTTGCTCCCCTTCACCTCCACTTTATGCTATCTCTTGATTATTCTAATTTATACCTGCATATTTCTTAACAAAAACATCAAATATGTCACAAGGCATTTATTAAACAACTAACTAGGAATTTGAAAAACGCAAATATTAAAAGATACCGTCGGGTTGCCTCCCGACAAGCGCCTTTGTTTAACGTCGTTGGCTCGACGGATGCTCTTTATATAAACATAACAAACAACTAGCCATGTAAATAAAACTAACGCTTAACACATAAAACAAAATCGTTCTAAACCATTCCCCGGCAACGGCGCCAAAATTTGGTAGCGTCATTTCCGACTACCAAATAAAATCGTGTATGAAGATACACTTAAACCTTACCGACTACTCTAACTAGTAGAGTGGCAAGCAAGGGTCGATCCCACGAGGAACGGTCGAACAAATTTTGCTTTTATGTGTTAAGCTATTATTATGAAGAAACATAAAGTAAATAAGTTAGAAAACAATAAAGAAGTGGGGGGTTAATGAAATAACAACTACACCTAAATAAACAAAGACAAATAAAGAGATTTTTATAGGTTTTTGGTTTTTAAATAACAAAACGATTCACCCTTGATCATGTTTCACCGAGGTCTTGGACGATTTATGTAACTATTGTCAATGCCCTATTCAATTGTGATTCTAGCCCTTATCTCAAGGCTATTAACAAGCTCTAATAGCCTTGTTATCCCTTAATCTTAGTTAATCAAAACAAGCTCTTCGACTAACCCTATTCAGTTTAACCGAATCCTCGAACAAGCTCTCTTAGATTCAATCACCAAATGCATTAAACACTAGGACAACGAGATAAATTCAACATAAAACTCGCAAGCTCGGTTTTAGAGGTTAAACTTTGTGTTATCACCAATAAATAATTATTGTTTGCTACTCGGGAATCGGAAATCCTACAATTACGGATAGTGACCTCCTATTCTAGCAACACATTCACAAATCCCTTAAAGGGTGATCAATCCAATAATAAATTCATAAATGTGAGTCAATAACAGCAAATAACACAAAACACTTGAATACACAATATTTTCGGTAACATTAACCGTAATAATCACATAAATGTCTTGGACTCAAGGTTCCACAATAATCAAGAGTGAACTAAGGGTGCTAGCCACCCATTTTACCTAATACAAAGATAAATTAACAGAAAATTAAAGAAAAACATGAACATAGGATAGAAAGAACCAAAGGTTAGGGGTCCAAGATCTTCAACCCCCTTCCATTTCCTTGCTTCCAATAGAGAGAAGTGGCTAATTATGTGTGGGGGATGGGTTCTAGGTTGTTCTAAGTTAGGTTAAATTCGAATGGGATGATATATATATAAGGAGAGAAAGTGCTAGTAAAAAATAGGCAAAATCGCATTCAGGATTTTAAAACAGGGTACTGAATCTCGGCCGAGACGGGGGTGTGTCTCGGCCGAGACGTGAAAAGGGGTTTTCAAGGGTTTGTGGGTCGAAAGGCGATCTCGGCCGAGATTTAATATCATCTCGGCCGAGATTCTGGGCCTTGAAAAACCTTGAAATTCTCTGGCAACATTTCTCGGCCGAGATCTGATGTGTGTCTCGGCCGAGATCTTCTTTCTGTCCAACTCTTCATAAATGCCCTGGAGACTCATCTCGGCCGAGACTCTCATCCTGTCTCGGCCGAGATCTTCAACTGTCCCTTCCTTTTGTTGCCTCAATCGATCCCTTGACTCCGCGGTCGTTTAATGTTCGATTTCGACCCTTTTTCACCTGTCTTAACACAAAAACAGCACAAACGCATTATTTTGCCCATGAGAATATAAAAGCACTAAATACACGTGATTATGCACATTATTGACACTAAAATGACACTAAAAGTGCCCTAAAGTGCGTGCACGAAACACGTGTACCAAGGTTAAATCGATTTCACTGGATAGCTAATTCAAAGAGCTACATAGTCGAAGTCAAAATCGGAGCGGAAGACCTCCACAATACGGCTTTGAATTTGGACAAGCAGTGCAGTTTCGGTCCATTACTTGGCCCACAAGGCAATAGATGCGTTATTAGCGGATTTTCCCATCCCATATACATAATTAATTATTAAGCAAGGTGAATATAATAAATAGAACCCTAGGATACGTTTCTTCATCTGACTTATTCCTTTATGATTGCTTGTTTGTTTCTATTGAGCGTCCTATTTAGCTTGTTTATTATTTTTTGCACTTTAGTTTTAGGATAATTACATAATTACCTTATTCGAGAATCTAGATAAGGTTGACCTATTATAGTCGGGGTTGTTAAATTGACATAAGTGAACAGTCTCTATGTGATTGACCTTGCTTACTACTAGCTATAGTTGCACCACACTTGCGGTAATACTAGGGGTTAGAAAAAGTGTTGTTAACCGCGCTTACGGATGCAGTATTGCCTGGCGGATTCCAGTATGACATTGCAGTTTCTTATTTTAACCATGACTTCCTCATACGACGTCCAACCAAGGTGATTCAAAGTGCCACATGTAACCGACATGAAAAGCTACAAATTTGTAGTTGAAGTCAAAGAATGATTCTGAACAAGGAATTCAAAAAATGTTTGAGAAAGACAAATCGAGCACGTTCAAGGAGTCGACTCAACACTTTGAAGACCAAGCAAGCTTATTTTACAAAATTACACTTATACCCTTACTAAGGGCTGAATTCCTCAGAGTTTGAGGGGTGAGGGATGGGAATATGTCTCCCGTATTAGTATCCCTTTGCTCCCATTTTCAAACAACTAATTCATTTGCTAGAATTTCAAGCTTCTATTTACTCTCTCTCTAGAATCTCTCATCTCTTTTTTCTTTAATTTCAAGTTTCTATTTACTTTCCCTCTAGAGTATCTCCTCTCTTTTTTCTCTAGAACTAGGGATCCTCATTCTTGCATCAAGAATTCTACCTAGGGTTCTTGACACTTGGAGAAATTTGGGGCTTTTGCTAATGCAAATGGTAGAAGTTTGCTACAACAAGAATTGAAGACTCCTTCCACATTTATTACAAGACTAAGCATTTCTTCTATTTTATTTTCTTATTTTATTGCATTTATTACTCTCTCTCCCCTCTTGTACTTAATGTATTTTTTAAAATGAGAACATAACATTAATTACGTTGAAAATTGTCCAAAAACGAATGATGAGCCCAACTAGGGATACAATCACAAGAGTAGGTGGAAGAGTTCATACTCTTGGAAAAAAATGCAAACTCATGAGCTAACAAACTATGAGTCCTACTAATCCAGACGAAACAAAAAATTGGTGACACAACCTTTAGGCTGGAGATATCTTCCATGATGGGGATATAGCTTGAGCGGCAGGGAGAGTGACCATTAACTGCAAGGATGTCTGCATTGGCATCTCCGAAAAAGGCTGGGAGTGGAAGCGAGATGGAGTGCACAATGTAGATAGCTTCCCTAAGAGCCAAGGATTTGATCACCTCAGGGGAGAAACGCCGGAGGATTGTTTACAAAAACCATGAATGAAGACATTATCAACATTGAAAACAACAACATCAATTCTTGTAATGTTAAGGAAGGAGGGAGATTGCTCCATCGAAGAAAATTCTCGACATGTCTGATGGAGGGGAGCCAAACATTGTGTGTGAGAGCAGCACCAGGGCACTTCAGCCAAGAATTTGCAGCATTGAAATCCCGGAAGATCAAAGTTGCGCCAGACACAACCACCAAGGCTCCATGCTCGAAGACGCCCTTGTTACAGTGGTGCCAGATGAGGTTGCAAGCAATTGCAATGAGTTCCTTGGCCGAGGGGGGAGCAAAAACCAGAATATCCTATAGCCAAAGAATAAAAGAAGGTTGTCCAAATTTGAGAATGAAATCCAAGAAGCTCAAAAGATCCCAAACGGCAGTGGCAAACAGACAAGAGAAGAATATATGACAATTGGAAATGTCATGCGATGAGCAGAGTGGGCATGAGTCAAGAATATGAAGTCCACCTCATCCTAAGTTCTCAAGAGAATGGAGAGACAATGTGAAACAATTCCAACCAAAATGTCGGATCCGAGGGTGATACCAAGTTTCCAGATTTTTTTCCAAATTGGATTCAGTTCCGAGCTTGAGCTAGCCGAAGATGGAGAGCTTGATGAGGTTTAGATTGAGTTGAGGGACGTGTGGTAAGCCGAGCTAACTGAAAACTTTCCACTGCGAGAGAAGTGCCAAAGCTAGATATCACTACCCTTATGAGCCCTAAGAAGGATGGACTTGATAAGGGTGGCTTCCTCGGTGGGAAGATGGAGCCATTGAGGGCCGAGTCCCATTGCTTAGAGCCATAGGTGAAGAGTGCCGAGACATTAGCAGCGGGGTCCACGACTGTAGGTGTACAATGAAAAAGAAAATCCTGGGGGTGGGGGACCAAAGATCACCAAAAATATGGGTGGAATCGCCTGACCGGATGTGTCTTCTACAACCAAGCTTAAGCAAAGATTTGATGCGCCAAGACTAGGAGGGTCCGATCCCAAAGAGGAGCCGAAGAAATCTGAATGTGGAAAGTAGCGGGCTTTGAGAATTCTTGAAAAGAGTGAGGATGGTGACATGAGAACCCTCCATGCTTGTTTGCATAACATGGCTTGGTTTAAAGCGCGGAATTGACAAAAGCCGATTCCACCAGTTACTTTGCTTTGGGCTAGTTTGTCCTATTTGAACTAATTAAGTTTTTTCTTATCTTGAGAACTGCCCCACCTGAATGAAACCATTATGGATTAAATGTCTTCGAGAACGCCGACGGGTAACCTAAAATAAGACATTGAAAAAGTAGGAAGAGACTAGATTACAAATTTATAAGCACTTGTTTTCAGGCTTGGGAAAGGCATTTAACGTTCCATCCTTGTAACTTACACTAGAATCAGTCTTCGAGAGAAGAGAGCACTTCTTTTTTACTAGCTCCGAAAATAGAGGGCTAACTGAGATATTTTCCTTGTGAATCAACTCTAGGGATTTTGAACATGTCAGAGATTGCATGAGTGATCGCGGGGTCAGTGTTAGGGCTAAAAAAGATATCGGATTTGTCAGAATTGATTATTTGGCCAGAAAATTTTCAAAGAGGTTAAGGGAAAAATGGAGGTAGGGCGCTTCTTCAAGAATGGCCAACCCGAAGATAAGTATGCCCTTAGTAAAAAAAAGAGGGGAGAGATGGAGGGAGTAGGACGACTGATAGCAATACAATGTATTTTGTTTGTGGGCTGGAGATCATATAGGATGGTAGAGAAGACTTCCGAGCAGATGATAAAGAGGCAAGAGGAGAGGGGGTCACCCTGATGGATACCTCGGTGAGGGGTAAGTGAGCCAAATTCCTTGACATTAAGGAAGAAAGAGTAGGAGGTGGTTGAAATGCAAACCCGAATAAGTTCTTTGAAAGAGGGGCTGAAACCAAGAGCACTCAGGGTAGCAAGAGCGAAAGACCATCAACCCGGTCGAATGCTTTACTCATGTCAAGTTTGATGGACATGAGGCCCAACTTGTCGGTAGCTCTAGTGCGCATATAGTGGTGGGTTTCATGTGCAATAAGAATCTTGTCTGAGATGAGTCTACCGGGAATAAAGGCTGATTGAGATTCTGAGATAACAAAGAGGAGGAGGGGTTGTAAATGGTTAGCGCATATATAGTTCTATGTTTTAAAAATGAGATCAAAACTACATAGTATTAGAAATTAAAAATAACAAGTACATCAACCAAACGAAATTGATTAATACATAAATAGCATAACAACACAACGATATTAATCAAATAGTCGACATTATCGATCTCAACAACCCAACGATATTGATTAAATAATCGACTGTGTCGATCTCAACAACCCAATAAATAAATGATGCATCTCAACAATCCAAGAGACTTATATATGCAAACCTGAAAAAAATTGGTGAAAGACGATGAGCGGCTGACGACGCCGGCGAGCAACTAGTTGAGGCGGCGCGACGGAGGACGGGCAGAGCAGGAGAGTTTCTTCAAATAGGGATTTTGTGAAGTAGCTGTAGTAGGAGTGGCAATGTTCGACACGACCCGAACAATCCGCACGGCCGAACCTGAATTTTGATTGTTTGGGTCAACTCGAACCCATACGAATAAGAAACAGGTTGAACCCGTCTGACTCGAAAAATAATGTGGGTCGGGTCAACCCGTTTAAAAAGATGATAAATTAAAAAGAAATTAAAATTAAACAGCATATTTAATAAATAATCATAATAAATGCAGAAACTCTATAGAACCTAATAATCACATTGCTGAATATTTGTTGTGGTAACTAATAATCATGTGAATGTATTGTCTAGAACCTATAGAAACCAATATTGATTTGTCAAAAAGTGTTCTTCATTCTATTTTTCTTATATGTCTTTGATGACAAATCCTTACAAATCTAAGTATAATGGTTTATATATTCTTCTACAACTAATGTTATTTATATAAGAGATGTGGATATAAATCATTGATCATACAACAAACAACAACCTTATATGAAAATGTGCTTAGAAAAGAGCATGCAACAATTACATTTGGTATTTGTAAGAGTATGGTAAATTTTACTAGTAAAAGAAATTCACTGAATGAGCTTATAAAGATGAATTATCCAATTAACAAGAAATTAGATATGTTCAACAAAATCTTAAAAAATGAGAGTGACACAGTGGGAGTGTGAGATAGTGGGAGTGTTTAGAATACTTCAGAAACTGCGTAATTTCAGCTTTTAGAGTTTTAGATGATAATTTTGTGTTGTATTGTTATTCTGTGAGAATATTGTTATGTTAGAATATTATTATTATAAGAGAAGTAGAGAATTAGAAATGATTTTTTTTTTTTTTTAAAAATCGGGTTGAAAAATAGGTTGGCGGGTTGACCCGCAACCCGAACAGGTCGGGTTCGGGTTGCAGGTCTCGACCCGAATATGAAAAGGGGTCGGGATCGGGTTGGCCACAATTTTGTAATAAGCAGGTCTCAACCCGACCCGCAAACCTGCAACCTGACCTGTTTGCCATCCCTAAGCTGCAGAGGCGCGATGAATGGTTTATATCTCTCTTTCTTCTTTTTAATTATTTGCGAGCTGAATTAAAATCCAAGAGAAGCGTTTATTTCATCCTAATTTTGTTTTCTTCTTTTCTTTTCTTTTCTTTTTATTTATCTCTATATATTTTATTTATATACATTATTATTGTGTCAAATTTAGTATAATAATTCCATAAGTATTCCACTAGTTTTAAATAGGGAGATAAGCGTTGATTTTTATCTTTATTTTGTTTTCTTCTTTTCTTTTCTTTTTTTTCTTTTTTCTTATTTATCTCAATCCATTTCATATATATACATTATTTTGTCAAATTTACTATAATAATCCCATAATCCTAGTGAGTATTCAACAAGTTTTATATATTTGGCAAACACTTCGAATTTATATACGTACAAGAAGAAATTTTAAGTACATAATTTTGTTATTTTCTTTTTTTTTTTATTTCTATAAAATCTATTTTGGATACATATCGAAAAAAGTACAAGAATTTTTTTTCACTACATCGGGGAATTATGAGTGAGATGGATCTAGAACCCATGATTTTTGGTTGAAGTCAAGAATGATATTATCGAACTACAAAATTATTGGCATGGAAAATACAAGAAGAATCAAACATGTTTTGATATACTTTAGAATTTTTTCCAAAATAAATTATATATATCGAGATAATATATTAACAATATATATAATCTTGAGTAGATTTGTAGTCATCCTATACTTCATACTGTAAAGCTTCTAATTAATTCAAAGATTTACATTTATTAAAATATTCTATATTTGTAGTCTCCATTGTTTGTCCATCCCACCAGTTATCGGAAAGAACTATTGGTACCATGCCAGAAGGGTTGATGGTGGGTAGCCTTGCCAACTTAAGGAAAGTATTTGTAAAATTTAATTTTTAGTTAGCAACTTATTTTCACCAATACATATAATTAGATCCGGCAAAATCGTCCTGTCTTGATAGACTAGCTCATCCAGCCCGATATTTTAAAAGGGTTGTACCAAACAAATCTTAGCCCACAGGACCATCGGGCCCTATAGGCCCTACCCGATGGGTCAAATGTCCGACGAGGCACAAGGCTGACAGGCAACGGACTTGCCCGAAAATCTTTCTACATTTAAAGAGGATGGATTATGATCAATAAGTGCTGGCCCACAGGACCATCAAACGCAACAGACCCCGCCCAACTAATGGTCTTAGACTAATATATGGTTGGGATATATTAGTCCTGGTCGATTGGGCCAAATTTCCACCTCTACATATAATAATATATTGTAAAAAATAAAATATAAATTATTATTTCAATTTTTTTCTTCCGAATATTGTGTATGAATCAATTTTGCACTAATATGTGTATATAAAATGCAAATACACTCATAAAATGACTAAAAACATACATATATATATTTAGTGTACACGAAAATAATATTATCGTGTATCGTGTGTGTAAATGATATAAAATTATCGTGTACACGATATAATAATATCGTACACACGATAATTTTATATCATGTACACGGTAATATTATTTCCCGGTATATGTTCACATAATATTTTATCTGTACACGATAATATATTATCGTGTATAAGATAATTTTTTACCGTGTACATGTACAAGATATGAAATTATGGAATACACAATATAATATTATCGTGTATACGAAATCATGTACAGGATAATATATTGGGTGACTTAAAGTCATCCACATTAATTGCATCCCACTGAAGTAGGGGCATATAAGATAGGGATAGTTACAAAATAGCCGCCGAACTATTAGTACTTTTTCACTTCGACATATAAACTATTAACATTCACTAAAATGCCGCCAATCTATGTGAATATTACTACTTAAAAGTTGCTGGTTAGAATTCCGCCCAAATTCTGTCCCACAAGGTGGTTTTGTAAAATCGGGCGTGCAATAGATTTGGACGGTATTATGGCCGGCAACTTTCGAGTAGTAATATTTAAATAGATTGGCGATGATTTAATCAATGTTAATAATTTATATGACGAAGTGGAAAAATGCTAATAATTCGATGGTCATTTTATAATTATCCCTAAAAATAATGTAGCTATTTTATCAACAATAAATTAAGTTAAAGTGGCAAAAAATGATTACATGCTTGTGTCAAGCCACTACGAACCATTTCCACTGAAATGGATTCAGTGCATTGAGGTTGAAACTGCACTTGTGCAGTAGGAAAGAAATTATCATTTTCTTCTTATTTTCTAGTATTCTAATTTTGTTATTTAAATTTTGATGTTCTAATAATGTTTCATTCATTATAAAATCAAAAGCTAAAAATTATGTGAGACACGAAAAATTATGATTTAAGAATTTAAAATTTAAATAATTATGATTGATCTAATATGGTTGTAATTAGGGGTGACAATTTACTGAGAGAAACTTGCAAGAAACTCGATAAGAACCGACTAACCCTATATTGACGGAAAATCAATATACTTTTTTAAATATTTAATTATATATTTCAAAAGAAATATGAACCTGACCCGATGACTCAAATTGTCGTCCCTAATCGTAATGTATTATTTTCATTTAAATGGTTTTTTTTTTTCAAAATTGAATTTACTATTAACCATTTAATTGGAAAAATCCATTATGATTAGGGACGACAATTTTAGTCATTGAGTCGGGTTCATGTTTAATTTGAAACGTATAATTATATATTTTCTAAAAAAAAATTGATTTCCCGTCAATATAGGGTTAGTCGGTTCATATCGGATTTCTTGCAAGTTTCTCTTAATAAATTCATGTCAGGTTAGGTCGGGACCATCAAATCTGTCGAATCGGGTTATAAATTGCCACCTCTAATTACTCCATATTTGGCCAGTCATAATTATTTAAATTTAAAATTCTTAAATCATAATTTTTTGTGTCTCGTCTAATTTGTAGCTTTTGACTTTATAATGAATTAAACATTATTAGAACATCACAATTTAAATAAAAAAAATTAAAATACTAGAAAAGAAGGATAAAATGGTAATTTCACTCCTACTGCACAAGGTGCAGTTTCAACCTCAATGCACTGAATCCATTTCCCATTTCCACCCTCTAAAAATGTACTAGTTGACTAGGTCCGGATTTTAAAAAGAAAAAAAACCTAGTGCATGTTTGGTTGGGGCTAGGGGTGGCTGGGTTATTGTTGGCTGGAGTTAGTGGCTGGGAGAGTAATAAAATGATGTTTGTTTGGGTTATTTGTTACACACCTTAGACCCTTGGAGAACTTCGGTGATACTCCAAGAAGAAGAATAGAGAGAGAAATCAGGAGAATTGTATTATGTGGTGTATTATTTTCGTACCCTATGAATATCAGTATATTCGTATATATACTGGTATTGGAGAGATCTGTCTCCTATTATGGATAGGATCTCCATCCCTTTGGGAAATATATCTGATAAGATATCAAATATCTAGTCAGATATATTTCAACTATATCGGGATCCATCAGATATGGATGCAACCAACAACTCCCACTCATACAAATCCGATCCGACTTATTCGAATCAAACACTCCACAATTCTCATCATCACATCTTTTCTTTCATACCGAGACTAAGGCGCGCGACCGAGCGAGAACAAAATGGAACAAAGTGAGGAGAGGTATATTAAGTTATCACCCAACTAACATAACTCATCAACTCAGGAGACTCGCTGTGTACCCCAAACTATGTGGTTGCACTAGACCAAACATCTCTGACCCCTCTTATGCATATAGAGCATGTTTGACCCCTTAATTGTATCTATGCTCATGACTATGTCAAAACTATTTCGACTTAGTCGGCCGGCCTATGAGCCATAGTACACAAGTGCATTACCAGCTTATTTTTTCCCTGGCCTCTTATGCCAATCTGCTTGGACTTGATAGCTTTCTTAGTCATGCTCCGACAGACCGAATTCACCATGACCATTGAACACATGATAAAGTAGCGTCATCAAGATTATACTTCATGACAATGTCCAAAGTCCCAAAGGGCACAAAAATCACTATAAGAGCTTACACAGTGACGAAGCAGGGATCTATTCGGTCACTCCTCTTACTAAGGTCGTCATTTAGCACATGTAGTATGAATACATGCTATGATGGAGCTCCCACTCAAATTTGGGCATGTCACGCTCTGAACATCATATGAGTCTTAGTCCAGTCGCTCCTCTAGCGTCTGACCTGCGTATCACTAGAAATTTGTCTCCAACACAACATTCGAGGATTCGCACACTCGGCTATTAAGAGGCTTATATGAAGTTAGGACTTTCTTCATAATCGATCAAGTATGATCTCATCCTGGCCTCTTTCCAAGCCGACTATGGGCAACAACCTTTCGTGTTGTTCCTTTCACGAAGGTGATCAATTAAGTGTTTGATCCGCCAGTCTCATCCTGCTCGCTTACCAAAGCGCCAGGACGATTTTCCGTGTAAGTGGGACAACCCAAACCTTGTGACATATCACATATAATAGACACAGTACTTCTAACATATAATAAGGGCACATTTTATTGATGAATAAAATTGTTCATACAGGCTAAAAGAATTTAAATTCTACGAAGTCCCATACTCCTAACATGCCTATACATCTCTACTCAAAGGCTTGGTGAAAGGATCAGCTATCATTTCACCATTGGGAACGTGCTTGAGAACTACTTGCCCCTGTGCAATATTATCTCGGATGAAGTGGTATCTGGTGTCAATATGCTTGGTCCTCCCATGATACTTGGGGTCCTTAGCATATGCTAGTGCAGCTGTGTTGTCACAAAAGACAACTACTGCATCATCTACGTGCGCCGTAACACCAAAGTCTAGAGAAATCTTATCAACCAGATAGCCTTTTGAACAACAGACGTACAGGCGATGTAATCTGCTTCCATAGTAGATAGAGATATACAAGGCTGCTTCTTGCTACACCAAGTGATAGTAGAGCCACCCAACAAGAATGCATATCCCGATGTGGATTTGCGTTCATTTCTATCTGCTGATCCATCAGCATCGCTGTAACCAAGCAGCTTCAGACTGCCACTGTGATAGCACAAAGCTAAATCACTTGTCCCCTTTAAATATCTAAGTATCCTTTTGACTGCTGCCCAGTGAGCGCGTCCAGGATTACTTTGATACCTACTCACCATCCCAACTGCAAAGCACAGGTCTGGTCGAGTACACATCATTGTGTACATCACACTCCCTACTGCGCTCGCATAAGGAACCTTAGTCATGCTTTCTTTTTCATCATCTGTCTTTGGACATAAATGTTTGCTAAGAACACAATGCTTTTCCATAAACGTGTCAACGGGTTTAACATTATACATACGAAATCGCTCCAGAACCTTCTTAATATAAGTCTCTTGAGATAAAGTTAAGAGTCTCTTTGAGCGATCTCGGTGTATCTTAACACCAAGTATGTATTCTGCCTCTCCCATGTCTTTCATCTCAAAAGTAGATGACAACCACTGTTGAGTGGCGACAAAAATCTCTGTATTATTTCCAGCCAACAGAATGCCATCCACATATAATGAGAGAATTGTGAATTTTTTTTCATCCCTTTTGACATACACACAGTGATCTTCCCCAACCATCGTAAAGCCTATTGAAGTGATAGCTCGATGAAATCGAAGGTACCACTGTCTGGATGACTGTTTCAGTCCATAAATGGAACGCTTTAAGTGGCATACTTTGCGCTCTTGTCCCTTTACTTGAAAACCCTTAGGTTGATCCATATAGATCTCATTACCCAGTTCTCCATTGAGAAATGTTGTCTTTACATCCATTTGGAACAGTTCCAAATCAAGGTGGGCGACAATTGCTAAAATGAGACGGATAGAGGCAAACCTCACCACTGGGGAGAATGTCTCTTCATAGTCCACACCTTCTTTTTGGGTAAAGCCTTTCGCCACCAGGCGAGCCTTATACTTGTCTATCGAGCCATCTGCTTTTCGCTTGACTTTGAGAACCCACTTGTTCCCAATTATCTTGCGTCCAAATGGTAGATCGACTAGCTCCCAAACTTGGTTCTTAGCCATCGAACTCATCTCTTCCTCCATAGCACTTATCCACTCTTTAGCATTTGGAGAAGTTACAGCCTCTTCATAAGTGGCTGGCTCATCAACATCCATTGTTGCGCACATGGAATCTTCAAAACATCTTCGGGGCACCGTTCCATGCTTGTTCCTGCACAACTCTAGATCTTGTGAGTCTTCATGCAATGGATTTCTCTCACTGACTTTAAGATCGCTCTCATTATTTCCGTCGATTGCTGGATTTGGTTGTGAAACCGCATCCTCGCTAGGAATTCCAGCGTTGTCTTCGGGATCTTGTAACTCATAAAGTTTAAGATCTCCTTTAACTTCTCCAATTGTTGGAAATTCCTCCTCGAGGAAATTGACATTGCGTGACTCAATTTCTGTCATTCCTCCGTCAGGATATTCACCATACATCACATAGCCTTTCGAGTGGTCACAATATCTTATAAAGATACGTTTGACTGCTCTAGGACCAAGTTTCCCATGCTTATGGGAAGTATTATGAACAAACCCAACTGACCCCCAAGGGCGCAAGCCTTCTAAGTTAGGGTTTCTTTCATGCCACAACTCATACGGCGTTGAAGGAACTGACTTAGACGGCACATGGTTCAATATGTAGGCAATTGGTAGATTTGATTGCGCCATCATTGATCTGGCCATGTCCAGAAGTGTCCTATTCCTCCTCTTTGCAACACCACTTTGTGCGGAGTGTATGGAATTAACAGTTGTCTAATGATTCCTTTTTCCTCACAGTATTGTCTGAACTGATCAGACAAGTATTCTCGCCCCCTATTAGTTCGTAAAGTTTTAAGTTTCCTATGTCTTTGGTTCTCAAACTCCTCTAAGAATCGCTTAAAGCAATCAAGCGCTTCTGAGTGGTGAGATAGAAGATACACTGAACCGTAGCGCGAATAATCATCAATAAATGTGAGGAAATAGGAAGCACCGTGTCGTGCCTTCACATTTACGGGTCCGCATATGTCCAAGTGAACTAACTCTAGAGGTTGAGTAGCTCTTTTTGCCTTTCCAAAAGGCTTCCGGTAGGCTTTCCCTGCCAGACATGGTTCGCACACAGGAAGGTTGACTTTAGCGAGATTGCTTAAAAGACCTTCTCAAGCTAACCTAGTCATCCTTTCACGTCCTATGTGTCCTAACCATGCATGCCATTTATTAGAATCATTCAAAACATCAACATACGAAGAAACAAAAGAAGTGCATGCAATAGATAAATCCAACATGAAAATTCCATTGTTCATATGTCCTATGCCATAAAGGTTGTTGCTGAGAAAAATGGATAACATAGTCTTTTCAAACAGGAAAGAAAAATCTTGAGTCAAAAGTGCTCAAACTGAAAGTACATTACACCGAATACTAGTTGCATAAAGCACATCACTAAGGAGCAGCACGCGCCTAGTGCTAAGTTTGAGCTGGTATGACCCAACTCCTACCATCTCTTCTTGCGCGCCATTTCCATAGCAATGTAGTGGCTGCTCGCTGGTACTCAATGATAATCTACAAATCCTGCTCTATCTCTTGTCACATGTTTGGATGCTCCCGAGTCTACAATCCAACCATGGAGAGAATTAGCAACGAACACATGTGAGCAAACAAATGAATCAGAAGAGCCAGGAGTAGGTCTTACCTTCTTTAGCTCAGTACAATTACGAGCAAAGTGACCCGTCTTTCCACAGTTATAGCAAGTGTCTTTCTTCTTTCCGCCCCTTTTACCACGGTGACGCTTTTTATCCTTTTCACCTTGCGGGCCCAAGTTTTGGTTTTTGCCATTGCTTTTCCTGCTTTCTTTTGCTTTTTCCAACGGTTGCGTATGTTAGGCTTGCGTTGTCCAGCGTGTGCGACGAAAGCAGCCGCTTGTGCTCTTTCCGCCTCTCGACGGTCAGCCTCGAGTCTAAGATGACTGGCGACGCTGTCAAATGTCTGGATTTGTTCGTTGTGTGTGAGCACAAGTTTAACGTGTCCCCAAGTCTGCTCAGGTAGCGACCTTACGATTGTCAAAACTTGTTGTTCATTGGTGAGTTCATTTCCAACATTTTGAAGCTCTCGAATCATGCTTACATGACATCAAGATGCTGGCCCATTGTGTGCTTTGGGTTAAGTACGTACTGATTGAATTTAAGGATTAAAGCCCTTAGTCTCGTTGCCGAGGTAGTGCCGTACGTGACCTTTAAGCCGTCCCACAGCTCTTTAGCTGTAGGAAACGTCTCGAACTCACGAATAAGATGATCCTGCATGCAGCTAAACATAGTATAGCACGCAGACCGATCTTCATTCACCCACTTATTGTATGCGTCCAAATCGCGACGATATTGGGCATTTTGACCATTCTCTGGCTCAACTGGCATAGCCATAGCCTCGGTGAGATGGTCAAGGACCTTCATATTGTGTAGCAGAAATTGGATCTTATGGTGGCACATGGCATAGTTCTGACCATCTAATTTGCCAAATCCGTAAAGATCGGAAAAAACTATTTGGGCATCCATTTCTGTTAATATTATGCGCAATATGTTAGAAGTTTGTTTATTTAATATTTTTTATTCGGGTCAAAACAAAAATTTATTATTTCTCACAAGTGAATGAGATCGAAAATTTGACACATAGACTCATAATCATCTCCCACTCAATTGAAGACGATAATAAAAAATTAAATGATTGCGAATAAAACAAGGTCCATCTCAAGAAACATCCAAAAAAAATAATATAGTGAGATGTCAATGACCTATGGTGGTAAATACGAAACAACAAAAATTACATGGCCTAAAAAATGACCCCTCTAATACATGAGCCCTAGTAAGAAACGAAAAATAAAAAAAAATCACAAATTTCGTTCCTACTACGTACATAATTCTATACAAGCAAATTACATCGAAACACCGTATAAGCATCATCGTCATCAACTATCTCACACATACATACATCAATAAATATTACGTAATTAAAGTACGCAATTAATAAATTAAATCACATAATGCATGAAATTAATTAAAGTAGTTAATGAAGCAGTCAAGCCTAACCCTATATATATATTGTTTTTAATTAAATTAAAAAAAAAAAATCACAACCCAAGAGAAATGGGCAGCGCATATTTTTCAAAAAAAATGGGAGCAACCTGCTCCTTTCATGAGGCCTGACTTTTTTTAAAAAAATGGAGCACGTTTACTCCTTTTATTAAGGCCCACCTATTTGTTTTAAAAAAAAATCAGTGCAATGCTAAAAAAATATCAGACCAATTTTAAAAAAACTGTCCATGTTATCCTGAACCCTAACAAGCCCAATCAATTTCAGCCCAACAAGTCCAATTAATTTCAGGTTAAAACAGGTTCAGGCCCAAATTAAAAAAATAGGCCCAAGATAAAATTTTGTCTAGCCCATTTCAGAAACCCTAACCCGCTGCTGCTGCCGCCGCCACCACCGCTGGAGCAGCAGCGCAACAGCAACAGAGAAGCGACGCAGCAGTAGCGACATCAGCGCAGAAGCAGAGCATAGCAACGCAGCCGTAGCAGAGCAAATGCCGCGTCGCCGCTGTTGGTGCAACGTAGCAGCCTTCGTCGCGGTCTCGCCGCCATTGTCGCGCATATCGCGCCAAGTTGGGCCTTGCCGGACTCCGCCCCCGCCTCGCGCAGCAGCAACGCAGCAGCGCGCGAGCACCGCCGTCAAGGCTGACGGACAGACGAAAGACGCAAGAAAGGTCAAACAAGGACATTCAAGTTTTCAACCATTGTGGCTGCTACAGAAGACTTCTCCAGGGAAAACATGATTGGAGAATGTGGTTTTGGCTATCTTGTAAAAAAAAAAAAAAAAAGCCAAATTGAGTGCCAATACGTCAATTGAACAGCTAATTAAATGACAGTTCTCTTATTCAATTTAATAATTTCATCCAGAAAATCGATTTGTCAATTGGATAAAAAAAAATGGGGTAATAAACAAGCGAGAGCAATCATAATAGCTCTGATACCACTGTAAGATAATTATGAATATAAAACACATAATTACGTAAATAGGGAATCGATATGCCTTAATTATATTGCAGCGGAAACAAGTAAGATCGATTCACCAAACGTTGATCGTACTCTGATTCGTATACTAGCTCGTCCTGACGAACACTACTAGAGCGTCCGTCGTTTGCTACACACCTTAGACCTTTGGAGAACTTCGGTGATACTCCAAGAAGAAGAATAGAGAGAGAAATCGGGAGAAATGTATTATGTGGTGTATTATTTCCATACCCTACGAATAACATTATATTCGTATATATACTTATATGGGAGAGATCTGTCTCCTATTATGGATATGATCTCCATCCATTTGAGAAATATATCTGATAAGATATCAAATATCCAGTCAGATATATATCCCAATTATATCGGGATTCATCAGATATGGATGCAACCAACAGTGAGATTTTATTCTTTTAGTGTTGCATCTACTAGGGGTATATGCGAGCCCACACAACTCACTAATCATTTTGTATCGACTTACAGAAAAGATCAGAAGATGAAAACCAATTAAAATAACAATTTATTATAGCATCTAAGGAATTACTTATTAGTTATATAACATAAATTTTATTAATAAATGTTATTTATGTGTATAGATAATCATATTTTACTAACAACGAGAAATGAGTTTTGTAGCTTAAAAGTTTGAATACATATTTTGAGTAGAAAAAATTGAACTTATAATTTTTTTGTATCTTTCATGTTAGTAAGTTTATTTTATTAATTAATTTTATATTTTATAAAACACATAAAAAAAGTAATCAATTATTCAATTTTTAAAGGCGTCTTAAAATTATCTACTTATTGCAATTGAAATTAATGATAATGTCTTAATATTTATAAAAAATAATTTGATGTAACAAGTTAGTATGATATTGAATAAGTTAGTAATATGTTTATGTGTGTGAGTGGACGAAATTGTAAAAAAAAATCTATTAATGAAAATTTTATATCAAATTAGATACTAAAACATGTTACAGCAAAAAATCGTGTACACACACACACACACATATATATAAATATATTTCATATAAAATAAAACAATAGAGTTATTATAGCCTCGTGGTTTGCTAGTTATAGTGAAAGATCTTGCAGGCTTACAATTACAATCAGGGTTCGAATCCTAACAACTATAAATATTCAACACTTTTTTTTTTTTTTTTTAAATATTACATAAAGGATTATATGTAACATTTTTTAGTGTTACATAAAGTCTATTGTAACACTTTTGGGTATATATGTAACACCTAAAGTCCATTTATGTTGTAGTGAGATCAAAGGAGCTCGAGCTACTCGAATAGTGCTCGAGTTTACGTTTGAGATCACTGAGCTTATATTAAATTATTAGTTTACCACTTATAATTAATATAATTATATATCTATCATAATCCTAAAATATAAATAAGGTGAGATCCTAAGATTTCTAACTCTTTTTCAGCAGCCTTTTATAGTATAATTGACGTTTTTTTAATAATTTTTAATTTTTAATGTTTTATATATAAATCGCGCTGAGCTCGAGTTTTAAAAAATTGAACTCGATCGAGGTCAAGCTGAGCTCGAGTCTCAAGTATTTTAGTTGAATTCGTATCTACGAGTACTTGGCTTGACTCAACTCGTTTACACCCCTACTCCACGTGTTTTGCAACCTATGATCTTCGATTTCGATAAATCTTTCGGGTTTTCGACGCGAGTTTCACAGCATATTATAACAATATCCAATATCAATATATGACCTGGTTTGAGACATGCTACATTTGAATCCGAATGACAGATAACAAATTATAAGCTAAAGAGACAATTATATATATGCATAAACAACGACTCCTTTGATTGACTTTTTCTTTTGCCATGTTTTCCTGCGCGTTTCTCGTTCTCTTAATAATTTAAAGTGCAATTCTTCCCTTCTTCCCTTGTCAATTCACTCTCCAAATTGTGATAACATTATATATAACCTGCTACTGACTCACCACTGCCTTGCTTGACTTTCTATTATGTATAAATATTGATGGATCCAGGATTAGAACTTAACGGTGGTTAATCATATAAAAACTAAGCTCTAAAATTTTATGACGTAAGATGGCGAATTCTGAGCGGTAAGCGCTAATATAAGCCCGTCTTACAGATCTATTTTCGTAAGGTAAGTGTTGCTTTTGTCTAAAAAAATATTTACTGTTGATGTAATAAGTGTTGCTTAAATCGTTGATCTTTATACAGAAGTAATCGATTTTATAGTAAAAAAACATTTTTATATAAAAAACGTAGCACTTTTTATGATAAATAAATTTTCGTCTTACAAAAAAAATCTGCGAGATCGTCTTACATACTTCCTCCGTCTCATAATAATTGTGTTTAGCATACAAATTTTGTCCCAAAATGAATGTCTTTGTATAATTTCTACTAATCTTTCAAAATTGCCCATGGTAAAAACGAGGCTTGAAAATGAAAAAAAAAGGTTATTAATAAGATAGTGAAAGACACGACTTTTAAAATAATAATTTAATAAGGGTTAATTACTAAAAAAATCACGACCATTGGTCTAATTTAATTGCAACATAACTTTTAAAACTTATCAATGTTGGTCACCAATTATAACTTGTTTTCAATTACAATATTGAAAAAAAAATTTGACATCTGATTGTGTCGCCATCACTACCGTTATATGTGCTTGGACAAGACTTTCATTTGCTCTCGACCAATTTCACAATCCGTCAATTCCACTGTCGATAATTGGGAGTCGAAGAAGAGAGATAATAACTTCAACCACCAATTAACAACAATGAAAATGACGGATTGCAAGGTAAATGAAGGTCTTGTTCAGACGCATCTAATGGTGGTGATGACGATACAATCAAGTGTGAAAATAATTAGTCGATGTTGTAATTGAAAAAAAATTATAGTTGATAATCAACATTGATAAGTTTTAAAAGTCATGTTACAATTGAAAATTGGATCAAAAGTTGTAATTTTTTTTATAACTAATCCATTTGATAATTAAATTTAAATAAAGACATATAAATTCAAAAATTGTAATTTTTTTATAACTAATCCATTTGATAATTAAATTTAAATAAAGACATATAAATTATCAGGAACGATAAGGAACCCAATGTCAACATCATTATAGTGACATGTCCTCACACCTCACCTTATTACGGAAATATAAATCTCACAAGAATTGAGATATACATTATCATAGGACAATATAACTTGGGGGAGTTGACATATAGCCGGGTCAGTCCCTCACAAACTCTGTTCTACTTTGTTTAACTTTTCTATTGATAAATTAGTCAAAGTCCCATTTTGACCCTATTCAATATTAAGTTCACCCACTTTCATTTCGTGTACGCGATATAAAATTATCGTGTAAATAATATAATTATTTATTGGTACATGTACACGATAATATTTTATCTCCACGATACAAAATTATCTATTATCGTGTACATGATAATTTTTATTATCGTGTACAAGATATAAAATTATCGTGTACACAATATAATTATTTCTTGGTACATGTACACGATAATATTTTATATGTACACGATAATAAAAATTATTGTGTACACGATAATATTATTTCTTAAACATGTACACGATATAAAATTATGGAGTACATAGATAAATAACAAGATATGTACACGAGATAAACACATGATTGTCACTCACAGTCAGTAAACTTAAAGGCGCTGATACATGATGGCTAGTTTATCAATTCAAAAGTTAAATTATCAAAAAAACAAATACAACGCCTCTGACATGCCACTACACCTCATTACCACATATAACTTTAACTTAACTTGCTAAAATCAAGGGTGATGTGGTAGGACATGAAATTAATTGGGCTCTCTAAGGTTCCTTAGCATTCCTGTATAAGTTATTTTATAAAGTTCCTTAATACGTGAGATTTTTTAAAACATCAATTATTTTGGGATGAAGGAGTAAGTGTTACTCACGACATTTAATAAACAAGAGGGACCAACTCTTGTATATTGAGTAGGGATAGCAATTCCTAACTAGATCCGATGGGCCTGATTAATTTGACCCCACACGATCTATATTTATTAGGAAAAACTTGAAATCAAACCCACACGAACTCAGCTAATCCAATTTTAACCTGAAGTGACCCAAACACGTATCCATGTTAAAATGTTTCAAATTGTTTATTTTATATATATAAATCAACCCGATATCAAACACGAACTCAATTAAATGATCCAAATTGTCATCATAATAGGATACTAAATATAAAGGATAATTAAAAAAAAAAAAAACTCACTCCTACCCCCCCAAATGAATATAAATATTGACGCAAGGTGCACACCATTTTCTCAATACATAACCAAACCGGAAAACTGTAACAGGTAAAAAATGGATGAAAAGCTCTACAAAGCAACTATGGAGGGCAACAAAGAAGCCCTAGTTAAGCTAATCCAAGAAGACCCTCTAATCCTCGACAGAACAAACACCATAACCAAAACTCACTTAGAAACACCACTGCACATAGCAGCAATGCTCGGCCACGAAGCATTTTCCGTTGAGCTGCTAAAGCGAAAGCCGGGACTAGCGTGTGAGCTGGACTCGAGAAGATCATCGGCGCTCCATCTGAGCTCGGCAAAAGGTCACGTGGCAATCGTGAAGGCGCTGTTGCAGGTCAATCCTGATGCGTGTTTTGTCTGCGATAGAGATGGGAGAAATCCGGTCCATGTGGCGGCGGTGATGGGGCGGATTGAGGCATTGAAGGAGATGGTGGCGGTGAGGCCTGAGGCGGCGCGTGCGGTGATGAAACATGGTGGGACTGTGCTTCATCTGTGTGTGCAGTACTGCCAGTTTGAGGCTTTAAAGATGGTTATGGAGAGTGTGAATTTTGGGGAGTTGGTGAATTGTAAAGATAGGGATGGGAATACTGTGCTGCATTTGGCTGTTGCTGATAAACAAGTCGAGGTACGTTTGTTTATCGATTTGACAAGGGGACTATACAACCTAATTTAAATAATTTTAGGCCAAAAATTACTTTTTGACTAATAACTTTTTATTCATTTCATTTTTATTTTAAAATTTATTATTTTTCAGTTTCATTTCATAATTGAAGAAATTGTACGCATTTAAATCAAAATTTGACGAGAGAAAAGTCATGGGATGAAAAGTCATTTCACATCACAGTCATATGTGCTTCTCTGGCCGATTTGATAATCAGGAGCGAAAATTGGTCCGAGTGCAAGTAATTTCTTTAATTATAAAACGAAAATTGAACAAACAAAAAGTTATGGAACGGAATGTAATTTTAGCCCAATAATTGAATTGATTATTATTTAATTTTTTAATAAATTTTGATTATATTTCAACGATGATTTGATAATTTCTTATTAATTTTACCACGTTCATCATAAAATAAATGTTACATCTAGAATTTACCCATTCATATTTTTCAGATTTCACCCATCCATAAACAAGGGAAATTGAATTCAGGCTATACAATTTTTTTTGAGATAGATTCTTTCGGATTACTCTTTAGGGAAAATTGGTATAAATGTCCAGTATATTTTCTCTATTTAGAATCTAGAACATTAAATATATCATTTTTAAAAAATGTCTTTTAACATACGAAAAATTGGTGAAAATGCCCTGTGACCGGCTATAGGCTGTTAACTAGCCGGTCACCTGTGAGCTGTCTCTTTACTTTCGGAAAAATTGGTATAAATGACCAGTATGTTTTTCTTATTTAAAAATGTGGACATTAAGTATACCAGTTTTTAAAAATACCTTATAACTTACCAAAAAATGGTGAAAATGCCCCGCGATCGTCTATAGGTTGTGACACAACCGGTTATTAATGAGGCGAACTCTTTTTCTGACGTGACATTAATTTTTCATTTTTATTTTTGTTTTTCTGTTGACTCATTTATTAGGATGGAAAAATAAAATAAAATATTAGTTTGAATTTATAAAAAATTATAATCCCCAAAAAATTGTTTAAAATTTAGAAAAATAAAAATTTTATTTGTGAAATTTATTTTAAAAATTATAAAATTCAAAGATGTGAAATTTTATTTATGATATTATTTCAACAATTATAAAATTCATTTCAAATTCAAAAATAAAAAAAAAATTATTTCTAAAATTTATTTTAAAAATTATAAAATTGATTTAAAATTCAAATATTAAAAAAATTATTTCTAATATTTTTTAAAAAATTCTAAAATTTATTTAAAAATCAAAATAATAAAAAAATTATGATTTTTTTTTAATTTCTAAAATTCATTAATATGTTCAAATTTCTTTTTTACTTTTCTCATGTTATTATTATTTTATTTTAAATTATGAATTAGGATAATTATATAAAATATTAAAGAATAAATTTTAGATTAATATTTTAAAAAAATTAAAAACTAAATTATTTTATTATTCTTCCCTAATTACAACATACTAAACCATAATATTTATGGATGTCATGCAATCTTACAAAGACACCAACATGGAAAATGAAGAAGAAGCCAACAATGCTTCACCCAGCCCACCCATCCATTAATTGATCGGAACCTGACCAATCATCCGATTCTTTGCCTATTCGCCTCCTCCTTGTTGTATCCGCCACCGCCAAAGTCGACGACATATTTTTTTCCACGCTAACAAATGAGTCAACAGAAAAAAATAAAATAAAATAATGCCACGTCAGAAAAAGAGTTTCACCTCATTAATGACCAGTTGTGTCATAGTCTGTAGACGGTCGCATGACATTTTCACTATTTTTTGGTAAGTTAGAAGGTATTTTTAAAAAGTGGTATACTTAATGTCCTAGTTTTTAAATAAGGGAAACATACTGGTCATTTATACAAATTTTCCCGAAAGTAAAAAGACAACTCACATGTGACCGGTTCGTTAACAGCCTAAAGTCGGTCACAGGATATTTTCACCAATTTTTCGTAAGTTAAAAGACATTTTTAGAAAATGGTCTAAATAGTGAAAACATACTGGGCATTTATAACAATTTTCCCTACTTTTTATTTTCTATATTCAACACTCTTTACAAATAGGGTAGGATGGGAAGGAAGTGGATCACATATCATTTTCTGCAATAGAATAAGTTGAGTACCAGCTCTGGTAGCTATTTATTGCAAATCTTCTCATAAATAATGGGATAATAGAACCAATAGCCTAGGAATTTAGTATCCCATAACAAGTGGCGTCATAAGTGCCCGTATTCACGGTATGGGATCTTCTACAATTAGAAAAGTAACATATTTTACAATAAGTGCTTAACTACATGGTACATGTATAATATAATATTACTATTACATCAGTAATAATTATATATCATATAATTAAACATTTATTGTAGGAGATGTTGCACACCGAATTGTAGAAGATCTGCACCGCCTATTAACAACCCTACAACAATGACGCATAGTTTTTTTTGTGTCTTTTCTTATATTAATTTTGGAAGCCATAACTGTTTCTTTTTTTTTTTTTTTTTTGAAAGGAAAAGCCATAACTGTTTGTAATCACAACTCTATTCACATAATTATTTGTGTCTGCTTTCTTTTCCTCTTTAGTATATCCAGATTTTCTAGGGGGTGAAAATTGGGGGTAGGACTCAAATTCTTGGTTCCAAGTCAATCGAAAAGGCCAAAAGGGGCATATGAGAACTTTAGTGGTTTAAGATATTACTCTACCGAATTAACACCGAAACGAAGTAACATCAACTACTGAATCCTTCCACAGTTGTATTCGTTGCCATCCTAATTTACCATATTCAAAGTCAAAGACCCGACCATCTGAACGAACAAAGTCACCAACAAGCTATATCTAACCAGCAACACCACCACTTCACAACTAGGCACAAACATGTCACTGACTGTCGACGAATATGTGAAATATCCAAACCTTGCCTCGTTCAAATACTAGAACACGATGACAACGATCTCCTACCACAATGTAACGATTGGTGAGACGTGTAGACTGACGGGGAGAACGAGATGCGTTTGGCGTTGAGGATAAACATATGACTGTGGATGTTATAATTGAACGGATCCCATCGCATACGAGTTTGGTTCAGATATCAATTCAAGGTTGCTTACACGTAGCTATACGGAGGTTGGAGGGAGAGTGAAGATACTGATGATCGAGAAACATGTGACTGTGAGTATGAATTGCAACATGATGATTAATACTAACACGTATAGACCAACTTAAGAGTCTGTGCCATCACGGACGGAGGTGGCGGGAGGAGGTTTGCAACTAGAGGTTCTTCTACAGTGGTGGAAGTGCAAGCAGCGTAGAAGATGAAGTGGTGGTGATGGTAGTGTTGTACTGTTGAAGAAGAAGAAGAAGAAGGAACGCATGATGAATGAAAGAGAATGATAAGTATGTGGTATAATACACATCAGCATCGTATTTCCATGTGTAATATGTTACTGGGAAGCCCAAATTTAGGACCGCACGTTGCGACACGCAACAAATTTCGATCACTTTAGTGAATTTCGGAGAAAAATATCCTCAAATCGGATAATACATTGTGAACATACATGACTAAAAATGAAATTTACTAACATACATAACTTGGACAAACCTTAAGTTATATGATTAAAAATGAAAATTTCCCTAAATATCGAACATAACCAAGTTCATTCCAACATCCTTAAAAAATATACAAAAAATATACGATCTATCGGACCATTAGTCGGGCCAAATAGGTCCAGTTACATTTTGAGCTCCTAACTATAAATCACAACCTATCTAAAATGCCGAATAGATTGGACCACTCAACTTTGCCACCCCGACTATAATTTTGAGACACTTAAATTACTAGGGAGCATAATCTCATTCTTCACAAAATGGTAACTCTTCCGTATAAACAATTTAATGTTTTTGTTATTTTTTAACAGGCCACCGAGTTTTTGATGTCTGTTCCAAGAATGGACTTTAATGCCGTGAACTTTAATGGAATGACATCCATGGACATTTTGATCCAAAGGAGAAGAGATGCAAGAGACCTAGAAATGGAAGAAACCCTAAAACGCGCAGGCGCCAACGCAAAAAACATCGTCACACCGTTAATTTTTCGCCGGAACAAACACAACCGTAACCTTCACCGTTCACTCGAGAACAAAACCAAGAATGTTCAAAAGAAAGACAACCCTAATCAGGACGACAACTGGCTCGACAAAAAGAGAAGTGCGCTAATGGTGGTAGCATCACTGATTGCAACAATGGCGTTTCAAGTCGGCGTCAACCCACCTCCAAATGTGTGGCAAGATTCGCAGTCGACTAGCAATGCATATGATTCACACATGCCCTTGTATTATGTACATAAGGCAAGTAATTTCTTAAGAAAAGATGAGCGATTTTACATAATCAATACGCTTAGCTTCATCGCATCGCTCAGCATCATACTACTTCTGATGAGTGGATTGCCGATAAAGAGCAGATTCTTTGTGTTCATTCTGTTGGTGATCACATGGATTGCGACTTCAGGCATCGCACTTTCCTACACGATTGCAGTGATTCTGCTCACGCCGCCTGCAGAAGAGAAATCGATCGATCTTATGGTTGGAGTTACGGTTTTTGCATGGATTTGTCTGATAAGTCTTCTTCTACTTGGACACACAATTCGGTTGTTTGTTAAGGTTGTTAAGATGGTTTTCAAGATGGTTAAGATAGTGGCAAAGTTTTTATGTTATATAAGGAGGCCTGCTGTCCGAAGGATTAATTCTAGGGTTTAAACCGTACATGAGCTAAAACTATTATTGGTCTGATAACTTTTTGCTCGTAGTTTTTTGTTAAAAAAATAGTTAAATATTCAATATAGCCCCGTAATTTAAAAAATTGCTCCTAATTAGTCAGTTTTTCGGCACCGACGGCCAAAGCACGGGAAAAATGCACGCGTGTCGGTGCCATGTGCTTTAAAATATGGCAGATTTTGCCGTCACGTGAGCAGCACAAGTGCTATTCTGGCCTATTTGGTTAGCGGCGGTGACAAAAGGACCAATTGCGAGCATTTTCTGAAATTACGAGACTAAACTAAGTTCTTAACTATTTTTTGGACTAAAAGCATACGAGCGAAAAGTTATGAGACCAAAATTAATTTTATCATGATGCTCTTTTCTTGGATTTGCAAGTCTTTAGGTGCTAGTTTGGATTCTCTGTTGTAAAAAGAATAAGGTTTTATTTTTGTGTTATGTTGTACGTTTGTATATAGTAAAAGTTTCCTTGTTTTATATATATGGGATATGAGATGAACCACTATTAATTTGTTATTAAGTCAATCATCCAAGTTGAGATTGTAGTATGTTGAGTTTTGGTATTACGTCTTAGTCTTTTGGCCCAAAAACGGGTTTCTATTACATATGATACTACATCTCCTACTACAGTTATATTAATACAAAGTATATATACATGCATATATGTATATAAGTGAGGTATTGATGATGTTACTTTATATATATGTTGTTGGTCCCAAGTGGTAGAGGTTAAGAGGGGAATGGATAAACCTCTAACTCGATTTTTACTTTTTAAATACTTTGAGCATGGATATGTTGCTTGTTATAAGAAACAGATTCTTACAGAAAAGCTGAATCAGTAAGCTGCAACAAACTGTAAGGTTTAGTTTAGTTAGTTTAGTTTAGTTTAGTTTAGTTTATAGTTTAGTTTAATTTAGTTTAGTTTAGGTTTAGTTTAGTTTAAGTTTAGTTTAGGTTTAGTTTAGGTTTAGTTTAGGTTTAAGTTTAGTTAAGTTTAGTTTAGTTTAGGTTTAGGTTTAGTTTAGTTTAGGTTTAGGTTTAAGTTTAGGTTTAGGAGAAAATTCACTAAGTTGTTCGCAGAGTACAATCTTCGCTACGCCGGTGTCTAAGTCCAACATAGCACCTTACATTAGTTTTTCCTATCCTCGGAAGGCTACTCATCTGCTATACATACGTTCCTCAGAACATCTACTCTACTTTGAATTCTGGATTTAAATGAAGTATCCCCGTTAAATAAACCACTCATGAGAGTTGGTTTAATGCAAGTTTTTCTTTAACTTCTGGTAGCTGCCACTGAACTTAAATATCAGTTGGAATGCTGGCATGCTTCCTTGATGAGAAGGATGAGGATCGAGACAAAGCTTTTCTTTAGCTATCTTGACTTTGAGAAGTTGTTGCAGCTTGAATCTTCACTTGTAGAATGCTTGTTGCGTGCTTGCTATCTTGCTCTTGTTACTAAGCACTTTCACTTAGAAAGATCTCTAAAGACGACTGCTTGAACACTGTGAATTAAAAGCTCAAAGTAATTGTTACTTAGTAGTTTCAGTAGAATTAATAATTCAGTAGTCCTTGCTCGTTCTTCATCTCCTTCAATTTATAGTTGTTGAGTTTCTTCTCGTTGAAGAGTGAGAAGTATTCCCGTTGATATTTAATGCTCATCGTACGGCTTTTAGCCGTTGTTGTGATTCTTGCAAAAAGTGGTTAAGAGTAGGTGCGACTTGATGTCAGTGTAGCAGTATTGCTTTTCCTTTTGTCAGAATACGTGTATCCACATTATTGGATAGTCAGTACAAGATTTCCTTCTTGTCTCCACTGGCTGTATGCTTTAATCTTCAATCTCTGACTTGACTTTATCACTGAGGACATGGTTGCTACATCCTTTTTGGAGACTGTAACATCCAAATAAAGCAGTATGCTGGATCTCCCTTACAACAAACATTTATGTATGCTACGAAAGCATAAGTATCCTTGCTGCATGCTTTTGGCAAGATTACTTGATTTGACAAATTGTCTACGTCCACGTGGGAAGCTGGGAGAAAGAGCAAGAGAGAGATTTATCAATGATATTTCTATGTGATACAAGAGTTATGCTAGCCAATGCATCTATTTATAACCCCCTAAAAATTCAAGATGCAAGTAGTCCTAATTAGATTAGGAAACAACTTAATTTTAAAATTCCTAATTATATTAGAAACAACTTAATCTTAGAAAATCCTAATTAAATTAGGAAGCAACTTAATCCAAAACTTGGTCCCTAAGGCTATAGCATGTACCCTAAGTTAAGTAATTCTAGAGGCTTCCACTATTTTGAGCCATAATTAAAAAATCTCCACCTTGGCGAGAACTCACCTTTTAGAAGATTCATTGAACTCCACCTAGAAAGAACGTTTTTTACTCCACCTTGAACCTTATGGACAATCAACCTCTCAAGTTCCCTCTCCCTCTCTCTCTTTCCATCTCCTAGTCCAATCACTTGGAGATATTAACCAGTCTCAAACAATGATCGAAATTGTTCGCTGAAACCGGCTTTGTCAAAATATCAGCTGCATTATCAGAAGTAGGGGTGAGCATGGTCTGCAGCGGTTTACACGTCGGTTTCTAACCTAGTGTTCCGCAAGTGTACGGATGCAGGTGTAGTACTATTGTCAAGGTCGATCCCACAAGGAATAGTTTTAGGTAGTTTGATACCTTAATACTTTAGGAATGTCCTAACTAGATACTAAGTTTCAAAGGTTGATTTTAATAAGAATTAAGGAATTTAACTAATAACTGGAAAACAAAGAGAACTAACAATCAATGAGAAATAGTATCCTAGGGCTTCGATTTCAGGATATTAATTCAATGTTAAATATGATTAACCTATTAATTTACCAATTCTAGTGTTTATTAGGCGCCACGACACTAATCTAATCCTTCTCTCGAAGCGATTAAACCGTTGATTAATTAAGCTAATTACCCTCTCGAGTCAATTAAACCTAATAACTCCCAAACGAACCTAAGCCACGGCCTACACAGTCATAGACAACTGCACTCTATGTTCTAAGTCTGATAACAATCCCCTCCTCTCGAAGCGGAATTGCTAAACTAAATTACTAAATCTAGGTGATCAAGCTAAATCTAGTTATAAGCGCAAACATAGAGATAAACACATAAAGAAAGGAATAAATAAATTAAATCATAATCAAACCATTGTCATAAAAATCCCTACTTTCTAACCCTAGGACACGAATAGCTTAGCTACTCATGCCTAGTACTAATCCAATACAAAATTCTAATAAAAACATTGTAAAGAACTAAACTAGAAAAGAATAAATAAACCCGGATGACTCCGTCTCGACGATCTTCGTCTTCTTTGTCCTCCAAGATGTCTTCTAGGTAAAATAATGTAATTGGTGTTCTTCCGTGATTGATTCCCTTTTCCTAAAGCTTGGAGTCCTTTTTATAGAGTTGGGGCCGAATCTTGGGGAAGATAGGATCAAAATCCTATTAAAATTAGGTAATTATCGCAGGAAAACACTTCTGACACGGCCGTGTTGCTCAAGTGACACGGCCGTGTTGCTTCGCAAACTTCCCTTTTCCAGCAACAATTTGACACGGTCGTGTTTCTTGAGTGACACGGCCGTGTTCTATTCCAGAATCAACAGCACATTGTGGACCACTTTTGACACGGCCGTGTTGAAGGTCTGACGCGGCCGTGTCGGTTCTTCCGTCGTTTTGCTACTGGACCGGTTCAGGCCGGTTCGGACCGGTTTGGACCGGTTCTTGGACAGTTTTCACTCCTTTGGACCGGTTTTCACTCTATTTGACTTGTTTCTCATTCGAACTTCATCCAAATGGCATAAAAATACCTAATTATCTTCAAAACAAGTCGAAACACGTCAAATTTCCCAAATATTATAAATGTCAATAAGTGCTGGTCAAATATACACGTATATGCTATAAAATATGATCCTAAATCGACCTAAATACATGCATAAATAACGTGTTATCAAACTCCCCCAAACTTAAACTGTTGTTCGTCCCGAACATCATACAAAAAGACACAAAGAAAACAAGTGATTATGCATTTTGTTTAGGGCGATTAGACGATGAATTCAGTTTCAGTCTGATTTTTCTTAAAACAACTAGGCAACACAATTCACTTGAGCATATGTGATAGCGCGTAAATCAACTAATCTCGAGACTTTGAACTCTCGAATTATTCAACCCTCACCGGGTAAGTGTTTCACTCATCTCTCAAGTGTTTAAGCTAGAATAATTTTCACTCATACTGAATTACATGCAATGTCTACCATATGCTTGCCAATCGTCTAAACTAGACCTCGTACTTGATATGTGTGACAAAGGATCAAAAAGGTCTTTATTTTGGTTGTAATGTGGGCTTAAGGTAAGGTGAGATGCATTTGGATATAAGTGACTATTCATTGGACTAATCAAGTTACGTCTAACCCGACTACCCCTCAATACAATCACTCAACCTCACTCTTCAAATTTCAGCAAATCACCCCGCAAGTTAACTTCTTCACCTTCCCAAGTTCATACAACTTAAGTGCTTTTCAATTCTGTGGGTACCACATTTTTGGGACTACCCGAATGTTCTAAGCAAATTCACAATTTAAACACTTTATTTTCTAGCCTCTCCTCTATAATACAACTTTTCTTTTCTCTTTTTTTTTCTTTTTTTTTTTCTTTTTCTTTTTTCTAGGAGAGGCCATTCTTTGTTTTTCACCTATCACTTTTCTCTTATTTCCTTCATCTTTTGAAAATATCCCTACTTCCCATTCCTTCCCACAAATTGTTCACCCAAAATTCCTTTCAATTCTCCTCCCTCTAACTTGATTAATCCAATTATGGCCAAAAGAGTTAAATCAAAAGGTTTCGGCTGACATTCTTAGGTTATGAATAAATAAGGCTATAAGGCTCAATTGGGCTAACTAGGGACAATTTTTTTCATCATGGGTCAAAGGCAATTTTTTCATGGTTCGAGTACATAGGCTTAAACAAAAATTTGCCTAAGATCATTTCCTAAGTCACAACACATACTTGACACATTCTTAATAAAGACTCAAGGCAAGTTCTAGAGACTAGTACACATATTCAATCCAATTCACACCAAAAGAAAGTATATGACTCCAAAAATTGGAGTATAATTAGGCTCAAATTCTCACAAGGTTAATTTTGATTGAATAATCTAAGTTCAAGCTCAATTTCGTCTCTAAACACCTCTCATGCTCTATTATGTGCCATGTTTTCATCTAAATCATCTCATCATTAACTATTCATCATCCATCTTTCCCTAATTTTCTCTTTTTATTTTTCTTTTCACTTGTTACCTTTTTCCGGGTTTTATCCTTCTTATGACTCTAAAAATTGAAACACTAATAAGACTCTAAACTCTAAACTCTAAACTCCTAAGACTCAATCATGGAAACGATATGCAATCAAACTTGGGCTCACAGACCCAACAACACCAATAAATCAGAAAAATGGGCTCACAGACCCGATAACACCAATTGAAACAATAAAAATCAGCACAATGGGCACACGGACCCACAATTAACAGCAAGAATCTCGAACGAAAAATAAATCAAAACTAGAAATCTAGCTGCCAAGACGTTCCACGGTCTACCCCCTCCCCCAAACTTGGCTGAAAGCCAATGTTTGGAGGAAAAACGTGGTACGCCTTGGTGCTAACTTACAAATCATTGCGACAACGGCGGCGTTTTGAAACCCCTACTGAATCTTGGTTCGTCCGTCTCCGCATCACGCTTTGAATTTTTGCATCTTTTTCTGCTGAAGAAATGACGCGGCCGTGTTGAAAATTTGACACGGCCGTGTCAACTTTTTGCAAAAATTGATTTTTGTGGATCATTTTTGACGCGGCCGTGTCGTTTGTGTGACACGGCCGTGTTGCACTCCAGTGTGGATTCGTGTTTGGAGCTTGATTTTGACACGGCCGTCTTATAAGGCTGACACGGCCGTGTTGCTGTTGAACCAAAATTTGTGTTCTAGGCCTGATTTTGACGCGGCCGTGTCGTTTGTGTGACACGGCCGTGTTGCATTCCAGTGCTGAAAACACTTTCTAAGTGCTTTTTGACGCGGCCGTGTCCATAGTGCGACACGGCCGTGTTGCATCTTCTGCTCCTTTTAACGCGATTTTTCCGTCTTTTCGACCCCCGTTTCTTGCAACACTCGTCCATGTTGATTCCTAAAAACATAAAACACTAAAACAAAAGTAAAACATAAAACTTAACGAAATAATTAAACTAGAAATAAAAATAAAACGATAAACATCGGGTTTCCTCCCGACAAGCGCTTTGTTTTACGTCATCAGCCGGACGTCCTTTTTCTATCAACCATTTTCTAGCCACCCCGAGTCGGATGTTTTCTGACCAATTAAAGAGCTATTTGGGACATGAGGATTTTCTACAGCAGCTAGGGTAGTGTAAATAATGCTACAATTGTGCCTACCCCTTAGACCCGACTTATGTATTTTGAGTGTGATTATTTCGTTTTGAACCCGAAAAACCAACTCCCCTTTAGGTACATCTATTAGTGCTTGGCTAGTCGCCAAGAAGGGTCTTCCTAAGATAAAAGGGAATTCATCATTCCCTTTCATGTCAACAACTAAGAAATCACTAGGGAATTCAAAATTTAGCACTTTCACCACTACATCCTCTGCTACTCCCAACGGCGTTAATGAAGATCCATCCGCCAATTTGATAGTAGTAAAGGACCGTTTAATTTCCCTTAATCCTAATTGTCTATACTGCTTAAGAGACATTAAATTTATACTAGACCCCAAGTCACACATGACATTATGAAATTCATGACTACCAATTGAGCAAGAAATAGTAAAACTCCCTGGATCTTTTGCTTTTGTTGCTCTTCTTGGTTTCATGCTTGTGGTTGCGTTCTTCTTGGGCCCACTCGGTGTCTTCTTCGTCGTCTCTTTTCCATCTTTCCTCTTCTTGATTTCCTCTTTATCTTGGATTCTCTCCTTTAGTGGTTCCTGTTTCACAACAACAACTCTAGATTGCTCTAAAGGAACAAGGTTAGCGAAGAATGAATTTTTAAAACAAAAATCAAAAGACTCATCAAGAATAGGAGGTGGGATTTTCTTATCTATGATTGTATTGACCTCCTCCTTCTCCATGTTTTTGACTTCCTCGCTTGATTCCTTCGCTTCTTGGTCCTTCATGCTCTCTTCATGCTCATCTAGCTCCACAATATTGCAGTGCTCCTTCGGGTTAACCACTGTATCACTCGGGTATTGGCCTTGCTTGTGTTGAGCTCCTACTATCTTTATCAGCTGACTCATGTTTGATGTCAATTCTCCAATGCTAGCTTGAGTCTGCACCAACGTGTTCTCGAGCCTCTTGATGTCTGCCCCTTGCCCAGTGATATGCTTGTTTAGCTCCATGAATTTTCCATCCACTTTCTTCTCCAACTGAGCTAACTTTTCATCATACTTTTCAAATTGTGACAGCGCGATCTCTTCTTGTGATGGCTTCTTACCGTCATGGATCATGCCATTTGTAACAGCAAATCCGGGTGGCGGATTAAGTGTATTTTGCGCGTTCCCATATGAAAAGTTCTGATGGTTCGGATTCTGAGGGTACTGATTGTACCGAGGCTGATTGTTCTGGAAATTGTTGAAGTTTCGTTGATTCACAAATTTGACTTCTTCAACTTCTTCCGGACCCCCTAGCTGTTGTGCTAACGTCATATTAGTTAGCAAATTCACCTGGCTCGTCAATGCTGTTACTTGTGCTGTGAGCTTTTCAATTGGCTCATTATTGACGGGCTCGACTTTTTGGACACTTGCTACCCTCTTTGGCATGTTTCTCTCATTCGACCATTGGTAGCTCGTTCTTGCCATAGCATCCAGGATTGAGAATGCCATCCTCACTGACTTCTCCATCAAACTTCCACCCGCAGCTGCATCCACTTGGTTTCTAGTCGGAGCAAGTAGACCATTGTAGAACTTGCATACTTGCTGCTTCTTGGTGAACCCATGTTGGGGGCAACTCCGGATAAGATCCCGGAATCGCTCCCAAGCCTCTCCGAATGGCTCTTGGTCCAATTGCTTGAACTGGTTGATCTGGTTCTGCAGGTCGAGCATCTTGCTTGGTGGAAAGTACTTCAACAGAAAAGAAGTACTTAAGTCTTCCCAATCTCTGATATCTTCCAGCGAATTGAACCACTGTAGTGCTCTATCCTTCAGTGAGAAAGGGAACAATGTCATCTTGACCTGCTCGTGCGGCACATGATTGATCTTGATTGTGTCGGCCAGTCTGCGAAATTTGATCAGATGTGCATTCGGATCCTCCAAAGCACTTCCCCCATACTGGTTTTGCTGCACTATGTTGATTAGTGCAGGCTTCAGCTCGAAGTTGTTGGCATTGAGTGGTGGAGGTTGCACTCCTCCTGCCTGCTGGTTTGGACTGGGCTTCAAGCAGTCGCTAATGGGCGTGTCATCTTCATCGCCTGCAGCTGGGTCTATCTGAATTGGGCCGTACTGCTGTTGTAGCTGTGGCCCTTGTGGAGGTAGCTGCTGCTGTATGTTCGTGACTCGATCATCCAACCGTGCCAGAGCTGTCAGTACTCTGTTAAGTGCGTCATCCTGATTCGGATGCTGTGGTGGGTTCTCCATCTCAGATGCGAAGTTTCTTCTAGTTCGGTGTCTGCGAGCTGTCGCTTCAATTTCTGGATCGAAAGGGAGAAGAGTTTCTTTCCCTTTTGATCTGGTGAGCATACGAAGCCTGAAAACACCAAAAACAAGAACTACCGCGTAATACAAAAATTAACCCAAAAATAAAAACGAAAATTAAAATTAAAATTACGAAAAAAATAAAATCTAGTCTAGTTTCCTCCTATTTTTCAAGATAAAAACTAAGCGCTAAATCCTATTCCTCGGCAACGGCGCCAAAAACTTGACACGTCGGTTTCTAACCTAGTGTTCCGCAAATGTACGGATGTAGGTGTAGTACTATTGTCAAGGTCGATCCCACAAGGAATAGTTTTAGGTAGTTTGATACCTTAATACTTTAGGAATGTCCTAACTAGATACTAAGTTTCAAAGGTTGATTTTAATAAGAATTAAGGAATTTAACTAATAACTGGCAAACAAAGAGAACTAACAATCAATGAGAAAGGGTATCCTAGGGCTTCAATTTCAAGATATTAATTCAATGTTAAATATGATTAACCTATTAATTTACCAATTCTAGTGTTTATTAGGCGGCATGACACTAATCTAATCCTTCTCTCGAAGCGATTAAATCGTTGATTAATTAAGCTAATTACCCTCTCGAGTCAATTAAACCTAATAACTCCCAAACGAACCTAAGCCACGACCTACACAGTCATAGACAACTGCGCTCTATGTTCTAAGTCTGATAACAATCCCCTCCTCTCGAAGCGGAATTGCTAAACTAAATTACTAAATCTAGGTGATCAAGCTAAATCTAGTTATAAGCGCAAACATAGAGATAAACACATAAAGAAAGGAATAAATAAATTAAATCATAATCAAACCATTGTCATAAAAATCCCTACTTTCTAACCCTAGGACACGAATAGCTTAGCTACTCATGCCTAGTACTAATCCAATACAAAATTCTAATAAAAACATTGTAAAGAACTAAACTAGAAAAGAATAAATAAACCCGGATGACTCCGTCTCGACGATCTTCGTCTTCTTTGTCCTCCAAGATGTCTTCTAGGTAAAATAATGTAATTGGTGTTCTTCCGTGATTGATTCCCTTTTCCTAAAGCTTGGAGTCCTTTTTATAGAGTTGGGGCCGAATCTTGGGGAAGATAGGATCAAAATCCTATTAAAATTAGGTAATTATCGCAGGAAAACACTTCTGACACGGCCGTGTTGCTCAAGTGACACGGCCGTGTTGCTTCGCAAACTTCCCTTTTCCAGCAACAATTTGACACGGTCGTGTTTCTTGAGTGACACGGCCGTGTTCTATTCCAGAATCAACAGCACATTGTGGACCACTTTTGACACGGCCGTGTTGAAGGTCTGACGCGGCCGTGTCGGTTCTTCCGTCGTTTTGCTACTGGACCGGTTCAGGCCGGTTCGGACCGGTTTGGACCGGTTCTTGGACGGTTTTCACTCCTTTGGACCGGTTTTCACTCTATTTGACTTGTTTCTCATTCGAACTTCATCCAAATGGCATAAAAATACCTAATTATCTTCAAAACAAGTCGAAACACGTCAAATTGCCCAAATATTATAAATGTCAATAAGTGCTGGTCAAATATACACGTATATGCTATAAAATATGATCCTAAATCGACCTAAATACATGCATAAATAACGTGTTATCATTCGGAGGTACGAAAATCTCCAGACCGAACCAAAGCTCGGCAATTTTTGGAGATTCCAAAATAAAATCTCCAGAGCCGCTCCATTGATCAGTCCAGTTCCTTTCAAAGAGTGGATCTGTTTGGTCCGATTATTCGGAGTTTTTCTATTTAATATTCTTAACAAAATGAATGAGAGAATTACAATGTTGTCTTTACAATAATACCATATTATTTTTAAAAAATGTAATATTAAACAACTAATAAGTTACTCCCTCCGTCCCGCTCAGTTTTGCACACTTTCCTTTTCTATCCATCCCATTCAGTTTTGCACATCCTTAAAAAGGAAATTTCTCTTACAATCTCCACCTTCAAAATCTCCACCATCAATCTTCACCTTTAAAAAAGTCAATCAAAAAGTAAAAAATAGTTTTTCTTAATGTACGTGTCCGTCCCTACGTGCAAAATTGAGCGGGACGGAGGGAGTATATATTAAGACAAGTTTCAAAACCCTAACATATAAAAAACAATTATAAGTTACCAAAGCCGATTTCTTGTTTAAAAAGAATAACTCTAAATTATAAAGATATCAGCTATAGATAACCTCTTTGGACATTTTATCTATTATTTTTCATCTATAAAACTCTATTCAGATACACTTTCAATAAGATTTATCCATATACATAATTTCCTTCTTTTTTTTTTTTTTTTTTTTTATAAATAATTGGAAACAATATGAGGAGGATAGACTAATAAAGTGAAAAAGTAAGAAAATATGACTAACTACAGTGAACTCAAAATTGACTTCAATAAAAAAAATGTGAGTGCACGAGAAATATGGAGAATTAAAGAAGAAGAGAACGAGCAACGAGCCGCTACTAGTATTTGTCTAAGGTAGAATTCAGGCGTGGAATAGTAACTGTGTGCAGTGAGTTAAGGTCTAGGATTTTGACCTTTGTTTATAGAAATAATAATATTAGATACAATAATAAATTTTAATGGTTTTTTCTAGACAAGTTCATGACCGTTGTCAGGGAGGGTTTCCTCCTCGTAGAGCCATTTAGGGTCGGCTTTAGGTTAAGATTAGGTTTGTTATTATTTGTTTCATTACTTGTTTGTTTATGGTGCTTTGAAACATTGTGTGTTGCCTATTTGTGCTTAATTTTCAAACATTTATAATATGTTGAATAACGAAAAGGGTAAGTTTCACTACACTGGAGTTATGACTTCCTACTCCAGGCTCATTGAGCCCACAAAAACTTATGCCAGAGTAGAAGTCACTCCGTCCATGGTAAACTTGGCTCATCGGATGAAATTTAGCAGAAAAGAAGATCAGGATCCCTATGAGCATTTAGAGGAATTTTTACAAATTCGTGAATGTTTATCAATTTCCAATGACCTCATTAATGAATACTCGATCAAGATCTTTCTATTCACTCTTGAAGGAGCCACAAAATAATGGTTTCGTGTGAAGAGTCATTCGATCCCCCATCTTTTTAGGGGGAGGTCTCCACTTCTTTTCTCCATATTTTTTCCCAGCGGGTAAAATTACGAGAATTACGCGTGAAATCTCAAGTTTTACCCAACGTAGTGACGAACGTTGGTTTAAAGTTTGGGAAATACTTCTAGACATTTGCGGATCATACCGACACCACGAATTTGATGGAGCATGTATCTTTAATGTCTTCTATGCCCGATTGATACCTAAGGAACATGTTCTCTTAAATGTAGCATCGGGAGGATCCTTCCCTAACAAGGAAGTGGTTGAAGCTCTCACTTAGCTAAAGGAGACGCCATCCAATCAAAATCAATGGGATAAAGAATATAAGAAGAGAGAATGCTATGCCAAGAGGAAAGTGAGAAAATGAAAAAACTTGAGTCCTTTGAACAAGGTGAACCATCTCTACGTAATACGATGCATCAAGGATTCAAGGTAAGTACCGCTTCTTTCTTTTGTTCGGGATGTGAAATCAAGAATACCGTGAACCACTCGTGTTAATGAGTCATCGATGTTTGTAGAACCGCATACCCTGGTGGTAACTAGGAATTTAAGTGAGGATGATTCTGATGAAGTTTCCACTAAGGAACAAATACTTAAATTAGTGAGGCATTTGTTTCGAAAGAGTGGCGGTAAGGAAAGAGGATATGCCCTAGCATTGGAAAACCTATGTGAAGTATTTGATAACCTTGAGGAAGAAGGAATTCTAACTTAAGAGAACACTAAGGCTACCCCCTTAGAAAGCGGTAATGTCGTTGCACTAAGGAGTGGTAAGCCACTTCATGAGCTTGAGCGTAGAATCCCCGAATGGATTTCTAATGATAGAGGTAAGAAAAATTAATCGAGAAGCCATTTGAGGAAATGATTGACCTCCTACTACGGGAATTCAACCTTTCCATCCCAACCTTGATTACCTTTTCCAAAACACAAACGGGCACGTAGAGTTGATCGACAGTCTCAAAATTTTCAGGATGCCATAAACTAATTAACCCTCACTTTGTCATTCGCCGAAACAATTGCTACTGTCCCCCACATCGAATTTTTTTCAAAGGACATCATTAATAATAAAAAGGAATGGGGACAAAGAGAAATGTTTACTTAGCCGAAGAAAATAGCGCAATAATTCAAAAAAAAGCCTATGCTAGGCAAAAAGGTTCGGGTAATTTTATTATCGTGTGTTCCATTTACGATGTGCAAATAGATAGCCCTTTGCTTGATTTTGATGCTAGTCTTAGCTTGTTCTTTTTTTTTTTTTTTTTTATTATGTGGCAACTCAATGATTATGAGCTTAAATTTACTTCAATCTTCCTTCAATTGGCCGATAGGTCAATCAAGAAGCCTATGGAAGTTCTTGAGGATGTTCTCGTTCGAATCAATGAAATTGATATTCCAATTGACTACGTCATTCTTGGCATGGACGAGGATCCTAAAACTCCCATAATTCTTGGTCGACCATTCATGGCTACACCGGTGTCCTTATTGATATTAAGAATGGAAGTTTTTAAGCTTAGTGACAAAAGGTTTGAATTCAACCTTAATGGTTACATTAATCAACCCTCCTAAACTGAGAAATGTTTCAGCATCGATGTGCTAGAGAATGTTTTGAAGAAGAGGCGAATACGATCCTTTAAAATGAGACGTGGGAGAAATTCGTGGAACATAGAGATGGGAAGAACAATTCGAAAGTGAAGCAAGTGGATCCACGATGGCATACATCATCAAGTGTAAGGAGGTTGAGCTCATCGAAGAAGAAGTCAAAGAGGTGCGTGAAACGATCAAGAAGGGAGAGTCGAAACCACCCAACGTAGACTTAAAACCCCTCCCTCCATAGTTGAGGTATGAGTTCTTGACCCTAATTCTAGTTATCCGGTAATCATAAGTGCCCACTTAGATATTGAAGAAGTGCTCAATTGTTAAAACTTTTGAGGAAATATAGGCACACCCCATATATAAAAGATTTATAATATATACACCCCTTTTATTGCACAAACCGCATTTTGTTGGAAGAGGATCATAAACCAAAACGTCAACCGCAACACAGATTAAACCCTAATATGCAAAAAATGGTAAAAAAAAAAAGAAGTAGTTAATTTGTTTAAGGTAGGAATTAAATACCCTATCTCGGACAACACTTGAGTAAGTCCTACCTAAGTGGTACCTAAGAAGGGTGGTATTACCGTTGTGCCTAATGAGCTCAACGAGTTAATTTCTACCCGCATGGTGGTAGGATGGAGGATGTGCATCGACTTCAAAGAGTTGAATAATTACACAGAAAAAGACCACTTTCCCCTACCCTTTATAGATCAAATGTTGGAGCGGCTCGCAAAGCAGTCCCATTTTTACTTTCTAGATGGGTATTTTGGTGACTTTTAAATATCCATCCATCTCGACGACTAACAGTTATCGCATGTCATTTTAGCACGTTTTTCTAGAGAATGATGGTCTTCAAGCTCTGCAATGCCCCTGCCACCTTCCAGAGGTGCATGATGGGGATATTCTTGGACTTAATTGAAAACATAATGGACATATTTATGGATAATTTCTCTGGTTAAGGTACTATTTTCTCGTCTTGTCTAGATAATCTAACTAAGGTCTTGCAGAGGGGCTCAGAGGTAAATTTGGTGCTTAATTGGGAGAAGTGTCACTTCATGGTGCAAGAGGGCAGCATGCTCGGACACTTGATATCCGAACAGAGGATCGAGGTGGACAAAGCTAAAGTTTCGATCGTAAAGGAGCTACCACCACCGATATGTGTCAAAGACGTTAGGAGTTTTCTTTGTCATACCGGATTCTACCGGCCATTCATCAAAGGCTTCTCTAAAAATTTCTAAACCCTTATCTGATTTATTAGTTAAGAATGTCGATTTTGTCTTTCAGATGTAAAGCATTATTATTGGAGCGAGCCATATCTCTACAAGGGAGGCGAATATGAAGTTTTTAGAAAATGTATTCCCGAAGAAGGGCAAGAAACAATCCTTGAGAGGTGTCACTCCTCTTCTTGGGAAGGACACGGTGGAATTAACAAGACGTATAAATGGGTACTAATGACGGGTTTCTTTTGGCCAACACTCAAGAATGACGCTTATAGATTTATGGCAAAATGTGACCCATGCCAAAGAGTAGGGAAAACCTCGAAAATAAATTAGATGCCCCTACAACTCATGTTAGAGGTAGAGATCTTCGACGTGTGGAGTATCATTTTCATGGGCCCATTTTCTTTATCATTTAGAAATTAATACACCTTGTTAGCCATCGATTACATGTCCAAGTGGGCGGAAGTCATTACGATAAGCACGTATGAGACAAAGCCAATGATTCGACTCTTTAAGAACACTATCTTTCCCAGACATGGGACACCTAAGGTGGTCATCAGTGATCGTCGATCACATTACATGGGAAGAGCTAAGTCTTATAATGTCGATCATAGCATAGCTTCACCTTACCATCCCCAAACCAATGGGCAAGCCGAAGTGTCAAATCCAGAGCTAACGACGATTTTGAATAAGACAGTTTCTAAATCAAGAAAAGATTGAGCTATCAAGAGATGGTGCCAAGAATCTATTCGGGATGTAATTTCAAATGCTATTTTCATAAATCAAATAACCATAATTTGAAACATTCAAATAACATAATTCATGTATTGAATAACGATAAACCATACAATAAGCCCTAAACATGCGGAACTAAGGGATTATTGCGTTTACCTTTCGAATCGGAGAGACACCGTTGAGAAGAATTAATCTTTCAACCCAAAGATCTTCTTGAGTATTCCCTAAATCCAATCTTGCCAATCCGGTGGGAAATCAAATGAACTTTTAACTCTCAAGGAAGGATTAATTTTCTACGGAGAAATAGTCACTCAATTATGCATATGAAGACCAAAATTGGTCCCCTATTTATATTTGTAGGGGCTAAATTCTTGGCCTCCAAGAATAGAGGGGATATCAAAATCCTCTCCTAAGTAGGGGAGGCAAAAAGATAAAATCCTATCCCCTTTGGAATTATATTTATCCATATATTTTCCTATCTCCTACTTCATATTAATTCTTATCCTCTTAGTTAATGGACTTTTATTAGGCTACTCAAGGGGCCTTTAGAAGGAATATGATTGCGCCTCCCAATGGGCCTAGATATCAATATTGAGCCACCAATATTATTATAGCCCATTATATTAATTCACTCCACTATAGAATTAATATTGAACTGCCCATCCTAATCCATATTACAACATATGGCTCCTGGTTATTATTTTCCGAGTTTAAGATTCAATATCCATTATTTAATTTAAGCTACTGAATGCTTTAATTAATTATTATCTTTTATTCTTTGAGAACAAACAATTCAACATTATTATCATATCGGAAGTTAATCCACTATATAGGTTTGATATGATAAACATTTTGAGCCCTTCAAGGCGACATAATCAACTTGTTTTACCAAGACACAGTTTTCTGTATTAATTTAGCAATTTGTCATATAATTAATAATATTGCCCAAAGTATAGAGCAATGAGTCCCATTGACTCTTTGCCCAAAATAAATCAAAGCAACATTGATTAATTATACACAATCCCAATTAAATGACAGAAATTAAGAAATCAATAAACATTGAGATCTAGTTATTCTATCAAGTCAGTCTAGAAAAACTATCTCGTTGTTGCTCCAATTAAGTGCACCACATGCACTAGTGTAATCTCTTAGTCAAGACAAACCAATCCTAGCTTTACACATCAACTTCTACCAATGAATTGTTCAATTCCATTTAAGTTGTGAATCATTATACTTATTACAAGGAACAAAAAATGTGACCTTCTATAATCTACCACACACCACATTGGCTATAATGTAAAGTATTCAAACAATATATATATATATATATATATATATATATATATATATATATATATATATATAACATTCATAATATTTAAGGCAAACAATGCTAATTTATTATCATTCATTTAAGTGCAAGAAACAATTTATATACAAAGCAACACTTAAAAGCATGTTTTACAGTATAACCCTAACAATATGCCACTTACACCCAAAATCTGCTTTTAAGTATACTACAACATGTCCTGATAATTGCATTTGTTCATTACAAGGAACCGACATTGTGATCTTCTGTAATCTACCACACACCACATTGTCTACAATGTAAAGTATTCAAACTATATGCAATAAATATATATAACATTCATAATATTTAAGGCAAATTAACAATGATAATTTATTCTCATTCATTAAAGTGAAAGAAAAAATTTATATACAAAGCAACACTTAAGCATGCTTTACAGTATAACCCTAACAATCTCCCACTAATACTCAAAGTCGGCTTTCAAGTATACTACAACATTTCCTGACTCTCATTCCTTCAACATGTTTCTCGTATGTATTCTGAGGCAAACTCTTTGTGAAAGGATCTGCTAGGTTGTCCTTCAATGTTATCTTTGCCGCTACTATGTCTCCTCTCTTAATGATTTCTCGTATGAGATGGTATTTTATTTCAATGTGTTTGCTCACCTTGTGGGCTCATGGTCCCTTGAATCTTCGACCGCACCAGCATTATCACAATAAATTGTGATGCTTTTGGAAAAATTCGGAATCACATCTAAGTCCACTAAGAAGTTCTTGAGCCAAACTGCCTCTTTCGCTGCTTCAGAAGCAGCGACGTACTTGGTTTCCATGGTAGAGTCACCAATGCATTTCTGGTTTACACTTCTCCATGTGATGGCTCCACCTCCTAAGATAAACACACTTCCTGAGGTAGATTTTCTGGAGTCTATGACTGATTGGAAATCTGAGTCCATGTAACCCATAGGGCATAAACCGTCTGATTGAAAGACTAACATTCTATCGCGAGTTCTTTTCAGATACTTCAGAATGTTCTTAACCGTAGTCCAATGCTCCTTGCCCGGGTTATTTTGATATATTGCTACCATGCTCATTGCATAGCTTATATCCGGTCTCGTGCACATCATTGCATACATGAGGCTCCCAACTGCCGAAGCATATGGAACCTCCCTCATCTCTTCTATCTCTTTTTGTGTCTTTCGACACATGTCTTGTGATAGATGAATCCCATGCCTGAAAGGTACAAAATCCTTCTTGCCATCTTTCATGCTGAATCGTTTTAGCACAGTATCGATATACGAGGCTTGAGATAAGCATATCATCCTTTTATGGCGATCTCAAATAATCTTGATTCCAAGGATATGACCAGTCTCTCCTAAGTCCTTCATATCGAACTGCTTTGATAATCATACCCTTACGTCTGAAAATACCTTTTTCTCGTTTCCAATAAGCAGGATATCATCTACGTGTATCACTAAGAATACCAAGGCATTTCCGACTCTATAAACACAACTCTCAAACTCATTCTGATCAAATCAATGAGAGTATTAATTGATCAAAACATTGGTTCTAAGCTCACGATGCCTGCTTTAGGCCATAGATTGACTTCTTAAGCTTGCATTTAAGGTTTTCTCGACCTTTTTCAATGAAGCCTTTAGGTTGACATGCATAGATGTCGCCTTCAAGACTTCCATTTAGGAATGTTGTCTTGACATCCATTTGTCAAACCACGAAGTGTAGGTATGTAGCTATTGACAAGAGAATACGGATTAACTTAAACATGGCTACAGGCGAAAAGGTTTCCTCATAATCGATTCCCTCTCTCTGAGTATACCCTTTTGCCATAAGCCTAGTCTTGAAGGTTTCAACCTTCCCGTCAAATCCTCTCTTTCTCTTGTAAACCCACTTGCATCTAATATGCTTAACACCTTTGGGTGGTTCAACAAGCTCCCACACTTTATAGTGATCCATAGATCCCTTTTCTGCTTCCACTGTAGTTTGCCAAGAACTTGCATCCTTGTCTTGGATTGCCTCGTTGTAAGTCCAGGGGTCAGATTTATCTTCACGGGGGACCAAGTCCGAAGATTGTTCCACGAACATGAATCGCTCAGGTTGATGAACAACCCTCCCACTACGACGAGGTTCCGATTGTGTTTGTGTATCTCTTGGTATATGATCTTGTACAATTGGTATACGAGTCGGCCCTCATAATTCATCCAAGAATCTAGAATGTGTGCTCACCATGATTCTCTGATCCTTGGGACTATAGGATAAATCCCATTTCATTCCTTTGAGATAACCTACAAACAACCTTAATTCTGAACGAGGTTCCAACTTATCAGCTTCCTTGTCCAACACGTATGCAGGACATCCCCAGATTCTCATGTGTCTCAAACTGGGTTTGCACCCAGAGCACAATTCTGAGGGATTTTTCGGAGCTGATTTAGAAGGTGCTAAGTTAAGAATGTAAGCTTTTGTTTCCAAGGCATAACCCCAAAATGATTTGGGTAAGTCAGAATAACTCATCATAGACATTACCATTTCCAAAAGAGTTATATTTCTTCGCTCTACAATACCATTTTGTTGAGGGGTTCTGGGCGCAGTTAACTGGGATACAATCCCTTACTCTGACAAGTTACCCAAAACTTCATTGCTGAGGTATTCACCCCTACGATCAGATCGTAGAAACTTGATACTCTTTTCCTTATGTTTTTCTGCTTCTTCCTTAAACTCTTTGAATTTATCAAAGACTTCAAACTTATGTCGCATAAGGAAAATATATCCATATCTTGAGTAATCATCGATCAAAGTAACGAAATACTCAGAACCACCTCTGACTTGAATTGACATTAGACCACAGACATCAGTATGAACGAGTTCTAACACTTCAGTGGCTCTATTCCCCTTAGCCCCAAAGGCTCTCTTAGTCATTTTACCCTCTAAACATGATCCGCATGTTGGAAACGACTCTATTTGGAGTGATTCCAATGAACCATCACTCACCAAACTTTGAATCCTTTTCGATTAACATGACCAAGTCTAAGATGCCAAAGAAGTGTTCCGTTCATATTTGAAGAATACTTTTTTTTTCTAGAAACAGTAGATGTGTTATATGACGCATTTTGTATGATTGTGGGTTGTGCACAATTAATAGTATAGAGATTATTCACTAATGTTCCAGAACAGATAAATTTATTATTACGAGTAATAATAACATTATTATTAAAAGAAATTGAATATCTCATAAACAATTTAGAAACTGAAATTAAATTCTTTCTAAAACTTGGAACATAAAGAACATTTCTCAAAACTAAAGTCTAGTTCATAAAAGATAAGTGCACATCTCCCACTGCAACAACTTCTACTCTTGCATCATTGCCCAAGGTGATGGTAATCTCACTCCCACTAAGTTGCCGAGGGTTTGCTAGAACCCCCTGAAAATTGAAACAGACATGATCAGTGGCTCCTATGTCCACCACCCATAATTGGGAAGAACACGCCGCTAGACAAGTTTCAATAACTAGTGCATGAGATTTACCTTGTTTTCCTGCCTTTTTAGGCTGGGGACAGTTTGCCCTCCAATGTACTTTCAGACCGCAGTTGAAACACTTTCCCTTGTTTTTTTCTTCTTAATACCACCTTCAACGGGGATCTTTTCCTTATCTTTGAGATCAACCTATTTTTTTACTTTTAGTTTTCTTCTTTTTCTTTCCGCCTTTCGGCACAGAAGAGGAAGGTGCACTGCTAGTCATCAAGGTTTGGTTTCTCGGCCCCATAAGCATCTCTACCGCGACCAAAGCTTGCATGAGCTCAGTCAACGTATACGCTTGACCATTCATGGTATAGTTTTGCTTAAACTACTCAAAAAATTTCGGCAGAGAATGGAGTATGATGTCGACTTGGGTATCTGCATTGAAATCAGCACCAAGAATCTCAAGTTTGTTAAGGAATCCCATCATTTTGAGAATGTGATCCCTTACAGACGTCTCTTCAGCCATTTTCTACGACAAAAAATCCCGCATGGCCATTTGCCTAGTTGTACGATTCTGGTGAGAGAAGAGTTCATTAAGGTTCATCATAATATCTGCAGCGGTTCCCATGCTTTGGTGTTGGTACTGCAACACATCTGACATTGAAGCCAGAATAGTGCACCTAGCCAGTCATCGGATCTTAACCATTGCCTATGATATTCCCTATCTTCTGCACTAGTTTCGTCTGTAGGCTTAGCGGGTCTAGGCATCAAGTACAAACTTGTGCCCTTCACCAGTCAAGACTATCATTAAGTTTCTTTTCCAATCTACATAATTCTTCCCTTCTAATTTGTTTTCTTTGAGTATGTTACACAGTGGATTAAAGCTTGACATGTTGAGCTGAGAATAAAACATACATTCTTATCAATATCTAATTAACACAAACATTATCACATAACTCGATCACATGTCATATATCAAAATCTCATAAAATGATATATACATGCATCAGTTATGGAGGCCATTAATTGATTTTTTTATCCATAATAAATTAAAATAAAACACTTAACAATTTTGATCAATGAGATTTTCTAGGTTCCTCATTAAACAAAGTAGAACAAAACATAAATTAAACACATATTAGACAATTAAATCCAATTATCATGGTTTAATTTTTCCATTTTGAAACGAGAAACCCTGCTTTTTGAGTCTCCTTCGCAGCATCCGTCGCGGGCACGAAGCATTGTTGCGGTTGCAAATCCTCCGGCGCAGACCAAGCTGCAGTTCACACCACCTATCGCGGTCGCGATGCCCTCACCGCTGAACAACCTTTTTTCGCACCGTCTTCGATTCTTTTAATCCGTCTTAATAAATATAACATCTAGACTAATCTATTACATAAAAACATAACTAATCTACACGTGGATTTTCTCACGAGAAAAATGAATCTAATGAATCAGATAAAAAACAACATTCCATCCAACGTGGATTTAAACATACATAAAAAATCATGATAATTGAATTCCTGCAAAACAAATCTAACACTTCTACTATCCAATTTCAATTAAGACGTAAATTTGATTTTTTAAAATTATAGAGCCCGAATCAATGGCTCTGATACCAGTTGTTGGGGAATCGGAGATGGTGTCAAGGATCTATTCGGGATGTAATTTCGAATGCTATTTTCATAAATCAAGTAACCACAATTTGAAACATCAAATCACATAATTCACATATAGAATAATGATAAACCATACAATAAGCCCAAAACATGCGGAACTAAGTGATTATTGTGTTTACCTTTTGAATCAGAGAGACACCGTTGAGAAGAATTAATCTTTCAACCTAAAGTTCTTCTTTAGTATCAAGCTCGCCAATCCGGTGGGAATTCAAACGAACTTTTAACTCTCAAGGAAGAATTAATTTTCTATGGAAAATCAGCCACTCAATTATGCATATGGAGACCAAAATTGGTCCCCTATTTATAGTTGTAGAGGTCGAATTCTTGGGCTCCAAGAAAAGAGGGGATTTCAAAATCCTCTCCTACTTAGGAGAGGTAGATAAAATCCTAACCCCTTTGGAATTAGATTTATCCATATCTTTTTCTATCTCCTACTCCATATTAATCCTTATCCTCTTAGTCAATAGACTTTTATTGGGCTACTCAAGGAGTCTTTAGGAGGAATATGATTGAGCATCCCAATGGGTCTACATATCAATATTGAGCTATCAATATTATTATAGCCCATTAATATTAATTCACTACACTATAGAATTAATATTGAACTACTCATCCTAATCCATATTACAAAATATGGCTCCCGGTTATTATTCCCCGTGTTTAAGATTCAATGTTCATTAATTAATTTAAGCTATTGAATGCTTTAATTAATTAATATCTTTTATCCCTTAAGAACAAACAGCTCAACATTATTATCATATTGGAAGTTAATCCACTGTACAGGTTTGATATAATAAATATTTTGAGCCCATCAAGGGGATATAATCAACTTATTTTACCAAGACACGGTTTCCTGTATTAATTTAGCAATGTGTCATATAATTAATAATATTGTCCAAAGTATAGAGCATTGCGTCCCATTGACCTTTGCCCAAAATAAATCAAAGCAACATTAATTAATTCTACACAATCCCAATTAAGTGACAAAAATTAAGAAATCAATAACCATTGAGATCTAGTTTTTCTATCAAGTCAGTCTAGAATAACTATCTCGCTGTTGGTCCATTCAGTGCAAAAAATGCACTATTATAATATCCTGGTCAAGACAAACCAATCTGAGCCTTACACATCAACTTCTACCAATGGATTGTTCAATTCCATCTAAGTTGTCAATCATTATACTTATTATAAGGAACCGACAATGTGATCTTCTATGATCTACCACACACCATATTGTCTACAATGTAAAGTATTCATTAAATTTGCAATAATTATATATAACATTCATAATATTTAAGGCAAACAATGATAATTTATTCTCATTCATCAAAGTGCAAGAAATAATTTATATACAAAGCAACACTTAAAAGCATGTTATACAGTATAATCCTAACAAAACAAGTGCTCTTAGGGGGCACCACAAGGATTTTATGTTAACTGCTTAAATTTTCGTTTATTTAGAATAATTGTTAGTTCAGATAAATTTTCAATCTTGAGTAGTAATTTATTTTTCGTGATGTTACAGGTTAAATAATCGGATATGATGTATCAGTATAGGCTAGAAGTCAGGAAGACACAAGATTGATAAAGTAAGGAATCCTGGGAGTCACATGTGGTTCTTACAAGATTCTTATGCTTTTGGATGGATACTAGAAGACAAGTTTGTGGGGGTGATGACCCTTATTCACTTTTATAAAGGAGTTTGACTTCACGCAAAGGTTATTCACATTAAAGGTGCAAACATTCCAATTGAAAGTGATGGCTCATGCCTAACTCACATCTTATCACACATGAAGATTTGAAATCTTTCCCCCTTCACTTTCCCTCCCTTTACTTATATTTCATCCCACATCCCATCTCAATACACCAATCTCTTCAATATCTTCTTTTTAAAGTTCTTGAAGCCAAACACCTCACTTCCACCAAGAAGATGGCATCTCCAACCTATCTTAACGAGAGGCATCTATGGGAGATCTTCCCAAACTATGAGGCGGAAGTACGAAAATGCAATAAAATATGAAATTAAACACATGAAAACACTTGCATTTCACAAAGAAATATGAACGTAAATAATACGAGAAAAATGAGTATTCTCACGTCCATCAGTTACCTTTCCAATTTAGCCTAACTTAGTTAATCGGTTGACCTTAAGTGCGTTTGACGAGAGTATCCACTCTGTGTTTCGACAATCTTATATACTACCTCTGTCACAAGCTGTACATTTGTGGTTTAAGAAAGATGTTCAAATCGTAATGGTTTAGAGCATTTTTAAAGACAAGTTCAATCGTCATCTGAACCAATTGATTCCATATCTTATGTTCGCATCAGACAACCGAATGTCATAATGTTCTGGCTCATCCAGTCTATAGATATGGATCACCAGACCAGCTTCCTCGGGTCCTATGCTTCCTGCCTTGTGATTTCTCTAGTACCATATCTGCATTTATAAAAACAAGGTTGTGATTTTTCTGTAAAATAAATATTAACTAAAAATAATGTACCAAATGATAAGTTCAAATGATATATGCAGATACATTTATTAATCAAATAGTTCAAAAAAATTAGCAAAATTTCGACAGAGTCTTTTTTGCATTTAAATATATTTTGGAAAAAACAGCACTTTGCTCGACCGAGCAAAAATCTACTCGGTCGAGTAATCGTAACAATGTCCACGTGGCTTTTGTGAGGGAGAATTTGCTGGACTTGACAAGAAATTTGCTCGGTTGTGTGTTTGATCTTACAAAAGTCTATTTTTTATGTTTGCATTTCTTTCATCCGTTTTGCTCCGATTTTGTCCATTCTTTCACCTTCTTAATCGGATCGCTATCCTCGTCCTTGTACCTACTTTTCAGTTCACTAAAAAACTTAAGAAAAACATCAAAATGGAAAATAAGCTTAAATTAAATGAAATAATATATAAACATGGGTTGCTTCCGACTCAGCGCTACGTTTTACCATTTATTCTAGAATAGCCGACGTCGTACGAATGATGCCGACCCATGTTCCAACATCTATTATGTTTGGAGGTGTTTTCTCTTCTGATTTTCCTCCACTTTCTTTCTCATTCCTTTCGTCAACCACATAACCATGGTTGCTTTGGTAGTTCCACCTCTGAGACATATATATGTGGCTACTCATTCATCAACCAATCGGTCGTGTCATTTGATGCATTGGTCCACAACGTGTTCGACAATGGCAGGTACGGTTCGTTCAACTTTTATGTTAGGAACAATTTTCTAGTCCTATCAACCTTCAAAAAGTTTCTTCTCATAAATTGTGAAATGTTGAGATATGTAGAATTCCATTCATCTGATCGGAGATATCAATCCCTAACTAGATAGCAATTGGGATCAACATTCCCTCTATCCTTATTCTACCTCTTTCTTTCTTAAATGCCACTTCTAACTGATCTATTAGGTGTTCTCTCAGATTGCTCCGTTCAGACCATGTTATACACCACATTATGCAGAACTCATTGTCACTAAATTTGGTGTTTGAGTCTCGAGCACAAACTGTGTGCGCCAAAACTCTTTGTATGTATCGAATACCGGATTCCGAATTCGAAGTATTATCTTCTCTTTCATCATGGTCCTTCACTTCCTCTCAATTTATTATAAGTGGTTAAAGGCATCAAATTCAAACTAGAATCTAAGTCACATAGCACATTTTTTTAATTTAGTTTTCTCAATGTAACATGTAATTAAAAAACTCCTGGGGTCCTTAAGTTTTTGCGGTACCAGTGTTTGGGTGATTTCTCCACAGCTTTCAATCTAGTTGTCTTTGATCTCTTCTTCTCTTTGCAATTTTCCTTTGTTTTTCCTCCCCAACGAGGAATTTCTTTCCATGTACCTGCAATACACACTTTAGGATTTTTGTTTATTTTTAGAGACATAGGGAAAGGTAATTTTACTTTGTAAGGAGAGATATCTTCTTCATAGAATATAATCCCCAAATTTCTTCTTTTTGGAATCGCTTCTACTCTTTCTTCCTTTTCCAACTTTTTCTCCACATCATGACCTTGTATCATGATCATGTTACATTGTTCTTTAGAATTTTCAGTGTCACTTGGGAATTTACTTGTTGATGAATGCCTCCAATTTTCTTAGCTAGCTGACCAAGATACGTTTCTAACATTTTTTACTTGGGCTCCCATGTTGCCCACATTAGTGTTCAATTGCACTATTTGGCCATCAAGTTTATTCATATGGCCCTTAGTTTTGGCATTTTGTGCCCGTGTCTCAATTACCAATGAAGTTACCAACTCTTCCAGGCTAGGCTTCGTTGTTTCTTCTATAACCCCATTGTTCACTGTAAAACTTGGTGGTGGTTGCAATGTATTGTTTGGGTTTTCATAAGATAAATTTGGATTGTATTTGTTTCCCATTTGATTTAGCCGAAAGTTAGGATTGAATTTTCTGTTGCCCATGTAATTCATGTATATTACCTCTTCAAAACCGGCCTCCATGCACTGTATTCTTGGATTCATCATCACATCTTAATGAGGCATGACATTATTATTTGGAAATCTTCTTAGTAAGAAACATGATTGTTTTCTTCTCAGAAACCTTAGCTACTCTTCTTAACATCGATTGCACAACTGGTCATTGGAAACTATTCGTAGCCATCTCCTCTAGAATAGGCATGCCATTATTATTTGGCTAATAGTGCGCCACTAGATGAGGTAACCATAATTGTCTTAATGTGTCCGAAGAGTCCATTATAAAAGTAGCAAACCTGTTGATCTTCTGGGAAACTGTGTTGAGGAAACATCCGGAGGAGTTCCCATAATGTTTCCCATGCTTCATAAAGTGGATCTCCATCATGTGACGAAATGGTATAATTTAACTTTTTAGTTTCAACTTTGTACTTAGCAAGAAGTATTTGAAAAAACTTTTGACACAGGTCGGACCAGCTGTTAATATTTTGAGTATTGACAAGTCTTTGCCTCATCCCTTAGTAAGAACGGGAAAAGATGCAAGTGAATAGCATTGTGGGAGGCTCTGTTATTCTTTATTGTGTCACATATTTTACGAAAATGGTCCAAATGCCCATTAGGATCCTCCGTAGCTCCTCCTCCGAAATGGTTCTGCCGAACCATAGAAATCAACCGTAGCTTCAACTCATATGGATTAGCTTGTATTGTTGGTCGTGTATTCCCCGAAGTTTTTGTTAACCACATGCCTGAGCAAGTCCCTGATAGGTGGTTGGACTTGGTCTTGTGGTTCTAAATCATGCTCATCTCATTTATCTTGATTTTTCTCCATTGGAAACAAATTTCGTCTAGTCTGACTGGAATTTTTCTTTCGGCACCTGGCTTCTGTCTCAAGATCTATAGGCACGATTTCTCCTACCTCGGACCTTGTTCTCATGCACTACACAAAAGAAAAGCTAAGATAAAAGACTAAATTATAGTTAAAAACTAAAGTGCATAAAAGTTAAGCAACTTTAAATTTTCGATGTTTTTAAAAAAATTGATAATTAGAAAAATAAAAATGAAAGCAAATGAACCTAGGTTACTTATGACTAACAACCCGTAATATCTAACTAGCACCTAAAACTAGTCCCCAGAAATGATGCTAAAAACTTGATCGCTCTATTTCCTACCAGGTAAACTGCAAGTGTACGATGTAGTAGCAGCCTAGTGGCAAGCAGGGTCGTACAGAAACTGGTAAAGATGACCTAATCAAATTACTACAATAGTGTTAAAACTAAAATGTCTAGGTGGACTGAATATTGGATTATTAGGTGATTATCCTAATTACTAATGTCAAGATCCTAAAACAATAATAATAGAATAATGAGATTGAGAACTGCACATGCGACCCACATATCTATCCATGCTCCTATTGTTATGAGGCTTTGCAATTGGATATCTCAACCATCATTTTGCTGGTGATTGAGTGGGTCATATACAACAGACCAACCTCTCATATATATTATGTCATGTGTTGTCTAGCCATCAATACCCTCACCTATCAGTATATTGGGTATATGATTCATGGGTGCTTGGCTAGGTGACCAGGCTAACCTACCATCAGCCATATCGCAACACTATAAATAACAATAGAACACGTTCAAATCATGTAAAACATATAAACGTCTACATTGTAATTGAAACATATTTTCTAAACCCTAAGATATTATACGACTACTCCATAATAGAATTAACAAAAGTAATTATTATGAAAACAAACATGTTCATAAACAATTAAAGGAGAACAAAGAGAACGATACTATAGTTCACCGATGAAGACGACATGATGAATCTCCTTCATCTTCCTCGACTCCCTAACGATTCTCTAAAAACTTCTCTAAAACTCTCTATTGTAATAATGATAATGCTCCCCCCTTATAAATAACTATGTTTAGGCATTTATAAGAGTACACAACAATAGGTGAAAGTAGGGATTAAATCAGATAAAAGCTCTTTTCCACGCATCTCTTTCTAGGAAAGATGATATTTTACACGATTGATCAAGATTTTTGCTCGATAGATCAAATGCTCCATGTCAACCATAAGTTTGGCCCTAATATGTTTGCACGATCGATCAATATTTTTGCTCGGTCTAGCAAATGCGACTGTCGTTTAATCACTTTTTAGCTATACCTTTAAGGCCTATCCAACTCCATCTTAGCCGATCCAATATCTCTTTTGAAATGAATCCCTTGTTTCATTCCAATCCAAGCCTTCATTTCACTCACTCGACACCGAAATTTCACCATTACTCCAACTATATGTTGTTTTGTACTGAAAATACTACAAAATTAACAAACAAGTGAAATCCACCAAACATATGAAAACAATGGTTATAAAGTACTATTTCACGTATTTTTACATTGTTTTAGCTATGAATATATGCCTAAAAAATTACATAAAATATGGAGTGATCATCTAGCACAATATTCAGCAGATGGAAAAAGGATATGGCATAGGTTGGAATCGATTAAATTATTGATTTAACCATCACTTCCTTCTTGGCTTTACTGACATTTTCCTTCTAACCCGGGATCTTCTTCCAAACCTTGTCTTTTATGCTGGTGAAAATTTCGTTACTGCTACGACACATCATTGATGGCAACCTGAGGTATTTTCAAGGGAATTAACTCGTGGAATCCCAAAAATCTTACAGATGGATGAGATGAGATGCAGGACAATATTGGACTAAAAAGAATACTAGAATTGTTATAGTTGATCTATTGGCGTGAAATTGACTCATATAATTGAATAACATATTTCAAGTGCTGAGCTTCTTCGAATGATGTTGTCCCAAAAAGCAGAGTATCATCTGCAAAGAACAAGTGGGAAATAGTTGGTGCATATCTTGATATTTTTATGCTATGTATTTTTCTACATATGTGAAGATCCTACAACAAGGATGAAAAAAATTTGGCGCAGATAATAAAAAGATAGGGGATAGGGGGTCTCCCTATATAAATACATGTTCAGGTCGTAAGTTCCAAACCGAGCACCATTAAGATGGAAACTAAGCTGAACTAATGATATGCATGTCTTGATAAAATCAACAAAGCTCGTGGAAAGCCCATGGTAAGAAGAATGTGATAAACAATACCCTGTTCCAGTCGATCAAGGCATTGCTCATATCAAGCTTGATAGACATAATACCCTGCCTACCTGCATGCGTATTCTCCATAAAGTGATGTAATTCGTAGGCAACCAAAGTATTATCAATTATTAGGTGGCCGGAATAAAATCAGATTGAGAGTCAAATATAATATGGGAGGCATGGGCGAATCCTATTAGATAACACTTTAGACACAAGTTTATAAATGAAATTGCACAAACTAATAGACCTAAACTGAGACACCACGTCAGATTTTCTTCATTTTAGGAATCAAAACAGTAAACAAAACATTATTTGACGGAGAAAGCGAGTAATTAGATAGAAAATGTAAAACAAAATAAATGACATCAAGACCTACAATATACCAATTTTTTTTTTATGGTTAAAATGACATGATTCATACTATCAGGCCCTGGGGATTTAAAATGGTGCATTTTTTCAGTGCCTTTACAACCTCATCACTAGAGAACGGCTTTAACAAGTTGTCCTGTAAGTTATTAGTAATCCTCGCTCTCACAAAGATAAGGAAAAGAATTATGGATTATGGATGTGGGATCCAGATGAGAGGAATGGAAGATGTATCCAAAATAAGATAAAATGATTTACTCGATATGTTGTTTCTCATAGCAGGCAGCACCAAATTGATTCTTGAAAAATGAGATATGGTTAATATATCTCCACTGAATCGTGTGTGCATATAAGAAACTTGTGTCCCTATCACACTCCCAGAGCCAATGCTACTTGGTCATTTGCTTCCAGTCTAGGTCCTCTTTATCCATCAGAAGATTAAGTTTCGATTGAAGGTCAAGGAGCTGAGCCTTCACTTTGGGGGTGATGATACTTGATTTGACCGAACTAATCTTTTTCTTAACTTCCTCAGTATCCTTCTTCAGTGATGAGGATATTCTACTGCCAATGAAGAAAGCCTACATTGCAATGATCAAGTTTGGCAAGGAGAAAATCGAGGTTAGCGTCCCAATTTTACTTAATAACTCGTTACTACTACTGACCTTGGCTACTATTTCTTCAATTCTTGGAAATTTTGAATGATCACTCGCTCACATGGGAATAAATATTTGCAATTTTACCCCAAGATTACACGAAAAGATAGAGTTTTGAGAAAACAAGCTAGGGAAATCCGAGAGAAATTCGAGCAATTGCCAGTTCTCCCCGAAAGCACTTATACCGAATCAGAAAGTAAAAGATAGAATATGGCATCGGAAAATGTGCAGCAGATATGATAATGAAAGAATTGGCCAATGTTGGCGTAGCTCATCAACTGTTTTGCATCATCTTTCCTAGCTTCAGTGATAATACCACTTTTGAACTAAAATCCAGGTTGAGTCATCTACTGTCCACCTTCCATGGTCTCGCAGATGAGGACCCTCATAAGCATCTTAAGGAATTCCACACATTGTGTTCAAGTATGATTCCCACAGGTGTCACAGAGGAACAAATTAAGTTGCGTGTTTTTCCTTTCTCCCTTAAAGATTTGGCAAAGGATTGGCTTTATTATTTACAGTCAGCATCCATCACTACATGGCTGCAAATGGAGAGGTTGTTTTTGGAAAAATACTTTCCAGCATCTAGAGCAACCAATCTAAGGAAGGAGATGTGTAGGGCAAGGCAGATGCATGGCGAATCCTTGTATGAATATTGGGACGTTTCAAGAAAATGGTGGCCAGTTGTCCGTAGCACCAGATAACTGAGCAGCTATTGATCTAGTATTTTAACGAGGGGCTGTTGGTAATACACAAAAACATGATTGAAGCAGCTAGCGGAGGAGCACTTGTGGACAAAACCCAGCTGCGGGCAAGGCACTCATATCTAATATGGCAGCGAACTCACAACAATTCAGCCAACGAGATGCACTATTGAAGATAGTAAGGGGATGAATGATTCGTCCCTCTATGACAAGTTGACTGAGTTGACTTCTTTTGTGAGAAAAGTTGCTGCAGGGGGTAATCAGCAGGTCAAGTCGTGTCGTGTTTGTGACACCACTGAGCACATGACAGACACTTGTAAGGTTTTGGGGAGAGATTGACACACATGCCAATGTTGTAGGCACCAAAAACTTCTAAGAGCATCTCCAATGATATACCTGAAAAACAGGTATATCATTTGCCACATCAGCGCCACCTCAAAAGTTAAAATACATATACCTCAAAACAAAACTTCTTCCCAATAATATACCTAAAAAGCAGGAATATATGGGGGGCCCACTTCTATATCCTATTTATCTTTTTTATTTATTAATCTATCAATTACATTAATTATTAATAATATTTCGACTATTTTAGTTTTTTATATTTAATTATAATTCGAAAAAAAAATTCTCAAAAAATTATTATTATATTCTTTAGTCATATAAAACGTAAAAATACAAAACGCAAGCACGCACGGTGCACTAAAAAATCCGAAGGCAACAAATTAAAATTTTGAGAGCTTACTTAATATTTAGCTAATTATTGTCGGATCGGATCCAAACATGCTCAATTAAATCCTGTCGAAGCTGGTGATAATAAATAAAAAAAAAAAAAGAGAAAGCCGTTGCAAACGGCTATTTTGTTATCAAATGGTGTTATTAAATAAAAAGCAACCAAAAATAAAAAATAAAGAAAAACGAAAAACAAATTAAAGGGGGGAGGGGACAGGTCTGCAGGCGCGGGCCCCCACCTCACGTGCTGCCCAAGCGCCCGTGGGGGCCAAGCGCCCAGCCTGTGCCCCTTTCCCCCGCGCGTCCCCTCCCCCTGCAGAACTCCCCACGCCCCTTTCCCCTCAACTTCCTGGGAAGCAAACTTACTTCCTAGGAAGTATTCCCCTCCCCCAATTCCCCCCCCCCCCCCCCTCCATTGACCAAATACCTCATTCTAGGTATTTTCAGTTTTCCATGTCATCAACTTCCTGAACAATGGGGATGTTGTAAGGAAGAAAGTATGACCCATATTCGAATTCATATAATCCTGGGTGAAGAGATCACCCCAATTTGTGATATGAAAACCACAAACATCTCAGCCTGTGGAACAGTCTCGTCCGATCCTACAATAACAACATGGGTCGTATTACCAAGACAATATGCTGAGCCTGCTCCCTCATCAACATTGGAGGAGATGATGAAAACTCTGACTCCGAAAATGGTACAATTCTAGAAGGATACTCAATCGAGTATTAAAAACATGGAGACACAATGATTGTTATTCTTAGAGAGTACAAAGATGACATAGGGTAGACGATAGCCGACATCAAGGGAATAAGCCCTTCCTTACGCATGCATCGGATGCTTCTTGAAGACGACTCCAAGCCTACCAGGGAGGCACAAAGGCAATTGAATCCGCCAATGATAGAGGTAATCAAGAAGGAAATCATAAAACTCCTCGATGTTGGAATAGTCTACCCTATATCAAACAGTAAGTACGTTAGCCCCACACAGGTTGTTCGAAAGAAATCAGGAGTGACAGTAGTTGAAAACCATGAAGGTGAGTTGGTACCTACTAGGGTAAAAACCGGGTGGAGAGTTTGCATCGATTATCGTAAGTTGAATGCTATGACCCGAAAGGATCATTTCCCTCTTCCGCTTATTGATAAAATGCTTGAGTGTCTTGTAGGTCATTCATGTTATTGCTTCTAGATGGATTTTCGGGATATTTCTATATTGCCATAGCACCAAAGGACCAAGAAAAGACGACCTTCACTTGCCTGTTTGGAACATTCGCCTATTGATGCCATTTGGATTGTGCAATGCACCGACGACTTTCTAACGGTGTATGGTAAGTATTTTTTTTTAGTATGTGGGTTATATCATAGAGGTTTTTATGGATGATTTTAGTGTATACGGGAATACTTTCGAGAGTTGTCTTAAAAATCTGGTCCCAATTTTTAAAAAGATGTGTTGAAACTAATCTTGTTTTGAATTAGGAAAATTATCCCTTTATGGTAGATCGGGGTATAGTGTTAGGACACATTGTTTCTCAAAGGGGGATTGAGGTCGATAAGTCTAAAATAGATCTTATTACTATTTTACCTTACCCCGCTAGCATGCAGGAGATTCATTCTTTTCTTGGCCATGCAGGTTTTTACCAGTAATTCATAAAAGATTTCTCCAAGATGGCCTCCCCGTTGTGAAAATTGTTGCAAAAAGAGGTGGAATTTGAGATGAATGACTAGTTTAAAGTAGCATTCGATAAGCTAAAAGAACTATTGATGACACCTCCGATAATCCAGCCACCGAATTGGGATTTACCATTTGAAATCATGTGCGACGCGAGCGATTACGCGGTGGGGGCAGTGTTGGGGCAAAGAACAGGTAGAGAAAATACTTTTTGGATAAGTTCGCTATCGTGTTTATTGATGATATACTAATTTACTCCAAGAATGAAGTTGATCATGTTGTGCATCTAAGAAAAGTTTTAGACATTCTAAAAGAGAAACAGTTGTATGCTAAATTCAAGAAATGTGAATTTTGGTTGGATTGAGTAATATTTCTAGGGCAAGTTGTGTCAGGAGAAGGAATTTTAGTTGATCCAAGAAAAGTTGAAGGAATTAATAACTGGTCACAACCTACATGTTCTTCAGAGGTACGTAGCTTTCTTGGATTAGCTGGGTACTATCGAAGATTTGTAGAAGGATTCTCGAAAATTGCATCTCCCTTAACATAATTGACTAGAAATAGTGTAATGTTCAGATGGACGGAGGCTTGTGAACAGAGCTTTCAAGAACTAAAGAAAAGATTGACATCAGCGCCTATCCTTTCGATACCAACGGAAACTGGAGATTTATTGGTATACAGTGATGCCTCAAAGAATGGTTTAGGTTGTGTATTAATGCAGAAAGGCAAGGTAATAGCATACGCATCTAGACAATTGAAGGAATATGAGAAGAACTACCCTACTCATGACTTGGATTTTGCAGCAGTAGTATTTCCACTAAAAATCTCGAGACGTTACCTATATGGAGAACGATGTAAGATCTACACAGATCACAAGAGTCTGAAATACTTTTTCACATAAAAAGAGCTGAATATAAGACATAGAAGATGGTTGGAACTTATGAAAGACTATGACTGTGTTATCAACTATCACTCTGGTAAAGCAAATGTCTTGGTTGACGCTTTAAGTAGAAAATCATCCCAGAATACTTCATTGATGGCTTTGATTCAGAAACTAGAGTTACTAGACTTGCAAAGAATGAATGTCGAACTTGTTCAACTGGGATTGGTAGAGGCAAAACTAGCCGCTCTAACCCTTCAGCCCACCTTACTCGATAACATTAAAGAGGGGTAACATGGAGATGAATATCTAGCTAAAGTAAAGAAGGATGTCACATCAGGGCTATCATCAGACTTTCAACTATTAGAGAATAATGCCTTACGATTCAAAAGTCAACTATATGTGCCAAATGTGGATGACATTTGATAGAGATATTATGGCAGAGGTACATACGACACCGTATTCAGTACATCCACGAGCTACTAACATGTATCGTGACTTAAAGATGCATTATTGGTGCCTAGGTATGAAGAAAGATATTGCTCAATATGTAGAACAGTGCTTGACTTGTCAGCAGGTAAAAGTAAAACACAAAAGACTGGTGGGAATCTGCTCATTACAATGGATTTTGTAGTAGGATTGCCAGAATGGAAATGGGAGAACATTACAATGGATTTTGTATTAGGATTGCCAAAAATCGTAAAGGGGCACGATGCTATTTGGGTGATTATGGACAGACTTACGGAATCTGCTCATTTTCTTCCTATTTGTACTACTTATTCCATGGATCCGTATGCGCAAACGTATATACAGGAAATAACAAACTTCACGGAGTACCATTATCCATTGTTACTGACAGAGACTCAGGATTTCTATCGGCCTACTGAAAGAGTTTACACAAGGCACTGGGAACACAGTTGTCTTTCAGTACTGCGTATCACCCACAAACTGATGGACAATCAGAATGAACAATATAAATTTGAGAGGGTATGCTCAGAGCTTGTATATTAGATTTCCAGAGTCAGTGGAGCAAATTTCTACCTTTGATAGAATCTTCCTACAACAATAGTTAACAATCCACTATAGGAATGGCTCCTTATGAGGTACTATATTGTAGAAAGTGTCGATCTCCTATACATTGGGATGAGGTAGGCGAAAGAAGACTTCTAGGTCCAACTATAATACAGAAAATGTCAGAAGTTGTATCACATATTCAGGAAAGAATGAAAATTGCTCAGAGTCAGCAGAGAAGCTTTGCAGATAAGAGAATAAGTGCACTTGAGTTTGTTTTGGGCAATCTAGTGTTCTTGAAAGTTGCACCAATGAAAGGGATAATGCGGTTTGGTAAGATAGGTAAACTTAGTCCGAGATACATTGGTCCATTTCCTATTATTGAGAGAGTAGTAGTAGGAGTAGTAGTAGTAGTAGCAGCAGCAGCAGCAGCAGGAATAGCAGTAGTAGTAGGAGGAGGAGCAGCAGCAGCAGCAGTAGTGGTAGTAGTAGTAGTCTAGATTAAGAAATTGAGAGGTGGTGGATAACTCTTATAAGAGTATCCTTATCATCTAATCTAGGCAAACACACAACAAAAAAAGAAGAGAGAGGGATGCTCGCCCCATATCAAGTTCAGAGAAAAACAAAGTCGGTTGGTAAGAAAAACAAGAATTCTTTTATTTTCATTTACATTCACTTAGCAATTCTTGTGAATAATATATCAAACCCCACTTCTATGATTATTAAAAAAAAAAAGTTGTGGAATCAAATATGGATTAGAAACATGTTGGAGGTAATTGATTAGTTTTGTAATCATTATTATCATATTGATGTTGTATATAAATAAGTATGTTTCCAGGTTCTTGATATGTACCATCTTGAAATTTTATTTAGCATTATAATTTGTTCGATGAAGCAATACCCAATTGTATTAATTATGTTATAAGTAAATAACCCTTAACATGCTAATATTCATGTAGTTGTGCAGTACTAATTCTCACACGAAAACTGAAAAATTGGAGAAAGCTATGTGTGCGCTTACATATTATTAAGTATGTACACTCAAGGTGAAGTTTATAATTTTATACTTATGTTCATCAGATTACTAAGGTTTTATAATAATATTAAATTAGAAAGTTTACTAGTTTAAGAATATATTTGTAATTATTCAATGCACTGGCATGTTGTTATAGATTAATTACTACGGTAGTACAGGAGAAACAAAGCTTCTGATAATTACATTTGAATATACACGATGTAAGTAGAAATCCATTTGCAACTGCAATACTTGAACATAGTATGTGTACTTATTATTTGTGATGACTGGTTGTATACGTGCAGTTTTGTATTTCTGCATAATGTGTTTTGTTCCGTTGATGAAAGTGAACATGTTTTCTACTTATGAACATATCAATCATGAGCATTAGCATATGTAAGAATTTGCATGTGTACATGAAATAAGTCAAAATAGCATACTTTTGGAAGTTGAAAATATTTTGGGGTTGGTCACCACTGGCACATTGAGAGTTTCTTTCTATATTATGTATATATATGGTGTCTCTCGGGATGCTTCCGGTGGCAGACGTGCACGCGGAAGAGGTTCCTACTTCAACACCTTTATGATGATGGGTACAAGAAGAGGTAGACTTTCCGATGGACTGCGGCGGTACGCAGAAGGCGGACCCCTGGTAGTCTCGGAAGGATAGCCACTTGGTCGTACCAACCATCAATAATGTATCAGGTGGACTACAAGGGCGGAGGAGGGACCCTTGGTAGTCACGAGTATGGCTAATGAGTGATATTTTGGGGAGGTTTGTGCTAGTGACGGGAGCCAATTCCAACCTAATATAATTTCTTTTGAAAAAATAGTTGAAAGAAATGGTTTTATAACTTACATCTCACCATTGCATCTCAGACACGACCTATAGTTAGTTGTATTTGTATAATATTCATGCATGATTTCTGCATACTGACTTTACCTCACATAGTTCTTGCATTGTAGGTGAGTTTGACTATGCATGAGCTCGTGGATTGATCTGGCATGTTGTTGGAGCTTCTGCAAGTTTTAGAGCCCCGTGTATATGATTGACGACATGTGGGGCTAAACCGTGGACTCATTATGTTTTTGCTAGTGTTATAATGATCTTTTTGGACATGTTCAAGTTAAGTAATTTTAATATGTATATTTCTGTAAATATGGTGTTGAATGGTGTGTGACACTTTTGTAATTGATCTGGATCTATGTCATATATGTAGGTGAGATTTTGGTGTTGAAGAAGTGTTTTAGATTGTTAACTTTGAAAAAAAGAAATATACAAGTTTCGTAAGGCTAAAATTAGTATAAAAAAAGCTTTTAAGATTGGATGTGACACGCGTCGGGAGCTTCTCCGGCGCTGCCACCATGCTGTCGTCAAAATCCACTCGGTACCATTTTTTCTCCTCTTATAAAATCATATTGTTCAGTGATTTGGGAGTCAGAACCTGAAATTCAGATTATTGAGCGATTTGGTGGTCGGAGATCCGAAAGTGGCTGAATGTGGGTGAGGGACAATTTTTTTTCCAGGGTGAAATAGTGGTGAATATTATCGACAACAGATAGAATAGTTTCAATTTTTGTCTGGTTTTGGCTTGGTTTAGACTAGACGTGTGGTTGAATCAGCGACTGAATTGCTTGAGAAGTGTGGGGGCAGAATTATGTTTCACAAAAGAGGCATAATTTTACATTGGCTAGTGTGTTGAGAATCATTCGAATTACAGAAGTGTAATAGCCAAAACACGTGGGGGGGGAAATTAGTAAACCAGTTCGTTGTTCCAATCGGATCTGAAGTCAAACGGGCCCTTACCGGACAATAGGGAGCTCGAGGGATTTCATCATCATTGACAATCCAACACCGCCACCATCACCGGCTGCCTCCGCCTTTGCGAGTGAGGCGAACGAGGAAGAAGAATCCACGCCTCCACAGACTAGATAATCGTCCACCTAAGCTGTCCCACTACCATAACCGGCTCTTCTCGAGCTCGTATACGAGGCGACCGAGCCTTTGCAACCATCATCACATCAGCCATCTACTTTTGCTGCTCCGCCATCTGATGGTCGAACCCTTAGGCTTGCCAATCTACCAAACCAACATGGAATCCAGTTCGGCAGCCCGGGTCAAGTCCAACGCTCAAACGGTGGGTAAAGCCTACTATTTATCTTGATAAATTGATTTTACAACAGTTGGGTCTTTATGATGATGAGGGTATAATTAAGTTTAGGTTAAAATGGGGGTTGAATAAATTCATCAATTATTTTGGTTTGAATAATGTGGGTGAAGATGTTATTAAGGTGAATATGTCAGAGTGTTGGAGTTGATTACCCATGAGGCTACGGATTGTGATGCGGGAAGTTCGAAAGCCACTTACATACGTACCCCCGTAATCCGTTATATTCAGAGGTTGATGTCATACACGGTTACTAGGCGATCAACAAATAGGAATGTGGTAGAGAGGTTCGAACTGACTATCTTGCAGGCTATGTTGGCAAATACCCGTGTTAGGATAGCTCGTGGCATACTTGAGCATCTGATAGGAGTGGGGACACAGAGTGGTGATATCACTATGGGCAGTCTAGTGACTGCAATTACCCGGTATGAGGGGATCAGTCTCGACTGCGGTTTCTGGTGGGACAAGTTGACAGGTTGGATAGGGGATACTCGAGAAGATGGGTGTGCTCTCCCTATCGGAGGGGACTTTCTTTTGGCAACTTAGCACCTCGGAGGCCATTGCATTGCCTATCTCGTCATATTACTCCTCATGAGACGGGGAACATTAAGATGCTGCACGAGCACCTACCCCAGACCGTAACTCCACAACATCTTGATCGGGTCGTTCTACATGATTTACACAGTCGAGCGGAGCGGCTCGAGCTCCAGGTCGAGGAACTTACACGGCTGCTCAATCAGCGCAAGCATCACCCACCACCACGATGACCGAGTGATTTCTTCCTAAACTTACGTTAATCCTCTTTCATTTACTTTCATTGTCTCACTATGTGTTGAAGTGTTGTGGTAATGTGTAAGTTTGGGGAGAAAGGGAGAAGTTGTATGGTGGTGCACAGATCGGTTAACCGACTGAACCGAACCGAAACCGAGCATTCAGTTGGGACAGAAAACCAAACCAACAAATACGATTCGGTTTTTGGTTTTTAATTTTTGTAGGTTTCGATTTTTGGTTCGGTTCCGGTTATCGAAAGCGGTTAACTAGTCCGAACCGAGAACCGTGGGCAATTTTCCTTTTATTTTTTTTTCTCATTTCTTTTAATTTTACAGTATGTATATTTTGAGTCTTTGACTCTTCAACTTCGTTTCTTATTGCTTTTTCGTTCTTGAATCATGATTTCACTTTCCACCATAGGTAAAAACTAAAAACCCTAGTAAACAAAAATTAAAATGTCTAGAAATTCACCTCCACCAAATGGTCCAAATCTGACTTTCGACGTTGGTCAAGAGGAATTGGGGGAAAACCCTTCTGTTGAGACACTCTCTTCCCAACCACCGTTGACCCACCTTCCGCCACCCCACCCGCTGCCGGCGGCGCCCAAGCCATCTTCGACCGGGTCGTCTCATCTCATGCCACCCCTACGTGAAGCAGCTAAGAAAAGGAAGCAAAGCGATCGTCTTCCTCAATCTTCTAGTAAGAATTTTTTTTTATTATTCTTATATTTGTGTGTTAATTCCTATTTTTAAGAGATAAATCAGCTAGATTATCAAGAATTATAGCCTGAATCAGAATTAGTTCTAAACTTCTTATGTGTGAAATATGTGTATATATATATGTACATAGTGTTGTGTGTCTACATATATAACATGTATGTGATAGCTTGTGTGTGATGTTGTGTAACACCCGCTTACTAGCGGACTGTCACATCTACTATTGTTCAAGTGCTCAACGCAGTATTACCATAAATTCTCAAAAGTTTTTCTTTCTTTATTTTTAATTAAAAACATACTTTCAAGAAATTTTGAAATAACTTCAACTTTCTCAAAATACGGAAATAACTGAAACATCTCTCGAAACCAAATATCAAGTTCGAATAATAGAATAAAATATAAAGAACCCTCACCAACTCCAACTAGCTAAATAAACTTGTAAATAAGACTTGCAACTTAACAATTTAAACGAATAATAAAAATAATAAAAAATCTTTTGTGACCAGCTCCGAGGTTCCGCCGTCACTACCATTACACACCGCCTTGCTCCTTCTAACACATCTTACCCTTGCCTTTATCTAAAATATGAGGTAAAATAAACTATAAGCTTTGCTTAGTAAGTAACATCATAATCTCACAACCACTTTGTTTTTATCTCAACTAACTCCTTTTAAATGGCTTTAATAACTCAACTCTTATACATATATATATATATATATATAATAAAAAACTACTTTGGACCCGGACTTGGTACCAATGCGCGCAACTCCATTAAGACTCAGGGTAGCTAGCCACTGAATCCTAATGAAGCAACTCAACTCGTAGGGCGATCTCGTGCCCTAACTCATAAATGGGTGATCTCATACCCAAAACTCCTTGTGGGCGGTCTCGTGCCCAGGTACCTATCCATATATATAAAAATAATAATATACTTTTCCAAAAACTTTATCTTTACTCAATACAAATGAACTCATATTTGCACACAATTCTCATTCAACTTCAATACGTAAATTAACAAACAAACAGGTCCTGACAAATTGACACGTACAACAATCCAAGCAAAACAATCATGCAAGTTTCTCAACAATTAAATCATCTTCTCAAATAATGTAATTCCTCATATTGCAGGTGAGAGATGTACTTACCTCGAAGTCCAAAGCTCAACAATACAAAAAAAAAAATCTCTAAACCCGTACTAAGCTTTCTCAACCGAATCTAAATCATAAAGCATTATAATAATTTAGTATACCTACAATTGTAAATCTAATATTTAGGCAAATTAATCACATACCCTGCTATTGTTGAACCCACTGCAAGTAGCTAAAAAATAAATTTGATAATTGAATATCATTAAAAAATTCAAAGGGTTTTTGTACTAAAATTAGTTCCTCTTAAGAACTAGTTAAGTTCTACTATTTTGATAAACTAACACACCTCATTGAAATCAATTACACAATGAATGTTGTATAAATTCCAACAAATAAGTTCTATAAAGTTGATAACCAGAAGTCATCCTACAAATTTTACAAATTTACTAATCTGATAAACATAGTGCTTTCTTTGCTATTTACCAAGAATCATAATTAAGAAACCTTAAAGTCAAACTGGAAGATTTTGTTTCCAATTCAAGCTATTAAGCCACTTTTATACTATAATAAATGTGTATATGTGAATACATGTATATAAACATAAACAGTCTCCCAATTCAAGAACGATTATTATAATTTTTCTAATACCTACAAGTTGGTGAAAGTAAAAACAACTATCATTATTTTCTGTGAATTTTATTATTCTTATTTCACTTAAGTAATATCTCAAACATATTAATTACGTACTTCGGGAATTCAAGATATAAAATAAGTAATTTACCTACAAGTATAAGGCTTCCGCTGCTATAGTCGGCGCCTCCTTATTATCCCTTCTCGGCGAATAGGTTTCTTCCTCTCCCTTTTTTTTCCGTCTCTTTTTAGAATTATCCGGGTTATTAGGGCGAGACACATTAGTATTTATAACTGAGGGAAGATAGACAATCCCACTTCCAGGAGAATTCCTAATCTTTCTCAACTAATTCTATTTCTTTCTTCTTTATTTTTAATTAAGTACTCGATTATCACTAAAATTTATAACAAAGAATAACTTTTAATAACTAATTAAAAAGGGCTCATATATTATCAGTGTTCTAATTATCATACTCAATAGCACGTAGGAACACATAAAATAACTCAAATATCACACACTTATCACACTAAAATGCACCATAGAATATGATCACATAATGCACGTCTAATAATCATCTTTGATAAAAATCGGGATGTTACAATCCCACTTACCTTATAAAAGTTTCATCCTCGAAACTTAGAATAACTCGGAGTATCTCTTCCTCATATCTTCCTCACGTTCTCATGTCTCTTCTTCAAACTTATGATCTTGCCAGACTACTCTAACAAGTGGTATCTCTTTGTTTCTCAATTTCTTAACTTCTTGGGCTACAATCTTGATAGGTTTACTTTCGTAACTCAAGTCTTCTCGAATTTTCACCACTTGTGGTTGAACTATATGACTTGGATCTGAAATATACTTTTTCAACATCGAGACATGAAAGACATTATGGATAGCCGACATCTCTTGAGGCAATTCCAGATCGTAGGCTACCTTCCCAACTCTCTTAGTGATAACATACGGTCCAACATAACGTGGACTAAGCTTTCCTTTCTTACCAAATCTCATCACCCCCTTCATTGGAACTACTTTGATAAAACTGCATCTCCCACTTCAAACTCAAGAGGTCTTCTACGAACATCGGCATAACTTTTCTGACGACTTTGAGCTGTTTCAATTCTCTGACGAATTTGATCTGTGATCTCTGTGTTCCGTCCTATCTCCGACACCAAATTCTTCCTCTCTCCAAGCTCATGCCAACTAATAGGCGATCTACACTTCCTCCCATATAAGGCTTCGTAAGGTGCCATCTCAATAGTGGATTGGTAGCTGTTGTTATAAGCGAATTCTGCTAAGCATAAATATTTGCACCAACTCCCTTTAAAATCCAAAGTGCAAGCTCGGAGCATGTCTTCTAAGGTTCGATTCATCCGCTCTGTCTGTCCGTCCGTCTGAGGGTGAAAAGCAGTACTAAAATGTAACTTGGTTCAAGAGCCTTTTGGACACACCCCCAAAAATGAGAAGTGAAACGACTGTCTCTATCAGAAATGATCGTCTTCGGAACTCCATGCAATCTCACCACCTTCTTAACGTACAATTAAGCCAACTGCTCCATTGAATATGTTATCTTGATTGGCAAGAAGTGTCCTAACTTTGTCAATCTATCCACAATCACCCAAATTACATCGTAGCCATTTGTTGTTTTCGGCAACCCAACTATGAAGTCCATGGCAATATCCTCCCATTTCCACTCCGGTATCTGTATGGATTGTAACTCTCCTCCTGGTCTCTGGTGTTCAGCTTTTACTCTCTGACAAGTCAAGCAAGTGCTGACATACTTTGCCACTTCTTTCTTCATTCCAAACCACCAAAAACTACTTCTCAAGTCACGATACATTTTGGTGGATCCTGGGTGCATTGAGTATGGTGCACCATGAGCTTCTTGTAATATCTTCCGCTTCAACTCCTCGTCGTTGGGAACACACAAATGAGTACCAAAGTAGAGCACCTCGTCGTTAGACATTCGGAAACCCTCACTCATCCCTTCTTGCATCTCTTGCTTTATCCTTTGCATATTTGGGTCCGCTTCTTGCTTCTCTCTTATGTCATTGAACAATATCGGCGCTAGTGTCAAAGTGGAAAGTTGTCCGCTAATCATCTCGATTCCAAACTCCAACATTTCCTTCTGTAGTGGTTGAGATAGCTGAGACAAGGACATCAGTGTGGCGGAGGTCTTCCTGCTCAAAGCATCAACGACCTTATTTGCTTTTCCTGGGTGATAAAGAATCTCACAATCGTAATCCTTAACCAGTTCAAGCCACCTACGTTGTCTCATATTCAAGTCTTTCTGGGTAAAGAAATACTTCAAACTCTTGTGATCGGTAAAAATCTTGCATTGAACCCCATACAAATAATGCCTCCATATCTTTAAGGCAAAGACCACTGCTGCCAACTCCAGATCATGGGTAGGGTAGTTCTTCTCGTAATCCTTGAGTTTCCTTGAAGCGTATGTAATCACCCTTCCATTTTGCATGAGTACAGCTCCAAGCCCCATCTTCGAGGCATCACTATAGATTTCAAAACCCTCTTCACCTTCTGGAATAGTAAGGACTGGTGCACTCGTCAATCTCCTTTTAAGTTCCAGGAAGCTCTTCTCGCATTCTTCAGACCATTCGTACTTTTTGTTTTTCCTCGTGAGTGTTGTTAAAGGCGATGCGATCCTTGAAAAGTCTTCAACGAACCTCCTATAATACCCTGCTAATCCAAGAAAACTCCTAACTTCACTGGCATTCTTTGGTTGACTCCAACTACTAACAGCTTCTACCTTGGCTGGGTCCACCATTACCCCTTCACTCGATATGACATGACCCAAGAAAACTACTCTGTCAAGCTAGAATTCACACTTCGAGAACTTTGCATATAGTTGATGCTTCTGCAACGTTTGCAAAACAATCTTCAAATGTTCGGCATGCTCTTCGTGAGACTTTGAGTAGATAAGGATGTCATCAATAAAGACAATGAAAAATTTATCAAGAAACTCCTTAAGGACCCGATTCATTAACTCCATAAATGCTGCTGGAGCATTCGTCAACCCAAAAGGCATAACGACGAATTCATAATGTCCGTACCTTGTTCGGAAGGCAGTTTTTGGCACATCAGACTCCTTGATTCTTAATTGATGGTAACCAGACCGTAAGTCAATCTTCGAGAAAACAGTAGCTCCTTTCAGCTGATCGAATAAATCATCAATTCTTGGCAAAGGATATCTATTCTTGATAGTCAATTTGTTTAGCTCACGGTAATCAATACACATCCTCATTGATCCATCCTTTTTCTTGACAAATAAGACCGGAGCTCCCCAAGGCGAGTGACTAGGTCGAATTAAGCCCTTATCAAGTAGCTCTTGTAACTGCTCTTGAAGCTCTTTCAGTTCAGCTAGAGCCATGCGGTAAGGTGCTTTTGAGATTGGATCTGTACCTGGAACCAGCTCGATCTCAAACTCAATCTCTCTTCTAGGTGGCAAACCTGGCAACTCATCAGGAAATACTTTAGGGTAATCGCGAACTACCGGTACTTCTTCCATCTTTCGCTCTTCTTTCTTTGTATCCACCACGTAGGCTAAGAATCCTAAACACCCATTAGCTAACATCTTTTGGGCCTTTACAGCTGACAAATTTTTTTTGGTTCTTTTCTTTGGTTCACCGATGAACTCAAACCGAGATCCATCTTCAGGCTCGAACACTACCTCCTGCTTACGACACTCAATAGTTTCCCCGTACTTACTCAGAAAATCCATCCCAAGAATAACATCATAGTCATGCATGTCAAGTACTACTAAGTCACCGAAAAGTTCCCTTTCGGAAACATAAATTGGTACCGCACGTAGCCAATGTGTGGACAACATCACCTCTCCAGAAGGTAAAGCCGCGGAGAAATTACAATTTAAAACATCCATAGGTCTATCTAACTTCTTTGCAAAGAGTGCAGATATAAATGAATGCGTAGCTCCAGTATCAAACAATATAGTAGAAATATGATCAAAGATGGGTAAATGACCTGTGACAACTGTGGAGGCCTCGGCTGCTTGTTCCTTTGTAAGAGAGAAGGCACGAGCATTGGCGGTCGCTGGTGGTGCCTCAAGTCTTCCTTGACCGATCGAAGGTCCTTCGAGCACCAACTGCATTTGATGTAATTACGAAGGTCAGCTCTTATACTGATTAGAGGGTTGTGCCTGCGGTAGATTGGCCTTGGTAGGACATAATTTGGAAATATGTCCCTCCATACCGCAATAGTAACACCCGCTCATGCCTTGCTGACAAACCCCTGGGTGCATCCTTCCACACTTTGGACACGGAGTGAACCTTGCTTGCTTATGTGTTGACCCTCCTTCTATCTTAACTGCCACAGGCTTCTGATCCCAGTGCTTCCTTTTGTTATTATTGATGTTGTTATTCCCTTTCCAATTCTGGTTGTTCCCTTGAGGTCTCTGGCTCCCAAAATTTCCACGGTTACGATTCTCATTGAGTGGTTATTTCTGCTGTAAGTTCTTCATTCCATTCAGATAATGTTCAGTGGTCAAGGCACTACTGATCAGTTCTTTCGCAGTCCTGGGTCGATGAACTCCACTATTCACATTCAAAGCTATCTCTGGTCTTAACATCTTCAGCATCAACCTAACTCTCTCTTTGTCGTCCTTGATTAGCTCTGGGCATAAACGAGCTAGCCTATTGAACTTCCTCACAGCCTCCGCAACAGATAAGTCTCCTTGCCGAAATTCAGTGAACTCATCATAGTGTTTGTTGGTCACCTTCATATGGAAGAACTCCTCAAAGAATTCTTTCTCGAAATCAGCCCAGGTCATCTCGTTGATGTTTCTCTTTATCCTCACTCTTTCCTACCACATTCTAGCATCTCCTGTCAAACAGAAAGATGCACACTTCACTTTCTCATTCTCCGGCCAGTCTAGCAATTCTACAATGCTTTCAAGGGTCTTAAACCATGCTTGAGCATCCCATGGTTTAGTTGTCCCCGTAAAATTCTCCGGTCTCAATTTCTGCCATTGAATTAAGTAAGACTCTTGTCTCACTCCTACTGCTGGGATTCTCGGAGGAACCTGTGGAAGCAACATTAGGAGCAGGTGGAGCAACATTTGGAGCAGGTGGGGCAGCGTCATTGGGAGCAGGTGGGGCCTCAGGATTAGCTTGCTGATTATTAGCCATCAAAGTCTCAATGAGTTGTTATTGCTGAGCAACTTGTTGCTGAAGCTGAGCTAACATATCCTGCATGTTTGGTTGTGGTGCTGCTGCACCGTGGTTTCTAGCAGCTTGACGTCCTCTCACCATTTCTTTTTCTTAACAACCTTCAGATCATAACATTATAAGAACATAGAACTAAGGCATAACCATTCCAGCTTTTTCTTTAAAGCATACTCGAAATACTCAACATTCTAATAATCTTTGCAGATACAAATAAATGAAACATATACTTCTTAGTTGGAAGGCTGCAAGACTGATGTTCGATGGTAGTGCGACGGAGCGATGGAAACTGGCTCTGATACCATATTATAACACCCTCTTACTAGCGGACTGTCACATCTACTATTGTTCAAGTGCTCCACGCAGTATTACCATAAATTCTTAAAAGTTTTTCTTTCTTTATTTTTAATTAAAAACATACTTTCAAGAAATTTTGAAATAACTTAAACATCCCTCGAAAAAAAATATCAAGTTCGAATAATAGAATAAAAATAAAGAACCCTCACCAACTCCAACTAGCTAAAAAAACTTGTAAATAAGACTTGCAACTTAACAATTTAAACGAATAATAAAAATAATAAGAAATCTTTCGTGACCAGCTCCGAGGTTCCGCGGTCACTACCATTACACACCGCCTTGCTCCTTCTAACACATCTTACCCTTGCCTTTATCTAAAATATGAGGTAAAATAAACTATAAGCTTTGCTTAGTAAGTAACATCGCAATCTCACAACCACTTTGTTTTTATCTCAACTAACTCCTTTTAAATGGCTTTAATAACTCAACTCTTATATATATATATATATATATATATATATATATATATATAAAATAAAAAACTACTTTGGGCCCGGACTTGGTACCAATGCGCGCAACTCCATTAAGACTCAGGGTAGCTAGCCACTGAATCCTAATGAAGCAACTCAACTCGTAGGGCGATCTCGTGCCCTAACTCATAAATGGGTGATCTCATACCCAAAACTCCTTGTGGGCGGTCTCGTGCCCAGGTACCTGTCCATATATATAAAAATAATAATATACTTTTCCAAAAACTTTATCTTTACTCAATACAAATGAACTCATATTTGCACACAATTCTCATTCAACTTAAATACGTAAATTAACAAACAAACAGCTCCTGACAAATTAACACGTACAACAATCCAAGCAAAACAATCATGCAAGTTTCTCAACAATTAAATCATCTTCTCAAATAATGTAATTCCTCATATTGCAGGTGAGAGATGTACTTACCTCGAAGTCCAAAGCTCAACAATACAAAAAAAAATCTCTAAACCCGTATAAGCTTTCTCAACCGAATCTAAATCATAAAGCATTATAATTATTTAGTGTACCTACAATTGTAAATCTAATATTTAGGCAAATTAATCACATACCCTGCTATTGTTGAACCCACTGCAAGTAGCTAACAAATAAATTTGATAATTAAATATCATTAAAAAATTCAAAGGGTTTTTGTACTAAAATCAATTCCTCTTAAGAACTAGTTAAGTTCTACTATTTTGATAAACTAACACACCTCATTGAAATCAATTACATAATGAATGTTGTATAAATTCCAACAAATAAGTTCTATAAAGTTGATAACCAGAAGTCATCCTACAAATTTTACAAATTTACTAATCTGATAAACATAGTGCTTTCTTTGCTATTTACCAAGAATCATAATTAAGAAACCTTAAAGTCAACCTGGAAGATTTTGTTTCCAATTCGGGCTATTAAGCCACTTTTTTATACTATAATAAATGTGTATATGTGAATACATGTATATAAACATAAACAGTCTCCCAATTCAAGAACGATTATTATAATTTTTCTAATACCTACAAGTTGGTGAAAGTCAAAACAACAATCATTACTTTCTGTGAATTTTATTATTCTTATTTCACTTAAGTAATATCTCAAACATATTAATTACGTACTTCGGGAATTCAAGATATAAAATAAGTAATTTACCTACAAGTATAAGGCTTCCGCTGCTACAGTCGACGCCTCCTTATTATCCCTTCTAGGCGAACAGGTTTCTTCCTCTCCCTTTTTTTTTTGGCGTCTCTTTTAGAATTATCCGGGTTATTAGGGCGAGACACATTAGTATTTATAACTGAGGGAAGATAGACAATCCCACTTCCAGGAGAATTCCTAATCTTTCTCAACTAATTCTATTTCTTTCTTCTTTATTTTTAATTAAGTACTCGATTATCACTAAAATTTATAACAAAGAATAACTTTTAATAACTAATTAAAAAGGGCTCATATATTATCAGTGTTCTAATTATCATACTCAATAGCACGTAGGAACACATAAAATAACTCAAATATCACACTAAAATGCACCATATAATATGACCACATAATGCACGTCTAATAATCATCTTTGATAAAAATCGGGATGTTACAATCCCACTTACCTTATAAAAGTTTCGTCCTCGAAACTTAGAATAATCATCTTTGATAAAATCGGGATGTTACATGTTGAGAGTGGCAGAGAGAGAATTGCAAGAATCTATTGCTTTTGCAGTTTGTCACTTTGCCCGTGTAATGTAGCATTAGAATAGCAAATAATTTATTCCAATGGTAATGTAAAATGGTATGCTCATATATATTTCCTCCCTTATGTAAATGATTGTTTTTTTTTTTCCAAGGAAGAATAGCAATTTACATGGTTTAGGAGCTTAGAAATCATAACATATTTGCTTGGTATTACCCAAAAAAAATTAAGATAAGAAGTACATTTCTGTTAGAGCTTTTTAACTCGAATTGATTAATTAGAACTCGATGCTCTCTAAATTAACTTTTAATTCTTAGATTAGGATTTGGACTAGTTTATTAGAGTGATTAGTAGTAATATTATTGTTACTCATGTCCGTTGTCACCATACTAGTATTTAGTAACTTTTAATCCATTTGTTACTACTATTATATATATTTAGTAAATGATTATAATTTTACAATCATTATTAATATGCTTATATTTGCTACTGTTGTTATTTATCTAACAATATTTCATGTAATCTAACTTTGAACAATTTTTACTGTTAACCTTTTTCACTTGTTTTGTTTAAGTATGAGCTAACAAGGATTTATAGATTAAGGTTTAGTTATTTAATTACAATTATAGGGTATAGAAAATTGATAAATAAACCATCAACTACATCATATAAATTTGATAAAGAATGCTCTTTAACATTCTTAAAAAAAGAGTATAAGATATCTTTTTGTTACATGTATTTTGGTAGAACTCTAGTAAATTCTAGTATAGCATGCTGATGGCTATAGACTATTCCATTAATGTACTAATATTGTGTTGTTCTAAAAAAAAATCAGATGCAGGGAGGAGAAGAAGTTGCCAAAAAAATGCACGAACTCGTACCGAGACAGGTTCTCCTCCTACTCCAGTTGTAAATATTGATGAGGAAGATGATGAATTTACTCTTGAAGAGGAAATGGGGAACTAAATAAAAACACAGCAACAAATGACATTAACGAACAAAGTGAAGGTGAAATGTTGACCCAAGGTGGAACAGGCAAAAGATCCAAGGCATGGCTTGACTTCACTCCATATTTTGATGCACATGGGAAGAGAAGGACAAAATGCAACTACTGTGACAAGACCTATGCTGCTCACTCTTCAAAGAATGGTACGACCAACATGAACGGTCATATCAATGTATGTAAGAATCACCCTGAGAACTTGCGTGCTGCAACAAGTAATAATAGAATAACAAGTTATTGTCATAGTAGTGAGGAAGTAAGAGATTCATCTTCTAGTGTGAAGTTTGATCATGATGTTGTTATGAGAGCATTGATTCGCATGATCATTATTGATGAATTACCTTTTATATCAGTGGAAAAGGAAGGGTTTAGAGGGTTTATCAAAGTTGCACTTCCTAATTTTGTTCTTCCTTCAAGAACAACTGTAACAAGAGATTGTTACAAGTTATTCTGTGAAGAAAAACAAAATTTGAAGACTTATTTTAGGACATCTGGACAAAGGCTTTCATTGACTACAGACACATGGACTTCTAATCAAAGAATAACTTACATGTGCTTGACTGGTCACTACATTGACGATAAATGGAAATTGCATAAGGTTATTCTTAATTTTATTCCATGTACTAGTCATAAAGGTGATGAGATAGACCTGTTACTTGAAAAATGTTTGCTTGACTGGGGAATGGATAAGGTTTTTGTTATTGATGTTGATAATGCATCTTCCAATGACACCACTATTACATATTTAAGAATAAGATTTTTGAATTGAGGACCGCATTGTTAGGTGGAAAGTTTCTGCATATGCGTTGTGTAGCACATATTATAAATCTTGTAGTAAAAGATGGGTTGAAGGAATTAAATGAGTCAATTGAGCGTGTTCGAGTAGTTGTTCGGTATGTAAGACAATCACCCGTTAGGCTGAAAAAGTGTAATGATAATGCTATTGAGGAGAATGTAGAGAGTAAGAAATCACTATGTTTGGATTGTCCTACAAGATGGAACTCTGTATACACTATGCTTGAAACTGCTTTGATTTTTCAAGGTGTCTTTGAGAGGTACGAGGTATCGGATGCTGATTTTTTGTCTGATTTTTGTGGTTGTGGTCCTCATGCAGTTGTAGGATTACCAACTAAGGAGGATTGGATGATAGTTGATCGATTTGTGAAAGTGTTGCGATACTTTTATGAACTCACTCTTCGTGTTTCTAGTTCTTTATTTGTCACATCTAACACTTTTCTTGAGGAATTAAGTGATATTGATGATCTCTTGAAAGAGTGGTTGGCAAGTGGAGATCGTGCTTTATTGGATATGGCTAAACGAATGAAAGCGGAGTTTGATAAATATTGGGGAGATGTGGAGAGGATGAACATGTTGTTATATGTGGCTGTTGTGAATGACCCTCCTCGGAAATTTAGTTATTTGCAATTTGTTTTTAAGAATATGTATGGGGTTGAATGTGGGGAGAAGATGGCTGCTTTGACCAAAAATGCTCTTTATGATCTCTTTGAAGAATACAAGAAATTGTATTCATCCCCACCTTCATTTGTTAGTGATAGTACATCAACACCACAATCATCTTCTACAAGTATGGATAGTGGAAGTTCAGTCACAAATCGATCTTCGTCTGGTGAAACGAATAGCGAAAGAAGGGCTCTGAGGGCTAATAGAAAGAGATATCAACAAATGATGTCAGAAATTGGAGGTGTTGATGAATCAGAGCTAGATACGTACCTTCATGAGCGTAGTGAGAAAGACTCACCTGATTTTAATATCCTTAATTGGTGGAAAGTTCACAGCCCTAGATTTCCAATTTTGTCCCGATTGGCTCGCGATGTTTTAGCCCTGCCAATATCCATCATGGCTTCTGAGTCGGCCTTTAGCATGGGAGGTCGGGTGATTGATGATTTCAGAACCTTATTAACATCAAAAATGGCGCAAGCTCTCATTTGTTGCCAAGATTGGCTACACCGTAATCCCACCAAATCTGAAGAAGAGGAATATGAATTCATGCAAACAATTGAAAAAGGTATAATTTAGTTCAATATAGTTTTTCATTATCTCATATGCAATTATAAATTACAAACGATAAAAATTGTGATAAGAATGTTATGTTTATATTGTAGATTTGCTCGAAAGTGTTGGTAGTGAATCTAGTGTAATTGGTTTATGAGTCTTCCCAAGTTAAGAGGTAATTAGGTCAATGTAAATGATCATTTTCAATTTATTTTATAAATTTCTTGATCCACCGTCTTTATTTGTGAAAGTTTACTTTTAGTTTTTTTGTAGTTGCTAGTTGCCTTGAATGGACCTGAAGAATGGAGAAGTGGAGATCAAGATTGAAGTGATTTTGAACCTGAATTAGTAATGTAATTTAAAATTTATTTTTTTAAGATGATGGATGGTAGGACTTGTTTAATTTATTTGATCAGTTTGTTGGATACTTGATGGTTGAAGAAGCTGACTTTGAAATTTGGATTGGCTTCTCTTTTTGGAAATTGAATTAGAAGACTCTAGTACTCTACCGAATTGCATTTGGATTAGTAGACTCTACTCAAATTTGAATCATAGCAGGGAACCCTAAATTAAAAACAAACAAAAAAAATAAAAAAATAAACAGTTAACCGGAACCCAAAAAAACCGATTTTTTTTTTATTTTTAACCGAACCGAACCGTTGTAGTTCGGTTTGGTTTTTAGTCCCATACATTGGCCAACCGAATTTTCGGTTAATCGAAAAACCGGTTCGGTTCGGTCGGTTTTAACTGAATGCACAGGCCTAGGAATTTGTGTGGTTTAGGATTTTTTATTGCATAAGCATGTAGTTTACTTTTACGCAGAAGTGTAATGGAAAAAAAAAATTGGATGAAAAGATGGTGAGGGGTTGAATCAGCTGTCTACTTTTAGGGGTCCTGGTGTGAAAGAAAAAAAAAAAAGAGAAGAAATATCTCAAATCAATAATAACACTAGGACCCACCTTCAAGTGGTGTGGAGCTACCGACCTCACCCAAATAAAGTTAAAAAAGAAAATGGACAATAAAGGGGGTGTTTCTCACTACGAAATCATATTTAATGACCAACCAAGCAAGAAAAAAAAAAAGAGAGAGAAAAAGGACTCTTAGTGGATCATTGACCGATTGCACAAAAATTTGGACTGTGGTGCCCTTTTGCTAATAAGTTAGGGGGAAAGTTTGATTTCAGTCTTGAATTTGTGTGTTCTTGCATGAGATGTGAATGTGCTTATTCTACCAAAAATGAAAGCCAAATGTGACTACTAAGGTGTCTGAGCAAGTGTCTCCCCTAATTTTATCCCTTTGTGTGCTTTAATTATAAGTTGTTTCGGGACAAGCAATGATTTAAGTTTTGGGGGTTTTAATAGGTAGGAAAATGTGCATTAATTTAGAGGTTAAGATTGCATTTTTATTTAAGATTTGGTTAGTGCACTTATCATTTTTCTACCTATGTGGTTTTCTTGGTTCAAATTACTTAGTGTCTATTTTAATAGAATTGAAGGCTTTTCGGATCAAGATGGAGGGACACGTATCGAGTTGGGCCTGATACTGGTCGACTTAGTGTCAAAACCCAACCCGCATTAAGACGGGCACAGTAAAGATGGGCCAGCCATGTATAAGTATGCTTGATGGCCTTGGGAATTAAATCAATAAAGGGGGGCCATAACTTAGTCGTTTGTGCAAAAGGCCCATAATTTATGGGTGTGGACAAGAAGTCCACGTAGGCCATGAGTGGAAGGAAAGGCGTCAGCCTTGATTCATAAGGAGAAGAAGCCCACATTGAATAGTATTAAAGAAGAGGGATTGAGGAACAGAATGGGAGCACGTAACAATATTGGAGGCAGACTTTGGACTAAGGCTCCAGGAAGCAACTTCTTGTAATTGGAGGCACAATTCGAGAGTCGGCAATTCGGTGTCTTAATCAATGTCTTTAATTTAATGTTGAATAATTTATTTATGCTTTTGAACGTCGATATGTGCGGCCAGTAGTTTAATTTCAGTCTCTAATTGGTGTTTGAACCCTAGTTTAATTGACTTGTAATTCTTACGGTGATTTCTCTTGGATTATATTTTGGAACTTTTTTTGTTATTCAGTTTAATTACTTTTATATGTGGACTGTTAATTTAAATTGATCACCTATATTAATTGACCACATATTTATAGCTAGGATATTATGATATTATCATAATACGTAATTGTTGTGACTTTATACTCATTGGTAGCAAATAGTGAATTAATTCGCTAGATAACATAAATCAGGGTTAATTGGACCGAGTTTGTGAGTCCCACACTTTGTCTATCCTATTACTTTCATGTGTTTAGTTAATTAGATCTAAATAGCTTATTTTACATTGTTTCGCTAGATAGATAAATCAAAGAGTTTATTTTGGTTAACTAAAATTAAGAGATAATTCGAATAAACAGAGCTTATTGTTGATTTAGGGGTAGAATTCTAGGATTAATTCAAGGGTAGTTGCATTAATTACATGGCTTAATCAGACTAGGGGGATAACTAGATTAGGGGCTGGGATCTTGTATATATTTGAGTTAAATCACTTTTATTGCTTATTTTTAATTCATTCTTCTATATTAATAGTTTAGTTAGTAAAATCAAATCAAACTTCCCTCTTTTACGTTCTTGTTTGTTTCAATTAATTAATACGTAAAACACGAATAATCGGACTGGTCCTTGTGGAATTGACTCTGACTTATCACTTCTACGAATTAGAAGAAGGTAGTTAAGGATATTAATTTATAGTGCCTCGACAGCACGGTCATCGTATGAAGAGCATTGAATGTCAACGGAAATCATTTTCACTCTTCAACGACAAGAAAGCCAACAACTATAAATAGAAAGAGATGGAGGACGAGCAAAAACTACTGATTTACTGATTCTACTGAAACTACTAAGCATCAACTACTTCGAGCTTTCAATTCAAAGCATTTAAGCATTCATGACAAGAGATCTTTCAAAGTGGAAGTGCTTAGTAACAAGAGCAAGATAGCAAGCACGCAGCAAGCATTCTACAAGTAAAAATTCAAGATGCAACAATTTCTCAAGTTAAATCTAGCTAGCTCAAGATAAATCTTGTCTCGGTCCTAATCCTTCTTATCAGGGAAGTCTGCCCACATTTCACCTGATATTTAAGTTTAGAGGCAACTACTAGAAGTTGAAAAAAACTTTCATTAAAGGTAAGAGTTGGTTTATTTAACGGGGAGTCTTCATTTGCATCCGGAATTCAAAGTAGAGTAGGTATTTTGAGGAAAATATGTATAGTAGAGAGTAGCCTTTTGAGGATAGGCAAACACTACTGTAAGGTGCTAAGTTGGACTTGGACACCGCCATAATTAAGATTGTACTATGTGAACAACTTAGTGAATTTTCCTTGTGTGAGGGAAGAGTAGATGTAGAAGGATTACCCTACCTTTGAACCACTATAAATTTGTGTCTATTTTCTTATTGCTTTTATAAGTGTTGTTGGCATACTACTATACTTAATGCATAGCTTTTTAGAAAATGTATTTACATATTCCGCTGCATAAAACTTTATATGAGCATTGCATGCTATAAATAACCTAAGTACAGCCTGCTGCAAGCTTACCGCTACAAGTTTACTTACTACTTGGTATACGTGGTAGTGCACACACTTTTAGGTCAATTTAAGTGTCTTTTTACAGACTTTTGTGTGCATATTCACGTGTGTTTTGTGCATTTATTTCTCATTGGGCAATTTGACGTGTTTGGTTCATTTCCATGTCAAGACAGGTGAATTAAGGCCAAAAAATAGGTTCGAAGATCTCAAATTGACAATTCGAGCTCAAAGGAAAAAGAAAACAAGGAGAAACAGGGGACCATGCCCGAGCTCAGGCCACGGCCGAGGCTAACCAGCCCACGGCCATGGTAAATCCTCCAGAAGAGGGCCAAATTGCTGCATTACCTGCCACAACCGAGGCAGTCCAACGCCACGACCGTGGCAAGCCAAGCCCCACGACCACGGTCAGAATCAGCCACGGCCGTGGCCAAAGATCCAGAAGAAGGGCAAATCCAGCCCAATCAAGACCACGGCCGAGGCAATTACTAGACACGGCCGCGGCCCTAAATTGGGCCCAAAACCCTTGTTTTCACCACGCCAGCAGCCAACATTGTACCACGGCCGCGGCGGGGTTCCCTGTTTTAAAAATCCAAACACGTTTTTGTCTAAATTTGAGCTAACACTTTCTCTCCTATATATATATCCTCTAATTCGAAATTGACCTACTTTAGAACACAATTCCAGCAACTTTGGAGCCTCCATCCTTCTCAAGAACACATTGGGAAGAAGATTGAAGGCCAATTCATCATCAACCCAAAGTTCTTGGTTTAATCTTCAAATTTATCATGTTTTCTTATGTTTCTATTTATTTGCTGATTGTATTAGGTAAAATTGGTGGCTAGCACCCTTTAGTTCACCCTTGATCATTGTGGAACCTTGAGTTGAAGACATTGATGTGATTATTACGGTTAATGTTACCGAAAATATTGTGTATTCAAGTGTTTTATGTTATTTATTGTTATTGAGTCATATTTATTAAATGATTATTGGATTGATCACCCTTTAAGGGATTTGTGAATGTGTTGCTAGTAGTCGGGGTAGCTATCCGTAATTGTAGTGCTTTCAACTCATTTGTAGCAAACAATAAATATTTATTGGTGATAACACAAAGTTCAACCACTAAAACCGAGCTTGCGAGTTTTATGTTGAATTTATCTCATTGTCTTAGTGTTTAATGCATTTGGTTATTGAATCTAAGAGAGCTTGTTCGAGGATTCGATTAAATTGAATAGGGTTAGTCTAAGAGTTTATTTTGATTAACTAAGATTAAGGGACAACAAGGCTATTAGAGCTTGTTAATAGCCTTGAGATAAGGGCTTGAATCATAATTTAATCGGGCATTAACATAGTTGCATCAATCGTCCAAGACCAAGGGGAAGCATGATCACGGGTGGATCGTTTTATTACTTGAAAACCAAAACCGAAAAAAATCTCTTCTATTGTCTTTGATCATTTGTTTCTTTGAATTCGAATGTTAAATGCTTTTAATTTTGTTTAGTTGCTTTTATTTGTTACTAGTAGATTGTTAGTCCATTATCAAGTCCCCCCAACCTTTATTGCTTTCTTAAATATTTATTTCTTGCATATTTAATTATAAATTGCTTGGCATCGAAATCAAAATTGTTCGGCCATTCCCTGTGGGATCGACCCTTATTTACCATTCTACTAGTTAAAATAGTTGATAAGGTTAGTATAACTTTATACATATTAATTTGGATTTTTAAAACAGGGAACCCCGCCGTGGCCGTGGTACAAAGTTCGCCGCGGGCGTGGTGAAAACAAGGGTTTTGGGCCCAATTTGGGGCCGCGGCCATGGTCTTGATTGGGCTGGATTTGCCCTTCTTCTGGATCTTTGGCCACGGCCGCGGCTGATTCTGACCGCGGTCGTGGGGTTTGGTTCGCCATGGTCGTGGCGTTGGACTGCCTCGGTCGTGGCAGGTAATGCAGCAATTTGGCCCTCTTCTGGAGGATTTACCACGGCCGTGGGCTGGTTAGCCTCGGCCGTGGCCTAAGACACGGGCGTGGCATCATCACCTCGGGCATGGTCCCCTATTTTTCCTTGTTTTCTTTTTCCTTTGAGCTCGAATTGTCAATTTGAGATCTTCGAACCTGTTTTTCGGCCTTAATTCACCTGTCTTGACATGGAAATGAACCAAACACGTCAAATTACCCAATGAGAAATAAACGCATAAAACACATGTGAATATGCACACAAAAGTCCGTAAAAAGACACTTAAATTGACCTAAAAGTGTGTGCACTACCACGTGTATCACTACTTCAGCTTTGCTGTAAAAACTAGTTCCTTACAGTAAGAAGCATATCATTGCTCAAAGTATTTAACAAATAAAAATCGAGTTAGAGGTTTATTTACTCCCTCCTCCCTCTAAACCTCTACCATTTGGGACCAACAAGAAGAATTTTAGCTTAATTCAAAGTTTATATTATCAAGTTGTATCATTGGATCATCCTTATCATCATGTGTGTCTTTCTTATAAAATCATTTTGTCTCTATATTGGAATAGTACCCTAAAAAAATTATAATTTTCAATTATTTTTTACACAAAAAATAATACATATTTTATTTGTTCTACAAAAATTCTTTATTATATATAAAAATATTTTAAATGTCAAAATATATCCAAATTAATTCATATTTATAAGCATTACTTTATTTTTGTATATAAACAATACGGATGTCAAACTAAAGATAGTGAAACAAGACTAATTTGATATAATGTGCATAAAACGGAGTTGAAACGAAGAAATTATAAGCGTTTCAAATTTCGAGTATAATATATATATATATATATATATATATATATATATATATATATATATATGGTAAATAAATACTTGACTGGATGTTACTTTAGCGGTTGCACGGGCATTTGGAAAAACCACGAGCAAACATGTATTCCAAGATTGTTCTTGTTAACTCAGAACCAGAAAATGATCAAGAACAAGACACACAACTCACTCAAGCAATAAGATTCACACCTTATGATCTCAAAATGAATATGAAGCTAAAACTGAAAACAAAATCAACACAAAAGGATTTAACGTGGTTCGGTTTGTGAAACCTACATCCACGGGTGACAATGTCGTCATCAATTCACTAACACTCAACTGTTTTACAAGAGAATTACACAATCAAGCTTCCAAGAGAAATAATCCAAGCTACTTCTAGCTCTACTTCTCTAAACTCTTGTATCTCTCTACTTTTAACAATTGAGAGCTCTTGAATGGTTACAAATGTGTATATATATCATGTATATAGCTCAGAAACTGACTAACTACATCCATTGGCTTTAAAACAGAAAAACAGATAAAACCAGAATCTGGAAACTGTCAACATCGTACTGCAACGGTTTCTTCACCCTTTGACAACGGTTTTGGACCCTTTGACAACAGTTTAAGTCTTGAAACTGTTTTTCCCACCAAAAATGGTTTTAACTGATTTTGTGCTATTTCTAGCTTCTTTTTACTTCATGCTGAGTTCTGTAAATCCAATGCATAGGAGTTGTGAAGACAAACTTGATTCTTAGCTCACAATCTCCACCTTGGCTTCTCAACTACCAAACATCCAACACATCTAAACCTCCAACCATGAATTGAATACTATAGACACCTCCACCTGCCCTTGTCACTTAAGGGCCTCTTTTCACCTCCTGTTTAAACCAGTTTAATGCCTACCAACTGAAGACAATATTGAAATTTGTCTCGAGGTAGTGCTTTGGTTAACATGTCTGCAGCATTTTCGTCTGTCCTGATCTTAACCAGACTTACAGATCCCTTGTCAACAATATCTCTGACAAAATGTAGTTTAACATCTATGTGTTTGCATCTCTCATGAAACACATGATGTTTAGCCAAGTGCAAAGCACTTTGTGAATCACAATATACTTTCACAGACTCCTGTCTTATGCCAAACTCTGCAAGTATCCCTCTGATCCAAACAGCTTCCTTTACTGCTTCTGTTAAAGCAATAAATTCAGCTTCAGTTGTTAACAATGCTACCACAGGTTGTAGCATTGATTTCCAGCTGACTGCTGATCCATACAGTGTAAAAACATACCCAGTCTGAGATTTTCTTGAATCAATATTAGCAGCAAAATCTGAATCTACAAATCCTTGCACTGCATCTTCCTTACTGCCTTCCAGTTTCTGATATACAATTCCATAATTTCCTGCTCCTTTAAGATACCTCATTACCCATTTTAAGGCTTCCCAATGATTCTTTCCAGGATTAGACATGTATCTACTTACTACACTGATAGCATGAGATACATCTGGTCTTGTACATATCATGATATACATGATACTTCCTACAGCATTTGAATATGGAATCTTACTCATCTCCATGATTTCTTCTTCATTTCTGGGCTTCTGTTGTTTAGACAACTTGAACTGCTGACCAAGAGGGACTAATACTGTTCTACACTCATGCATGTTAAACTTCCTGAGCACCTTATGACATAGTCTGCTTGACAAAGATACAGAAGGCCTTTTGATCTATCTCTCAGAATATCCATTCCAAGAATTCTCTTAGCTTGTCCCAACTCCTTCATCTCAAATTCTGCTTTCAATTGTTCTTTGACTTTAGAAATTTCTGACATGCTTTTGCTTGCCACTAGCATATCATCCACATACAAAAGAAGAAACACCACTACTTCTTTTCCAGCAACTTTGAGATAGACACAGCTGTCATACTTTGATTTCTCAAACCCAATGACCTTCATATGACTATCAAACCTTAAATACCATTGTCTAGGACTTTGTTTTAGTCCATAAAGTGATTTCTGAAGCAAACAACATTTATGTTCATTCCCAAGTAGTATGTATCCTTCAGGTTGAGACATATAAATTTTCTCCTTTAACTCACCATTTAAGAAGGCTGTTTTTACATCCAGCTTCTCCAACTCAAGATCAAACTAAGCTACCAAAGCCAGGTAAAATTCTGATAGAAGTATGTTTTACTACTGGAGAAAATATCTCATTGAAATCCACTCCTTCTCTTTGTGTGAATCCTCTTGCAACCAACCTAGCTTTGAACCTGACCCTTTCAGTCTCAGTCACTTCAATTTTCCTTTTAAAAATCCATTTACAGCTGACCAACTTCTGATTCTCAGGTTTCTGAACTAGCACCCAGGTCTGATTCTTTTCCAGTGATTCAAGTTCTTCTTGCATTGCAAAAATCCATTTCTCTTTGTCAGGACTTGTAATTACTTCTGTATAATTTCTAGGCTCAGCAAACTCTACTTCTTTTTCAGCAGTTACTAAGGCATATGCTGTGAGATAATCCTCAGCATATTTGGTTGATGGTTTGATAACTCTCTTTTCTCTATCCCTGATGAGTTGATAGCTCTGAGGTCCTGAGTCCCTAACTTGATTATCCTCTTCACCCGAGTCCTCTGAATCGGATCCAGCTTCTGAGCTAGGTGACTCCACCTTAATTGGAACATTTAAGTGATTATTCAGAACCACTTTTGTTCCATCTTGCAGTTTCTTAAATGGTAAGACTTCTTCACAGAATACTACATCTCTGCTCACAATAATCTTTTTATAGTTTGGCTCTGTACACCACAGTCTGTATCCTTTTATGCCATTTGGATATCCTATCATGATACACTTCACTGCCCTGTCTTCCAGTTTATCATTCTTAACATGAGAGTAAGCTCTACAGCCAAACACTCTCAAATGTGAGTAACTTGGTGGCTTTCCAGTCCAGAGTTCTTCTGGAGTTTTTTTATTCAAAACAGCAGATGGAGTTCTATTAATAAGATAAGCTGCTGTAGCAGCAGCTTCACCCCAAAACCTCTTTTCCAGACCAGAGCTCAATAACATACACCTGACTCTTTCCAATATTGTTCTATTCATTCTTTCAATCACTCCATTCTGTTGAGGATTTCCTGGGACAGTGTTGTGCCTTTTAATTCCCTTGTTCTTGCAGAAACTCTTAAATTCTTCTTACATGAATTCCATTCCATTATCTGTCCTAAGACACTTGAGTTTAACATCCTTTTCTGTTTCAACAGAAGCACACCATTCCTTGAACTGAGCAAAACATTCTGATTTTGCCTTTAATAGATACAGCCACAGTTTCCTACTGTAATCATCCATAATACTGAGGAAAAACCTCCCTCCACCTAGAGTTGGTGTTCTAGATGGCCCTCACAGATCAGCATAAACATAATCCAACACACCTTGAGAAGTGTGCTTGCCAGTGGGATATGGTAACTTCTTGGATTTGCCTAATATGCATTCTTCACAGGGTTTTTCAGATTTCAGATTTCCTGAGGCATTTATTAAACCTTGCTTAGCTAGCTGTTGAATATTAGATTCTCCTGTATGAGCTAGTCTAGCATGCCACAAATCATAATCTGTCTTTGAGACCATAGCAGATTCACCTATCACTACCTCTCCATCAAGATAATATAAACTGTTTTTCTTGATGCCCTTCATAACCACTTGATTTCCTTTACAAACCACCAAATATCCTTTTTCTGACTTAAAACTGCATCCTCTGGTTTCTAAAGTGCCAAGACTAATTAAATTTCTCTTCAGATTAGGAATATACCTGACATTCTTCAGTATTTTGATTGAACCATCATGAATCCTTAGTCTGATGTCTCCTGTTCCTTTTACTGGGCAGAGTTCATTGTTCCCCAACATTGCTGTTCCAGATTCTATTTCCTTGAAATCTTCAAACCAGGATAGTTTTGGACACATATGGAAAGAACATCCTGAATCAAGAATCCATTGAGATTCTGGATTAGACTCAGTTATGTTCAAGACTTGTGGATCTTCATTTATGGCTTCAACAGTGTCAGCATTGTTGTTGGTTGAGCTGCTTGCTTTCATTGATTGCTTCTTCTTCTTAAATTCATAGCAATTTTTCTTCAGGTGGCCAGGTTTCTTGCAATGGAAACACTTCCTGGTTTCCTTCCCTTCAGTTGATTTTTGAATTGGACCTGGCACCTTCTTGTTATCAGCAGAACTTGCCACTTTCTTTCCTTTCTGGAATTTCCCCTTCTTTACGAACAGGCCCTCTCCAATAGAATCTCTCCCTTCTAAAGTTAGTCTTTGCATATCCTTTGATCTTAATGCAGATTGTACAGCAGCAAATGTAACTGTGGTGGTTCTGCCATAGAACATGGCATCTTTTAGATGATCAAATGATGCTGGTAATGAATTCAGGAGTAGTATGGCTTTATCTTCATCTCCCATGGTTACTTCAACAGATTCAAGATCATCCAGTGTCTTGTTGAACTCCTCTAATTGATCTTCAACCGATTTTTCTTCTGAAAACCTGAATGCATACAGTTTTTGTTTCAAGAAAAGTCTATTTATCATTGACTTTTCCATGTATAATTGATCCAGTTTCTTCATTACTCCAATAGCAGTTGTTTCTCTTGCCACCTCCCTCAAAACCTTGTCTGAAAGACAAAGAATAATGATGTTGTGAGCCATTTCTTGCATTTCTAGAGCCTTAGCATCAATTTCAGCTTTCTTGGATCATCTTCTATTTCCTTTCCAGGATCACTGCTGCTGGAGCCATGTTTGGATTCCTTCAAGGCTGCTGAGAGTCCTTGTTGCACTAGAAGTGCCTTTATTTTCAGCTTCCATAGTTCATAATCATTCTTCCCTGTGAATTTTTCTGTCTCAAGCTTTGGAATCAACATTCTGGAATATTCTTCAACTCCTGGAATCGTCTCCTTCCCACAGACGGCGCCACTTGTTAACTCAGAACCAGAAAATGATCAAGAACAAGACACGCAACTCACTCAAGTAATAAGATTCACACCTTATGATCTCAAAATGAATATGAAGCTAAAACTGAAAACAAAATCAACACAAAAGGATTTAATGCGGTTCGGTTTGTGAAACCTACATCCACGGGTGACAATACCTTCACCAATTCACTAACACTCAACTGTTTTACAAGAGAATTACACAATCAAGCTTCCAAGAGAAATAATCCAAATTACTTCTAGCTCTACTTCTCTAAACTCTTGTATCTCTCTACTTTTAACAATTGAGAGCTCTTGAATTGTTACAAATGTGTATATATATCATGTATATAGCTCAGAAACCGACTAACTACATCCATTGGCTTTAAAACAGAAAAACAGATAAAACCAGAATCTGGAAACTGTCAACATCAGTCTGCAACGGTTTCTTCACCCTTTGACAACGGTTTTGGACCCTTTGACAACAGTTGAAGTCTTGAAACTGTTTTTCCCACCAAAAACGGTTTTAACTGATTTTGTGCTATTTCCAGCTTCTTTTCACTTCATGCTGAGTTCTGTAAATCCAATGCATAGGAGTTGTGAAGACAAACTTGATTCTTAGCTCACAGTTCTGCTTTTATATAGATATACACGTACATATATTATCTCTAGAGCGCTATGTTTTTATATTAAGGGGATTTCCATGAGTTTAGGCACTTCTATCTTGATTTCATTACGCAAGTAATGCTTATTAATAGAACAAGATATCAAATTAAAAGAAAAAATTCAAAACTTTTCGGCAATTTTAACAATTTGACGTACTGTTCATGTTGAGATTAAAATTATATGTGCTCTTTATTGGTATCTAGTAAAGTAAGTGAACTCGCCTGTGGCACAGGCGAGTTCAGTTTGGACTGACAGGCAAGCGAGATCAATTAGGATTTTTTTTTTTTATTATTTTCTTAATCTCGCCTGTGGTATAGGCGATTTATAGTATGTGTGTCGTATCCATACGGTATGTCGCCCCTGGCAGAGGCGAAGTCTCGTTTTTTTTTTTTTTTTTTTTTCGCCATACAGCTTTCCATGCATGCATATTTTTGTGTATGGTTTTAACTAATTATTTTTTGTGTATGGCTTTAACTAATTATTTTTTGTGTATGGTTTTAACTAATTATTTTGTGTGTATATATATATTACCTAAAAAAGAATAGTTTATTTTTTTTACCTCGCATCCAACTTTCTTTTTATGTAAGATTAAGATTATCGTATAGTCGATGCAATAAATTCGATTAGTTAAAATTTATAATATTTAGTTTAATTATAAATATTTAAAATATCAATTAACTTTTTACGCAATTATTACAAATAACTTGGAAAAGACAAAATCTAATATATTTTTTATGTAAGACAAAATCTAATATATCAACTCAACTTTATGCAACTATTACAAATAATAAGAAAAAGACAAAATCTAATATTCATGACCAGTCCCACATCTAGTTTTTTTTTCTGTTTCGTTTTGTTCTCCCCCTCCGTTCCTCGATAGGGGCATCGCATTCCGTGTCCTGGACTCGTTGTGATTGAACACGGAATGCGATGCCCCTATCGAGGAACGGAGGGGGAGAACAAAACGAAACAGAAAAAAAACTAGATGTGGGACTGGTCATGAATATTAGATTGTCTTTTTCTTATTATTTGTAATAGTTGCATAAAGTTGAGTTGATATATTAGATTTTGTCTTACATAAAAAATATATTAGATTTTGTCTTTTCCAAGTTATTTGTAATAATTGCGTAAAAAGTTAATTGATATTTTAAATATTTATAATTAAACTAAATATTATAAATTTTAACTAATCGAATTTATTGCATCGACTATACGATAATCTTAATCTTACATAAAAAGAAAGTTGGATGCGAGGTAAAAAAAATAAACTATTCTTTTTTAGGTAATATATATATACACACAAAATAATTAGTTAAAACCATACACAAAAAATAATTAGTTAAAGCCATACACAAAAAATAATTAGTTAAAACCATACACAAAAATATGCATGCATGGAAAGCTATATGGCGAAAAAAAAAAAAAAATTACGAGACTTCGCCCCTGCCAGGGGCGACATACCGTATGGATACGGCACACATACTATAAATCGCCTATACTACAGGCGAGATTAAGAAAAAAAAAAAAAAAATCCTAATTGATCTATGTCAGTCCAAACTGAACTCGCCTGTGGCACAGGCGAGTTCACTTACTTTACTAAATACCAATAAAGAGCACGTATAATTTTAATCTCAACATGAACAGTACGTCAAATTGTTAAAATTGCCAAACTTTTCCCTGACGGTTTGCAATTTTAACTTCATAAAAAGTTAAGTTCTGTAACAATTTTACTTTAAGTCTCAAGGCAGAAAATTAACTTAGGCAAATCCCCACTTCACCTTAAAAATTAGTGTACGTAAATACGTGAATTGAAATTTTACGGGATCTCGTTACGAATTTCGATATGTATGGGGTTCAACTTACAGACAACTAATTGTTACTAGACTAGCTTTCTAGATTTCTGAGATTCTGATCCTTTTTATTTATATGATAAATTAGGAATTGATATAATTTGACAAATACACCTTAGAAAATTTCAGGCAATTGATTAGAAAGTTAAGCTACACCAAAACTATTTTTCAAGACAACAAAAAGTTATATTAAATAATTAGTATTTATCATAACATTATTACTAGGGAGAACATATCGTCACTACGTAGTCATCTCAATAACTCGAATGCAAATAATTAATTTGAGACGATAAAAATCGTTCCAATGCGTCTTAAGTATATTTTGCAGCAACTAGTTGTCGCAAATAGTATTAAAACGATAACAGATAATTTGTAAAGAGTTTCGGGACAAGTGTTCACACAAACTTATTATTAGTTACTATCATTGTTCTAAAAATCGGCCTAGGCGGCCGCCTAGGCGGCCCTAGGCCGATCCAAATTTTAAGAAAAACGGTTATTTTAGGCGGTCACCGAGTTCGGCACCACCTAATCCGCCTAGGCGCCGCCTAACCCGCCTAATCCGCCTAACTGCATAATTTTTTTTTTTTTAATTTTTTTTTCTATTTTTTCATAATTTTATAATTTTTTTTTAATTTTTTTATCTTGTCAGTGTGTTTAACTTTAGGTGAGCCCTTTTAAAATTTTAATTTCTTTTCACACCCTTAATTTAGTGATTTTCCCTCCACCCACTATTAACTCTTTTAAAATTTGAAGTTGGTGGTGTTTATTTTATTGTTTTTAATATTTTTTGTATGAATTATTTATTTATCAAATAATTAAATTATTCGTCTAAGATGGTGCCGCCTAGGCCCCGTCTAGGCGCCGCCTAGGCGCTCTAGGCGCTAGGCCCCAGTGAACCGACCGATTAGCGCCTAACGATTTTTAGAACACTGGTTACTATAATTGTGGTATTAAAAAATTATCAAAAAATATTTTTTTGTAGGGTAGCTTAAATTAAACAAAAATAATTTAGAACAATATCAATTGGTTAAATGAAATTGTGAAATTTATTCATTTTTCTTTTGAAATTATCAGTTGAACTATTTAATCCAATAGCCTGCACTAATGGGCTGGGCCTGGGCCGACATATACCCAATTATCGACCTGATGACGGAAAAATGATATGCGAGACTTTTAAACATCCATATATATATATAAAAACAAAATGAATTTATACTACTTTTAGAAAAAAAGTATTTTTCCCGCCCATTTATCATTACTTATTTGGGAAAGAAAACATGTAAAAACAATGAAATCATATTGATTTGATGATCCCTTAAAATAGCCGACAAAATCTCTTTTATTTGGTAATTTGTTACAATTTTATAAATTAGTTTGACAACAAAATCAATTTCCCCCTACAAAATATATAGTTGAGATTTTCACTCTTTGTTGATATCGAAAGAGTATCAATTTTAATTAAAATGAATTAATCTATATCTATATCTATATATATATATAATAACAAAATGTATTGTTTCCACAATTAAAAAAATTTTTTTTTTCCCGCTCAGTTTACGTACGTAATTGGGAAACAAAAAATTGTGCAAAACAGAATAATCCAATTTAATTGGCAACCTGTTTGATGTATCTGGAGAAATCTCTTAATTTTAACAAATTAATCTTTTTATACATTTAACCTAAAACATAATTAATTTTATTCCAAAATAAATTTGTTGAGATATTCCCTCTATTTTAAAAACTGAAAAAATCAATTCATAATATAGTAACTACAATGTGTCTACATTCATCTATATTGCTAAACAAATCATTTTCTTAAAAAAAATCTGTATAGATTTGTTAGCAAAAAAATAGGGGTTTTGAGAACACATTCAAACCCCAACAATATCAAAAGATTCTAAATAAATATAATTGCACATAATTAGGGTGTAAAAAACTAACATCAAACCCTAGCCGTTAGTTTAAATACTAGATCATTTTTTGCCCTAAAACACACTTCCATAACTCCATATACTCTCGATCGAATCGACCCGAATCCTATCGCTACTCTTCTTGCTTTCATCCGACAAAGTCTTTGGCTAATCATTAGAAGAAGAATGCGATGGTTCACCATGCTCGCGAGAAGTAACACGAGTAGAAGATATGAGTGCAGGAGGTCTGTCATCAGCTTTGAGGCACGAATTTGCAGGTGCTGATGTGGCATCTGGACGAGGCTCGGAAGAAGCTTTAGCCCAAGCAATCTATTTTTCTTTCCTTTCCTTTAGAGCTTTCTGGACTAAGAATGCTCTGACCACTGTACATGTATATTTAGTTATTTACATGTATATATAGTTTTATTTTAATCTTTTCTAATTGAATTAGCAATAGATGTTAGATTATAAATTTTCCTTCTGGACACCAACAAATTGAGGATGATCGAGTTTAAATCGAGACTCAATCTTTCAAGTTTTCAGTCATCAAACTCGAGCATATACATTGATTCGATTACATTTCTATATAATAGCATCAAAAACTAACATGTATCACATTTTTATTCATTCCATTTTCTCTTCAGTTGATATGGGTTAAATGCAATTCTGCAAATTTTATGCACTTCCCTTTCTTCATCAATTTCTTTTTCCCGTATGAGCTATCAAGTTGTTTTTAGAAAAATCTTCCTATCAAGTTAGAATAAAATTTTCAGACTACAATAAGGGTAAGAAAACCAAGGGCTAAATAAGTTACCACTAAACTATACAAATTTAAAAAAAAAAAAAAAAAAATTAGAAAGATGTATATGTGAGTTTATTAACAGAACTGTAACCTCTCCAACTAATCCTCCGGGTTAATAATTTATATTCTTTAGAGGATATAATAATTTATACTATTATATAAAGTGATACTAAAGGATTCTACAATATAGAAAAAAAAAAAATTCAGAATAGTGACTAGGAGCTAAGGTGAGTACCGTGCGTAGCGGTTTGGATATTCGAAAATTTTCGGAACCAAACTAAAATTCAAAAATATCCGGAGATTTCTAATAAACTCTCCAGAATCACTCCACCTATCAGTTCCTTCTGCAAATGAATTGGCCTGCTTCGAGTAATCGGTGATTTTTGAATTTTTAATTTAAAATAAATATTGTTATTTGAAAAAACTACACGAAATGATTATTGTATTGCTGTATCTAAGATAAAACTATATTCTGTATAAAAAAAATTGTAAGATAGTATCTTAAAATAAAGTATCTAAGTTATATCTTACAACAACTCCTAAACCTAAGCTTATAAAATAAACTTTACAAGTTAGTAAAGTAAACGACTCATCTAAAAAGGAATAACACTAAATTATAAAGTTGTTAGCTTTGGTTAATAAACCTCTTTTTCGTATACCTTACAATAAAATTTGCCTCATACATGAGTTTTCGTTCTTTTATTTATAAATAGCTTAAAATGACTAACTATGGTGAAATCATAATTAACTTAAAAAGAAATATGAGATTTCACCAAAAAAAGGGAGAACCAGAAACGTTAGGGTTCATGTTTATGAATTCTACCTTTATATATTTTAATAATGAACTATTAGATTAAAATAAATTTTATTGGCAAATTTGACTAAAAAGTAAGTTAAATTTAAAAATATTATTTATGATCTATTACTTTATATAAACTACAAACATATTTACTATCTATATATTTTATATCTATATAATATAATAACAAATGACATATTTTTTTTTATAAATCATTTTATCGCCCATATGGCTTTGCCAATTTAGGAAATAAAAATCACCAGGAAAAAAAAGAAGATTTCCCTCCATTTTTTCCGCCCAAACACTAGGGAAGTTTTAGATTTTAACTTGATTTATTGGAAACAATGACATACCCACTTTTTCACAGTACTTTAACATTCTAAGTTAATAAAAAGTTATGACGGTTTCAAACAAAAAATAAAAAGATATAAACTTCAAATCTTTTCAAATTAATACATGAGATAACTAAAATATATGTTTGGATGTGAAATAACATATCATGATTCTATTTACTAGACAAAAGCTTAATAGTGAGTATGCAAGTGATTTTCTTTTTGTGTGGAGTACGCAAATGATATTTAGATCAAGATGCACAAATAATATAAAATAACGGTTACTTTTACCCTACTCCCGTGAATAATACCCGTATACACTATGAACTATTGGATTAGTTCATGTGTAGATGTGAATCAAAGTAATATTAACCTTTGATTTTATCTCTACACATGCACCAATCCAATGATGTATGAAGTATGCATGTAAAATTTGTATTACTATAGATACGTACAATCAATTAAAACGTCTTTCCACGCATCGCGTGGGTGCCTATCTAGTAAAGCATTAAACAGAAACAAACGTATGCTAGTATCAGGCGGATGATAGGTTAGGACATATCTGACTAGTCAGAATCTAGGCAATTTTAACAATTGATGGTACTGTTCACGTCGTCGTTAAAAATATAGGTGCTCTTTTTTGCTAATTGATAAAGTAAGTGAACTCGCCTGTGCCACAGGCGAGTTCACTTCTCCCTGCGAGATCAATTGGGATTTTTCTTTTTTTTTTTTTTTTTTTTTATAATCTCGCCTATGCGAGGGGCGATTTCAGGTATGGAGTCGTATAAATATACGTAATCTCGCCTCTGGGAGAGGCGAGTTCATGTATATTAAATTTTTTTTTTTTTTTTTTTACCCGTGTACCTGAACTCGCCCATGGCAGGGGCGAGTTCAATTATTTCACCCTTCACATGCATGCAGCGGCAGTAGAGGAGGCCAGTGGTTGCAGAGGGTGCAGGGGTGCAGCCGAGGGCAGTGGTTGCAGAGGGTGCAGGGGTGCAGCCGCTTTAAGTGGTGGTGGGTGGGGTGATTGCAGTGTGTTGTCTACATATCAGAGACTAATTTTGTGGTAAATTTTGAACGAAATAGTTTATATATCAGCTCACCCCTTCTTCTCCTACCTCATTTCTCATTCCATACACTCTTCTCACAGAATGAAGTGCAATCCAAAAATTTTCTCTGCAAATTTTTTCTTCTTCTTTATCTTTCACTAAGCTGCACAATTTTTGTGCATATGACTTCAAACAAATTGAAGATTATTTGTTAAGGTACAAATTTTTATATTTAGACGCTTTCCATAATGTAATTTTTTTATTTCGTTTGGTATATCGGTGGAAATCGTTTTGTAATTATTGTATAATATTTTTGAAGGTTGTCGAAAATTCGGTTCCAAAAAATCAGTGGTCGCGGTGCTCCCTCTCGTTTGGCCCGGAAAAAGGATTAGAAATACATCTAGTTTCAAACTTCATTAAGGTATCAAAATTACATATGTAATTCTATTTATTTTATCCGATGAATATTTAGTATAAAGAATCATGTTCAACTTTTATATATGTGAAGTTGACGAATCATATATTTTATTGTTGCTCTTAGTAACGTTACTATTGTTTATCTTGTCATGTTTATTTCTGATGTGTTATTTAGTTACACATGTTTAGGTTTGTGTTAGTGACATTTTGGTTATTTTATTTATTTATACATATTATTATTATTATTATTATTATTATTATTATTATTATTATTATTATTATTATTATTATTATTATTATTATTATTATTATTAACGTTATTTTTTCTAGAAAAATAATATACTTATTAATATTCTTATTATGATTATCAATATTAGTATCAATGTTATTATTATTATTGGTATTATTATCATATTTATTGCGTTATATACTTACAATTATGTTACGATATATCGTTCAGATTTGGGCATGGACGCGTATAACATTTCTGAGCTCCAGAAATGTGGGGAGACGATTCGATTTAGGCCCAATCGATGGTGTGGACGGTGAGCTCCCTATTGCACCCTATGGAGCTGAATGGTTGCAATATCACACTTTCACGCACAGTCTTAACAGCAACGTGAAGACTATCCGAGAGTACTTGGATAGACAAACCTCGGAGGAGGTATAATCTTTCATTTCTTCTATATAACCCTAAACTATAACTGATGCAATAATTTAACGTTAAGTTTATGTAAATTTACAGTTTATTTCGAGACCCTATGAACCAATCCCACAAACAGTCCAATCATATCTTGATGACAATCTCATTAACGTGACGTACTCATGGATATCGAAATGTCCACTTATCCATCACTACATTGTCGAGTTGTATTATCCTGACCGGGTGTTCCGATAATTCGGTATGCGACAATCAATCCCTACGTCGATTTTAGCTGAACACAGAAATTTACATGGAAGAACAGATCGACGCGGACGTTCAAGTCAAAATTGGCTTGAGACACACGCACAGTATGTGGAGCGTTGGAACACAAGAGCTCAGTATATTGTGACCGCTCCCCAGATCGGGCCACAAGGTGACGAAGTGGACGCTGGCTATATGGGTTGGTACCAAGAGATCACCCGTAGGTTGATAACTCCTGGAATAGGCGTGCAAGAGGGATCTCAACCGTCAACTCATGCATACATCGAAAACTTGGTGGGTAAACAACTTCTTATTGACTTCAAACTTAAATATTTAAAATTCAAATCATATATGTTAATTTGTAACCTTTATTTTCAGGAAAGAATTCTTGGTAGAATAAATCAACTAGCTATCGGAGAGCGGGACTATATGAGAGAGCCATTCCGAAGATCATTTGAGGAGTTATACCAGGAAGCACAACAGAATTTTCATGATCATCGTGCATCCTACCCATCAGCCAAGGCCGACCGCACAACAACAAGAAGCTAGGATGCCCATACCACATGACGCCCCTCATCAAGGAAGGAGACGTAGTACATCTACACGTGCTAACTCCGGACAACGAGCTAGTGGTACTACCTCGCGTGGTACCCATCCATTTAGGTATGTGTCAGGCGATGTCCCTGGGTCTTCCCGTTCTACAGTGCATGAGCATCATAGTGTGGACTTGCAGTCGGGCTACTATGTGCCACCGATGGTGAACGAACAAGACTTTATCACTCCTCATAGGGATTCAATGCGGTTTGATCAGTCCTTCACTTCGCTCCTGGATGTCGGCAACTATACGACGCCTGAATCACTTTATCCACAACATGCAAATTTGGGTGGTTAATCAGGACAGTTCAATACGTCGCCAATTCCATATTTAGGCCAAACATCATCTTCGTCTGGTCATCCAACATTCAGTTTAAATATCAGCACCCAAGATGATGTTCAATCACAACAAGCCCAGGACACGGAATCTGATGCCCCTATCGAGGAACGGAGGGGGAGAGCAAAACGAAACAGAAAAAAAACTAGATGTGGCTCGGTCATGAATATTAGATTTTGTAGTTTTCAAGTTATTTGTAATAGTTGCATAAAGTTGCGTTGATATATTAGATTTTGTCTTACCTAAAAAATATATTAGATTTTGTCTTTCATGTTATTTGTAATAATTGCGTAAAAAGTTAATTGATATTTTAAATATTTATAATTAAACTAAATATTATAAATTTTAACTAATCGAATTTATTGCATTGACTCTACGATAATCTTAATCTTACATAAAGAAAAAGTTGAAAGCGAGTTAAAAAAATAAATTATTCCTTTTTAGGTAATATATATATACACACAAAATAATTTTTTTAAATTTTTAATATATTTTTCAGAAAATTACACCAATATTCCAATATCTATCGATATCTCCGCGAATACCGATATTTTCGTCCTAATTAGTGTAAACCGTGAAATAATTGAACTCGCCCATGGCAGGGGCGAGTTCAGGTACACGGGTAAAAAAAAAAAAAAAAAAAAAAAATTAATATACATGAACTCGCCTCTCCCAGAGGCGAGATTACGTACCTGAAATCGCCCCTCGCATAGGCGAGATTATAAAAAAAAAAAAAAAAAAAATCCCAATTGATCTCGCCCCTAGTGTCAGGGAGAAGTGAACTCGCCTGTGGCACAGGCGAGTTCACTTACTTTATTAATTAGCAAAAAAGAGCACCTATATTTTTAATGACGACGTGAACAGTACCATCATTTATTAAAATTGCCCAGAATCTATGTGAGGTAAGAATGAATTGTATATAATAGATTAGGACATATCGACTAGTCAGAATCTATATGAGGTAAGAATGAATTGTATATAGGTGTGGTGGAAAAGTATAAATAATCAACGTTTTAATTTTAGAGAAACGATCGCATAAATAAATATATGTAATGATTATTTTTCTAAATAACATACATTTTTTCTATTATTATTCGTTAAATGTTCGTATATTTTCAGTTTTTTTTTTCTATATTAATACCCCCCACACATTTTTATATACATTAATATATACATAATAAATGTATATAAAAATTTCTCATTAATTTGGGGGAAAATTTTTCTATATCATTCCTCATATATTCATACAAGATATATATAAAAGAATTATAAAAAAACTAGATGTTCGCCCGTGCAATGCATGGGATAAAATATTCTATTACATTAATAATATGTGATTAAATTTTAATATTATTACCAGTCATTATAAAACATATATAAGTCATTATACATTTTACTATATTTTATGTATTAAAATTAAGTAAATATTAACATTTATTTTTTTATGTAAGCAATATGAATTTTAAACCCAATTTCACAAAAAAGTGAAATAAATTATTTGAACTTTTGTAGTATACCATATTTTTTTCTAACATGAAATAAATAATTGGAAACAAATACACATAGGGTGTGTTTGCTTAAGGTTGGGGAGTGCTCAGCCAAACTTGGCTGAGAGAGTTAATGAGTGTGCGTTATGAAATTTGGTCTCCTAAATCTACTGAGAGAAATTATAAGCAAACATACCCATATTTTTTTCTAACATACAATTTTTGTACAATTGACCTATGTAAATCCAACAAATTTATTATATCTAATATGGATGTTTATTTGAATATCATGAAATAATGATTAATTTGATATATTTCTCATCAAGAATTAAGTTGATATGAAAAGTTATAAACATTCAAAATTTTAAATTAAAAAGAAAAAGAATTGAAGAGGGAATTTTATTGATCAGTACGTCCAATTCTTTTTTTTTTCTTTTAAAAATAAAAATAAACTCCTACAATTTGTATGATTGATACGTGTTTTTCCTGATAGAGGACTTATATAGATGACATGTGTGTTCCTCTTAATGTAATAGTAAAGGGGATTTTTTTTTTTACAATTTTTGTTAATAATTTTTTTTATAGAAATAATCACATATTAAAAAATATTATAAATTTAAGAATCGAATTATTTTTTATTATAAAAATTAAAATTTAAATACTTGTGGCTCAAACCCATCAAAATAATTTAATTATGTACATTATTACAAAACTAAGCAAATAATTCAATACCACAAAAAATTATAGTTCATATTTTAGGTCTAATATTTTGTTCTTAAGTAATTAGTTTTTATATATTTAATATGGGTGTCAAACTCAAGATCTCAGCAAGAAGATTAATTTGATATATTATTTGTCGAATATAGATTAGGAATGAAAAAGTTATGTGCAATTTAAATTATAGTTTGAAATATCAAAAAAAAAAAAAAAAAAAAAAAAAGATGAGAGAGGGACGTTGGTTTGTTTCTTTTTATTATTTATTTATTATTATTTTTTATTTTTTTGTTTAAAGCCTAGAATTAAGGTGGTGAAGACACATCACCCTAAACTATCCTACTTTTATATTAAGTACGGATTGGATGCAAGTGCCCCGCTTAACTCATTTATTCACCCTATCAAATAAGAACCTAACGCCTAGAAATCACTTTCGCAACAGATGGTTATCATTTCTTGGAAGGTTAGAGCAAGTACAAAGATCGGCAAATATAATTATTTCTCGTCATCTAGAATTTTTTTTTTTTTTTTTTTTCTTTTTCTGGAAGGAGAAGAAAGAAATCTTCTTGCGGAGGTGATTGAAGCAAGCAAGACGGTGGCCGTCTAAATTACCAACCAACTTAACATGTAGTCCAAATTTCATTGTTTAGGTGAACCATATATATTTATTTATTTATCGTCCAACATTTTACTTTTTGCCCTTTTATTTTCTTTTTTTCTTAAAAGAAAAAGAAAAATTACGATTAATTGATTTTCGTAAACTTTTGAGATAAGATATTTACACATTAACAATGAATACGTTAACATATGTCCATGATGAATATAGGCATTTCCAATGATTATCTACAGTATTGTTGTTATTTTTCTTTAATCTATTTTCTGCGGTCAAGACCATCTCCTATAAAACTATTATACATCTCTTGTGGATGGTTGTCATGTGGACACATTTGCTGACTCACTATCCTTTAATTGATAATGTAATTAATTCAATTTCTGTTAAAAGTAATTCAGTCAACTCTTTCTATTAATAAACACTTAGGGGATATTCGTGCTGGGATATAGTAACTGTGTCATGTTCGCTGTGACACATCTTTGATTAAAATATATACTTAAATAATGAAAAAATATTTTTGTTTAAAGAATTTTGTAGGGTATGATGTGTTGAAAATTATAAAAGGTGTATTAAAAATTATAAAAAATATATTAAAAATTGAATATAATGTAAGTAATGGAACGTGAACTTTTCGGGTATAAAATAAAATACGTAGAAGAGAGCATGGAAACAGTATTTGTTTGGGGAAAAAGGTGTGGGAATTCCACAGGCATCTTAAATGCATGGGACAACTCCCAAAATAGTGGGACACAACATCTTGGAAAAAATTAAGTGATTGACAAAATCAAGGCGATACAGAAACTGCCTCCACACACGCCTCTACTATTTATTTTTCTATTATTGATATATTTAATCTTTTTTATCCATATTACCTTAGTACATTTACATTTCACAATATAAAACTACAATAACAAAATTTTAAGAATCCAAAATACCTTTCGATTTTCTGTCCCTCCTTATTTGATGTTTTTTTTCTAGACATAGCTCAACCGGATTTCACCAAAAGATGGGTAATTTTAACCATTATTTGATTTATTTGCAAAAAAGAATTCAAATGTTTTACAAATTAAAAGGCTCTAAAGCTAAATTAATTGAACATTTTGTAATCCTGCTAGTGGTTATTGGATCAATTTCCACCGACCCCTCTACTCGAAAGATAAAAAATATGTTTCACATTTTGAAAATAGAAAAGTTCTATTTTTTAGATGTTATAGTTCAATTTCTATATATAGTAGCATTTATTTAATTTATTTATCAATTCACCCAAAGGCTTCATACTTATCTAATGAGAAGTGGTTTGCACCGTTACCTATATAATAATAATATGGGGAGATTATGGAAAAACAGTGTACTTAACATATCAATGTCAAAATGCTACAACTTGACTTGATAGATTTGGTCTTAAGATTTGGAAAGGTGGAAAATTTTACTTTAAACTTAGTTTGATTGGATCTTATATGTTACGACAGTGACTTATATTGTACCAGTTTTCAATTGCAAACTGGTATCTATCAATTTCACAATTGCTATGTTTACTTGAGGCTGAAGAGTGTTGTGTCAAATTTAACTGAATGAGTTAATAAATGTGTTTTATCGAAATTTGGACCTCTAAATCTACTGAATCAAGTACTAAGTAAACACACCTAATATGTAGGAACGAAAATGTTTCCTTCCCTATGATTAGCATATGTTAATGTGTTCACCATTATGTGTAAAAACTTAATCGCTAAATTATAGATATGAAATCTAGATCATTAATATATGTCCATGATAGGCGTGGAGGCAAGATTGTTGATATGAAAGAGTAATCTATCAAATTAATATATACACTTCGGAATAATTATAGGTATATATATATAGTGTGTATCCATCTGAATACTTCAATGGCCATGTGACACCTTAGAAATACCTAATGGTAAAGCGGCCCTTGACAGAAAACCAAATTTTAATTTTATTTTCCTCATATATATATCATAATTAGGGGATTTTTGGAGAAATTTGTTGGATATATCATGGATAATATTTGAAGAGGGATTAGTGCTTTTGCTAGAATGACTTATATTTTCTTGAATAATATAATGTTTCTGGGACTACTTATATTTTTGTGTGTGTATCTATATCTATATAATAACAAAATTCATTTAAAATAGTAATCTAGGAATTTTGCCGTCCAAATTCCAATGTCATTTCTGGAAAAAAAATTATTTTTTGGTATAAATTATTTTATTTGAAAAACATTATTTTTGGTATAAAATATTTTATTTGGGAAAATAACTTAATTTGAATTTTGTTTATTTTTGGTATAAAGCATTTTATTTGGAAATAGCTTAATTTGAATTTTGTTTTCTTTTTTATTAATTTTTTAATCATATAAAAATATATAAATTGAATTATTTAGTAAATATTTTATAATTTCAGTTTATAATTTCAATATTTTATTTTTCCCAAAAAAATATCAAATTTTTTTAAATAAATTTTTTTTTTCATTTCTAATATTTTATTCTTAAGCAAAAGCAAGTTGAATTGTATCTTGCTTTGGCTAGAGAGGAGTCATTTTGGAAATAAAAATCAACTTGTAAATGGTTGAAGGAAGGGAGAAAAATACTATCTATTTCCATGCTTTGGTAAAAAAGAAAAGATAAAAAAACAGGATTAATGAAATATTTGTTGATGATATTTGCATTTTTGAGCCTGAACTCATTAATAAAACTGCCTCTGAGTTTTTTCAAAGAATGTTTACTACTGAGGGGGGCCACTTGGACAGTCCTATTTTTAATACTATAAAACCTTTAATTTCTCAAGAAGATGCCGTAGCTTGTGCAAACCACCTTCTTTGCAAGAAGTGTTTGAGGTTGTCCAATCTATAGATAAAGATAGTATGGCTGGTCGTGATGGTTTTTTTTGCCTATTTTTTTCAACATTGTTGGGATATTGTTAAAGATGACTTGTTTGAGGCTTCTAGGGAATTCCTTTTAGATGTTACAATGCCTAGAAGTTTTACTTGTATGTCCATAGCTCTTATCCCTAAGAAGAATAAACTTGTGGTTTGGGCAGATTTTAGGCCCATAAGTTTGTGTAATGTCATCAACAAGATTCTTACTAAAATGGTGAATAATAGGTTGTCTTTTCTCCTTCCTATATTAATACCTCCGACTCAAAGTGGCTTTGTCCCCACTAAGGAGATTGCTGATAACATCATTCTTGCTCAAGAAATGGTACATGAGCTTCATACTAAGAGTAAAAATGGAAGGATGATCCTTAATATTGATCTCCAAAAAGCTTATGACAGAATTGAGTGGCATGTTTTGTATAAGATTCTTGGATTGCTTGGATTTCCTGATCTGTTTATTACTTACATTGCCAATTCAATCAACAATTCTTGGTTTTCTTTGCTTATTAATGAATCCCTCACCGGATTATTTAAATCTAGTAGGGGTATTAGGCAAGGTGATCCCCTCTCCCCTCACCTTATTTGCTATATTTTCTAGTATCTTGACTTGTGGTTTTATAGAGCTTTTTTACATCTACCCATATCTGAGAGACCATAAGAGAGGTATGTTGATTCCTTCTCTCTCTTTTGCGGATGACACGGTTGTATTCACCACTACTAAAATAGCTGCTTTTAAAAAATTGATTAAATTTTTTGAACAGTTTGAAAAAGCTACAGGCCAGAAAGTTAACTATTTTAAAAGCACTGTTATTTTTAGTAAGAATACTTCTACTTATAGAAAGAGAAGGATTTTGGAACTATCTCATTTTGTTGAGGAGAAATTGCCTTCCAATTATTTGGGTGTGCCTCTTTTTAAAGGTAGAGTTAAAAATGCCCTTTTTCAAGACATTTTTTAGAAAATCAGCATTAGGCTTTTGGGGTGGGACAAACTTTTCCTAAGCATGGGTGGAATATTAGAGCTTATCAAAAGTGTTCTCTCCTCCATCCCCATGTATACATTAAGAGTGGTTGGAGCCACTAAAACTGTTATAAACAGATTTCACAGGTTTTTCAATGCCTTTCTTTGGGGCTCCAACAGTGATCATAAACAAATTCATTGGAGTGCTTGGGAAAAGAATTTTTTTCCCAAAAAAGAGGGAGGATTGGGTGTTAGAAGTCTTTTGATGTTAATAAAACTTTTGTTATCTATGCTTGCTGGAAAATGCGAACTTCTAATGCCTTGTGGTGTAGATTTCTTAAAGCAAAATATTTAAAATCCACTCACCCTTATAATGCTGAGGTTGGCCCAAACCAATCCCATTTTTTGAAAAGGATTCTTAAACTCCAAAGCTTCACTGATGCGAATATTTTTTAGAGCCTTGGGAAGGGTGACATATCTTTTTGGTTTGATAATTGGTGTCCCTGTTCTCCTTTATGCCTGTACATGAGTATGTTCAATTGCTTTGATAAAGTTAGCACATATTGGCTCCAAGGAGACTGGAATTTAAATGCTTTGTATGCCATTTTACCTTCTGATATTGTTGGCACCTTTGTTGCTCTGTCCATAAATGAATCTGTGGAAGACATACCTGTATGGAAACCCTCCTCCAATGGTCTCTTCTCTTTTTCTTCTATTTGGAACTCTCTGAGATTGTCCAAGCCATCCACAGCTTGGCGGTCAATGATGTGGTCCAAATCCATTCTCAGTAAGCATTCAATCTTTCTTTGGAGGTTAGTTAATAATTATTTAGCCCTTGATGACAACCTCATAAAAAAAGGATTTGAGGTCACTTCTTGGTGTCACTTATGTCATTGTGCTAGTGAAGAGACCAATCATACTTTTATTCACTGTCCCACCTCTTGGCAAGTATGGAATTTCTTTGCTACTCTATTCCATGTGACCGTTCCCCCAAATGCTTCTGTTAAAACGCTCATCAATTTGTGGTTTGCCAAAAAACGAAACCGTGATCATATTTGCATTATCATTCCTTTCTTTGTTTTTTGGCAAATCTGGTGTGCAAGGAATCTATTTAAGTTCCAAAACCAAATGCTTCATGCTTTCCGAATTCAAAGGATGATAGTGGATAGAATTAGAGCTTTATCTAATGCTAACTTGCTTCCCTTTGGATTTTGGAGAGGCTATTGACATTTGGCTGGAAGTTGAAGGATCCTTGTGGTGCTTAAAAAGAAAGAAAATCATTTTTGGTCCGATGGAAACCCCCAAATGATGGCATTTTAAAAATCAATACTGATGGGGCATCAAAAGGCAACTCTGGCTTGGCTGGGACTGGTGGCATCATTCGGGATTCACATTCGAAATTTGTTGCTAGATTTTACAACTTTTTGGGCACTTGTGACACTTTATTTTGCTGAATTTACTGTTGTAATTCATGCTCTTAAGCTTTGTTTTAGATTGAAAATCAAATCGGTGTGGCTTGAGATAGACTCCCTTGTACTGTTCCAACTGTTAAGCAAAAACGCAATGGGTCATTTGTCCCTTCAAGCTCTATTTGCAGATTTTGTAAAGCTCTCCAAGGAGATGGTGGTGAGAGTATCACATATACACCGAGAGAAAAATACGGCGGCAGACTACCTTGCTGATTTAGCCGTGAAAAGAAGAGCAAGTGAAGACTTTGTTAATATTTCTACTTGTCCAAACCTTAAAGGTTTTGTTTATATTGATGGCTTGGGACTTCCAAGTTTTAGATTTCCCTCATAAGGCTTGTACGTTTGTTTAGCGTAGATTTCCTTTGTATAATCTAAGATTACGTGAAAGCTTATTAATACACAGGTAGGGGATTATGCCTTAATCCCTCCACCCTTGTGGTTGGTTTGTGCCCATAAAAAAAACAAATATGATTTTCGTGTATAATAAATTAAATTAGTCATCTATTATCGATCTATAGTTTGACACCATATTGTATAAATAAACTAAATGAAAAATAAATAATTGTTTGTTGGTTGATTATGTGGATTAATTATTAGTGTGTTTGTGCTACAAATAAAAAATTAATACAATTAGAATGTAATGTTATTGATACTCACTAAAAGCTTTTGAAAATTTCTTTAACATTATATTTGAAAAAATAAAAAATAAAAAATTAGATACTTTGAATAAATATAAATGTTTATCATAAAATTATAAATATACATATACACTCAACATTTGTATAAGATGATCAACATGACCTCCATAAATGGATGGTAGAGATATTTATACATTAAGAAAAATAAATATGAATGTTTTGTAAGTTCTCAAATTTATATATTTTTAATTTTTAATATTTTCATTGGCGCTTCTTTCATTAACATATAATTTTTCATCTCTTATTATATATTGATTGTAATATTTTATTATATTAAAATTATTATTATTTATTTATTTATATTTACAAGTCATGTATCGCACGGGATACTATTAGTTTGTGTAAAGAAAGAGAATATTGTAGATGGTACTCTAGCATAAAAACACGTGATTCCATCTTTGAAGAATATTAGATTCAGTGCCTTATTCTACCAAACATGAGTATATTTGATCGCTGCCGAATCTTGCTATAAAAGTGCAGTTTGCTCCAATTTTCTTCACCAGTTTTCTTGCTTTCCTGTTCAATGAAAATATTGGGGGTTACAACTTACAAAGCACCAGATACGATGACGTTTCCTGTCTTTATTGTTCATCACTTCAGACCTTCCACAATCCAACTTATCAATAAAATATTCATTTCTCTCTCTTCCACATACACAATCTATTCCACCTTTCAAAAAATATATTTTCACACTTTATCGACAACCCAACATTTCAATAAATATTAATTTTTTTTATCCAAATACATAATTTATTTCCAGTAAAACCAATATTTTTGCTACGGTTTAATAAATTCATATTATTGTTTGCGTTTTTTATAATATATTTAGAGAAAAAAAATTATTTGGTTTCGCAATTACAATAAGTTAATTTTTTTCGTTGCGTTTAAAATAACATACTAAAATAATAATCAAAATAAAATTGTAAAAGTTGAATTACAATATTGAAAAAATGAATTAAGTTACAAATACATGTTTGAAATTACTAAATTAGAAATATAAAAGATACTAAGATTATCAGGCCAACCCGGGGTCCGTCGGGCTTTTGGCCTATCGGACCGCTCCGGACGAGCCAGTTAGTACTTCGAGCCTATATTTCTATGATCCAACCAATTTAAAATATCGGATCAACCCATCTATTTATAAAGGAAAAAAAATAAAGAGCTTCAAATTTTAATTCAAAATATGTCAACATTAGGTTCTACTTGTAGAGAAAAAAGAAATAAGAATTTTGATAATTTTTCAAATTTTTATAAAATAAAAATTATATTATTTATTTATCATTAAAACTATATCCAATAAATAATTTAATACAACAAATGATGTATCGACATGTGTCAGGTTGTAGAATGAGGTTGGGTTGGGGTCATCCATGATAATATCATTTCTACTTTTTTTTTTATATATTTTTTTTGTCGCTTAGCTAACGACCTGCACGTAAGAATAGTAACAAAATACTCCGATTTTTTCAATTTCTCTCGTATTTATCCCGCAGTTTTAAATAAAAATAAAAAATACGAATAATACTCAAGATTTTCAAAATATAGTCATATATATGAATATATCGCAAATAATACCCGTATAAATTCCGAGAATTGTGAGACTTTATTTAATTTTTTTTTTTTATATTTTCTTTCCAAATTTTCAGTTTAGAAGTAATATATTCGTAGAGATAAAGATAGCACTTAGAATTAAAAATTTGGTAAAGAATATAAATTTCAATAAACTTTAAGCTTATGTTAGAATAATCAATAGTAATACATGTAGATTATAAGAAAGAATCACGATTTCTGGACTCAAATATGTTCTCTAAAATAAAGAGAAAATAAGTAGTACATATTAATTAATTAATGAGCAATACAAAAATATGATATAATAAGAATACAATCCTAGTTACTCTAACAATAAAACAATACTTATAAAGATTTTTTGCACTAATTATTTTAATGAACTTAAAATAAATAGCATAAAATCACAATAAATAACATGTGTAGTGATAGATAAAATTAGAAAGAATTAATGAAATTAACACCTAAACATAAGATAATTAATAAAATTAAGAAAGATATCTAAGATTATGAAAATTTTAATTTAACGAATTAAACCCGATTTATTCCCGAATAATTTGCCGAATCTGGTCGACTGGACGCTATTTTCTCGATTTTATCTGTTTTATTCACGAATAAAATCCGAACTGCGAATAATCGATAGTGCCGAATAATACCCGTATCCAAATTTTATTACTATGCACGTAAGGTCGTGAATAAAGTCGGCCTCATCCTTCTATTTCACTTGTTCTTTTATTATCTATTTTCTTGGTTTGGCCTCTATGATTGTTTGTCTTCTTTTTATATGTTTTTTTAGGGTACTTCTTCGATGCAATCGTTGTATTAATATAACTTAATTTTCAACCATCAAAATTTATATTTTTAAACACAACCGTCAGATTCATATTTTATCCTTTTACTTCATACTTTAGTTTACCACTGTAAAATGTTTTCAACCTGAATCTGGACAAATATATTAAAATTTCTTTCATCAAAGAAAATATTTAAATATTCCCTCTTTAACTTCCTTTTCGTTTTTAATCCAAAACCAGTTCCATATTTTGCTTCCGTATTAATATAATGTAATGGTTGCATAACAGAAAAATTCGTATTTTTATTGTTATATTTATCATCATATTATAAATAAATATAGGTATTGAGAACTAAGTTACTTTGATATAATCCAATAAATAATGACAATACAAAGAAAGTTAGATGATTCGGTATGATATACAATGTTTGTAAAATCGAATCGGTGAGGGAACCGGTCATTCTACCTGATAATGCGCAATCCGGTAACCAAGAACTATAACGATAATCGACGTAAACAATATGGAAAAACACAGGATTTACGTGGTTCGATCCGGAGATCTACGTCCACGGGCAGAAAATCACTCTTGCCGAGGTGTTTCCTTTACTAGAATGTTGAGTTTACAGATAGTAATTCATTATACAGAGTGCGAACCCTAATTCCGAGTTCTTTTCATCTATTTATACTACCAAATCAAAACCCTAACTAAATCCCTATAATCTTGCCCATCAAATCTGCATGGCAGTTGGGAAAAGATCATGGGCCTTGATTCGCGGAACAGACTTGATTCGCGGAACAGATTACGTTTTGGGCCAACGCGTGTTGCTGGGCCTTCGCGCTTGCTGGGCCGGTAAGTGGGCTCGTGTATTAACCCGACCCGAAGTAACCGGGTTATCCCTATCAGATGCCCCCCCCCCCCAGCCGAAGCGAGGAGGGAGCTTCAGTTGTCACCGGAGTGGTACGGTAAGCAGGAAGGGCCGTGGTCACTGGCCGGCCGAAGTGTTTACGGTCGAATAAGTCGATCCGAGACCCCGGAGGACTTGGTGGAGCAGTTTGTGAACACGAAGTCGAGCTAGGCCGGAGTGTCTAAGACCTTTATCGGGATGCCAAACTTCCTAGAAGCAAGAAACGCGGTGTAAGTACGTAACAACCTGGCCGAGGTGGGAGGTTCACCGGAGTGAGTTGTCTGGCCAACATGAAGGGAGCACCGGAGTGTGGTAGCATGACCGAGGTGGAAGATACACCGGAGTGTAGTTTGAATCTTCCTGAAGAAGGGTGAGGCTGATGTGATTGGCGGCGCCATCATGAGAGAGAGGGATGTGAAGTGACACGCTCTGCGACTTCCAAGAAACCTGTTCCCCACGCGCCTGGGGAACTGTAAAGCGCGTGTGGCGCACGTTTAAATCCCCATTATTGAATTTGAATCGTTTGCATCAACGCCGTTGATTTTTGCGTATATAATTGGAGTAATTGCACAGTAACCTTTCATCTTCTTCATTGCGATTCATCAGTTTAGAAAGCGGGAAAAAGAGGAAATCTGCATTCGTGATTCATCTCAGATCAAAAAACTTCTCAAATCAACCCTTTCAAATTCAAACCAAGTAAGTATGTCTTCCTCTTCATCTTCTTCATCTTCGGGCTCGATTGAAGAATTAGGGACTTCGAATACCCCGTTAGACGTCCCCCCCCCCCCCCCTATCATATCTCATTCCGGAGAGGAATGAGGTTAGAACAGTAGACAGAGTTGATGGCTTAGAGTGCAATGTCATGATGGTTTCGTTTTATGAATGCACGGTGGAGGATCTTGAGGTGTCCTCTATAGCGCTACGGATGTCACGAGAGCAAATTTTGAGGGAGCTCCCGTCTTTTTACCTTCCCTTCGACCTTGAGTACATAATCCCCACCCCCGAGGATAGGGCCTGTTGCCCACCGCAGGGGTTTATTACCGTGTATATAGATCCCCTTAGAGTAGGATTGAGATTGCCGCTGTGGGACGTAGTCATCGAATTGTTAAAATACTACGGTATTGCCCTCTGTCAATTAGCGCCGAACGCGGTGAGGCAGGTGGTGGGATTCACCGTGGTCTGTAAACAGGCCGGAGTAGAACCAACTGTAGAGCTTTTTAGGTTCTTCTACCAGCTAAAAAACTTCGGGAAGTCCAAGGGGTGGTATTCCTTTAGTCCCCGAGCCCGAGGAGGGTTCAAGGTTCAGAACCCGAGCAAAGTAGAGGGGTGGAAGGAGAGGTTCATATTCATTAGGAATAAAATAGCTCTCCCGAAGTGGAGGAGTGACGAGGTGCTTGATACCGCCCCCGTGGAGAGCCCGGGGGCCGAAGTGAAGCATACGTTCCGGACAGTGGGGACTTTCAAAACCCTCTGCTCCGAGGAGGAATTGGAGAAGGCAGGATTGAGCCTGTACTATTCGGGCAATGGGGGCGCCGAAGAGGGTAGGAGTTTTTTCTTTCCTTGATATTTTAAACTTTTCATTTTGCGCAGAACTAACCATAGACCTTATATGCAGTGGGACGCTTCGGAAAGCAACCAGCAGCAGGAAGCCCCGCTAAGACTGCAGCGGCCAAGAAGAAGGGGAAAGCCGCTGAGGTGTCTCCCCGGGGGGAGATGCCACCCAGTGCGCGACCAGCGGCGGGGTCTGACGAGCGGGTGATGTCGGTGGAGCCATCTCCCGTGATGAAAAGGAGGCCAGAGCCTACCGGCACTCCGCTGGCACCGTCTAAAAGACCCCGAGTAGGGGAGAGTACGGAGGTAATACTCAAAACGCTGATCATAACTTTTACGTACGCGAGGTGTATAGTATGAGGTCTGAGCTCGGTGTCGTGTTATATTCAACTTATCCAGGTAGGACAGGCGACCCTCAGTAGGCTGGAGTTTGACGGCGCGGACGCCGAGAAGATTCTGCAGCTGGCCAGAGGAATCATAGAGGTTGGCCTGAAGAGCGAGGTGGAGGCCAGAGAAGAGCTGGCCGCGGCAGCGCGGGATCTTCGCGCGCGAAATGACAAGTTAGCTCATGACCTAGCCGAGGCGCGTAAAAGGGTGTCTTTGGTCGAAAACGAGGTGGTGCGCTTGCGCAGTGTGGGGGCCGAGAACGCTGCTCTGCGGGGAGAAAATCTGCAGCTTCGGACGGAGATGGAGGCGCGGGAAGCCGCTGTGATCGAAGGGCAAGGAGCGATGCTGAAGGCGTTTGCCGAAAAATTACTACACACCAGCACGTTCCTTGACTTCCAGACGGAGTTTGTGGCAATAGGGGATAAAGCCACACGAGCCTTGGTGCTGGAGGAGGTGAAGGAGGCGTACCCGAATGTGGACATCAATCGTCCAGAATTCGGGTATGACCCTGAGGCGGTGGCCGAGGTGGAAAAGGCCTATTACGCCTCTCTAGCGAAGCTGCTGGAGTGGCCTCTGGTGAAGGCGCTCGGGGAGAAGAAGCAGCTTCTGACGGCCGCGGAAGTTGTAAACTGCGAGGTGGACCAGGACGAAGAATTCCTGGCATTCTGCCACGGTGAACTGGCTACCACCGAGCCCCCCCCCCCCATGGATGGAGGTCGAAGCCCCAGCTGCGATCGAGGCTGTCGCAGCAGCTGAAGGAGAAGAAGCCGAAGTGTCCGAGGGCCGGCGAGAGGAGTTGCCCGAAGAGACTGAGGCAATTGAGCGGGAGGTCAGTCGATCCCCGCAGATTTAAAGTTGTACTTTTTTAGAAATGTTAGGAGTGATGTACCGTCTTGAACAATTGTAATTTGCCTTGTGAAATACAATCATGTTTCTCAGTCTCTTGAACTTCTTGTTTTACTTGCATGAGCAATTTTATGTCTGTTGTCGAACTGAATGTAACTCTTTACACACTTGAGAGTAATTGATCTGGTTGTCTTCGTTGTCTGTTTAGAACACCGCGGAGCTACACGAAACAATAAAGAAGCTCATGCGATCACTTGAGTGGTTCCGCGGAGAGAAGAATCATCTGCAGACGCGCGTAGTGCCCAAGCTGGAAAAGCAGGTTGCCTCGGCAGAGAAGAAGGTGGTTGAGACCAATGAAAGAGCCAAAGACTTCGAGATGAAGTATCGAACTACAGCTGCCGAGATGAGCCGCGTCCGCGTTCATCAGAAGGAGTATGAACGAATTCTTTCAGAGTTCGGTCTTCTGACTTTTGAAGAAGTAGAGGAGCGGGTCGTTGAAATCCAGAGTGACATCGCGGCATTGATGTCGAGGAGCTCTGTCGAGTCCGCGGAGCTCGTGAGGAAACGAGAAGTCCTGGAGCTGCTTCTCAGTATGTATGAAGGGCTGAAGAGTCGGGGCAGGTGGAGGCCTACTGCTGAAGAATTCATCGCGAGCTCCAGTCGGGACCGAAGTACGCAGAGAGCTCCTCGGAAGGATAAGAAAAAACCCTCCGGAAAAACCAAAGGCATAGTTATCCAAGAGCCAGCTCCAGTGGTCACAGTCGAAGAAGAACCCGCGGCGGTTGCCGAAGAGGTAGTCGAGGAGCTGGCCAGAGAAATCGAGGTGATGGTTCCGGAGGAGTGGGACCCTGAGCAATGGGCCCAAAGTCCAAGGTCCGTGCCACAACAAAGTAGCCAGGCGCGAACCATAGATGAAGCCCCCAGGCAAGCACCTAGAGCAAGTCCTCGGCGTAGGGAAGTTTGAAGGGATGATCGAGCCGGAGCCCGAGGGGATAACAGAGCCGGAGCCCGAGGTCGAGGATCTACAAGATCCCGGAGGACCCAACGCAGACCGAGAAGCGGGTCCCAACGCCGGAGCGCTGAATATTGGCTCGGGGGCCGTAGATAGTTGTTTTATTATTATTATTTTTTTTTTTGTTGTTGTTTGCGAAGTCTTATGTAAAAAACTTCTTAATGTTGTAATATTCAGATAATAATAAAACTGTTGTAGTGTGTACGAACTGGTTTAATGAAGGTAACAGGTTACGAACCAACTTAATCGGGTGTTCGGGAACACGACGGGAAAAATTATTAACTGTTTAATTGGGTGTTCGGGAACACTGTATGGATTAGTCCAATCTCCCCGGACGGATCAGGCGGGAGTAATATATCTCCCCGGACGGATCAGGCGGGAGTAAACACTTCTCCGGTTAAACAGACGAGAAAGTGGTATGAGTCCGGGGACTAAAAATGCTAATCTCCTCGGACGGACCGAAAGAGAGATTTAATTGTCCGGAGACGAATAATGATATATGACTGCGTCAGGGCGTCCCCGTAACGTAAAGAATAACACAACGGGTTATATAAGCAAAGAATTTTTATTCAATAAAAAGTGCCGGAGCAAACGCAAAAGTACAAAGAGGGTAATAACTGTAAAAGAAATGAAAGATAAGATAGTACTTGAGATGTGGCTGTCACAGATAGAAACGCCTCAAGTTAGTGACGTGCCAACTTCGGGGAATCGGGGTTCCGTTGAGATGCTCAAGCTGATAGGATCCAGAGTCGTGCGCGGCAACGACTCGGTAAGGACCTTCCCAAGAAGCATGTAATTTCCCTTCGGGGGCAGCTTTGCTGGCTGAGTTGAGCTGAAGGACTAAGTCCCCGACATTGAACTGAGTGCCTCGGACCCGGAGGCTATGATACCGGGCTGCTCGTTGCTTACATCTGGCCTGTTGAATGAATGATTGATCCCGGCGATCTTCAAGCTCATCCAAATTTGCCCGTAGAGCCTCGTCATTATCTTCGGGAACCAATGTGAGGAGGCGGGGGCTCGGCACACTGATTTCAACAGGAATTACGGCTTCAGAACCGTAAGTAAGACTGTAAGGAGTCTCCCCGGTAGATGTATGCGGTGTTGTGCGATAAGCCCATAGGACTTGAGGAAGGTTTTCAGCCCAGAGACCCTTGGCATTATCCAGGCGCTTTTTTATTCCCGTGAGTAGTGTCCGATTGGTTACTTCAACCTGCCCGTTGGCTTGAGGGTGAGTGGCCGAAGTGAAAATCTGTTTGATGTGGAGCTCTTCACACCATGACCGGAATGGATCATTGGCAAACTGTTTACCATTGTCCGAGATGATAGTGCTCGGGATGCCGAAGCGACAAACAATATTGCGCCACACAAATTTCAAGATATTCTGACTAGTAATGGCTGTAAGTGGTTCGGCCTCGACCCACTTGGTGAAGTAGTCTACGGCAACGACCAGGAACTTCAGCCCGCCCGGAGCAACGGGGAATGGACCAACAATGTCGATGCCCCACTGAATAAACGGCCACGCACTCTGGATTTCAGTGAGCTCGGTCTGGGGCAGATGCTTCACACGGGAGTGCAGCTGGCACTTGCTGCATTTGGTCACTAAGTCGTGAGCATCGTTGAACAATGTTGGCCAATAGTATCCCCAGCGGAGAACTTTCTTGGCTAATGTCCGGGAGCCGATATGGCTAGCACAGGCCCCTTCATGAACCTCCCGCAGGACTTGGGTAGCTTCGGCAGGAGCGAGACACCGGAGATTCGGTTGTAGGTATGACCGTCGATATAAAACTCCACCATGAAAGGAGTATTTGGGAGCTTTGAGAACAACCTGCCGAGCTTGTAGCTTATCATTAGGCAAAACTCCATCTCGGAGATATTGGATGTTAGGTGTCATCCAGTTCGGACCGTTGTCGGTCAGTACCGAAATTGTGGCCTCATGAATTGCTGGATGAAGCAAGTCTTCAACCATAATATCCGGAGATATATTATTTCGGACCGCGGAGGCCAATTTGCTGAACGCATCTGCTCTTGTGTTCTGAGCTCGTGGTATTTTCTGTACAACAACTGCATCAAAAGTGGAGATAAGCTTTAGTGTTAAAGCACAATACCTGACCATTGTTTCATCCTTAGCAACATAAGTCCCCTGGATCTGTCTGGACACGACCTCGGAGTCCGTGAAGAGCTCGAGATGACGAACGTCTAAGGATTGAGCGAGCCTGAGCCCGGCGAGAACTGCCTCGTACTCCGCTTCATTATTAGTAACCTTGAACTTGAACCGGATGACGTATTTAATCTCAACCTCCTCGGGGTCGATGAGAAGCACCCCGGCACCACTTCCTCGAGTCGTGGATGCTCCATCCACATATAGTTGCCATTTCTGAGGTGAGGACACGAGGGTACCGGGGTGATGTGTATCATTGTTTGTCGGAGACTCATGATTGTCTCCCGGGGTTTCGGCCAAAAAGTCAGCGAGTGCTTGGCCCTTGATTGCTCGGCGGGGAAGGTACTGAATATCATAATCACCCAACTCAACGGCCCATTTTGCGAGGCGCCCCAACACCTCGGGCTTGACAAGAATCTGGCGGATAGGATGATTGGTCAGGACCCGTATTTCTCGTCCTTGGAAATAAGGCCGTAAACGCCGAGCTGCCATAACAATTGCCAAAGCAGTTATTTTCTAACACGGAGTACCGTGTCTCTGCCCCGTGGAGAACACGACTTGCGAAATACACGGGATGCTGAACCCCATCGACTTCACGTACAAGTGCAGCGCTAATAGCTTCCTCGGAGGAAGCCAAATATAGGTAAAGCGGCTCTCCGGGGAGAGGAACTGACAAAGTAGGTAGCTGCTGTATGTGACGTTTCAAAGCCTCGAAGGCCTCGGTGCACTCCGGTGTCCACTCAAAGGACTTCGCTTGTCTCAAGACTTTAAAGAATGGGAGCTGGCGCTCCGCCGCTTTAGACAAAAATCGATTCAAAGCCGCCAAACCACCTGTTAGGCGTTGAACGTCCCTGAATATTTTTGGTGGTTGCAGATCTAACACATCACGAAGTTTGGCCGGATTGGCCTGCAGGCCGTTTTGCGAAACCAAGTAACCGAGAAACTTCCCGGAGCCAACACCAAAAGTGCATTTCGCTGGATTGAGTCGCAAGTTATAGCGCCGCAGAGTGCGCAAGGTTTCGGCAATGTCTTGCACACATGAAGGATGGGAGGAGCTTTTGATGACCAGGTCATCGACGTAAACTTCAACGTTACGACCAATCTGGTCGTGGAAAACACAGTCCATGAGACGTTGATAGGTGGCTCCAGCGTTCTTGAGCCCGAAGGGCATTTTCTTAAAAGGGAAGCACCCAAAGGCAGTGATAAATGCCATTTTGAAGGCGTCCTGCGGATCCATAAAAATCTGATGGTATCCCTTGTATAGATCTAGGAAGCAAAGTGCCACGTACCCTGTAATGGCTTCGGCCTTTTGGTCGATTGAGGGCAAAGGATAACAGTCTTTCGGACAGTGCTTGTTGAGATCGGAGAAGTCGACACACATTCGCCATGCCCCACTGGTTTTTGTCACCATTACCGGATTGGATAACCAAGAGGGGTAAAATACTTCGAACAGGATATCTGCATCCAAGAGTTGCTTTACCTCGATTCGAATGGCCTCATTTCGCTCCGGAGCGAACTTCCTTTGTTTTTGCTGTGTGTTATTATGTCGGGAGAGACCCCGGGCATATCCAGAGGAGACCATGCGAAGACATCGGAATATTCTCGCAAGGTCTGAATGATAGCCTGGTGTAGCCATGGCACATCCACGGCTCCTACGGTCACTGTCTGTTCCGGCTTGGACGGATCAAGCGGGACTTGTGCAGTGGCATCCCCCAACGAGGTACATTCCCGAGGTTCCAGAACCGATGATGCCACTTGAAGCTGCTGTTTGGGTGGGACCTTGGCAGTCTTTTTGAGTGCCACATACATACACTCTTTTGAAACCCGCTGACTCCCGCGGATAGCCACTTCGCCATGCGAGGTGGGAAACTTTAGCACGAGGTGATACGTAGAGCAAATGGCTTTGGCAGGGGTGAGCCAGTCCCGGCCCAATATCATGTTGTACGGTGACGGGGAATTCACCACATAAAAATCCACGAAGATGGTTTTTATCTTCGGATAAGTCCCCAAAGATGCTGGGAGAGTGATGACACCTTCCGGCTGGACTTCACCTTGAATGAAAGTCTGCAGTGGCCCGGGGGCCGGCCGAAGTTGGTCCCGAGAAATCCCCATCCTTTGAAAACAGTCGGCAAATATAACACTCACCGCGGCCCCATTATCCACGAAGACCCGCCTTACTGTTATGTTGGCTATAGTCATGTCGATGACAATAGCGTCTGTGTGAGGTGTTATCTCCGGAACCGGGTTCCTATCCGTGAAGCTGACAGTCTCGGACTGATGGAGGCGTTTATGACGTGGCTCCTCGGGAGGAGGACGTCGAGCTTCTGCCTTTAAGGCATGTCGTGAAGCCCCGGTGGGTAGGGCTCCATATATCACGTTTATTATGTGAGGAGGTGCGTTGTCTTCGGGTCCTCCCGGAGGAGGAGGTGGTGGTGGGAGACGTGGTTGCTGGCGATTGCCAGAATCTTGCCGTGCGTAGTTGTTAGGTCCTGGCCGATTATTCTGCCACGGTGGCCGATTTTGTTGAGTGCCCCGGTCATGATAACCTCCGCGGTTGTGGGACGAATCCCCATTGTGGTTTGTCCGAGGTTGGTCATTGGTTCGCGCAACGTATTGCGGCAAGAGACCCTTCTTGAGGCATTCCTTAATCTCCTTGCTGAGTTCCCGGCACTCCTCTGTCTCGTGCCCATGATCTCGGTGGTACGCGCACCACTTTCCACGGTTCCTCTTTTCAGGTGGAGCAGTCATCCGCGGACAAGGTTGCAGATCGTTCTTGTGGATAGATAGGATTTCAGCTCGTGACTTCGTCAACGGAGTCAATTGTGGAATTTCACTTCGGGATTTTGAACGCCCCGGGGTCAGGCGGGAAAATGCACTAGGCCGAGTACTAGGCCCGGTTTGTGCTTTGTCGGATTGCCGCTTGCTAGCGTGTTTCTCTCGCTTCTGGCGAGTCTGCTCCTCGGCCTTAGCAAATTTGCACACTGTTTTGAACAGTGCTCGAGTTGTGACCGGTGTGTTCCGAACTAACTCGGTGTAAAGTGCTCCGGGGCGGAGTCCATTCATAAATGCGTTGATGACTACGTCGTCGGGGCAATTTCCCACCTTGAGACTTACCGCTGTGAAGCGGTCAAGAAATTGCGTAACGGTTTCACCGTCCCGCTGTTCCATGTTCATGACATCGGCCAGGGTGGCCATGGGCTTCGCCCGTGCTTCGAACCGTGCCCAAAAGTGCTCGGCGAGTTCTCTGAAGGAGGATACGCTGTTGCGTGGAAGGGAATCAAACCAAACCCGAGCTTCATCCTGTAAGTACTCAGGGAAAATCTTGCAGTACTGGAGGGATGTAATGTTATCATGGCTAAGCATACTGTGCCTAAAAGCTCCAAGAAAATTGGCCGGATCTCCGGTGCCATTATAAGGTGGTATAGCTGGCCGTTTGAACCCTTCGGGAAGGGTAGTGGCCATGATTTCTGAGGAGAACGGCGTGATGATATCTCCATTGGCATCAAGACCCAGAATTCTGTCCAGTTCAACATTGCGTTGAACTTGCTCATACTCTTGAAGATCTAGAGCATGAGGATTGACATAGCGAACTCTCTTAGCCGCATTAAGTGGACGGCGGCGATCCACATCAGTAGGTTCCTCATTGCGAGGTCGTGATTCATTAGAACTCCCATGGTCCTCGGAAGAACCAGATCGTTCCCGTCGTCGATCCTGACGCCCGCGGTGCCCCGGGTCCTGTTGGTCACGCGAACGGGGTGGAGGCACCACGGGATTAGCATTATGGCCGGCAGGCCCCGCGGGATGTAGGCGATTAACTGCCCAATCTTGAAGAACATGTGCATGCTCTTGTAAGAAAGCCTGGAGCAGTTCTGGGGTAATTTGAATGTTAACCGGGGGTTGAGCAGCAGCAAGATTAGGGTTTTGCAGGTCTTGAGGGAGTGGAGGGTTTTGATTGCCCTGATGATTAGACGTACTCCCTGCCGGCAATTGCCTCGGCGGCAAAACTTGATCCACGGGCGGATCCTGGTTAGATTGATCACCATGGCGAGATTGATTCAAACGTGTTGTCACCATGATTCTTGAATGCGATGTAAACGTCAAAAATTATTGGTTAAAGGGTTCCCACAGACGGCGCCAATTGATAATGCGCAATCCGGTAACCAAGAACTATAACGATAATCGACGTAAACAATATGGAAAAACACAGGATTTACGTGGTTCGATCCGGAGATCTACGTCCACGGGCAGAAAATCACTCTTGCCGAGGTGTTTCCTTTACTAGAATGTTGAGTTTACAGATAGTAATTCAGTATACAGAGTGCGAACCCTAATTCCGAGTTCTTTTCATCTATTTATACTACCAAATCAAAACCCTAACTAAATCCCTATAATCTTGCCCATCAAATCTGCATGGCAGTTGGGAAAAGATCATGGGCCTTGATTCGCGGAACAGACTTGATTCGCGGAACAGATTACGTTTTGGGCCAACGCGTGTTGCTGGGCCTGCTGGGCCTGGGCCTTCGCGCTTGCTGGGCCGGTAAGTGGGCTCGTGTATTAACCCGACCCGAAGTAACCGGGTTATCCCTATCACTACCAATTTATAATTCAACCGGTTCGATCGGTTCAACAGGTGGTTCGATTGAAAATGATAATTGATTAGATTTTCAAATTATATTATGTTTTTCTAGAACGTAATATATATTTTTTGATACGCAAATTTCGTATCCAATTAAAAGGCGTCACTTAATAAAATATATGTTGAAAATCAATTTTATATTGATTGTTTTAATATTAGGAATTAATTAAATAGAATTCCTAAGTTAAATAATCAATTTAATTGGTGATTTACTACATATTTTATTGGCCAATTGAAAGCCGCCGCATGTCAAGATGATGCAAATATTACTAAATTAAATTAATTTAGTAATTATCCAAGAAAATGAGGATAAACATCAAGTCATGCTGAACCAATCAGAATACTCCATGTGTCAAGTTGTTGCAGTAATTATTAAATTAAATACAATTAATTTAATAATTATCTTATGGATAATGATATTATGAATGACCAATTATATCGCTCCGTTCAGACTCAATCCAATTAGGATTTTCTCCATCCTACCACTATAAATAGAGCCTCATACTCCACCAAAAATAACAACAACACAAACTCAAGAAAGGTGGTACAAAACCAATCTTGAGATTAAGGCGGTACAAAGCCAAAATTTGGCGTTACGAAGCCAATCCGGTATTATAATCCGGCGTTACGAAGCCAATCTTGAGATTTTCAAGGTGTTACAAAGTCAATCTCAAGATTTTCAACGTTTGATCCGAGATCAAGGTGCTAAGCCCCTCCAATCAGCATTTTCAAGTCAAAACTTCGAAGGCGTACTTCGTCGTTCGTCAAGATCTTCGAAGACGTTCTTCGCATATTGAATCAAAAGTATCTTTAATTCAAAATCAAACTCACAAGCCTTTGAATTAACATTACTCAAGTCAAAGTTCAAAATCGGGGAAAATCAAAGTCAAATCCGACATCAATCAATCAAAAAGAAGAATCAGAGGAGAACTAGAGATAAGAACTCACAAGTTGTAAACATTATTCATTTGATCCGAGAAATTCGATCTTGTAATTCTTTTTTGTGTTTATTTATTTATACACGAAATTTGTTATTACAAATTCGGCACACCAGGTGGGACAATCTCTACCTCTCATCTCTCACTCTTCAACATAAATACTCAAAGTCTAGCAAAGTAACAATGGCCAATCACAAGGCTCTGATGATCAAGATAAATTCCTCAAGACCTTCAAGTACTAGCGTTGGAGTCATCACAAGAAGCATGTCCAAAGCTCTCCAATCACAATCATCATCTTTCGAAATTATTGACAGGAGTTCACAACATCTTGTTGCTAATGTAGCAAATGAGGAGGATGACTCTGCATGCTCTACTCCTCGTTCTTCCTCAAGTTCAGAAGTAGCACACATCATGACAACGAACGTTTCAACTCTTGAAGAACAACTTGCAAGTCTAACTAAAGCCATTGAAGGACTTACAAAACATGTCCAAGAGCAGGACTCGAAGATTGAAAACCTGAGGAGCAAGGTTGACAACTACGATACAAGTCGTGCTCCTGGGAAAGAACCAACTGAAATTCAAGGTGACGTTGAAACATCTACAAAACGCGATGTCATTGACATGGAAACGCCTCTGGAAGAGATTCAAGTATATGTTGATGGTATGATTCCTGTCGACCAACTCAAGGAGATCATCATGGGGACTATCAAAGAAAATTCGAGGGGAGCTCGAAGTCTTCTTTCACATACACCAAGCCATATACTCAACGAATCGACAGCTTGAAGATGCCAATGGGTTATCAGCCACCCAAGTTCCAATAATTCGATGGAAAAGGCAACCCTAAACAACATATCGCCCACTTTATTGAGGCATGCAATGATTCCGGAACTTATGGTGATCACTTGGTGAAACAATTTGTTCGATCTCTAACGGGCAATGCATTTGATTGGTACACCGACTTGGATGCAAATTTCATTGACAGTTGGGATCAATTAGAACAACAGTTCCACAATCGTTTCTATAGTACTCAAAGAACCATCAGCATGATTGAGTTGAGCAGCACGCGACAATGGAAAGAAGAGTCTGTAGTCGACTACATCAACCGATGGAGGAATTTGAGTCTTAATTGCAAAGATCGTTTATCTGAAGCTTCTACAATTGAGATATGCACACAAGGGATACAGTGGGGCTTTCGGTATATTCTGCAAGGAATTCGCCCACATACATTTGAGGAATTAGCTAGTCGAGCTTACGATATGGAGCTAAGCATGACTACAAGTGGAGTAGAAGGACCGCCAATTCAAGAGCCCCGCAAGTTCAGCAATAGACAAGATTGGAATAGAGGGGGCAAACCCTTTACCACACCTGCAAACCAAGAGTCCATGACGGTAGGTGCGATGCCTATCAAGTTTGGCCGAATAGAAGATAATAAGACTGGCAAATGAAAAGACATCCCTCAAGATCGGGGGAAAGAAAGTTCACTCTGAAGGAGATGCAATTAAAACAATATCCATTCTTGGACTCCGATGTCTCCGGGATATTCGATGACATGATGGAAGCAAATCTCATTGTATTGCCTGGAATGATGCGGCCCGAAGAAGTTAGGTGTACTAATGACCCAAAGTATTGTAAGTATCATCAGTTGGTGGTGCATTCAATAGAAGACTGCTTTGTATTCAAAGACAAGATCATGCAGCTAGCTCGACAAGGAAAAATAGTGTTAGATAAAGGCAATGCAACAACAAATCTTACAGCTATCTTGGAAGATAATGGTCGTGGTGACACCCCATGCTACATGACGGACAAACAAGAAAGTAAACACGAAGATAAACATGTAGAAGAGAAAGATGATGAAAAGGCCTACTTGAACTTAAACATGGTGTACGAGTCAGTCCCATAAACAGGGAGTTCTTGAAATTTACTTGAGTCTGCTGCAAAAAAAAAAAAAAAAAAAAAAAAAAGGCCTCCTGGCCCGCATGAGGATAAACTGTGCACGGCGACCACCAAAGGTAAAGTATGTGGTTAAAATACTAACTTACCCTATTTTGGCTAAAGTGGTTAAGAAATAGTTACTCCTAGCCCACCTGAGTATAAACTGTGCACGACACCCCCCAAAAAACAAAACACAAAGTGAAAATTTGAACTACGTTATGACTTGATCCTTTTCACCAGGGTACGTAAGCAGCTTAGAAATATTCTAAGTTCAGTCATACAAATATATATTGTGTTTCCCTCTTCTAAGTTGCTCTGAGTTTAGGTATCTAAGCTCCAAGGGTATCAAGTTATCTGATTTCGTTAAATTGGGTTGTCAAACTCAAATAAATCCACTCCTCCAAGTCAAGTATGTCAACTCCGTCCAAATCTACTATGTTCAATTTTCAAGTTCAAATTCAAGAACTTCTTGATACGAGTATAAACTATCATCAAATTCAAATCCAAATAAAGTACTACTTGATACAAGTATAAACTATCGTCAAATTCAAATCCAAATGAAGTACTCTTTGATACGAGTATAAACTATCTACAAATCCAAATGAAGTACTCCTTGATACAAGTATAAACTATCTACAAATCCAAATGAAGTACTCCTTGATAAGAGTATAAACCATCTACAAATCCAAATCCAAGATCAAATGAAGAACTCCTTGATACGAGTATAAACTATCTACGAATCCAAATTCAAGTTCAAATGAAGAACTCCTTGATATGAGTATAATTATCGACAAATCCAAATTCAAGAAATCTTTGATGCGAGTATAAAAATGTCGATAAGTCTAGAGAAATTTCGAAAGTCAGTTCGAGACTTATCCACTCCAAGACACATCGTTCGTGAAAAAGTCTCGAGGGGGCATTTGTTGATACGCAAATATCGTATCCAATTAAAATGTTCCGCGTAATAAAATATATGTTGAAAATCAATTTTATATTGATTGTTTTAATATTAGGAATTAATTAAATAGAATTCATAAGTTAAATAATCAATTTAATTGGTGATTTACTATATATTTTATTGGCCAATTGAAAGCCGCCACATGTCAAGATGATGCAGATATTACTAAATTAAATTAATTTAGTATTTATCCAAGAAGATGAGGATAAACATCAAGTCATGCTGAACCAATCAGAATGCTCCATGTGTCAAGTTGTTGCAGTAATTATTAAATTAAATACAATTAATTTAATAATTATCTTATGGATAATGATATTATGAAGGACCAATCACATCGCTCCGTTCAGACTCAAGCCCATTAGAATTTTCTCCATCCTACCACTATAAATAGAGCCTCATACTCCACCAAAAATAACAACAACACAAACTCAAGAAAGGTGGTACAAAACCAATCTTGAGATTAAGGCGGTACAAAGTCAAAATTCGGCGTTATGAAGCCAATCCGGTATTACAATCCGGCGTTACGAAGCCAATCTCAAGATTTTCAATCCAATCGGCGTTTTCAAGTCAAAACTTCGAAGGCATACTTCGTCGTTCGTCAAGATCTTCGAAGACGTTCTTCGCATATCAAATCAAAAGTATCGTTTAATTCAAAATCAAGCTCACAAGCCTTTGAATTAACATTACTCAAGTTAAAGTTCAAAATCGGGGAAAATCAAAGTCAACTCCGACATCAATCAATCAAAGAGAAGAATCAGAAGAGAACTAGAGATAGGAACTCGCAAGTTGTAAACATTATCCATTTGATCCGAGAAATTCGATCTTGTAATTCTTTTTTGTGTTTATTTATTTATACACGAAATTTATTATTACAATATTGTATTTGAGAATTGATATAAAGGTTTAAAGGACCAGAAAATATATATTTATAACAAATAAAAATATGAGACTGAACAAAATATTTAATTATGCAATTATTATTTTTATAAAATTTTGAAAGTAGTGATGCAGCGGGGCGTATAGATTGAACGAAACACCTCACGTTGATTCAATGAATGCCATAAAGATAGGTAATAAAGGGAAACCGTATTTTCAATTTGAAATAATGCAATCCCTAAAATTGTCTTACGAAGATTATAAATAAGCCAAACTAAAGTCTCAGTAATTTAAAAGGCCCGTAAACATATTAGGCTAAAAGAAACCAAATATCAAATACATATTTAAATGGTGTGAACATTGAGCTTGTCGAGCTCTATTGGATCAAACTTCTCAAGAAATAAAAGTGCAGCTTCATCTCCATCATTCTCTTCGTCTTTGAGACGATTCGCCCTCGAATTGACATCAGTTTCATCTCCAGAAGAGTTATCGCCGTGAAAAGGGACCAAATGCTTGACGTTGAATACATCGGAGGTATGAACGTGGCTAGGCAAACACAGGCGATAAGCATTCGTGTTAACTTTCTCCACAATCTCAACAGGACCAATTTTCCGTGACTTTAATTTATTGTATTCATGCACAGGGAAACGGTCTTTAGTCAACACGGCCAAGACAAAATCTCCCACATTAAATTGAACATCACACTGGTGCAAGTCAGTTGTGTGTTTGTAACAAGCATTGGACGCCTCAAGGTGCTGTTGTGTAGTCGAATGCAGCTGTTGGAGTTCCTGAATTAAATCAGTTGCACATAAATCAGCTGGTGGGCTGGTGCAGCAGAAGAAAGGGTGAGCAGATCGACGGGAGCTCGAGGAAGGACTCCATACACAATCTGAACTGGTCCAAGTGATCCACAAGAAATCAAAATCCAAGTGAAACCAGTACTTCTATTAACAACAGGAGATGCAATATTATAATAATAATAATAATAATAATAATAATAATAATAATAATAATAATAATAATAATAATAATAATAATAATAATAATAATAATAATAATAATAATAATAATAATAATAATAATAATAATAATAATAATAATAATAATAATAATAATAATAATAATAATAATAAAGTGAATGGTGCTGCCTCCGTCTCACGTAAGAAAGCACTACATGGGAGAAATAAAACATGTCCCTCTAGCTTATCAAGTGGCGTGGCAGGAACAGAAGGGAGTAAAACAATTTGCACACCCGAAAACAAGTTGTATGTATTGCGACGGCCGTCGTGTATGACCCCCCGATCAAATTTCCACGGACAGCCCAAAAGTAAGTGGCACGCATCCATTGGGACAATATCACACCAAACCAAGTCAACATATGTATCAGCAATAGAAAATTTAACAAGCACACGACGATCAACAGTTACTTTATGTCCCTTTTGTAAGCAAGATAAATTATATGGCTTCAGGTGTAATTCATAAATAAGAGAAAAAAAAAATCCACGGCATCAGATGCAACAACATTTTCACAAGCTCCAGAATCGATAATAAATCGGCATACATTTACCATAATGGTGCATGTTGAAACAAATAGGTTGGTGCGTTGAACGTCGGACTCATGGAGGCGTGGGGTAAGGCACGCCCGATGGATAATTAGCGTAGGACCAAAATCGCCCGACAAGAATTCCTCATGAATCTGGTGTGGTTCTTCATCATAAATAGCAGGGCTTGAGTCGTTATCCACAACATCATCCAAAAACAAACCACAAGTACCACTGAGTTTGGGGCAATTAGACATACGATGGCCATGCTCGCCACAAGAAAAACACTGTCCCGAACAAGGGGCAGAAGGCGCCGATGGAAGACTAGGCGGGCAAGGCGGAGGGCCTGATGGATGGCCATGACTTGGTAGGAGCATCCAAAGAAGATGCACCAAACTGGGGCCGAGCAGGTGGAGGTATGAAAGGGCCAGATGGACGACGAGCAAACTAGCGCTCGAGCATCAGGGCTCGTTGGTGTGCTTCAGAAACTGAGACATGAATAAATTAATCACATCCTGAAACGGGAGACGAAGGCCTCCAACATACCTTGAAACCAATTGATCGGTTGCTTCAGACAATACCACACGAGCTAATAACTGATAAAATTCCTCCGTGTAGGCATCCACAGTATGTGAAACTTGCCGCAAGTTTTGTATTTTTGAAACAGTGTTCGCACATAATTGTACGGGAGTAATTCAAGACGGAGTTGTTTTTTGAATTTATCCCATGAAGTAATCTTAGTTTTGCCCTGTAGAACATGTAAGCTCTTTGCATGTTGCCACCACGAGGTTGTGTGACCCCAAAAGCGAGTGGCAACGACTAAAACACGATGTTCCGATGGAACGTCCTTGAATTCCAGAATCTCTTCGACAGATATCAGCCAATCAATGAATTCCTCCGGCTCCAAACCACCATTAAATTCAGGCTACTCGAGTTTAGAACTCGGATCCCACAATCGTGGATCATCATATCACCTGTGTGTTCTTGCGGCTAAAGGTGCAAAAGGATTATCAATTGTTTCTTCATCATCAATAGAGGCAACGTCATCCTGACGAAGGACAGGAGGATTTGCCGCGCGCGGAGCACGCTGGGCGTGTGGTCCAGCGGGTTGTTGGTCGCGATCTGTGTTTGCTTGCTGGGTAAGCAATTGCACGGCTGTGTCCAACTGAGTTGTGAGTAGGGGTGTGCACGGGACATTACGGTTTGGGGATTTGAAAAATTCAGTACCGTCCCAAAGTTCGGTTCTTCCAAAATTTAAGAACCGGAACCAAACCGAAACTTTAAAGGGTCCGTACCGAACCATCCCAAAATTCGGGACAGTTCGGTACAATATTTCGGACCTAACAGATCTACTGAGCGCTTTGGTTGAGTACGACATACTCGGTAATCTAGAGAATTTCCAAGACTTTTAATATCAAAGTTACAACAGGAAACAAAAATAAAGATACTCACATCAGAGTTGTAATTAAAATTAAAATTTATGTTGGCATAAACATCAAGTTATAAGTAAAATTTTCAAGTAAGGTCGTCAAAAAGTAGTACTATATGAAAATTATGCACAAAACTTGTAAACTACTCGATGTCTGAAATTATTAATATATTTATATATTTTTGTAATCTCGATTTTCGGTACGGAACGACTCAGGTCAGTTCGGTACAGTTTGGTACGATTCTCGGTACGGATATTACTGAATATCCAAAACCATACCATAATTTTTTTCGATACAGTTTAGTTCGGAGAAAGTCAAAGTCAACGGTTCTTTTTCGGTTCGGTACAGTTTGGTACGATTTTCGGTACAATTCGGTAAAACCCGAGTCCCATGCACACCCCTCATTGTGAGTGCATCTAATCTCAGCGCAAGTACATCATCACGGTTTGGTTCATGGCGAGGGGCACTGTAGGAGCGTGGCCTGGATCGAGATAACAATTGATGCAGCGGGGCGTATAGATTGAACGAAACACCTTCTATCTCACGTTGATTCAATGAATACCGTAAAGATAAGTAATAAGGGAAAACCCTGTTTCCAATCCATAATCATGCAACCCCTAAAATTATCTTACGAACAATATAAATAAAGCAAACTAAAGTCTCAATAATTTAGAAGGCCCGTAAACATGTTGGGCTAAAAGAAATCAAATATCAAATAAATATTTAAATGGTGCGAACATTGAGCTTGTCGAGCTCTATTGGATCAAACTTCTCAAGAAATAAAAGTGCAGCTTCATCTCCATCAAGTAGGAAAGGGGTTTTCCGGTTCAACTGACCCGGTCTTATCCGACTTATAGCAGTTTTGACCGGTTCTGTCCGGTTTTGACTGGTTTAACTCTATTTCTGCTTTTAAACCCCTACCAGACCAGTATACCAAATAAATTTTCATTTCAGTCATTCGGTATTTCAGTATATATCGGTATACCGAATTTTTTTCAATATTTTGGTAGTTCGATATTTCAATATACAAATATCTAATGATATACTAATAAATTTTAGTATACAAAATTTTTTTATACAGTCACAGATGAATTTTTCATAAGCAAGAATTTCAATACAATAATAGTAAGGATGATTCGGTAGTGCATATCGTACCGAACCGTATTAGCTATTGGATTATATCAAATTAATTTCACATGTACCTACATTTATCATATGATGATATATTTTGTCTTTTGCGTATAACTCTGGTTGGGGTGGGTTGATGAAAATCGATTCCTGGCCATTGGTTTGGGTAACAAAATGCTCTACGAATTGAGTTACAACTAATTCTCATATGATGATAGATATAACAATAAAAGAAGACACATAATTATAAGGCTCAAACCAAGAAAAAAGAGAATAAAATAACAAGTGAAAAAACTTGCTGGAACGGCGTCGCATAACGCCCAACACTAATTGTTGGGTTTTGTAGCTCAGTAGAGGATCTAGAGTCCCAAAATTTGGGGCAAATTAAGAAAAGGATAAGCTTTTATGTGACAATGTGCGAGATGGGTACTTTACATAAGATATTATGCCTGTCCAATCTTTAAAATGAGATGAGTCGTGACGTTAAAATTCATGTTTAAAGCATGTAGACTGAGTTTCTTCTATAATTATTAGGATCAGGGACGGAACCAAGTGTTGGGGATGGGTGGGGGGTGGGGGGGGCAAGGGCGTTCCCCCTCAATTTTCGAAAAATCTCAGAGAGTATATATATGTATAGTCTAATATTAAAAAAAATGAATTTTACCTCTCCCCTCCCGAAAAGCTTCTAAAATATCATCTCCCCTCCCCCCAACTTCTAAATACATTAATTAGTTTACGTAGATATGAAATTAAAATTTAGTATTATTGAAGTAAAATTATATGGCTTCCCCTAATTAAAATTCCTTGTTTCGTCTCTGACCGGGCTATAGTTTAATAGAATTCAAAACATATATTAACTTAATACGTTTATATTATTTTAAAGATTCAACATAAAATTGAAAATGTTAAGAAAATGATTATACGCTTGAAGTATAATTTTAAAATATTTTCAAGACTGTTAATAACTTCCTTTTATATACTGACTTATTTCATTTTTATTGCTAATGTGATCCACGTATATTACGTATTTTTTAATATTATACGTAATATTATGTAGTTAAAGGTTTTAATAATATAGATTCTATAAGAATATCAGTTTAGAGCAGAACCACCACAGCGACTCATGCTCGTGAGTTCTTCAAGCCTTTCTAAATCGTTTTCGGTTACCACTGATCTTGAAGGTTTTCAATTTCTGGCCCTTCTTCTTTCTCAACGCTTGGGGTTTGAAACTTTCCAAATCTTGGTAATTCTAGCACTGCCCGGTGAAGCCCACTGCTATTTGATCATGTCAACAATTTTTTTCGCCTTTTTGTTTTACGTATTTTATTTTGGATTAGTAGGTCCAACAATTATATTGCTCATAGTATTGCTTCGTCCACGAAAACTAACTCTTTAGTTTGTACTAATTGGAATTTTAACCCTTACTTTTTCTGTCATTTAGTGCTGACTGATTCCAACTAGTAAAATTTTAGCTTCACAAAAAATAAAAATTGGTTATGCTACTTTTTACCCTCTTCATTCCGCCCCCTTAAAAGACAACACCGTATCTAACTCATTAGGGACACCTAACTCGGATAAAATACAATTTCTTTCTCTTTTGAAAAGGAACAAAACATTATCGAATACTGGGGATTTCAATTTTGAAAGCTTTCTAAAATGTCACTTCAATAATTATTCCGTCTATTTTTTATAAAGTATACGTTGCTAAACCCACATTAAAGGTGCAAATTACTTTTTATCCTACTTATATGACTTTTAATTTTCGTTTTTAATTTCGTCTCCTAATATAAAATTTTGTCCAATTTTAGACCTATTTCCGCCAAAAATGTTCACGTAAAAATCGTGTGGCTATAAATTGGGTTGGGATATATCAGTTAAAATTGATCGGAAACCTCCAAAACTTGAGTCACCTGACTATCACGTAGGCAATGTTGGGCGATTTTGCAATTATCGACAAAAAATTAGAACAAAATCGAACAAAATCTTCATTATGGGACGGAATTAAATAAACAAACTATTTTGAGATAAAATTGGAAAAGCAAAAAGTTTTGGGAAGTCATTTTTGCCCAACATTCTCAAATCTCCACCGGACGTGTCTAAATCTTATAGTAGTAGTTAATTACTCTTACATAATCTATAAAGGTATGCATTTTATCTAAATTTTAGGAATAAATATTTATACATTAGCGGTGTATGCATTAGCATGTGTAGTGGTAGGAAGGTATAGTGTATACTATTTTCGTTCTTTTAGTGTTTTTTAAAATTTTAGGGTTTATTTATAGATAAATGTCTTTCTAACTTTTCTTCTTCTAATACAACCGTATAATTATCCCTAAAACATCATAATTATATAAGCTAGCATATTTAATTATTCCTAGCAATAGTATGAGAAATTAGGAGAAAATTTAGATGAGATTTTATTTGTCCATTCCCGTTGATTTAATTTTTCTATTGTAGTATTTAAAAAATGAAGCAGGGGTAGTATATTGTAGTCCATATATGGTAGGGTAATAAAGATGTTATTGGTACAAGTAATTAAATAAAAAGAGGTGGGTAAATGTAATTTCATATGTATTATTACGGTTGACCAAATCATGACGACGATAGATAAACATAATTAATAATGCTGGTAAACATCAAGTCCTAAATAAATACTCATCTATATCTATATATATATAAAAGTAAAATGGGGGGTATTGATGTCATTTTACCTTTCCCTCCAAAACTTTTACACCATATTATTGGTAACTTTTTCTTATTTTTGGTAATTCATAACTTTCTTTTCTTTTCTTTTTTAAATGCAAATACCTTTTTTATTTTTAATCCGATTTTTATGTATAATATATAAAATTATTCATCTTTTCACGATCTTCGATTTGACATCCATATCACATATATTATAATGAGATATTTGATTTGAATAAATGGATTGTTTGTTGGTTAATTATTTATGTTAAAGTCGTTTATGTGAATCGGAATAATATTTTGGTTTGAGTTACAACTAAAATTACTAAAATAATTTCTTTTATAAAAAATATGAGTATTTTTTTTTTATAAAAATAAAACTAATCAATTTATTTTAATTTACGTGAATTTTTAAATATTTTTGTTATTTAAGTTATGCAGGGAGGAAAATCAATATTGTTTAAATAATGAAGCCCTTCTTTATTAAATCACAGGCAAAAAAAATAATATCTATTTTATAGTCAACTTATTAAATCATCAAATTGGCTAATATATTTTTGTATCACGAAAGTACATAAGCTTTGAGTATATATATAATTATATATTAAATTTGTTATTGAAATTATTTTTAATTACCTTATATATTTTTAATAATGTGTATTGTTTTAAAATGACTTTTTTTTAAGGAAATTTATTCTTTGCAGCCTAAATTGTGACATTTGTTACATTTTGAAATATTTTTTAATTTTTTGCTTTTACTAAAATTTCAGTTATATGTTTTTACACTGTGTAAGCTAAATTATACTTTGACGCGTGAATCAACATCAACTGTCTTTTTTTACTCTTAACAATTTAAATTACTTTGTTCGCATTGATCAATTTCTATCTTCAGTAAATAACTATTTATAAAAAAAATATAACGTTTATACAAACAATTTTACAATACCAAATTAAATAAGAAAATATTAAAATTTTGAAGAACTCACATAATTTAATTTGTTATTCAAATTATTAAATAATTTTTGAATTTATTTTGTTAAAATAATAATTTATTAAATGAAAAATATTTAAATATATTTGGAATTACCAAATGAATTGTTAAAAGTTGCAAATCAAAATCTAACTTTACAAAGAGAAAATTAAATATATATATATATATATATATATATATATATATATAATTAGAACTTGAAAGTTCATTTAGATAAATTAAAAAGATATAAAATAAAAGCAGACATTAAGAAAAAAATATTAAGGTTTACATTATATATGAAATGTCCAAATAAAATATCATTGTACCTTTTATTATATATTTCATGGTTATTTTAGTTATTTATAGTTAGAATTTAAAAATTATTTTAAAAAAAAAAAAATCTATATATATAAGCCACAGTATGTATAACTCTGTAAGTTACACTTTGTAGCCTTAAATTTTAGATTATTATTGGTAAGTTGTCACTTTTGGTAAGAATCAAAATTTATTTTACTTTTTAAAGTTGCAAATATCTTTTTTCTTTTCTAATCTATTTATTATGTACTACCTCCGTTTTTTTAAATGTTATTTTAACTTTTGTATTTTGTTTATAATTAAATGTTCTTTTAGCTTCTTTTTTTTTTCACAATTTTCCCATACTACCCCTTTTATTATCCCTAAAAATTCTCATATTATGTAACCTACCATATAATTAGATAAAAATAGTAAGGAAATATGGAGAAAATTAAGGGATTTAAGGGAAGAGAGAAAAATCTAAAAAGGAGCTTATTTGTCCACTCCCCCTACTCCATAATTTTTTTATCCAAGTCTAAAAAATGGAGGTAGTATACTCTATTAAATTAATCATCTTTTGACGATGTTTGATTGACATTCATATGATATATATATATATATATATAAAATAAGGTATTCTATTTAAAATATTAGATTATTTGTTCATTGATTATTTGAGTTAAGATTTTAGTGTTTATTGTGTGTTATACATTAAATATAGAATTGGTTCGCAATACAATAAAAAATCATTCAAATAATTATCTTTTTAGTATAATTTTACTTAATTATTTCATGAAAACAAAAACTAATCAATTTGTTTTATCTGACAGGAATTGTCTCAAGTTCTCTTCATTTATTAAATTGAGAGAAAAACCAATGTATATAATTGAACACATAATTTATCGAATTAAAAGCGATAGTTAATATTTGATTTATAATCAACGTATTAAATTATTAAATTGGCCAATGTTTATTTGTTATAATAATTATTTTTGTTGATAAATCACAAAACTATGACTTTTGTTCATATATATATAACTTTACATATAACAATTAATCTTAATTTTTTTACTACCTTTTTTTTTTTACATGTATTATTGTTATTTGTCTATAAATAATTACACTTTGCATCCTAAACTATTATATTATACAAATTGCAACTAAATTTATTTTAATAAGCAAAATTATCCAACTTGATTATGTATTTTTTTTCACATTAACCAATTTCAATTATATCTTTTTTCACATTTTGCAACCTAAATAATTTTTTTTTTTTTTACATTAACCAATTTGTATCTTTAAATGAATCTATTATTTATAATACAAATGTATAATTTAATTGAAAATATATATATGAAAATATTAAGAAATATCGAAGAACTCATATGTTTTATTTTATTATTCCAACTATTGAATAACTTTTGAATTTTATTTTGTTATATCGTATATCTAAATTTACCAAGTAAAGTATGAAAACTTGCAAATAAGATTTTTTAAAAGTAAATAGTTATAGTTAGAATTTAAAACTTTATTTAGATAAATTTAAATATTTAAAGTAAAATGAAAAAAATAAAGAAAATTAAATTTCTTAAAACATTATTCAATTTATTTTATTTAATAATATGAGTTTATATATAGATATTTATGTTAGTTTTAACACTCATAATTAATTAAGATATTATGCATATAGGTGGAGAATGATACAGACGCACTAAATGTGTGCTTGGATTTCAAAGATAAGTAATATCATTTCGAAAAAGATTTTTTTTTTTATATTTGATATTAATCTATTATATATATATACACATATATATACATTTATATATATATATACACGTACACACACCTATATATAAAGTAAGTTATATTAAATTCACATATAATGTGCGAGAAACTTATATTTACATTACTTATAATTTTATTTATACATTTAAAAAAAAATTATTAGGATAAAACGATCATATATTTAAATATTATATTATATTATATTTAAGTGTATTACTTTTTAAATAAATTTTCGTGCATCGCACGGGAGTATTACTAGTACTTTTAAAGTCAAATACAATACCATGTATTCTAAATATTAATATTGTTAAAAAAAGGCTACTGTTCTATTTATTATAGGCAAATATAAAAACTGAAAATTATATTTAAGCACTTCATAAGTCAAATTATGGATATATATCAACGGATAGTTATTTGAATTAGCCAAAACCAAGAGTTTTCCTCTACCCAAAAAACAAACAAAAGTCAATTCAGATTTGAGGCTTCTTCTATGCACATAATTGTTTTATTGATCATCACTACTCCCTCCGTTAACACAAGAAAGATATTTTAGAATTAGGTACAAATTAAAAAATTACGGATGTGAAAATATCTCAAAAAAATTATTTTTATAATCTTAATTTTTTTTTTCTCCAATGAATCTTTCATTACTATAAATTGTTCCCTCTTTTTCGATGGACTGGAAAGAAAAAAAAAAAAAAAAAAAAAAGCGTCCCAACCATAAAAGAGACAAAATTGAATAACTCAAGTGGGGAGAGCATTCACTAGTCACTACCTACGCCTTGGGGGGGGGGGGGGGGGTCTTTTTCTTTTTCTCTAGATTAAGAGAAAAAAAAAATTAAATAAATTGCTCCCTCTTTCCTCCATATCATAATTGATACCTCCTCCGTTTAAAAAAAAAAAAAAAAGTCGCTTTAGTTTTTTTGGAAAAAATAAATATGGATAAAAAGGACAACTATACTCATACATAATCCATTTAATTGGGATATGTTTTGTAGTTTAAGAAAATCATGGACTAAATTAAGTAGGTTGTTTATGGTAAGATTGAAAGAATTGATTTTTTTTTGCTAAAGTTGTCACTTTTCATTTAAAATCATCTTCTCTAAAGCGATATTTTTAAAAAACAAATGAAGTATAAATATTCTTATGAGATTTATAGGAGATTTGTTTACATTCACTACAAGAAAAATGCACAACAACAACGCCTCTAAGACAACAGTTTTAGTTCAAAACCGTTGTCTATTTACGAGTATACGTTGTTGTTTGAAAAACCGTTGTTGTTTACTAAATGAATTCGCTCAACAACAATGGTTAAACTATACCGTTGTTGTCAGCCGTTGTTGTTTAGGGCTTGATTTTTTTTTTTAATTTAAATCATTTTTAAAATCAAAACGTTTTTCTTAAATAATGACTATTCATGTTTTAACTCGTAGCATAACACATAACACAATTCAGTAAAATCACTTCCATGCTAGAAATTTCCCCAAACCCTAGCGGCGCCCTCCTTGGCCCCGCCATCCCGCCCCCGCCCCCGCCCCCGCCCCCGTCGTCTCCCCGCCCCGGCCGGCGTCGTCCTTCCCCCGGCATCTCCCCGACCCCGCCGTTTCCTCGCGGTCTCTACCTATCCATACACAGACAGAGCTAAGTTTCTAACCGTTGGAAGAGAGGTCGATTTTCCATTTTGCATTCCCAGGTTAGCGAAATAGTTCTTCTATTGTAATCAATTATCAGTTTGATTGTCCTCATGAACTAACAGATTGTTGATTGTGCCTTTACTGCTCTCAATTCTGTAATTAATTTGAATTTATAGGATTATTTGTGTCTCTATTTTGTGCATATATGTTTGAAGTATCACAATCTGACGGGAAATACTATTGTTGTTGATTTGACCGATTTATATTTTCCGACGGGAAAGGTATTTGCTGGTTCCAATAGATTATTTAATTATCTATTTTTTTTAAGGTATTAACTTATATCTCTTTTGTGATTTTTACATATCATAATTAGGGAATATATGTTGAAATTCCTCATCAGGTAGTCTCTGTTTCTTATTTATACAACTACTAAAGTAGATGAGTTTGCTAGTTGGCATTTCTTTATGTCTGTTGGTGTCAAAAAAATCTATAAACAAATTTGAGAAAAGCAGCCAAAAGGTTAAGCAATGAGGAAGCACAGCTCTTTACTTTGCTTTTTCTATAGTAGGGACAATAGCTTGCACAAGTGGAATGGATAAATGGCAAATACGAATAAACTTATATAGAAATGTATTTTTTTCCACTATGATAAGATGAAATTAATGATTGAAATACTGCTCAAGACCAAGACTTATTATGCTACTTATACTAAAGAAACCTTATGATGTGACAAAGCATGTACGATTCCGTGGAACATATCGTTGTTGGTGAGACAAGATGGCACCTGCACTATTCTCTTCTCTCTCTTTTTTATTTTTAGTCGTCTTGCAAATATAGGCATTGCGATAAGAACTTTTATATTTCAAGTGCAGGGGATGGTCCAAGACAAAGCTAGAAGACAGTAGCTACTTTGATTGGAAAGTGGGATGAGAGCATGCATTACGTCAATGGAGACTGCTCCAAAGGGAAAGGGCATGAATCTCTGTCAAAATCTCAACTGCTCTGGAAATATAACAGGCCTCCTAAGTTCCCTTGATTTGATGCGCTTTTCCATTACACTCAATTAGCTTATTCCAGGGCTGAAGGTAATTATGTGGAGGCGCCAAAGGCATTTATGTGCACATGAACTGCATGTGAAAGTGGCTCACTTCTCTTACCAAAGTTTAGACATGGATTTGCCTCTATTTCCAATTATCAGTGATCCTTTTGCTTGAGTAATGTGGTATTTGGAAGTCATCTAGATGCTCATCTTGTGCTTTTTTATTACATCAGCTACTATGTTTGATATTTAACACAGTGATTCACTCGTTGGCCTTGAACTCTCGTATTTTCTTCTCATGCTTGGGGTTAGCAGATTATATATGCGATGGAATATTTACTTTCTTGTAGGAAAAGCTGCCCCCAACAGATTCAAGACTTGGACCTAATCAGATTTGCTTGGAAAAAGGGGAATATGAATGGTAAATGCTGAAAAGTTGAGGTTGGAGCAGCGGTAGCAGCAGGTGATCTTTTAATGTCTAAGAAATTAGTTCTCTTTTTTTATTATATGTGTATTAAATATTTAGGTGTATTATACTTTGAGGGATATTAATATATGAAAGCTCCAAAGAATTTGGGACTGTTCAGGTACATTTTCGAAAGATAAATTAGGAGTTCAATTAATCTAGCAGCTTCCTATGACCTTTAATAACTTGATTGTTGCATATAATGTGTGTGTGTCTATGTGTTACTGATTCAGACTCGATACCTTGCGTTGCTGATTTAGGTTCCACCTCACTTCATACCTTCACAATCCAGGTATCACTACTACTGATTTTATCTCAATACTGAATTTCTGCTGTGACAAGGCGATCTCAATTTCAATTACGATTTCGATTTCGTGTGTGCATAACTGCTCTATTTCGCTGATTTTAGTTATGGAATTTGTTGACTTTGTTTCTGCGTTTCTAATGAAATTATTGAGGGCCTGTGAGCCATTCTTCTAGTGCTATTTACTGGAATTAATTGTTGTTCTATTTGAAGGCCTGTGAGCCACTGTCCGAATTTCTGTTTTGGAGGCTTGCGAGCCAATTCTTGAATATCTGTTGATTTTCTGTACTGGCGGTCTGTTGCCATTTACTATGAAACATACCTGCTGATACTTTGCTTACTACTGCGAATTTGGAGGCCTGTGCGCCAATTGAATCAGTGCAGCTTATAATTTTGTGTTTTGATTCTCTATTTTCTTTATGTTTGATTTGGGTCTTTGGATTGAAGTTGAATATTCTAAATTTACAGGCTCGAGCTTTTATCTTTACTGCGCTAGTTTTTGCTATTTTCTTACTGCTCGAATACCCAAGGCTTGTGTGCTAATTACATGTCCTATTTTTTATGAGCAGAATATTCCCTACTTTTCTGCCAACTGAACTTTTACTGCTGAGATTTTTTTAGAGGCCCGTGAGCCGTTAGATATCCCATTTTCGTACATTGAAATTTGTATTATTTTTCCCATTTATTTATTTGAAATTGTGGGCTAAATATTGCAAATCACGGTACAAAATTTTCTGAATCTGCTGTTGCACTTAGCTGCTATATTACTTTGTCGTTTTGTGCTCTCCACTAACCTATGGCGCAGAAAAATACTCATACCATTTCCCGGGGGGCAGCCGCACCTGTTAGGAGTGCGCGCCCTACTAGTTCAGAGGAGTCAGTCACCTTTGGCTCCAAGGACTCCTACGCGGATGAATCGTTGCTCGACTTGAATGGGCAACATGCCCCACCCGGTAAGAAACTAAACTGGGAAAATTGGCTTAAACAATCAACTAGGGATGAGCTACAACTGGATAAAAAATAAAGAAAAGAAAAAGGATGAACTTGCATCCAGATTGGACATGCTTTTGAGACACTTCAAGGGCACATGGAGATGTTGAATCTGAATGTTGGTTCATTTTCTTCGTATATATATTTTAAAGAATGATATCCTGTAAATCTGTTACATTTTCAAGAGTCATTAAGTTATATTTTTCGAGTTACATTAGATACCTCATACCGTGCTTGTTAAAGATCACCGAATCATGTAGTATCTACAAGTCTATATCATACAACAAAACAATAAATGCAGAATCTTATAATGATGTGATGCAGAATGTTGGAGTAGCTATCAATACTGAGGTGATTGCCATAAAACTTCTCCTTTTAATGTTTGTATATATACTTAGCTATGTTTCTACATCAACTTATTCTAGAAGATAGTGCTTCAATCATTTGATCTTTGTGCAGCCACGCAAGAAGATATCTTGGAAAAATTTACTTCCATTGTAAAAAGCAACGGTTGATAGAAGCACTTTTTAGAGGTAAAGCTTGCAATAAAATTAGAGAATCTGCCTTGGGATTGACGAAAAGGCTTGCTCAAACAGCACAAGAGACGTTTGGCGATTTTGAAGAAGCAGTTGAAAAGGATGCTACTAAAACTGTTGTTGCAGATGGGTCTGTCCAATCTATTGAAGTGTTTATTAAAATCTGAACTAATCTATGTATTGTTTTGCAGGTTTTAGCTTTGGCATTTCACTGATGTCGTCCTTAGTCTTTGAGTTTGGGTATGGGTATGGGAACACTCCCCATTTTTGGTGTTTTATGTTGTATTTTCTTTTCGATTCTTGAATGTGTTGGCAAAGGTTGTGTATACTGGTGAATCTTTTTGCTAAAACAATGTGCTCGATTTTAGATATTTTGTTAGATATACAAAATACTAGATATATTTAAGTTTGATGCTACTCAAATTTTGGTCGTATACTTAATTTGGATGATGTTTTACTATCAGAATAATTGTTTATTTATTTAAGTTTTTCTCCTTTTATGTGGTGTATTTTATTGAATGATTTATTATCTAAAAATATTAAAAAAAATTAAAACAGGATAATAATACCTAATAATAGGTACCACAAACCTCTATTATAAAGGTAAAACGACAACGGTAAAAAACCGTTGTCTTTATGTTGTTAAAATTAAAACCACAACGGTTAAAATCGTTGTTGTAAAAATTAAAACTACAACGGTCAAAAACCCTTGTAATGACTATTGTTGTAAAGGCCCAAATGACAACAGTTAATAACTGTTGTTAACAATAAGTGTTGTGATACAAACGACAACGGTTAAGCTGCGTTGTAATAGGCGTTGTTGTATATGTCAATCACAACGGTTAAAAACAGTTGTGGTATAGGTCTTCGACAACAGTCAAAAACCGTTGTGGTAGGTAGGGGTCTACTACAAAGCCAAGTACGACAACGCTCATTTAACACAAACAACAACGGTTTTCCACCGTTGTCGTTTTGCAGAATTGTTGTAGTGATTTTATCTAAGGGCAATATTGAGAAATAGGAAAATTTGCTAGAAGAAGTTATTTTTATGAAATTTTTGTTTTCTCTTGAAAAAAATAAAGATCCAACTATTTATATGCCTAGTGCAATTAATCTAGTTGAAGAGGGATCACTACCATGCCCATTTTTATCGCAAGTTGTGGGCACATATCAGGGTGGCAAACAGGTTCGATCGTGTGTTTAGCAGTTCGATTGAGTTGAAAGTCAATTATAATATGATTTATTTGAACCTAGGATTTTTGGGATAATTTTGTTTCTAAACATGACTTTTATATATTATGGGACAGAAGGTAATACAGAGGAAGTAGTACTTTTCAAATTAAAATGTTCGACACTCTTTGAATTAAAATTAATAATTTTAACTATCAAATTTACTTTGTACATATGTGGGGGTGATTTTTAAGCCGGTTCAATTGTAAAAGGATCAAGCTAGAAAAGGTAGCAGCAACGACCACCCCAACCTTTTCAACAAATTAGTAGTATCTTCGAGCAATGCACGATTTGTAAATGTAAATGAATAAATAATAAGAATTTTATATGTTTATATAATTTTAATTACAATTAATATATAATAAGAGATAAAAAGTTATATGTTAATGAAAGAAGAGTTAATGAAATGTATTAAAAGTTAAAAATATATAAATGTGAGTAAGTTACAAAATATTCATATTTGTTTTTCATGTATTAACTAGTAAATCACCCGTGCGATGCACGGTTACATTTTTTTCTATAAATATGGCTATAAAACATCATCGCAATTTAAATAATTTTTTTTATATAAATAAACAAATACATAGGTTTTCGGTTAAGTAAAACTCATATAATACGAAGGCATAAATTACATTTGAAGAAACTAATAAATCAAAGAAGAGATAAAAAATATGACGGGTTTTAAATTAATAACGCAATTACACATTTCTAAACACTTCCTTATAAACAACATTTGTTGTTTTGTTACAACTTTTATTGTCTTGATCACAAATTAGTATCTTCAACCCTTTTCTGTTTGTGACCCTTGAAACTGCAACATAAAGTTGGCCGTGACTGAAGACGGGCTTTTTCAAATACAATCCAACGTGTGATAATGATTGCCCCTGGCTTTTATTTATTGTCATTGCATATGAAACGATTATAGGAAACTGTCTGCGTTGGAATTTGAAAGGCAATGTGGGGTCAGATGGTGTCAAAGACATTCTTGGTATTAATACCAAATGTCCAGTATTGCTTCCCGTCAGAACTTTTCCTTCTAGAATATGAAATCCCAATTTCGTAATCACAAGTCTAGTGCCATTGCACAAACCAATAGAAGGATCTATATTTCTCAAAAGCATGATTGGTGTACCAACCTTCAATGTCAACTCATGATTCGGAGTACCAGAACAACGTATTTTGTTTAAGAATTCGGGTGTGTGAACCTCAGCCATTACATCTCCATTTGAGTCAGATTTGCAAGCACTATCAGAGCTGTAGTATATCCGTGCATCATTTGCATTCTTCTCAATCATGTGTTCATTCACTATACTGACCATGTCAAGAGTTGGACATAGAATAGCTCTCTCTTGCAAATATTTGGGATCACCCAACCTATTACAGAAGTCAGGATACGTGCTCTCAACAATGGCTTCAACTGGGTCATCATGAAACTTCAGCAAAATGTCGTCGGGAATGTTGATTTCAGTATTTCCATGGTTTGGACCTCCCACTGTACCGTCTCCTACACTCGCAACCCAATCTGAAAACTCTCTGAGTTCGTCAGTTTCATGCCCTGTTGCTGACTTCAAAAGCCTCATATTTTTTGTCAACCTCAAAACGGTGCAGTGATCCCATATTTCCGAAGAATTAATTGTAGCACGAACTATGTCTTGCCTGGTACCTTTGGGAACAACTGGTAAAATCTGTCTAAAGTCGCCACCAAAAACTACAGTTTTCCCACCAAAAGGAGTTACCTTGTTTCGTGGATGCTTCAACTGCATGACATCCTTCAATGATTTGTCAAGTGCTTCAAAACAATGTCTGTGCATCATTGGTGCTTCATCCCAAATTATCAGTTTGCACCGGATAATCAACTCAGCGAGTTCAGTTCCTTGAAATATTTTGCACGTTGTGTTTTCCTTTACACGAATTGGTATAGCAAAACGGGAATGTGCGGTTCTTCCACCAGGCAGTAACAGAGAAGCTATGTCACTTGAAGCAACGTTCAACACGATATCTCCCTTTGATCTAATTGAAGCAGATAGAGTTCTCCACAAATAAGTCTTTCCTGTACCACCATATCCGTAGACAAAAAAGATTCCACCTTTATTTGAATTTACCGATGACATAATTGTATTGTAAACATTTCGTTGCTCTTCGGTTAAATTTGGCAAGAGATCATCAAGCTCCCTTGTTAAAGCATCTCTATTGTAGCTCATTTCCCTAGCAATCAAACTGTTTACATGCAGGTTTGATGCATCCATCTTTGCAGTAGGCATAGGTTCATAGTTGCTTAAACTCTTGCCAAGATTCCGCATCATCTTTTCAATCTCAATTAGTGCAAGATTTTTAATCTCATCTTCACTGAGTTGTAAGTCTACACGAAAAAAAATAAAAAATAAAATCTACAATTTATCGAAAGAGTTTACGATATCATCATGTTTTAATTAAGGTTGAAGACATTAACAATAAAATATAAATGTGAGTATATAAATGGTTTATTAATTATATGAAAAATAGTGCACCTTGAATTTGAGTGATTGAGCGTTGCCTGTAAAGTACATCTTCTGATAAGTATTGCCAACAGTTCTCCCAAACAACTTCAAGACGACTCATACAGTGTTCTGATAGCAAAGCTACGAAAAGAATCCTCATGGAATGCGCAGTTGACCAACGACTCGCTTCTACTATCCCATCAATATACTCCTTATCATCCTCAAGCAATCCTCTCGCATAGCATGCATCACGAAATGTCTCATACTGAACGGTATCAAAGAACATCAAATCTTTGTAGCATTTTGGACCGCGTACTTCATTAAGAAGTAGCCTTAGATAATATACATCGCCACAACCAGGAGGTACATAGTTTAATCGTGCCACCGCAAAACCCCTCGTCCTTCGTATCCACTTTCTGTGCTTAGCATCCCAAACAAAATGTCGAGGAAACTCAGCATACAACAGTTCTTCGGCTTCACGAAATTCTTTATTTGCTTCGAACCATCCCAGAAACATGCTTTCATTAATAGAAGGACGGTGAAGAACAGAGTCAATGTTATCATCATCTTCGAAAATGACTGATTGCTCATTTGGAAGATGGAAGCTTAACCGCTCAACTGGTGGATTTTTGAACTGAATCTCAAAAGTAAAGATTCTCCACATGGCTTCACACGGAGATACGTATCTACAGTCATAGTACATGCTTATCTCATCAACTACTTTACCCGTCAATTCATCACGAGAGCTCTGATAAAAGGATGCAGTCACTCGATCGTGCCCTTTGTTAACATACTTAAATAAGTATTTAATAGCGCGCGATTGATTGCACCATTCAACATTGATATGACCTCCATACTTCATCAACAGGTACCGGTTGTGCGGAACACAATATCTACTGTCCAATTGAATGCCATTTTTTAGAACAGTTCGTCCTGTGTCTCTTCTCCTATAAATAGGGTACCCATCATCATCAAACGACGTACTATCAACAAACTTCTTGGGAAAATGTTTTGTACATTTATTCTTGGACATACACGGAGAATTCGGATTGACTAAGCCACATGGTCCATGAATTATGAAATTTTGTACAGCAAAAAAGTATGTTGGATCCGCTTCTTTATCAGGTATCTCCGTTGTTATAAAACGATCAACATTTTCAGGAGTAGAGGTCCTGTAGTCTGTTGAAAGGAACAATAGAATATGGGCATGCGGAAGGCCACGTTTCTGAAACTCAACCGTGTATATCACTGCAATAATAATAAAAATTTAGCCTCAGAACAAAAAAATCTGATGGTACAGTTCAAATAAAACTACTCTTAAAATATATAAATGCACATAATTATTTTCACCTGATTTAAGTTTCCCAAAAATTTCATTTTGCCGAAAGTCCCGGATAAGACTGTCTAATTTCATTTTGAACACCCGACAAACAATATCCGGCCGATCTTCTGGATTAAGACCTCTGGGTTGAAGAAATCTTGTAATTTCAGGCCACTTGGGATTACAGGTGAAAGTTATAAAAAGAGTCGGATACCCAGCCCAATCACATATTGCCATGGAGTCCTGATAGTTTTGTATCATATAACGGGCCCCTCCAGTATATGATGGTGGCAGAACTATATGTTTACCCTGCGAGCGTGAATCGGTCTCGCCACGAAATAAAGCATCTGATAATCCTCTGTACATGTAAGTACGAAGTTGCTTCTGATTAAGACGGACATATCGTAACCTTCCAGATTCAACCATTGTATAACCATCAACACTTATCTGTTGAAAAAGCCTCCTAGACAACAACATGATAGACAGAATACCTTCTCTTTCTTGAAAACGATAAGCGAAGTATTCTCTAACGCTCACTCTTCTTCTTCCTCCAGGAATTTGAAGTCGGGCGTCGGAGTATGGGATATCCTCTCTGTAACCATCTTCACCATATGGAAATAAGAGCGGATATTGTAAGCCGAGATATGATGGATTCAGCTCATTAATACGTTGAAGTTGGCCTGACCGGGTTTCGACTAAAATGTCCCTACTCTCTAGAGAAATGTCAAAATCACCAACTATTAAAGCAGCCACTTCAGAGGCCGAAGGGAGATTATATCTCCTCGCATCACCACCCCTTTTTCCCAGTAGTTGCAACTTGACATTATTATGACCTTGCTGTATCTTTTGTCCAGCCATTCGAAATGCCTTTGCAAAAACATTATTTTCATCTAGCAACTCCTTCAATTCAGCAACAATTTCTGCATGGAGGTTGTTTATCTCATTCCTTTGCCTACAAAAAAAATTATGATAAATATATCGGATATAGAATATGACTTGAATCACAATATAAAAATTTTAAAAAAAGTTCTGAAAAGAATTAATAAGTACCTTACAGAATTTATACGATTGTTAATCTCATTATTCGTGTCATAAATATACAGTTGTGCAAACTTTGGATTATTGCCTTCCGTAGGCAGCAAGCTCCCTAATAGATGGTAGTTCTGTCCATTGAGCTTAAATATTGGTGGTGAGCTTCCGTTGTTATGACTCCTATCAATCTTTCCCCCGAGTGATGTAAAGGCAAACATGCTGTTATATGATCGAATGTTCTCCAAAAAATGTTTACTCTTTCTAGTGCCACTTGAAAATAATTGAAGCAATCCCTGAGGTGGGGTCTTCATTTCAGGCAACTGCACCTTACCCTTCATGCAACATAGAGAGAACTTTGGTTGATTCGATCTATAATCAGATCGTAAACGCTCATCGTACCAGAATATTGCCCCGCACCATTGGCATTTAAATCGTGGATCTCCAGCATCCATATACTCTTCAGCTATAAATGCAAAAAAAAATACTTAAATTATTATTCCATGTTATATACTATTTACAATTAATAGGAAAGTCAATTTGAAAATGAAGAACTTACAAAAAATGTAATTTTGTCCTTGACATGTTTCATCGAACTCATCATATAGATCTTCATCAGAATCACCACCTACCTCGTCAACATTTTCCACCATGGAATCTTCAGTCAAATCAATTATCGTATTATCATTTTCTCTAGTGGGCTCTTCGTCAGTTAGGTCAATTAGTTCATTAACACTTTCGTGATTGAACTCTTCTTCAATTAAATTAATGATCTCAGACGACTGTTTATTGGCGGATGTAGAACTTGGCAGCACATTGATATCTGAGAAATTAGTCCTCCCAAGATGTCTGTTATCGCAGCTAGTATCTCCAATAACTGAGAAATAGACCTTCGTCAAATATTTATTTTAAAAGTAATAATTAGGTATTAAAACAATAAAATATAATAGTGAGAATTCTCGAGTACAATTAAAACAAATTATTACCATTAGTGATATCACTAAAAGGAGTAATTGGGGAATTTGAGGAAGCATTTTGACAAACATATCGAAAAACATGGCGAACTCGTGTGTTACATTCTTTCATAGGAGCTTTACGCGAAGCTGGTGCCGATAGTTCTATATAACACATTTGTTAGTAAGAATTTAAATTCATAAACAAATTTATAACGTTACCAAAACATAAAAATTAGACAAAAGTATATTACTGTATGACATAAATCCACAATATATGTTAGAAACAATCATAGTGTAACAACAAATATATGAATTAAGAAAATAAGAATTTCAAATAATGAAATTTATAAGTACTTCACTACAACATGTTGTTTTTAGTATGTAGGTATGGGAGAATTATTACTGATCATGTGATATTTTAAAAGCATTTATAAAAAAATTTGCAACATCTTATCAAGAACAGTGATTTAGACATGATGTTGGACATGTTTATAATAATCACACAAATTTATGATAAGTTTACTATAAGTGACATTGAATCTACATACTTAATTTATTCAATATAAGTAAAAAAAAATATATATATATTTAAAATACCCACTCAACAAATAATAAAGTAAAACACGTACTACACTATCGCTGGAGTTGGATTATAAATATTCACAACACATCCAAGTGAGCACATAAAAAATACGATAATAAAAAATGCTTCTATTTTGGAGAGAGTATAGATATCAAACCATTAAATAATACACCTCCGGTATCCTTTATGAAAAGTATATGTTTGGTTGGGGTTGGCCCAACCCCTAATGAGTTGGCTCAATTTCTCCCTATGTTTGTTTATAAAGGTTCATCCAACCACCAAATTGCCACAAATTCCAATACCATTTTAATTAATAAATCAATCATTATTAATAAATTCTTACACACATTATAGCACGTTAACAATTAAAAATTATATCCTACACTATAATCACTACCCAACCATCCAAACAAACATCACTTTTAGACTCTCCCAACCACTAAATCCAGCCACTATCCCAACCAATAGTACCCCAGCCACCCCCGGCTCCAACCAAAAATTCATATTCTTGTCACATAATATAGTGTCTTGTTGGAAAAGCCAAAGTTTGTTATCATTAAAAATTACTTTGATGGCCTTTCTGTAAATATTTTGATGCTATCATATGTTGATTGGATTAAATTATTAATAAAAGTTAAAAATGATAATCGAATACTTATACAGGGTTGTAGCTTAATTAAATTGATAAAATAAAATAGAAAAACAATACATCCAACAAATATAATTTTCTATATGCATCGTACAAAGGAAATATTAGATAAATTGTAAAAAATGCATCACTCTTTTTCTTATAATAAAAAAGTGAAGAGTTCTACACCCATTCACTACACCTATTTTACTTACTGCCTCCATTTTTTTTAGATGTTCTTTTAGGTTTGGATAAGAAAATTAAGAGGTATGGAAAATGGATGAATACGTTTTCAATTAAATTATATAGATATGACAGGTTAGATAATTAGAGTTTTTCTAGGAATAATTAGATAATTTAGTGAGTGGAAATTAGTGATTTTGGGAGTGTTTTTCATTGCTTTTGCTTATAAAGAATTGACTAAAATTAGTATATATTTCTACTCACTTATGGTTAAAAAGTAGAATTTGAGAATGAAGTGATTTCGGTAAAATTTTATAATGAAAGTGTTTGATGAATAAGTACTTTTAGTCTTTTACCCTCTTAATTTTACAATTTAAAAAAGCAGAAGCAATGTTATAACTACTTAAACTTATGATAGAAGCTATAAAATGCAAATATTAATAATTAACTTAAATTTTGTTAGAAGCTGAAAACTAATTAAACAAACATATTAAATATTAACCATAAGGCTGTGTGTGCTAGGAAAATACACATATGGACAAAAATTGAGAAAACATTGAAGATTAGACATAATCAGCTTTATGTAGGAAAATTCATGTATGGAGATATGGAGAAAATTGAGAAAACATTGAAGAATAAGAAGCCTTATGTTTAATATGTCTATTTAATCATTTAGAGCTGCTAACGAAATTTAAGTTGATTATTAGTATTTGCATTTTATAGTTTATGCTTAAATTAATTAGTTTTTAATCATTGTAAGCAACTACAACCTTGCTTCTGCTTATTTTTTATTTTCCAAATAGTAACATTAAGAGGATAAAGGTAGTTACTCATCAAACACTTTTATTATAAATTTAAGACCGATATCACTTAATTCTCAAAATCTACTCACTTTTAAGCAAAGAAATATTTGCACAAATACTATTTTCGATCAATTCTTTATAAGCAAAAGTAATAGAAAACACTCCCAATACTACTTTGTCTCCTTCAAATTAGTTCTTTTGGATGGTTGTTTCTAGATATCAACATTGGAATTTACAATTCATTTACTAAACGGTTCTCAAGTTTTTCGAATGCAAATAGAAATAGATACCTCACTGTCACCCAAGACACCCGAGTACAACGATATAATATCCGTATCACTGCAAATCTTCACAACATTAAAGGAACCATTATGGAAGCCAGTAACACGATCCGCCTTTACTTGAACCTTGAAAAGCAGCTCTCGTCCAATCAAACATTCTACCTCACCAGGAATAGAATGTTCCTCCTTTTTCTATTTAAAAACGTACAACAAACGCAGGTATAATACCAAACATAATGTAATTACAATTAACAATTAATGAACAATATAAGTACCCCAATTATAGAGCCCTTCATATCTAAAGCAGTTTTCCCGAACAGATCGATGCAAACATTGTCCCAAAGTATGAAAGGAACATTTGTCGTTTTATCTAGAACTCGAATCTGTATCTTGTACCTGAAGTATAATAATCCACATATTGTATTAATTTATCTTGTTAGAAGACGTATAATGACTATAATTTATATTAAAAATAATCACAAATGTTAGTATTTAGTAATAATATTATTAATACAATCAAAACAAAATGAGGATAAATGGAAAAATTAAGAATAGGAAAAAGAAAAAAATTCTCACCTCAAGTGACCAATAACATCATGTTTGTTACATGTGTTACAGCATAACTTTCCATCAACGGATCGAATCTTTCGGAGGAATTTTTCACAGGATAGATAACTCCACTCCCAATCTTCAACAACCACAATTGTAGCAAATATCCAAAAAGAGACAGGCTATAGAAACATTTCGTGTTACATGGAATATATAAATTGGGCGATTGAAAAAGAAAAGTTAAGTTAAAACGTAATGACATTTTTTAAGTGAAAATGACCTCTCTATTCTCCACCAGCTGCCTTAAAGTCTTCGTAACAACAGTACCATTAGCCAACTCGTCATCCCGAGAACCACCAGAACTCAGTGAAATCGTACTGACAGAGGTACCACCCGATGTTTTAATAGTAACCTGACCTGAAAATTTTATTGCGAAAATTAAAGTTTAATATAATGCTTGCAATGTAAATACAAATAAATAAAAATATAAAATAATAACAATAAAATTCGAATAGGACAGTAGTACCTCTAAACTGCTTAGCCCGAAAAAACTGCAAAATCACCACAGGAGGTTCTACATCGCCATCTTCAACAATCTTCATCATCTCGTCAACAAATGCTCCCCACAGAGTGCAAGAAATGCTATTACTACTACATTGCGGAAAGAAAAAAATTTGGTTCAATATTTTTTTAAAGGTTTTGAATAAGCTATTAGTCGTGACATATTTATACTATATATATAGGATATCAAAAGTTAAGAGCTAAACATACGCGCAGTCTTCCAGGGTTATGTTCATCATCCGAGTGACATTTCCACGTATCTCTCTCGATTGTGGCGGCATAACCGAAATAACTCTAGCAATAACATCTGACAATGAAAAATTATAAATTACAACATTAATAAATATAGAATAGATATGCAAATAACTGTGATAATTATTAAACATTAGTAAATATAGAATTACCAATCAGATGACTCTCGTCCAAGTTATCGAGATTCAACAGCATCTCGACTGGCACAAAATCATAAATATAACTTGGAAACGTCTCATCGAAAACTTCGGATAACCGAGTCTGAGTGATGAACAACAACTTAAACCTATTTTTTGTGGTTTTGTATCGCATATTGTTGTCGGTAACAACAAAATTCTTAAGGGCATACAAATGACCTTCGATAAGTACCCTAGTATACAAATCTCTCTGATTCTGTCTGATTGTAGCATGGATCCGCCCACCCTTAAGACAATACACAAAATAAAATAAAAAAGTGCATTAATAAGCAAAATACAGAATCCTATATGAACTTCCGATAACAATAATAGTATATTCAACATTCAGATAAATATTTAAAAAACATATAAAATAAACCTCTTCATCATGAAAAACGCATTCTGTATTGATGACATTGTTATGTTGTCCATATGCTGGGCAATCATAGGAACGCACCAATCGAAGCTTCATTGCCCATTGGGTCTTTGCTGGGTTAACGTTCTTGATAAGCGAAAAAAGTGGAGCCATTTTTAGACAATAGTTGAGGGTGATGCAATATCAAGATTGAAGCAATTTCGAACTTCGTTGAACGTGGTAAGTAACAATTGCAGAGAATACTATATATTTATATATGCAATTTTTTGAGTCACAATGAGAGTAATTTAAGAATTCACTTGTTGATTAACAGTAAATTGTGTGATTTGTATCAATCACGATGGCATTTTTTAAGAAGTTGCTCCATATAATTTATGATATTTTAGGCCTGTACTACTTTGTAGACGTATTCTGATATTGAGTCTGATTATGATTGATACTTTGATATGGTATTTTTTCTGAATTATTGCAGATGTTTTTGTGATAGATGTAAATTATATTAATTGTGGTATGTATTATTTATTCGCGTGATTTTCTCTAATATGCACATATCATAAAGATTACATCATATCAATTATTATTTAGAAAACAGGAGTAATCATTCCTGATATGAATAAAAATCTGATTGATTATAATTACAAAATTTTTGCTAAAGATTGTCAAACATGGCATGATTAGCAAGAAATTAAATCTTTACGTAATTTTTTTTTTTTTTGACAATTTTATTTTATTACAATTATAGAAAGTCAAATTTGCTCCAATCAATTATTATTGCTGTGAAATTGCTGAAAATATAGGAATTTATGTGTCTTTTGTGTGGGAAATATTATGAAAATCGTGATTTGTTGCTATTAAAATAATGTAAAAACTTTAAAACCTAAACTGATTACCGAACCGAATCAAACCGGAAAAATTCATTTCGGTTCGATTCGGTTCAATTTTAAAAATATGAAAATAGATCGTTTTGGTTTCTTAAACGAACCGACCGAATGCTCACCCTAGTTAAAAAAATAACTCCACAGCGTTGAATTATTATGTCATTCCATAAATCATGACTTATTTTTATTTTTCTAAAACATAAAAGTTGTTTACATTTTTTTCCAGCTTAATTAATGGGAAAACTGCCATAAAATTACATGCACCACTCTATTATATTCTATTTCTATATTTAGTAAGGTTATTTAGGCAGGAAAAACAGAAAATGCTTTTTATAGAGGGTTACATTATATTATATAGTAAGATATCTCTAGCATCTATATATGGATAATCATGTTGACAATCTTGTACAAAGAATGATTAAATTTATAATTTTATGATAAACGTTTATATTTATCCAGAGTATATAATTTTATTTTATTTTCAAATATAATGTTCAAGAATTTTTCAAAAGCACAATAGCCCTACATTCTAATTTTATTAATTTTTATTTGTAGCACAAACACACTAATAATTAATCCACATAATCAACGAACAAACAATTATTTGTCTTTACTTTAATTTATTTATACAATATGGCATCAAACTATAAATCCGTAATAGATGACAAATTTAATTTATTACACAGAAAATTCACATTATAAATGAAAATGAAAAAAAAAATATTTCAAAAAAGTAGATTATTTTTTGAAGACAAATAAAATGTTGAAATTATAAATATTACTAAATAATTCAATTTTTACATTTTTATATGATTACAAAATTAATAAAAAAGAAAACACAATCCAAATTAAGTTATTTCCAAATAAAATGTTTATACAAAAATAAACAAAATTCAAATTAAGTTATTTCCAAATAAAATAATATATACCAAAAATAATGTTTTATATAGATATAAATATAAATATAAATATGCTATATTTATACATATATACAATGCAATTGTAGTTATATACTACCTCCGTTTTCTTTTTTAAATGTCTTTTTAGCTTTTGTGTTTTGTTTAAAAATAATTGTTCTTTTAGCTTATTCTCTATATTTTTCCAATAGTACCCCTATAATTATTTCTAAAAAATCTCTAATTATCTAACATGTCATATCTATACAATCTAATTGAAAACTTCTTTGTCTATTTTTCATACCTCTTAATGTTCTTATTCAAATCTAAAAAAACATTTAAAAAAACCGGAGGTAATATATGAATTCAACTTGTTAAATTAGAAAAATATAGATAATCCAAAAAATTAAATTTCCCCAGTTGGAAATCATGCTTGGTCAATTGTGGCTTATATTTTTGTGTGATACACATACACACACCAATGAAAGTGAAATGAAATGAAAACAGCGTCACTTTGAAATTCTAGAAATTAGAATGAATGAGTGGATCCAAATTGAACAAGTTTCCGGAATCTTCTCAATTTAGACGTAGCTTTGCTTACGTCAGCACAATTTTTGCTCAATTTCAGAACCTATTAAATGACATTAATTAACTCCAAATACAACCGTAAATGAAATCAGACCTGCTAATACTATAGAACTTTGTTCAGTTTACCTATATTGAGTTTATTTGATTATTAATTAAATAAAGTTGAACATTAGTCGAGCTCAAATAATTCGATATTTTTACTCTTATTTTAATAATATATCGAGTTTGAGATCAAGTTAAGCTTTAGATTCTATTAAACATAAATTTATGTTCATAGTTGTTTGATATTTCTAATCAAACACAGTTTAAATAAACTTTTGACAAACAATCACAAAATAAGTATCGGATAGCTTGGTTTTGTGTCAAAACTTTCAATTAATTGAAAACAAAGTTCGTGTTTACAATATTAGATTTGTTGTTTGCTTCTCAAATCACAGTCGCACCCACATTCTCTTTCAAAGAAAAGTACATAATTCTTTTTATTTTTTCAAATGTAGAACAAAATTCGAGTGTTTCTGTAGGTCTTTAATTCCAATTTAAAGTGTCCCAAACAAGTCTAATTCCAAAGATTCACGATGTTTTAGGAAATGTTTGGACTGGTTACGCCACACTGGTTGTGGGATGATCTATCCCCAATAGAAATTTGATTTGGTTTATCAATGGGGAAGTCAAGCATTCATCCCGTTTAAATGATCATTACTTTAATTCAAACAAATCTATTGAGTTGATCTCTACAATAATTTAAACACTCGCAACAAACATATAAATTTGACGTCTATAGTACCAGCATCATCCTACTCCTTTTCGATACAAACATCACATTTTTTATTTAATTTGATCGTAAATATCTTAGATGTGCTCCAAAACACTGTTGTAAAAAGTCTCTAGAAGCTAGTTGAATAGCGTCTAGTCTGAATTTAGACAGGACTAATTAGAACAATGAGTAAGTAAACCAGGAAGAAATTAAAAAAATTATAGACCATCAATAAAAGTCCAACGTCTAAACTAGGACTAGTCCAAGCTAGTCGACGATTTTTACATAAAAAGTTCCACACATATTACGACAATCAGTGTTATAAAAAACGGGCTAGGCGGCGTCTAGGCGCTAGGCGGCCCCAGCCCCTCCCGTTTTTTACCTATTCGGTCGTTTTCGGCGCTGGGCGAGTTTGGCGCCGCCGAGCCCGATTAGGCGGCGCCTAACCCGCCTAGGTGCCTAGCCAGTTTTTTTTTTTTTTTTTTTTTTTTTTTTTTTTTTTTAATTTAAATTTTTAAGTTATATATATATATATATATTTTTTTTTTGAATCACTTAATTGATTTCGATGACATATTTTGATTTTTGACTTATGGACTAATGTTTCACGTATTGCTTTATTCAGTATCGACTATTGAATTTTGTAGTATCCTTTGTTTTTTGTACATGTAAATATTGCACTATCCTTGATTATGTTAGCTAACATGCAAAATATAGTTTGTTTAGGATAGGTTGCTATTATTTTCAAATTTTTTATATATTATTTACTTATTGAATATTTATAAATAATTAAATTATTCGTCTAAGGTGGTGCCGCCTAGGCGCTCTAGGCGCTAGGCCCCAGTCGACCGACCGACTAGCGACTAGCGATTTTTAGAGGATTGGCGACAATATTGACACTGCCAAAAAAAAGCATAATCTCATAGTGGAATATACATAGATACTTCATTCTGCAAATTATATTTTACAATTTAATCTCAGTGGAACATTTAGGAATTAAGGTGTATAAATATATGAGAATTAAGGTGACGTATTGCTATTTTACTATTTTCTAGTTCCTAGAGTTGAATATTTTTGGAATTAGGAGCCATCTAACTATTTTAATGTTTATTTATAAATATCTTATCCCCATAAATAGATTATAAATGGGCATAATTGGAGTATGAAAATTGAAGTTTTTTTTTTCCTTTGGAGGAAATATTTAGAATGATCCTATTTTTCTATATTTCTAGTATCGGTGCTATATCAATGTAGATTAGGGGTCGTTAGATACGATAGTTCATATCGTTATTGTATCGAATTTTTTTTATACATTGAAAATTCATATTGTTATTGTACCAAAAAAAATTCGGTATATCGAAAATCAGCATACCAAAAATTCGATATGATATTGATAAATACCGATATCATACCGAAAATTCAGTATACCCAATTTTGCATCAGTATCGATATATACCGATTCATATGTTTATTTTTGTATACCGAAAATTTACGATATACCTTTAGGAATTTGGCATACTGAAATACCTAACTACCAAAATATCGAAATGTTTCGATATACCGATATATACAAAAAATATTGAACTTTTTTCGATATTTTGGTATATACCAAAATACCAAATTTTTTAGATTATCATACCGTACCATACCGATAAATTCCGGTACAGTATCATACTACCGAAATTTCAATATAACAAAAATTTTGGTATTTTTGATAATTTTTCAATACGATATGTGTAGTATTTTAGCTTTCGATATTTTTCTCCACCCCTAGTATTGACAAGATACGGCTACTTGTTTTAGTCGAGATATATATTGAATTTTGCTTGACTACTCTACAAGAGGAACGACCTTTTTAGTTGGTACCACTAGTAAAAATTTCTATATCGCATTCCTTAGTGAGACTTTTCTTGTTTTTCTTTATTGGAGTTCTTGTCTCTCCTCGATAAGTGGAACTAATTGTTCCTGTAAAAATGATAATGTCGTTTTTATTTTGTCGGCTCTAATTAATGTTTTTACACAAAATAATCTTAATATTTAGATCAAGTAGGACTAGAATATGAGCCATGATCTCAGTAATTTTCCTTCCTGTCGCTAGAACAAATACTCGTACTTTTTGCAATTATGAATTAGTTTAACTATTAGTTAGATGTGGAGAATTTTCAAAAAAGAATTAAATGTTAAAACACAAAAACATATATGGTCGTATTAAAATTTATCTATTCAGACTAATAATTTTGAAATTTCCAAGTAACATCAAGATTTGAATATTAGGGCACTTGTTCTAAATGTTTGATTTACTATGTCTAAATCTATATATGTTTATATTTAATAATTCGATGCTTCAACTGTTTGAAATTACTCTAAATTATTTTGGTTGTTTCTTGTATTTGTTATCCAAAAAAGAGATTGCGGTCAAATAAGGAAAAAAAGAAAATTATTCTTAGATCAATTGAGACTAGAACCTGAGACGTGGTCTGAGTGCCTCTATTTTGTTGTGTAATCATTAGATATTAAGTTTTTTTCTCCTTTTAGGAAATACTTAGTTATTAGGTTTCTATTTTATTAAATTTTCTAGTATCCATTTTATATTACTCTAGATGATGTAAGGCCATATTTACTTTTTCTAGATTTGCTCGATTAGTTCTGGAACAGGACAAATTGTTCTTCCTCGATACGTCAAGTAAATCTAAATTTAATGACAGGCTCCCCACTTATAAACATTGCCCTTTAGGAGGCGACCGGGAAGAATCTCGAATATTATTTGTCGCCTCTAATTATAATTTTTTGCAACACGACAATTTTATTACTTAAATAAAGCATGAGACAAGAATCTGAGTCGTGATCTCAGCATTTCTCCTTTCGCCACTAAAATAAAAGTATATTATATCGTCATTATAAACTCGATACAAAAAAATGATTTGCAATCATGTATTGGTGGCTTAACTATTAACTAAAACAGGCAATTTTAATAAAACATCAAGACCTGTATAGAAAATTTGTATTTGCAGATTAATAATTTTGAAAGTTACATAAAGATTTGAATATTAGGGCAGTTATTGTAGATGTTTGATGAAGAGGTAGGCATATTTGTGAGTGAGTGAGAATAAGGCGTCTCTTTTTATAGTAAAAATTGTTTCCCCAAAAGAAAAAGTAAGTCCAACCATAAAGCAACCAATTTTGAAGAGGACATGCTTTAAACCCTTACCCAGGATCCTTCCATTATCATGCTGCAATCAATTTACCACCTAACTACACTATTATTTATTTTTTTTTCTTCTTTTTGTTTACCTACGTAACCATTTAATATAGGATAATTGATTTTGATCATTTAACTTCCGAAACTTAATTGTCCATTTTCGAAAATTAAAAAAACAAAATCTAAACTAACAAATATAATGTTCTTTAATAAAAGTGATAAAATTTAATAGATTTAAAGAATTATTTACCCTTTAATATATGAAAGAACATAACCAACAGTAATAGATGCCTCAAGAAACACATACATTTGCATTAATCAACAAAAAATACAGAGAAGATCAAATAATTCAAACAATCTGATACAAAAATTCGTAAAATAATATTTGTCTCACATGTTTTTGTTTCATAGAAAAATATTTTAAATATTATATATATATATATATCAGATTAAGTTGAACAAAACATTGTATAGTTAAAAATAATATTTATACATTATGGATGTTAAATTAGAGATTGCAAAAAAAGGATTATGATTTTTCATAAAACACAAAGTTGAAAGAAAAATAATTATAATCTTTTAAAACTTCGGGTGGAAAAGCGAAGAAAAACATACTCCCTCCGTTCACAAAAGAAAGTTATTTTAGATTTTCAGCTGGAAATTAAGAAATTATGGTTAGACAAAAGTACCTTTAAAAATCTATTCTTATAATCTAAAATTTCATTTTTCTCTCCAACAAATTTTTTATTACTATAAACTGCTCCATCTTTACGAATTTACCAATAGAGAGAACACATAATTTAGCTAATGATACTACTAAGATATTTTATTTAGATTTATCTATGGACAATATTGAAAGAAATTTGAAAAAATAACTAGAGTGGCTTATGTTTATGAGAAATTTGGTTTCTCTAAAATGAGTTTATTTTGTAAATAGTGGTTTGAAAATCAATTACTGCCCCTTTTGGCTCTTCCTACTCCCATTTTTTTAATTATTTTGGGGGAAATCTCACATGTTTTTTTATTAATTAGCCATCCTTCTTGCTTTTAGCGAGAGAGAGAGAGAAATAGAATCAAAGAGATTAGACTTACTTAATTTAAATTGAAAACAGGAGTAAACTACAAAGAAATATTTTACTAAACATAATTTAAATGAAATAAATGATAAATATTTGGTAAAAAAGACGATATGAATTAAGTGGAAAGAAAATCAAGAAAAGAAGAACAAGATTAAAGTCTGTTTGTGTCTCTGATTATAAATTGTACCAACTTCCCATATCTAAAAATTAGGCTATCCATTTAAATGCTATAATAAGCCACGTCGATAATTTTAATTTATTACAATTTCGAAGTCGATAATTATGTTGCTTGGAGGAAATTCATTCATACTTTCACGGTAAACAACTGTTGTTTTCATCATGTTCAGTCTCAACAATGCAATTAATCTAAATACAAACTAATATCATTATTTTGAAGGGAAACAACAATTTTATTAAGTTGAAGTATTTACTATTTTTCTTTTTAAAGCTAGATTATTTGTCTCAATTATAATGTCTTAGGAGGTCTCTTGTGAGATTCGTGCAATTCGAATTATTGGCAAAAAACTATTACTTCCTTCATTCACAAAGAAGTGTCATTTTAGGTCAAAAAGAAAAAAAAAATCATAAAAGATTATCATTCTAGCATTTTTTGCATTTTTCTTCCGCATTGTCATTAGTTAAAATTTAAGAAATTTGCATATAAATATTATAATATTATTATATAAATAAGGTTTTGGAGGAAAGATGATGAAATTTATGGTAATAAATAAATTAATGGAGAGAAAAATAGAGGGGCATTGTTGTCCATTTTATAATATCTTAAATTTCATCTAAAAATCTAAAATGATTTTTTTTTTTTTTTTGTGAACAGAGAGAGTAATATTTATGTCTAAATGTATTACTATGTTCTAGATTTGTTTTGGTATGATATCGAAGTAATATTTACCTCCGAATTGTACCGTTTAATTGGTGTATAAATGAGAGTTTGTCTATATCTTAACCCTGTCTCACATCATACTATAACTGTTATTTTGAGATAATCTAATTTTAAATTTAAATATTAGATTGAAATAGTAGTCCACAATATTATAAGGTATGAGATAAGGTTAAGTTGGGAATTAATCTTTCCAGAAGCAAATGCAAATTTCCATGCCACTCTATTGGTTAAATCCATGAAGAACATTACACCACAATATTCGGACTAAACTCTTTTTAGTGTTTGAAATCATTTAATTTAATAATGTTCCTCAACGAGATTCAGCTGATTTACCCTCCATATATATTTCTTTGAAAAATAAATAAATAATAAATAATTCGGACAGAATTTAAGCATTAGCAACGCCACGCTGCCTCCACTAGTACGCTGTACTGACAACCCTCTCTCTCTCTTAAAATCTCCGAAGACCCAACTTGCTCTCATTCTCTGTCTGCTTCTCTCTTTCTCTCTCTAAAACTCAAAAAGCGAAAGGAGAAGAAGAAGAACAACAAGACAAACCCCTCTACTTTGGTATTCTCACCAGATCCTCGTCTTTTTTTACACACACAAACACGCACACGCACGCACGCATGATCTAACAAAATGTTCCCTAGGACCTGGTCAGATCACAAATTTCTTCACGACTAGCCAATCAAATCGACTCTCGATCGATACATATATTCATACAGATCGTGTAATTGTAAATTGTAGCTGTGTCAAAAATGAGGTGCAAGAAGCACCCCGCCGATTTGAGTAGCGGCGTCGGCGTCTGCGCCTCCTGCCTCCGGGAACGCCTCTTCGCGATAATGGCGGCTCAAGCTCAGAAACAGGCGCAGCTCCAACAGAATTGCCGCAAATCGGAGACGACCCCACAACCGCCCCCTCTTCAATTTCCCCGCTCCGTCTCTCCGTATATTTCGCGGCGGAAGACGGATACCTCAGCCGAGGCGTGGCACCTCCACCGTAGCTTCTTCAGTACTCCACAGGTGGGGCCTACTGGCTCCCTTCCGGTTGAAATTAAGGAGAAGAAGAGGAGTAATCGTGGGAAATTCTCTTCCCTATTTTTAGGTTTTTTCAGATCGAAGTCGGATAAACTCGATTCGGAATCGGGTCCGGACCATGGGGTTTCGGTTGAGTCCTGCTCGGCGCCTCACTCGTGGTTCTCGAATATGATTCCCGGCCGCCGGAAAAAGCAGATTCGGACGTTTTCCGTGGACGAAAGCTCGATCAGAGCGCAGCAGAAATCATGTCGAAATCGCGACCGTGGAATGTCGCCGGCGAGGTTTTCCACGGAGGAGGACGACGAGCATTGTCACGGCGGATCGAGTGGTTACTCATCGGAGTCATCACAGGGGTGGAGGCAGACGCCGCGGCGGACACCGGCAACGATGCGGAGGGGCGGGGGGAGGGGGGCGGTTCACAATAGGAATGTCTCGGGCTTGGCGTTTTGTCTGAGCCCCCTGGTTCGGGCTAGCCCGAACCGGCCTTGGAATCAGAAAGGATTGCCTCCGGAGATGGTGGCGGCCGGGGAATCGAGGGCCCCACAGAAGCCATACCTATCCTCAGCGGCGTCGTTTTGCAAGAACCGGTCCCGGAAGCTCGCCGACTTCGGGAGGTACAACAACAATAAACCGTGATTCACCGTTGACTTTGACCGGTTGATCTTGGCATACCACTTTTACGGTTTTGCCCCCTCTCGTGTGACGTAATTCTTCCTTGCCATTCCCTTCTTTGTATGTACACATGAAAAAACACTGAAATACACTCTCTGTAAGGGGTAAGAATAATTTTAAATATAGTAGAGATATTTTTTTGGGATTGTTTATTAAAAATTTTGTTGCAAAAATCGACTAATTTCGAACAATCTGTGTAGGTGATACTGATAGCTTGTATTGGGCAGTCCCGCCTAACGACATCTTAGTCTCATCTAACTCCAAATAGGCATGACTAGTTGTTAGCCTAATTTGTTGTTCGATTAGTGCTAACGATTTTTACGACATTGAATAAAAATTACAGACTGACCTCAAGAGGTTTCAGTGGATGATGGGGTGGTTCTAACTTTGTAACATAAGTGGGGGTGGCGCATTTGTCCCCCATTAGTATTACATTTTGATTGGTTTGAGTTAGGTGGACTTTTTAGAGTTGAATTTTGAGCGTGGGTTTTATGTGTGATGATTGATGGCATTATAGGGTTGACAAACTATTTGTAAGGTTCAAAAGTGCAATTTGTGGCACCACTATAAATTGAACATGACTCTTAATTCCACTTGTCTATCATTCTTATTTTTTAGTTATTTATGTATATTCTTTTTTAACTTTCAAGAAAGTTAAGTGATTTTTTTTTTTAAATATTCACGTATCCATCATGAATATGTATTATTATATTTATTATTAACGTGTAAAAATTTTATTCTCGAGCTTCGATATAATAATTTACTTTATATGATCATTGCTGATGTACAAAAATCTTATCTTTTAATCTTAAATAAATTAAATCACATCTTACGATGAGATCACAACACATCTCTTGTGGGCAATATGTGTCCAGAAAAGGTAAGAATAGGGGAGCATGACTCATTCTATTTAGTCTCTAATTTGAATTTCTTAGTTTTATTTTTTATTCTTTTCAAAAAAATAACAGTGGGGTTCGAATCTCTAATACATGTAGCATGTACATAGGGCTGAGTTACACCGGATCAACGGTTGATTTTTTCCTCAACCCATGAAGGATATTAATGTAATAATTATATGATGTGATTAAAGAAGGAACGAAATTAGAGGAAACAAAAAGAGAGGAAGAAAAAAAGAAGTAATAGTGAGTTTCAAAATAATTCAAATATGGGACCATTTGAAGTAATTTACTTCTCATTTTCCATATAAATTCAAATCATTTAATTCAAATGGTGTATACTATTCAGCAGTTTGATTTAATCAACTTTACGTACAATCGGATTGAACCGTTCCTCTGATATTAAATTTTAGTGATATAGCTGTCGGCACTCGGCACTAATCATATTTAAAAATATATTATATCTATATCAGCTTCTTAATAAAATTAAGTTTGTATAAATTTTAATTGGGTTTGACATTGTTGAATCTTGTTTACTCTCCCGGGTAGAGTCATTCAATTAGGTACTGATTAATTAGGCTGATAATAGTTTTTTTGTTGAGCTTCAGAGTTTCATATATTTTACCTAGTTTATCATTTTATTAATTGTTAATTGCATATAAATACATGACTTTTACTATATGTTCCAAAATTGCAATTATATGCATGGGTTTTCTTTTCATTTTTGCAATTTGATGCATGATTGTTATATTTTTATGAGATTTTAATGATTTGACACCTGAAACTTAATATCCACTTTCTCGGTGAATGGCACTGATGAGGACTCTTTGAAGACAACCCTCACTAGTTTTCAAATGAGTGCAAATTAAAGGAAATGAAATTAGTGTTGCAAATGGACTAAATGATTGAGCCGGTTCACTTTTCCTTCGAGTGCTTGATCTCTTGCAAAACAGAGCCGGGGGTTACCCAGCGAAGACTCTTCGACGCTCAAGTCAATTTCTAGCTTCCAAAAAATAAAGTAATGGAATATTAAATTTTAGTGAGAGAATGTGTGTAACTTACATTCTTTGAAATGAAGAACCATTTATACTCACTGTTTGTTAGGGTTAGGGGCAAGAACGTCATTTCAACTTCGTCCACTGTCATTGCGGCATGTGTCCTTCTCTACCTGGCGGCGCCACCAGAAAGTACACTGCTTTTTGTCAGAAGACTAACAGTGGTAGATACAACTGTCGGGAAAAAGGAGATACGTATCTTGGTCCCCAAGTCATTACATATTTGATGCCATGTAGGAAAAATCAACCTATTGACAATACTTAATCTAGGGAAGAGCATCAACTCTCCTCTTTTTAGTCTTCAGAGTCATATAACGATCGGATTTCTTATGGTGCACTGCTTCGAAGATCGCCTTCCACTTTCCTTCAAAGTTCAGCACTCCAGGGGCAGAGGGCCATGTAAGATAGGACCGCGAGTTTTACCGGTCCAGCTCTGAAGACACCCAAGAGCTGGCCATGTTTTCACCGTAGGGAAGTCATTCGACGGTAGACACTAACTGGTTTATACTTAGTATAGTCTCTCGTCCGTTTTCATGGCTGATAGGTTCCATTATTCCCTATTAGGCATGTTACTTAGCCAAAAAAGCTTGCTTTGAATTCTTAATTACAACAACATTTAAGAGTTAAAAATATAAATCTAATACACGATTAAATTGTGTGTATTCAAACAAATTCAAAAAAAATATATAAATTGCAAAATTGAAAAACTAATGCATTTAAATCTAAACTCGGAAAAAGATATGATTAACTGGAAAGATAGGTAAAAAATCCAATTAAGCATTTAATCAATAGAACACATTAAATTGTGTGAGTGTGTTTTTAATTAAGAGTGGGATACTGGGATGTAGTGGGAGGGTGAGATGAGAAGTGTTGTGCAGCAGTGTGGTTGCTATTCAATTCTGATTCCGACTGTACAATAGCACTGCTGGGTAGCGCCGTCTTCACTGTACTCTACATACCACATTTATATTTATATTATATTAGGACCCCACGCTTTGTAATAGTAATTAGTGTTTTAAATATGTTAAACGCTAGTCGAACAACAGATTGAAGTCTAGCGTTTTTTACCCCTCAATCGGAGTTTAAGCAGAGTTAGAGAAATAGAAGAATGTAAATGGCTGATAACAGTCTAGCAATTAGACGATCCGATCGAAATTATACGAAAACTTTTAGAATTTACTCTATTTCAACTGTCCATCTATTAGTGCTGTGTATTCTAAATTTCTGTTATATCCTTCTATCAATCATGTACCCTCCTCCATAAACTGAGTGAAACCATGTGATTTCGTAAATATGTTAAAGAACTATATGGAATCTTCTTTATTAAAAATAAAACGAAGGTTAGGTGCTACATTCAATCTAATAAAAATAATAGAAAGAATCTCTTATTTAAATTAGATATTCATAGTTTTTATAATTTAAATTGTTGTCGTTTCGAAGAAGAAAAGAGAAAAGGATAAAGAGGTGTTAATTGGAATGAGTTGTACACCGCCAATTATAAATAATTATGTTTCCACTTTGTATTGGAATCGGACAATGGAATATTATATACTCCATCAGTCTCAGATAATTTACACACTTTTATTTTTAGGATGTTTCGAGATAATTTGCACACTTTTTTTTTAAAAAAAAAAACTCTCTTACAATCTTCAACCTAAAATCTCCACCCTCAATCTCTACCTTCAAAAAAATCAACTAAAAAGCAAAAAACAACTATATTTTATTTCACGTGTTGGGGTGTGCAAATTATCTCGAACGGAGGAAGTACTCACTTTTATAGGATAAAAATATAATAAAAAGTATTTTGACAAAATATACTAAGATAAAGTAGTGAAAATTTGAATTAGCTTATTAGCAAAATAGTTTATACCTAATTCACTTAATCCCTTACTTCCAATTAATTAATTAATGTTATATTCTTACAACATAATTTCACCAAAAAATAGTTGAGCCCATCTTGTATTAAATCCAACTGAAATGGATAAATCCATTTTAGACAGCTATTCTATTTACGTATATTATGATCATTCAATTTTTTTTGAGATAATAAAATTTTATTAAATTGCTAAAATCAGCCAGCATTGATGTAAATATTATGATCATTCAATTTTTTTTGAGATAATAAAATTTTATTAAATTGCTAAAATCAGCCAGCATTGAATCAACACAATACAAAGAAATATAAATATATGAAGCACAAAATTATTATATCTAAACTGATAGATTTCTAAATCCAGTAAATCAGACAATCGCTATTGCACGAGATATACAATTCTAAATCCATTAAATGAGACAAATTGTTATTGCAATGGATAAATCACGTACCGAAATAATTGATCTCAGATTTAACACTAATTTTTTGATGAAAGCCCACAAAAGTGAGCAAATCAATGTTGAAATACTCAACGACGACTAAATCTTCAAAAAAAAAAAAAAAAAAAGCACAAAAAATGGATCTTCCATTATTTCATGAACTGATACTTTCACTTATAAAGGGGAGACGAAAACTTTCATGAAGAGAGACTGAAAACATCTCATCAAGAGAAGCGAAAGAGAAAAACAAATAAAAACTAAATATGAAACCTTCTTCGTCTTCTCATAAGAAAAGATGAGGGAAGAAGGTGATGACTAGATTTAGGGTGAAGATGTAAAGAGAGGATATTTGTAGAGAGAGATTATTCTAAATTAATAATCAGAATAGTGAAATTTTAGGTCTCAAATTGAAGAACTCTAGGGGTCCGTTTGCTTTAGACATGACTCAGTAGATTTAGAGGACCGAATTCCAATAAAGCGCATTCATTAACTCCCTCAGTCAGGTTTGACCAGCACTCCTCAGTCTTAAGCAAACGGATTTAGCCCAATAATTTGTTGAGGTTCAGTTATTGTATAATTATTGTCTCTCTTGCAAAAAATTGACGTTTTTAAAATTTAGTATTAAAATATACGGGTACATGTGATTAATCTTCATCCTTATTAATCTATTTATGCTTAAATCTTAATAGATTAGAATAATACATTGCCGCCCCACGATTGGACACCCGATTGCTTCAATTGGATTTGTGTAACATAAGTTTTTTTTTTTTTTTTTCGAAAAATTATTTGTTGATAATTGTATTTATATAATAAACATAAAGCAATGTGCAAAGATCTAACCCTAAATTTTTTATACGGTAACGAAAAATGTTACGTGACATATTTTTTTTAAAACGATAATTATTGAAATGTGTTTGTCTTGGGTTGTTTTTAATTCATTGGGCGATCCAATCCCAATAAAACGTACTCATATACTTAATATGATTTTTATTGTCTCACGTAATATTATTTTTAACCAGGTTCTTAAGACGATTAATTAGCTATAACATGTTGTATACTTGTATCTAATATTATTAGACTAATAATGTAAATATAATATTACTTATTATTTGAGATAACTTTGTATTATCATTAGCTTCAGTTTATGAGAATTTATGAATTAGATTATATATATGCGTTCACGATGGGTAAGTGAGTTGAACCGTAAATTAATATTATAGTTGGAGATAGAAGAAATATTTTGTTATACCTAGTGGATTCTTGGCAAACCCACCTGATAACTTTGGATATAATATAATTTTTATTGTGCAAACATTAGTACTTGGCATCAAATTAGCATTCACACTTGGATAAGTAAAGTATATTTAAGAAGTAAGTCTCTTTCTTTGAAGTACAAATGAAGTAGGATTAGATTTTTAGTCATACTTTATTGCCTCCATCATTACAATCCAATCTTATTTGTAGATAACCTTTTGTTTCTTTTCTAATCATAGTCAATCATCTTTTATTGCAAACAATTCCACCTTTTTCTTATTCATTATTAATTAATTTCTATTATCATTGTTATTTTTTATCAAACTTAGACTAAATTAATCAATCACCATCAAATACAATATAGTGGAGGTGAATGTACATCACTCCTTTTATAAGACGAGATTGTCTAGTGCACGGTGCTTGAGATTCTATAATAATCATCTTCTAAGATACAATAACTTTATACTTGCAATTGTAGCGATACTATGAAGTAAGTAATATCCCGAACGCTTCTTTAGGATAAACAAATGAATAGGGGAATTAGACTTATCTTGACCAATATAGAATGTAAAATGAGAATGTCATAATTACTATAGATTCTAAGGGTTATTTTGTAAACAAGTGCACCTTATCGACTTAATTAATCACAACCCTTTGATCGTACTCCTTAATAAAAGGTCAAGACTGGTCTTATCGTTTGATTGCAACTAAGTTACACAAATGTTTTGGTTCATTGGTTCGTACCCATTTCACTTGAATTAACACAACTTTTCATAAATACACTTTCATTTAATTAATATTTCTCCATTCATATCCCAAAATTTCAAAAGCTTCAACAAAAAGTATTACAAAATAAATACTCTCTCCATCTCAAAATAAGTGTCATTTTAACAAAAAAAACCACAATTCTTCCAATCTTACCCTAAACAACCTACTTAATTTAGTTGATTATTTTCCTATTCCACAAAATATACCAAATTAAATGAAATTTATGTGGATATATTTGTCAATTTTATCAATCCTTAATTTTCATAAAAGAAAAGTTAAAACGACACTTATTTTAAAACGGAGGAAGTAGAAGATCTGAGAGAATTAGTAATCCGTGGGTTTAATTTTCAAATATCCATTTAATTAGTCTCAGTAAAGACAATTTTGAAAATTGGAATTAGATATTTGGAAGGATATATGGTCCAAGAATGTGGTCCAACAGTTCAATAGTATATGATTCTCACAACACAAAAAATAAATTTAAATTTAAATTTGTCGCCGGCTGTATACTTCAAACAGATTAGTGGAAATTTAACGATTCAAATCTTCATTATTATTTTTCTTTTCGATAACTATACTTAGTAATCCACTAACTGATGTGATTGATTGTTTGGAATGCAGCACATTAAAATTTATTTCTCATACAAACATGGTAGGTGACTCGAACTAATAATCAAAGATTTAGATAGTGAATGTTCTTATCACTTGAGTTATTCAATTTCGCGTCCTCAAACTTATATGTTAGTATATTCTAATTTTCATCACACTAGTAGTATCCCCGTGCGATGCACGGTTTGTAAGTGAAAATGAATAAATTAATATTTTTTATATTTTTATATAATTTTAATAATAAGATATAAAAAATTATATGTTAATGAAAAAAGAGTGCAGTAAAAAGTATTAAAGACTAAAATATATATTAGACTGAATATTTATTTTTCTTAATGTATGAATATCTTTAGCATCCTTTTATAGAAGTCATATTGATGACTGGGGCTGGAATTGCAATATGCGATTGACAGATGATATATTTGTAATGTTAAAAATTAGTTACCGTCTTCATAAATAATTTTTCATTAATAATAGTCAATAATTTATAAAAAGAAAATAATTTTAAGAAAATATATTTTTTTCGGCCCAGACAAAATCAGCCCAAATAGCTTTATCATATTTATTTAGGCTAATATATGGCAAGTTATTGCCAATAATTGTGTTTTATATTGGGTTGAATTTTATATACAAAAAATTGTGATTTCCAGAATTGGTAATAGATTTTGAGCGGGAAAACTTCAAAGTTACTGATTTCAGTGGATTTTGTTATTATATTAAGTATAGATAGTTGTTTCCAAATTCTAACCATAAGACCTTCAAATATGACGACATTGAAGTTGGAGAAGAATGCAACTTTGGGTCACCCAGCCCATTACACGGCCCATGCGATATGAGTCGAGTCTTACATGCATTTTTTCCCTTTTTTTAAGGATTTTCACCCTTCAACTCATATCTTAATTCTCCAACTATAAAGGGGGACCTAAAGATAAAATTTTATACATCTTCTGTCATAATTTGGAGTGTCAAGCAAGGGATTCAAGGAAGAGTTCAAGAATTCAAGAGCAAGAAACATTCAGTTACATCTTTTTAATTGTTTTGTTCTTAGCTACTTATGATATTTTTGAGGATTCATTTTTTTTACTACGAGAGGTTTATTATTAAACTCTGACACTCAAAACTACACAGACTGAAATACAATGGTTCCTGGAGAAAAACATCTTCCTGGAGAAAAATCAATTGGGCTTCATTACCGAGCCCAAAACATGAATATTTGTCAATCACAATATTTGGAAATTATAATATGATATACTGTCTTGAGTTTGAGTTGAAAAGGTTATGTTGCGGGATTTGTGTAAATCAATTGTAACTTATTACCAACTTTAAATGCAATTCCGGAATTAAATGGTTTGAATGTTTTAACATATATAAGGTAATATCAATTAATGCAGCAATTATATCATACATAAGGCTTAATTAATTAATGCAGCTAATATTGAAGTTTTCCAGAATTAGCAATGTTGTTTTGGGCGGGAAAATGTTGATATTACTATTTTTGGCGGATTTTGTTATATTATATAGTATAGATTTTCGGAAAATTATTATTGATTAGAAGGTTGTCACTGTCACCCTCAAATCCGTAATTACGCAGGAAATTATTAGAATTATTTTAGGAAACTATTAATTACGTAATCTATTCCTATTGATTAGAAGGTTGTCATTATAGTTATAGATACAATAACTATTAGAGTTATTTTTATTGATTGTATTATTGTTCTGTGTATAGAAAATTATACAGCTTTGAATCATAAACTTAGAAGGTTGTTGTATTTGTTATGGAATGATGATGACTAAATCAATTATAAACCATAATACAATGCGATACATCGGAATTGGGAGGATGAATTGAATATAGGGTTTGGAAAGATCCTTTAATCCGACCTATAAATTAAATTCGATACGATGCATACAAATAAAATCGAAGATATCAATTAACCATTCCAGCAAATTTTGAGTAGTTTATTATTGGACGGTTTGTTAATTCCGGAATTAAATGATTTTAATGTTTTACCATATATATCAGATAATATAATTTAATTCAGCTATTTATACCATAAATATAAATTAATGCAGCTAATATTTAATTTCCAGAAATAGTATAGTTATTTGGGCGGGAAAATATTTAGATTACTATTTTAGGCGGATTTTGTTATATTATATAGTATAGATTGTTCACAACGCCCACCACTACAGTTAGTAATAGATGAAATATTGATATTATGATGTTCTTTTATTTTTCAGACAAAATGATATCAAAACAAAATGATACAAATGGTTAAAACGCACCCATAGTTTCTATATAAGTAATAAATATCAAGCTACTTTTAGCATTTAAAAAAAGCTTACTAATTCTTAATAATTATCAACAGCGTACTCTATTTCATCTACTTCCATTTAATAATTTCACATCAAGAATTAAGATTCATCAATAAAAGTTATACATTAGGTTTCTGTCTCTACGGATCGATGCAAGGAAATAGTGCTACCACTACAATTCTTTTTTTAAAAAATTAGAGATGGAAATTAATAACGGATAAGATCGATCACTAAATGAAAGCGGAAGAGAAATATAGTGATCGAAATTGGCAAAAGAATTATTAGTATCTGATTAGTGACAATATAACAACCGAATATTAGAGACGGGCATAATCCGTCTCTTACTGTACGTTATTTGGTCTATAATTCCATAATAGAGACGGAATAAATTGATCTCTAAATTTTAGAGACGAACATTATAGAGACCAAATATTTCGTCTCAAGTCCGTCACACGTATATCATGTGAATATTCGTCTCTAATTTAATTTTTTCTTGTAAGGTAAATGAAATATATCAATTATCAAAAAGTTAATACTTATTTTTTAAATATAACTGAATTGTATTTAGAACCGGTTTCCTTAAGATATTACATTTAGCTATTAGTTTCAAGTTTCAACATTAAATGCATGTGTTATATATATATATATGTATGTATGTATAGAACTCGTCGGTGAGTTTTTTATAGAGCCCACATATTGATGTGTTTCACCAGCTTACACTCACCCCACTAACAACAACATGCTACATATAAATTTTATTCCTTCCTCGCTTCTTACTTCGGAAAATTAGTTTTTTTACACTAATAAAAACACACTACATATATGTTTTATTTTTTCACGATTCCTTCCTCGTATCTTATTCTAGAAAATATTTTATTTTTATACTTTTTCCTAAAATTATTTCATATCCGTTTCTTTTGCTTCTCTCATCTCTACAAAATCGTCATATTAAAATAGGAAAAAATCCGTTTTTGGTCCACTAACTTAGGTCGAGTCCAAAACTAGTCCACTAACTATGCTATTATCAATTTTAGTCCAATAACTTAAGACCGAGTCCAATTTGAGGATAAATTTCGCCGAAATTGACTAAGTTAGCCAGAATTACTCACGTGCAAGGCACGTGGTCGTTCAATTTGGGGCTTTCCGACGATTTGTCCTCATATTGGACTCGACCCTAAGTTACTGGACTAAAATTGATAATATTGTAGTTAGTGGACCAGTTTTGAACTCGCCCTAAGTTAGCGGACCAAAAACGAAATTTTTTTCCTTGTTTTGTCCATAATCCAAATTTAACAGAATACATTGGTTCTTTATCATTATTTTTTTACCTAGATCCAAATGATTCTTGCCTTGATTCAAATCATTGGAGATTTTTAATATACTTATATCAAATCCCAATAATGACAATCTTTTTTGTTACTCCAACGCAAAATAATGAGGCTCCACTGTTTGATTCTTTAATATAAAATTGGAGATTCATTGAATCATACCTCTTCTTGGTTTTGCGCGGTTTAATCTTCTTACAAATCAACCTCATCGGAATTGTTCATCGGACACTTTCTCGATTTTGCATTGTGATCCACACCACCACGTTTTCTACACTTACTCACGTACAAGGTACGAGGTCGTTTCATTTGGGGCTTTCCGATTCAGGTGTTGAGAAGTGTAGAAAATATGGTGGTGTGGGTCACAACGCAAAATCCTGGAAGTGTCTGGTGAAAAATTTCGATGAGGCTGATTTGGAAGAAGATCAAACTACGCAAAACCAAGAAGAGGTGTGGTTTGACTGAATCTCCAACTTTATATTAAAGAATCGAACAGAGGATCCTCACTATTTTGTGTTGTAGTAACAAAAAAGATTGCCACTGTTGGGTTTTGATATAAGTATCTTACAAAATCTCCAACGATTTGAATCAAGACAAGAACCATTTGAATCTAGGTAAAAAAATGATAAAGAATCAATGTATTCTGTTAAATTTGGATTATGGGACAAAACTTTTCGTTTTTGGTCCGCTAACTTAGGGCGAGTCCAAAACTGGTCCACTAATTACAATATTATCAATTTTAGTCCAGTAACTTAGGGCCGAGTCCAATATGAGGACAAATCGCCGGAAAGCCCCAAATTGAACGACCACGTGCCTTCCACGTGAGTAATTCCGGCCAACTTAATCAATTCCGGCGAAATTTGTCCTCAAATTGGACTCGGTCCTAAGTTACTGGACTAAAATTGATAATATCATAGTTAGTGGATCAGTTTTGGATTCGCCCTAAGTTAGCGGATAAAAAAAAAATAGACAAGATATTGGATTCTTGATTATCTATCTTCTCTTTATTTATGAATCGGTGTGATTTATTCAAAATTTATGATATTTTATTATGAAGATTTTGGTACAGATAAGAGAAGCAAAAAAAATGGATGAAAAATTATTTTGGGAAGAAATGAATCTGGCATAATAGAAAATTTTGATTTTCTTAAGAGAAGAAATAAAAGGGGTACAGTAAATTTTGGGAAGAAAAAAATCTTGCATAGTAGAAAACTTATTTTTTTAGTAATATATGATAAAGGAATTCGTAAAAAAATAAAAATAAAAATAAAATTTAGCGTGTTTTTGTCAGTGGAAAAAATTTAAGTTACAGAGTAAGATGTAAGGAATGAATAAAAAATATAAGTAACGTATTTTAGTTAGTCATGTGAGTGTGAGGTTGCGGAACACATCTCTATAAGAAAAGCCGTATTGAGTTATAAGAACTAGGGGATGTTAAGATGGAAATGAAGCTCATGAAGAGCAAGAGGAGAGCAGTTGAGTGAAAACCGAAAACTGCTAAATGTATTATTCCATCTTAATGAGTCAATTACATATTGAGAGTATTTATACTTCTATTCTAAACAAGCTTTTGCTCATTAACTTTCTAAGTAATCACTATCTATCTCATGTCCAATGCACGAGTGACATGTGTACAATCATACTTCTACATTCCCTCAAACTAGGCAATGGGAATCATGCCTAGCTTGGACAAAAGCAAACGAAATCGGGATACACCAAGCTATTTTGTTAGGGTATCAGCTAGTTGGTTCTTCGTAGAAACATGTTCCAATTGCCAAAAAAAAAAAAAAAAAAAAAAAATCCTTGAACTTACTCTTGATGATGTGGAAGTGTTCAGTTCGTTCATGGAACATCAGATTTTGGACAATGTGAGAAGCAACTTGATTATCACAAAAATACTTGTCAGGTTTAACAATAGGAATGTCCAAGTCCTTGGAGACATAAACAATCCAAATAAGCTCACACGTGGTACTTGTGAGTGCCCTGTACTCTGCCTCAACCGAGCTACGAGAAACAGTTGTTTGCATTTTGATTTTCCAAGAAACAAGACAAGTACTTATAAAAGCACAATAGCGAGAGATTTCTTGAATATGGGCAGAGCCCTAATCTGAGTCACAGTAACTAGTGAGAGAAAATGTGTTTGTGGAGCTGTAAAACAAACCAAGCTTAGGGGTGCCTTTAAGATACTTCAAGAGATGAACAACAACCTGCCAATGTTCAATTCAAGAGATGAACAACAGCCGGCCAATTTTTAGAACAAAGGGCTTGGACAAAGTGATTGAGTTGTTGAATAGCATATGTGATATTTGACCTTGTAAGGTTGAGATATAGCAAACGACCTCTCAATCTTCTATATTTATCAGCATCTGTCATCAATGTGCCAAAATTAGCAGAGAGTTTCAGGCTTGGGGGTAAGGGTGTAGAAAATGGTTTGCAATCATCTAGGCTTACATCTGTGAGGATATCAAGAATGTATTTGCGTTGATTGAGATGAGTACCTTGAGCATTTATGTTGATTTCCATGCCCAAAAAATATGTAGCAACACCTAGATCCTTTATTGTAAAAGCATCATGGAGATACTATTTTAAAGCAATATTGTTATCCTCAGAATTTCCCACGACCAATACATCATCAATATAGACCACTAGAGCCATGAAAGCAAGCCCTAAGGTGGCACAAAATTGATTATTCCATTGTCTAAAGGCTTGTTTCAAACTATATAAACTTCGAATTACCTTACACACCTGTCTGGTTTAGCTTTTGTATAGCCTGGAGGTGGGGTCATATAGACCTCCTTGTCTATATAACCATGCAGAAATGCATTGTTAATATTAAGCTGGTGGAGAGGCCAATTCTTAACAACAACAACAGTAATAAGCATCCTCATAGTGCCTTATTTGGCAACAGGTGTAAAACTGTCTTGGCAATCTTCCTCTGCTATTTGGTTGTATCCTTTGGCCACCAATCGAGCTTTGTGCCTTTCAACAGTCCCATCAGACTGAAGTTTGGTCTTGAAGACCCATTTGTAGCCAATTGCCTTTTAGAGGGTGGTAGATAAGTGAGCTCCCATTATTGTTATCCTCTAGTGCCTTGATCTCAGCATCCATGGCTTGACTCCAATGAGTGTGTTTCTTAGCTTCTGTATTAGATTTTAGACTCCTAATCTTTCCTTTAAACAAAAATAATAACACACTTATGTACAAAGACTTTTTTTTTTAAAATAAACTTCTAGTAACAAATAACCAATACATCACACTTCCACCCCCTCCCCCAAACTTAGTTGAAAACCAAAGTTTGTTTCTCTAAAACAACATTACATAACAACTAGGAGAGGTTATTCATTCTCAATTTCTTTGCCTATCATTTCATATCCATTTCTTTCTTCAAACATTCCCATATTTCACCCATATTGATCCCAAGATGTTTCTGACTACCTTCCAATCCTCCTCCCTCATACTCACTTAGTCCAATTGGGCCAAAGGCTTAAATTGAAAGGTTTTGGCTTGTAAAGTAGTGCTATCAAAGAAAAATCTATAAAGCTTGAATGTGCTAACTACGGGAAATTTACAAGTTTTTTTTATCAAAAGGAGAACATATTAAAGCTTAACAATAGGTTAGAAATAAAAAACCGCCTAAAATCATTTCCTAAGTCACAACATGTCTGATATATTCACAATAGAGAATCAGGGCAAGTTCTGGAGACGACCATATATAACCAAAGAATTCACACCGACAGGATGCATGTATTACTCCAAATATGGGAGTACAAAATTTGGCTTAAAACCCACAAGGTCATAATTGAACACAAGTCTCCAGTACGAGCTTAATTTTATCTTAATCACATATCATGCTCTATCATATGTCAAATTTTCAAATTTTACTCAAGAATCATGATCATCATTAACTAGTTGCATACTTGTCATTACCCTAATCTCTTGTCCTTAGACACACATCAAAACCAAAATGTAATCTCGGTTTTTCTTTTTCAACTGACTCAACTAAAATGCAAAGTACATAACAACTAAACATGATCCAATTCGCAAAGACAATGGCTCACAGGCCAGACGATCAATCAAGTAATTGGCTCACAGGCCATGCAACTAATGGCTCACAGGCCAACACTCAACAAATAAACAAGAAACTTGCAGCTAGCATAAAGCGAAAAAATTACAAGAAACTAAAGTTTCAAAGCGGCCAAGGCTCTCCCAAACTTGGTTGAAAACTAATATTTATGGGGAAAAGGAGTTGTACGCCTTGGTGCTTACTTATAATACTGCTACCGAGTTGGTGGTTGGATGTTATGTTTGCTCCAAAGTTGGCTATCGCGCCCCACCTGATGTCTTGTTATATCCATTATGCTCCACTGCTATGTTGATTTTGAGTCATGTTAGTTCCTACATACTTAGCAAAAACTATAAGAACACGCATAAAAATAAAAAAAATAACAATAAAAAAATTAAAATAAAATACGATAAACATCGGGATGCCTCCCAACAAGCGCCTTTGTTTTACGTCGTTGGCTCGACAAGTTCGCTCCCTTAGCGTTTGCTCCAAGGTGGTTTCCACATTGGTCCCAACCAATTTGGGCACTTTACTTCATTTCGCTTCTCACCTTCCTCTTTACGATGCCTCAAGATTTGGAAGTATTCACTTTATTCCTGCATCCCATCTCAAAGTTCTTTTCAACAAGAAAGTTAGTAGCATCAGGACATCCCATGGCATAAAAAATATTAAACTGAACAGTATGGCCATCAAATTCCATTGTGAGGGTTCCCTCACGAACGTCTATCTTTGTTTGAGAAGTGTTCAAGAACGGTCTCCCTAAAAAAATTGGTGTAGATGTGGATGTATCACCATTCATATCTAGCACATAGAAATCCGTAGGAAACACTAAGTCTCCTACCTCTACTAGCTCATCTTCTATAACCCCATCCGGGTATGAAGTACTATGATCAGCTAATTGAATAACTATCCTAGTTTTTTTAGTGGCCCAAGATTTAGTGCATGAAAAATCGAACGAGGCATAACATTTATTGATGCACCTAGATCTAGCATAGTTCGTTCTATGGTGTGATTACCTATCGTACAAGGTATTACAAACATATCTGGGTCCTTGTACTTTGGAGGAATGTTTTTTTGGAAGATGGCTGACACATTCTCTCCATAATTATCTTCTCGTCCCCCTTTAAACTGTGTTTGCTAGTGCATAAATCTTTAAGGAATTTAGCATACCTCGGGATTTGTTTGGTCGCGTCGATTAACGGAATGTTTATCTCGACCTTTCTGAATACATCCAAGATCTATTTTTCCTTGTTATCTTTCACTATCGTTGCAAGTCGATTAGGAAACGGAAGTGGTTGCGTCGGGACAGGTGGCAAAGGAGGCTGCTTCTTCTGACAGAGTGGCTCGGCCGAGACAGATGGTTCTTGGCCGAGAAGGGTTGGCAGAATGTTTGTGTCTCGGCCGAGACTGGGTGTCTCGACCGAGATTGATTGCTCGTCCTCTTTTTAAGTTCTATCAATTTTTCCGTCAACTACCTCTTCCGAACTTTGCCCGGGCTGTTTAGGCTCTCCAAGCTCAGTTCCACTCCTAAGTGTAATAGTACTCATGTTTCTTGGGTTGATCTCAGGCTAAGCTGATAATTTGTCACTGTTTGCATTCTCTAAACGACTCACGGCAGTAGCTAACTGACTCACTTAAGTCTCAAGGTTCTTGATGCTTGACAGTGTGTCCTTTTGGAATTGAATAGTGTTCGTTGCCAAGTTTTTGATGATGTCTTCTAAAGATGAATCGGGCGCTTAATCAGTCGGTTGCTTTCGTTGGTACATGACCCTTGGGAGGCGGTTTTGGTCTTCCGACAGCTGCGGCTGATTTCCATACCTCAAGTTGGGATGATCCCTCCACCCTGGATTGTAAGATTGAAAGTAGGGGTCATGCCTTCTCTGCCAAAAATTATCCATGCCAACTGCGTTAGCATGGGCATCGATCTCATCTCCTAGAATTCGGCACTCATCTCGAGTGTTCCAATGTACCATAAATACGACATGGCTTTATAACTGCCTTGCCCCCCCAAAGCAACTTTCATTACCAGATTCGTTAAGGCCTCAATCTTGTCATCTATGGATGAGTTGGTTGCCTCTCTCACAGACTTGATCGGTGCATCCCTATATCCAAATTACTACGAATTAGCAGTCATCTTTGATATAATTTCTCTGGCTGCATTTGGGGTTTTATCCACTAACACTGTCCCACTAGCTGAATCTATCATGTTCCGGTCTGCCAGTAATAATCCCTCATAGAAGTACTGGATTAACAGTTGATCGGTTATCGAATGGTGGGGACAGCTTGCCACCAGTTTCTTGAATCACTCCCAATGCTCATACAAATTCTCACTGTGCATCTGTCTGGCTCCACTTATCTCCTTTCTGAGGCTTGTTGCTCTAGATGCAGGAAAATATTTTTCCAAAAATTGCCTCTCCATCTCATCCCATGTAGTGATAGAGGCTAGGGGAAGATAGTAGAGTCAATCCTTGACCAAATCCTTCAAAGAGAAGGGGAAAGCCCGTAGTTTGATCGTCTCTTCACTAACAGTAGTAGGCTTCATACTTGAGGAGACAATGTGGAATTCCTTCAGATGTTTGTGGGGATCCTCGCCCGAGAGGCCATGGAATGAGGGCAACAGGTGGATTAGCCCAGATTTCAACTCAAATGTGGTGTTCTCTCTCAAGTTAGGGAAAGTGATGCATAAGGACTGGTACGTGGCGCCAGTGTTGGCCAATTCTTTCATAGACTTCTTGACCGCACTGTCGGGTGCAGTCAAATAAGATGTTTATTTACCTAACTATTCCTAACAGTAGCTAGAGTAAGTCAGGGTTCATCCCACAGAGAACAGGAATTAATCAATCAATCGTATTAACCAATTTTATATAAGTACTAATAATATAAATATAATATGGGGAGAGTTTTGATGAGATTTAATTAACTAATGCAAATAACAAGTAAACTAAAGATGAATTAACTAACGAATAAAAAGTATTCCCGCCTTTAACCCAGTATCCCCCTAGCCTGAATATCCATGTAACTAATGCAACTACTTAACTAATTAGTTCTGAGACCCCTACTCCAAGAATTAACAGGTACGCTTAGCTAACCCTTGTTACCCCTTAAGTATAATTAATCATAAGAACTTAGTAATTAATCCTATCCAATTAAGTAGTCCTAGGAGACGCTCGCTAGAACAATATTAATCAGACGCATAGGGAACTAAGGTAACGGAGTAGGTACGGTGTTGTACTCACAAACTCTGTATACATGTGACCGCGACTTTATGTTATCCTAGCGAGTAACCACTTTTTGCTACTTTTGGGCACAAACGCATAACAATTACGGATTATGAATTTATGACCTAGCGACAGCTATATGCCTATTATTAGGGTGATCAGTCCACATAACAAACATATAAAAGATAGAGTAATCCAATAACACAAGTAATCTCAAAACATAATTAAATTAAGCAATTACTGAATTAATTACATAAAGAACAGTCTAGGGTTCAACATAGTCAAAGACGGGAAAGTAAAGAGCTTAGCCGATCATAGCGATCGCTAAGAACAAAATAATAAAAGAAAACATAAAACTATAAAACCCGAGTTGTTGAATCTTGAATCTCCGTGTTCTTCAGAATTTCCACGTCCGAGCTCTTGAATCAATATAAAAGTGTGATTTTCGGACTTTTGGATCTTCTATTTTTAGTTGAGGATCAATTGGGCTCAATTTGGACTGAAAAAGGACTTATCCGCGTATGACTTGGGCTGGGCCGCCACTTGTCTCGGCCGAGAATTTCAGGCTCGGCCGAGCTGCCTATAAAAGTGGCTCGGCCGAGAATCTTTAACAGCCAATTTTACTTCTTTCGCTGACCTTCAAGCTCGGCCGAGACTAATTCCCAGCAATCTTGGATCAATTTTCCCTCAGTTTTTAACTTGCGAAACTTGTTCTCGCATCCAGTTTAAGTCGAGGTCGACTTTCTGGTATAATTTCACCTTAATGCTTCAAAACAAGTCAAACAACATTGATTTGTCCAATAATACCAATACAAGCACTACACGACTAATTATGCATGCAAATGTTATTAACTAGACAATTTAATCGACCTATTATGCACGCATAATTATGTGTACCACTTCTGCTGCCATGACTATCTGTATGTTTTCTAATTCAAAAATGATGGGTTCAGTTTCAGAATGTAAAGTTTCAGTTTCCTCTCGAATCTTTCTTGCTTGTTTCCTCAGAATTCGGTCTCCTCGAGTATTCTCCAGGTCGAATTGTAGATCTTTGTTATGGTATGAATGAGTAATCAATCACATCTGTAATAAGATGCAAATGAACAAGTGAATGCCAATAATATAAAGAAAAATATTAATGAAAATTAAACTAATAACGTCTAATACGAAAACACAATTAATTTCAACCGTTTTCCGGCAACGGCGCCAAAATTTTGGCCACACTGCCGGGTGCAGTCAAATTAATTATTTATTTTCCTAGCTTTCCTTTTCTAAATAGTAGAAAGGGTAAGTCAGGATCGATCCCACAGGGAACAGGAAAATTAACTATGTTTATGTATTTAACCTAGTTATGCAGATAATAATAAGATATAATATATATATATATAGTAAAGTATGAGGGGGAATTTGATTAGACTTAAGTAACTAAAGCAGATAACAAATAAACTAATAAACTAAAGACGAATTCAAATATGAGAAAGTATTCCCGCCTTTAACCTAGTATCCCCCTAGTCTGGATTATCCTCGTAATTAATGCAACTATTTGATAAATTAGTTCTGAAATCCCTTTTCCAAGAATTAACAAGTACACTATGCTAACCCTTGTTACCCCTTAGGTATAATTAATCACAGGTACGGTTAGCATTTAATCCTATCCGATTAAGTGGTCTTAGGATACGATCGCTAGAACACCGTTAATCAAACGCATAGAGTCCTAGGGCAACAGAATAGGTACGGTGTTGTACTCGCAAGCTCAGTACAAGTGACCGCGACTTATGTTATCCTAGCGAATAAATTCACTATTTGCTACTCGTAGACATAATTTCATAAAAATTACGGACAATGATTTATGGTTTAGCAACAATTATATGATTACTATCCTGGTGATCAATCCAAATAACAAAGCATATAAAAGATATAAATAAACCGAATAACATAAATAATCTCAGAACATAATTCAATCAAATAGTTACTGTAAGAACTACGAAAATATCATCATAAGGTTCAACATCAGTTAAAGACGATAAACAAAGACTTAGCCGATCACAGCGATGGCTAAGAATAAACTACTAATGAAGAAAATCATAAAAACTAAAAAACTCGAGATGTCGAATCTTGATTCTTTGTGCTCTTCGAAATTCCTAAGTCCACGCTCCAAAATCAATGTAAAAGTTGTATTTTCAGACTCGGGGTCTTCTTTTTATAGGTGGGGATGAATTAGGCCTAATTTGGGCTTGAAAAGGCAATTTGAGAGCAAATTCTGTTTTAACCAGATTTGTGTCTCGGTCGAGAATGGCTGTCTCGGCCGAGAGCCATGTATAAAATTCTTGACCGAGAATCAGTGTCTCGACCGAGCCAGTTCTCTAGCTGAAAATATGTGTTTCCACTGTTCTTTTGTCTCGGCCGAGCTCAACTTCCTTAGGCTTGACTCGATTTTGTTTCGTTTATAGACTTGCAAGACTTGTTTTCTATGTCCTTTCTTAGTCGAGATCAACTTTTCGATCTAGATTCACCCAAATAACTTCAAAACAAGTCAAACAACGTCAAATTGCCCAATAACACAAATATGAACAATATACAGTTAATTATGCATGCAAATATCACTAAATAAACACTTAACTTGACCTATTATGCATGCATAAACACGTGTACCAACAGTGGATCCTTAATACCACTGTGATTCATCATAAAAGCAGTGTATGTGGAATCAGGAACAAAAGAACATTTAGAAGGAATAAGGTCAGCTTTATTCGTGACGTAATCATCTAGATAAGCTGGTTTCTAAATTTGTCTATGACTTCATCTTAAAGGTAAGGCTGAAGTGTTGTCAGAATCTAGAAGTATAGGCTAGTGTTCATTATCATTAACAGAGGCTGGGGAGTGACAATCAGCATCATTAACAATAGGCAAGGGAACCATAGTGCCATGGGAAATAGAAGGAATAGCAGCATATGGAAACATATATTCCAAAAAATCCACATCCCTAGATATGATAACCTTGTGTTAATCCATATCGTAAAGACTATATGTTTTGTACCATGTGGATATCCAATCATAATGCATTTGTGAGCCTGGTGGAAAACTTGTTCTTATCAGGATGACCATTGGTAACATAGCTGAGACATCCAAAAGGTTTGAGTAGTTCATAAGCTGGGACCTGGCCAAACATAACTTCAAAATAGGATTTCCAGGAGAGAATGGATAGGGGTAATCTGTTTATCAGGTATGCATCTGTTAAAATGGAATACGACCAAAGATAGTTAGGAGTTGCAGATTCTGTCATCACAGCTCTTATTATTTCAAGCAAGTGTAAGTATTTCCTTTCTACGACCCTATTCTATTGTGGAGTATAAATGCATGTTCTCTGATGTAATATACCCATGTTGGAAAGGAGATCTTAACAGGCTTAGCAACAAAACTCATATCCATTGTCTATTCTGACTATCTTAACTGGATGTGCAAGTTGTATAGGTAATCATTCTGAGGAAAATACCAAGTGATGTAACGACTTGTTTCTTGGTAGGGAGTAGACAGATCCAAGTTGTTCTGCTATATCATCCACTACTGTTAAGAAATAAGGGGTGATGGTGATGCTGGGCTTGTTGTAAGAGCCCCAGATGTCTATATGAAAAAGCTCTAACACTCTTGTAGACTGAATACTGCTTCTAAGAAATGATGTTCTAGTTTATCTAGAAAAATGATAAATATCACAAGTTGTGAGAATTGATGATCTATCACCGTTAATGAGGTGTTGATTGTATTTTATATATATATATATTGTTACAACTTTATAAGGCATAAATCAAGGAATACAAATCAGAAAATAATATACAAAGATTACTTTCCTATATACAAAATATTCTAGAATTAAATCTCTAAATTTTGTGGGTTATCCTTATCAAACCCCCCATCCCTCCGCAAGCGATGCGTGGGATTAAGGCCGACGCAGAGCTTAGAATGTAGTAACTTGAAGGCTGGATGAGGCAAACCTTTTATAAATATATCAGCAACTTGCAAGTCAGACGGAATGAACTGAGGGGAAATCTTGCCAGAAGAAACCAACTCGCACACAAAATGAACGTCAAGATCGACGTGTTTAGCTTGCTTGTGTGCAACTGGATTTTGGTTAATAAAGATCGCATTTTTATTGTCGCAGAGAAGAGCAGGACATGAGGAGGGTGGAGGCGCAACTCATGTAATAAATTCACCACCCATACAAGTTGGCAGCGGCATTAGCCATAGCATGATACTTGGATTTGCAACTAGAACGAGAAACGATAGGTTCCTTCTTAGCACTCTATGAAACAAGATTTCTTCCCAAGAAGATGGAATAACCATATGTGGAGCGACGTGTTTTAACACAACGGGGCCAATCCGTGGTACACGCGTTTATTTATGCACTTTAAGTCTGTTAGAGTGATGAATGTGATGTTTGCGTGTAGAATGGAGAGTATTTGGGTTGTTTTAAGTGCCTTTGGACTATTTGACGTTTGTGTTTTCATTTTGAGCTAAATAGGTGATTTAAAGCTAAGTATTCGTACTCGGCCGGATGCACAACGAGGGAATGAAGCCCGGATGTTAAAAGGATGGAAAAATCGCCGGAAAATGAAGAACAGAGTACCGCGACCGCGGCAAAATGGCGCGGCCGCGGTCCAAGTGAAGGAATAAGCAGGAAATCTCTGGACAAGTACCGCGGCCGAGGCAGACTTGCGCGGCCGCGGCGTGGTGCTGGATCAGGAGCGGGCGCGGGCGCGGCCCATGAGCGCGGTCGCGGCCCTTAAGGCGGTTAATTAATCCTTGGGCCACAAGAGTTCCGTTTTAAAGCCCAGAATCGACCCAAATTGACTTTCTCTATAAAAAGGGATCCTTATGCTCGGAAATAGGAGACGAGAACATTACGAGAGAGCAAGATTGAGAGATTCCGGAGGAGACGAGCAATCAAGATCGGCAATACTCGGGTTTTCTAGTCCTTGGGTTTTCTAGTCCTTAAGTCTTTTCAATTATGTATTTTCAGTTTAATTTGTCTTGTGTCACCGCCATGAGCGGCTAGTAGGTTATTTCAGTCCTTAGTCGAGTCGAACCCTAGTTGTTATTATTTTGTGATATTTACGGTGATTATTAATCAGTTGATTTCTTAAAACGTTGTTATACTATTTACTTATCTTTCAATGCTTGTGTGTTTATATGCTAGATTGATCACCTAGGATTATAATTGCATAAGTAACGCTAGGTTATAATCGTAATCCGTAATTGTTACGAATCTATAGCCACTTAGTAGCGAATAGCGAGTGATATCGCTAGGGTAGTATATAGCTCGGTCTGAATGGGTCCGAGCTTACGAGGTCCACACCGTGTCTATCCCGTTATCCTAGTTCTCTAGGCGTCCGGTTAATGAGATCCAGAGAGCTTATTCTGAGGTCACTCAACTGGATAGACTAACCAAAGAGCTTGTTTTGGTTAGTTAAACATAAGGGATAACGAGGTTAGCAGAGCTTGTTGCTAACCTCGGGGTAGGAGTTTTAAGGATAAAATTGGTTAATAATTGCATCTATCACAGGGTAGTAATAACTAGGGGGAGATAAGATTAAGGGCTGGGATTCGTTATTTTGATAAGTAGAATAAGTCATAGTTAATTTGCTTAATTTCTATTTTAGGTCCTTAGTTAATATACATCAATTCACAAACCCCATTATTTATATATTTATATATATGTTGCTAGTATTAGGTTTTACTTAAACACTAAGATTCTTCCTGCTCCCTGTGGGATCGACCCTACTTACCACTTCTACGAGCTAGAAGGGTAGCTAGGTTTAATTAATTTTACCGCATCGCGACAGTGCGGTCAAATTTTGGCGCCGTTGCCGGGGAGCGGTGCAAGATTTTAAGTGTTTATTTTTATTAGTTCTATATTGAGTCTCGTAATTCTATTTCTTTTAGTATTTGCGTTACACTTGAACTCACTTAAGTTTCTTTTTGTTTTAGCAGTGAATGATCACTCGTTCACGCCAAAATAAAGAATTGCTTTTCGACCCTGAAATAACTCGTAGAGATCGCATCCTAAGAAGACAAGCAAGAGAGAATCTAGAAGAATTTGAAGCCTTACCCTTCGCCACCGAAAATTCCGCGTCTGAACCTGAGCAAGAAGCAATGGCAGCCGAAAGGACTATGCGGGAATTGGCCACCACTGGCACTACTCACCAGCCTCTATGCATAACTTTCCCTGACTTGGGGGAGGACACCACTTTCGAACTCCGATCAGGGTTAATTCACCTGTTACCCTCTTTCCATGGGTTAGCAGGAGAAGACCCGCACAAACATCTGAAGGAGTTCCACATCGTCTGTTCGAGTATGAAGCCGACGAAAGTCACTGAAGAACAGATAAAACTGCGGGCATTTCCTTTTTCTCTGAAGGATATGGCCAAGGATTGGCTCTACTACCTACCCTCAGCATCTATAAAAACTTGGGAGAAAATGGAGACCCAGTTCTTGGAGAAGTACTTTCAGGCATCTAAGGCCACGAACATCCGGAAGGAAATCAGTGGGGCGGTACAACTGCCCGGAGAAACTTTGTACGAGTATTGGGAACGCTTTGAAAAGCTGGTGGCTAGATGTCCCCAACATCAGATCACAGAACAGTTGCTCATCCAGTACTTTTATGAAGGGCTGACGCAGTCAAACCGGAACATGCTGGACTCTGCCAGTGGGGGAGACCTATGTGACAAAACCCCGACAGCTGCTAGAGCACTCATTTCGAAAATGACGGCTAAGACTCAACAATTCGGGACACGGGATGTTTCAACACGGATAGTGAGGGAGGTGAACGATTCTCAAATGGATGCGAAGATTGATCAGCTTACCAAAATGGTCCAGAAGGCTGTTTTGGGGGGGAGCTCAAATATCCGACCCTGTCGAATATGCGATACTACCGATCACACAACCGATAATTGCGAAGTTCTGGGTAATGAGCTAGAAGCACACGCCAATGTTGTCGGAACTGGAAACTTCCAAGGCCGAAAGTACGACCCATATTCCCAGTCGTACAACCCAGGATGGAGGGATCATCCGAATTTCAGCTATGGAAATCAGCAAGGCCAGTCAAGTGGGCAAAACAGACCTCCACCACCTAGAGGTATGTATTATACAAAGCAGCCAGCCGAACAAGCACCCGACTCATCATTGGCGGATATTGTGAAGACTTTAGCAACAAACACTGTGCAATTTCAAAAGGATGCAACATCAAGCATCAAGAATCTCGAGACACAGATGAGCCAGATGGCAACTGCTATAAGTCGACTAGAGAATATGCAGAGTGGCAAACTGCCATCACAACCTGAAATGAACCCTAGAAATGTCAGTGCCATCACATTGAGGAGTGGTAACTAGCTTGGAGAGCTTAAGAAGCCCGGGCAACCATTGGAAGATGATAAGAACGACATTTCGGAGAGGACAACCGCAGACAGAGCCGCGACCGCGGCAGACATGCGCGGCCGCGGCCAACTCGACGTTCCTGAAGAGAAATTCTCTGTAGAAGTTGCGCGACCGCGGCAACCCAGCGCGGCCGCGGCCCCTGTTCAGCAGAAATCAACACATCCTGCATCCATTCCGCCTCCGCCACTTCCTTTCCCCAGTCGCATGATCAGACCGACACGACCTGACAAAGAGAAGGAGATATTAGAGGTGTTTCGAAAGGTTGACATCAACATCCCCTTGATCGATGCTATCAAGCAAATTCCCAGATACGCCAAGTTCCTAAAGGAGCTATGCACCAACAAGCGTAAACTCAAGGGGGATGAAAAGGTCCTGATGGGAGAAAACGTCTCAGCAATCTTCCAAAAGAAGATGCCACCCAAATGTAAGGACCCAGGTATGTTTGTCATTCCTTGTAGAATAGAGGGCATAAACATTGAATGTGCCATGCTAGACCTAGGAGCATCCATCAACATAATGCCAAGAACAATATTTCATGCATTAAAACTAGGACCACTGAAAGAAACTAGGATAGTACTTCAGTTAGCAGATCGTAGTAACACATACCCCGATGGTCTAATCGAAGACGTCTTAGTTGAAGTAGGTGACCTAGTATTCCCCGCTGACTTCTATGTTTTGGACATGCAAGGAGATTCCTCTACATTTTCTCCAATTTTGTTAGGGCGGCCGTTTCTGAACACCGCCCAAACAAAGATTGACGTCGGTAAAGGGACTCTGACTATGGAATTTGATGGCCACATCGTTAAGTTAAATATTTATGATGCTATCGGACATCCTGAAGATGCTAATTCTGTTTTCTCACCTGATGCGACTAACCCTTTTGTTGAGAATGATTGTGAGAATAGGTGCAGGGTTAAGCTGAATTGGTCCGCATTGGTGCGGCATCGTAAAAAGGAAGATGAAAGGCGGAATGGGGTAAAGTGCCTGAATTGGTCTGGGCCCATGTGGAAACCACCTTGGCGCAAACGCTGAGGGAATATGCAGCCGTCGAGCCAACGACGTAAAACAACAGCGCTTGTTGGGAGGCAACCCAATGTTTACGGTTTTTTTTAATTATTTCGTTTTCTTTTATTCAGCATTAGATTAGTTCTCTTTCATGTTTTTTGCATTTTTACATAATAAGGATTACCATAAAACACAAGACGGAGGATGATCGTCGGGCACAGATGCAGACGTGGTCAGAGCAACAGCAGGAATGGCAGAGGCAGCAAGAAACTCAGTGGAAATACATGCAGTCCTTTTGGGGACAAGGGGGCATCCACCCCCGCTGCCGCCTCAGTAAAGCACTGTAAGTACGTACCAAGCCGCACCACTTTTTCTTCCCTCAAACTCTGGTTTTCAACCAAGTTTGGGGGAGGGGGGGTGTGACGTGGGGCGACTTGGTAGCGTTTCTAATATGCTGTCCGTTTCTATTTTGTTTGTTGGGCCTGTGAGCCATTAGTTGAGGATTGGGCCTGTGTGCCATTGATAGTATGTGGGCCTGTGAGCCGTAGTCATCTGTTTCGTTATTTTGTTTTGTGGAGTCTTTATGATTTATTGTGTTTATTTTGGTAGAGTCTAGATCGAGTCTAGGAAGGGAAAAGAAAACTGAATTGTGTTGTAAAGATAAAATTAACACATTAAGGTGATGATAAGTTGGCAATGAGTTCATGATGATTGTTGTTAAAACTTGTTTTGAATAGCATATAATAGAGCATGACGGGTAATGGATATGAAATTGCGCTGTAATTCGCAACATTGATCAGTAAAATTGCCTTGTGAGGACTTGAGCCTATTTTGTACCTCCAGTCTTGGAGTAACTTGTACAAATTCTTTCGGTGTGATTTTCATTGATTATGTGCATATAGACCCTAGAACTTGCCTTGCATGTCTGTCGTGAATAAGTCAATGTGTGTTGTGGCTTAGAAAGTGATCTTAGGCATTTCTTGATTAGCCTATTTCAGACACTCAACATAATTACCTTTTTGACCGCAAACTTGAAAAAGTAATTTCCCTTAGTTAGCCCAGTTGAGCCGTGAGCCTATCACTTGTTAGCCGAATATTACAAGCCGAATATCTTTCCAATTGGCCTTTGACCTTATTGGACTAATCTAGTTAAGAGGGAGGCGAAAGGAGATGTAGTTGGGAATGTTATTTGGGATTCCTATGGGCTGAAAAAGGGGAGTGAAATGAGAAATGAAAAGGGAATTGGTGATAGAGAATTCAAGAAGGTTTCCATCCTATGTGCTAAAAAGCTTAGACTTGTTAATGTGTACAATGCAAAAGCAAGGAAAGAAATGAGGATGGGAGTAAGAAAAGTGCTTAGTTAAAAAAAGAAAAAAAAAAAAAAAGAGAAGCACTTGGTTGTAACGGATGCGGACGTGGGGAGAAGAAGTCATCCCTTGGGGTGATTTACTGAGTTTTGGAGAGTGAGATGTGAGTAATTGTTTTGAGGGGTGGTTGAGTAGGAATAACTCGGTTAGTCCACATTTTAGTCACTTTCATCCAAATTTTATCCTACCTTACCTAAGCCTTTATTACAACCGAATTAAAGACCTTTTTGATTCTTTGCCACACATGCTGAGTACTAGGTCCGACTTAAATAATAGGCAAGCATATGATGGTCGTTGCATATAAGTCAGTGTGAGTGTAGTACTTTACATACCTTAAACACTTGAGAGAAGAGTGATACACAATTCCGGTGAGGATCAATTGTTGAAAATCATAAGCAATGAAAGTAGTTGAAGTTGCTCTGTCAAATATGCTCGGTTACATCATGTTGCTATGTTTTATTGGAAAACCTTTCTGAAACTCGTAATTGCCACTTAAAGTGCCTTAAAACCCGTGTCTTGATTGTTGTTTGATTTAGATTTGTTCGGGACGAACAAAGGGTTAAGTTTGGGGGATTTTGGTACACGCGTTTATTTATGCACTTTAAGTCTGTTAGAGTGATGAATTGTGATGTTTGCGTGTAGAATGGAGAGTATTTGGGTTGTTTTAAGTGCCTTTGGACTATTTGACGTTTTTGTTTTCATTTTGAGCTAAATAGGTGATTTAAAGCTAAGTATTCGTACTCGGCCGGATGCACAACGAGGGAATGAAGCCCGGATGTCAAAAGGATGGAAAAATCGCCGGAAAATGAAGAACAGAGTACCGCGACCGCGGCAAAATGGCGCGGCCGCGGTCCAAGTGAAGGAATAAGCAGGAAATCTCTGGACAAGTACCGCGGCCGAGGCAGACTTGCGCGGCCGCGGCGTGGTGCTGGATCAGGAGCGGGCGCGGGCGCGGCCCATGAGCGCGGTCGCGGCCCTTAAGGCGGTTAATTAATCCTTGGGCCACAAGAGTTCCGTTTTAAAGCCCAGAATCGACCCAAATTGACTTTCTCTATAAAAAGGGATCCTTATGCTCGGAAATAGGAGACGAGAACATTACGAGAGAGCAAGATTGAGAGATTCCGGAGGAGACGAGCAATCAAGATCGGCAATACTCGGGTTTTCTAGTCCTTGGGTTTTCTAGTCCTTAAGTCTTTTCAATTATGTATTTTCAGTTTAATTTGTCTTGTGTCACCGCCATGAGCGGCTAGTAGGTTATTTCAGTCCTTAGTCGAGTCGAACCCTAGTTGTTATTATTTTGTGATATTTACGGTGATTATTAATCAGTTGATTTCTTAAAACGTTGTTATACTATTTACTTATCTTTCAATGCTTGTGTGTTTATATGCTAGATTGATCACCTAGGATTATAATTGCATAAGTAACGCTAGGTTATAATCGTAATCCGTAATTGTTACGAATCTATAGCCACTTAGTAGCGAATAGCGAGTGATATCGCTAGGGTAGTATATAGCTCGGTCTGAATGGGTCCGAGCTTACGAGGTCCACACCGTGTCTATCCCGTTATCCTAGTTCTCTAGGCGTCCGGTTAATGAGATCCAGAGAGCTTATTCTGAGGTCACTCAACTGGATAGACTAACCAAAGAGCTTGTTTTGGTTAGTTAAACATAAGGGATAACGAGGTTAGCAGAGCTTGTTGCTAACCTCGGGGTAGGAGTTTTAAGGATAAAATTGGTTAATAATTGCATCTATCACAGGGTAGTAATAACTAGGGGGAGATAAGATTAAGGGCTGGGATTCGTTATTTTGATAAGTAGAATAAGTCATAGTTAATTTGCTTAATTTCTATTTTAGGTCCTTAGTTAATATACATCAATTCACAAACCCCATTATTTATATATTTATATATATGTTGCTAGTATTAGGTTTTACTTAAACACTAAGATTCTTCCTGCTCCCTGTGGGATCGACCCTACTTACCACTTCTACGAGCTAGAAGGGTAGCTAGGTTTAATTAATTTTACCGCATCGCGACAGTGCGGTCAAATTTTGGCGCCGTTGCCGGGGAGCGGTGCAAGATTTTAAGTGTTTATTTTTATTAGTTCTATATTGAGTCTCGTAATTCTATTTCTTTTAGTATTTGCGTTACACTTGAACTCACTTAAGTTTCTTTTTGTTTTAGCAGTGAATGATCACTCGTTCACGCCAAAATAAAGAATTGCTTTTCGACCCTGAAATAACTCGTAGAGATCGCATCCTAAGAAGACAAGCAAGAGAGAATCTAGAAGAATTTGAAGCCTTACCCTTCGCCACCGAAAATTCCGCGTCTGAACCTGAGCAAGAAGCAATGGCAGCCGAAAGGACTATGCGGGAATTGGCCACCACTGGCACTACTCACCAGCCTCTATGCATAACTTTCCCTGACTTGGGGGAGGACACCACTTTCGAACTCCGATCAGGGTTAATTCACCTGTTACCCTCTTTCCATGGGTTAGCAGGAGAAGACCCGCACAAACATCTGAAGGAGTTCCACATCGTCTGTTCGAGTATGAAGCCGACGAAAGTCACTGAAGAACAGATAAAACTGCGGGCATTTCCTTTTTCTCTGAAGGATATGGCCAAGGATTGGCTCTACTACCTACCCTCAGCATCTATAAAAACTTGGGAGAAAATGGAGACCCAGTTCTTGGAGAAGTACTTTCAGGCATCTAAGGCCACGAACATCCGGAAGGAAATCAGTGGGGCGGTACAACTGCCCGGAGAAACTTTGTACGAGTATTGGGAACGCTTTGAAAAGCTGGTGGCTAGATGTCCCCAACATCAGATCACAGAACAGTTGCTCATCCAGTACTTTTATGAAGGGCTGACGCAGTCAAACCGGAACATGCTGGACTCTGCCAGTGGGGGAGACCTATGTGACAAAACCCCGACAGCTGCTAGAGCACTCATTTCGAAAATGACGGCTAAGACTCAACAATTCGGGACACGGGATGTTTCAACACGGATAGTGAGGGAGGTGAACGATTCTCAAATGGATGCGAAGATTGATCAGCTTACCAAAATGGTCCAGAAGGCTGTTTTGGGGGGGAGCTCAAATATCCGACCCTGTCGAATATGCGATACTACCGATCACACAACCGATAATTGCGAAGTTCTGGGTAATGAGCTAGAAGCACACGCCAATGTTGTCGGAACTGGAAACTTCCAAGGCCGAAAGTACGACCCATATTCCCAGTCGTACAACCCAGGATGGAGGGATCATCCGAATTTCAGCTATGGAAATCAGCAAGGCCAGTCAAGTGGGCAAAACAGACCTCCACCACCTAGAGGTATGTATTATACAAAGCAGCCAGCCGAACAAGCACCCGACTCATCATTGGCGGATATTGTGAAGACTTTAGCAACAAACACTGTGCAATTTCAAAAGGATGCAACATCAAGCATCAAGAATCTCGAGACACAGATGAGCCAGATGGCAACTGCTATAAGTCGACTAGAGAATATGCAGAGTGGCAAACTGCCATCACAACCTGAAATGAACCCTAGAAATGTCAGTGCCATCACATTGAGGAGTGGTAACTAGCTTGGAGAGCTTAAGAAGCCCGGGCAACCATTGGAAGATGATAAGAACGACATTTCGGAGAGGACAACCGCAGACAGAGCCGCGACCGCGGCAGACATGCGCGGCCGCGGCCAACTCGACGTTCCTGAAGAGAAATTCTCTGTAGAAGTTGCGCGACCGCGGCAACCCAGCGCGGCCGCGGCCCCTGTTCAGCAGAAATCAACACATCCTGCATCCATTCCGCCTCCGCCACTTCCTTTCCCCAGTCGCATGATCAGACCGACACGACCTGACAAAGAGAAGGAGATATTAGAGGTGTTTCGAAAGGTTGACATCAACATCCCCTTGATCGATGCTATCAAGCAAATTCCCAGATACGCCAAGTTCCTAAAGGAGCTATGCACCAACAAGCGTAAACTCAAGGGGGATGAAAAGGTCCTGATGGGAGAAAACGTCTCAGCAATCTTCCAAAAGAAGATGCCACCCAAATGTAAGGACCCAGGTATGTTTGTCATTCCTTGTAGAATAGAGGGCATAAACATTGAATGTGCCATGCTAGACCTAGGAGCATCCATCAACATAATGCCAAGAACAATATTTCATGCATTAAAACTAGGACCACTGAAAGAAACTAGGATAGTACTTCAGTTAGCAGATCGTAGTAACACATACCCCGATGGTCTAATCGAAGACGTCTTAGTTGAAGTAGGTGACCTAGTATTCCCCGCTGACTTCTATGTTTTGGACATGCAAGGAGATTCCTCTACATTTTCTCCAATTTTGTTAGGGCGGCCGTTTCTGAACACCGCCCAAACAAAGATTGACGTCGGTAAAGGGACTCTGACTATGGAATTTGATGGCCACATCGTTAAGTTAAATATTTATGATGCTATCGGACATCCTGAAGATGCTAATTCTGTTTTCTCACCTGATGCGACTAACCCTTTTGTTGAGAATGATTGTGAGAATAGGTGCAGGGTTAAGCTGAATTGGTCCGCATTGGTGCGGCATCGTAAAAAGGAAGATGAAAGGCGGAATGGGGTAAAGTGCCTGAATTGGTCTGGGCCCATGTGGAAACCACCTTGGCGCAAACGCTGAGGGAATATGCAGCCGTCGAGCCAACGACGTAAAACAACAGCGCTTGTTGGGAGGCAACCCAATGTTTACGGTTTTTTTTAATTATTTCGTTTTCTTTTATTCAGCATTAGATTAGTTCTCTTTCATGTTTTTTGCATTTTTACATAATAAGGATTACCATAAAACACAAGACGGAGGATGATCGTCGGGCACAGATGCAGACGTGGTCAGAGCAACAGCAGGAATGGCAGAGGCAGCAAGAAACTCAGTGGAAATACATGCAGTCCTTTTGGGGACAAGGGGGCATCCACCCCCGCTGCCGCCTCAGTAAAGCACTGTAAGTACGTACCAAGCCGCACCACTTTTTCTTCCCTCAAACTCTGGTTTTCAACCAAGTTTGGGGGAGGGGGGGTGTGACGTGGGGCGACTTGGTAGCGTTTCTAATATGCTGTCCGTTTCTATTTTGTTTGTTGGGCCTGTGAGCCATTAGTTGAGGATTGGGCCTGTGTGCCATTGATAGTATGTGGGCCTGTGAGCCGTAGTCATCTGTTTCGTTATTTTGTTTTGTGGAGTCTTTATGATTTATTGTGTTTATTTTGGTAGAGTCTAGATCGAGTCTAGGAAGGGAAAAGAAAACTGAATTGTGCTGTAAAGATAAAATTAACACATTAAGGTGATGATAAGTTGGCAATGAGTTCATGATGATTGTTGTTAAAACTTGTTTTGAATAGCATATAATAGAGCATGACGGGTAATGGATATGAAATTGCGCTGTAATTCGCAACATTGATCAGTAAAATTGCCTTGTGAGGACTTGAGCCTATTTTGTACCTCCAGTCTTGGAGTAACTTGTACAAATTCTTTCGGTGTGATTTTCATTGATTATGTGCATATAGACCCTAGAACTTGCCTTGCATGTCTGTCGTGAATAAGTCAATGTGTGTTGTGGCTTAGAAAGTGATCTTAGGCATTTCTTGATTAGCCTATTTCAGACACTCAACATAATTACCTTTTTGACCGCAAACTTGAAAAAGTAATTTCCCTTAGTTAGCCCAGTTGAGCCGTGAGCCTATCACTTGTTAGCCGAATATTACAAGCCGAATATCTTTCCAATTGGCCTTTGACCTTATTGGACTAATCTAGTTAAGAGGGAGGCGAAAGGAGATGTAGTTGGGAATGTTATTTGGGATTCCTATGGGCTGAAAAAGGGGAGTGAAATGAGAAATGAAAAGGGAATTGGTGATAGAGAATTCAAGAAGGTTTCCATCCTATGTGCTAAAAAGCTTAGACTTGTTAATGTGTACAATGCAAAAGCAAGGAAAGAAATGAGGATGGGAGTAAGAAAAGTGCTTAGTTAAAAAAAGAAAAAAAAAAAAAAGAGAAGCACTTGGTTGTAACGGATGCGGACGTGGGGAGAAGAAGTCATCCCTTGGGGTGATTTACTGAGTTTTGGAGAGTGAGATGTGAGTAATTGTTTTGAGGGGTGGTTGAGTAGGAATAACTCGGTTAGTCCACATTTTAGTCACTTTCATCCAAATTTTATCCTACCTTACCTAAACCTTTATTACAACCGAATTAAAGACCTTTTTGATTCTTTGCCACACATGCTGAGTACTAGGTCCGACTTAAATAATAGGCAAGCATATGATGGTCGTTGCATATAAGTCAGTGTGAGTGTAGTACTTTACATACCTTAAACACTTGAGAGAAGAGTGATACACAATTCCGGTGAGGATCAATTGTTGAAAATCATAAGCAATGAAAGTAGTTGAAGTTGCTCTGTCAAATATGCTCGGTTACATCATGTTGCTATGTTTTATTGGAAAACCTTTCTGAAACTCGTAATTGCCACTTAAAGTGCCTTAAAACCCGTGTCTTGATTGTTGTTTGATTTAGATTTGTTCGGGACGAACAAAGGGTTAAGTTTGGGGGATTTTGGTACACGCATTTATTTATGCACTTTAAGTCTGTTAGAGTGATGAATTGTGATGTTTGCGTGTAGAATGGAGAGTATTTGGGTTGTTTTAAGTGCCTTTGGACTATTTGACGTTTGTGTTTTCATTTTGAGCTAAATAGGTGATTTAAAGCTAAGTATTCGTACTCGGCCGGATGCACAACGAGGGAATGAAGCCCGGATGTCAAAAGGATGGAAAAATCGCCGGAAAATGAAGAACAGAGTACCGCGACCGCGGCAAAATGGCGCGGCCGCGGTCCAAGTGAAGGAATAAGCAGGAAATCTCTGGACAAGTACCGCGGCCGAGGCAGACTTGCGCGGCCGCGGCGTGGTGCTGGATCAGGAGCGGGCGCGGGCGCGGCCCATGAGCGCGGTCGCGGCCCTTAAGGCGGTTAATTAATCCTTGGGCCACAAGAGTTCCGTTTTAAAGCCCAGAATCGACCCAAATTGACTTTCTCTATAAAAAGGGATCCTTATGCTCGGAAATAGGAGACGAGAACATTACGAGAGAGCAAGATTGAGAGATTCCGGAGGAGACGAGCAATCAAGATCGGCAATACTCGGGTTTTCTAGTCCTTGGGTTTTCTAGTCCTTAAGTCTTTTCAATTATGTATTTTCAGTTTAATTTGTCTTGTGTCACCGCCATGAGCGGCTAGTAGGTTATTTCAGTCCTTAGTCGAGTCGAACCCTAGTTGTTATTATTTTGTGATATTTACGGTGATTATTAATCAGTTGATTTCTTAAAACGTTGTTATACTATTTACTTATCTTTCAATGCTTGTGTGTTTATATGCTAGATTGATCACCTAGGATTATAATTGCATAAGTAACGCTAGGTTATAATCGTAATCCGTAATTGTTACGAATCTATAGCCACTTAGTAGCGAATAGCGAGTGATATCGCTAGGGTAGTATATAGCTCGGTCTGAATGGGTCCGAGCTTACGAGGTCCACACCGTGTCTATCCCGTTATCCTAGTTCTCTAGGCGTCCGGTTAATGAGATCCAGAGAGCTTATTCTGAGGTCACTCAACTGGATAGACTAACCAAAGAGCTTGTTTTGGTTAGTTAAACATAAGGGATAACGAGGTTAGCAGAGCTTGTTGCTAACCTCGGGGTAGGAGTTTTAAGGATAAAATTGGTTAATAATTGCATCTATCACAGGGTAGTAATAACTAGGGGGAGATAAGATTAAGGGCTGGGATTCGTTATTTTGATAAGTAGAATAAGTCATAGTTAATTTGCTTAATTTCTATTTTAGGTCCTTAGTTAATATACATCAATTCACAAACCCCATTATTTATATATTTATATATATGTTGCTAGTATTAGGTTTTACTTAAACACTAAGATTCTTCCTGCTCCCTGTGGGATCGACCCTACTTACCACTTCTACGAGCTAGAAGGGTAGCTAGGTTTAATTAATTTTACCGCATCGCGACAGTGCGGTCAATCCGCATCAGAATAACCAATCAAAGTATAATTGGGACGAGAGGCAAAAAGCAAGACCAAAGTGAAGAGTGCCCTTGACATATCTTAAAATGCGCTTGACCACAAGACAATGATAATTATTTGGAGCATAAAGAAATTAACTGACCAAATTGATTGCGTAGGATAAATCTGGCCTAGTAATAGTGAGGTACTGCAAAGCACCGTCCAAAAAACGATATAAAATGGGGTCACTAAAGGGTGAACCATCGGATTCCAAGGACTGCCCGACAGCCAAGGGTGTGGCGACTGGTTTGGAATATGACATAGAGGCACGATACAGAATATCCTTCGCATATTTGGTCTGACCCAAAAATAGACCACCGTCTGTATAAGTAATCTCGAGTCACAAAAAATAGTTCAAGCGGCCCAGGTCCTTAATTGCAAATTCCTTGTGAATTTGAGTGACAAAATGCTGGAGAAAGGATTCATTATTACCTGTGAGAATGATATCATCAACATATAATAATAGATAAATCAGCATGGAATCCTTATGATAAACAAATACGGAGGAGTCAACGCGACTAGCTGAAAAACCCATAGCAAGTAAAAAAGAACTGAACCAATGAAACCAGGCCAAGGGAGCGTGGCGGAGCCCATATAAAGCCTTCTTGAGGTGGCAAACATGATTTGGAAACCGTGGGTCTACAAAACTGGGTAGTTGAGCCATAAAAACATGTTTCGAGAGAACCCCATTAAGAAACACATTTTTAACATCAAGTTGATGTAAACCCCAACGATGATGCACAACAAGAGCAAGAATGATGCGAACAGTGGAAACTTTAACAACGGGACTGGAAGTATGAGAAAAATCCAAACCTGGTATTTGAGTAACGCCCTGGGCAACGAGTCGGGCGCTATGTCGCTCAATAGAACCATCAACATGATATTTGGTACGATATACCCATTTGGAGCCGACAATATTAGCAGTAGACGGGCAGGGGACCGAGTCCTAAATATCATTATTATGTAAAGCATCAATTTCATCTTTCATTGCAGATAGCCATTCAGGAGACTTAGATGCAGACTTGAACCCTTTGGGTTCGGAAGAGGCAGCGAGCGCAAACAGAAGACCTGTAGTAGCCAAAGAAACAGGATATTTAGGTTTAAAAATTCCGGATTTGGAGTGAGTTACCATAGGATCCGAAAAAGCATCAAGTGAGGGGTTATGTTGAACTGGTGAAACATGCGGTGGTGGTGGTGCGCCGTTTGCCGCTGTTTGCGAGATAACAGCTCGGGTGTGGTTGCTTTCGGGGGTGGAGGTAGCAGCTCGGTCGCCACAGGAGCAGGTGTTGGGGCAGCAGAGGCGGCAGAGGCAGATTGTTGACGTGCCAGGACGACAAGTGACGGCGGCACAAGTGGAGTGTCATCAGCCGGGCAAAGAGTAGAAGGTCGTACAAGAGGTGGTTCAGCAAAGGAAGGGACATCCTTAGAACCTGTATATGAAACAGAAGATAAGGTGCCGGAGAACGGGAAAACTGTTTCATTGAAAGTGGTATAGCGGGTGATGAAAACACGTGATGTCCCGGGATCAAGACACCGAAATCCTTTATGTCTCGCACTATAGCCAATAAAAATACGAAGACGACTTTTTAGAGAAAGCTTATCCTGCAAATAATCTTTAAGATAAGGAAAAACCCGGCGACCAGAAGGCCTAAAATTAGCATAAATATGCTGAGTATGATATAACGGCTCAAAATGAGACTTATTGTCCAAAATAGGCGTCGGCAAGTGATTAATCACATAAGTTGTGGTAGCAAATGCATCAAACCAAAAAGAAGCAGGAGTATGAGTGAACTTGTCCCGAAAAGCTGTTAAAAAATGTTTATTTCCGCATAGCTTTTTTCCTCGCAAGCGTACGAGAAAGACAGAGGTAGTAATAAGTCGAATCTACAAGGAGGATAATCTCGTCTAGCACACTAAAATTCAATTGATTAGTAAATTTAGACTAAGTGGAAAAGTAGAGTTTGATTAATTAATTCCTTGAAATATTGAAGATGCTACTATGATTTAAGAAATACTCTCAACTAAAAGCGGGTTTCTAAGGTAAGGTTTCACCTATTTCCTAGAAATTATGCCTTGCGATTACTAATTAAACGAGGGGTTGTGGTGGAAGGTTTTGTTCCAATTTGGGGATCCAAGCGGGTAACAAGAGGGATTTCTACCAAATTAACCAAATATCACCTAATTTACTCCAATCCCAATCATTATGGACAATAATGGAATTACTAGACCTAGAGGTGAGTAAATTATGAAAGTAACTTAGTTAATCCCCAAAATCCCACCCCAAGAGGATTTATCCTAGGGAGCAAAGCCCTAAAACATCCTACAAGATCAATACACACGATTCAGGTTCCTCCTTCGCCCCTCATGGGCCTTCACGGAGAACTAATATATTATCGGTTAGCTACGCCTAGAATATAAGCCATACAATTCCATAGTATTGATTCCAAACACAAATAATCCCCATAATTTAGTCAATAATCAACAAGAATTATAAATTCTAGGGTTAGGTTACTCCCAACCCTAGAAACCTCAACTAACTACTCACAAATCATGAATATATCAACAAGAACACAATAAATACATAGACTAAGCATTAAATGGGATGGAGATGAGTGTAATAAATGAAAATGCAATAAATGATATGAGAGGGGATAAAAAAGCTTAGTCTAGCATAATTGCTCCAATTGATCTTCAATTCTTATTTGTAGTTGGATTTCGCCTACAATACCCGAAAAGCCCTAAAATCCTTCAAGTCTTCAAGAACCCTAAGTGAATTCTAGAAGAGAAAATGAAGAACCCTAGTTCTAGAGAGAAAAGTAGGAGAAAAGCTTTAGAGAGAGAGAGAGAAATTAGACTACTTGCAAAAATCTGAAAATTAGAGAATGGTTCACAAGTTGTTTGGAATAAAGGGGGAGGGGGTATTTATACACACCCACTCCCGACACATACAAAGATGAAAAATCTACTGAAAAAGTCCCTATAAGTAAGGTCAAATAGTAAAAAATAATTTAAAACACAAGGGATTGTAAGTTGTTGGTCGAACCCCCCTTCGTGCACTTGACTCGGCCTTCACACGAATTTTGGAAAGAATCGGCTCAGAATTGGCTCTCGGTCCAAACATGAAAGTTTTAGGTCTTCGCCACTTGAATTACTTGAATCAGAGCTCGAACGAAGAAGTACGGCCGAAAAACAAAAACCATGCGAGACAGGGGAGCCGGCCGCGAACCGCCGGGATCGCTGCCGGTCTAGCAGCCGGGCCTGTTGGGTTGGCGGCTGAAATTTAGGTCTCACACTAGACCATCTATCGGTGGTCCTGCCGGTCCGGTAGTGGCTCCGGTTGTTGGTCTGTTGCTCCTATTTTGCACCTCCGTCTTCCGTCGCTGTTTCGGACCCCTTTCTCTCGTTTTCTCGACCCGACCCCTTCACGACTTTTGTTCGTGACTTGACGAACTTTGATTTAAGCTATTGTTGGGTCTGATTCAAGTTTGTTTGGGCCTCAGTTTGCGGGCTGGAACACGAAGTATGTGCGATTGCCCTTGTCATCATTCTTTCTTCGATTCGGGGTCTTTCTATCCATTTTCTTGCCTCGACTTCTTCACGAACTTTTCTCGTGACTCAATGATATTTTGTTTGGGCTTGACCCTGACCCATTTTGGACCTGTTTGAGCCTCAAAATATGGGTCGGAGTTTGAAAATAGATTTGAACAATCTTCTAAATTTCTTCGAATTTTCTAACCTTCAAAATACGACTCAAAAACACACAAAAGCGCATCAAAACATATTAAAAAGGAAAATTAACACGAAAATCCAACAAAGCACAAAATCGCATATGGACATATCAATTACACGTAATTTCTTACAAAATATGAACGTGAAAAGTGCAAGAAAAATGGTAATTTTTACGTTCATCAATGAGCATGAAGCATCATAGACAAACCCGTTTCGGTGATATCACTACTAACAAAATAGTTAACAACAACTCCTATAAGGCAACGGTTTTATTCAAAATCGTTATGTATTTATAAATAATTGTTGACTTTACATTGACCGTAGTGTTTTTGTGTAACTTTTCGCTTAAAGACAACGATGTTTAAAGTACTATTGTCTTACTGTTGTTGTTGTTCTGTTACTTTGTGGTCAGATACAACGGGTGTAACACCATTGTCTTTTACGTGTTGTTAATATTCTTTTATTTATTTGTGTTAGATATTAATAATTAAGTACTGAGGCTAGTAACCCCAACCCACGTCAATCGTCCCTCTTTCATATCCTAACCATCGCCACTGCTACTCACTCAGTCTGCCGACATCGCCATGTACTCTAATTCACATTTACCCATTTTCCCCTTTTATCGCCATCAACCTCCAATGCGTATCTCTCTCTCCTCCCTCTCCCCTGCCATGTGTGCCACCATCTATCGTTGTTCATCCGCTGCTTGTCGTCCCATATAAACCCTTTCATGGACACAACTTGAACTCGACCATTGTTGGTGTAGTTCTCGCTGCTAAACACGCTGCCCAGGCTTCTACATTCATTAAACTAACATGTAATAAAAACCCTAAGTAGTAAATTGTAAACCCCTGATTTGGAATTTTCTTTGTTACTGCATTTCTGGTATCTAAAATATATTGCTAAGGAGTACAGTTTTTTTTTCATGGAAATGTGAAATGATATGCCTCGACATTCTTTACTGCATTCAGAAAAAATAAAAAATCTAGCAAACCGAATTTAAGAATTGAGCCAATAATCATTCGAGAAAAATCAGTCTACTTTGAGATTCAAGAACTATGTTGAGATTGCACCTCTCTAATTCTTAATTTCGGTTTTCCCCTTGAGATTATTTTTTGTATCTTTAAAACATATACTTCTCACTATATTATAACTCTAGTTTCCCACCTTCCCCTGCATTGGAGTATTTTGTATAGAGTTATCCCCAACTTGATTTCTTTTAAACACAACCTTAGGAAACTAATATCGTCACGGTTAACTATTGTTGCACCTGGCTGATTTTTACTGTTGTTGAATTTGGTTTGGTTAGATTACGGTGGTAGGACTGGAAGAAGCGGTTCGAAATGTATCTGAAATAATGTATTGAGTGAAAGCATGGTAAAAGGAAAAACAAAACAAAGAAGGAAGAAATTTACTCAAGTATTTTTCATTGTTATAAGCATGTATAAGTTGTAATTGAGTTTTGTATATATCAATATATATATATATATATATGTGTATATATATTATATAGATATGTGTGTAAATATTGTTAATTGCTTTTGAATGTTAAAAGTTGTCGGATGGAGAAAGCATAAAAGCACATGACCAACCAGCTGATTTTGTGACTGATTTGATCTCTAATGAGATAGTGTCTTGATATTGATCAACAAATTAAATTAAGTAATGCATCCCTTTCATCATTGACTGCGAGATGTTTAGGAGAATGTTTGATATTAGTAATAGTTCATTTTTTTTATGCATCTCATGTGTTTGCTAAAATGCCTAAACTACTTTTCAAGTCTTGTTCACCAAATTTTCTGTTATGCTACCTAAATGCCATGAAATAAGAAATTAGGAGAAATTTTAGATTTCTTGTTCTCATGTCCAGGTTGCCCATAATGGTCACATAAGAGTTTTGCTCTCTCTTCCTTTGTTCTTTTAATGTAGCATCTACCTCTGCCAGTTTTATTATTGTGTGTTGATCGTTTGACATTAGAACTGGCTCTGCCTAAGGATGATTTATTGAACATGGCAGTAGAATTTGATGTATCAGGAAAGGAAGTGTGGACACATCTCTCTTTTTCAATCCTCAACACTAAAGAATATGTTTGGTCAACATTTGGCAAAGGCTCCATGATCAAGATAATGCTTCTAACATCATCATAGCTATCATTCAAACCTATAAGAAATTGGATGAGCTTGTCACTCCTCTCAAATTCTTCCCACTCCTTAGAAGCTCCACGTGTGCATCTAGGTGTAGTTTTAACTAATTTGAATTCATCCCATGGTTTATTGAGCTTATTAAAGTAGATAATTAAAGGTTGGTTCCCCTGAGTTATAGTACTAATTCCCTCTGAATCTAATATATAACTCTCACCAAATCGACGAGTAAGCCAAGAACGAACCATACCATCTACCCTAATCCATTGGTCTAGCAAAACAGGATCAATAGGTATTGGCACATTGCCAGTTATGAATCCCAACTTTTTTTTCCTAATACCACTACTTGTACAGAAGTAATCCACGACAAGTAATTCGAATTGTTTAAAGGAGTTGAGACTAAAGCCATACCAGGATGATCCGAACCATGAAGGTTCAATAGATCATTTTCGCAATGATTGAGTGAAACAGTTGAGCTGGATTGAGCATGTTGCGAAGACTCCACAGCTAGATCCTGTTAAGATGTACCGCTGGCAGTTAAGGCGTGCCAAACTTCTTTTCCAAAATTCAGATGTTGATTGCATGGAGGAACCATGGAAGGACGATGAAATCCAATCACACAGTAATTTCAATCAAAATTAGAGAAGAAACCAAAATTCGTCGAACGCGATGTGCGCACGATTTGGAAGAAAAATTGGAGGGAAATTGTCCGATTACAATCGGTAGAATAGAAGAGATGTCTGAAATTTATCAAAGAAACGAAGATTTGACAATTATAATAGCGGTTCGAACCTTTACTGATACCATGTTGAAGATGGAAACAAAGCTCATGAAGAGCAAGATGAGAGCAGTTGAGTGAAAACAGAAAATTGCTAAATGTACTATTCTAAAGAAAGCTTTGCTCATAACTTGCTAACTAATCACTATTTAGCTCATGCCCCATGCATGAGTGACATGTATACAATTACAATTCTTTAGGGTCTAACTTAAAATACAACCATCATGCGAATTATCAGAAAACACTAAATTCGAATCATCCAGTGCAAACTGAAATTCAAATATAATATCAAAATCAAGCAAACTAAAATTCAAACGTAATACCCCTATGTTTCATAAATAGACTCCTTTATTAAAATTCGGTTTGTCCCAAAATAAGAGTCATGCTTTAAAGATCAATGCATCGTCTTACTAGTTCAAGTAAAAAAACTTAAGTTGTGTTTGGATTGAGGGATTTGAAATTGATGGATTTCTAATCAATGGATTTCAAATCCTCTTGAGATAGAGGAAAGTTGAAATCCACTCAAATTCTTCAAAAAATAGCTTAAAATGAAATTATGAATTTCTAACTTCATTGTAATCCAAAGAACAATGAATTTGAGAAATTCATCCTCAAAATTCTTCTATCCAAATGCAACCTAACATTTTAATTTCACATGTTAGTTAGATATTATTAAATAAGTCAACAAAGAAAGAAAGTCGTGTATGTGTCTATTGATTGTTCTTGGCGACCTGTACCTTCATTAAATTGCTACTCCCTCCATCGAACTTGCACACTTTTTTTTTTAGGTCCGTCCCAAGTAATTTGCACACTTTCTTAAAAATGAAACAATCTAAAAAATTCTACCCCACAGTACACCTTTATTTACCAAATAAAACAAAAATATATTTTTAAAAAGTCAACATAACCCAAAACTCAAATTTTTTCTAATATGTGTGTCCACTTGCCAGTACAAATTTATTCAAGACGGAGATAGTAAAAAAAAAATCCTAAATTTTCAAATAGGCCTCTTATTATGAAATAGAGAGAGTATCAAGATCAAACCAAGCACGCTTCTTGTCTTAACCTTATTGTCTGTTGGCGTTGTTGATGTTGCAACTGCTACTATCGTTGTTATTATTATTATTATTATTAAAAAAAAATGAGTATATAGGCATGATAAATGATGAATTAAGTTTATATGTGAAATTTAATGTTATGATAAAGTGATTATCTACCAGACAACCAATCGCACCAAATTATATAATGGTTACATTTAAGGGGGAAGTTCCATTCATTTAATCTTGAAGCTAATAGCTGCATATGATTTATAATAATACACATATATACAGATCTTCTGGTATTAAAACTGCACCAAACATGCCATAATTCACTACAAATTAATTACTTAGCTAAACTTTTCTCAAACATCTTATCTTATAAACTGTTAATACATCTTAATATTGTTTGATACTTCATTCCACAAACACATTTATCCTAGATTCTATTATCTTATCTGTTTTGAGAAATTCATGCTGAAATTTATTTTTCTTCTTCCCGGAAATAATGCCTGCCTTGATTAATTTTTTTTCTTTTTTGCATTTAAGAAAAAATTCCAATATATTTTTGTGACATATTTGCTTTTGTCGAGCGTAAATGCTATTTGAATGTTAGATTTAGTAATAGTAAGTCTTGTGTGTGACGACGGACGAAATATAATTTTACATGAAAAATTGATACTTTTACAAAAAATAGTGATATTTGTACAGATAAAAGTGATACTTTTATTACACTGATACTTTTACAGATAAGGTGATGTTTTTGCTACAAAAAGTGATACTTCTTTTTTTCAAAAAAAAGTGATACTTTTATAGATAAATGTGATACTTTTACCATAAAAAGTGATACTTTTCATATAAGTTTTTGCCTTTAGTAATTTGATGCTTTAATTGTTTATTAAGTTGTTTTGATTATTTCTTTTTGTCATTTGCTGCTAGCTGATTTCAATATTTTAATGATAGTTTTGTTGTCTCGGAAATATTATTTTACGTGTCCGTAACCAACAAATAAACATTAGACAAGTTTGGTTAGCATACACTGATAGGGATGACCCGGTTACTTCGGGCCGGGTTAATCCTGAGCCCACTTGCCAGCTCAGCGAACACGCCAGCAAGCGCGAAGGCCCAGGCCCAACAGACCCAGCAACACACGTTCGGTCCAGCGAATCAAATCTGTTCCGTGAATCAAGGCCCATGATCTTTTCCCAACTGCCATGCAGATTTGGTGGGCAAGATTATAGGGATTTAGTTAGGGTTTGGGTTTAGTAGTATAAATGGATGAAAAGAACTCTGAATTAGGGTTCGCACTTTGCTTTCTGTAATACACACTGTAAACTCAACATTCGAGTAAAGGAAACACCTCGGCAATTGCCGTTTTCTCCCCGTGGACGTAGATCTCCGGATCGAACCACGTAAATTCTGTGTCTTTACCTTCTGTTCTTGTTGATTACTGTTCAATTGTGTGATTACCTGATTGCGCATTATCAAATTGGCGCCGTCTGTGGGAACGACAAGGTAGTATTTTGTAATATCATTGCCTTCCGAAATCATGGTGACAACTCGTCAGAATCAATCTCGCCAAGGAGATCAACCTAACCAAGATCCACCCGTGGATCAAGTTTTGCCGCCGAGGCAATTGCCGGCGGGGAGTACGTCCAATCATCAGGGTAATCAAAACCCTCCACCCCCTCAAGATCAACAAGACCCTAATATTGCTGCTGCTCAACCACCGGTGAACGTTCAAATCACCCCAGAACTGCTCCAAGATTTCTTGCAAGAGCATGCACATGTCCTTCAAGATTGGGCAGTTAATCGCCTACGCCCAGCGGAGCCTGCCGCAGGACCTGTTAGCCACAATGATAATCCTGTGGTGCCTCCACCCCGCCTGCGCGGCCAACGGGAACCGGGGTACCGCGGGCGTCCGGATCGACGACGGGAACGACCTAGTTCTTCCAAGGACCTTGGGAGTTCAAATGGATCACGACCTCGCAATGAGGAACCAACTGAGGTGGATCGCCGCCGTCCACTTAATGCGGCTAAAAGAGTGCGCTACGCTGATTCTCATGCTCAGGATCTCCAAGAGTATGAGCGAGTTCAACGCAACGTTGAACTGGATAGAATCCTGGGCCTTGATGCCAATGGAGAAATCATCACGCCGTTCTCCTCAGAAATCATGGTCATCACCCTTCCAGAAGGGTTCAAGCGGCCAGCTATACCACCTTACAACGGCACTGGAGATCCGGCCAATTTTCTTGGCGCTTTTAGGCACAGCATGCTTAGTCATGATAACATCACATCCCTTCAGTACTGCAGGATTTTCCCGGAGTACTTACAGGATGAAGCTCGGGTCTGGTTTGATTCTCTCCCGCGAGATAGCATATCCTCTTTCAGAGAACTCGCCGAGCATTTTTGGGCGCGGTTCGAAGCCCGGGCGAAGCCCATGGCCACTCTGGCCGACGTCATGAATATGGAGCAACGGGACGTGAAACCGTTACCCAATTTCTGGACCGTTTCACAGCGGTAAGCCTCAAGGTGGGAAATTGCCCCGACGACATGGCCATCAACGCCTTTATGAATGGACTCCGCCCTGGAGCACTCCACACCGAGTTAGCTCGGAACACCCCGGTCACAACTCGAGCACTGTTCAAAACAGTGTGCAAATTTGCTAGGGCCGAGGAGCAGACTCGTCAGAAGCGTGAGAAGCACGCAATCAAGCGACAGGCCGACAAAGCACAAACTGGGCCTAGTACGCGAACTAGCGCATTTTCACGCTTGACACCAGGGCGTTCGGAATCCCCAAGTGCAATTCCACAATTGACTCCGCTGACGAAGTCGCGGGCTGAAATTCTTTCACTCCACAAAAACGATTTCCGACCTTGTCCGCGGATGACAGCGCCTCCGGAAAAGAGGAACCGTGGAAAGTGGTGCGCGTACCACCGAGATCACGGACATGAGACAGAGGAGTGCCGAGAACTCGGCAAGGAGATTGAGGAATGCCTCAAGAAAGGGTTTTTGCGGCAATACGTTGCGCGAACCGGAGACCAACCTCGGGCAAACCACAATGGTGGCTCGTCTCATAACCGCGGAGGTTACCATGACCGAGATACTCAACAAAATCGGCCACATTGGCAGAATAACCGGCAGGGGCCCAATAACTACGCACGACAAGATTCTGGCAATCGCCAGCCGCCACGTCTCCCACTTCCACCTCCTCCTCCGGGAGGACCCGGGGACAACGCACCACCTCACGTGATAAACGTGATATATGGAGCCCTACCCACCGGGGCTTCACGACATGCCTTAAAGGCAGAGGCTCGACGTCCTCCTCCCGAGGAGCCACGTCACAAACGCCTCCATCAGTCCGAGACTGTCAGCTTCACGGATAGGGATCCGGTTCCAGAGATAACACCCCACACTGACGCTATTGTCATCGACATGACTGTAGCTAATATAACAGTACGGCGGGTCTTCGTGGACAATGGTGCTGCAGTAAGCATTATATTTGCGGACTGTTTCGAGAGGATGGGGATCTCCCGAGACCAACTTCGACCGGCCCCCGGGCCACTACAGACTTTCACTCAGGGTGAAGTCCGGCCGGAAGGTATCATCACTCTCCCAGCGTCTTTGGGGACTTATCCGAAGATAAAAACTATCTTCGTGGACTTTTATGTGGTGAATTCTCCATCACCATATAACATGATATTGGGCCGAGACTGGCTCACCCCGGCAAAGGCCATATGCTCCACGTATCACCTCGCGCTCAAGTTTCCTACTTCGCATGGTGAGGTAGCTATCCGCGGAAGTCAAAGGGTCTCAAAGGAGTGTATGTACGTAGCACTCAAAAAGACTGCTAAGGTCCCTCCCAAACAGCAGCTTCAGGTAACATCACAGGTTCTAGAACCTCGGGACCGTACCCCATTGGGGGATGCCACTGCTCAAATCCCGCTAGATCCGTCTAAGCCGGAGCAGACAGTAACAGTAGGGGCCGTGGACGTGCCATGGCTACATCAGGCCATTATTCAGACCCTGCGAGAATATTCCGATGTTTTTGCATGGTCTCCTCTGGACATGCCCGGGGTCTCTCCCGAGGTGATTACCCACAAGCTGAACATCGATCCTAGTGTCAAGCCAATCCAACAGAAGCAGAGGAAATTCGCTCCGGAGCGAAATGAAGCCATTCGAGTTGAGGTGAAACAACTCCAGGACGCGGACATCTTGTTCGAGGTATTCTACCCCTCTTGGTTATCCAACCCAGTAATGGTAACAAAAACTAGTGGGGCATGGCGGATGTGTGTTGACTTCTCTGACCTTAATAAGCACTGTCCAAAAGATTGCTATCCTTTGCCCTCCATCGACCAAAAGGCCGAAGCCATTACGGGGTACGTGGCACTTTGTTTCCTTGATCTGTACAAGGGATACCATCAGATTTTTATGGATCCGCAGGATGCCCTCAAAACGGCATTTATCACTGCCTTTGGGTGCTACGCTTTTAAAAAGCTGCCCTTCGGGCTTAAGAATGCTGGAGCCACCTACCAGCGTCTAATGGACTTTGTCTTCCGCGACCAGATAGGTCGTAATGTTGAGGTCTACGTCGATGACTTGGTCATCAAAAGCTCCTCCCATCCTTCATGTGTGCAGGATATCGCCGAAACATTGCGCACCCTGCGGCGCTATAACTTGCGACTTAATCCAGCAAAATGCACTTTCGGTGTTGGCTCCGGGAAGTTCCTCGGGTACATGGTTTCACAAAATGGCCTGCAGGCCAATCCGGCCAAACTCCGCGATGTATTAGACCTGCAGCCACCAAAGACATTCAGGGATGTTCAACGCCTTACAGGTGGCCTAGCGGCCTTGAACAGATTCTTATCGAAGGCAGCGGAGCGCCAGCTCCCATTTTTCAAGATCCTGAGGCAAGCGAAGTCCTTTGAATGGACTCCAGAGTGTACCGAGGCTTTTGAAGCCTTAAAACGTCATATACAGCAGCTGCCCACTTTGTCAGTTCCTCTCCCCGGAGAGCCGCTGTACTTATATCTGGCATCCGCCGAAGAAGCTGTCAGCGCCGCTCTTGTGCGCGAAGTGGAGGGGGTTCAACATCCCGTATATTTTGCAAGCCGGGTGCTCCATGGGGCCGAGACGCGATATTCCGAGCTTGAAAAAACCGCCTTAGCCCTCGTTATGGCAGCTCGACGTCTTCGGCCATACTTCCAGGGACGTGAAATACGAGTCTTGACCAATCACCCTATACGCCAGATCCTTGTAAAACCCGAGGTGTCTGGGCGCCTCGCCAAATGGGCAATTGAGTTGGGCGAATATGACATCCAGTTTCTCCCCCGCCGAGCAATTAAGGGTCAAGCACTTGCCGACTTCCTGGCCGAAGCCCCGGCAGAAAATCATGAGTCCCCCGCAGACAAAGATACACAGCACCACGTCACACTCGCTCCTTCACCACGGAAGTGGCAACTTTTCGTGGATGGAGCATCCACGGTCCGAGGAAGTGGCGCCGGACTGCTTCTCATCGACCCCGAAGAGGTTGAGGTTAAATATGTCATTAGATTCAAATTTAAGGTGACCAACAACGAAGCTGAATACGAGGCAGTCCTCGCCGGACTCCGGCTCGCTCAATCTCTAGATGTTCGTCACCTAGAGCTCTTCACGGACTCCGAGATCGTGTCGAAGCAAATTCAGGGAACTTATGTCGCCAAGGAAGAAACAATGGTCAGGTATTGCGCTCTAGCTCTCAAACTCATGTCAACTTTTGATACAGTTATTATCCAGAAAATCCCGCGTGCTCAAAATTCCAGGGCAGACGCACTCAGCAAGTTGGCCTCCGCGGTCCAAACTAATATATCTTCGGATATCAAGGTTGAAGACCTCTCCCATCCAGCAATCCATGAGGCTACAGTTTCAGTACTGACCGACAGTGATCCGAACTGGATGACTCCGATCATTCAGTATCTCCAAGATGGGATTCTGCCCACTGACAAGCTACGAGCTCGGCAAGTTGTGCTCAAAGCCCCCAAATACTCCCTTCATAATGGAGTTCTATATCGACAATCGTACCTACAACCGAATCTTCGGTGCCTCGCCCCTGCCGAGGCTGTTCAAGTTCTGCGGGAGGTTCATGAAGGGGCCTGTGCAAGCCATATCGGTTCCCGGACTTTAGCAAAAAAAGTTCTCCGGAGAACGTCCACATCATAGTCAAAATCCTAGGGCTGGGGATACTATTGGCCTACCTTGTTCAACGATGCTCACGACTTAGTGACTAGATGCAGCAAGTGTCAGCTACACTCCAGGGTGAAGCATTTGCCACAGACCGAGCTCACCGGAATCCAAGGTGCATGGCCGTTCATCCAATGGGGCATCGATATTGTTGGGCCTTTCCCTGTTGCTCCGGGAGGGTTGAAATTCCTGGTCGTCGCCGTAGACTACTTCACTAAGTGGGTCGAAGCCGAACCACTTACGGCTATCACCGGACAGAATATTTTAAAGTTTGTGTGGCGCAATATTGTTTGTCGCTTCGGCATCCCGAGCACTATCATCTCGGACAACGGTAAACAGTTTGCCAACGATCCATTCCGCTCATGGTGTGAAGAACTCCACATCAAACAGATTTTCACTTCGGTGGCTCACCCTCAAGCAAACGGGCAGGTTGAGGTCACCAACCGGACCCTTCTCACGGGAATAAAAAAGCGCCTGGATAATGCCAAAGGTCTCTGGGCTGAGAACCTTCCACAAGTCTTATGGGCTATTCGTACAACGCCGCACACCTCCACCGGGGAGGCTCCTTACAGCCTTACTTACGGCTCCGAAGCCGTTATCCCCGCTGAGATCAGTGTGCCGAGTCCTCGCCTCCTCACATTAGTTCCGGATGATAATGACGAGGCTCTTCGCGCAAATTTGGATGAGCTCGAGAATCGCCGAGAACAATCGTTCATTCAGCAGGCTAAGTACAAACAGCGAGCTGCCCAGTATTACAACCTCCGGGTTCGAGGTACACAGTTCAATGTCGGGGATTTAGTCCTTCGGCTCAATTCGGCCAGCAAAGCTGCCCCTGAGGGCAAACTACATGCTTCTTGGGAAGGCCCTTACCGAGTCATTGCTGTACACGACTCCGGCTCCTATCAGCTTGAACATATCAATGGAACCCCGATCCCCCGAAGTTGGCACGTCACAAACTTGAGACGTTTCTATTTGTGAAGGCCACTTTGCAAGTACTATCTTTCCTTTACTTCCCTTTATAGTTGTTATTTCACTTTATACTTTTGAGTTTGCTCCGGCACTTATCTTTGAATAAAAATTCTTTGCTTGCATAACTTACTGTGTTATTCTTCATGTTACGGGGACGCCCTAACACAATCATAATATCATTATTAGTCTCCGGACAAGTAAACCTCTCTCTCGGTCCGCCCGAGGAGGTTTGCACTTTAGTCCCCGGACTCATACCACTTTCTCGTCTGATTAACCGGAGAAGTGTCAACTCCCGCCTGATCCGTCCGGGGAGGTTTTTACTCCCGTCTGATCCGTCCGGGGAGGTTTTACTCCCGCCTGATCCGTCCGGGGATATTGGATTTATCCAAACCGTGTTCCCGAACACCTAATTAAAACAAATAACAAATTTTCTATCGTGTTCCCGAACACCAGATTAAAATAATTCGTAACTTGTTACTTTCATTATGCTAGTATATAAACTCTGTAACAGTTTTATTATTTACAAAGTAATACACCATCAAGAGGTTCTTCTAAAAAAATACAACGGAAATCTTGCTAAAAGACTAACTATGTTATTCTCTATTTTTCTTCGGAGTCTTCCCCAAGCCAATACGCGATACCGCGTCGTCTTGTCTCTGATCGATGCCCCGTCCTCCGGGAGGGGTCTGGCACGTTCCGGCGGTGCTCGGTTTCACTTCGGCTCCGGCGATGACTCATCGTTTGGTGACCCCGGTCACCTACAGCGGGCTCAGTCCTTGTTCTTGGCCCTGACATGCTGGCCCATTCTGCATGGCCCCATTCTAGTGGCGCCAGCGGATCCATCACCTCGGGTGTTTTCTCAGCACCTGCCCTTGTCTTTTGACGAAGAGGGTTTTTCGTTTTCTGCGGAGTTGAGTTTTTCCTCCTTTCTCTCTCCCGAGTGTTGGCCCATTCTACAGCATCCCACTCTGCGGCAGGCATTTCATCGATCTCCTTGGCCAGTGCCATCACTGCCGGTCCAATAGCCTCTGGTTCCCCGGCGTGAGCCCTCTCCGGTTCTTGGGGAATATCCAGCTTTGTGCCCTTCCCCCGACGACTCTGTTTACGGCTGAGCTCTGGTTCACTTTGCTCGGCAATGTTCAAAGCTTCATCCCGAGCTTTGATCTTCTTTTCAAGCTCAACCAGAAATCCTAGCACCGGCCGGCCCCTTATGATCTCAGGATCACTCGTATCACCTCGCTCACTCCGCTGTTGGATGTCTTCCCGAACCTCGGCCCGCCGAGCTTGAATATCTTTCGTTGATAGTCGTCCGCTATCCACAAGCAGATGCTCGCACTCTTGCTGATTGATACGGAGTTGTTCTAGTTCCAGATCCTTTACTACGCAGTGTGCTTTGTACTGCTTCGTTTGGTGTGAGGACTCTTTCCATGAACTCTCCACCTTGGCATATCTTTTCTCCATTAAGGCAAGATTCCTCGACAGCCTGGGAACTTCATGCAGCATCAACATATCTCGCTCTTTCTGCAGCCAGGCTATTGATGAGTTGAGTTGCTTTATCACCTCATACGGGTTTTCAATGTTTTCCTGGCAGAGGAGACACCTCGGTTTTCTCAGACTTTGTTATTAATCATAACATCACGTGGATAAAAGAGACATAAATTTCTTATTCATATAAAAGAAGATTTTTCATTACAAGAGAAGACAGCTCGGGTTTTTCATTACAACACAAGCAATTACATGGAATCCTATTTACATATTTATCTACTTTACAGTCTTCTCATGAGTTGGGAGGTCACTGACCTCTCCGGGGGTAGGATTGGCTTCAGTTCCTCCCGGGGCCACCACGATATTACTTGTGTCCTCAGCTGCCTTGCTGGGGCCTTCGGTCAGGGCAGGGGGAGTAGCTAGCACCTCTGGGCGGGGAATGGGAGCTCGGTCCCTTAGCTCCCGTACGTAGAAGCCGTTGCGAAAGCCCAGGAAGTCCTTATCCTGGTCCTCGTTGCACCGCCTTATGATGTCAGGAGTAAGGACTGTGTTCGCCTTTGCCAGGGCCTCGATCAATGGCCACTTCGGGGCCTTCGTCAGCGCCTCAAAGTACGCGCCATCTTCATTCCCGACCGCGTCATAGTCATACCCGAAGCCGTCATAAACATTGACCTCCGGGTATTTATCGTGCACCATTTCCAGCAGCTCGATTCGAGTGGCCGTATCACCCGCTGCAACGAAAGTGCTCAGGAACTGCAGGAATGTCCCGGTTTGCATCAGCTTTTCGGTGAACGCTTCCAGCACAGCCCCCTGACCCGTGACGACCTTATTCAGCTCCTCCCGGGCTGCATAGAGGTCACCTCTTACACTGGCAACCTCCACGGCCTGCTCGCGCAGTCTGGCCGCCTCTCTCTCGGCAACCGCTGCCCGGTCCCGAGCTGCTTTGACCCCTTTCTGAGCCTCCGCAAAGCCGGCCCTCAGCTTTGCCACCTCGGCTTCCAGCTCGGCAATCCTGCCTTGGCAGGATTCCTTCTCCAGCCTGCACACCAGCCCGCGGACAGGCTCCAACAGCCTCTCAAGTTCGGCCTCCGCAGCCGACGCCCCTACTCCTTGCCCCTGCATTGACTTGCTGTTATAATGGGTCTGTGCAGGAAATAACGAAGTCATTCATGATTATACCTCGTGAGCCGGGGTCGCGTGCAGTTTTTTCGAAGGAGGTGGAGTCGTCGGTGAGGTAGTCCTTCTCTTTGTGCTCGGGGTCAGCCCCGAAAGAGGGATGGTGTCTTCAGGGTCCGCCCTGCGGCTACCCCCAGCGGTTGTTCTCTGTGGCTCCGGCGTCTTCGAGCTATCACCTCGGCCTCCCGCGCTGGCTTCGGTGCTTTTCCTAGCAGCGCTCTTAAACTTGCCCACTGCACATGACAAACACACATTCAGAGATTGATATTGTTATATTGTATACAACTTATGACGGAATGATAGTCCTACCCTCTTCGGCATCTCCATTTCCTGAATAATATGGGCTAAGCCCAGCCTTCTCCAGTTCCTCCTCGGAACAAAGGGTTTGGAAAGTCCCCACTTGCAGGAATATGTGCCTCATTTCGGGCCCCGGATTCTCCACAGGAGCGTTATCCTGCACCTCGTCACTCCTCCACTTCGGGAGGGCTATTTTATTCCTAACAAATATGAACTTCTCCTTCCACCCCTCTACTTTGCTCGGGTTTTGAACCTTGAACCCTCCGCGGGCTCGGGGACTAAAGGAATACCACCCCTTAGACTTCCCGAAGTTCTTTAGCTGGTAGAAACACCTAAAAAGCTCTACCGTTGGCTCTATTCCGGCCTGTTTACTAACTACAGTGAATCCTACCAACTGCCTCACCGCGTTCGGCGCTAACTGGCAGAGGGCAATACCATAATATTTTAACAGCTCTCCGACTATGCCCCACAACGGCAATCTCAACCCTACTCTAAAAGAGTCAATATATACGGTCATAAATCCCTGCGGTGGGCAACAGGCCCTATCCACGGGGGTAGGGATTATGTAATCGAGGTCAAAGGGAAGATAAAATGATGGGAGTTCCCTCTCAAGTTGCTCCCGTGACATCCGTAACGCTATGAAGACACCTCAAGCTCCACCGCCGGGCATTTATAAAACGAAACCATCATGGTGTTGCACTCTAAACCATCAACTCTGTCTATGGTTCTAATATCATCCCTCTCCGGAATGATATATGATAGGGGGGGAATATCTAATGGTTTACCTGAGCTTCCTACTACTTTGATTGAGGCCGAAGAGGGGGCAGAAGATGCAGAAGATGAAGAGGATGACATACTTACTTGGTTTGAATTTGAAAGTGTGGATTTGAGAAATTTTTTATCTCTGATGAATCGCAAGCGCAGATTTCCTCTTTTTCCCGCTTTCTAAACAGATGAATCACAATGAAGAAGATGAAAAGTTACTGTGCAGTTATTCCCAATATAAATGCAAAAAACCGACGGCTCTGATGCAACCTATTCAAATTCAGTGATGAAGATTTAGGCGTGCTTTTCACGCGCTTTACAGTTACCGAGGCGCGTGGGGAACAGCTGTCTTGGAATTTGCAGAGCGTGTCACTTCAAGTCTCTCTCTCATTATGGCGCCGCCAATCACATCAGCCTCACCCTTCCTCAGGAAGATTCAAGATACACTCCGGTGTACCTCCCACCTCGGTCATGCTACCACACTCCGGTGCTCCTACCATTTCGGCCAAACTACTCACTCCGGTGTACCTTCCACCTCGGCCAGACTGTCATATACTTCCAACGCGTTTTTCGCTTCTGGGAAATTCGACAACTCATTAAAGGTCCCAAACACCTCGGCCCAACTCGGCACTGCGTCCATTAACTGCTCCGCAGGATCCCAGGGACGCGGACACACTCCGTCACGCATAAACACTTCGGCCTGCCAGTGACCCCGGTCTTCCTTGCTTACAGTTCCACCCCGGTGACAACCGAAGCTCCTACCTCGCTTCGGCTGGGGGGGGGGCATCTGATAGGGATGACCCGGTTACTTCGGGCCGGGTTAATCCTGAGCCCACTTGCCAGCTCAGCGAACACGCCAGCAAGCGCGAAGGCCCAGGCCCAACAGACCCAGCAACACACGTTCGGTCCAGCGAATCAAATCTGTTCCGTGAATCAAGGCCCATGATCTTTTCCCAACTGCCATGCAGATTTGGTGGGCAAGATTATAGGGATTTAGTTAGGGTTTGGGTTTAGTAGTATAAATAGATGAAAAGAACTCTGAATTAGGGTTCGCACTTTGCTTTCTGTAATACACACTGTAAACTCAACATTCGAGTAAAGGAAACACCTCGGCAATTGCCGTTTTCTCCCCGTGGACGTAGATCTCCGGATCGAACCACGTAAATTCTGTGTCTTTACCTTCTGTTCTTGTTGATTACTGTTCAATTGTGTGATTACCTGATTGCGCATTATCAAATTCTGATAGGGATGACCCGGTTACTTCGGGCCGGGTTAATCCTGAGCCCACTTGCCAGCTCAGCGAACACGCCAGCAAGCGCGAAGGCCCAGGCCCAACAGACCCAGCAACACACGTTCGGTCCAGCGAATCAAATCTGTTCTGTGAATCAAGGCCCATGATCTTTTCCCAACTGCCATGCAGATTTTGTGGGCAAGATTATAGGGATTTAGTTAGGGTTTGGGTTTAGTAGTATAAATAGATGAAAAGAACTCTGAATTAGGGTTCGCACTTTGCTTTCTGTAATACACACTGTAAACTCAACATTCGAGTAAAGGAAACACCTCGGCAATTGCCGTTTTCTCCCCGTGGACGTAGATCTCCGGATCGAACCACGTAAATTCTGTGTCTTTACCTTCTGTTCTTGTTGATTACTGTTCAATTGTGTGATTACCTGATTGCGCATTATCATACACCAACATTTAGATAGTCATATATTAGGCGTTAGGGTAGTGTTATTGTGAATTTGTGTTATACTCTAAGCTTGAGTATATATATAATCAATTTATGCCTGGCATAGACTTACAACTAAATTATTGTCATTGAAAGTCGTATTTATTAAATAAATTATACAGTGTTTTATTTAATGTTCTTTCATATCTCTAAACATAAATGAGTAATACAATCAAATGTTGTTCTGTAGCTGACAAGAAACCTTTTTTCCAAAATTGAACAACTTTAGTTATCACAATTCACAAGTGATCATTAAAACACTAGAGTTTGTTGCCAATAATTTATAGTTTAGCTATCTAACTAATACAGTATCCACAGATAATATTCACGTATCAGTTTAATTTTTATTTTTATCTATAAGAGACCTGTTCATTTATGTATATATTTATATTTATAAAAAAAAAATGGGAAAAAACATTTAAAGTTACAACAACTATAACATAAATCATAGAATTCTTTTTTTCATATTTAAATAATTTAAAATTTATTTTAATCCTAAAATTATGCTATATTATAATAATTCTCAGCCTGACATGTTCATTTAGTTTGTCCTTTAGTATATAAGAAAAGAATATCATATGAATCTTTCAAGATTAACATAGTGATAGAGTTTTTGCATATCGATATTGATATTCATTACGATCATATTTCAATTATTTAATAATCATATATTTGAATTTATATATTTTCAGTTGATTGTAATAGTAAGAATAAGTTAAGTAGTAAAGTTGCAAACAATTTTAAAATTAATTATTTATGAAATATATGATAATTATGGTATAAAATATCTCTAAAAGTATTAAAAAACTCATTTGTTCAGATTATCATCAAGTTTCGAGAATCTTTTAAAAATCAAGTAAATAGACAACCAATCGATTTAACATATTCACCAATTGTAGCTAGATATTTCGAAATTATATATAAAAGAATTATAATCTTGATTTGCTTTAATACATTTTTGTTTTGGGCATGTTACCGATAGGTACTGCATTATTAATAAAGTTAAAATTCGTCAATTTTGTGGTCATTAATTTAGAATAATTTAACCTTCAAAATTTTTTTTGAATAATTTTATTGTTATATTATTTTTTAGAAAGATTTTATTGCTATAATATACTAATGTAATTATACTCGAGTGATCAAATTTAGTAATTATATATTTTATGCATCATTGAATGTTATTTCTTTCTTTTTACATTCCTCTCGTAATTTTGATAGTACAATTGTCACCTATACGAAAAAAATTCATGGAAGGTCAAACTTATAAAATATTATTTTATAAAGATAGGAGGAGTTATAGGAACAATCAGAATTGCTTTCATTATCGAAATAAGAAAAAGTTTCATAAATGGATTTTTACCAGTTGCCATTTTACCATAATAACATTTGAGGTGAATCGAGACAAACGTTATAGAAAAACAATAATGTCGCAAGAAGAAGATAAATTTCAAGGAATAGTCACAGTACAACAAAATTTTCTACAGTAAGACTAATTACTCACGCAAAAATATTCGAATAAAAGAGATTGAAATTCCAATTGGGAGAGATTACTCATGCAAGAAGTACTATAGAAAATGGTAGCAATAGAATCACTTATGGATTGACTAACAATAGAATTTCAAATGGATAAATACTCACTTGACAATAAACACTAAATATTTTTTTTTCCTTTTGGAGAGTGGATATGCTGTAAATTTCATAAATCATATAGACAATATTTTTAGTTTCCTACTTTGATAGTTAAGAATCACTTATTCAAATTTAAAAACTATTGTGGTAAAATATTGAAGGTCTCTATCTATCGCGTTCATATCCCAATAGACTCTTGAATACAACTTTATATTTTATATAATAATTTAAATTAAATTATAAATAAAAGAAAAAATATATAGATAAATATAGAATGCTTGCATATCCTAACCTTTTTAAAAAAATCAGTTAAATATTTACAATTTTACGTTTTTTATAATTTAAATACACACACACAATTTGCATGCAATGATATATCTATGAATTAGTGCATTATCAAACCTAACATAAGGAATGGTTTCTTAAAAATTATATTCAGGAATTAATTTATTTTTTATTTTTATAATGTCGATACACATATATATATATATATACATATTATGTATAACACAGATTTACACATGCAATGATGAAAATATTATGATATGATAAACGAAAACGTTTTTGAATCACGCATTCAATAATATTAATCTCTTAAAATCCATTTTTTTATCAATTAAATTAGGAAATACTCCCTCCGTCCCGGCTTAAGTTTCCTACTTTGATCGGCACGGAGGTTAAGAAAAAACAGATTTTATGGAATCTTTGACTTTTTTAAAAGTGGAGATTGAGGATGGAGATTTTGAGGGTGAAGATTGTGAGAGAAATTTGTCATTTATGGGCTGGAAAGTTAAGTTGGGACAAACCAAAAAGGAAAGTAGGAAAGTTAGAGCGGGACGGAGGTAGTAGTTGTTTTACTCCATTAAGTTTCACCATTTTTTGTTTAAGGATAATCATTGATCATTTTGATTTTAGTTTTTTTTACTTTAAAATTCAATAAATTGATCATTTAACTTTCAAAATTCGATAAATTCGACAAATTGGACATTACCTGCCGTAAGCGATGACATAATCAATTTGTCAAATTTCGAAAGTTAAAGGACCTAAATCAAAATGATTGAATATCATGTTCTTAAATAAAAATTATAAAACTTAATGGACTAAAAAATATTACATGTTCCTTTACTTATAGAAATGTGAAAAATTAGAATAAAAATTGAATTAATAAATCATTCAAAAAAATTTAACTAAAAAGTGTACCAAACCTAAGATAAATTATGCAAATCATGGAAAATTTTGAATTTGAAATTTTGAAGATTTAAGTAATAAAAGAATATAAATTTAAATATTAAAAAATAGTTTTTATTCCCAAAATTCTAAAAGAGGGCCACTTTTACAAGGGTTTTTTATTTTAGTATAGAAGGGATATATCAGAATTTGCAAACACATACTATTAATTTTTAATTGCACTACCGAGAACCGTATTTCAAATTATCTACAGTTATTTAATGAACTTATTTAAGTGAAATAAAAAATATAAAAAATATAAAAAATTTAAATATTAAAATATTTTAAGATTCCAAATCACTATGCAAAACTAAGAAATATGTGTTACTAGTTGCAATAGTTATATCAACCTTATCTACGAAAATTAAAGAAAATAGAATTCTTAAAGATGGAGGTACAAACGAAGGCGAAATATTCGAATTATAGAGGATATTTTTGACAAAAAAAAATCACTTCCGATTCTGATGGTTACAAAATGGATACATATATAAATCTAACCAATTAGAATCCTCTGTGACACTACATGTTTCATCTTCTATTATACAGTCTTTAATACACAATACATGTTAATTAGTGATATCTTTAAATACACGTGTGGTGGATATATGAAACACAACAAAAGTGAAACACATAAATAAAATAGGTGATCTCATGAGATATATAACGGTAAAGTATTTTTTCCGCAAATATTATTGAAATATCGCAAATTATTAATATATGATATAGGTCACGTTACAAACTTATGAAATTTCCGAAATGGATATACATGTTTCATATGTAGTTTTTGTTGAGAATGGAGCCTAAATCACAACTGGAGTGTCACGGGCGCGACGGGAGGTCGCGGCCGCAACGAGTTTGACGAAGGCTGAAGTGGATTCACGCTGGAGAGTTATCTCGGCCGAGACAAGGGAGTCTCGGCCGAGACAGGATTGTGGTTCGCGAGCGCGACTCATCACGCGAAGGTATTGTGCTGGAAGGTTGGCGCGGCCGAGACAAGGGAGTATCGGTCGAGAATGTTTTATACAGCAAGAGCGTTCGCGGCCGCTACCTATTGACGCGGACAGATATGTGGGCTTCAAGCTAAATCTGATTTTAGGGCCCATAGAGCTATTATAAATAGTTGTTTCCTTCATTGCTTCATGGATTCCAAAAATTCATCATACTAGTGTATATCCTGGCTTGGTATCGCCCACAGACGTAGTTACACATCGTAACGAACTGGATAATCAAATTGTTTTGTTCTTGTGTGTGATTTATTGTTTTTCTTTCTTAGATTATCTTGTATTTGTGGTTGTGAGTGGGCTAATTCTCAACAACTGGTATCAAGAGCATCAGGATAGTTTCCTGGGAGTATTCACGATGAACGACGGAAAAATTTCGGTGGAAAAGTTCGATGGAACTGATTATGGCTTTTGGAAGATGCAAATTGAAGATTACCTCTACGGTAAGGATTTGCACCAGCCCCTCAAGGAGAAGCCCGAGAAGATGTCTGCGGAGGAGTGAGAATTATTGGACATGAAAGCGATCAGCGCGGTGCGTCTATCGTTGTCCAAGGAAGTGACTTACCATACCACAGGCGTGAGGTCTACACGGGAGATGTTGTAAACCATGGAGGAGATGTATCAAAAACCATCAACGGCGAACAAAGTCCATCTGATTAGACAGTTGTTTAATCTGAGGATGGCGGAGGGAACACCAGTACAGCAACACCTAAATGAGTTCAACATGCTAACCTCACAGTTGGACTCGGTGGACATAAAGTTTGATGATGAGATTCGGACCCTAATTATGTCGGTACAATGACAGTCGTTAGCGCTACAGACGCTAAGCTGAAGTTTGACAGGGTGAGGGATTTGATGATCGGGGAAGAGATTCATAGGAACGAATCAGGATCAGGATCATCCTCAGGGTCAGCGCTGAATAGCGAGAACAGAGGCAGATCGAAGGGAAGGCAGTTTAAGGGAAGGTCGAAATCTAGAGGAGAGAGTCAGACGAAGAAGGACGGGAGTTCTGTGAAGTGCTGGAATTGTGACGAGGTGGTTCACTTTAAATACCAATGGAAGGCGCCGAAGAAGAACAAGAGGGAACAGGCAGACAGGAAGACAGCGAACGCAGAGGATGATGGTGATGCATTGGTCTTGAGTGTGTACAGTCCCATGGAATCTTGGGTCTTGGATTCCGGTGCATCATTCCATTCATACGCTAATTTTAATATTATGCAAAATTATGTTTCTGGCGATTTTGGACAGGTGTATCTGGTTGATGATGAACCCCTGATAATCGTGGGAAAGAGAAGCGTAAAGGTTGAGACATCAAATGGCTCAAAACTGATGTTGAATGGAGTGAGACATATCCCTGGATTGAAGAGAAACTTGCTTTCAGTTGGACAACTTGACAAGGAAGGTTACGTGGTAACGTTTGGTTGTAGCAACTGGAAAATTTCCAAAGGGGCTATGGTGGTAGCTCGGGTTAAGAAGGAAGGAATGCTGTACATGACTAGTAATTTGCAGGATTCCCTTGATCTTGCGAATGGTAATGGTGATGTGGATTTGTGGCACTGTCGATTGGGCCACATGAGCGAGAAAGGGATGAAGCTGATGTGTTCAAAGGGTAAATTGACTGGCTTACAAACTGTGGAAGTTGGTATGTGTGAAGAATGTGTCTTCAGGAAACAAAAGCGCGTGAGTTTCTTGAGGAGTGGCAAGAGCCTGAAGAAGCAGAAGCTAGAGTTGGTCCACAACGATCTATGGGGACCAGCTCCGGTGGAATCCATTGGAGGATCGATGTATTACATGACATTCATCAGCGATTCAACCCTCAAGGTATAGATTTATTTTCTGAAAAGTAAGTCTAATGCAATTGATGTTTGCAAAAGGTGGAAAGCCTTGGTTGAGACTGAGACGGGGTTGAATGTGAAGTGCTTACGTTCCGACAATGGAGGTGAATATGAACTCAAGGAGTTCAAGAATTATTATGCTGAGCATGGGATTCGTACAGAGAGGATTGTACGTGGAACGCCCCAGCAGAATGGTGTAGCCGAGAGGATGAACAAAACACTGAATGAGCGGGCAAGGTGTATGAGACTGAGGAGCAGCTTGCCTCAGTCATTTTGGGCGGATGCAGTGAGCACAGTTACATTCCTGATCAACCGAGGTCCATCGGTTCCCTTGGATAATCGGATACCCGAGGAGGAGTGGATTGGAAAGGAGGTAATTGTCTTACTTACATATTTTCGGTTGTGTTGTTTATGCCCTTGTGGATTCTGTTGATAGAAAAAAGTTAGATGCCAAGTCCGTCAAATGTACATTTATTGGGTATAAAGGTGATGAGTTCGGCTATAGGCTATGGGATGATCAAAGTCGAAAGGTGATTCGAAGTCGGGATGTTATACTCAATGAACAGGTTATGTACAAGGATAGGTTGAAGGATTTGGGCACTAATGCTGCAAAGTCCTGCACTGTCGAGTTAGATGATTTGAACTCAAGTGGGAGCAAAGGGAGTCCGGTCGATGAGGAGGTTCTTGAGGATGAACCAAGAACACCACCACCCCAAAGACCAGTTAGAGATCGAATGCCACCAGATAAGTATTCGCCCTCTAACTTTTACTTATTGTTAACTGATGGTGGTGAACCTGAGAGCTTTGCAGAGGCAGAGCAGGTTAGTGATAGACGAAGGTGGAAGGCTGCCATGGAAGATGAAATGGCGTCTATTTGTGTGAATGGCACTTTGGGAATTTATTGAGCTTCCCAAGGGCATGAAGGCATTGCACAGCAAGTGGGTCTACCAAATCAAGAATGAGGCCGATGGTAGCAAGCGCTACAAGGCAAGGTTAGTTGTGAAAGGGTTCGAGCAGCGGTATGGTATTGACTATACGGATGTGTTTAATCCTGTTGTGAAGTTGACTACAATTCGCATGGTCTTGAGTATGGTGGTTGCGGAGAACCCATTATTGCATCAGATGGATGTGAAGACGGTTTTTCTTCATGGTGATCTAGTGGAGGAGTAGTACATGGTACAGCAGGAGGGGTTCGTGGTAGACGGAAGGGAAAGCCTTGTGTGCAAGTTGAAGAAGAGCTTGTATTTGAAGCAAGCTCCGAAGCAGTGGTATATGAAGTTCGACAATTTCATGTTGGAGATTGGTTACCATAGATGCCATGCCGATCATTGGTGTTATTATAAAAGGTTTGACAAAAGCTATCTTATCCTATTACTTTACGTTGATGATATGTTGATTGTAGGAGTCAATCCAAGGGAGTTGGAAATGTTGAAGAAGTAATTATCTGAGAGGTTCTCCATGAATGATCTTGGAGATGCAAAGCAGATTTTGGGTATGAGAATCGAGAGGAAAGCGGCAAATTTGTTGTATCTTTCGCAGGCGAATTATGTCCAGAAGGTCCTTGAAAGGTTTAACATGGAGGATTCGAAGCCGGTTAATGTACCCTTGGGAGGACACTTTAAGCTGTCGAAGAAGGAGTCGCCGAGTACTAAGGAGGAGCGTACCCAAATAATGAATGTGCCATATGCATCGGCAATTGGGAGTATCATGTATGCCATGGTTTGTACTCGTCCGCATATTGCACATGCAGTAGGAGTAGTGAGCTGGTTCATCATTGATCCGGAGAAACAACATTGGGAAGCGGTGAAGTGGATTCTAAGGTATTTGCGAGGTACCACAAATAAAGCCATGTGTTTTGATGGAAGAAATTCTGAGTTAGTTGGTTTCGTTGATGCGGACCTAGCATCGAACGATCTTGATGGGAGAAAGAGTACAACCGGGTATGTTTTTACTTATGGTGGTACGGCGATTTCTTGGACATCAAAGTTACAAAAGGTGGTTGCACTGTCCACCACGGAGGCAGAGTACGTAGCCGTGACGGAGGCGAGTAAGGAGATGGTGTGGTTGCAAAGTTTTTTGGGTGAACTTGGGAAGGAGCATGAAAATAGTGTACTATACAGTGATAGTCTAAGTGCAATTTTCTTGTCGAGTAATCCAGCATTTCATTCAAGAACGAAGCACGTTGAATTGAAGTATCATTTCATCTGACACCTACTGGAAAAGAAAGTCTTGCGACTTGTGAAAATTCTCGGGAATGAGAATCCAGCTGACATGTTTACTAAGGTTGTAACCTTAGAGAAATTGAAGTTGTGCATAATTTCAATTGGCCTCGGAACGTGAAGAAGAAGAGGAGATGGTGATACCAAGTGGAAACAGGAAGGAGAAAAGAGGAGGATGATTGCTTTGAAGGTGTTTTAGTCTCCATGTGGGAGATTGTTGAGAATGGAGCCTAAATCACGACTGGAGTGTCACGGGCGCGACGGGAGGTCGCGGTCGCGACGAGTTTGACGAAGGCTGAAGTGGATTCACGCTTGAGAGTTATCTCGGCCGAGACAGGGGAGTCTCAGCCGAGACAGGATTATGGTTCGCAGGCACGACTCATCGCGTGAAGGTATTGTGCTGGAAGGCTGGCGCGGCTGAGACCCCCTAATGTTTTATACAGCAAGAGCGTTCGCGACCGCGACCTCGACACGGACAGATGCGTGGGCATCAAGCTGAATCTGATTTTGGGGCCCATAGAGCTATTATAAATAGTTGTTTCCTTCATTGCTTCATGGATTCCGAAAATTCATCATACTAGTGTATATTCTAGTTTGGTATCGCCCCCAGACGTAGTTACACATCGTAATAAACTGGGTAATCAAATTGTTGTGTTCTTGTGTGTGATTTATTGTTTTTCTTTCTTCGATTATCTTGTGATATTCGTGATTGTGAGCGGGTTACTTCCCAACAATTGTATTGTAGCGATTAGTTATGTACCAAATCGTTTAAGTTTTTTTTTTTAAGGTTTAAAATAAAATAAAAAATACCACATTAGAGTCCATTATAATTTTTTCTAAACTTTCAGATTAAATTTCCAAAAATTTATAAGGATTTCACAATTGTTTCGAAAAAATTCAATTATTAGTAGAATCAAAATTGCTATATTCTAACTTATCTTAAATCCATCTCGAAATTGAATCATAAAAATCCAGAACTATTTACTCAATCAATAGAATTTTTTTTTTAACACTCTTTCTGAAGCGATTAATCACTCAAAAAGAAAAAACAAATATGCAAATTAAGTAGCATAAGTCTTTGAGAATTCCATTGCAGAAAATTGTATCATTGAATAATAACACCATATAAAGTTCCTGCACCTAAGAATATTTCTAATGTAGCAAAAATATTCTTATCTGCTAAAAATAGCAGGCTTATATTCTCCTCTTGCAATGTATCATAAATTACTGCTAACATTTACAATTGAACTGACCAAACCAGAACAACAATCGAACATGCATCGCGAAAATCGCGAAAGAATGCATTATATTAGTTCCGAAAATCATGATGATCAAGCACAAGAATCATTAGATGCATCATTACCACCATGTTGGCTCTTCCTCAATTCCAGATCATCAAGATAGTTCTGATATATGTAAGAAGCAAATCCCCAGAATGCCATTAGCATCGCGATTATCTTCACCCCGTTCATCTTATCGTGAAAAACAATCAGCGAAGCAATAGGAGTAACAGCCAATGAAAGAGTGCTGATGACATTGGAGAAAAGCGAGGAGACCACGAATATCAAACCAACAACACCGACAGAACAGATCTGCCAAGCAACGGCTGTCCACACGAGTGTCATTACGTAAGAAACTTTTCCGGGGGTAAAACTGTCTATGTCATCATGTATAGTCTTCCATTCTCCGCTTGCAAAGAGACCCACAATGGCAACACAAGTTGCCACAAACGCTGTATAAATCTGCATTTCAAGAACAACGGAAAAAGTTTCCTTCTTTAGAACCTTCTCGAATGTCAGCTGCATGAGAGAGAGCAAGAGAGAATAAACAGCAGAGGCTGCAAGGGCAGTGAGAATCCCGATAATATATTTCCCTCTCGAGACCCCTGAAGGGGAATCTGAGTCCTCATTGACACCAAGAAGAGCAGAAGATAACGAAAGAATTACCACCGAATTAAATATTAAAGCAGTGAACTTTTGCTGATTGATGAAGAAAGAGAAAATCGCGTTAAATGCTAACTGAGTTGCACAAACGAGAGAATAAGTAGAAGCGGATAGGTATAGAAGTGCAATGGAATAGAGCATGTTGTCTCCAGCAACGAGGGCCCCAATAATGAAATAGATTATGGACAGACGAAGAGCAGAAGGTGGGGCAGATAGACTAGGAGACTCATCTGGGGTCCTAAGGAAAAAGTACGGAATCAAGAGGATGGGAAACGCGGCGGTTTGGACTAGAGTGGCCATCCATTTACTATTTCCACCTTTATCGTAATAAAACCTTCCCAATAGAACAGCAGCAGCCTGACCAACAATGAGAAAAAGTATGTTCAAAATAACCAAGATCCACCAGTGTGAACGCTTAAGCTTACGAAGTGGGTGGTGATCCTTTGGCAAAATTGCCTCTTCGTTACCTGCCATGTAAGCAATTCATCAGGGAATAAAAGCACAAGATAGCTACAAATGTATAAAGAATACATGATTATACAAATGTATAAAGAATACATGGTTATCCAAGTTATAAGAAAGAGATAAATGATCCTGGAGCAAATGAAGTTATCAAATAATCCAGTTCTACGTCTAAATCAGATTCACAAGATTGCCGGCATCATCTGGTACAAACTATTAGCTATAGTATTTATTATTTTGTCAATGGCTAGCGGTTCAGATCAGTAAAGAAATACGAGATTGATGAAACCCAAACCTATGAAACAGTGTAACATATCCAAGTTTGTAAGAAGAAGGTTTTGCCTATGCCGCAAGAAATGTTTGAACAAGAAAAAGAGAACCAATAAAATCAGAAAGGAGAAGCAAGGATACAGTATTGTAATTTAATTTTTCAAGGTAAACAAATCAAAAACATTTCGGGCAAGAGAAGATTCAATTATAATATTTCCTAGATTCTATGCAGGTGAGTAATGTCACATTCTCTAGTTCCAAAATACTATAACAAAATCATAAGAAAACCATGAAAGCAATCAGAGTCAGAAGTGATCTTTGAAGATACAAAGGAAAAGCAACAGACGTCTCCGAAAATGGAACAGACTAAAGAACCTCTAATGGCATAATTGGTTTTCAATCAGTCAATGAGACTGCCTCAAGAGCAAAATGGTGTTTCTAGGGTTCACTTTCCCTGGAGTTGGCTTGATCAAATTACTTTTGAGAGTGGTATAACTACATCCTGTTGGTTAAAGGGATATAACATTTAGTCAAGCTTCAATGCTTCATGTCATCAATGTCAATTCCCCATCGGCAAAATCATCAAGGTAATTCGCTAGAATAACGTACAGTTACAGATAAGCTCTCTGTAAACAAAGTGAATCAACACTTTGCAAATTGGATAATTTCTCTGGTGGCAAGGAACAGGCAAACAAAGATGTATGATTACACCCTTCTATATTCTAAGTTTCTCGACCGGTATCTGGTTTCTATTCTTCAAAAGTATACTCTCTTGACTGATACACAAGAAGTAAAAATTCCAAGTTCTCTGAGATCAAATGCAAACCTATGGGCCATTATCCAATATGTATGACAATGAATTATCAACTTTTCTAAGAAAGAACAAATAGGCTACTATAGCACAAAAATATATCTCTTTCGCTAAAACCTATACTCATTGCAGCTTAACTTCCAAACTTTCAATTTCTATCAAGAACTTTTTGCGAACTGGTTTATCACACTGTCTGATAATTGAGTAACACAAGTCACTTGATGAGAAGCATTTTTATGAGATTTAAAACTATCTAATGTTAACTAAAGTATAGTTGACGAACAATATATAATTGATACATTGAATTCTAGAATATGGGATTCCAGATGCCTCCTCTAACTGTGTTGGGCTGCGTCCTGTCAACGGGGAAAAAAGAAAAAAGAAATGTTCACAATCAGTAACTCGGAATAAAGTCCAATGGTCATGATGTGCTCTGCCACCGAATCTAACTCATGTTAACCATCCAGGGCTTTCACTCCACCATTGAAAATCATAGACTACTTAACAAGAAGTTTGTAGACAAATTTTCAATCTCAACAACCATGATCAAATGCACTCCGAGTGGCAAATTTTTCTATGGGCAAGATTATGGTTTTTACGCACTTTAATTTGGACTCACAGAGGCTTTAAACACAAGTTCATCCAAGGTTCTCTCAGGTAAAATCGAACAATTGTTTCCGTGATAAAATTATTAAAAAGTTATGCATCTCATACATTTAGCTCGTAATTACCCTGATTCAGAGGTTTCTAGATTACCAGTCTTCCAGAAAGAAACTACAAGTAAATAGATGTTCATAACAGCAAAATTCATACTATAGAAGAAGATTATTATTGATTCAAACATCAAATCAAGGCAACTCATCACAAAGCACAACACAGAAATTCCGGCCGCCAGTTCTTCAACGCACTAAAGATACACAGAAATAAACCTAAATACAGACACATATATACACAAGTCTTTTGATACAGAATCAAGTGAAAAACCTGGCATGATGGGAAGGAAACTTTCGAAGATGGCTTCGAGAAAAGTAGATGACTTTTGACGAATTTGGTATAGAACAAGGTCAGAGGGGATTTCTATGGAAGGAAGGAGAACGGAATTTGAACAGTGAAGACGTATGATGCGGAATTTTTTTACATCACTTGGGGAAGGTTTTAGGAGCAAGAGCAGTGTCAGTCAGGTGATGGGCTAAATACGTCCATTGAGGGGGCCACGGTCACCGCTTTGAATCTCTTCCAATCCCAATAACAAGATTCCATGACGCCAATAATCTTGGGATACCAATGATGCATAAATTATAATGGTGCCAATTGGTTGATATTGGGATTTCAGGTCGATTTAGATTATGCATCAAAAAATATATTTAGGGTTATTTTGGTTGGAAGTATGTGATTAAGGGGTATTATTATACATGAGTACTAAATGGTAGTATTAGGTTGGATTACTTGTCATGGCTCCGCATAATACCTCATTTGGTTGGTAATATTGGCTCTTTATTAATGTTAGTACCTGCATTTGGTAGGTAATATAAATTTCACATCCCCTCATTACACAAGGCATGGCATTACGTTGATACGCTCTTCATTTTTCATTATTTACAAGATTGACTCTCTTTTCTCTGGTTTTATATAAGTTGGGAGAAATTGAGCATTAGGGTTTGAAACTCAGTCACCTCTATGATAAACATCATATACGCAAGAACCTTATCCACAGATCGTCGTTTTTCTCCCGTTCTAAATTTGGCCGTGTACACATCAAGCACTTACTTGCAGCTTTCGAGTGTCTTACAGTGACAGGGTTCACAAAAGGTAAACCTTCAATTTTTTTAGTTTTTTAATTACCTGTAGCACATTAACTTTTGTAAATTATCCTTGAATTCTGATTATCTACAATATCTTGTAGATAAGTAGGAGTTCTATTTATTGCCTGAAAAGTTGGTGTTATGGAGTTTAGCGGGGTTCGAATCCCTCTGTATTGTCTGTGCGGGAATGGTCAAATGATTTTACGGCAGGCCGGAAAGTCAGCGATCAACTTCGGAAGGTGGTATTACAAGTGTCCTCTCAACATCAACCATCCAAGGTCCTTCATTTGGTGTGACGCCTTTCGTCAGTGCGAAAATCTTGAGGATACGCATAATTTTGTTCAGCCTCGTCACAAAGTCAACAGGTTGGACGGTGGCAATGAGCGCGAGTTTGGGCATCTGCCCGTCGGGGCTGAAGCGCGTAGCCAATTTTCAAAAATCAGCAAGTCTGGGACCAACCAACCTTACTCGGCATCAACAAGCTCTGGTCATAACGTCGAATCATTCCGGGAAGATATTGACCGACGCAGCACAATCAACCAAAAAAAAAAAGAATGACATCGCATGTAGCCATTGAACGAACCGCCCTCGTTTTCGTATTATGTTTGGTATGTGTAGGTTTGGGGTACTGCATTAGGAAGCTTTAATATTAAGCTCTGAAAATGTAAGGTTTCAATTTCAGGATTAGGTATCTACGTCGGTGATGTGCTAGTTGTAAAATTGTCATAGAAGTGAAATAGGCCTTGTAACTTTGATCTATCTTTTGAACGAGTACTAATTAATTTCAGTATAAGCAACATTGTGTGATCATGTGTATGCTATTACATGAAGTGGTGTGACATATTTATCAAACTGGACCACACCAAGTTTGATAACAATAACTACAACTAATTAGACATATGTTTGCTTTTAAACAATGGTAATCAATAGTATTGCAGCCCCAAACTAGAGCCTTGTTAGCTAGTGGTAACAATGTCTTATCAAATCACTATTTCTTGGTTGTGTCACCACCCTTAAATTTGATGTGAAGTTCTTTTACTATCTCCCTAACCACTTGCATTGAAGAAGTGCTTCTTTACTGAGTTCTTCCCTATATAGTTCATCTAAGCTTCTGCAGAGTTCATTACCCACATAACTTTGCTGTTTTTTTTATTTCCATTGAGTTTCAATAGGTATGTGGAGTAACTATGCCTCTTGGCATATCTCGAGTCAGGTTACCTATTTCTACGATGATGATTGGTTGGCGAAGAGCGACAAAATCCTGATCGCAGCCTTCTTAGGAGAGAAAACAAAAGGAAATTTCGTCGACCGCTTTCCGACTTTGGCCGGCCAGCTTGGGCCGCAAACTTAGCTTAATCAAACTCTTGGCAAAGAGTGCACACGTTCAGCTGTTCACATAAGGTTTCACAAGCTGCTGCTTCGTTACATTTGTTTTCAAAGCATGATATCCGCTGCAGGTGTGTACTGGGATGAGGACCTTAACATGGTCTTCGCTCCTGCAGCCCATTGGCTACCGGTTCCAGGTATCTTACACTAACCACATCTCTTATTATATGATTTAGAATACTGATCCCTTGCTACACTTATAACATGTGCTCCTGTTTAAATATTTTCCAGGCCAACCGTTTGACGAAGGCACACTGGCATGCTGGGGAGCTGTTATACAAAGAGATGGAGCACTTGTTTGCCATAGCAGATGAGTCTGACGAAGAAGAAGAAGAACTAGTCATCCGGCTCGGTGGGGATGACGATGATAACATAGGCAATGGGCTGCCTGATGGTGCTGCTGCTAACGTTCCGGAAGTGATCGCATTAAGTGATGATGATATCGGTTCCCAAGATGAAGGTGACATGAGCCATGGTGTTGAAGTTATAGAGATATCGAACAACATTAACCAAGTGAATCCACCAAACGAGGCTTACAACAAGCTAAACAAAGTCAATGTCGATGAGGAAGTTGAGTCCCCTTTGATGTCAAAAATTGCCCGCAAATTGCTTTTTGACGAGGCAGGAGGCTGCACCGATTATGACACCGAGTCGACTAATCTTGTTGACTTATCCCCCGGGGAAATGCCTCGACTACCAAAGATGTATTGCAATGACAAGAATTGGTGCTTATTCATGAAAATCATATATTGAGCATTATGAATGTTAGTTGGTTTGTTAGGTTTCGTGCTTTTTTTTGGTTTTTTACATTGTCGGGCTGAATATGCATTTACCAATGCTCAAACAGGTCATGTTGAGAACATATCCAATTATAATTTGTCCTCTTTCAGTTTCATGTCGTTGTTCTATTAGTCCTTAAACAGTTGTTCTGTAGCAATTGCTTAATCGTTATCAACCCTTGCTATCATTTAATTATTTTTTGGCGTATTGACAGCTGAGAATGTCTACACGAACAAGGACTGTCAGAACTAAAGGGAAACCAATTTGATAAGTTACGATTTGTTTCTCTAGAAGCAGCACAACGCTATGAGAATGACATGGAATCGAAATCATTGGTTCAGGAGAGAGGGATCAGTCTGCCTCTAGATAGTCAAGCGCGGTTGGGAGGGTTTTGTTCAACAGGCCGACCCTGCTGTTGTCCCTGTTGTTCGGGAATTTTATGCGAACGCAATTGCTGGGGACGAGGAAGGTACTTACATCTGTGGCAAGTGGGTTGAGATCGATATGGATACGATCAATGTATATACCAAACAGAGCCTCCAGAAGAAGAACTCTCAGATCTTGACCTCCTCGAAGAAACAAACTTTATGTCGCTCAACCGAAGGATTGCCATCAAGGGAGCCGAATGGGATACACGGGAGTACGAACTAATCAGCATTAAGCGGACGTTGTTGAAGCCCGATGCACGGGTGTGGCTTAGCTTTGTATCCACAAAGCTCCTACCTACGAAGCACATGACTACTTGCAACAAGAAGCGGGCACTTACTGTATACGACATTATGGCTGGTCGACCACTTAATGTGGGGCACTTTATAGAAACTTCGATAAAGAGCACAATCGATGGCAGTTCAACAGGGGGTATGGCCATCCTCATTTGATTACCAAGCTTTGTCGTGCTGCTGGTGTGAAATGGAAGGCTGGTGAAGAGTTGCTAAGGCCGATGAAGATAATAGATACATCTGTTGTGAATGCTTATAAGACCGTCGAGGATGCTGGCACCATCCCTCGGGTGAATCTGCCGAAAAAGAGGAAGAGAGGCGTAACGCTCGATTCAGTGAATGCTCAGGTTGCACAGCTAGAGGCACAAGTTGCTAGTTTTCAACAGGATATGTATGAGATGATGGGATATTCGGTCAAGTTCAACTAAGCGTTGGTAAATGCAATGATGCTCGAAGGTAGGATACTTGGCAACGATGGAACGGACGTTTACCCCCCGTCACCGGTGTTTGGTTCTATGTTGAAAGGAGGTTCCAGTGTTCCCGAGGCTGATCGCCGGTGTGGTCAAAAGTGAAGCATCTCTTATGTGAATGATTGTTTTGAAAGTTTGGGGTCTACTAATTATGTAATTAGGAGTAATTTCTGGACTTGGCATTCACTTGTTTTGTTTTGCTGGTGCTAAATGGTGTTCTGGCCAAACTGGATTAGGCTTCATATCTGGTATTAGTGACAGAATGGATTAGACAGTTGGATGTTTTGTGTTGGTGGGAATTGACGTCTTGGACATCCATGTTAGCTTGATCATATTATATATTAGTAAGTTTTTTCGACTATCATTCTCGCAGGGTATGCATGACTTGGTTTTTATTTGGTTCTCAAATTTTGGTTTGTATCACAGATTGTTAGAATGTCATCAGTAGCCTTGTATGATAATGAACCAATATTATGCAATTGCAAATCTAAATATTATGCACTTGCAACATTTTGTGGATCCTGCAACATTACTCGTTGGAATGATAATGAACCAAGATTATGCACTTGCAAATCTAAATATTGACCAAAAACGTTTGAAACTTAAAGAGTTGGCATTAGTGTAATCATTCATGTGGTAATTACATATTGGGAGTGGACACTTGAATCCACAAGTTAGCTCAGTGCAATCATTCATGTGGTAATAAGACGCAAAACTACAAGCATGTAATTGATATCCTATTTTTTTACTTCTTACATTTGCATTCAAGGTAAAATAGTATAAATAAATGGATAAAAAAAAATATACCCTTAAACCCAAAAAACAACATGAATTTAATCAAAATACGTCATATTTAATAGCGGGATACGCACTACAGAAAACATTAATAACACATGGATATACAATGAAGACATCCACCAAAAAAAAAATCCCGGGATTAGTAGCATGCCATTAAAGGCCATCGTCTGTCAAACACAAAGATGATAGTAATTGTTGTAGCGTCTCTACACTAATGCCCACAATGCGAGTACACACATTAACTAGTTTCCTTTAAAAACATTCGAATAACTGGTTAGAGGCCATGCCTTTGGAGTTTAGTAACGAAGGTTGGACAAGCTTCATCAGGCAAGCCGGTAAACATGTCTAGGTACTCCACGTTTTTTACGAGTGTCATAGCAACGTCCACACGCTCTTCCACAGTCATCCTAGGGATTGTCGATAACATGTCATAGACCTGTTTATGTGAGTTGGCCACGTCATAGTCATACCCAATTTTGGTGGCAATTTCGTTAAGACGATCTTCCGAGTTCTTGAAGATTGACTCTAGAAGGTCGTACATCCCCTCAACCTCCTTATTAGATGATGACTTTTGCTTCGTTGCCTTCTTACAGCCTGCCTCATGATCTTTACCCCCCTGATTAACATTGTTGCCTTCATTGGGGTTTGGGACCGGACTAGGAATCTCGTCTTCGTCCGCCTGGAGCTCCTCCTCCTCTGTCTCTCCCTCGGCCGCTGCCCCTGCCTCTGCATCCTTACCTCGGTTATCCTCATTAAGCATCTCATTCACGGCATCCATTACATCTTCAGTGGTCGATCCGTTAGCCTTGTCAGATCAGAATACTCTTTCCAGTCCTCGTAGTAGGGCCACTTTCGAGCACGCATCCATTTTGTGTGAATGTCACCCTGGATGTATAACATGGTGATGACATATTATTATACCACAACAAATACATTAACTAAATTAGTAGTAACTTGTACCGGCTGCTTCAACCACAATCAACAAATTTAATACCTTCACAATAGCGTCCCACTGTTGGTCGCTACAATCGATACGCTTATCTAAGTCCATTTCTACCCCGGACAGCCCCAAAATGTCGTCGAGAAGGACATTCTTTTGTTTCCAAACGTGCAATTTCGAGTTGATGTGCGGCAACGCTTTAAGGTCTGTTCGTGGGGAAAAACTTGCGCATCTCGGACTCTATGACGTTCAAGTAACCCCGTAGGAAGCCGTTTTCACCTTTTAGACCATTAGCAACAGCCTTTTTCATGCAAACAATTAGCTTTTCTACTTCTTCATTGGACCAAACTCTACGACATCCACCCCTATTGCCACGCAGATGTTGCTGTCTGGCTACAACCGTTCTCCATTGCGTAGCTGCAAGATAATTAGTTTTTCATATCAGATTGATGAACAATGATAACCGGTACAATGTCAAGAAAGAGTTACAAACATATAAAAAATGAATGATTAATTAGTCAACACATAACAACTAAAACCGTAACTTTTAGGAACTAGTGTAACAATGATGCCTCAAAATTAACAACTATAAGCTACAATTGTCCCATAGAACAAAGTCGGAATCGAAATCTCAACATGAGTGATTGCCAACACAATAATACAGATAATAATTCACAGTTTTGGAAATACAACACTAGCATCACACAGACAGAAGCAGAACAGTGCAGCTACGCAACAGCGAACTCACGGACGAAATAACATACAAAGTGAAGCATGTCTAAATAATAGTAGTGTCACAATTACAAGATGAAATTCACTGTCATAACATAAATTGACAACTCAATTTTATAGAGAATACAAACACATAACTTCTCCACATTTGGCACACACAACCATCCACCTAAACCCTACTACAACATCCGCTGGGCCATGACGTCACGGAAGTTAGTCTAAGCCGGGGAAGTCTGTGTGCACTCAACGTATTCGTCTTCCTCTTCTTCTTCTGCGTCGATGTTAGCGTTTTCTTGAACCAAATGTTCCATCGGATCAACTTCCATGGCCGATCAAATATAGTTATGCAAGAGGAAGCATGCCATGATGATTTGGACTTGAACTTTGATGGGATAATAAGACGCGCTTCTAAGGATAGCCCAACGCATCTTTGAAATTCCAAAATTTCATTCTATCACATTCCTAGCATGAACGTGGTGCATATTGAAGTGTTCTTGATATGTCCTTGGTCGTGAAGATGGATCACCCCATTCTTTGCAATGATACCTAACTCCCTGGTAGGGCCCTAGGAAACCCTCAGCTATTGGCGTATCCATTGTCCACAAGATAATAGTTACCGGAACAAATATGTTTATATTAGTAATTCGAGATCACTGTGTTTGACATAGCCTAAGGAGTCTTCTTACCTCGGTTTCTTAAAGATTTAATTGTAGCCTTCTAAAAAAAATGGGACAGAAAAAACCTCACCCACGGGAACTCGCAAGCCATTTGGCCGGTTAACGGCATCACGTAAGACCCTTGCATCAGCCGCAGAGCCTTCCCAGCCGAGCAACACGTACACGTATCATAACTCACGGTCACAAACAGCAAGCACACTAGTGCTTATTTCCCCTTTACGCGACCGGTATTTTGGTTTTTTAGCCGTCAATACTTTCACCGGGATATGGTTACCGTTTAGCGCACCAATGCACCCCTATTGGAGATATAAAATAGGGTGGCATTTAGTAATAATTGACACGTACCTAAAAGCTAAAATCTAGTTAATGTGTAGGAAATAGAAGAGCATCAATGTGACAACCTCAAACCACTTCCAGCGGGCATTCGAAGAATCGGCTGGCACGGGTTCTGGCTTAACTAAAAAGAGTGCGTGGAGCTACAGAACAGCCTTTAGGATAACATGAAAATATAGGGAAACTGTTTGCCCTGATCGAACGATATCGAAAGAAATAATATCATTTTTTGTGTGGTGGGCAATTATGGATATGAACATTGCCACCTTCTCTTCCACGGATACATACTTGGAGTGGGTAACACCGGCTAGGTTCAATGAGGTAACATAACCTACTAAAGGCGTTGTGGTCCATTCTAAGACATTTGATTCATGTAGAATCGGTGAGACGAAAAAGACGATTCAAGCGCTTAACTTGATCCGGTATACGCTCGAGCATGCTGTATGTAATACTAGTGTTTGTCCTCGCTGCCTCGTTTGACGTAAGTCATTACCCGTATGCGTTCCATTATCAAAATGGCCACTACTAATGTCCTAAACCACATTTCCTCACACAAATACACTACAATTTCTTTATTTTTCCTAGGTAAGCGTGCCATTCCAGCTCGTATTGACTAAGCTGCGTTTATATATATATAATTTTATTATTGTTAGAACTGATTTGCTAGCTTCAGAATTAATAAAATAGTTAAGAAGAGACGAATTATATGTGGTCCTCGATTGTATGTCTAAGCTAATTTCAAGAACAAATCCGTGTTAATTAACCGCTTTTATTAGTTAGACCTACTCGACGAAGGCGTTCCTGTAACAAAGACATAACATATTGTTTATTTGGTCTTTCAGCTGACATTATACTACAAATAATATAAAATAACGCAAGCATCTGTAAACAAAAAGCACTTACATTGCCCACTCTAAACCCCCCATCAGTGCATATTTTACTTGGATTCCAAACTGAGAGCTAACAAATATGTACATAATGTCTGGTTTACTTGCAAAATTGTCTTAACTAAAAAACAAGGGTTAATTTCTAAAAGCAACATATACTTTGCGAGTTTTTACACTTTGCAACCTAAAGAATTTATTTTTTCCGATTGGAACCTGTATTATGCGTTTTTCTTCAATTTGCAACCTCCGACTATATTTTCCGGCATGTATAGGCCATGTGCTCAGCACATGCCAAAGAGAGCAACAAGATGCTGACATGTGGCGACCAATAAAAAAAATTAACATATAAATATTTCTAAAAATTCGAAAAATAAAAAATCCAAAAAATAGCACGACATGTATTTTTAGAAATTCAGAAAATTTATTTTAAGTTAAAAAAGTTATTTCAGAAAAATAATTTTAAAATTCTAAAAATGTATTTAAAATTTTAAAAATTATGTTAAAAATTCTAAATATTCAGAAAATTTAAAGAGTAAAATTCTGAAAATTATTGTAAAAATTCTAATATAAATATATATTTCTAAAAATTTGAAAAATAAAAAATTCAAAAAATAGCATGACATATATTTTAAGAAATTCAGAAAAATTATTTGAAACTACAAAAGTTATTTCAGAAAAATAATTTAAAAATTCTGAAAATTATTGTAAAAATTTGAAAAATTAATAATCCAAAAAAATATCATGACATGTTTTTAAAAATTCAGAAAAATTATTTGAAATTAAAAAAGTTATTTCAGACCTAAACCCTAAAATTAAAATTATTTTTAAAAAATTTATTTCTGAAATAACTTTTTTTTAAAAAAAATATATGTCATGCTATTTCTTGAATTTTTTATTTTTTGAATTTTTAGAAATATATATTTATATTAGAATTTTCTGAATTTTACTCTTTAAATTTTCTGAATATTTAGAATTTTTAACATAATTTTTAAAATTTTAGTTACATTTTTAGAATTTTTAAATTATTTTTCTAAAATATCTTTTTTAATTTAAAATAAATTTTCTGAATTTTTTAAAATATTTGTCATGTTATTTTTTGAATGTTTTATTTTTCGAATTTTAGAAATACATATTTATATGTTATTTCTTTTCTTTTTTATTTTTTATTGGTGGCCATATGTCAGCACCTTGTTGGTTTCTTTGGCATGTGCTGGGCACATTGCCTATACATGCCGGAAAATATGGTTGGAAGTTGCAAAGTGAAGAAAAATGCATAATACAGGTTCCAATCGGAAAAAATATATTTTTTAGGTTGCAAAGTGTAGTACAGGTTGCTTTTGGAAATTAACCCCAAAAACAATTATAGCTTTGCTACGGAAAATCTAAATCCAACATTTAATTTGTATCAACAACAAAAATTAGGTGCTTTGGGTATCCGAACAGAACTAACCTTCGAATTCGAGTTCAACAGTAACAGCAGAACAGCAAGGTGGTGGGTTGTCTGCAAAATTTCAGACAGCAGCACAAACCCTAAATGGAAAAATGGGAGTAGGTGAACTTTGAAATAGAGGAAAATAAGGCTGTACCGGAAAGTGCAACATACCTGATTGCCTGAAAAATATGGGAGGCGACCAAAAAAATCTCCGACCAACCTGCGTCGCTAAAGAGGAAATGGAAATCAAGAACCCTATGCTGAGTGAGCTGTGAGCAGATCGTGAAATGAAAGGGAAGGTTCCTCTTTACGTTTCAGATCTTAATTAATGAGGATTTGATGGTAAATTTACATGAGGTATAAAAATATTGTGTGGGAGAGGATTAGTAATATAGTCAAGAACGGGGGTATTGGTTATACATCCGCGTACATTGATTTTGTATCGGGCTCTTCTATTATACAAGGTTTAGAGTATTAGGAGTGCAATGTACCAAAGGACATATGACTTGTGATAAGCCACACATGTTCATACTAAAGCAGGTGATATCCCTCCTAATACCTCTAATCAAAGGGGTCGTTATTGTATTCAAAGATAAATTATTAATTTTAGATCGTTTCGTGTAAAAAATAAATTAATCAAATTTGTGTCGGATTAATTTTAAATTTCTGAATAAATTCGGGTTTAGATCGGATTGGTCGTGTCTGTCAGGTAGCGTTAAGGATTGTCACCCCTAGGCCCTAGTGCCATATACGGGTTAAGTTTTGCTAAATCGGTAATATTACGATAAAAGAAACTCTAAATTCTTGCCCACTTCGCCTTATTAGGTTACCCACTCTGCTGTGAAGTACAACGAAGCTGTAAATATTTTGAAGATGATTTTTAAATCAAATATGAAATAAACAACTTCATTTAAAAACGAATCCAAACCAGCCAAATAGCTAAACAAATCCACATTTATTGCTCATTCAACAAAAAAATAAACATGTATAAGCTGTACATAAACATATTATTATCTCATTAATCGTACAAAATATTCTGAAAAAACAAAATAATATTAACACAAATTATCACCACCGAGATGGGAGATGGTGTGCACTATTTTGAAAGAGATTGTTTGAAGTTATATCTTTTCAAAAATATTATATATTTTTTATATATAATATACATGGGTGGAGATTAGAGATGGCAAAACTGGCCCGACCCGATGGGCCGGCCCATTTAGCCCGAAATATAGAGCGGGCTGGGCTGGAATATTAGAGGCTTAAAAAATTTCGGGCTTTTTTGGCCCGGCCTGAACGGGCTTTTCTTTTGGCGGGCCAAGCCCGGCCCGGCCCGAAAGTCCGCGGGCCGGCCCGATGGAATTGAATTTTTTTCCCGTCACTAATCGAATAAGAAAAATTTAGAAATTAAGTAATATCTTGTGTACTATTTGAAACATGTTTTTCTTTTTTCTCTTTCTAGCAGAGCATAAATGTATCTATTTACCGAGAAATTAAAACATTTCACTAATTTATTACTCTATTTTCTTCAGTTTTATTAGCAGAAGATGGAAAATGAATTGGATCCAAGCATGCTCATTAATTATTATGTGTCGATAAATGAAAAATTGATTAACATGTAGCATAGTACGTACACAAAAATTAAATAACTTGTGACATACTCCCTCCGTCCCGGCTTAAGTTTCCTACTTTGACCGGGCACGGAGGTTAAGAAAAAGCAGATTTTGTGGAATCTTTGACTTTTTTAAAGGTGGAGATTGAGGGTGGAGATTGTGAGAGGAGTTTGCCATTTATGGGCTGAAAAGTTAAGTTGAGACAAACTAAAAAGGAAAGTAGGAAAGTTAGAGTGGGACGGAAGTAGTATATATATAACTATATATCATCATCCATTCCTTCTTTTTTATTATTATTATTATTGTTATATCTGGGGTTTAAGACATGCCTATAGATTAATAGATATCATTCCATATTGCAACGAATAATAATATATTATCTTCCGATCAAGTTTTTTCTTAAGAGAATTAAACTGAAGTTCGCCTCAATATATAATTCTACTTCATGGTTAAAGTAATAAAAAAAAAACTCATTGGTGGGCTTTTTTGGCCCGATGACCCGAGGTCCTCCGGGCCGGGCCTATCATTTCTAGGCCCGAAATAAATCGGGTCCGGCCCGGCCCGACCTGAACTTTTCCTTGGCCCGACTGGGCCCGCCCTAGCCCGCCGGGCCGTCCGAATTGCCACCTCTAGTGGAGATAGAGGTGGATGTGCAAAACTCTTTACCCGCTATTTTTTTTTTTTTTTTGAACGTGGATTTTAGTGGATTTGACCAAGATGGATTTCATGTGAATTTGGGTTTGAACCTAGGGTTGTAAACGAGTCGAGCTTATAGGTGTTCATGTTCGATTTGTTTATTTTTAATCGAATTCGAGTCAAGCCGAGCCGAGCCGAGCGGGTTTGACTTTGAGAGATATGTTTGGTCATGTTCGTGAAAATTTGTCCTTGGCAACTAATTACTCTGCTCACAAATATTAAATAAACAAACATTATCCTCAATTTCCATACAAAATAATGGAATTTAACCAAATACTCAGTAGCATAACATGTAATATAAGGAATTTAACCAAATACTCAGTAGCATAATAAGTAATATAAGAATATTCAATTACATGTAGTATGAATATTGTTGTTTTTGTTATTATTATTAATTGGTCTTGAACGAGCTTGTTCATGAGTTATTAATGAACAAGTCAATTAACATTCAAGCTCTGTTCGTTTATAAAATGAGCTAAAAATTTGTTCGTTTATTCAAATAAAAGAGCTTGTTCATGAGTTGTTCAACGAAAATTATGTTCATTTACTCTAGAGGATCCAAATCCTCTCAAATTTGAGCCTAATTCCCAATATATTATTTATAGGACGATATATATTACTTTTTTGTCTAGTATTTCCTCTTTTTGAAACATAACCTTTTTTTGGCTCCTTCTATGCTACACAATTGTGTAGAGGTGAACTAAGTGATCTGCTACTATATGGCTAATTCATATATGAACTGTATGATCTAATTGGTTAAATCCATCGACTAGTTGATTACACTATTTATGTGCCGTCGTTCTAACACCGTATCAAGATTCAAAAGAGGGGGTGCGGATGAAGAAACAGTGCACAGCCAAGCTATCTGTAGTCTCAAATTCAATCACCATCATTTGTCCAGCATATGGTACATATGTAAGACGAAAAATACACAACAGGGATCAACAATTACAATCTACAATGTCCGAACTGAAATTCTCTCAGCAATCACAATCAAAATCCAGTGTTACAAGTAGCAAAAAGTATACAGATGCATGTATCGTCCAACCAAAATATGATAAAAACATCCAATTTCCGGTTCATATTATCAGCATGCGCAGCCTCCCGACTGCTGTTGTGACTGAGATGTGTTTCCGTTGCTAGACTTTAGGTTGACGTCGACCATATCTTCTTGCTTTGTTGATGACAAATTCTCCATTCCTGGCAAGGCTGCAGCTATCTTTCTGAACAATGCCTGAAAATAAATATAATAACAAATATAAAAACTGTATGAAAGTTAACTGTATTTTAGTTTTAGAATCATGCTTGATTTATTGAGGACTGGTATAGACAATGTCATTGGGAATCCAGGTAATGAGGTACTAACAGAAATGCAGTATCCTATCGGAGGAGAAGAATGTGGTTCAATACCTTAATATTGAAGCCAGCCTTAGCACTAGTTTCAATAAACATGACATTAAGTTCACGAGCTTTAGCCTCTGCTTCCTCTATTGAAACTTGCCTGCAGATCAGTCAGATGGATGAACTATTAGACCAATATGACTATAGTAGAGAGTAGTAGCACCAATTCCATTCAAGAAAACTGGTTATGTTTTAACAATTTTCTCTGCCTCACTACACAACAGCACACTTAAAGGATCATCTTAATGTGATCAAATAAAATACTAGATGAATCCAAAATGCTTATGAGGAATACCCCATAATAAGAGCAAAAAGTATAAAAATTATCAGGAAAGTTTAAATACTGAAAAACTTAATGTGTGTTTGGTTTTGGTGAAAAGGGGGTGAGAAAATGAATACAACAAAGCATTTACCTTTTATCCACCAGATCAGTTTTGTTGCCAACTAGAACAATAATAACATCACTTCCTCTCTCAGTGCGAACCTCCTCGATCCACTTCGAAGTGTTTAGAAAAGACTGTCTGCCTAATAGCCAGTGAAATATCATCAATATCGGGAAATTGAACATCTGGAACGAATCAATCATTCTTCATAGAAGTTAACAAATGCAAGATTTAAATAAAAGATAGAGCATCGTACTTGCAACATCATATACTATGACTGCAACGGAGGAGTCCCTTATATAGCTTGGGATGAGACTTCTGAACCTTTCTTGTCCAGCAGTATCCCTGAACATGCATGATGTGCATATTAGTCCTCTATCAGGAAAAAACTACTCATTGCTTCATATTTTCCTTAAATTAAAAACAAAAGAGTGCAGCACTAACACCAAAAATCATTCAAACATCTTATAATTAATAAAATTAGTAAATTAGATCAATACGGTCAGTCAACCCACTTGTTGGGTTTGTTTCAGATAAGTTGACAACTGAACTTTCACATTAGAGTTCCAAGTCTCACAATGCACATAAATTAAGGTACTGAATATTTCTAAAGCAGAGCACAGCATACCAACAAGAATGCAACAAAGAAATATATAATCATGGAATCATTTCTGCCAAGAGTCATATCTTACCACAGCTGCAAACGTACAGTTCGATCTTCGAGATACATCGTCTTTGAGAGGAAATCAATACCAATAGTAGCCTGAATTGAAAATCAATGGCAATGAAAAACAGATGAGAAATTTATTACCATTAACCTCAATTTGTTTTAATCCCTTGATTTGGGAGGGTGAATATCAAGAGAACACAGAGAGATTATCAATCAGCAACTAAACAAAGTGTTGACATAAAAAATAATAGAAGTGTGGTTGGGTTCAAATCCAATCGCTAACTTGTGCCTCACACAACTAACTAGACCCATCCGGGCTAAACTAGAACACCTAATATATTGATAATATGAATGTAACTACCATAAAACTAAGGGTTCAAAATATCAAATTGATTATCAAAAACACACAAGCTGGACATATAATAACAACCTCCACAGAAGAATGTTAAAGGTTCCTCCATCCTAATTGCAACTAAGGTGTCCAAAATAAATAAAATTCTACCTCGATATATGACATCAGATAACTCCATTCCAGCATTTGTCAGCTATTCACAATTTTATGTTCAGCAAAACAACTAGCTTTTAATTATAATGAAACTGGAACTTCTGTAATCGATGTCTAAAGAGCCACAGAGACAGAATACTGATAATCACTTGTTACATGATACCTTAGAATCTTACATTGTCAAATTCATCTAATTTTAAATCAAGAGTAGCTTAATTCACAAAGTTAACTAATAAATTCCCGCGAGGCAACCAAAAAGAAGCGTAGATACTGATTAACCAAAAAAAATAAAAAATCATAGTAGCCTGGGAACGCTAATATCATAATAAAAAATTACTTATAATTAAAATTAATTACATATAGTTGACAACATTGATCAACATCTTATCACTGAAACGCAGAAATTCTGCCAATAATTGCAATAGCGGATCAATCAGAACGTAATAGAGTGTACTACTGCAGAAAAATCTAGTTTATTAGTGATACTAAGGAACAGATCCGAACAACTAAGCATGTCCTTTCAAAGTAAGACGAAATTCAAAACGTTGACAATGAAGTGATAACGCACCTGATAAGTATTATCGAATTTGTCATACATGAACCGAGTGATTATACTCGTTTTCCCGACGGATTGATCTCCCAAGAAAACTAACTTGTACTTGGCGAGAGCCGAAACCGGCGCCATCAGTCAAAATGAGGTCAATTAAAAGAAGAACCGGATCAAGTCACCGGAATCGGATCGATTAAGTTTCTCGACGGAGAAAGTTGACGATCTTGCCGACAAAATAGTCGGAGATTTGCTTGGGATATCGATGAGGCGATTTTATTGGTTTGCACGTTAGTATTTTGGAAATGAGGAGAAGTTGCTAATTACTAATGACCGTGTTTATGCGCGTGAAGAAATAGAGAGACAGAGTATCCATTTATTTATTTGATACTTTAAATCGGAATATCAAAAATTATAAAACAGCGGGTTGGCGGAAGCTGCTGCCGTCGCCTGCCGCTGCGATTACGTGCAATGCTTCATTGGTTCTTCGCTTTAAATAGTTTTTTTAATTTATTAAATTTCATTATTTTTTTTCATTAGATTTTTATTTTCTAATCTAACTTGTAAATTTAGTAAATTAATTATTTAACTTTCAAAATTTAATAAACTGAACATTAATATGACCAATATGTCGATTTTCAAAAGTTAATGATGATCAAAATTAAAATATACAAAATAATGCCTTAACTAAAAAATAGTGAAATTTAACTTAGGGAAAATTGATAAAAATGTCCTTTAACTTTGGCATAATTAAAAAATTACCCTGTAATTTACAAAATGTTGATAAAATTGTCCTGCAACCGGGTATAGCAGGTAGGGGTGTAAGTGAGTCGAGACAACTCGCGAGCCACTCGGGATCGACTCGCTAAAAGATCGAAATCGACTCGAGAGAAACGAGTCGAGCTCGAGCTCGAGCTACTCGAGTAGGTTTCGAGTTCGAGCTCGAGCTCACTGATACTCGGCTCGACAGGCTCGCGAACTTAATCGAGCTTATGGTAAATTACTAGTTTACCCTTTAGAGTTGACATAATTATAGATATGTTTTAATTCTATAAAGTCCCCATTAACAACGTTTTATAGTATCATTAATGTTTTCAATTTAAATATATTTTTATATTTTTTATATTTTATTTTTGCATGAATCGAGTCGAGTCAAGCTGATCCCGAGCTCAACGAGTTTCTACCGAGTCGAGCTCGAGTTTGAAAAAAATAAAATCGACCGAGCTCGAGCCTGAAGCCTTATAGTCGAGCTCGAGCTCGAGCCTGCCGGTACTCGGCTCGACTCGACTCATTTACACCCCTAATAGCAGGTGACACAACAGGTCACCTGATGAGGTGGCAAGAATTTACTAATGTGGCGGTTGTTTTTTTAATTTATTTTATATTTTTTTTTGTTGGGTCACCTATTAGGGTGGAAAAAAATAGAAAAATAGTATAAAAAATTAAATTAAATTTATAAAAAATTAGAACTCCAAAAAAGTTATTTAAAAGTCAGAAATAAAATATTTATTTATGAAAATTATTTTAAAATACTAAAATTTATGTAATTTCAGAAAATTTAAATTATTTTGAGAATTCAAAAATTCTTTTAGATTTCAGAAATTAAAAAAAAATAGAAATTATTTTAAAAATACTAAAATTCATAAAACTAAAAAGAACAAGAAAACAAAGCATCAGCCGCAATTAATTAGAACAAGAGAAAAAAATGAAAGAGATCAAAAGGGAGGAAGAAGAAAGATGACAATTTCCCAAGGAGGTTGACCAAACTTTAGGGAAAATTTCCTTAAATTTCATATACTTTGATTTGGCAAGTGTTACCGAAAGTTGTTGTCCAAATCCAGATCATCATTGATGTGTTATGCCTAATTGAAGGCTGAAGCTGCTCTACTTTGGAAGTGGAATGTTGTAGCAGATTGGTTTGGTGTAAATGCGTGTTTTCGAGTTTGATTTACTAGTCGCAATTTAAATTTTGGAAATTATATCTAATTAGATCGGCCAATGTGGGAGCATATCAGATCCGATTTATTTGTGCAATCGATCGATTCTTCTTTTCGTTTACGAAAATATTTAGATATGTGGGATTGTCGTCATCTTCGTCCATGGATTGATGAAATCTGAGACGACACGAAGCGGCAGATCGAAGCTCGCAGAACATAGCCCAACTTGCAGAAGTGGGTGTGCAACCCCATTACTAGAAACCTATGAACTGGGCAACAAAAATTGGGTAAAAGCAAACAAAAAATAAACGTGAAAAAAAAAAAATATATATAAACAAAGGTTGGCCGGCGGCAAGAAAGAAGAACCTGATTTTTGCTTTGTGCTAGAATTTTTCTTATGGCCACTCGACGATTCTTCTTGAAATCTCCCTTCCTTAAGCTCAATTTCATTTTCGCTTTCAAAATCACCATTAGAAGAGAGGGAGTAATACGAAGAGCAACTAGATTCATCTCTCCTCACCTTCTGCCTATCCTCCTCTCTCAAGAAATTTTCCTCCTCTTCTGTCCTTCCTTCCACCACCGCAGCACCACTGTCTCCCTCCCATGCCGCCGCACTACTGCCATCCTTTCACCGCCGCCGCGCCACTGCCTCCCTCCCACGCCGTCGCGCTACTGCCATCCTCCCACCGCCGCGCCGTCGGGCTGAAATTGATTAATTTGGAGTTTGAAAAACGGCTGAGGCAGGACATGGAGGGTGGGGTGTGATGATAGGGTGTGGGGTGGGGGGTGTGGGTTCTGAGGGTTATTATTGAAAGATATGAACTAGATTAGGATATGTGGGCTTTATTAATTAATAAGTCAGACTAATTAATTAATTAAGTGGACATGGATATTAGGCCCATAAACCTAGGGTTATATGGTACTATATATACATATTCTCTATAGTAAAGAATCAAAAGTTTTTATCAGATAAAAATATAGAAGCACGTAGAATTCAATAAGTGATTTCCTAGCGATCACTTATCGAATAATTGTACCGAGGATAGTTCCTGAGGTGGACGGCATACGCGTGGATACCTGAAGTGGTGAATTCAACCGCGCTATTCCTTCCGGTTAAATTACGCAACAAGTAAGTAAGTTCTAACTATTGCGTGATTATTGCTCAACGTTTAATTCAATTATAGATCATGATCATAATTCTCGATTTATTATTTCGCTGCGTACATTAGATGTAGTCGAGAATTTCCAACAATTATAAAATAAATATATATTTTTTTTTTTGTTTTAATATTCACATTTTACTATTATCTAAATAAGCATGTTATAACACACTACAATGACATATGTTTTTTTAACATAATGCCACATAGAAAAAAAAAACGCCATGTAGTATAGTCAAATCATCTTAAATGAGCCACATCAGCTGTCACATGTTGTGTCACCTACTATACCCGGTTGCAGGACAATTTTATCAACATTTTGTAAATTACAGGGTAATTTTTTAAATGGCCTAAGTTACAGGGTAATTTTTTAATTATGCAAAAATTAAAGGACATTTTTATCAATTTTCCCTTTAACTTAACTCTTTATGTATTCCCTTCATTTTTTTAGTTGTTCTTTTAGCTTATGATTTGAAAATTAAAGAGTGAATGAGATGAAAATTAAGTTCTTAATTACTTTTTCTTTTTTTACTCAAACTTTTAAATTTATATCATTCTTTTTTTTTATATATATATTATAGTACTTTCCGATTATAAAGGAATAGCATTAAAAGATTTATGAAAAAAAAAATTAAAAGAATAACTATATATAAATATACGACAAAACCTAAAAAAATAACTAATTAACAGAGGAAGTATTAAGTGCACACATATATAATATATTCTCTTTCACTTTATTATATTATATTATTGATAATTATTTTAGGGTAACTGAAAAGATCAGTGATTCAACCAACGTCTATATCATTTTTAGAGCATTTCGATACAAGGGCACAAATTTACACATCGTTTCTTTTGTCCCACTTTTATTTTATTGTATTTCATTTTAAAAATTAATTAATTATTAATTAGTCTTGTGGTTTTATGAGTTTAAGATTCATGATTTAAGTCGGGTTCATGATTTATATTTAGATTAAACGTTTAGGGTCTAAGATTCAATTTGTTCGGACTACCATATATTATATATTCTAAATTTATGATTTTTACGATTCATGATTCATGATTTAGTGGTTCAAGACTCATAATTTGATGGTTTACAGTTTAGGGCTCATAATTCATGTGTTCAAGGTTCACGATTCAGGTTGTAAGATTCAATTTCGTAGTGAGACACAGTTGGAATAAGGTAAACGTGGGACATAAGATCTAAACTGCCTGAATTAGTGGTAAACTTTAAGGATAATGAAATATGTAAAAATCCATTAATACTCATGTACACTAAATACGCATATTTTAAATTTGTGCAATCCGAATTAAAGGAAATGTTATACTGTTTACGCTAAAATATATTATTACTTTTTTCTAAAGAAATGAATTATCCTTCAACATAATATTTTTTTCAAAACAAGTATTATCATTTAGTATAAAAACTAATATCTTCTCATACAAAATAGTTCATGATCCAAATTATACGAATTTAAATGATTTAGAAAAAGCCTACACATAAAAATTTGACATCAGCATATTCTAGTGCATGACAACCCCAATTTCTATATCAAACAAATACATGTAAATTCAATAAAAGTTACCTGGTTGGCCTACTAATATCGCTACACTTTTTGGCGGATTCTTTGCATATGTGTAAATTGAAAAAGCGATTTAGTTCATCATGGAAAATGCAATTTTTTAATACTTTGAGGAAATTGCAAAATGACCTTAAGTGTGTGAGTTTATTTTTTCATCAGTAACCTTTTATTTTACCATTTTTAACCCCTTTTTTTCAACTAAATCCTTGAACTGCAAAATTTTGTTTTACTACACTAAATTATCAACATTTTTGCATATAAATTACTAACTTTTTGTTATTGGCACTGATACATATAAATTATACAGGTTTGACAAATAAATTACCAAACTTATTGTCCGACCATATTTTGCCAGAATTTCACATGTGACTTGCGCGTGATAAATTTTAAAGGTTTTTTTAGTCCAAACAATCTTTTTAGTAGGCCAAAAGTGTAGAATTCAGTTACACCTTTCTTTTCTCCAACAATTCCCTTAGATCACCAACGGTTTTCTCTCTCAATATCTAAAATATCCACTATTGAAGATGAACAACTCTTCTACCTCTAAAACGATTGTTGGACCAGAAAAAACCATTAAAAGTTTATCATGCGCAAATCACGTGTCGAATTCCGACGAAAAATGATCAGAAAATAAGTTGGTGTTATATGCCAAATTTATATAGCTTGTATATATCGACGTAAAGAAAAAAATAGTAATTTATGTTTAAAAATGCCAATAGTTTAGTTAATTGTTGTAATTAACCCTTGTTTTAATTGAATGCCAAAGTACTAAATGTCAACGCTAATAAAAGTAAAAGTGATTAATAAATAAGAACCGTATAGTAAAAACAAAATAATTATACAATCAATTCAGAAATTAAATTTTGAAAACAAAATAAACTTCTATAGCAAGGTCTAATCATATGCATAGTTGAAAATTTTTTGTTTCTTTTGAGACAATTCTTGAACCAAAGTTGAGCAAAAAGATTTAAGTTAAAATTAGGGGTATAAAGATCACTTTTTACCATGAACTTATTTTCTTATCCAATTTCAAATTCTTCAATTACATTTTATTAGTTATTAAAGTTGCATCGCTATTGGTGGGAGGGGGTGTGTCTCCCTAGTCCCATCGAAGATTTATATTTATAGGGATAGAGATAGAGATATTTTGGTAAATTAAATTATTTGATATAATGAAAGGGTCAATAACGTTAACGAACTTAAAAATTTATTAGTTTATTTAAAATAGACGAGCAAGTTAATAAGTTGTTCAACGAAAGTTATGTTGTTTTATAATCTTGCTAATAATTTGAGCAGATGATCCTGAGCGACCTTTTGCGCATTTCATACACTTGCATATGCCAAAGTCAAAGTCAAGACTATTCAAATACATTCTGGATATTTTACTTGGGACTTGTTTGCGTTTGCATTTGCATTTGCCAGATTCTAATTTATTTATGTTATAATGAAGTACTAGATGTTCACCCATGCCATGCATGGGATGAGTATTTTTTCAATATAATAATAATAATAATAATAATAATAATAATAATAATAATAATAATAATAATAATAATAATAATAATAATAATAATAAGCCTATATATTATTTGAGAATATAAAATCGAAAGTTGATTTTTTTTTGTCCAATTATCTTTCTTCCTCCTTACATGTGGACCTTTTTTACATTTAATATCTTTCATTATCATATATTAAAATTACCTATTAGATTTTCATAAATTTTGGCTATTCAATTTTTTATATTTTTACTTTTAATACATTTCACTATCACAAATAAAAATTACCAATTATATTTTCATAAATTTTATTAATTCAATTATTTGAATGCATAATCTAATGATGTTGAATATTTTAAGTATAATTTTAAATAAAAACTTGAAATTTGATTCATTCTCTCCCTATTATTTCAGCGTGCATTACAAATACTATAATAATTGCATGTGCATATAAGGATAAGACAATGTCAAATATTTTGAATAATTATCGTTTGAAAGTCACATATATTAAATAAATATAATATTAATATAAGAAACCACAAACATATTAGTTATTTAAGTATATGAGTGGTAAACTATGTTATCGTGTCATATTCAAAAAAAAAATTGACTTATTATTTTTGTAGGAAACATAGTTTTTCTTTTCACAAAATTGAAAAAAAATAATAAGCAAACTAATTTAATCAACAAATCACTTCAGCAGACATATTAAAGTTTTTTTTTTCCTATTATAAAGTGTAAACAACTTTATTTTTTTATGGACTTTTTTAACCAAATAATTTAAACTACCCAAAAATTATTAAGATAAAAAAAGGTAAAGTTAAAGTAAATAATATTAATCTTCTAAAAATTTCAATCTGTTAAAAAGAAAATCATTCTTGGAATTATATCATATTTTAGTTTTATATACAAATGTTTAAAAGTCAAAATATATAAATAAAAAAAATTAGAAATTCAAAATATATCGTTAACATTCTCAAAAGGTATTATACACTTAAAAATTAATATTTTAATTATGATATATTCATTATGGATGTCAAATCGAAAATCATTAAAAAGAGGAATAATTGGATATATTTCTTATAAAAAATCGAGTTAAGATGAAAAAGTTATAAGACCTTAAAAATTTGAAGGCAAAAGATAAAAGAAAAAGAAAAAAAATGATTGGAGGAGAACCCACCAAAGAAAATGGATGTGACACATGTCTCCCCCTTCTTTTAGGGACTCTCCACGTATTTAAGAGCAAATTTTAAAGAAATTAAAATAAAATAAAAATTTGGCAAAAAATTGTGGGAGTGACACGTGTTTTCCCCTATTTTTAAGTAACCTTATTTTAATTTTAAAGGTTGATTCGAGAATCTGGCTTCTGCTATAATTATATAGTATATCGCACGGGTAAAAAATACTATTGTTGTTAAAGGAGGTTTATGTGTTTTCAAGAGACGTATGTATAACTATAAAGTGTCACAATAAGGCTGATAATATAGTTTAATATATAAATTGACATATTATTTTAATAATTTTATTACATAAATATAAGCAATTTTTTTAAACAAGGTCACCAATGCGATGCTCGGAAGCAAACATTGTGAAATGATATTTTATTATTATAAAGAGCGTAAAATGTATAAGTAACACTATATGAGGAAAAATAACTTAAAATTTCTAGCAATAATATAACAGAAGAAATAATTAAATTAAAATAAAATAAATACCTTTTATTATATATATCAATATTATTACTTTTCCATATAAAAATTAAAATTAAGTCCCAATTCATCGTAAAATTCACCATTCACCATAAATAGTGATTCTAGAAAAATTGTAAGATGTGCCTATATCGTAACTGTTTCATCAATATTATGATGAATATTAGCCCGCCAATCAGGATTTTTTTTTTTTTTCCATATATGTTTATTGCTACTTCAGGGTGCGATATATACTATATATCTGCATCCATATATATGAATTTGTGTAAATATGTGTATTTAGACGATGTATATATAGGTTCTGTTTGTTTATGGCTGTGGGTGGCTGGAGTACTGTAGGCTGTAGGGAATATAGTGGAATATGGAGGTTGGAGTAAATAAGTGAGTGTTTGTTTATGTTGGTTGGAGATTGGGTTGTGAGGGTAATTATAATATAAAAGGTGTTAAAGTTGATTTGATGTGTGTAAGAATTAGTTAGTAAATAATTGATTATTGATTAAAGTGTGTATTGGGAATGATATTTGATTGGTGATGTGTGTAAGAGTTAATTAATGATTTGATGATGTGTGGAGATTGTGGGCAATTTATTGGCCACAACCAGTGAACAAACACATAATGGGTTGAGCTCAATCCACAACCGATTGACCCAACCCTAAACAAACAGGGCCATAAATTCTATTCATCTTCAGTTGTAATTAAACCCGGTTGATGTAAGAGATGTATCCAAAACTAAACAAATGGTTATCTAAAATTACAGTTTCGTTCCTCTACCCACCTTGAGTGGGTATTGAATCCACTAAGGACCACTTTACTTTTAAGGATCAAGTTTTGGTCATAATTCATAATAGAAAAAATTGGTAAAAATGTCATGTAAGTTTGCCCTAATTAAGAAAATATCATTTAAGTTTGGCACTTTTAAAAATGCCTTCCAACTTACAAAAAATTGATAAAAATGTCCCGCCAACGGCTACTGCAGGTTACCCATCAGGTCATCCATGAGTTGGCTGTTTTTTGCTTATGTAGCACCTAATTTTTTTACTTTTTTTGTGTTTTTTCTGCTTCGTCACTTATTAGGATGGTAAAGAAATTAAAAAAAAAATATATATATATATATATATATATTAATTAATATAATATTAAAATTTAGATATAAATGATAATTAAATTTATATAATATTTAAAAATCCATAGTTTTAAATTATAATCTGAGAAATTATTTTATTAAATCTTTAATATATTATTTTGAATTAATCTAGGTTGTAAAATATATAAAATATTCAAAATAAATTATAGAATGATTTAAAAACAAAAATATATATAGATATATGATTACTAGAATCTTTAATATTAGATTAAAATTTTAAATTTTATCTATAAAATCAGTAAAATTATTTTAGTAAGTCTTAAAGTAAAACTTGAAAATTTTTAAAATTAATTTATAAAAGTAAAAATAATTTTTAGAAGAGTCTTAAATCTTAAATTATTTTATATATCTAAAAATTATCTTTAGATTTTTATAATTTAAGATAATTTTTTGATTTTTATATTTTAAGATAATTTTTAGATATATAATTTTACTGATTTTATAAATCATTCTATAATTTATATTTATATATATAAAATAATTTAATATTTAAGACTCTTCTAAAAATTAATTTTACTTTTATAAATTAATTTTAAAAAATTTCAAGTTACTTTAAGATTTACTAAAATAATTTTACTGATTTTATAGATAAAATTAAAAAAAATTAATTAAATACTAAAGATTTTAGTAATTATACATCTATATATATTTTTGTTTTTAAATCATTCTATAATATATTTTGAATATTTTATATATTTTACAATCTAGATTAATTCAAAATAATATATTAAAGATTTATTAAAATAATTTCTCAGATTATAATTTAATGCTATGAATTTATAAATATTATATAAATTTAATTATCATTTATATCTAAGTTTAATATTATATTAATTTTTATATATATATATATATACATGTATATATATATATATTTTTTAATTTCTTTACCATCCTAATAAGTGACTAAGTAGGAAAAACACAAATAAGTCAAAAAATTAAGTGCCACATAAGCAAAATACAGTCAGCTCATGGATGACCTGATGGGTAACCTACAGTAGCCGGTCACAGGGCATTTTTATCAATTTTTTGTAAGTTAGAAGACATTTTTAAAAAGTGTCAAACTTAAAGGATATTTTCTTAATTAGGGCAAATTTACGGGACATTTTTACCAATTTTCCCTTCATAATATATGAATAATTTGGTGGAATTATATTGGTCCTAGGCAAGAGATGAGACCAAATAATAAGATTTTGGGTGTTATTGTACCGGGCTAATTCTGATTGGTGGATTTATTACAATTTTGAAAACAAGTAATATAAATCTGAGACAACTTAGAATTATTGCCGAAATCACATGTTATCCTCAAAGTAAACTGACCATAACTGATGTATTAATATCTCCTCAAAAGAAAGATATATAACATTATCCTAAATATAACGATATGATTATTATGCATAAACGGTGTCTATTCACCATGACAAGATGCACCCGTGTCTATTCACCATTCACGTGTGTTTAAACCCACCAAATTTACCTTCGAGACCACCGCTGCATGATGCATGTCATCAATATCTTTGGGGATCCCATGACCATCCACCATATCAGCCTCTTGTTTCTTCTTCGGCTTTCTACACTCGGCAGCACAGTGACCCGGTTTGTCACAATTAAAGCAGTTTTTGGTAAATTTCTTCTTGAAATTTTCTTTCTTCGATCCTAAAGCACCCTTACCAACCGGACCGAATTTCTTCTTGAAGTTTTTTCTTTGTCCCTTACCATGCTCAACAACATTGGCACTAGCCACCTCAAGAGTGAACTTATTCTCCGAACCTCTATTGTCCTCATCGATACGAAGTCAAACAACTAGTTCTTTGATGTTCATCTCCTTTCATTTGTGTTTCAAATAATTCTTGAAATCTTTCCAAGCAGGTGGTAACTTCTCGATTATGGCAGCAACTTGGAAAGCTTTACTCAACACCATTTGGTCTGAATGAATATCATGCAAGATAATAGGTAAAATGAAAAATGAGAAAATGAGGCTTAATCCGGTTATATTTCTGAAGAAAAAAAGTAACAGATAAAAAAAATGATTCACAATTACTTTTTTTTTTCTGAATTTTAAATGATTTTTGGGGTTATAATTATTTTATAAATTCAAATTATTATTTATACTATTTTTAATTATTTTATTCCACCTTAATAAATGTGTCAGCAGAAATAACATAAAAAGTCGAAATATTAATGTTACATCAGTAAATGAGTTTCACCTCATTAATGACCGGATAGATAACAGGTAAAAGACGGTCATAAGACATTTTTATCAACCTATTTTAAATTAGGAGATAATTTTATAAAGTGTCAAAACTTAAATGATAACAAACAGCACATTTTTACCAATTGTTCTTACTTATCTACCTAGTAAACGTGGGCCCACTGTTTGGCTTTTGTCCTCAATCCAGGACGACATGCACTCTAATGTCTCCACCCATTATCCCTTTTATTTCCACATTTCTCCTTCCTTTTCTTCTTTCCAAGCAGAATGTTCCCATTTACTTAATTAATTAATCTTGTAATGCTGCCATTGTTGGACTGAGCTCAGCCTTTTGCTTTTATCAGAAAGAAACCCAACTTTGAGTGGTTGCATTTGGATTACTGGGCCGCTTTTAATGGTGATGAAGCTCTATTGCAGCTTCCACTGGATTTCTCTATCTATTCTTCTTCTACTGCAACATCATTTTGTCTTTTCCCGCAACCACGGTAATGTTCCGCCCTCTGTTTTTCTATCTATCTATTTTCTGCAACAATTTTGTGCTTTGGACCATGGTTGGTTTAACAATGTCTGTGTTGAGGGTTTAATGGACACATGCCTTTGATTGTTGTGTTATTGTGATTTCAATGATTGGGAAAAAAACCTTCTATAACACTGTCTGATGGGCAAAAATCAACATTAACTAATTGAACATCGTTCTTACAAGTGTAAGATGTCTCCTCTTTGAGATTTAGTGGTTTTGTCATATGAAAGTAGCTTAAAGAGGAGCGTTTTATAGGTTGAATGCGATAGAGATGAAACTATACCAATTCTACACAATGGAAATTGTTGAGTTTTCTTATGATACATTTTAAATAAAAACAAAAATTGTAGCTAAGATTCTTAGGGTCTTACTAAACAACAGTGATACTCAAATGCTGATGTTTTTTCTTTTGCTATCATGATACTTTTGCGTCTTGCTGCTTTAATCGTGGACCATTGGTGATTGTCTTTTCGATTGCCATCTATTGTAATGATCAGTGCAAGGAATCTAGGATTATCATATATCCGGGGAGTGAAGTTTGTAAGCAGTTAATCTTGGTGATCTTTGGAGTTAAAGTTATGCCATATGAGCTTGATATAATGGAAAGAAGTGTTAGATGATGATAGAAACAATTGCATAGCTTTGCCAAAGTCGTCCCATAATCTTGAATCGGGTAGGCTCTCATTGTCTGAATTATATTTTTTTACGGATTCCACGTTGCCTATATCCCGTTTAGCCCCATCTAGATACTAGACTTTAGTCTTCCACTCGAGTAGTGTCTAGCAACTTGTACAATATTGCCTAAACCTATCACAGATTCCTTCTTCTGCAACTCATAATACCAAAGATTCATGTTATTTTCATCCACATTATAGGAAATGCTGCAAACGATCTTCTGATGATCATCAACAACAATCGAACAGCCCACAAGCTTCCGAAGCTCAATGACAATCCAGGCCTTGGGTGCATAGCGCTGCAATACGCAGAACAATGCAAGGCAAACTGCAGCTCCAACAACACCATCCAATGCCAGCCACCAGAGGATGACTTCACTGAAGTCTTCGCTCCCAATTGTGGGGTCGAACTCCCAACTTTCGGCACCATTTCAGGCACTATTTTGGGGTGCCACCGGATATACCTCCAGCCAATTGAAGCTTTCACTGACGTGCTTTTTCAAGATCAGAAGGCCCTTTCTCTGTTAAGAAACCGGACGATTGGTGAAGTTGGAGTCGGAATAATTGGGAGGCGTAAGCATAAAGGGCCTTACGTTTGGTGTGTTCTGTTTAGTAGCAGCCGGACGAATTCAACTTTTGTTCTTGAAGATCTGGGGAAAGGAATCGAGCAGAAGAGAGGTTGTTATAGTGGAACTAGCTTGCCTTGCAGTGAAGGACACAGGGAATATGGTTTGGCTATGGATTTTTGGATACTTTTGCTGCTTATTTTTTCCATTTCCAGTTTTTGTTAACACTGTTTATCAAGCATCCTGTTGAAATATTAACTGAAGAGTTCACGTATGAATTGTCCCACATATATCACCAGTCCGTTTTAGGATGAGAGCTCACAAGGTAGTTAAACGTCTCTCCTTTGTTTCTTGTCTTCTCTTCTACTGCCATTTTTCCTTTTCAAACTTGTCGGAAATGGATTTGGATGATTCATTGTGAATTTGAAAGAGACTGACGTATTTTTGTTGGTCTTATATTTCAAATTTTCATTCACTCATAAGGATCACTCTCTTTTCTCTACAAAATGTATCTAGCGGAAACTCAGTTCAGAATTGGAAGTTATATTAAAGATCACTGAGTCTGAAACCCATATTATATTCGGTATTTCATCTTTCTATTCAATTGCTTTAAATGTATGATCCATGTTGATTAGTGATGTCAAATGACTAACAGATGTGAATGTTTGAAAAGATATAACTTTTTCGTCAATTTATGATGGTATAATTCTCCAAAAAAAAAATCAATTTATGGTAGGACAACTATTTAACTTATTCAATTATATGTAATTGCTCGTAACATTAAATAAATTATTTTTTATTTTAACTAATTCAATGAGATATTAAAATTTTAAAATATGATTTTTATTAAATAAACTTTTATTATGCGAGTGAGGGTGGTGACATGTACCAATCTAGTTGTCCCAGTGTAGGACCTCTAGGTACAACTTGTTGGGCTCATCAATATTCTCCAATCAACATAAGGAATAAAGATTGGGCCAAGACCACAGGTTAACAAGTAATCCCCAGCCCAATTCAAATGTGTTCATGACTTCAGCTTGTCACTATAATATATAAATAGAGAGGATTGATGTGCTTACACCTATTGCGACCATTTTTATTGTATGATAATTTTTTAAATATGTTACATGCTAGTACATTAGGAGGTGTTCACCGTAATGAGCTCTTGGAGAAATAAATTAGTACTCCCTCCGTTTAGTAATAAGTGTCATTATAGGATAGATTATTATTTTTTACACAAAAGAGTGTCATTTTTAGCATTTTTCGCCTATTTCTTCCAACAATGTCCTTATCTAAATTTAAGGAAAATTCCATACAAATCTTACAATATTATATAAATAAGAAAGATGGAGAAATTTATGGTAATAAAAAAATTAATGGAGGGGCAATGTTGCCATTTTTAAATCTCTTAAAATCATACCTGAAACTCTAAAATGACACTTATTTGTGAACGAGTGGAGTATTATAAAAAACACTTATATAGTCCAAATTTGAAGAAATGAACTAAGTAGGCCTTATAAAAAGTAAAATGAAGGGTGCATTGACTTGGGGAACGGCTTGCATTAGCAGAAATCCAACTAATTTTTATGATCACTTATAAATGGGAAAGTGAGCACACATTGTGTCAAATTCCAGCATTGAAATTCAAAATCTTAATCCAATTGACTTCTAGGAATACCGTGTAAGCGTCATTGATTTTTTTGCTTTTTTTCCTAATTTTATTTTGATTAAATTTCGTTTAGCCTCATCTAAACTTCAATTAAATGCTAGATCCAATCCACTAGCCGACTAGTGACTAGCATATTTTTTAGATGATTGAAAATCAATAATCCCCAAAATTATGCCACATGATCAGAGCCATTACTACCCCTTAACCACGGCAGTTTATAACTAGGTAGTGCTACCCTAACTTTGCTGGCATCAATGTCAACTATTAATGTAATCTCAATAGCTGGCTCCATTTAGTCTTTCTATTGATAACTTTTAATTTACCATAATTATTCATAACTTTATAACTATTGATTACGATATGTATATATAAAATTAATTACTCCCTCCGTTCACAAATAAATGTTATTATACGAAAAATAATTTTTTCATAAAAGAGTGTCATTCTAGCTATTTTTACATATTTCTTCCAACATTATCTTAGCTAAATCTAAGGAATTTCCATACAAATGTTATGATATTATATAAATAAGGTATGGAGAAAAGATTATGGTAATAACTAAATTGGTGAAGAGAAATATGGCCCATGAGATCATCTGTTACATTTTCGTGTTACATCTTGTGTTACTCTACATTCACTAACCGACACGTGTATGGTATGATTTTACAAATTAATATATGTCACGTGATGAATTGAGTGTAACAGATGATGAAACACCTACTATAACAGAGAAACCGAATTAGAAATATGGAGGAGTATTGTTGTCCATTCCTCAATCCCTTAAATTTCACCTGAAAGTCTAAAATAACACTTATTTGTGAACGGAGGGAGTCTTATACACTTTTATAATATCAAAAGTTGAATTTGTTTTATATTGTTATTGAACTATCTTTGAGATAATTATTTTAAGGATAATTTTGAGCTCAACCTTTGCTGACAAAGATAGATTTTATTAGGAGGGGGTGCGGGTTTTGACATTTTTGTCCCAGTTTCGTGAAAGATTGGGGTATTGATCTTGGCGGGATTAATTGGGAGGCCAAGAAGGGGTTGGGCATCATTGTAGTAATATTTTAATTTATATTTTTTTATACTTTAACTAATTATTGTGTAAGTTTATATCAAGTTGTATATGTTATTTTCAATAATACACTAAAAACTCAAACAACTAAATACTAGATAAGATATATTTTTTCAAATAATAATATCTTTTTATATATATACTTAATATACATATCATAAAGATATATGGATTACCTAGAGAATGAGATGAGATGATGATCATGGTCGGGATGAGGGACGAGTTACCCGCTTAGGTATGGGGTTTTGCCATCCCTAGATTTAATAAAGATCCGAGTTCTTTACTAGATGTCCTATTCTGCATTACGTGTTGGACATTAAAACGACGTCGTTTCAACAGAGTATCCATCTTCTTCCTATAAAGGCTTATTGGCATGACGTGGTTAGTGTGAGGAGTGTATAGATTGCAAATAAGGCATGATAAGTTTTTGTTTTTGTAATTTTTAGGGGAAAGAAGGTTGTATTGGGATCACTTTGGTGACCATATATTTTGATATCACAAAAGTTTGGTGGGCGAATTTTGGCTTTAATTTTGGCAGCACCTCTTTTGCTCACAAAATTGGGAGAAACAAAGACAATATGATGCGTGTAGTACAAGTAAAATACTTCCAAATATTATTGCTATTAATACGTTTTCTCAAAATCCTTTTGCTTTAATTTATTCTGTTGGATCAACAACATTTCCTCTATTATAACGTAGTTTGTAAAAATCAACAATTAACTCCGACTTGTCATCATCGAGTTGTTAGGCTTTTATTTATAGTCTGTACACGTTTTTTCGATTTATCTTTATCTTATAATATCTATATCTCACTTAGTCTCACCTAATCCCGACTAGACGCTAGACTACAATCTACCGTCCAACGAGTGTCTAGTGACTTTTACAACATTGATTATAATATACTCCGTCGGTCTCATAATAAGAGATGCATTTAAATTTTTCTTGCCCTTAAAAAATATTATGTTTCAAAAATAAATGCCTCGTTTTACTAGTATAAGCATTTTCTTTTTATTCACATGTTAGTAACTAAGATTGAATAAGTCACCTAAAAAATTAAAATAAGTCGTGTGAGTGTGTATTGATTGTTTTAAGAGAGTTGTACTCTTATTATATTGACACTCATAATGAATATTTATGCATATACGTGAATATACTAGTACTGACATAGAAAATTGTTCCTCCAAAATTTATGCTACGCTTTTTGAAATGTCTATATTAATGTATATATGTAATTTGTGGGTGTTGATATAATAAAAGTTGAATTATATCAAAATTTTGCATATAATAATAGTAA